>OY979451.1:0-1255160 GCA_963855545.1 Ethmia dodecea | reverse complement strand
ATGAGTTAGGTTAGGTTTAATTTAATTTAATGTCATTATATTTCATTTTCATTTCATATCCATAAAAAAAATCTACTGAAGACTTGGCTGTATGTATAGTTCCCTTTGCCTACCCAGAATGGGTGAAGAAAACAAAAAAACCTCTTCTTTTAATCTTTTACGGTTGTCGCGATTTTCCAAAAATGTTAGTTGAGTTTATTGTATTTTTATTATTTTATTAAATTGCTTAATTTTTTCGCAACTGTATTAAAAATAGTTATTAAGTACACGTGCGCAAGTGTCATTGCAACTTGTTCCGACAGTCAACCCTCACCTTCGGCTGCGCTAAACTTGAGAAGTTCGAAAAAAATTATAGGCTTTTTGGCAAATAAAAAAAAGGGTTTGTTATTTTGAAATAAAATTGTCTAATTATTTTTATTCAAAACATGTAAATTATATATTTATAATAGTTTTTACTTTTATTTTCAGGTTTGTCACTTTGACTTAAATAGTATAAAGTATTAGTGCTAGCCACAGTGGAGCAAATCATGATTCATGTGTGTAGAACCTCCAGCCGCTATCCCAACTTGAAAAAATCTGTGCTGAAAATAAAACAGTGTGTTTTTATTTTATTAACATCTACACATTTACAAAATTGTCTCTGAATTTTGATAGTGAATATTTATGTTTCAGGTGATTCAGTGATCCCTTATGTCAAACACAATTGACACTAGGACCAATTCCCTTTAACGGCACTACATGGAACTGCATTGTGAAGTAACAGCATTGACATTGTTTTAAGAAGTAATTACTATTATGCAGGCTAATCAATTAGAAAGAAAAGCTATGGTAACTATGGTTTGCACTAGCTGGCCAAGCAGCAGGTTTCCTGGGGCGCAAGATAACAATACATGACCTAAGTTCTCAATTTGATTTAATGAATGTTATTCTATTTACCATTTCTATTAAAGTCTATTTTCTTATATTACTAAAATTTCATTTATGTCCACCGAGAAATCAATACCTTTATTTTTATTGAGGTCCAAATGTGAAAACAATCTTTTAAAGAATCCACAAGCATTCCGGGCTTCACTGCGATTAGTTGGAAAGCATGGGCACTAGAAGAAGAAATCTACATAACAATGAATTTCATGTTGGTTCTATTCATTTTTTTTCACCCCTTACAGGGTAGGCAAAGGCATTACGCCATGCAGCCTCGTCATTAGTTAATGATATCCTTGAGTAAATGGCTCTGCTTCAGAGTCCATGCACAAAAATACAGTGTCTTCAACACTTTCTACATCCTTAACTTGGTTATCAACAGTAAAATAATAGCATTATTACTGAAGACTTCATTGTGACTTCTTTTATCGAATTTCCCATTCACTGCACACTTTCACGGACACTTGCCACATAATAAACTATCACTATTATGATGAGTCAAAACCCGAAACACACAGCAAAATGAAAATTATACAAAAAACATGACGTCCCTCTTCGGATTCCCGCCAAAAAGTTTAAAGTCAAGTTTATCTACATTTTCAGATTATTTTAGTAACTATAATTATTGTAATGAATCAAGTACAAAAATGAGAAGCAAATAAAAGTAAACGGGACATTTCGAAAACGGGATATTTTGGGAAAGCGATATTTTGCTCAAATTAATAATTATTTTGAGAATCGAACGTGTAGGTAAGTATTCTGTGAAAAAAGTATGCTTTATTTACTAACGGGTCGGTGTTAGATTCATAAAAATCGGTAATAGCTTCAAAGCGTTTCGGGTGGGTCGGTAATAGAAACAATTGACTTCAACAATCCTTTGATTATTTTTTAAATGAAAACATGATATTTATAAACAAATGAAAATATAAATATAAAATATACAATCCATATTTAAATATAAAATAAAAAAATCTGGTGTGTTTGCAACCACTACCCTTAATTCTAATAATCAATTTCAAAACTTGCTTAAGGGGGTCGGTAATAGCTGCGTTTACCTTAATCTTACAAATATTAACATATATACTCCTATACTAATATAATATTATCAAGAGGAAAGATTTATTTTTTTGTATGTTTGCAACTTTGTTACAAATAAACTCAAAAACTGCTACACCGATTTTAAAAATTCTTTCACCAATAGAAAGCTAGAATATCCCTGAAAAACATAGGCTATATTTTATTCCTGTATTCCCACGGGAACAGGAACTACGCGGGTGAAACCGCTAAAAATAAATTTTGTTGTCTGTAAAGAGTTATTACTTATTACCTTAGCTTAAATTTCTCTAAACATCGCATTCTCTCTGCGGTGATTCTTTTTGCAGTGAGCTCGTATCAGTCGTTCTTATAAAGTTGAAATACAGTCAGGCACAGCAAATTAAGATTGTTTGATTTGATACATTTTCGACTTTAAAAACAAAATCAAGAAATTATAAATAGTCGGTTTACGGACGATAATTTTACGTGATAACGTCTTATGAAAACATTGATGAAAAATTGCATACTGGACAGGAAGAGAGATAGATGCGTCATAAGCCGAACGCTGAGAGCGATCGTGTCTCTTTATCGCTTGTTCCGCGCTCTCGTTTGCACGATCTTCAGGCGGAACGTGACTGTGTTTTGTGCGTGCAGCCTGCGTTCGTCGATTTATAAGACATTATCACATCAAAAAAAAAAGTTTGTTTATTTTCCATCCTTCCCGTAGCGACGGAGTAACGGATCGATTTTTTTTTTCATAGGGACAGTTGGATGCACGGCAAGTTACTGTAGGACAATTCACATACAGTTATTAAGTACCAAATTAGACATAGACTATGTATTAAACAAGACTCGGATAAGAAAACAAACAACGATCTCCGGTTCAGAAGTTCACCTTCAGCAGGTTAGTCACACTATGTATAATTTGACCCAATATGATCATATTTTCAGACGCTGCTCTGACATAAAATGAGGTTATATTTAATTGTTTTGACAACTTTGTACAATAGACGTTGTCTTGAAATTAGTCCAGAAGCGTCCACGATGTAAATAATTGGGTAGTTGACAGCATCGAAATTAAATAGCGAGTAGTCATACATTAAAAAGATTATCCCAAAGCACCTCAAAATATGTATTTCGATTTTCAATTTATAATTATAGCAAATTAAAAAATAATAAATGAATCAAAAAAAGTGCTGCAATTGAGTACTACAAACTATGACGTCACGGTTTGCTATTTCAGTACATTTTCCATAGTAAAATTTCGTTTTGACAGATCGTAAAAAGTAACTGATTTGACTAGGTAGGACACAACCCTATTTAGGCGTATCTAATATGTAGTTTTAATATCGATGAACCACTTTGACCAACCTCGTCGACTTGTTATAAATTGTAACTTGATATCATCTAATGTCAACAATGCGCTACTAGATGCTACTATTGGTTTGTAAGTTATAGTGGCAGCCATTTGTAGCTTACAGAAGTTGTGGTTTATAATTCTAGGATTTTGGCCTTAGTGAAAGCTATCCAACCATTACATACATACATACATAATCTCACGCCTATTTCCCATTGAGGTAGGCAGAGACAACAGACTGCCACTTGCTAGGAACCTGGCAGATCTCACGCGCTTCCTCCACATCCATCAAACAACTCATGCATGCTCGTCGGTTTCGGGTACTCTTTATCTGGCTTTTCTTCAACACATCGCCGATCTGGTCGATGTAGGTACGCCTAGGTCGTCCTCTACCGACTCGCCCATTCACAACACCCTTGTATATTTGTCTCGTTAGACGACTTTCATTCATCCGCTCAATGTGACCAAACCACCTGAGCATTCCTCTTTCAATCCTAGTCACTATATCATCTTTCAAGCCGCAACGCTCTCGGATCACACTATTTTTCACTCTATCTATCAATCTTACTCCACTAATGATTAATGAACGCATTTCGACTGCATTTATTCTACTTTCATGCTTCTTCTGCCATACCCAACACTCACTGCCATACATCAACGTAGGTACTAACACACCATCATGTACAGCCAGACGTGCTTTATTTGTCACATTCTGGCTCTTCATAAAGGAGTGAAAAGCTCCGTTAATCATGTTCTCTGCATTCACCCTCCTTTCAATATAAATGTCACACTTTCCGTCTCTTGTAAACTTACTTCTTATCTTATTAATCAAAGTCAAAATATTTTATTCAAAGTACGGACTTATCAGTCCACTTATTGAAAGTTATTTCAACTCCACCGCTTCAGCATGATGGTTGAGGAGAAGAAGCGGGGCAAGAAACTCCTCAATGAAATAAAATGAAATGATGAAATGAAACGAAATGTATAATTGCTTGATTTTGGGTAATAAGATAAGTTGTTTCGAAAGAGTTGTTCCATACAAAATCTGCTTACATTCTAGAGTGCAAATATTTACAAAAATACTATATTTATATTATTCAGCTAATGTCAACACCTTATGTAACACAACTATTGGGTCAGGTACATAATTTGGTTATTTCTCGCTGTCGTATTGTGCTGTGCTGGAGGAAATATGTTCCAAGCATCATTGTAGTTCCATTTATCCTTCCATCTAAACAATGCGTAACTTTTACCAACATCTGATAGGACCTGAAACTGGCTTATAATTGTATTAGCTGTAAGACACTTCACTACATAGTATAAAACAAAGTAGCTTTCTCTGTCCCTATATCCCTACGTCCCTATGTCCCTATGTATGCTTATAATCTTTAAAACTACGCAACGGATTTTGATGCGTTTTTTTTTAATAGATAGAGTGATTCAAGAGGAAGGTTAGTGTTAGCATTGCACCCGTGCGAAGCCGGGCGGGTCGCTAGTATATTATAAGTCACGTCATCAACTTTGAAACTATCTGAAGCTATTTGTACAAACAAGATTTACGTTGCGCCCTTACTAGGTTTCTGTGATTTTAACTTGCAGGACTCACAGGGTGGTAAGTCCTCATTCATGAGGCCTGGGTTCGATTCCATTTGGAATTTGGAAGGTTCCAACTGCGCTATTACTGCACTGCGGCAAGCTTAGATATAAGATAAAGGAGTTTTAAATATAATGCTAACTCTAAAAGAGCCTGTTGGTTCTGAGTCGGAAGAACTGGTGCGATTACAACACCAACCAATATTTAAAGGTATAAATATGTCTGTTGGCTTCGTGTCTGGGTGGTTAATATTGATTTAAGTATATTTATCACTTATTTACGACTGTATGAGTTCTAAATAAATAAAAATAAAATTACTTAGTACTCATAGTACAGGTTCTGTCTAGTTTGAGAAAAATCGTGTGTGATAGTGTACCACAATTAATTATTATTAAAACGAGCGAATAAAGTAAGAAACCAGGTCAAAACTACTGTATCCTGTCAGTACCTCTGAAGTCTATCTGAGATCTATACGCAGGTGCTTTACGATTAATAGTAACAGTAATTGCCGCAAAGTTTATGTAACCTTATTTTGAACTAGTTCTGGCCCGTGAATGTGTCCGTAGATTCTCTAATCATAATCCCCACTTCCCAACTGTGTTAAGTTTGTGTATACAACGCGTAACAGAAAAAGCGCAATTCTCATACACCCCAATTAGGTAGTAGGTATATTAAACTCTCAGACCATGAATCACAGACACAATAGATTTTTAATTGTGTCTCGGTTCCATTGGAACAGGCGGTTCTGAACTGATTAATATAAAAAAAAAGATGCAATCGAACTTTAATTGTGTCTAACCAATTTTCTTAAATATCGATTAACAATAGCACGATTTCGACACAAAGCACTAAATTCAGCTACGCTAATTAATTTTTTGCAAAATTTTACACATAATATTAAAAATAGCTGAAATCGAATAAGTAGTCGATACTGAACAAACTAATTTCAGGAATTGCGCTTATTCTGTTACATGTTGTATATGTGTGCACCTGGATTGAGGGTCCACTAATTAAATTGTTGCGAAACGAAATGACACTTTTAGGGCATTTAGTTAAAATTTTGGTAAAACTTAAATCAAAGATTCTTAAATTAACTAAATGCCCTGTAAGTGTCGTTTCGTTTCGCAATAATTTAAAAAGTGGGCCCTCAATCCAGATGCACACGTTGTATAATAATATGTGTATTGTTCAAGTATATAAAGTGTTTCCTATGCTATCCTATTCTGTTCTATTCTATTCTATGTTAGCATGAAGATAGCTTTCGTCATGAAGAAGGACATTAAAGTAGGTTTTAATTTCGATAAAAAAGGTAGTGGTAGCTTGCTAATAAAGTAGATTAGCACCATTATCTATGACTAGTTTTTGATGGCGACCTCATCTACGTTTCTAAATCAAAAGTAGGCTATTTCCTTTCCATCTCCCTGGCAAATTTGATCAAAATTGGTTTAGCGGTTTATCCGTGACAAGCTAATTAACATTCGGACAGATATAATTACAGCCAGTGTCTACGAAGAAAGCACTAACAGCGTAACAAGTCTACACTAATATTATGAAGAGGAAATATTAGATTTTTATTTCTTTGTACTGAATAAGCGCCGAAACTAAAGGACCGATTTTAAAAATTCTTTCACCAATTAAAAGCTTACTTTTCTGGGAGTCAACATGGTCTATATGTTCCCTAGGGAACGGAACTTACGCCGGTGAAATCGCGCGGAACAAAGTCGATTCGGATTCCAGTTATAATTGTATAAAATAAAAGTACGCCTGTTTCTGTTGTGTCTAAGTATTAACTCAAAAATGCGTTTGTATGCACTGCAATTAATCACGTTTTGAGGCAAAGTCCTATCAGTAACCCAGTTGTGACGTCAAAACCCGCGGAATGCAATTGTTAATCATTATCACAATGATTCAGGTATGCATCATTTGTGCATGTGCAACTTGTGCATAAGTTATGCATAATAGAAATTTGTATTGATCATTGAAGTATAATGCAATAATAGTAATAATAATATAATCTCACGACTTTTTTATCCCCGAGGGGGTAGGCAGAGGTATTCCATTACTGGATATACTTACATTTCACGAGACATATTGGACCCCTAAACGTGATAGGTGGTGAGCCCATCGCCGGACCGGGTCTGTTGACACATGTCTCAGAATTAATTCTGAGACCTGCGGGTTTCCTCACTATGTTTTCTTTCACCGTCGAGCTAGTGATAAATATGTACGTAAGTTTTTGAAAAACTCAATAATGCAATGTCAATGGTATTAACCGCATAAAAACATTGGTTTTTATTCATTCAAGGCAAGTAATAAGTTTTATGAGTATAAATCGCTGTGGTTGACCAATAAAATATTGAATAGGTTTTAACTAGACGTTAGGTTAACCTAGTTCTTAAAACAAGATAGGTTGTAACTGTATACTTATGTATAATACACTCACGATTTATCATAGACTGACAGACCGCCAGATAGATTTTAAGTACCATGTGATAAACAAATAAATGAAATTGACCCGTATTTTTGATCATTTTGGTACGACACATCTAAAGATCTAAGTTGTTGCAGTAGACAGGTATTGTTTAAAAGAAAGTAAGAAAGATTTGCATTAGGTACTAGACAACTAGACCGTCAAGTAACGAAACGCAGACGCAATAGAATTCATATATCCTACCATACCCGTGGGAATTCCCAAAAATCCCTTCATAACGGTTGCCTATGACATATAAGACTTATACATAATATATACCATACTTCAAGCTCTAGGTGTTATCATTTCGGTTCGGAGTAGTAGGTATTTCTCTTTTTAACCAGTTTTTATATTTTCCCATGGGAATGAGATATTTTTCCGTAGTAAAAAGTACTCTAAATGTTGACCCGGCTACTCAGTTACCATCACACCAAATTTCATTAAAATCTGATCAGTAGTTTTTTAGTGCAAAGACAGACAGAAAGAAAGATTGATGTATTCATCTAAATCAATAAATATCTACTCTACCGGTAAAATAAAAAAAAATATTTCATGTACAGACACGGTCTCATTAGAGTTTATTATATACTAGCGACCCACCCCGGCTTCGCACGGGTGCAATGATAACATTAAAACCTTCCTTTTGAATCACTCTATCTATTAAAAAAAACCGCATCAAAATCCGTTGCATAGTTTTAAAGATTTATGCATACAAAGGGACATAGGGATATAGGGACAGAGAAAGCGACTTTGTTTTATACTATGTAGTGATTTAGATAATGTATTGATAACAAAGTACACACAAACAAACACTTAATTTTTACCTCTTTGGAATGTAGAAATTTGCTGAAAGATTTTTAATGTAATGTAAGAAAAAGATAATATTAAAAAATAACGGAAGATGCACCTCATTGCATAACCATGACATTCCATGACGCAATATCTTGCAGGAATTAACACAACACAACAATACTGTACAGACAGCACAGGGCCGGAACAAGGCTTGTTTCAAGAGGCCACGGTAGGTATATTGGCTACATATTATAGTTGTGCGACTCGAGAACGTGTGTTATTAAATATGTATTAATAATAATTAATAGCTTTAGTTATAAGAGAAATTAAAGATACTCTTTTAGTGCTTTAAGCGTTCAACCACAAATATTAGGTCATTGCGACCAAAAAAGTCTGAAAGGGAATATTTTTGTTTCTAGTGGTTATTTAATTTTAAATTAAAAGTGAGTGAGTATGAAAATTTTCCATTTTTTTGAAATTGTACACACACACATAAAGCTCACGCCATTGTCCCACAGGGGTAGGCAGGGACGAGGGATCGCCACTTTTCTCGATCTCTGCATACTTCTTTAGCTTCCTTCACATCCTTAAGCATTATCATGCACGCTCTTTTATTCTTCGCACTCCAGCCCCCAGCGTTTTGAAGGACGTCACTTATTTGATCCGTGAACGTCCTTCTGGAGCGTCTTCTTTCCTTGCATCCTTCAACATTCGTACCATAAATCTATTTCGTTACTCTTCTTTCATCCATACGTTCTACATGACAAAACCAGCGTAACATACTCTTGAAATTGTCGAGTTAAATAAATAAAAAATTAAAATTAAAAAAAAAATCTCACGCCTTTCATCCCCGAGGGGGTAGGCAGAGGTATTCCATTACTGGATATACCCACATTTCACGAGATACATTGGACCCCTAAACGTGATAGGTGGTGAGCCTATCGCCGGACCGGGTCTGTTTACACATGTCTCAGAATTAATTCTGAGACCTGCGGGTTTCCCCACGATGTTTTCCTTCACCGTCGAGCTAGTGATAAATATGTACGTATGTTTTTGAAAAACTCATTGGTACATGCCAGGATTCGAACCCGAGCCTCACTGATTTTCGGCCGGCTCTTTAACCGACCGGGCTATCACTGCTCTCATATATCATATCATATCATATCATTGTCGAGTTATAATAATAAAATATGAACTTTATAAGTAAACCCAATATTATGATCCTGCCTGCCAAGACCATTCTACAGTACAGCATACTTTTTCATGGTCCTTAGAAACCTTTAATTACCTTTAAATAACTTATTTTAATAGCCATACATCATAATGTAAAATGTCGGTTATCCAATAACAGAAGAAAATTGCATCAACACTACAACATAAACAGAGTCAAACTCAATCATGTACTACGGGGCGCAAATTAATTTGGGACCCAAGGAGGTACGGTTCTGTCCGGGGTGCATTCAGGATGATTTGTTTTAACCGTTCCTCCCACTTCGCGAGCTATTTAAATGCAAATCGCGAAGTGACAGACAAACTGACAGATGTTCGCAGAAACATTAACATTACAGTTGGCATTGTAACTGAGTTATAGAACGTTTGGGACTGGCCTGCTGTTGAGTGAGGCGATTTCATCTCTGTGACTGTGTGATGGTGCCATTCCTTGACGCTCCACTCAGCGGCGTCACCCTGTGTGGTCCTCGAGTGCCTAATATTTAAAAACTTAATGTCATCTAGCAAAATCTACATCTACATTAACATTATAAAGAGAAGAGATTTGTATTTTTGTATGTTTGTCACGAACAAACTCAAACACTACAGGACCGATTTCATAAATACTTTCATCAATGGAAAGCTTACTTTTCCGGGAGTAACATGACTAATGGACCATTGACACGAAGCCATTCCATGGGCCATTCCACTTAACCAATCCAAACTACATAAAAAAAACCTTGAGGACAATCCAATGCAGTGGACCGTCTCTATTTACACGAGGCCATCAGTGGATTTTCTCAGTGGAATGGCCTCGTGTAAATGACTCAAACACTGACTGATTTACAAAAAACGCCTAAACCGTTGTGTCTAGAGGCATGAAATTTAAACTTTCCTAGAGATGTGGTTAAATAGAGAATGAAAGTGTGTTTGGGTGTTCGTAAATTTCGGCAAATCCTATTATCATATACAATCATTAAGATAATAAGACCTTACGTTTTACTGATTGTATGACGATTGAAGCCTTGTAACTTTCAAATACCTATTGATCATATTTAAAAAAGTACTTATTTCATTTTTGTCATTCTGGAGGGCTATGAAGTTGACGTCCTGTGTCTGATATGGCGATGAATCCATTTCACGGATCACGACGTTTTCCTTCACCGCATCTGGTCATAAACAAATAAGAAGGAAACTATTTAAAAGTTCCCAGAAAAGATGTTTGACAAATGATTATGTAATTCTCACCTTTTGATTTAATACCCAATAAATTTGTCTACGCGACTGATTTATGTTGCTTCGCTTCTGGTGGTCCCATGAGCTAATAATGTTATATATTGTTAATAATTTATTATGTTCGCCATTAAAACTTCATTTTAACGCGAGAGACGACTCTGAAAATAAGTACTTACGTATGTATTTTAAAATTACAAGGTCTCCTCTTGTTTTTACGGAAAAATCTGATCTAATAATATGAAGTGATAGCAGTGTTGGAAGAGACTTCTAGTGCTAGGGCCTGATATAGAAATCAGTAACACACATATATTTATTACTAGCTAGCTAGTTCCCGTTCCCGTAGGAATACAAGAATAAAATATAACCTTTATTACTTCCTGATAACGTAGCTTTCTATTGGTGAAAAAATTCGTAAAATCGGTTCAGTAGTTTTTGAGTTTATTCGTTACAAACATATAAAAATACAAATCTTTCGTCTTTATAATATTTAGTGCAGATTCACTCGATGGTGATAAAGAATATCGCGAGGAAAATCACAGGGTTGCTTCAGAGGAATGTTTAACAGCACTATGGTGATGGGTTCACTACCCCACCTGTCACAATGAAAATTTGATAAAAAAAACAGGTAGACAGGGTATGGTAAGTTAGGCAGACACAAAAATTATACTTTGAAATGTCAATAGTCTAATAACAAGGCACTCTAAACTCGTACATGAAGAGTGGCTAAATGTAAACAAGAGCTCATCTCCCAAATGCAGTACCCCGAGAAGAGATACTTTCAGCAATCAGCCAACAGCTTCTGTCGATTCTCTTGCGGTTATCGTGTGTTTTAAACAATTATAACAGCGATTAACGATTTTTGACCCTACAATACATATTTTGAAGAGTCGGTGACATTAAAGGCGCTCCACGTGCTTTAACAGTTTGAAATTTCTGTCACGTATGTGGTTTATCACACAAATACACCGAAATTTCACAGCTAGCAGCGCTTCGTCTATAAGCCAGTCTAGATCAATAAATCTGGACCTGAAAAGCACTAGGCTGGATCTGCATATACGACCAAAACCACTTTTTAACATATTCATACTAAACTTTTTGTGCTCTTTCTGGCAAACTCACTCTTGTATTTCTATCCTTCTTCATTGCAAAGATAAATACATACATAAAGTCGGATCTGACTACTTTCCGAAAAATTTAGGAAGCATAGAGGTTTATTTGTATTGATACCTTTATTCCATAAATTATTAATTTATTTTGGAGACGTAAACAAACATACACCCTTATGCATTTACAGTATTCTGTTTCTTCATGAACTTTCGCGTTGGGTGTATCAACAGATACGCACTTATGCCGCTAAACCTTGCAACGGAATTAATGTATTAAACGGGCAAATTTTCAAACCGACCTTTTTTACGTCATTGCGATGGCAATTTTTTTTCTCATATTTTACTCAAACTAAATGCTTTAGATTATAGATTAAGATGCTGTGAATCTAATAATTTGGGAGGCGCCCTTGGAAACACAGTACTTTCAGAGAATTGAAAATTTTTGCGCCACCGTAATGACGTTTTCCTAAATATTTCAAAGAAAAAAGCCATATTATGTACACTCATGTTTTATTTTGTATTAATCAACTTTTTTAGTACCCAAAACATTACTAATATTATTTATTTCTTTAATGTATGTAGCCTTATAGGGTTATAACAGTTATACCTAGATAGTACGTAAATTTTACTATTATGCTATTATCACGGTCAAATACTTACAACATAGCAATAATATATGAAAAACAAGTACTATGTCTTAATATATTATTAGTAATACTATTGATTATACAGGCATTCATCATTACGGTGGCCCACTGCGCCACTGCAATGACGCCACCGAAATGACGACCAAATGTATTTTTTCATGATAATTACCCAACTACCTAATTAATTTGCAAAATATTGGCAGGTCGTAATATCGAGGTAATTATCCACAACATACTAACTTGACGATACAATACATCACTCTGTTCATTATCTACAAGATGCCACCGAACTGGCCGCTCACGGTGACCAAAACAGATTTCAGGAAAAACTTACCTCGGGAACATGTAAAAACCTGCGTATACGCCATCCTCTCCACACACAAGTTGGGGTCCGCCAAACGCTTGGGTGGTACGATACAAAAATTTGGCGTGAAATCGCTTGACTAATATGAAATAAGTAGTCAAATACGAGCATCAAAAGAGCAGTTTTACGCGGGACAAAAACATATTAGCTTCTCAGTTTTTTTATTTAATAGTTAGTAAAGTTTTTGTGATTTCGAATATGAAATGGAGTAAACGTCTTTAAAATGAGATATTTTGATAAAAGATACGTTAAAATTTCGTGTTGTAGTGAGTCGTTTTCTGAGCGCAATTTGAAGTGGGACAAGCCTCCCGGGGGTAGGCCGCCATACAAGTCGGATTATTCAACGTTGAATTTCTTTTAAGTTTTTAATATTAATTCTAATTGGTTTATGTAAATGGTTAAGCTAAGGGGTATATTTTCAAAAAAACATGTGTTCAGTCTGTTTTGAATGATAGTTTCTCTATAAAGGGCATAGGACGCCTAAAAAAGTACGTTTGAAAATTTACCCAAACATAACTTACGCCATTATGCCAGTAAAATGTTGTTTTTAACTACACACACCGGCACAATTAGCGGAACAGAAAAAAAAAGGAGAAAAAAGAGGGAATTTAGAACAATGAATGTAATTTTTAAACAATATATTATTTAAAATGAAACAACAATTAAATTAACATGTTTTGACATTCATTTGTAACACCATACTTAAAATTTTATAAAAATAAAAATTAAATTAAACAAAATGCATTTTTCTTCGATTTTTAATTATAGAGAAACAGCAGAAAATTCAAGATTTTCCAAAGTTTAACAACAATTTCAATGACTGTTCAATATCGAGTGTTTCCTCCTCGTGCTCTGATGAGGGTTTCCATCCGTCTGGGCATGCTGCGGATGATGTTATCAATGGTTTCTTGGGGCAACCTCTGCCATTCTTCAAGTAATGCGTTTCGCAACTCGTTGAGATTATTGGGAGGGGGCATTCTTGACTTTACACTCCTCTTTAGCAAGTCCCAGACGTGTTCTATAGGGTTCATATCGGGGGACCGTGCTGGCCACTCCATCACCGTTATACCAACATGGTTTAGGTATGTCTGTACTGTGCGAGCACTGTGAGCCCGAGCATTATCCTGCATTAGAATGAAGTTGTTACCAATAAAGGGGGCAAATGGCACAACATGTTCTTCTAAAATCTCCCTGATATACCGATCAGCATTCAGATTCCCGCCATCGACCACTACTAACTCCGTACGAGCTCCTAAACATATTCCTCCCCAGACCATAATTGAACCGCCGCCATATGCAACTGTATTTTCAAAATTAGACTGGATATACCGTTCTCCTTTGCGTCTCCATACTCGCTGCCTTCCATCAATTTGATTTAACATAACTCTGCATTCATCAGTAAAAAGAACCTGTCCCCAGTCGTCGAAGTCCCAATCACGATGTTCACGACCAAAGTGTAGACGGTTTGTGCGATGATGTCTCTCAAGTTTTGGGGCTTTGGCGGGCACATACGAGCCTATACCCACTTCTTCGAATCTTCTACGAACTGTCCGCTCACTCATCCTTACTGCTCGTACCTCTTCCAGTAAATTTCGAGCCTGCACCGCCGTTAGTCTCGTGTTCCGTCGGACTTGAAGTTGGAGAAAACGGTCATCCCTCCTTGAAGTACACCTTTTCCGGCCTTGTCCTCTCCTTCTCACTAGAGCATTCGTCAATCTGTATCGTTGGATGCTACGATAAATCGTTGATAACGATCGACGAAGGCTTCTGGCAATCGATCTGTAGGTTTGACCATTTCTCCTCATTTGATCTGCCCTAATGATTTCTGATGGCGTTAAATCAGGCATAATTAGATGCTCGTAAATTACCAATATGCGAAAAAACTCAAAAGCCTCAAAAACTGCAATTCAAAGCTTTTCAAATGGAATTCACGAACCTTCTAAAAACGGACAAGCGGTGGAAAAAATGAATCAATGAAAATTAAAACAAAAGAATGAAAAAAAGGGCAGTCGCTTAGTATTCCATTTTTAAATTAAAACCCAAATTTAAAAAAAGCTTGTTTAGCCGGCCAGTAACACGCAAAAATGCGTAAATACTCCCTTTTTTTTCTGTTCCGCTAATTGTGCCGGTGTGTGTATTATAGCATAAAGACGAATGTAATCATGAGACAATCTAGCTGTAATATACTATTATTACGTAAAAAATCTTAGGCATATGTCATTTTAAACCATTATGTTACCAACTTTTTTTAATTTTTCAAGGCGCGTCTCGGTCGGTACTAAAGATAGGTCGGATATCTTCGGATTTTTTCGTCGCTAGTAAGCACCAGTGGGAGCAAGTGGGGAGGCAAATTCATGGTTTATCTTGTCTTGTGCATTCATATTAAAGGTCACGCGTGTTAAAGTAAGATAGTAAATGTAGATGGCACGTGCCAGGCCGGTAATTTGATTTTGAATACCTACTCATCATAAACAAAACTGCTTCACTCAATTTTATTATGTATGTTAGTATGTAACGAAAACTTTGAAAATTATTTTGACCCCCTTCAAACATTGGATTAACTCAAAATTTGGATAATTATCAAGGATCGATGACAGTTCAATATTTTAAACAGTCAGACCCGTAATCCTTGCTAGGAAAATCATGCTCGCGCAGCTTTACATACTTGCGCAAAATATTCGTGTACATGTGGGAAGTAACGTGCAGCTATTCTAAGTCGATAGATGCAACTTGAGCTTTTGACAGCAGCGAAGAATCCGCCCCCGCTTAGTGAATTGTATATTATCACCTCTAATCATACAGGTTCTTGCGTTGCTCCTATGTATATAGAATAGTAAACTTTCAAGGCTAGGAAATAGCATAGAATTGAAGTTGGACTTACAATACAGCATCTCAGATTGCTTCGTCCCGTCAAACTTTACGAGTCGTAACACTCAATGTATGCTGAACGGTGTAAGTTCTTATCTTGAGGATCACTTGAGTTTAATTTAAAAAAATTTAACTTCCACCCAATCTGATATATAGTTAAGAAACGTGCCGATGGATGAATGGCAAAGGTTGGTTAAAAATGTCGTGTCGCTAGCGTCAACCTCAAGAACCGGGCACACCCTGTTTTTTAAGAACCTTACCCTTCTATCGGCCCTCTAGGAGGGTTGACGGTTTATTTGTCCATTTCTCGTGGGATAAAAAATAGTAAATGAAACAAAAGGATAAAGAAAAAACCATTGGATAACAAAAGACGTAAGTTATAAGCAGAGATCGGCATTAGGTAGTGTGATTAGGTACCATAGTAGGTAAAGTTGCTACGAGGATGTCATATGGAGTTGTTAAAACCACCACTTTATTTCTGACTTCTGAAAATTTCCCTGAAAATTTTCGAGATTTTTCTACAGTATCATATTTACTTACTAAATATAAACTTCTTTTGTTCTTAGCTGATTTTCTCTACAGTGGCCGGTTAAGGAGATAATCAACAACATCTGTATATTTGTAATAGTAATAGCTCCTTAGCTAAAAAAAACCGGCCAAGTGCGAGTCGGACTCGCGCACCGAGGGTTCCGTACAACCTTGCAAATTTATGGTTTTCGTAATTTTTCCTTTATCTATGCTATAAGACGTTGCTTCGTACCAAATTTCAAGATTCTGAGTTCACGGGAAGCACCCTGTAGGTTTTGATTCCCTTGCAAGTGTCGAAAATTTGCGGCATAAACGGCTGTATCTTTTGATTACGTTGGCTTAGAAGTTTGATTTTTTCACAGCTTCAAGGGACAGTAGACCTGAGTAATTGATATAAATTTCAGCTTCATACCTCCACGCGTTCCTGAGAAAAAGGGTCTTGACAGACGGACGGACGGACGGACAGACGGACAACAAAGTGATCCTATAAGGGTTCTGTTTTTCGCTTTTGAGGTACGGAACCCTAAAAATGTGAGTTTCGGTCCCATCCGTCACAAAGCACACATATAAAATTTGGCATTTCATATGTGTGCTTCTATTTAAAAGTAGGAACATGGTGGTTTTAACAACTCCATATTATGTCCTCTACCTACTTTGGTACCAAATCACACTACCTAATGCCGATCTCTGGTTATAAGACCAAAAATAAAATTATATAGCGTAGATTTAGAAGAGCCAAAGAAGAACAGGAGAGACTATTATGAGAAATTATAGAGCTTCACAATTGGAAAAAACATCAGAGAAAGTCGTTTACAACAAATGCGTCAGCATAATGCCGAATACCGAGCTTCTCAGAATCTGAAGAAGAAAGAGCCGTCCGCTTATAGCAAACCTCACGAGCTTTAGCCAAATATCGGGCCTCGCAATCCGAAAAAGACAGAGCAGCTTGCTTACAACAAATGAGTCAGCATAATGCCGAATACCCAGCTTCACAATCTGAATAAGATTGAGTAGCTCCCTTACAGCAAATGCGGCAGCATAATGCGGAATCTAGACGATTACATAACGCAAGTCTCACAGGTTTCTTACAGGGGATAACACAGTTTGTGATAAAATATGTGAAATTTGCACCAAGCGTTGGTATCTGCATCAGATTTTTAATTGGACTATGAACACAACCACAGCCCCTTATTTTCCCAATGCACTTAAGCAAAAAAATTGTTTAATCACTTGCAGACATTGTAAATGTCACTTAAGTCCAAAGTAAAACATTCCACCATCTAAAGCATGTTTGCTGCGGATGAGGGTTCCTGACTTCTACGCGATTATAAGTTCACGCATAGCTTTCTTTCGGTGTCGCTTATGGTCATCGAAAAACAGCATACTGAGGATGATAGCTGACAGCTACAACTGTCCGTATTATAAGGACCAGCTTGCTGTGCATCGCACATTGTAAATAGAAGTACATAATATTTTGTCATGTATGCTGCAATTTATATTTTTATTTTTTTATGTATGTAATGGGACTATTGCCTGAATAAAGAATTATTATAATTGGAGCATATTGGAATAATCTACATCCAGGCCCTATTACAGAAATGATTGCAAATTTGTCACAACCTGAACAAAGGCTGATTACACGCATTATTTCATTTGTTAAAATTATCATATTATCTATTTATTTTGAAGTTTAACGACGCCTCGTAAAGAAAAAAAAATGTTTTATAGACAGTAGGTACTGTTAAGTAAAAAGTTTTTTTAAAAATAAGATTTTTAGATGATTCTCGTGATTTTAAATTAAGAAAGAACTTTAAGTTTTAAGAAATACAAGTCTTTTAAATAAAAATGTTTTTAAGCAATTTCCAAAAGGGAGGTTAACGATTCTATTCATTATGTTAGTCTAGAACTTCCAAGCAAATGTACACAATTTTACAAAATATAGGTAATTTTATGTATGTATACATAATCATAAATTAGTATTCTGACTCCAGCTGGGAACAGTGTAAGCTTCATAACAATCAGTTCAGTTGTTTTAAAGATAATAGACTAAGAAGAGTAAGTGTGCCAACAAATTAGGAAAGGCTTTAACGGTTTTTATCAGCACTTCCAAGTACTTCCAACCTTATACCTGAGATAATTGTTTGTAGTGACCAAGATTATGTTGACATGAGACGTTTAAAATGGTTGAGAATTTTAAGCCATAATACTGCATTTAAATATAAAATTACAGTTTAGTACTGACTTGACCAATGGGTTTGTCACCAAATTGTCAGCATAAAGTCGTATTTTAACATATTGTACGTAGAGTCTATGATGAACTATATTATTTCAGGCATAAGGTCGGGTGTCGGCGAAAATATAAAAAAAGTAATAATTTACCACTTTATTGCAGTCCAGTTATCATAAAACTAAAGGTGAACATGTTTACAATAAATACGTATCAAAAAACTGTTCAATTTCCTTATATTATAAAAAATATTCACAAAATTGTTTCTCAATTTTGTTTTTGCTCTCCTGAAAACCTGACTTTTTCGACATCCGACCTTATGCTTTTCATGTCCAGAAATATATGTATTTAAAGCTTTCAAACTCACAAGCTTTTCATTTTCTTTTCAGCTTATACGAAAGCAATTTATGGACTTTCCAACTTCAATGACGTATTGTATGTCGCCGGGGCAAGTACAGAATTATGTATAGTGTTTTATGTTTAACATTAGTACAGATTGGTTATAAGTAGTGGATTTAGAAACGGGGGCGCTAATAGGAAGGCGCCATTATTGCTTCAATATATATTTTGCTTTTTAGAAATAAAAATGCCTAGTTACGAGTCTCTGTCGCCGACTGACTGATGACACTCTGTCGTCGAAGATATTTTTTGGATCAGATGTTTTTGGGTTTTTAGATGCATGGATTTTTTTTAATTTAGCGATGTCAATGATTGATCATGCTGTGGTAGTCTATAAGTAGGACAGCATTTAGGTAACTTTTATTATATTGCAGAACTAGCGACCCGCCCCGGCTTCGCACGGGTGCAATCATCATCATCATCAACCCGTAACAGCCCACTGCTGAGCTAAGGGTCTTTCCTCGCACATGAGGAAGTATGGGCTATAATCTCCCACGCTAGCCCACCGTGGATTGGGAGATGGTGTTAAGCTAGCTTGACAAATTCTGACTGCTAAGTGGCCACACTTAGCAGTCAGAATTTGTCAAGCCACCCAAGGGTATCTGACATGGCTTAACGACTTCCTCTGTGAGGAAACACAACGAAAACCGGGACCAACAATTTAACGTGCCTTCCGAAACACGGAAGCGCTCGTATATAAATGCCACTAGGCGGTCACCCATCCACTGACTGACCGCGCCCAACTTTGCTTCACCAGTGTGATCGTAACAAACACACTGGCACCGCAGGGCTACGAGCGCTTCGGGTGCAATGCTAACACTAAAAAATATTATCACGCTATCTATTAAAAAAAACCGCATCAAAATCCGTTGCGTAGTTTTAAAGATTTAGGGAAGACATGGGGATATAGGGACAGAGAAAGCGACTTTGTTTTATACTATGTAGTGATATGTGTTTCGAATTATTAATGTATGTCCTGTTGACCCCTAATAAATAGATAAATATATATAAAAGAAGACACTATCTGTCTGACTGGCTAACTGATCGATCAATGCACAGCCGAAACCACTAGTTCTAGAAAAATCTAATATTACACAGTTTCCTTCAATGATAACGATGAAGAATACCTAATCAATCATCGATGTATACAATATCTACCTACTAATTAGTACGGATACCTCGGTGGGCGAGCCCGACTCACATTTCTTCGGTTTCCTCCCATGACTTCGATGAGAGAAAACTTAATTATTGTACTTAAGATCTGGGGGCCAATTCTACTAAATTTCAACGGTTACAGTTGGATGACAATGACAAGGTCAGTCGATGGTGTTATTTGCTCTGAAAAGTGTCAAAATAACACCATTGTCTGACCATTGATATGTCATAGTCATCCAATTAAGACCGTTGACATTTAGTAGAATTGGCCCCACGAGGCGTTACGTTCTATTTACAATTAAAATTAGAATCGTCTTTATAATATAATTCTACTCTTTAAGTGTACCTATACTACAGTACTACTACTACCTACTACGTACTACCAAAATAAATAATTTTCTTTCTTTATTTATTTCCCGTTTATTACATACCCTGTGCCTGCAATGCATTATCAATAATTTTGCCCTAGGCGCTAAATACTAGCTCCGGCCCTGGATAACGTTAATCATTCTTCAGTTCAGTCATTAATTTAACGATACATGATTAGTATTTATGGACTTTTGTCCATTTTGCATCTCGGGAAGGCATTAAAATATGAATTACTAAGGAATTGGCATTAATTTACACCGGTGTTTGCATTTACGTTCAATAGAACCGTTAGTTTTCTGCTGTACGTGCATGTAGGTACTCACGTTAAATATTTCTTGTAATGATAATAATAAGCGCCGAGGGGGTAGGCGGAGGCATTCCATTTCGGGAACTACTTACATTTCACAAGTTTAATAAAAACGAAAATTTATGCAATAGGTAATTGAAAATTCCACTTAGAATTAGAAATCTTCTAAATCTTTGCACCCCTTAATGTTAAAGGTAAAGGTTTTGAGCCCATCGCCGGACCGGGTCCACACATGCCTCAGAATTAATTCTGGGATATGCGGATATTTCTATCTAAATATTTCTTTTATACATATAAAATTTTTATTCTGTTCGTTAGTGCTCATTTTCAGAGTTTTGTAGTCGAGGAGTGACAACAGGATTCTATTACTAAGCCTCCGCTTTCCGTCCGTCTGTCTGTTTATCTGACTGTCAGCGGATTGTATCTCATGAATCGTAAATTTTAGTACAGTATTGCACCATGTATCCACACATAAACACAATCACTAGATTTTCACTTTGCCCTGATCTTGTACATTCGATACTGCTCGCGTTACCCCTGGTCGCAGATGAAAATCAGTGTTTTGCTCTTTGAGCAAAGCTACACACTGAGCTGTGTATTTTTGCGCCACGCACACACATACAATACATTGCGTTTAGCTTGTAAGTAGGTATTTTGTAATTTCATGTTGTTCTGTAGTGTTTTTTTTAATATTTACTCGACCCGCCCGCTTCGCTTTAGTTTATATGATATTATCAGTGTTTCTCTACTATATTATACATGTATTATATAATATGAACCTTCCTCTTGAATCACTCTATCTATTAAAGAAACCACATCAAAATCCGTTGCGTAGTTTTAAAGAAAAACATCCCTAAAGAAAAACCAGATCACCTCAAAACTCACCTTGGAGTGCCATAAACCACAACACAGTGACACTTCAATGGATTAAGGGGCACAGTGGCTCACGTGGAAACGACGCAGCCAATGAACTCGCTAGGAGGGGTTCTGACACGAATCCCATCGGACCCGAGCCCATTGTACCCATCCCGTTTAACCAGCTCAGGAACTGGTTAAGGGAACACACTCAAACTCAAGCGGAGATTTGGTGGGCCTCGACGCCAGGATGTAGGCAATCCAAGGAGGCTATGCCATCCTTGAACACGAAACTGACCAAGCGCCTTCTGCGCCTGGACAGGGACAGCCTGAGAATGGTGTCGGGGACCATCACCGGACACTGCTCACTGAACAAACACTTACACACCTTAGGTATTACTGACAGCCCCCTATGCAGAGCTTGCATGGAGGCGGAGGAGACGGTAGCGCACGTGCTCCTTGAGTGCGTTGACGTTGCCCAGATCCGCAAGGAAATTCTCGGAACACCAGAATCCCTTGCGGACATCCTGAGTAGACTCGGAAGTTTGATCTGTTTTTGGAAGGAGGTAGGATGGTTGGAGTAAAAGGCTGCTATGGCTCACGTACAATGGTCCGTTTTAAGGACTAAGTGCGGAAACCAAACCCCCTAACATAGAACATAGAAAGCATACATAGGGACAGACAAACGGGAAGCAACTTCACTATCACTACATAGTATAGAACAAAGTCGCTTTCTCTGTCCTTATATCCCTATGTCCGTATGTCCCATTGTATGCTTAAATCTTTAAAACTACGCAACGGATTTTGATGCGGTTTTTTTAATAGGTAGAGTGATTCAAGAGGAAGGTTTTAGTATAAGCATTGTACCCGTGCGAAGCCGGGGCGGGTCGCTAGTTGTTTTATACTATGTAGTGGTAATTTTTCTTTTTCTTATTTTAATGTGTGTGTATTGTGTTGCAAATAAAACGATTTATCTACTTAATATATTCCTTCATAGAGTAAACAAGAGATTGAACAATGTGACTCATAGTAATAATTTTGGGTCTTTATTCTATCTGTTGGAACTAGGTGTCCGAATTATCTAGATTTGCAGTCATGTTTGACCGAATCACGAGACAATACAGCATTCGTCACTGTCGAGCCAAAACCGTTCCTATTTGCATTTACAGTAAGCACAAAGTTAGGGATGCGTCAATAAAAGGAATTCTATCGATAAATTAATTAAACGTAAAAGGTTTTTTTTTGGTAAAATTGTTTATAAATATTTTTGAAAGTAGCGTGAAAATTCTTTCACTTTCTTTCCCACTATTGTATGTTTCAATATTTCTATAACTTCGATATTATCTCCTCTAATGCAAAAACATACGTACCTAATAGGTAATTAATTACTATCGTAGAAACAGGAAAAAGGAAAGTTATTCTAAATATAAATAATTACTCATAACATAAGAACATTGTTACTAACACAGTAGGGTCTAAGTTACCTAAATAAAGTAATTATATTATTATTAAAAAAAAAATAGGTACACTGTTCATAGTTTCTGTTGACCTATAATGTTTCCAATAAAAATAAACGGCAGCATCTTTTGATTGCGTTGACTTAAAACAGCTACCACAGACAACATATTTTTCACAATGTTTTTTTAAACCAACTTAAAACCCATCGATAAATCGACAATATTTCCTGACATCACTACCTAAAGTTTACCATCTGTCATTAAAATAATTTCCTCTCTCAAATCTGATGTTAAATTCAAACAACATAAAGTCTATTTTACTATGTAAGCATCTCAGCTGTCCTGTGAGTATTGACGTGACAAACAGCGTGACAAAGTGACAAAGGTGACAACAGTGGCTGCGTGACACCGACCCCGGGTCTAATATGCAGAGTAAAGTGGGTGTGTAAACATACACATTGTCCGGATTAGGCGTGGGAAATAGTGGGATTGTGCTGTCTATAGTATAAGCTAGCCGATAAATAGTAATAAACAATAATATATTATGGTCACATTCACTATTAACTTTTTGTATTTATGTTTATTACGATATAGTATGTATAAGTTTATTTTATTAACATAATATATACCTAAGTATTAGAATTTACCGCCAAATTATGTATGCTTAGCCTGTTGGTTGTCTATCTATATCACTAGCTCGACTGTGAAGGAAAACATTTTAAGGAAACCCGCAGAACCCAGAATTTATTCTGAAGTATGTGTAGCAGTACGGCGATTAGGCTCACCACCTATCACGTCTAGTTTAGTCTGACACACTGTCTAACCACGCTCAACATTACTTACGTGATCTTTACAAACCCGGCATTCATAGGGCTACGAGCGTTTCACAAAAACAAGGGCTACTTAACACGTGGCAGCTAATAGGCGATCCGAATGCTCATTCCACGAATATTTTTTCTAAATCAAGGGTTTTTTGCTCAAAAAGTTACAAGTTCGAAATTCCATGGGTCATTTGTGAAATACCGGGAATAATCTTTTTAAGACACCTTGCCCGCAGCTTATTGTCTACTAGCGGTTCTGTGCAGTTTCACCCGCGTAGTTCCCGTTCCCGCAGGAATACGGAAAAAAAATATGCTATGTTACTCAGGGATATTGGTAAAATATTTTTTTAAATCGGTCCAGTAGTTTTTGAGTTTATTCCTAACAAGGATACAAACATACAAATCTTTCCTTTTTATAATATTAAAGTATAGAAATAATATATACCTAGATTGGCAACCAGAACAAATTGGAAAACAAATGAATAATATTTTTTTTCTTGTAATTGCTATAGGTAACTAAATGTTTAACAATAGGCAACAAAATACGCCAGACGGAATGCGAACCTGAGACCAACGGTCGAGTGAAGGCCTTTCTTGGAACTGTACTATAATAACCTGACGTAGGCCTTGACAAAGACTTAAGTAGTACCGTAGTACTATTACTTATTCTGTGATAGTACACCAGACTTCACAATGTCACTATCAGTTGAAAACATACTGTTGTGAGTCTTCAAAGAAAGACAATCATCATTTTTGCGGATACTTACATATGCCTACGCCTTTACCTCCCCGGGGGTCGGCATTAGAATTCCATTTTCACCAGTACTTTTTTTAACCCCTTAACGTGATAGATAGTCAGCCCATCGCCTGACGGAGGTACTGCTATAGGTTATATGCCTCGACGAACCTGTTGGCTCAGTTGGTTGGCCTGTTTTCTGAATCAGAGGTCGCGGTTTTGATTCCTACCCACATTTGTGTGCCAAGATGTCTGTTAGCTTCGTGTCTGTTTCGTGTGTATTTAAGTATGTTATCAGTTGTTTAGTAGATTTGGGACTAAACAACCGTGTGTGAATAATTTCAAAGAAAAAACATCTGTTATTTTTTAATTTTATTAATGGTCGGAGGAGGCACAGGATAGAGATAAATGGAGGGAGGAAGAAGAGGTCTTCGCTCAACAGCGGGAAAATATATAGGCTAATAAAGTAAAAATATCTTATAGTTTAAAACTGACTTAGCAAGGTAAGAAACACGAATCTCTCAAACACTTACAATACTTAATAAACAGGTTATAATTTATAATCCTTAAAAGGCGTAAATCAATTTCTTTATAAGTAGGACTTCCTTGACTCTTATGAATAAGCTAAACATTGTAAACGCACTAATAATCTGAATAATATTAAATCATACACTATAAAACTATAAAACATCACGGAAGCTAAACAAAATGTCGATAAGAACAGCATTAGGTTGCGAAACATCGATATCGGCGAGATCTAATCTCGATCTACAAGCTGGTGAAATGTCGAATGTCGCAGCTCTATTGTAAAATAGGGAAGTTATGGGCGAGCGAGTTACAAATTTCGACATCGAGGTAAATTTCTAAAGTATCTCATGTGTAATGTCTTGTAAAATGTCGGTTATTGTTAGTTTATTTCGAACAGAATACGATATTAGGTATATGGTAGGTAAATATTATAATTTTATGTTAAGGCTCTGTTCTGATAATAAGTTAATTTTTTTTTCTCGACACGATGTTGAATTTGTTAAGGAAGAAAAACTTCGTGACGAAAACCTCAACCCTCGATTTTTTTCTGGGGAATGCGTAACAGAACCTCACGGGGCGACTTGCCACGACTAGAGGTTCGGTGAATACACTGGTAATAACAAGGAAATCTAACGAGCAAAAAAAACCATTTCAACTTAGAAATATGGTTTTCTCATAGATGTCATTGTCAGGACTAGACCAAATGGGACCACATGGGAAGCACCAGCTTTCAAATAAGAAAAAGAATCATCCAAATCGGTTAACGCAGTCGAAAGTTCTGACGTAACAAATATTAAAAAAAACGTACGTGTCGAATTGAGAACCTACTCCTTTTTTGAAGTCGGTTAAAAAGCTAGTAATTCCAGAAATACTCTGCCAACCCCTTCGATATAAAGCGTGAGTGTAAATTATTTGTATTTATAGCTGAAAAGCAAGTTACCAGTAAGTTCATAAGATTTAAATATCTTGTTGTGAAATATAAAACTTACTTGGGTCTATGAAAAAAGTGTATGTTTGACCGATCACCAATTTACAATAAAACTGTTTAGCAGTGCCATTCAGAAGAAAGCCTTTACAACTCGAAACACGAGAAAGAATAACACTGGAGTACAGTGAGCAAAAGAATCTGATGACACTTTCCAATAAAACTATTTTCAATTCAGTTTATTTTCTGTTAAGCAGTATTTTTTTCTATAAGTTTCTATGATATTCCAACAGAAAATTCTGATCTGGTATTGTCTAATGTCCTAAACATTGGCAAGTTCATTAACATTACGAAAATTGGTAAATAGGCTAAGGTAAGAGGTGCAAAATTTAAATGTTAAAATTATCTAACTAAAAAAAAAAATAGTTTATTCAATTACCTGATGGAAAGTACAGTTGCAGACAATATAAGTGTACTTAATAAAAAAGTGCACACGAAATTAAATAAAACAAATAATATCACACTGAGAGTAAAACAGTCATTAATACAAGCAAAACACTTATTTCAGCGATTGTACAAGTAGAAAGCATATGTAAACACACCAATAATTTTCCCATAAGAGTCGTCCGAGATTTATATTAGGCAACCATTTATCATGTATACGACGACGCATCCAATGCGTGTATACAAACACTTAATGAGGCGAAAACTCAAAGAAAACAAGCCATGGACTACGCCCACGCAAATTCCGCCGGTGATCTAAAACCACTATAAAAGGAGCCATTTAAACAACCAGGTGAATTAGCTGGTGTGGGTTTTGAAATAGTGGTTTGATTGGTCGCCTTTGAAGACTTTGCTTTTGTTTGGATGAATGTAGATGTAATTTACAGAATATATGACTCCTGATACGTTGTTTTGTAATCTTAAGATTGTAATAATGGGAAAGAAATGACTATAAGGACTTATTAAGGAATAGATGAACGCCAAGAGAAGTATTTGTGCCGATTCAATGTTTGATTTAAGCTTTGAGACAATTATTACTGACCCTCGATAGTTATTTTTGAAGACAAGGAAAATCACCTTTTTCAACTTTAACTTGATAACTATTGTTATTTAGACTCGCAAACCAACTCTTCGTTCGACGCTAAAAATACTACATTTACTTTGTCAAATGTTCAACAGTCACTTCAGCTTTTGTTTAGTTTTAGATGACTATCAATTTCATTTTTCCTATTTTCTTAGCACGTCTACCTGCATATTTCTCGCTCAAGCACTTTCGAGTATCAGTCTCAAGGACTCTTGGAGGCGCCAGAGGCTAGCAAACTCTTACAATACTTACTTATATTTTTACCACTTAAGCACCTTTTGTCGCGAGAATTTATTCCTTTTCCAACTTTTGCTGTGAAAACTAAAGTTTAAATTCCAACTACATTAGCTTGTACAATATTAGCTTTATTTTTTGTTAATACCTGGAAATACGGTGCATAATTCTTTATTTTTGTGTAATGTTGTAAAACGTGGAAGGCATTTTAAATTTGCATTGTATAGTAATTGTTGATTCTTTTGTTTATGTTCAAGTCTTGAGGTGTCGAGTCATCTCTGAGAGCTCCTTGACAAGTTTTTGTGAGTAAAAGTGCTTACTTTGTCAGGAATGCTTGAGTTTGCTTATGTTGATCGTGAGAAAAATATGTATTGTGAGAATTAATTAAACTCAGGAAAAATAAAAGTATTTATCATCAAAAGGAGAAGTTTTACTATTAACGATTATGGTTTCAATTCTTTTATTCATAGTTTATTGGGCATTTGTTTTTTTTTTTAATGTTAGTATACTCGTAGTATTAAAGTAGTCAGCTAAACTGTCGCCATTCAGTGACATCATTGACAAAAGGCAATTCGACTAAATAGAGCGAACACTGTAAATCACATGTACACACTTCAAAGAGTGAAACACTTTTCGAAGCTAAACTGATCAACTCAATGGTGTCAACCCGAAAGATAAAACCCCATTAATTCACAAACCAATTTAAATTTGCTGCTCGACAAATAAAAGTAAATTCTGCCTCCTTTGATGTGATTTCAAGTGCTGACAGCAAAGTTAATTTGGTCGAAGTAAAAAAAATACAAGAGTATGACGAATTGAGGGCACGTCATCTTCAAGTGGCAAATATTGTGATGCTTTGTATGAAACAGAAAAACACTTAAAATGTCACCGGTGATGAGATACCAATGCAATTAACAAAGTAGCCAATACTGAGGACGTTGTTTTATTTTAAGTGGATGAGGCTGGATCTGAAGGTTGATAGGATAGAATTCAAGAAATTGGGGCTGTGTCTGTTACTAAGTTAAGACTTCTCATAGAAAACATGGAGAAGGAAGCGACAGGGAGTTTTGAAATATTACTTTATCAAAATCTCATTGAAGTAGATCAAACAATAAAACTTAATCAATATGAATAATTGTATAAAGTTCCGTAATTCAATAAGTGTCATATTACCAAAGATATAGGTCAATTTTTCGTTGCTGTCCGTTATTTTGTATTTGGTTTGTCCAATTTGCAGGTTTTTATTATTATTTTTTGCGTCATTTTACACTTTGAATTCGCTCATATATCTTTGGTTCCATATGCGAATAGTGACGACTGGTTGACACTATAGACATTGTAAAAGAAATGGTTTCTGTCTCTACTCTGAATGGTGGCGCCAACATTAGTGGTGACACAAAGAGTCTTTTATAGCTATGGGCTATAACGCAACCACAGTTAAGTTCTGCTTTACAATTTATTTGAGGAACGGTGTTTATCTTTGTTTTTGCCAACCAAGTTTTAGTATTGTATATTTTTATATGTGAACTCCAACGATTTTTACAAAATTAGATCGTTCTACTACAGAAAGTTGAAGGAGAGTTGAGAGAGGAGTTGATATAGATTTGTGGTGTTAAAATTTAATTTATATTTTTGAAGTGAAAACTTCTTTAGCGGCGTTGAGCACTTTTGTGGGATGGGTAAAAACTGTGAAACTCGCGTCAGGTCACGTGTGCTGATCGAAAAACCGTAAGACGGTTGGAGAGTAGTGTTGTAACACCGAAATCGATAATCAAGTTTTCACTTCTGCCGGCACTCCCGGAGTGCAACCCGTGTTTTTTTTGTTAGATAAATTTAGATTTTACTTTTCAACACATCTAGCCTGACTGATAGTCGGCCTTAACAATGCCGCTATTCGTTCTTTACCAAATATTATATAAGCAATTGCGTGTTTTTGTTGATATCTATTTATATGTAGATATTATGTAGGTATCTATTTATATATAGACTAGTCTACTTATATATAGATAAAAGAAGAAATTGATATATAATAATTAATACTTTTAATTTCATTGTATAGACTTTCACAGAAGAGAAAACATGCATTGAACTCGGTAACAACCATTTAAGCACTTTAAAGTAAGTGGCCAAAAACATAAAGCGGTTAAAACAAAGAAACGGTTACCATAACCAGGAACAATAACTATAGAGATAAAACCACTTTGCACTTTGTAACCCGAAAGCAGGACCTCCGAAGAAGTCAAAGAATAAGATAAAGTAAAGGAAGAAATTAAAGAGAAATTGGGTTAAACACCGCCACCTTTTAAGAAAACGACTCCATTCGAAAGCGAGTGCCTTTATAATAATTTATTGAAAGTTCTAACTCAGTAAACACTTTAAATAGAAACGCATGATACTGCCGAGCACTAAAACGTACAAAAAAAATTTTTTGGGTCCCTTTGCACACTGCCGGAACGACTTGAAGTTATTGTTCTTGCTGGACTCTAGTTCCCTTATTACAGAACGATTCTCAATAGTGACATTCTGATTAAGCGCAATTAGAAAGGGACAGTTTTCTGCGACTTAGTTATATACCTAGATCTCTTTTTGACACCCTCAAGCGGACTTACTTTTACTTACTTTACTTGTCTTGGCACATGCCACGATGTCTTTTCTACGACGTTTTTGAGCACGTAAGACGTATTCCCGTCATCATTCACATTCACTTCCTTCTTTCACATATCAACTACAATGTACAAGTACGATCATTTTCAAATAATATCACCGGTTTTCCATCCCAACAGAGCAATACGCCTGAATAAATATAAGCATTAATTTCATACCTTATCTTGGAGTAGATAGCGCGCGCACGTCTCGCCCGAGGCGGACTAATTGAAAAGTTATTTGATTTATAAATCCACGCCTGTCTGCGCCCGCGCATTTGTTTTGGACTAGGATAAGTGCGATTCGCGGTAGGTGGTATAAGTATCTCTGTGAAATACAAACAAATGGATTAATAAAAAAACTGTTTAATTGGGTAAGTCTGTATGCATTCGTCTTCTATGTGAGCGTGGAATCAAATTCAAAATCATTTATTTTCAGTAGGTATAGAAAATACACTCTGAAAAGTCAATAGTCTAATAACAAGGCACTCTTAATTCGTCCATGAAGATTGGCTAAATGTAAAGAGCAGCCAATCTCCACCGACGAGTTGCTGGTTCCAAATACAGTACCCCGAAAAGAGCGAGCAAGAAACTCAAGGGCAGCTATAGCTGGGCATACTGGGAAATGGTATTGGCAAACAGTTTAAAGTTTTTTGGTGTTATAGTAGTCGTCATGTATCAGTCAGAAAAATTTGGAAAAACGAAGCGAAAATAGCGACTCATAAAACACAGGAGTCCGTGATACAATAATATGTTATGAAACTAATGAAGTATAGACTCTCGTAGACTTTTATTTTGTTAACAATAGAAGTCGTTTAACCATGCCAATAGTATTGGCAGGGAACATTGCATTTTTTAAGAAGGTGATTTTATTCAGTCTTTCTATCGCTTCCAAATATATTTTTTGGTTCCAATTAATTTGGAACAAGTGGTAGCCCAAGGTTGTCTGGAAGAGATCGCTAAAAGAAATAAGACCGCCCATTGTACTTTAGTTAATGTTGGTATCCATATTGTATTGTTTTTGGGTAATAAAGAGTTATTGTATTGTATTGTAGCCTCTCTTGGTAAGGACGGCGAAACGGAACGGCTGGAACGCGGACGCGTGGCCAAAGCTTTGCCACAAAAACATCACCTTCGCAGCGTACTCGGATCAAGAATAACTGCCTCAACCACATGGCACATTGTTAACATTGCACCCATTTGTGGCCACACAAAAGCTGGCAACAATGGTCGCCGCAATCCGCCCATTTCTTGGAAAACAATCAGCGCCAAAACACCGCGTTCTAGGAAAAAATGAGGTTCAATACCTTACTACATTGTTGCTATCTCGAAAAAATGCATGCGCTTGGTATGAATGCATTACTTTGGTTGGGGTGGCGTAATATCTGATAAGTGATTCTAAGTTGACCTGCAATTGAAGCTACAAGTAGATTTCTCGGCAACGCAACGCAACGGGGAATCCTGGTGTTGTAGATGTTCATGAGCGAAGATGACTATTTATCATCAGAGTTTAAATTTACTTTGTGGGACATAATTTACACGCTTATCTAGTCTCGAAACTATGTACGATGAGTACTGCAACTAAACAACTGATAAACACACTCAAATATGACTGTTCTATATACCCAAACACGAAGCTAACAGAAATATTCATGCAAACAAATGTGGTCTAACCCGCCTCTTGAGTCGGAGGTCTACCAGGAGTACCAACTGAGACAACGGAACCGTCGTAAGTGTCGCTACTCTTTTGTTACATACAAAATAGTAATCAAGTTCTACTATCTACATGTGCTATCAACGAAATTGTTAGAAAATAATGAATAGACTTCGAATTAAATTATAGTAAAAAAAAATCGGTTGTCTGTCAAGTCCGTTTCCTGACGATAGTTGAACGTATCAACGTCTTAAGAAAATACTGATGGAATGGATTGTGCCTCTTTGTCGCTCGTTGCGCGCATACGCATTTCGTAACAGATGTTGAACATTACAAACTTGACTATCACCAGAGCGTTCTAAGAAAAAAAGTGGTAAAGAACTAATTGAGACTTTTATTAGGTAATCTGGGTTCCGGACATAAAGAAAACAAAATCTATACTTCTGAACTAACACCTACATAAAACAAACTATAGTGTAGGACACCATATTTTTTCAATATGCACGATGATTTTTTACCAGAGGACGAATTTTAGGTCAACACAAGTAGGGCCAAAATTGATAAACCAAGCTATTTATGCAATTCACAAAACTGTGACGTGTCGCAGCAACTTTTGACAACACTATCCATATTTGCCGCCGCGCACCAGGTGCATCTTACAAGTTTCAATTCTGAAAATTTGTGTCCTTACACGTAATCGTTAACTAGCTATTTTAGGCGTACCCCTTTAGTAATCTACGGAACTCTAAAAATATAGCTCATTGAGATAATGAAATCGGTAAATTGTCTCAGAGTTAGTCATTCTAACGACGCTTGTGGTAAGTCATCTTTGTAATGGATATTACAAACACGTGGAGAAAACGCTTTAAATGAGATTGATTGGAGTTTCTCAAATAGAGGCTTCAAATATATTGCTGAAGGGAGAGAAAGGGATGAAATTAAAAAGAGGTTTTATGTTGGGAGCGTGCACGATGATGGAGACACCAAGATAAGTTGATATCCCGTCAACTAACGGATTGCAGACTACATTGGATTATTGTCCTTGGAATGATGATGATTGACCAGGAACAGTTACAATAAAGTGAAAATAGATAAAAAGGTAAAAACAGAAATATATAGATGGAGTGAAGAAAATTACACACAAACAAAAAATATTGGCTTAACGATTGGTATAAATCTTATAATTGCCAAAGTATTTACTGAGAACAATAAATCATAAGCCAAATTCTTAAGACAAAGGAAATCGACTGGTGGTCGATATAATATGTACCAAAATTGATTTATGGACCATAATTTTTCAATTTAGCGAAGTCCTGCCATAAATCCTTGTGCTTTCGCCCCATAAAGTCTGCCAAAAAAGGAGCAAGTCCAATAATTTTACAATAGAAGCGATATTGATCAACGAACAAATCTTTGCTTTTAGAGACTGAAACTTCTTTTGCTATTGTGTCAAGAGATATCTATATATATAAAAGGAGAAGCTAAATCTAAAAATCAAGGCCCAGCCCAAACCGCTGAACATAGAAACATGAAATTTTGTGTGTAGGTTACGTTTATAGTGTAGATGCTTGCTAAGAAAGGATTTTACGAAATTCAACCCTAAAGGGGGTGAAAGAGGGGGTTGAAGTTTGTATGGGATAGTGTGATTTCTGCGTGTATCAACTTTAAACTTGGCACAAATACTTTTCAAAACACACTATGAAATATTAATTCTAGGATTTTTTGAAAATCATCATCCAAGGGGGTGAAAGTAGGGGATGAAGTTTGTATGGAAAACCTTCATTTTTGGGTGTATCAATTCGAAACTTTGTAAAAATACTCCTCAAAACAAATAACAAGACACGTATTTTTGGATTTTTCGTAAATCACCCTTTAAGGGGGTGAAACAGGGGATGAGAGTTTGTATGGAGACGTGTTGTTTTTTTACATCTATCAACTTCAAACTTGTCACAAATACTCTTAAAAATAAATCATGAGACACGTATTTTAGGATTTTTCGAAAATCATCCCCTAAAGGGGTGAAAGCAGAAATTGAAGTTGGTATAGAGAAGTGTGTTTTTTGGCGTAAATACTCTTAAAAACGAACAATGAGATATTAGTTCTAGGATTTTTCGAAAATCATCCTTAAAGGGGGTGAAAGTGAGGGTTGAATTTTGCATGAAAAACCTTTATGTTTGGGTGTATCCATTTGAAACTTTGTAAAAATACTCCTCACTACAAACAACAAAACACGTATTTCTGGATTTTGTACAACCGCCCCCTAAGGGGATGAATCAAAGGGGATGGTGTTACTATGGAGACGTGTTGTTTTTTACGTCTATCAGCTTGATACTTGGCAAGGCAAGGCTTAGAGAACCTATTTGTTCTCTTAGAAATAAGTGATGAGACAGTGTTTTAAGATTTTTTCGAACATCATCCACTGAAGGGCCAAAAGTAAGGATCGAAGTTGTTATCTATGGAGAAGTGTGGTTTTTTGCAACTATCAACTTGAAACTTGGCACAAATATTTTTTATTTTTATTAGTTATTTTTACAAGTATCCATAAAAAGACAATTTTTTTTGAGAATAAACTAGGTGTTTGAAAATTTGTTTGTTGTCATGAGCACATACATACCCTTTGGTATCAGTACTACTGCGAATCTATAACACCTTGAAACTTTAAATATGTTATGTAGGTGTCTTATATGTCGTATACGCAACCGCTCTGTGAAGAGATTTTCAGAAATTCCCGCGGGAACGGGAATGTACTGATTCCGCGGTGGCGACGGCTATTTGAATAATAAAAAGAACCTACTTATGTCCTGCATACATATACATTTACTCTACGTTTATCCCGAAATGTTTAAAAAATTAATGTCTACCCGTGCGAAGCCGGGGCCGTCCGCTAGTTTTTATCTAAAACAACCCAATTGGTATTAGAATAGAACAGTTTAATGCAATACAGAGCGCATGTTACTGAGTACAGTGTACGAAGCATAGTTTTCTATGCCTCTGATCAAAATCAATTCTAGTGTCTACGAGGTGAATTAAATTGTCATTACATATACTTTTAAATAGTTTTTAGGGTTCCGTACCTCAAAAGGAAAAAACGGAACCCTTATAGGATCACTTTGTTCACTTTGTCCGTCCGTCTGTCAAGACCCTTTTTCTCAGGAACGCGTGGAGGTATGAAGCTGAAATTTATATCAATTACTCAGGTCTACTGTCCCTTGAAGCTGTGAAAAAATCAAACTTCTAAGCCAACGCAATCAAAAGATACAGCCGTTTATGCCGCAAATTTTCGACACTTGCAAGGGAATCAAAATCTACAGGGTGCTTCCCGTGAACTCAGAATCTTGAAATTTGGTACGAAGCAACGTCTTATAGCATAGATAAAGGAAAAATTACGAAAACCATAAATTTGCAAGGTTGTACGGAACCCTCGGTGCGCGAGTCCGACTCGCACTTGGCCGGTTTTTTTTTTGTTACATGGACGAAGCTTGTTGTGGATTCTAATAATGTAATTTTAAAATTTGACGAAGACTGTTGTGGATATTTTGCATGTTACACGCATCGATCTTTACTGATAAATCTGTTTCTGTTTTGAAAAATCTTGGCAGAATACATGTCCAGAATCATGTTTGTTTGTTAAAATCAGGTGTATTTCAGAAGTTAGAATCTATGTAGGAGTAAGTTGAAATGAAGCTGTTTGCTGACAATACATCTGATGAACCTCTACATTATTATCGCATACATTGAATTATTATACTGGTATTTTTTTATAATGATGTCAAATGAGGTCAAGTGATATTTAGAAGCTTTGAGGACGTTAAGTAAAAACTAATTTCTAAGTTATCTACCGTCTTATATTAAATGGGCAGTAAACTTAATACACATAGCAGTAGGTAACTATTAAATTAGTCAGTATACAACAAAGCAAGGCACAAGCTCAGTAGCACGTTTCGCCGACGATTCTAAAATCTGTTCCACGACGGATTTGAGCACGCGAATATGGACCCCACACCGCACCGGCCGGTTGTTAAGTAAACAATATGGAGTAAAAAAAGTAAGAAATAAGTAATTTATTGTTCCGGCCGGGGTAGAGGTTGAAGGTAACGAATATTTGAAATGTTTAGACTTTGTAGCTTTAAAGATATTTCGTTTAAGTTTATCATAGACCAGTCACAATTTTAGCGACATTACGCAACGATTAGAAAACCCAATGAAATGGAAGAAATACAATAATGTATTACAGATTCCTATGTCAAAATTACTATGGTTTTATAAATAATAGCAATAAGCATTGTTTTTATGGAGAGTAAAATTGATTTCAAGTATACGTTATTTTAAACTCTATAAGTGGACCACCTTGAATTCTTTTAGACTTTTATGCGTTTCCCGTTTAATTGTGGAAACTGGAAGTTAACATTATAAATTCAACTCTTGCGCAGCGGATACAGCACCATAAATTCAGAAGCAAATCTAATCTCAGTAGAAATTCACTGCATGTGGTCAACTGGCTTCAACGATCTGGTTAAAGCCAGGTGTAGACGAGGGTCATTTTTAGTTAGTAATTTACCATCAGCTTCAGAGTAACTAGGTTAATTCGTATTATATGTTACTTTGATGATTTCTTATCTTTTAGAATCTGTGATCAATTTCTATGCCATTTTGAGGTCCGCTCTGTTTGTAAGTATTATTCGATTGAATTCTGAAATACAATATATATAGTACTTCGATTATTTCCTTCAAACTGTTCTGATATTTGCTAAGCTTGAGAAGACACAGTACTAGAGACACATAGTATTTTATTGTTTTTGCAAATATATTTACATTTAGTAACTTATCCTCTTCAATCACTACGTAATTATGGCGAAAAATTGTCATCGTAACTTAAAAATTGTATCAACATTAGAAAAGAGATAGTTCGAGTTTATTTCTAGACTTATCAGTGAGTGTAACACTAGCTTTAAAATCAAAAATTAAAACAAACAGTTCACGCGGTGTCAAACGACATCTCTTGCGGAAGGCGAGATAATTAATTTGATTCCAGTTCCAATGAATCCAACTCCATTTTAGATGCAAGTGAAATTTTTGTGTGATCAGATAATTCAATTAAACTTACTCGAAGTTATTTGTCATTAAGAATTAAACTGGAATTGCCTAATAAAGATAAGGATGATCAAATTCCAGATCATTTGTTAAAATTGGAATATTGGAATGCCTTTATCAAAGATTGGAAATTCGAAAGTTAATTTTTCGTGTTTCCTCAGAGTTATAGGATTGCCAATTGATGAAGATGATGAAGAAGCAATTCACAAATAGAAATAGAAATAATCTCGCACCTTTTATCCCCAAAGGGGGTAGGCAGAGGTATTCCATTACTGGATATACCCACTTTTCACGAGATCACTTGGACCCGTTATACCCGATAAACGTGATAGGTGGTGAGCCCATCGCCGGACCGTTACACATGTCCCAGAATTAATTCTGGGACATGCGGGTTTCCTCACGAGTTTTCCTTCACCATCGAGCTAGTGATAAATATTTACGTATGTTTTTGAAAAACTTATTGTTACCTACATGCCAGGATTCGAACACGAGCCTCACTGATTTTCATCATGTGAAGCAGGCTCTTTAAGCGTAAGGCTATCACTGCTCTTCATAAAATCGTAAAATTAGCAACTCTACCAGTTACCAGCAACACTAATGGACAATTGCTAAAATATTCTACAGCTTTCGAAGCCATAACCGTAAATTGAGCAATGAGAAGCGCTCGAATGCGAATCATATTGTCTTGGCGATCAAAATATTGCTTTGCTATTGGAAAATGTATTGTAATTAATTGTTTTAGTGTCTGATGTTGGTTATTGATTTATTGTTCTGATGTGAGAGCAGAGTACTAAACTTGGGCAATGTGGCTACTTAGGTAACTTTTAATTTTGACTTACTCAAGTCATAAGTATTTATTTATAAATTCTTCATCGCATCTATACGGTGCACGAAGCGCTTTTCAAGATATTTTATTATGTGCACCGCCAAGGAGTGGAACTACATGCCTTCTGCTACTACTTCATTCTGGGGTCAACAGTAAGCCCATCATCACAACATAGTATAAAACAAAGTCGCTTTCTCTGTCCCTATGTCCCTATGTATGCTTAAATCTTTAAAACTACGCAAAGGATTTTGATAAGGTTATTTTTAATAGATAGAGTGATTCAAGAGGAAGGTTTTAGTATTAGCATTGCACCCGTGCGAAGCCGGGTTGGGTCGCTAGTTACTAATAAAATTGTTTTTTACAGAGAAATTATGTGTAACATTTACACATCAAAATGACTTCCAAAGAAGAACTGTATGGAAAAATATCCGGAAGTCTGTATTTCATATCAGAGAGTCAAGTGCATATGAAAACGTAGCCGTCAGTAAGATTTCAATGAAAAATGTATGCAATTGACATTAGAGTTTCGACTTTGTCATGCGCGCGGCATTATAGTGCGACCGAGTAAAATTGACGCAATATTCTAAAAAAGTATACCTACCTAGTCAATGACAGTTAGTTCCTAATACACCATCCTTTAAGATAACAATATCTTATCATTAGCATTTCATTCATACCTTATTCATTGAAAAGTAGTGAATGAATGACAAGTTATCTTAAAAAATGTCTTTGATGAGGTTTCAAAGGAATTATTTGTCATTCTTTAGGTTATGTTTTTCTCTTATCAATTTTGTAAACGGAAAACAACTTAAGATATGGAATTCCATCAGAAGTTTTGGAGTTATCTCTCAAAATTCAAAAGATTAGGTCAACCACAAACGATGTCTTATGTTGGACTTATACGATGCTGAGTCATTGAACAGCGTCCTCCATCATCATCATCATCAAGCCCACTTCTGAGCAATTGGTTTTGTCACATACCTATCGGAAAACATGGGTTTAATATTCCACGCGAGCCTACCGCAGATTAAAAGATGGTATTACGATAGTCGTCACCTGACTGTCAGAATTTTTCAAGCCGTACCTGACATGGCATAACGATTTCCATTGTTCGAAACACAACGAAAATCGGGATCAACTTAGTAGTGGGTAACCGGGAAGTGATATAAACTATTTTTTATCCAAGAACGCGGACGGCGTTACATCCAAACGGTAGTTACTATAAAAAAACGAAAACAGCTGTAAATAAATAACTATTTTATCATAGTCGTTAAAAATATATTCAACGCAGACAACGATCCAAACTTATAAATCTACACTAATATTGTATAGAAGATTAGTATTTTTGTATGTTTGTAACGAATAAACTCAAAAACTTCTGGACCGATTTTAAAAATTCTTTCACCAATGGAAGCTACAATATTCCTGAGTAACATAGGCTATATTTTACTCCCGTATTCCCACGGGAACAGGAACTACGCGGGGAAAACCGAGCAGTACCGTTGGTTAAAAATATATTTAAAGGCAGACATCGACCCAAACGTATAAATAGGTTATAAACCAAACTATTACGACGCCACTGAAAGCTCAATGAGTGGTTATAATTTGTCAAAGAGCACATAATTTTGTCGCTACGCTGCACTAACTTTGGGGTTTAGTTTTGTTGTGTGGCCCAAGCTATAAGTGGGAAAGTTGCTTTAAGTAGTATAATTACGTCTGCCAACAAACTTTTTTGCAGTTTGGCGGAGGTAATAGTGTCTTGCAAAAATAATTTTCATATCTCATACTCGGAAAGTAGTGTATGTTTGATCTGAGTACCGGGTCGGAAGCGATGATTCCCACCACAGAGAGATTCAGGGCTGTGATTCCCGCCCTCGGTCAGGAAAGACTCATAGTAATTGCTTCCGGCCTTAGGGCGGGAATGAATTTAAAAAAATAGTACCTACTATATTTGGCAAACACGTTTAAAGAAAAAGTTTCTCTAGGAAAGAGAATGGCTTTCTTCCAACCTCTTTGGGTACTTAGTAGGGATACGAAACTTTTTACATCAATTAGAATAAGAAAAAAAGGTGCGGCCTTGTGAGGTGTAGTAAAACAACAGAAAATAGTCCGCGCGCGGGGCGGTACGCGTTCCATATTTAAAATTAAAAAAAGATTAATAATTTGGTAAGCTGTTACGAAATTCAAAATCTTGTTTTTTATCAACGCTAATAAGCACAGAACACTCGGCTAAAAGTAGGTACATAAGTATTATTATTTATTATAAAGAGGAAGGATTTGTTTATTATTTTTGTAATGTTATTTAGGTTAGGTAGGTAGTCTATGATGTAGTAGGTATTCAAAGACGTTTAAAAGAAGATGTTTCTCTTTCTTCCAACCTCTTTGGTTGTATTGTTGACAATTTTGTTTTTTTTTTGTAGGTGTTATTGCGTTTTTGCATGTTTGAATTTTTGTAAAATAGTATTTTTTTTTGTTTACTTTCCTTGAATTCGAAATGAAAAGTAGAGTGTTTAACGCGGGTGGAAGTTATCAATTCCTACTCAGACTATATCCGCCCTCGCTACGCTCGGGCGTCTAAATACCTCGTATGGGAATTGATTCCTTCCGACCCTTGTATAACAATCTACTATTTCATATCTCATACTCGGAAAGTAGTGTATGTTTGATCTGAGTACCGGGTCGGAAGCGATGATTCCCACCACAGAGAGATTCAGGGCTGTGATTCCCGCCCTCGGTCGGGAAAGACTCATAGTAATTGCTTCCGGCCTTAGGGCGGGAATGAATTAAAAAAAAATAGTACTACATTTGGCAATGACGTTTAAAGAAAAAGTTTCTCTTTCTTCCAACCTCTTTGGTTGTATAGTTGACAATTTTGTTTTTTTTGTAGGTATTATTGCGTTTCTGAATTTTTGTAAAATTGAATTTTTTTTTGTTTACTTTCCTTGAATTCGAAATGAAAAGTAGAGTGTTTAACGCGGGTGGAAGTTATCAATTCCTACTCGGACTATATCCGCCCTTGCTGCGCTCGGGCGTCTAAATACCTCGTATGGGAATTGATTCCTTCCGACCCTTGTATAACAATCTACTATTCTGTGCATAAACACTTTTTCTTTCTTCCTTTATTACATTTTATGACCTAAAAACCTTGAAACTTACCAAGTCACCAGTGCGTTGTGTGTATGACTCTTTTTACCCGCTTATTTTTTCAATGTCGCGGCTCGGTCTCAGGTTAAGTATGTAATTTTCTATTTTTGATCTGCTGGACAATGATCTGCTAAGTTCAGTGACATCCTACTCATTTCCGGGACTACATCTGTCCTGTACAAATATCAATTATAGCGGTTTTTGTTTTAACACTAGACTTTTGCATCCACAAAATAAGAATTTTGCACCAAAAAAAATTTTTTTTAGTATCTATCGAATTTATAGTAATTTAAAAACTGACATTATGAGACTTATCTAATCTTAAGCTAGATACACATGTCTACCGGTAGTTAAAAAATCTGTCCGTTACAGAGAACGTTCCAATTTCAAAAGTATTATATTTTTTTATTATTCTAACTCAAAACTGAATATACAACATTATTTACAGTGAGTCACAGCTGTCAGTAATCCATAAATCTCATGACTTACGTCGCTCCCCGACCTATCAACATTTCAGCACGGGGCGGCTGCGCGAGCGCACCTCAGTCAGCGTGATTTATACGTATTTTGCTCTTGGACGTGTCTACTGTCTAGTCGCCGCTTATTTGGACATTGGAGATCTATGCCATGCTTTAAATATATACTTTCGAAATAGAACGTGTTAAGGTAGGTCAGTTGACATGAAGCGATAGTTAAAATTTATAGCGGTTCCCCGCAACTTCACCCGCGTAAGTTCCATTCCCGTGGGAAAATTATAGCCTACTAGCAGCCCCCCTCGGTTTTACCTGCGTAGTACCCGTTCCCGTTGTATTTATTTATATCTAATCAAAAGTCTACAAAATAAGTTTCAAGCTTGTAGCTTTAAAAATTACGTAATTTCTATACAAACTATAATTCCCTATTTCAACCCCTTACAGCCCTGTTCCACATTAAAAGTAGCCTATATTCTTTCTCAGGCTTTAGACTATCTCTGTACCAAATGTCATTTAAATCGGTTTAGTAGTTAAGGCTTAATTTGCCTAACACACAGACAGACAGATCTACTTTCGCATTTATAATATTAGTAAGGAGTAAGGATGATACTCCCAGAAAAATAGATTTACTATTGCTGAAAACACTTTTAAAATAGTCCAGTAGTTTCGGAGCCTCTTCATTACAAACAAACATACAAAATTATTTCCTGTTTAGTTTAGATACGCTTATGCAGTCAGACCTTTGCTCTACATGATTACTACATACACACATACATACATAATCTCACGCCTATTTCCCATTGGTGTAGGCAGAGACAACAGACCGCCACATGATTACTCTTTAGATTATTTTTAATACATTTTTTTTTTATAATAAATGCACATTATGATTTATTCTAGTATGTAAGGAGATTTTATAGGATAGGTAAACGACAATGAGTAGAAAGGCCTGAAGCTAGTTTTTTAATAGTGTTGAGTAGTACAGTAGTAGCAGAAACAATTCAAAAATTCTATGATTTTCTGCTTTGAACTGGTAGGTGGTTTAATTTTATGGAACTCCATAATTTATTGTAGGTATCTATCCTTTAACGAATACATTTGTATTTGCTTAACTCTATTTTCATATTTAAGGGATAATAATTTCAATTGATAGAAACTAAGAACAAGACTTATCTTAGTTTCAATTTTAAGTTTTTAGGCTTCTTAGTTTCAAAGTGCGACCCAATCAATCAGTGGTATGAATTTTTCTATTAAAGATTGTTTTATTAAGATAATAATCAGATCATTGTCAATAAGCTGTAGGGTAAGCAAAACCCTAAATATGTCTAGCTATTTGGTACCTTTATCGATGTTACTAAAGTAAGTTTAAAGAATTAAAAGAATTCCCACTTACCCGTCCACAGCAATTGGAAATACACACTACACTTACAAATTCATTTAGGCTCACCAAAAATCGTTATACACTATCACTTAACACCAAAAAGTTCCGCAAACTTTTTCGAACTCCAAATTCACAACACAGTTTATATTAAAGTTCGATATTCAAATCCACACTGAATCCTTAACTTGGCCTTTATTTTTTCTCAGATGGCCAGTACCAATTTAAAACAAAGTGTCGATGTTTTATTCGATGTAAACAATAGATCGATGGTATCGATGACGCGCGTGTTCGCCGGGGGCGCGTTTAACGTCAACTGGCGCTCGATCGTCGCACGCGCAGGCGGTATTGAACTTGGCAAGATTCGCTGAAAAGCTTTTGCAGTATCGTTATATTATTGTTGGAAATTTAATAGGGTTTACGGACTTCTGAGTTACAGAAATTATACAAAGTTGTTATTCGCTGAGATACATAATACCTATGCCATTGAATTAGGTAATGATAACGTACCTAGAAGAGCTACTGTAATGAGAGAGTTCTAAAAAAACCGGCCAAGTGCGAGTCGGACTCGCGCACCGAGGGTTCCGTACAACCTTGCAAATTTATGGTTTTCGTAATTTTTCCTTTATCTATGCTATAAGACGTTGCTTCGTACCAAATTTCAAGATTCTGAGTTCACGGGAAGCACCCTGTAGATTTTGATTCCCTTGCAAGTGTCGAAAATTTGCGGCATAAACGGCTGTATCTTTTGATTGCGTTGGCTTAGAAGTTTGATTTTTTCACAGCTTCAAGGGACAGTAGACCTGAGTAATTGATATAAATTTCAGCTTCATACCTCCACGCGTTCCTGAGAAAAAGGGTCTTGACAGACGGACGGACGGACGGACAGACGGACAGCAAAGTGATCCTATAAGGGTTCCGTTTTTTCCTTTTGAGGTACGGAACCCTAAAAACGATGCAAAGCCCCGTATAGATTAAATTAGAGAGAGCTTCACAATAATGTAGTAAGCCCTAGAGAGGATTTTGCTAATTTTAAGAATGTTCTGAGGAGTTTTAGCTCCAACGGCTTACTTTTCTATGAATACTGTACTACATTGTACCACACTGAATCCTAATGTTTTTATAGCTTTATTTTTAAACGTACAATTAGTTTAACTACTGTACTTGTGCTATTTTGTTGCTTATCAAACGAATCGTACTCCGATGTAATGTCGTTATGCTGGTTGCCGTAAAACTACGTTGTAACAATATTTTAATATTACATTAGATACATTACCTATCTGCTTCACTGTTTAATACAGTTGAACTTAACAAGTCGTGAATTTCATTTGATTTAATTGCTTCTTATTACTATATCTACTAATCTTATATAAAATGATAAACTGACTGATTTGTGATATAACAACGCACAGCCTAAACCGCTGGGCCTCGAGACTTGAAATTTTGCACATACCAGTAGATAGCTTATACAATGTAGGCATCCACTAAGAGAGGATTTTGCTAAATTCAACCCCTAAGGGGGTGAAATAAACTTGAAGCCGTGGGTAAAAGCTACTAAATCATAAAGTAACTCTGTCCTTATGTGAACCGATACTTTTGAAATTTGGCAAAGAGATAAGTAGGTACCTACATTGCATTTTGCAGAAGGTAGAAATTACGGTCAAAAGTACTTCTAATGTATTTATGAACTTATTTGTACCCAATTGACTGATACATTTTGCAATATTATCTTAAAAATTATTAATTTTAGAACTTTAAACCTATTCTTCCCCACTGCTCAACCAACGTAGAGCTACTTTCATAAAGTCAGATTTTTTATTTCGTGGAATTCTTCAAATGTTGAGATCAAAAGAACATCTGAAATGAAAAAAAGAAAATAGACCAAAAAGGTGTGTAAAATTATAGGACACCTCTGGTCGCCGTATAACCTCAACTCGAGCTGTAGTGTTTCGCCTTAATAATGATTTTTTCAATGACAAACTAAAGCAGACAAACAAATCGACAGACTAAAGTAACAGGTTGTTAGTCCCTATCAGGTACTGATCCCTAAGACTTACTGGTACAAGCTATTGTTTAAATAAAGTACCTGCACTTGCGCCGGCCCTGTGTAATTGGTCTCATTGTTACCTTCAAGTACCTCATTTACCTCTGTTACAGCTTCAACGGCATTTTGCACTTTAATTCAATGTTTTAAAGATGCATCTGCTCTAATACCGTCAAGTACCTCACCTACCTCTGCTTCAATGGTAAATTTTGCACTTTAAGTCAATGGTTTAAAGAAAAAAATGCTGTGATTCATTATTTTGAATCAGTAAACTGTTTTGAGTATCATTATTGTCATGTTTATGACGGATGACAGCGTGTTTCTGTCTCCTTTTGGCAAGACTAAATGTAAGTGAATTTCGTTGACTTGTTTATTAATTTGTATTTTTTTCTTTTCAACTCTGTTGTTAATTTTAAATGAACAGACTGGCATTTACATGAGATATTGTTCTCTCCGAGCTGTTGGTGGAGGTATTCATCTCTAGAAGCCATTTTGCACCATTGTATTTTTCGTGTTGCTACAGACAGACACACATGCTTCAGAAACAGTTCTGGTGTTTGCAGGTTTCTTCACGATTTTTTCCATCACTGTTGAACCAGTGATAAATATGTAAGTACTTTTTTGGAAAATTATTAATCCTTACCCTCTCCTGAATTGTTATAAACATTTTAATGCATAATATATGACTGGGTGATTGTCTGACTGATAGATAAACGCAAAGCGCTTAAATTTTGCACAAAGGTGACGTTAGAAGGGATTTTTGGAATTACCACGCGAAAGGAAATAAAAAAGGTGAGTGGTCAACGCCGCAGGCACATGGCTGGTTGTAAATGGATGGTTGACTAGTTTGTTGACACAAATAGTTGTAGAGCTACGTACTGAATCAGAAAATGCTGGTTCAATCACTTCGAAAACCACATTTCTGTGGTACACATTTGGTGGTTTCGTGGCTATTTAAGTAGGTATGATTATCTGTTAGTACAGACTTGTCTGACTAAACTACCGTTTGTGATTTGTTATACAATCTTATATTTAAAAGCGTAATGGACTGGCACTTAAATATCTTGAATATCTCCTAAATTATTACACTTACAAATTACGAACATATTCATCACTAGCTCGATAGTGAAGGAAAACATCGTGAGGAAACCCGCAGGTAACAGACCCGGTCTGGCGAGGGGCTCACCACCTATCACGTTTAGGGGTCGAATATTCTCGTGAAAAGTAGGTAGGTATTTCCAGAAATGGAATACCTCTGCCTACCCCATCGGGGATAAAATACGGGGATAAGACGTGACAACACAAGTTATAAACGGCGCTATAGAAGTGTTCATACGAGTTTGTATAAATACAACTGTCCAACATTATCACAGACAAGTTAAGTTACTACGTAAACGTTTTACCAAAATTAAGTCGTTTTTTGCGTACTTTAACTTCGTCCGCGTATATTCGATATAGTGTGTCATTTAAACTAATATTACGTATAAAAAGGAAAGTTTTGTATTTTTGTATGTTTGTAACGGATAAACTCAAAAACTACTGGACCGATTTAAAAAAAAAACACATTTTTTCTTAAACATTATGAATGCGAAAGTGACTTTGTTCTTTTGTTACGCTTTCACGCCTAAACCAATTTTAATCATTCTTTTACCAATGGAAAGCTATATTATCAGGGAGTGAAATAGACTGGTCGCAGCTGAAAATCTGTGTTTTGTTCTTTGAGCAAAGCTACACACTGAGCTGTGTCCCTTTGCACCGCCACGCACACACATACATTGCATTATGTTTAGCTAGTAAGTAGGTAGTTTGTATTTATTTGTTGATTTGTTTATCTTTTTTTATTTTCTTATTTTAATGTAGGTATGTGTGTGTATTGTGTTGCAAATAAAATGATTTATCTATATATCTATCTTATATATGTATTTTATCCCCGTATTCACACTATAGAACGGGAACTACGGTGCAAAACCGCGGGGCGCCGCTAGTGTTATATAAATATTCGTTGTATTGTGTACCTTTGCTTTTTAATATTTTCTATATTAACACGTCAAACGGATAATTTGTACGTCAAGAGCACGTCGAGCTTCACACATTGGACTTTGTGACGTTCTTATAACCCTCGTCTTCGCACTACAAATGTAAAGTTTCATGTGCTAATTTAATCAGAGTTTAGTTTCGATGAGCTATAACTTCGTTAAATTGATTAAATTGCACAGAAAGAAACCGTTCTCGCGATTAAATAAGTTACTTTAGTTAGCCACTAACGAACGAAGTTCTGGTTTTCTCTTTGTTTTCTTTAATAAAAAATCTTAAGAGTTTCGATTACTTAGATTTTGTATGAAAATCTTTCAATGCTTTAGTACACAATCACACAATACGGTTTATATGAAAATTCCCAGGATACTCCAGCTTGATGCATTTGAATTATTCAATGCATCTACAAAACCAGCATTTTGCGTTTACCTAGTTCCTTGCTAACTGTTATAAATTGCTCACTTCCCTAAACTGCCTCTTAAGTTGCGAATGACTGGCTGAGCTTAATTAAGACAGTCAAGTTGCCATTTAAATATTGCGGAACAATGCAATGTTAGAACTGACATTTGGAAATACAGGAACCACCGTTTTACTTACTCTAATGCAATGAATGATTTACATTTTGACAACTACCGAGTGGACAAAATAGACACAATAACAAAACACTACTGCAGGGTACTGGGTACCCTAAGTAGGTACTTGATAAGTTAACAGCTGGACTTTTTTTTCTTTCAGTAAGAGCAGAGCGGTGATAGCCTTACGGTGAAAGAGTCCGCTTCTAATGATGATAATCAGCGAGGCTCGGGTTCAGAGAGCAGTGATAGCCCAGACGGTTAAAGAGCCGGCCGAAAATCAGTGAGGCTCGGGTTCGAATCCTGGCATGTACCAATGAGTTTTTCAAAAACTTACGTACATATTTATCACTAGCTCGACGGTGAAGGAAAACATCGTGAGGAAACCCGCAGGTCTCAGAATTAATTCTGAGACACTTGTAAATAGACCCGGTCCGGCGATGGGCTCACCACCTATCACGTTTAGGGGTCCAATATATCTCGTGAAATGTGGGTACTAAACTCACTACACTCACGCATGAACACACACTCACTACACACCCTTACACGAACATTCAAACACACCCTCTCACTCTCACACTCAACACACTAAACACTAACTCTTATTTTTTTTCTTAGTTTCAAATTACTAAATCAATTTTTTCCCCTGGACAACTTGTAGCAGTTTACATATTATGTAGGTATATCAAACCTTAAATTAGTAACTTTGTTGGGGTGGGACCCTGGTGACCTAAAACACAGGTGCTTCTGTACCTATCTTAGGCACCAGTCTCTCATGCTTATAGGTTTTAGTATAGGTTTATCTCAATCCTGTACCTATTTTAAGCTACCTGGTTGTTGAGAGAAAATAAAATTATTATTATTATATCCAGTAATGGAATACCTCTGCCTACCCCCTCGGGGATGAAAGGCGTGAGATTATATTATTATTATTATTATTATATTCATCACTAGCTCTACGGTGAAGGAAAACATCTTGAGGACACACGCAGGTCTCAGAATTAATTTTAAAGGCGATCGGCTCACCACTTATCAAGTTTAGGGGTCGAATATACTCGTGAAAAGTGTGTAGGTATTTCAAGGAAGGGATAAAAGGCGTGAGATTATTATTTTATACTTATCTTAAAATTACCTTATGTAAAATGATAAACTGACTGATTGGTGATATATCAACGCAAAACTTAAACAGCTGGGTCTAGAGACTTGAAATGTTGTACATAGATAGCCTATACAGTGTAGACAGACATTCACTAAGAAAGGATTTTGCAAAATTCAACCCCTAAGGGGGTGAAATAAACGTGCGCTAACTAAGTAATCTGCGGGTAAAAACTTAGTCTATTGTAAACGTAATGTAAGTACATTTAGGTACATTGTATTGTTCTTCATTCGTCATAAAATTATCCTCAATGTCTACCCACAGCTGATTATAATCCCATCTTCATACAATTGCTAGTGCTTTAACTACTATAAACTATTTTGACTTTAAACCACTAGTTAACTGTACTTTGTTGAGGAATCGCAATTCCCTAGCGAACGCATATGAATTTATTAACTGGTTGAAGGCTAGTCGTTATAAAAACCGTAGAATGGAGCCCAGTTTTCACGGATGTGCTAAGTTAACGGAACGGGTTTTAAGTGATAAGCGGAAACGTATAAAAAATATGATTGCTCTTTTTATTGCACCGGGCACATACCTGGCAGAGTGGCCAAGCTTATTGTGTAATTATTGATGTAACACAGTTCTGTCAATTATACAGAGAACGCTAGGCACTGATTGTCAAGTTTCTGGTCGATACTAACGCGTTATTTTTTTCCCGTCGCTTTATTGGTGCAACATTGTTATAGTTGATAGCTATTACCAGCGGCTCGCGCACGTTTATTTCACCCTTAGGGGTTGAATTTTGCAGAACCCTTTTTTTAGTAGATAGTAGATGCCTACACTGTATAAGCTATACATATGAAACATTTCAAGTCTCTATAGACCCAGTGGTTTAGGCTGTGCGTTGAAACATCACCAATCGGTCAGTCAGTTAATCATTTTATATGTATAGATAGAGTGAGGAAAACAACGTTAGAAAATCGGTTTCCGCTTGTGTCTTAAAATGCATTAAACAAACTAGTTGCAATTTTGATAGTTTTATGCTGAATTTGACAGACTGATTTGGGAACTAGGTGAAACAAACATGACGTGACAGCGTCAGAAGTAGCTCAAAGTACGAGTACGAGTATACTCGTACAGTCAAGACCAGGTGGAGCTTGACACATTGGTATTTGTAACATTCTTATTTGAATCGCTTTAGAGGTCAGAATCACAATAAAAGTGTTAAGCTTTATGTTCTCTTGACTGTACCTATTAACATTAAAGACTGTGGTCTGCGAGTTTCCTCACGATATTTTCTGTCAAACCCCCCTCGTCCCAGAATGGATTCTGAGGCATGTGTTGCAGAACGCCATCGCCGGTAAAAATATACACGCGTACCTAATAAAAACTGGTTATTTATAAGAATGGATTACATTACAAAAAATATATAATATTTTTATCCTCGAGGGGGTAGACAGAAGTATTCCATTACTGGATATACCCACTTTTCACGAGATATATTGGACCCCTAAACGTTATAGGTGGTGAGCCCATCGCCCTATCGGGTCTATTTACAGATGTCTCAGAATTAATTCTGGGACCTGCGGGTTCCTCACAATGTTTTCCTTCACCGTCGAGCTAGTGATAAATATGTACGTAAGTTTTTGAAAAACTCATTGGTACATGCCAGGAGCCTCACTGATTTTCATCATGTGAAGCAGGCTCTTTAACCGTAAGACTATCACTGCTCTTAGTGAGCAAACACACTTGGCGGAACTTACGCGCGGAACTTTCGGTGAGCAACATACATTACGGTTGACGCGGGAGGCAGATCCATTTATCTTGAAAGTGAAACGTCAATGTATGTTGTTGACGGAAAGTTCCGCGGCGTAATTTCCGCAAGTGTGTTTTGACCCTTTCAGTGATTACATTACAGTGAGCAGAAATATAATCGATGCTATAAGATTTAGTACCTATTCGGTATTAATATTAAATTGATAGCAAACTAGTTGGGTAAAAAAAAATCATTGACATGCGAACAGTTGGAGAATAAAATAATCCTATACCTAGATCTTCCGTTTTACATTGTTTGCCGTAGTTACCTTTTACACGAAGTCGGGTTTTTAGTATTTTAGTCTTATCAACACTGTACTTGTTTTCATCCTTACGGAACCCATCTATTGAACCATAAATAATAGCACCCACCACCCACGTTACTACGTTGGAAATATAATAACATATTATGCGCTTGCGCACTAATAATAATCTCTCAAATGCTTTTAGAAGACACAGCGCGCATTTCAGCGAGAATGTAGCAATACCGATCCTGTTTATTTAGACTACTGATTCTTAGACTAGTCAAGTTCAGCCACTTTGGTCGGCAAATGTTGTTGCCACAGCTTAAGTATATCCACAGAGAATTCATTTTACAAATGCGGTGATTGAACTTTATTTACAAGCTTTTTTAACTCGTATTTTTTATATGTTCGGGTGGAATCTTGAAACTCAATTTTGGAGCAGATATCTTCAACCGATTGAGCTAAAATTTGACATACTTATGTATGTTCGGTGACAATGCAATATTATGGTAGCCCCAGCTGATCTGATGATGCATCCAGGAGGTGGATATTGCAACTCCTTAATTGCTATTCGTAAACCCCTCGAGTTTGGGCTCATTTAAATTTTTATGTCGCTTGCCATACATACAAAAGCTTGTTTTTTAGTTTTCATGAACTACAATTAAAATTATATATATATTTACAATTTTATACCTGCCCACCTAGCCAAGTGGCATTGCACAATCTAATCGAATGTTCTTTTAGATTGACATGTATGGGATTGACATTAGCCTTAGCGCTCGTTGGCAAGTGCTAATGTCAATCCCATACATGTCAATCTAAAAGAACATTCGATTAGATTGTGCAATGCCACTTGGCTAGGGGGGCAGAAAGCCATTCGGTTAACAGCTGAAACATACGAGTGTATTAACCGTACGTTTATTAAGCTGTGTTCTCGCCAAGCTAAAACACACAAATTCAACTATTTATATTGTTTCTATTTGTATTTATTGCAACTATTTCTAAACCGATCATAAGTCGGCGCCGCACGGGCCAGTGGCGCTAAACAATTGGTTTGCAAATTATTATGTTGTGACTTTGATGGCTGTGAACAATTGTTTAGTTTCGCTTCCTTGGAGTTTCTTGGAATAAGTATTTATAATAACTTCCTGTAACGATCCGTAGAGGTTTCGTTTGTTTGAAATAAATATTTATAAAATCTAATGTAATCCCTGCTTACCTAGTGATAAACATACGCCTAAGTTATTGAAAACTCATAAAGTAAAAACAACATTCACCTTTAATGACATTGCATAATCGTTCTAATCTTACTACATAACTATGTATTCGGCAGTTAAATTACCATAAAAACAAACGTACATGCCGACATGTTTAATACTAGACATATTTTTGTAAGTTTTTTAGTTGCAGCGACTCAGAGGCCGATTTCGATTGCTGGCGTAGTTATCAACGAGTTTAAAAAAAAATCTCGAAATAAAAATTGTTTGTCTGTAAATTCGGTTGCTGGACGATAATTTTACGTGATAGAGCGTCATAAGAAAATATTGATGAGAAATTGCAGACTGAAGTGGAAGAGAGATAGATGCGTCACAACTCACAAGCCGAACGCTTAGCTCGATCGTGCCTCTCTATCGTTTGTGCCGCGCTCTCGCTTGCACGCTCGTCTCAGGCGGAACTTTGACAATTTTTGTGCTTGCAGCCGGCGGTCATTGACCTCGCTCAGCTGATTTTGCGAGTAGGTATACGCTAAAACTGAAGAATTTTACTTTTTAATTGCGAAAATTAAAGTGGTGTTTTATGCCAGATAAAGAGGACCCGAAACCGACGAGCTTGTATGAACAGATTGATAGATGGTGATGAGGAGTGTAAGGTATGCCAGGATCGTAGCAGGTGTATATGTATGTATACGTATGTTTTTTATACAAATGCTAAAGGTATCTGCTTCTTATTCACCCTCTTGAAGGACTCCCACGATCTACCAGTCACATTGTATTAGTAAATGTTGCCAACTTCTGGCCCAGCTCTGTTATTTAAATAAGAACACGACGGCAAAAGTCACTGAACGGTAATTTTCATAACGAATATTTTAAGTTAATGTAACTCTATACTGTGTTAATTATTTAACCGCAGTCTCGACTTGACGGAATATTTAACGGAATACGATACCCCGCGGTTTACGAATTAGTTTTAAATAGATGTTTCCGTTAATTTGTAGACTTTTCGTCTCCAAGTTAAGATATCATAGGGATAGGTCTAGTGTGATTTTATTATAATGGCATTTGTTTGGATCGAGATAAAAAAGTTTTGTTTACAATATTTACAAATAAAAAAATCCTGGAAAGCATGCATTGCCATGAAACAATTCTGGGGCCTTATTGTCTATTAATAATTGTAATCGCAATCGTCTTCATTTTGACGTACTACTTAGCGATGTACTACTAGTACTCACTTTAGCTTCTTCCATACATCTGTCATTACAGCCAGTGAAAAAAGAGCAAGCACAGTTGGCCAATTGCACTAAATGTCAACGGTTATAGTTGAATGACAATGACATATTAATGGTCAGTCAATGTTCTTTTGGCACTGACCATTGGCATGTCATTGTCATCCAACTATAATCGTTGACATTTAGTGGAATTGGCCCCCTGGTCGCGAAACAAATGTCAAATAAAGGAATTATGCACTGTTTAGTGAGTCTCGCTACGTCGAGTCTCGCCAAGACGAGTCGTTCCACACGTAGTCGCTTTACAGAGCGTGTCTTCACATCGAATATAGCTTTATATAGGTAATTCTTTCTAGCCGAAATACGTAGAGTCAGAAGCAGCTCAAAATAAACCAGGCGTCTTCGAAATACGAAAAAGTAACAAATTACTGAAGGAACACAAAAAGTTCTAAACAGCTAACTACTTAAGCATCCGTTATTCATTTTCTGTGTTTTTAGACAATTACAATTTTATTATTTAGACAATAATGCCCCTGGTATGACATAGATTGAAACCCATAAGTATGTACGTACAAATATTATTTAACAAAATATATAAAATTTATAAACATACATAAATGTATTAAGTACATATTTAACAATAACCTTCCATGTATCTGACTTTGCACAATAAATTAGATCGTTCCGAAACTCCCCGAAATTCCAATCAATAATTCAATAAAGCTATTCGGCTATTTGTCAAAGGCGTGGAATTTATTACTGGCCACCGAGGAAGATCAAAGTCGGGCATTCCAGAATATCAAAAGGTAGGTTTAAAATGTTTAAATAGTCTTAAAAATAGTACGTGACTGTACTGGTGACTGCCGGTTTGAGCGTGAATGGCGTCTTATGGTTTGTCAATGGTGAAAGAATTAATTGATTGAATTTCCTAACAGTCGAACTGATACATCATAAAAGCGGGTTATGTATTTACTGGTAGATTTGAAAATGGAGCACTTATCATTTTAATATTGACTGTTTATGCACACAAAATGTCAACCCCAGGCGGAATTGAAATAAAATTTAGTTTTTAGTATTCATTTAGTATTCATATTCAAACGGTTGAGGAATACAATATATTTCGCGATTCGCGAAATATAGCCTATGTGTTATTCTGGTATATATAAGCTATATAACTGATAAGTTTCATCAAAATCCGTTCAGTAGTTTTTGCGTGAAAAAACATCCATCCATACATCTATACATCCATCCATATAAACTTTCGCATTTTTAATTATTAGTAGGACATTAGTAGGATGTAGTTTCGTGCGCAACTACAGCGGACCCGGGCAATTGCCTGATGTTAATCTATATTCCTCTATTTCGTGCACTGGTGACACATCTCAGATTAGTACCTAGACTATCAATGGTGCTGATTCTGCTTTACAGCGACCAAACTTATTTTTGTTTACTCCTGTCATTTTCTTTCTCCTAGAAAAGAAAAGAGACGAGAGATATTTTGTACTGTCAAATCAAAATTAGTCCTGTCAACTAAAGCATTTCACAACGTGTTTAGTGCATAAGTAAAGAAGTCACGACTAAAATACAGCCTCTGACAGGACTAAATTCGGTAGGTTATCTTCTATCCCTTTTCTTTTCTTGAGGTAAGACAAAGACAGGACTAAACCAAAATAAGTTTAGTCGGTGTAAAGCAGAATCGCCCCCATTGGTAGTCTATTAGGTATAAGTTAGCCTTAAAATTTACCTAAACGGGCCATTGACCTCGGCCCAAATCTCACTGAATCTCGTGTGACATTCAAAAGTGAAAGCCCATTTTTCGAAACTGTCGTAATTGGATCATTAGTAGCCGGCTCCGCAAATTGTACGGAACACGCACGCGATCACCATCACACCACCTCTTACGTCAAATCGGTTAACAGGAGCATGTAATTATTATAATCTCACCAAAAGATTTAAGGCTGATTCATGTTAAACCGGGCCGGGCCCGGGCGGGTGCCGAGCGGGCCCCGGACGGGGCACGGTCAAACATCTATAGTCATACTTTTGGTATGAAGTGCTTGACCGTGGCCCGGACGGGGCACGGCGTCGACATGTGGAGGGGTATTGTTAGGATAATCGGCCCTGTGTAACGTGAATCAACCTTAATGGGGAAAATGAGTCAAATAAATTGAAATAATAATTGAGTTAAGCTTAAAAAAGTGTTTCATTTCAGGAAGTACCAAATTTTCCAGGCCCCTAAAAATGTGAGATTATTGCACTGGACTGAGAGTCGGCGACTTTACTCATGTTGTTTTCTTTCACTACAGAGCTTACGCCGATTGTCAGAGTTTCTGCAAAACTTATACTTACACAGTAAAGAAAAGTTAATACAAAGCGAACAAATATTGCACACACAGTGTCGGAAAACTCAGGACGAATGGTTCTACTGAGTCACAGTACCGTACCACCATCCCTACGTGTCAGCACAGTAAATATATAACTTTAGGTTATTTACTCACTGTGGTGTCAGCTTCTCGTATGTTACACACTTTGGTTACACACTTTGTTGCATTTTCGTACAACTTGCGTTGTTGTTTGCTTCACTTTATGCAGAATCTCAAGTCCAACATTACCCCATAAAGGCCTGTATGATTACTGTAATAAATACAAGAATTCCATTCCAATTCCATTTCTAGATAGTTACATATGATTTGATTTCTAGTAACAGGTTGTCAACATTTATCTAGATTTTGGCAAGACTTAGATAGAATGAAATGTATGGATGTGATGTTGCTGCTGAAGATGTACTTCTAATGTCTAGCATAATCTAAAACATTTTTTTGCTAAGATCACGATAAATCTGTTTATGAAAACAGTATTACTAGCCTCGATTCTAGCTTATTAAGCTTCTGACTTTGTAAACGAATGATGGCGTTGCTACCATCGTTCGTTTGACCCTGGCTTTAATCCAGAAATCCTCACAAAGTTCAAATATGTGAGTCAAAATTAACCCCAAAATATGATCCCGAATAAACAAATCGAAGTACCCAGTCATTCATAAATTATAATAACTTTAAGCCTAGGTCCAATAAAATCGCTGTTCTTATGGTACTAAGCTTAAAATTGTTGTAATTTATTCCAGTTATTCGAGACGATTTATCGAAAATAGTGCAAGATTGGCCTAAATTCCTTATTTAATCTTTAAAGATAATACTGTGAATTGAAGTGGTCCAGATCCAAATCCATTGTTGTAGAGTTGTTCGCGGCTTTGCTCACGTCCTATTAAGTGTTGAACAAAATATTAAAAAATAATGTGTTTAAGCTTAGACATTTTTCATCGTAGAAAACTATGCCACATAGACGGAAATGAATATATATTTTGTAATGTATTCATTTGATAAACATAGTTTGGCCTCGCTACATAAATGTTCAAAAATATTGTCTTCAATTCAAATTTCACTTATCTATAGAACGTCATTCATTAAAATAATTAAGTGTTTTCTAAACTAAACAAAATACAGTAGGTAATAACAATTAATACAAAATACATATTTAACATCTTTCTCCAGATTCCCGCCAAAACGAGATAAAGCTTTGTTTTTATGATTTCTGTTTACGGCTCTGGGTTCAAGCCTTTTGACGCAGTAGTTTTTTAAATTTTTATTCTTGTTTAAATTACATCGATAATCGCGGGAAGTATTCCAGTTGCCAGTATCGGCATTGGTAATAGTGACTGAGTTGGGAAATCGGGAGGTATGGCCAAACGAATCGGTTAATGCAGCCAAGGGCGGACCGCATGCCTTGCGCATTCTTTACAAGGGACAATTATGTTATGTATTTAGGAGCCATAAACTATTGCAAAGTTATTGCCGTGCGAGAACATTCTTATAGCTTTTGATTGGCCTCTCACTAAAATCCAGTTACTTACAACTTTGTAAAAGTACAAAATCTAAGACTGTAACGCATGGGCCACCGTTCAGTATTAACATCTCGAACATGAATTACAGACACAATTGATTTTTAATTGTGTCTCGGTTCCAATTGTAACCGGCGGTTCTTCACTGATTAAATTGAGTATTAAACAAAGTACCTTGTACCATATATATTTAGCACCCATAGTAGCTGATTCATTTCATTCAAAAATCTCTCTCTCTCTCTGTCCTTTAGTGGACACAGATTAAGAAAGAAAGAAAGAAAGAAAAATATTTATTAGAACACCTTTACATAGGAGATAAAAAATCTTAAAGATAAAAAACACAGAACATATTTGAGTGTCCTAACGGGACCCCACTCAGCACAAGCTGCGGCGGTTTGTGAAACGCCACAACGCTGGTATTATGTGGGGCCCCCAATTAACAAGTTAAGGATAGACGAGCTCACCTATAAGAAACCATGCGAAGAATTGAATTCAATATTGTTAACCGTGCATGAATTCGGTCCCACTATTTATTATATTATTATTAACTAATATGAAGCAAATCTAATTGCTTCTGATCTATCGCAGTTGGCAACACCAGACGCGATAACCTTGTACGGTGGCGAGAATTAACTGTTACTATTACTGTAACCATTAATACCTCTACCTTTTACGGGTACTATCAGTATGATATGACCAGCGTTTAAGTTAGAAACCGAATTTGGATATCAAGACACTTTTGATTTCGTTTTCTGGAGAAAGTTCTGCTGTATTGATAGATAAATTGCGGGCCACAATACACACACGGTTATTTAATCCCAAATTAGGCAGAGCTTGCAATTTGAGTAGATATTTGTATCTAAGTAACACTAAATATATTCAGGCACACCCAGCATCGGGTGGGGATCGAACCTATGACCTCTGTACAGAAGGCACAGTCACTACCAACTGAGCCAACAGGGCACCAACACGCCTCCATTTTTGAAGTCTGTTGAAAAGGCGTGGTTTCTAAGTTCCGATAAATCATAACTTCATCACCACTCCAAAATCAACTAAAGCTAACTTTCAACGGCCGCTTACTGGTAGGATTGGGCTTGAGAGGTTCTGCGAATCGGACGCGCAATCGAGTTGGCTAATATCGATTTATTGCTCTCGGAAACCTATATCGATTTGGTTACGGGTTAGATGTTGCGAAGGAAAATATTTTGGTAGCGGTATCTGCATCGTTTTATTTTTAAAGTAGGTAGATAAAAAAGTATTTATCAAAATTGCTGAATATTTTTATATTTTTTCTTAAACAAATTGGGACAAATTGTCATTGAATAAAACATGTACCTAGACGAAAACACTTTCTCTATTGTAAATAAAAATATAAGTACCTACTTAACTTCAATAAAAAATATTTTGGTACTTTTTTCAAAGCTTTTCCCTTTTACCCTATATCGTAAATTCTCATCGTCACACCTGGACATCTGCAACACCAAAAGAATAACCGAGGAATGGCCAAACTCTGAGAAATCCACCCAGAAACACACCTATACAGTTTGAAGTCACTATTCAGTGAGTTAAAATGAAATGAACATGTTGTTCGCAGTTGAGTATAAACACGCAAACATCAACGGACTAAACTCCTATTAACACATAATAACATCGTATCACCTAACTGAAAAACCAAAACAGACCAAACACAAATTAGCCCACCATAAACACGATGGCAACAAGACGACACGGCCACTAAATCATCACGAATACAAGGAACAAATTAGCTAAAGACTGCCGCCGTCTCGGAACGTCTAAAATAAACTAGGCACACAAAACGAGGAGTAAGAGCAGTATTGTCCACTGAGTAACGGCTCCGCTAAACGGGAGTGGATCTGGGATTTGCATTTTGAATTATGTTTTGTTAGTGTTCGGAGTGTTTCTACTACAATGCGTCGAAGAACGTGAGAACTACTAGATCAAAGCAGCTTTGCAAGTAGTACCTGCTAATTGCGAGATTGCCATCTCGTTTGACTATTGGCTGTTGCTAGGCGTCCGATAACAGGACGAATAATACTATTTACGGATGACTAAATAATTTTATTTATCCGACATATCGGACGACTAGACACTTCGTTGACTAGTAAACTGTAAGTAAACTGTTTATGAATTCTATAAAGTTCATACTTAAGTATTGACAAAAAACCCTTTAAACAAATCAATTGAAATCAAAAGTTATTTATTTATGTAGGTAAAAAATACACTAGAAACATACCATTACACATTGTGTACACTGTGCTACTAGTATGCGCAACCATAAAATACAAACAAATATAACACGAAACGCTACAAAAGTCATTTTAAAATCCGATCTTTTTTGGTTTCTTTGTTAATGTGTTTCGTAACATAGCTATTTATTTTACATTGTGATCGTGACTCTGTAACAAGACAGATTCACTATTAGTATACCTAACTATTATTTTGAATTCTACAACTGTGCATAGACACTTGTGTCTATAATTAAAATGCTTTGCGAGCTCCAAAGGAAAGGGCAAGTAACACAAAAACAGCAAGATTTGAAAGCAATTAACGAAGATGATTATAAACCTATCGACACACGTGGGAGTGACAAAGAAGCGCCGATTGCAATAAAAGAGGCGGAACACATCGCTAATGAGCTGGAAAACTACATAATTAACTTAATTAATCACTCCAAGACCATTCCGGATGAGATACAATAAGGGGAATGGTGACAAAAACCTTGTAGGATTGAGGTGATGGCTGTGGGCTGAAGTTATTAGTGTCTATTTAAAGATCGGTGTTGAATTCAATACAGCAGTTTAAGATAGCAATTTGATAAGCTACAAGTACTTGAGGAAGAAATAAATGTGTCCATGCTCAGAAATATAAAGTATGTTAGAAGAGCATGTATGAAAGGAATAATGAAAGTGGACGAAGCGAAACAAGTATGTAAGGATCTTAGCAAGTGGAAAGAAGTGGTCTCTGCCTACCCCTACGGGAAAGAGGCGTGATTATATGTATGTATATGTATGTAGAATAACAAAGACTTAGGAATTTTCCAATTTCATGTTCAGCAGTGGACGTCTTGCGACTGAAATGATAATGTTGAAAATATGTATGTACACCTTAAATATATTTTGCGGATGCAATAGGACTTACTTCAGAATATCAAAAACAAAACTAAATGTGTACCTAATATGTCTTTTTTCATAGCACAAAATAGTCTATAGAACATACATTGGTCAAAAAAGCCAGTTTACAAAGTCCATAGGAAACATTTACCACAACAAAATCGGGTTTCATTTCCGCATCTTTGAAACAGGACCATATGCGATCATTAAACGCAACTGCAATTATAGTGCCGTGTGTTTACCGAACACCCTAGAAACCTAAATTACGTCCAAGCATAATTTAGAGAAACGCATAAACGATAGCCTACAATCAGACAAACCTCCTCATTGTAATAGAGTGTGTGGGTGGTAATAATTCAACTTTCATGCAGTTTCTCCTTCATCTAGTTTGCTAATAGAATAGTTTATCTGCGTCTTGTTCAATGGATTATGACATCATAGATGTTGATGACTCATTATTGGCAGTTACAAACACAAAAATGAGTCTTCAAATCCAATAGATAGGTACTCGATTCTGGCTGACCACCTAAAAATTCCTAATTTTAAGTTAGCCTATCTTTCTCCATAGAATACGAAAGAAAAAGGACAGAAACAAACCATCGATTGAAGAGTTAATGTCAAACATCTAAAAACCTACTAATTTGTACTATGAACGAGCTTATCTGCCACTTTTATCCATGACCTTGTTAATCGTCGCTAAAATTTCTAAACACGCCATATATGAGAAGACTAATTTTTATTTGACAGGACTAAATATCTCTCGTCTCTTTTCTTTCTAGGAGAAAGAAAATGACAGGACTAAATAAGTTTAGTCGCTGTAATGCAGAATCGAGTCCATTGCTTCTATAATTAATCTTACAAGGAGTGCATATACGATTTTAAGCTAGAGCTAGTGTTGAATTCAATTCAGCAGTTCAAGATAGCGATTTGATAAGCTTCAAGTATGTACTTGAGGAAGAAATAAATAAAAGAAAAACTAGAGCAATTATCTAAAATGTTTAAATGTTGATTATTAAGATGCTTTCATTGATTAGTATTACTCAGTCACTCTAATTTTGATGAATTGGTAAACATAAGTAATGTTTGTGGAAAACAATTGAAACTCTATTGTGTCGGGAATTCTGTCGCATCAAATTTTTCAATCTATGTCTTATTACTTACTTATTCTTCCTTCGTTTTTGAGTACTTTAGATACATAGTTGATCCAAATTAAAAGTCTTATATCCCATTTATGAAGTTTGATATTTATATATTTAGTTAGATATTTTTGAGGCGAGATAGTTTCTTAAGTCATCTACTATAGAAAACATTGCTTCTTCCAATAAATTGTAGTCTTTAAAAATATTACATCTCTTTGTCACTGTTCCTACTTCACTTCTAAGAAGAAAAACTCATTCATTCATCCCATAAAGTGAAGTTATTCAACATAAAGTCCTACCAATTTCCGGGGAAACTTGGTAAACATAGAAGTCTACAAGTTAGGCAGTAAAGTTCACGAAAGGATATAAAACTTGAACTTTATCTCGTGGTCTAGGGCTTGTGTGTCTGTCGTCGGCTTTTAAATTTAGAATAGTGTTTCTTATAATCTTGTGTTCAGTTCAAACACGATAAATTGTAAGCGCCCTCAGTGTTATAGTGCATTTTATGACTAAGTTATAATATCACTTGTATCGTAAACTACTTTTGTATCATATTTTAGAATTTACCATGTTCTATGAATACACCAGATACGTTCGCATAATATGTTTATGTATAATCAGCTATTTCAATTTTTTAAATAGTAATAGAATGTTGTTTAAATCACTACTCACTGTTTTTGAGTCAAATATGAATGTTAAAGGATTTCATGAATGAAAGTCAAGTCATATTTTAATTAGGGTTTCAATAATTCATATCTACTTAAAGAGGTTTTGCGATGATGCGTTGGCTTTTTACTATAGCGACAATATGAACACTATATGGAACGCGCCAATAGACGGCAGAGTTCTAAACCGCGCTCTCGATGTTCTCTCATGTGTTTGTATAAATACAACTGTCCAACGTCAACCGTTGGACCACGGTGCCCAGGCACGATCACCTCGCCTAGCGGAAGATCTTCTCTTTTCAAGTTAGAGGAGCACTCCACCCCCACTCCTCCATATTATTATTATAATCATCAGTAACTGAGGTGTTTATTTCATGTAATTTTGCATTTAAAATGTCCCATCTGAAATACCCTTCATCAGATTACGATGAAACTTCGGTGATGATACCATTTTAGGCAAGGTTATAAAAAAAATGGAAATTCCCACGGGAACGGGACAAACTGTATCTGCGTGGTTAATGCCGCTGTTGGCTCAGCTAGTCAAAAGAATCAAAATCAAAAATCATTTATTTTCTATAGGCATTCAATATAATATATACACTTAGAAAAAGAAAGAAATTAGTCAATATTTTTTTAATAACAAGGCACTCTAGTATAAAATAAAAACTCTCAATTGAATGACATATTAATTTACATAAAGTTGTAAACGTGAAAATGACTGATAAAGTAGTTTGTTTATAAGAAAGGTGATTTCACAACTACAATGAATACGATACTCGTACCTATGTGAAATGTGCTAATCTAATAAGTAATTTTTTTAAGAAGGAAGTTAAATCGCACAGAATAAGACAAATCAAATTCACAGTCGTTGCTCCTATTTACTCCATTAACTTACCTCTGTTGAAACAATAGGTAAGTATTTGTACTTCGGCTCTCAGTGTTCTGAAGCCAAAATATTTATGAGTGTGCCAGTCACAAATTCTCAACAACTGCTTTCTAGACAATTAAGACGTGTCCAAACGTGTGACAACATAGTTTAACTCGTGCTACTTGCATTCCTAGACTTATTTTTGCTAAACAGCTGGCCGGCTTCAAATGGTGTGCTTGGCAATTACTAAGTAACTGGAGATGAATATGTTAATAGCTGTAATAGTTTTGTTATGTCACCTTTACTCTTTTAGGAGTATTCCTTCCTGATATTGAATTTTGACAAAATTAAAGAACGATTGAGAGAATGAAGAATGTGCAAATGAAACGTTACCACATACCTAATACCCCACATGAGCTAGTAAACGCACTTAAAAATGTTGATCATCTTTTGCTAAGATTATAAAAATATTTTTCTATGTCTTTCAATTGCAATAAAGTTGGGAAAAAATTAATGAAAACTATTCACAAACGTCGACAACATCATTAGTTTTTGACATAAGCTTCTATGACAAACAGACGGGATCCATTATTTACCAATTTCGCTGAAATCTAAAAATCAATTACCACTGCCAGCTAAGGAATCTAAAGAAACATCTTAATATTAAACTGCCATTAATCTTATCAAGCTAGTACACCGCGACAGTTCAACAAGTTAATTTTACAATTATCTGGAGACCACACGCGCATGGCCGTCCTCCCGCGCAGTGATCTATGGACGTGTAACCTTCGGTTTGCACAGCCTTAGGGTTGCCAAAAGGATCGTGGTTATGTTTTTCTAAAATTACATCAATTCACGAAATCCATGGGTGACTGTAGTCACCCGTCTGATCGTTTGCCCCCTATACAATAAAAAAAAACTAAGGCACTAGAATTGATCGAAGCATGTGCTGTCAAATTGATGGTTCCACAAAAAGTGGATATCTGGATACCTTTGCTAACTCCTTTGGAGACAAGGATTAAATGTGTATTAATATGTTTTTGAAGAATGTTTTTTTCGTAGACTCCTAAAGAGGGCCAAGTAAAGATACATAGACAGGAAATGGGCAGCAGTATTTAATCGGGAAGAGGCCATCTTAAATTGGAAATGCCAAAGTCATGCTAAGCTCAGATGGTAATCTACTTTAGTCTTAATTTATCCAGCCTTATCCAAGTGTGTTAAGGCCCTTGATTCCATTTCAACAAATACTCCTCTTCTCAACAATATTTTTGGAACCCTTAACATGATAGGTGGTAAGCTCATCGCCGGGCCGGGTCTTTTACACATGCCTCAGAATTAATACTAATAGGAATACTTCTGTTTACCCCCTCGGGTTAAAAGGCGTAAGTTTTTGTTACCATTAGAATTATTGACAAATATTTTCTCATTAAAGACAATAATTTCTAGTTGGCAATCCTACACGAGATTAAAAGGCGTGGGCCAAATACAGAGCCCTGAGGCACACCGGCTGGTAGCGGGACTCCTTTATGACTCACGCCGATAATGAAATGGTTGGAAGACCATTACATGTCGTATAAAATGGGTTACGAGTAATACTATCTGCAGGTAGTAATAAATGTGTGAGTTACATGTTTTACGCGATCATGTTACTATCCTAAGCTTTTGATAGGTCAAAATAGAAAATTGAATTGTGGGTAGGACCACACGGAGTATTCTTAAGGTGTAAGTATCGTAAAGCACTTGAAAATTTGTAACACTTTAAGTGTGCCCGCGGCTTATGCCTACCGTAATTTAACTGTAGATAGGATTTGGACCCTTTAACGGGATAGGAGGTGAGCCCATCGCCGGACCAGGTCTGTTACACATGCCTCAGAATTATTTCTGGGACCTTCGGGTTTCCTCACGATGTTTTACTTCACCGTGAAGCTGGAGTGATAAATATTTACGTAAGTTTCTGAAAAACTTATTTGTATATGCCAGGATTCGAAGCCGAGACCACACGCAGGAGAGACCGGCTCTTTAACCGTTGGGTTACAACTGCTCTTAAAGTTATTGTATGAAAAAAAAGAAGTTATATCCTAAACAATACATAAATCACGAACTACATTCAAGTTGTTTTGCATTGTTGAATTACACTCCATTTTAGCTGATACAGGATGTGCCATAACTAACCTGAGCTCTATTATAACTTTATGGGCACAAATGCCCTCCATAATTTCTGCTGCCGCCCCTTATGGACCGAAGCTTTTTGTTTATCTGCTGACTTAGAACCTAGTTTAACACTGAGTGGTGATAAATCTGATACAAAGCCATTAGAAACAACACGTTATTTCATATTTCATGGTCTGTTTTATGAGGCAGTTCTGTCAACCATGTAGCACCCTAAGCAAACGAAGTGCTAGACCACAGCTTTAGGCACTAACTCCAGACAATGCCTAGGTCATTGGCTGGCGTTGGCGTTTACGAGCATGTGATAGTACTTAAGACATAATACTCGCCTGATCTGAACCGGTTCTAGGTCGAACTTGTAAGTTAGTTACGCTTTATTTGCACAGCCTTCCGCGATGACTGACCTTTTGACAGGCTGTATCTATGTAGCTAATGGTTTAGCTGATGTTGCGTGCTGGGAACGGGGAGACGGGAAGCTAACGGTAAGGGGCGCTATCGCATTTGACATGGTACGAATACTTGGTGCCAGTAGCAAATGCCAGTAAGTACTTGAGCATATTATTATTATTAATCAGTCAAGCAATACAACTGATAAACACCTGTATCCAGGTGATCTCTACTCAAGCTTTCTCATTACAGGATAGGTGTTTATCAAGTTTATTTTTAAATTGATTAACATTGGGTACTGAGACTACTTCTTCTGGTAGATAGCTTATTCCATGATCTGACCACTCTCTTGCTCAAGAAGTGTCTGTAAGGATTGTTGTGTGATACGGTGGTACGCAGTTTGAGACTATGAGTTTATATTCTCACGCCATTTATCCGCGAAGAGGTAGGCAGAGGTATATTCCATTGCTGGAGTAGTTGACTATAATGTCCAAATTTCTAAAAACTACCGAATTTTCTATTTGAACTCTGAAACTGATAGTAACTTTTCCATTTACGGTGTACCGAAAGAATTATACCTATCAAAATCTATTTTTATTACATTCCCATAAAAAAAATCAAATGGCTGTTTATAATGTGCATAAATTATTCCCATTCAGTTCCAAATCGGTCATTTTTAAGCGTTTGCTTTCATTTTGCATTTCTTATTTTGTGTTTTATTGGTATTTGTCATCTTTGTCATCTAATTCCGGTTCGATTTTATGGTATCAGTTGCCTTTCTAATATATCGATTTATTAACTACATAGCTATCTGGTTTATAGCTACTAATAATTTAATTTAAGGTTTCAACACTTCGGAGACATTGGATACTTTTTATGTTCCTGTCGTTAACATCCTATTTGATCGTTTTATTACCTTTTAATAATTTTGGTCGATTCATTTGATTTGAATTCGGTAAAAATCCTGAAAAGTAGCCTATATTTTGCGTTTGCTAAACGTGATAGGTGGTGAGCCCATCGCCAGACCGGGTCTTTTACACAAGTCTCAGAATGAATTCTGGGACCTGCGGGTTTCTCACGATGTTTTCCTTCACCAGTAGAAAAAATGCAATGTAATTATTTAAAAAGCTATCAACGTTACTGCCGCCATTTAACATCTTTGCACAAGTAAGGGCTTGGCCTCAAGATCGTTTTAAAACGCTGGTACCCACGATTCAGGTTCAAAACATAATACGATCTGATATATTGCATGGTCGAAGGCGTACATTAAATGCGGAAAGCATATTATGTCATAACTATGCAGAGATGTATATCAATCTGCGGAGAATTATCGCGACTCGGGCGATCGGGAAATGCACGGAATGCATTCCGTAAATAAAAATATTTATAAGAAAAAAACATCCTATGAAATTAACTAAATTGTGTTTTAGGCGTACTTATAAGGCAGCTAAGTACCTAATTTTATTAAGTATTCGGATTTAATTACTTAACAATATAAATACGGCATTATAAAATTTCATGCGGTTATTCATATCGGTGTCAGAGGTATGGCACCGCGGGAATGGCAGCTCCGTCTTCATATGTCGTCAGTTGTCGTTAATTGTGTTTTAGGCTGCTTATAGCAATAATCCTGTAGCGTTTTTATATATGGTATATATGGCTTGGCCCGTTTCTTACCGGCATGCAGACAGACACAATAATAAAATAGTATCGCCCGTGGGATGCTTACGCTTGACTGGTTAATAGAAATATGCTACAAATTTTGACGGGCCTGTTGGCTCAGTTGGTAGTAACGCTGCTTTCTGAGTCGGAGGTCGCGGGTTCGATCCCCGCTTGGAGCCAACATTTGTGTGTATGAACATATCTGTTGGGTTCGTGTCTGGGTGTTTAATATTTATTTAATTATGTTTATCAGTTGTTCAGTACCTACCCACAGCACAGGCTCTGCCTAGCTTAGGACTGACATTATTATTATTCTAAATTCTAAACTTGTCATCCACTGGAGCTTAACAGTTTATTTTCGTTAATTCGTTTGGATTTCTCAGCCGATATCTTTATACCTATTTTGTAAATTTTATACCGAAAGTGAAATTGCGCTATAGCTATCGTATGGAAATAATTATCGTGTCGAAAGAACTTCAATCGGGGTGGATTATCGAATGATCTTATAGATTGACATGTATGGGATTGACATAAGCGTTAGCGCTCGTTGGCAAGTGCGTCAATCCCATACATGTGAATCTAAAAGATCATTCGATTAGATTGTACAATGCCACTTGGCTAGGGGGCCTGATGTGTTGTCAAATATACGCATTTGCAAACCCATAGCTTAGTAACGGTCAATGTTGTATCATTTGTCTTCCGCGAGCGATCAAAACGCAAGTGCCAACAAACACTTAGCCGTGTGTTTTATTAGCGTTTTTATTGGCCATGTTTACATGCCGGACTCGTTGGTGACTCGTAAAATCCTTTTTATTTAGTGTAATACTCGTTTATCAAACTTATCACTCAGTTTTATGGTGTTGGGCGTGTGGCTGGTGACGACACATCCCGAGGTTTGATTCGAATTTTTATATTGGCTTTATGTGAGGTAACTTTATATATTACTTGCGGTTCTGCGTGGTTTCACCGACGTAGTGCCAGTTCTCGTGTTAATACGGGAATAAAATATAGCTTATGCTACTCAGGGATCTTCTAGCTTTCCATTGATAAAATAATTTTTTTATTCGATCCAGTAGTTTTTGAGTTTATTCGTAACAAACATACAAAATTACAAATCTTTCCTCTTTCTAATATTAGTATAGCGGTTCTGCGCGGTTTCACCCATTCCCGTTCTCGTGGGAATACAGGAATAAAATATTTTTAAAATCGGTCCAGTAGTTTTTGAGTTTATTCGTAACAAATATAAACAAATACAAATCTTTCCTCCTCTTTATAATCTACTATATAAAAATAAGTCGGGTTTTCCTTCCTGACGATTTAACTCGAGAACGGCCGGACCGATTTTGATGAAACTTTTTGTGTGGGTTCGAGTGGGTCCAGGGATGGTTTATAGCAAAGAAAATTCAGCATTGCACCCGTGCGAAGCCGGGGCGGGTCGCTAGTATTAGTATAGATTTTTAATGATGTGCATTCATAAATATGCATTTCAGTTAAATTAGGTGCACGCTTGCGTTTTATCTTTTAGGACTTTAATATATTGTTTTCTAAGGTTTATAACATTGAAAACATTGTCAAAATCCGTTTAGTTATTTGAGATGTGAGCGATGCTCGCATATATATAGAAATTTCATGTTTTGGTTTTTCAATTCAATAGTGGTCGACTAACGGGTATTAAAAATTGGTATATATTATACGATAAGCCACTTCCGTGAATTTCGAACATATTTTTTTTATTTGGATATGTATTTGGAAATATAAATATTAATTTCCATTTGGAGTTGGCAGAGACAATAGACTGTCACTTGCGACAAACCTGGCAGATTTTTTGTGCTTTATCCACATCCATCAAACGATTCATGCATGCTCGTCGGATTCGGGTACTCTTACGGGTACAACAACCTAAACTAAATGGATTTTGTCGGGGTTTTCGATATTTGAAAGTGAAGGGGACAATTGGCCATGTATTATCAAGCTTTCTGCAGATAGGAATAACATAGAACTCTTAATAGTAGAAAAACCGACTTTAACTTAGGTAGGTAAGTATATAATAATAATAATTTATTTCAGGCCTGGCCCATATAACGTTAGTAATTACAAACTTAAGAACTAGTGTTTAAACAAACAAAATTAAATTACAATTTTAGTATGGGACTCCACCCAACTACGCAAAAGCGGTGAGTCCCACCGGTCCACGAACACGCCCAGGATGCTGTTAGTGCTAGCTCTCAGGCGCGCTAACATGGAAGCGCACCTTTTTCTCATAATGGCTGTGAAGCCACGTTTGCCTCGGCGAACATGGATGTTTTAAGTTTTTTTGTGGATGCCATTGTCACAACTAGACCAAAGTAAAAAAAAGTTCTGATGTAATAAACATAAAAAACATACAGTCGAATTGATAACCTCCTCATTTTTTGAAGTCGGTTGATAAAAGATGCAGCACGAATCAACCTATTTTGACGGTATGGTCTAAACGAAAGTGGAATAAACATTTATTATCAACTCGTAACAGCCCACGGCTGAGACTGTCTTTCCTCACAAGAAGTATGGGCCATAGTAACCCACGCGAGCCCATCGCAGATTAGGAGATCGTTAAGGCCCCAAGCGTAGTGAAAAGAATAGAAAAAGGCATGTTACGCTGGTTTGGTCATTTAGAACATATGGATGAAAGAAGAGTAACGAAAGAGATTTATTGTGCGAATGTTGAAGGATGCAAGGAAAAAGGACGCCCCAGAAGGACGTTCACGGATCAAATAAGCGACGCGCGACGTTCTTCAAAAAGCTGGGGTCCGGAGTGCGAAGAATAAAAGAGCGTGCATGAAAAGGCTTATGGATGTGAAAGAAGCGAAAGAATCGTCGTCGTCATCGTCTCTGCCTACCCCTGTGGGACAATGACGTGAGCATTATGTATGTTAAGGCCCCAAGGGAATCTGAAACGGTGAAATGAAATAAAAAAAAAATAAAGGGTAAAAAGTGTTCTCTATGTTTAGTGCTTACGACCATTATGTGCAAGTTATGCGTGCTAAGATATCTGTGTTTATGGTGTGAAAAGTACAACTACAGTTTAAATGTCTTTGTAAATTAGATGCCCTGAAACTAAACAAATGTCCAGTTTTATGACTTTCTTTAATTAATGATCTTAAAGTCTAGAAGTCTGTCCCGTTCTAATAGATTGATATCTGGGGCTGAAAACATGGTATTGGAGAAAGCTTTGCTGTTTATTGTTGATATCAAAACAATGCTCTATCCTCTCGTCAGTGCAACACCTGTTGCTCCACAGTAGCTGGTGGTAATGACAGACCCTCCGGGAGCCGGTGGGCTTACAGAAGAAGGGTTTCTATGCGTAGCTCAAGCTGTGCTCAAGATTGTGATACTCGTACATGTATTCTATTGAAGTAGTGTAGTCTAGTCTACCCTAATAAAGGCGTGTAGCCTGCAATCGTATGAGGTGAGTGAACGATCGAAATAAGTGTACAAACAATATCTTCGATATGTTGTTGGTGACAAGAAATTGGTCTAAAGTAATTCAAACAAATGGATGCTGAGAGAAATTATGATAGTTGTTGAGAGGATACCTTCAATATATGCATTAAAATGCATTAATTCACGCTTGTTATATTAAAAGTATGTTTACTTAAAAACTTTTTAGTTGACCTTCTTACTTAATACTTAAAATAAAGCTTAATAGGACTATGTCCAGCAGAGGACAAATATAGACTGACGATGACGATAAAATAGTAAAAAAACATGACAACTAAAGTCAACATAACAACATTACTCGTAGTGCAACATCTTGCGACGTACCTACTTTGCAAAGGACCAATAAAGTGCCAAAATTTACACGCTTGACTCCAAATTCTTGACTCCACTAACTGTATGTTACCTCTTCCACACTTAAAGACCATTAAAGGGCAAGTTAGAGCATGTTTATGGCACTTTAGTGACGCCTCAGAGTTTACTATGGGAACCTCCATACCAGTACCAGAGTGCCATATTTACGTTCTCCTCACGCATTCTTTGAATAATCAGATGGGTTTCAGAAAATATTGGTTTTTTAATTGGATACTTTGTAAAGGGAAATTAAGTGTCTATTTTTTAAACTTGTTTATGGCCCGTTGTGCCCAAATAGGGCAGACAAATTGATTTTTTATGGTCACGTTTTGGGGATTGATAAAATGATCTTTATTATCCGTTTGTTTAACTTGAACTTGAAACCAAAGAAGTGAATAGATTGTATGAAGAAGAAAGTGAATGTAGATACGCTGGATGATAGGGATAAACTGATGAAGACATATTCACCGACCCCAAAGTAAAAGGGCAAGATAAACATGATAGTGAATCCTCTATATAACTTTTTAGTTTATTAAAACCGCTCGACTGATTTTGCTTAAACTTTGGTGGAACCAATTCTGAAGTATGATCAAAAAAAAAAAAAGATTCATCAAAATATGTTCATAATTGGCGAAATATTAGCGTAACATACATACAAAAAAACATACAGTAGATTTGAGAACCTCCTCCTTTTTTGAAGTCGGTTGAAAATATCACATTTTTTTGTGTACTTTATTATTATTATGATTTGCAATCTCAGCATCAATTACCTACGGTTACTGATATCCTACTAATATTATAAACGCGAAAGTTTGTTTGGATGGATGTCTGGAAGTATGGATGTCTGGATGGATGTTTGTTCCTCTTTCACGCAAAAACTACCAAACGGATTTTGACGAAGCTTTACAGTTATACATATAGCTTAAAAAAAAAAATCTCACGCCTTTCATCCCCGAGGGGGTAGGCAGAGGTATTCCATTACTAGATATACCCACATTTCACGAGATACATTGGACCCCTAAACGTGATAGGTGGTGAGCCCATCGCCGGACCGAGTCTGTTTACACATGTCTCAGACTTAATTCTGAGACCTGCGGGTTTCCTCACGATGTATGTGACATATAGCTTATACATCAGAATAACACATAGGCTATATTTTATCTCCGTATTACCACGGGAACGGGAACTACGCAAGTGAAACCGCGGGGCGCTGCTAGTTTGCCATATAGGTATGCTAGTTTGTAGTAGCTAATAGCCGTAACCGTAGGTAATATCCGTTAAGTAGTTTTTGCGTGAAAGAGGAACAAACATTCATACATCCATCCATACAAACTTTCACGTTTATAATTTTAGTAGGATTGTTTCTTTTGAGATAGGTCCAGGTACAGGTGGACTGTTCTCTGATGATGATGAAGGACACACCCACTTCCGTCATCACCCAACAGTGTCAAAACGGCCATCTGCATAATTTTATAACGAGGCCCGTAAATCATCCGCAAACGAAATCGTCGTAAACCGCGTGTCTTTGCCAGTGTCGGATTTTACGGCCTTTTTACGAGCTAGATAAACCGAGTGTGCGCTTGCGCTACAAATTGGAACTTCGATATGAGAGTCAATGAACTGGCACGATTTGTTAATTGATTTTATTATCGTTTGCTTTAGTTTGGTGTTTTGTTAAACTATAAATTAACAAATATATGCATACATACTTTGTACTATCAGTAAAAGTTATCTTTTCCCAACCCGTGGAGATAAATTCCTCTCTTATAATAACAATGACTATTACAAAAAAAGTGTTTCTTTCATGTTTATGACCATTTAGTGTCGATGAATAGATCGGAATGCAAAAAAAGACGGTGTTACAGGCTTCTGATTGTGTAACTCTAATTAGGGTCGGGGTATTAAAAACTTGAGTTTTCAAAACAATTCTTTCAAATGTATCAGGCTTAGTGTTTGTCGATAGTACCTACGAGGGGGTTGGCAAGGCCTTTTTAGAAGTCTATTTTTAGAACCCCTAAACGTGACAAACGGTGAGCATTACTGGATCGTGGTGCTATTAGAAACGCTTCAGAACCAATTCTGTGATTCCTTATTTATTATTTATTTATTTATTAAACAAATTTCTTTCTTAAACACTAATACAGTTCCCTGCAAAACTGTTTATGACAGTTTGTCTGCAGGTATGAGTCTCTTTTATAATATTATTATTATTTTTTACATTATAACATTATAATTTATTCTGAGAGTGTCACTACATAGTATAAAACAAAGCTTCCCATCTGTCTGTCCCTATGTACTCGTATGCTTAGGTCTTTAAACCTACGCAACGGATTTTGATGCGGTTGTTTTTAATAGATAGAGTGCTTAGGGAAGGTTTATATAATACATGCATAATGTTATACAATACATGTATGTTGTTACCTTTTAAATTACTGTCTAGTTAGCGACATAGTTATTGAAAAACTCTTTGTTACGTGCGCTTACCCGGAATCAAACATGGGCCTGGCATGAAAGGCGGACTTACTTTCTACAGCACTATCACTGCTATTTACGATTATAGTAATGTTCTTAACTCAACACGACGATCTGAAGAAGATGGTGCATGATGGAAGCTAGATCCGGCAAAGAGGTAGCGAAAAACAAACGAAATTATGTTACCCAATTTTGATTAAAAGAGTATTGTGTTGAGGAGTTTGTTGCCCCGCTTCTTCTCCTCAACCATACATGCTGAAGCAGTGGAGTTGAAATGACGTTCAATAAGTGGACTTGTAAGTTCCTATTTTGAATAAAACATTTTGACTTTGACTGTGGAAACGATTTGGCATGACTTGCAATTTGCTAGATATGATGTCCAGACGTACAATGCTAAGATCCAAAGAGATTAAAATATAAGGCATAGAGGGGGCATTGGGAATATTTTCATTGAGCTGTCATTCGGTCGAATTCCGGTCGAATCACACGACTTATTCCATCTTGTAATAACTTTTGGCTTCAAATTTTCCTAGCTTTGTCCCCTCTATTCCCTATTATATTTTAATCTCTTTGCGAAGACCAATATCATTATTTAGGCGCGATCGTGAGTCCGACTATCACTTGACTGCAGGTTTTAATTAAACAACAAAATTAAAAATCACGAACTGCCAAGTTAAATAAAACCCAACAACTTACAAACCAGTATTTCTTCCCTTCGTACCCATAAACTGCAAATGTCAAAACCTGTCGCGTAATTCTCCAACTTCCCGAATCCTGCTCTCGTTCCAACACTTGTAATTATGGAAGGAAAGAATAAATCATCGTAATAACTGGCCATTTAGCCGGGGACTTCAAAAGAAAGGGAATGAGTAATCCTCTGGGAATTCCGGGAAATGTTTGTTTGACATGAACCTCGAGTTACATTAATGAGTAAAACCTCAACAATCTCAACGACTACAGCAGCAAGAACTGATATAGAAGACGCACCAGAAGCAAACTTAATAATTTTAAGCAGAAAAAAGAGTTCTTCGTCCTTTGACAGATTGTTATACAATATCTATACATATAATAAAACTCTAACGGGGCCGTGTCTGTACATGAAATATTTTTTGAAAATTTTAACGGTAGTGTATATAGTTATCGATATAGATACCGAAACAATAATTTTTGGAATTTTTGTCTGTCTGTCTGTCTGTCTGTCTGTCTGTCTGTCTGTCTGTCTGGTTGTGCACGCATCACTCAAAAACTACTGAACGGATTTTGATGAAATTTGGTATGAAGATAACTGATTACCCGGGTCAACATCTAGGGTACTTTTTATTCCAGGAAAATATCTCATTCCCACAGGAAAATATAAAAACTGGTTAAAAAGAGAAATACGTACTACTCCGAAACGATAACACTTACAAACTTGAAATATGGTAAGTAGGTGTCTTATAGACGTATACAGGCAACTACTATAAAATGATTTTTGGAAATTCCCCCGGGAACGGGAATAACGGGATCATTGGGAACCTAATAAATTGGGTCTGCTAATTGTTATATCCATACTCTTTTCTGCTTTACTGCTATTTTATTTTTCTTTGACACTGCCTTAGTGACGTTTTTGATATTTGTTCAATGCAAATGTGAATTGAGTTTTGTATTTATTTGTTACAAAATGAAGAAGCTGAGAAAAAATATTACCAGAAGATCATGTTGAAACTGAAATTACAAAGAAAACCTAATAAATACCAATACAGAACAATACAAATGTCATGCAAACAGAAGGAATGCACGTACCAAGGTCAGTCATCCTTTACACATTCTGTTACTCCAATTAAAAACTGGTTAAAAAGAGAAATGCCTACTAGGTACTCCGAAACGAACACATCAACTTGAAAAATGGTATGTAGGTGTCATATGTCGTAGGCAATCGCTATGAAGGGGTTTTTGAAATTCCCACGGGAACGGGAATACACTAGATCCACGTCTGCGACGCCGCTGGGCACTCGCTATCTTAAATAAAGAGCAACAATACTACGGTTGCCATAGGTATCCCTAAATTCAGTTACGCTAATTCATATTTCGGAAAAAAATCACACAAAAACTAGCGGTTCTGCGCGGTTTCAGTGGCGTAGTTCCCGTTCTCGACGGAATACATGGACTATATACCCTATGTTACTCAGGGATATTGCAGCTTTCCATTGGTGAAATAATGTTTTAAATCGGTCCAGGTAGCCTTTGAGCTTATTCGTTACAAACATACAAAAATACAAGAATAAACCTTTCCTCTTTTTATTATTGGAAGATTTAGATTAGTGTAGATGTAGATAGCTAAAACCGATTAAGTAGTCGAAACTGAACAAACTAATTTCAGGAATTGCACTTATCCTATCCTATCCTATCCTACTAATATTATAAACGCGAAAGTTTGTATAGATGTGGATGTTTGTTCCTCTTTCACGCAAAAACTACTGAACGGATTTTGATGAAACTTGACATTTATATAGCTTATACATCAGAATAACACAAAAGCTATATTTTATCACCGTATTCCTACGGGAATGGGAAGTATTTTATCCCCGTATTGCTACGGGGACGGGAACAACGCGGGTGATACCGCGGGGCGCTGCTAGTGTAACATAATAAGCTCAAATTCCTGAAATTAGTTTGTTTAGTATTGACTACTTAATCGATTTCAGCTATTTTTCATGTGTTAATTTTTTTCCAAAAATGAATTAGCATAGCTGAATTTAGTGCTACCTATGGAAACCGTACTATTATTGCTCTTTATTTAAGACTAGCGGGTGCCCAGCGGCGTTGTCCGCGAGGATCCAGTTTATTCCCGTTCCCGTAAGAATTTCAAAAAATCCCTTTATAGTGGTTGCCTAGAAGTCCTAGAACATATAAGCCACCTACATACCATATTTCAAATAGCGGGTTCCCATAGCCACGTTGCCCGCGCTCGTCCAGATTATTCCCGATCCCGTGGGATTTTCCAAAAATCCCTTCATAACGGTTGGCTACGATATATAAGACACCTACACACCGTATTTCAAGTTTATATGTGTTATCGTTTCAGAATTGTACGTATTTCTCTTTTTACCCAGTTTTTATATTTTCCCGTGGGAATGAGATATTTTTCTGGAATAAAAAGTACCCTAAATGTTGACCCGGGTACTCAGTTATCTGCATACCAAATTTCATCAAAATCCGTCCAGTAGTTTTTGAGTGATGCGTGCACAACCAGACAGACAGACAAAAATTCCAAAAATTGGTGTTTCGGTATCTATATCGATAACTATGTAAACTACCGTTAAAATTTTCAAAAAATATTTAATGTACAGACACGGCCCCGTTAGAGTTTTATTATATGTATAGATTTTCGCTCAACTGTTCATTCGGTAGTGTGCGTGTATTGTTTATGTACAGCGTGTTTTTTTGTAATAATCGTTTTTATCTATACACTAGCGGGTGCCCAGCGGCGTTTCCCTTTATAGTGGTTGCCTATGACATATATATAAGACACCTACATTACATACCATATTTCAAATAGCGGGTGCCCATAGCGACGTTGCCCGCGCGCATCCCGATTATTCCCGTTCCCGTGGGAATTTACGAATATCCCTTCATATGGGTTGGCTACGATGTATAAGACACCTTCACACCATATTTCAAGATTCTAGGTGTTATCGTTTCAGAGTAGTACGTATTTTTCTTTTTACCCAGTTTTTATATTTTCCCGTGGGAATGAGATATTTTTCTGGAATAAAAAGTACTCTAGATGTTGACCCGGGTACTCAGCTATCAACACACCAAATTTCATCAAAATCCGTCCACTAGTTTTTGCGTGATGCGTGCACAACCAGACAGACAGACAGACAGACAAAAATTCCAAAAATTAGTGTTTTGGTATCTATATCGATAACTATATACACTACCGTTAAAATTTTCAAAAAATATTTAATGTACAGACACGACCCCGTTAGAGTTTTATTATATGTATAGAAAATTGGTTAGACACAACTAAAGTACGAAGGCATCTTTATTCTTTTTTTTACATTCATATACCAATTCGGGTGTATGAGGAACTGCGCTTATTCTACACGTTGTATAATATACAACCTGTCCTCGATATGTCGATCCAATTACCGTTAAAACGATTCTAGTTAAACTTCTTCAGATACTAGTCGAGATTATTTAAACCGCAGATTTGTTTTGAACCCCCTTGGGGATGAAAGGCGTGAGATTATACATTTGTATCTCTGTGGTTTAAACCACTTGGCGCCACTCTATATCATTTAAGTTTCAAGTTACGCGTTTATAATACTTATAATGATTGGGAAATTGATATCATTTTCTTACCCTTATTTCATTATTTTGGGTTTCTTATTTTATAATGTAGGGGGCAAATGAGCAGACGGGTCATCTGATGGTAAGTGACTACCGTCGCCCATATACTCCTGCAACTCAAGAGTCACAAGAGCGTGGCCTTTAAGGTGGGACTACGCTCATTCTCCATCTATACCTATCAATCGTCATCTACATTAACTTCGTTCTTGTACTATACTATACTAATGTACAATATCAACTGGACAACCTATGAAGCTGTAATGCCTAACTTGCTGATCCCCCTTGAAGGGTAAGTGGATCACATCTTATTAAAAGACAACTGAAAGTCTAATGTGTCTGGAATTTATTGATTAACAACATCTATGTTTTGGCACGTGCATGGAGAGAAAAATATTTTATACACCCTTCTTTTCAATGACGCCTTCCTATAATTTTCTTTCCATTTTACAAATACAAGATAGTTTTTGACAATTTTATCGCGGCTATTGGCGATAAATGAAGCTTGCAGGCCATAACGTTAAATGAATTAGTAAATTTGGGGCTAATTGTTCAATAGTCAGTTAAAAGTTACCTGAAGAATAAACATCACCTGGCACTTTTCCTTTCTATTGTGTCAGACAGTCACAGCATCAATATATTCTCCAGATAAGGTTTATCTGACGATTAAATAATCAACCCTTAAAAATAGACACTCAAAAATACGAGTATGTTTTCTTTTACCAAAAACTACAACGGCTATTCCCGAGGAATCTTCCAGAACCTTTTTATAAGAGTGCATTCACCCCACCTCAGGGCTGCTCACAAGCTGACTATTAGCTCCTCAATTTATATGCAGTGCTTAAAAATAACGACGTGTGAGACCGCCTCACCATAACCGCACTTAATTTGAATCGGACTCTCAAGAAACCGCAACGAAATAAAGTCCTCATTTGAAACCGAAATTGTAGCTTCAGGGCGAATGAAGATTCTTGTAATTAATATTGGAGCCAATGGTAGAACGTTTACGGTCGAAAACAGAATTTGAAGATTTCTTTTGGGTAAAAGAATTGATATCTCAATTGGGATTGATAATTTTTGCAAATTTACGATTTGATTCTGTGATACAATTGTAATTCTGAAGTTTGTTGGGTTTTTGAAACCGTATGTTCGGGAGCTACAAATCAATGTTACTAAACTTAGACACTTTTTTTTGGTTCTTTACTGAATTTGTAATTTTTTGTTACAAAATATTAAATCACCATCCAAACACAACATTATTTATCATACACAATAAGCCTATTATCTATAACATTGTGGGAAATCTAGCACCTAGCAAAGTTTCCCTTTAGGTCACTAAGGTTATTCATAGGGCGAGTTTTTCTGTTAAATGTAAAATTATTTATGATCTGACCTAATATTCTTTAAGTTACTTCTCCTGTTAGTATCCACTTAAAATTTTGACGAATGTTTTTTTTTTATCTCTCTTAAGTCGACTTTTCAAAGTTATAAAGATAAGGAGCCTATAAAATGGCAGTATAAAAAATTATAGATAATTAAAACTATGCCTATGACACCAAGCGACAAAAAACGTGTCGATGAGGAAGTAATTTTATTTCCATATCCTCATTTGAAATTCTGTGTGCAGTAATCGCAATTATTTGTTGTTCAATTATGAATGATTTCAATAACATCCTCACACCTAGAGCTTGACCTAGAAACACTTCTGCCATTGTTTTTTGTGATTGTTTTTCATTTGCTTTATTGTTTATTTATTATCCATCCTAGATCCATCCTTCTTTTATTTATTTTTATCTCGCTTTTTTTGCTGATACTTTTACTTGATTTAATTTTGTAGGAATTTAGACACAGTTTATTATGATTACATGTGGGAACTTACAATTTACTTAGGATGATATATTGTTTCTTCTATTTGAGTTCTCCGAGTAAATTGGAAAACGTTTTCAAGTTTAACTGTATGACTAACTTCCCAGTAAGCCAAAGAGTCTGGTGCTCCGATATCTAAAATAGAGTTTACGAGTTTTGTGTGGCAAAACTCTGACTGCAAAGCTAGATAGACACAAATCCTGATTGCTAAATATACACTTCACAACACTAAGAACTGGCTAATGATATTCAGTTATGAATACTGCAACCAGCTTATTAAATGGACTCACTAATCCGACGAAATGCCAAACTCAGCTCGTATTTGACAATTTATAGAAACTTCATCGGTTTTTAATTGATCAGGTTATAGATTCGTCCAATTCACAGGCACAGTTTGAGATATAGTTTCTCTTGAAGTTCTACTAATCAGATCAATAACATTTGCTGCATGATGCACTAAGAACGCAAATTTCTTCAAATCTCAATATGAATTAACTACATAAAGATTGTTTTTCATTATCTCATCTGCTTCATTGTACATTCAGTTTACATTTTCATTACGTCTGTTACGATCAATGGAATCAAAAAGTACTTTCACACTCCATTACAAACGGATTAAAGATAAATATAGCCGCCTGCGCATCGAAACGAAATATTGACTGCGACTGATTTATGCCACCGCTTTATCTTTGTACTACAAATCTTGAGGTGACATTAAAGTCGGTCACTTCGTGTGGTCCTTTTTGACGTGGACTAATCACTTTAATTCCTTTAGTAGCACAGTGAGATAAGCTTCAAATTATTTATCAATTTCGGTTTCAATTTGTCGGCCATTTGCATCTCTAGGTATAAATAAGATAGTGCAAAAAATTCCGTCTATTAATTATATCTCTATTCAAAACTTGATTTTATTTATTTATTGTAATTAAGTTATAAATTAGATCACTAATTCTCCTGGGTTAATTAAAAGAACGAACAAATGACCTGACACTTAGGCAAAAATAAAATTAAAGTAAAAAAGATATAATTTTTTAGAATAACATTTCAATAAAGACAAACTAATAGCCGTAATAATGATTAATAAAATGTTAAGATTTTTAATAATACTCGTAAGAAAACCATAGCAACACGAATTAACAATCAAATAAATATTTCACGTAACCTTTTCTAGGAATATCAGGTCAAAAGGTCAAATTCGGAGCTGGTAGGTGAAAAACAAGGACAAATTAGAACATCGGTGTAATAATCTATCACAAAGCATGTATATTGAAGTGATCACATTTAAAATTGTGACCATCTGCCCACTTGATCAGATATTAAAGAAACTACTATATGAAAACAGACAGATTTTAAAAATATACATGAAATTCTGTTGGCATAATGTTTGACTAAAACCCGTGGAAAATAGTCCAATAAAATATCCTTGCCAATAATATTAAAATGCGAAAGTAAGAGCTCGTTTTTGTTTGTTAACGTTTAACGGCTAAACCATACAGATAACTTATTGTGGTGATATTTGTCAGGGAGATAACTTTGGTGTAGAATTACGGTGTAGTAAAATGAGTTCCAATCTTCCCTTGCTCATTGACAATCAATTAGTTAATAACACCAGCCCTCCTAGCCAAGTGGCATTGCACAATCTAATCGAATGTTCTTATAGATTTGTCAAGTATGGGATTGACATTAGCACTTGCCAACGAGCGCTAACGCTAATGTCAATCCCATATTAGATTGTGCAATGCCACTTGGCTAAGGGGGCAGTTGTCACAACTCTAAGCAGGTGTGTTCTTCTATGTTTTTAAACTCTGACCTGGATTGACTGAACTACACACAAACTCAACCATAAAAAGCGCTTAAGGACGTCTAGTATCAGATAATTACTTATCTCCGTTTTTTTCTTAATAGCCTGTTTTGTTCCACTACTGAGCAAAGGCATCTCCTCCCTTTCGCTATTCCTCATTTTCTGTCTTATTAAATTCAAAGTCAAGTCAATGCTTTTATTCAATGTAGGGGCTTATAAGTCCACTTATTGAAAGTCATTGCGACTCCATCGCTTCGGTATGTATATTTGAGGAACAGAAGCGGGCCAAGAAACTCTTCATATAATTCTTTTTAACAATCGATACAATACAAAGTACACGTTACATGTTTCAGTGCTTTATATTTATGTATCATTGTCATTTAATCATCTGGATGGGTTCTCGATAAGGTGTCTAGTTCATTCTGCCATCTCTTCCAGGGTCTGCCTCAACGTCCTTGTCCACTCGTCGAGACTCAGTTAGGGCAGATTTTTGCACATCTCTCTGTGTATACCTACGCCAAGCATGGTCCATCGCTGATGCTTCAAAGTTTTAGCCAACATCTATGATTTAGGTTATGGTTGATTCGGATCGTTCCTTTTTTTCTTAATCTCCGTTTTTAACATAATAATCATTTATAGCTCTGCGATGACCTGATGATTATCTAACGTTAATTTACAGACCGGTTTTGATCTGGTCCAGAAACAGATTAATTAACATCGCATCACATTATTGTATTATTTTACTAATCTTTCGGGTGTAGTGCAAGTGATAGCGTATGTTTTTTAAAATCATTTATCTACTATTTTTTCTGATTTAGTATAATTTGGCTTCGTGTTTTTAGTAACTGTTATAAATTTCACCCGATGTTAAAGAAAAGCTCTCTCACGGTAAAATAAACTCTAACAAATTTTAACATAATGATGTGAAGCATATTTTTTTTATACCTAGGTACTTAGTATAATATCTACCTAACAGAGTATATTCCAAATTTGATTTATAAACATAACAATCATGTATGTTATAATTATGACACTAAGCTACAAATATCTAATATTTTTTTTATATTCTCGCATAAATATTATTTTTAAGTTGTTAATTTTTGAAAAATAAATTCCCAAAGGTTATGAGAATACGACTAAACATTCTCCAGACTACTTAATGAATCGCTAAAAGTGAGACCCCAATACACAGTCTGAATGGCGCCTCCAACTTGAATGGAAAGATCATCGACTCATAAAGACAGAACCGTTTTATTTTTATCTAAACAGGATCTTCAGACCGGTGGTCTTATATAATTCAAAAATCTTATTTAATATATAGAGTAGTGGGTAGGTACAAATGATATAATATTAATATTTAAATGGCATGTTAAAACTACATTATGAATAGTTTAAAGAAAATTATATTTTTTAATGACGTTACCGCAGAAACTGTATTATCAAAGAACTTTTAAAACCTTGATCAAGTTCAAAATATACTCTACTTATGTGTAAACTGGAATATTTTCTGTAAATAAGAACTGTGTTATCCACTAAAACACCGCGTTTTATATCCAGTAGCAAATAATCGAGGGGATCAAATTGAATTCCGTAAAAAACCTAAGACTACCGTCTCACCAAACTTAAAAGCGCGGCGGAATGCTAATGAAACACTTGGCTGTATTTAATGAATATTGGTCCAGAAATATCTTCATTTTGAAGTCATCAATGCCCCATAAGCGACGATCAAAAGGCGGAATTAGATGAAGAGATATACTCGGATCCTGTGACACAATTCTTGATGCACAATGTTAGGTTAGAACATAGTAAAGCTTCGTCGTACGATAGTATACATCTTAAGTAAGATGATCTTAAGAAGATGATATTGTAGAGGCAGTGAAACTTGAAACAGATACCAATGAAAATGGTGCTGAAGCATTTTATGTAGACTTATATTTTAAAGTTGAAGGTTGAAGCGATGCATGATTAAAGGAAATGATGAATTAGTACAAAGATATTAAATATCAACTATATTAATAGTATAAAAGAAACAAACTTAACATAGTGTGGACTTTTATAAAAAAAATGTGAATACTGTTATTATAAACAGAAAATTTTTAAAGCAGCCAGTTTACACTCTTCATGATACTTGAATCCAGTAAGAAGAAAATCCAAACTGACTTGAATTTGAAACTTGACTAAATGACTGTCTGAGATTATCAAGACCAAGAATTAATACTAACAGGCCAAAAGTAAACCTTAAAAAGTCATCAAATAAACCACTACTTTCAAAGATAATAATGAACTAACAGCATTACAATATTTGTAACTTTATGATGAATTCATAAAAGAAGAACCAGCATAAGTTTACTTCGTCAAAGTATTTCGTGTGACCAAACCCTATAGCTATTCCTGGGTGGCTCTAATTTGTTTTTGAAGAAATTGTGTAACTCAGTCAATCTTCGGAGGCATTTGAGTAATTCGCTCGGGACAAGCGGCCAAATGCCACTGCAACTGCTGAGTTCTCGTAAATTTTGAAATTCTATGACGTCTCCTTTGAACATACTATACAGTGTGACCATAAAAAAGGTTTTAAAAAACCTACAAAGATGAACAAAAGCTTTTTTGAATTTCGTTCCGCTTATTGATTATGTTGCTATTTTACTTAACACTGCATCAGCTATGAGAAAGTCTATAGTACTTAATTAATATAATAGAACACCCTTAGGTGCTGACGTGAATCTAGTTTTTCTCGTTTCCGTGGGTATTTCAGGAAATCCTTTCTTCATGTTTTACGTCATCCAAGTTATAGCATCCTAGATTATAGGTTTAGGCTGTGTGTTTATGAAACAGTCACTCCAAGATCTATAAGAGTTTCTTCTCAACTATACTACTTAAAGGGACATTTTGTTATACCTTTAATTACTAATATATCTATATGTAATGTAATTTCTTATGTGTAACTCTCCGAAAGTTCTAAGCAATCATTTAGCTTTATAAAAGCGGAAATCCGAGTGGTGATGACAATAAAATTAATACAGAATTTAAATAGTAACTATAACCTGATTAAAAATCTTTATAACCTCAAATGGCTAACCCTACGACAGTCACTTTAAATAATAACGATCAAACTGTCAGACCTCATTGACAAACGACGAAATAGTAGCAACTATGGAAGCAAGGTAATAAATAACTTTGGAAATAACGCTTTTAACGCCTTTTGGTAAACCGTAAATCAAGAGTGACACTCCAGTAGATACGATCAAAGACGGTTAGTTTGTCTGCTTGTCATCTAGTTAGCAGGTGGCGTGATTGGTGTAAAAATAAATCGAGTAATTATGTTTGATTTACAAAAAACGTAAATAGTTAAATAGTTATTTTGGGAGAAGTGTTTTTGTATTTTCTTACTTAGTATAGGCATTTTTTTAATTAGTAGTCTTGCAGCATTGGTTAGTTATAATTGTAGTACTTACATACCTAGTATCCTTTGCGTCATCTCAGCTTACATATTCTGCAAAAAAAAAAAAGAAAAACACTTTAAAAATATAGGTAACAAAAATTTAAATTGCAGTACCTCCACGGAAGCATAATATGCCCCTCTCTGGGTATCGTGGAGTTGTCGTACTTGACGGAGGCTAGAGATGCATGGCTGGGAGCATGTCCGGGTGTTAGTCTGCCGTCCAGTCCGCTTTGTCAGAAGCACTGGGACGGGCCGCTCTGCGAGTTGGTGCTTAAGAATCTAACGGATTCATGCACCAGCACCTCGGAGCGTGCTCGTCTCCTCGCAGTGTCTCAAAAAGAATCGGGACATTGGCTGCGGGCATTGCCTTCTGCTACCGTTGGTACTCTATTGGATAGACAGACACTTTCCCTCGCTGTCTGTCTTCGATTGGGCGTCAGGGCAAACCACCCCCATAGATGCCAGTGTGGGGAGCCTGTCGATCGACTCGGACACCACGGCCTCTCTTGCGCACGTAGCGCCGGCCGCCTGTCGCGCCATGCATGCCTCAACGACATCATCCGCAGGGCTCTCACCACTGCTGGTATCCCAGCTATTCTTGAGCCTAACGGCATCACACGAATAGGTGGCGGGAGGCCTGATGGTATGACTGTCGGGCCATGGAGACATGGCAGGTCGCTGGTGTGGGATGCCACATGTGCCGACACATTGGCCCCATCCCACATCGATGCCACCTCTGTGGGCGCTGGCGCGGCGGCTGCGGCCGCTGAACGCCTGAAGCGGCGCAAATATGCCGACCTCAATGAGGGCTACATATTTGTGCCGTTTGGGGTGGAGACCATGGGACCGTGGGGTCCGGGGGCGCGGCAGCTCCTCAAAGAGCTGTCAGTGCGTTTGGTCGAGGCTTCAGGTGACCAGAGGGCTGGCAGCTATCTCTGTCAAAGGATCAGCCTAGCTATCCAGAGAGGGAATGCTGCCAGTCTTCTGGGCACTGTCCCACATGGTTCCTCTTTGGAGGACATTTTTTATCTGTAATTATTGTAAATCAATGTATATTTTCTTTGTAAATAAATGTATATTTATAAAAAATTGCAGTATCTTTCAAATAATATTTTTATGATCTGTAAATTTATACTAACATAATATACTATTGAAAATGTACTGAGTAATGCTAGCTGTAATAGTAATTTTAATAACTTTATCATCACAACTCACTTAGGTAATCTAAGAAAGACTTCAAAAAACTCGTATAAGTCTGCAAAACCTCACATCAAGATCTTGCAATATTGAAAGCAATGACGTAATCTTCCTTCATTCATTACCGACTTAGTATTCATCAATATAATTATCACGTTATGGCTCATTAACTGTCAACTTAAGCGATGATATGGTCAATTTGGTTCTTACAATATGTCTTCGATTACTTTTGTTTAAATTTTTAATGAGCAGGATGTTGGAGATTGCTTTTATATTTAGAATTTATTTCTACAGAGTAAGTACAACAAATAACATTATAATGAACCTAAAACTAAAAACCTAAAATAAAGGTATAAATAAACCTAAAATGGAATTAGAATTTAAATCAAATCATTTGAAGAACTAGCAAAATTGTAGCCAAAGATAATTTTATAACCGCATTAAAGAAAATGGAAGATTTTAAATATTCGTTGGGTTAAATTAAAACAAAAGCACATACAATGGCCAATTTTATTGAGATATTTAAAATTTATTTATTCAAGCTGCGTTGGCCACGCAACACTTGTTTTCACCTTTTCCCAAGGAGGTTTAGAAAAACTTTCATAGTATTGCCAACGTATAAATGCAAAAATTTGGAATTCGACTTCCTAGGTCGGGCGGTTGGGTTAAGTATGTATTTCTAAGCATATAAATATGACGAATCGGCTCTGAACGTATGTTTATAAAGTTATTTCATTCTGTGAGTATTTTATGCAACAGCCCACACCAAATAATTATAATAATAAATTACACACGGTTGTTTAGTCCCAAACTGGGCAGGGCCTGTACTATGGGTACGCAACAACTGATAGACATATTAAAAGACCAGACACGAAGCCAACAGACATGTTCATGCACACGAATGTTGGCCCCGAGCGGGGACTCAGGCGGCAGGGTCACTACCAACTGAGCCAACAAGCCCGTCGAGCCAATAAGAATAAAGCTGAAACCAAAGACAAGGATTAAATCAATAAACTTGCGACAGAATCACAGTCCTGAACTGGTCTATTCAACTGCAACTCATAAACAGTATTCGAAATTTAAATTAGCCATTTTCCGTTTAACTGCCTTCGTATACAAAACTAACTTCTCAATCAGCAAGGCACTTAATCGTTTCATAGTCTTGAAACAAGCAACGATTTTAGAATTACAATCGAATGGAATTTATATCGATTCTTCCTCAACACTATTGGTCTTAGAACCATAAAATAGAGCCATAATATTTTAACTACTCATTAATTAGCCAATGGCTTAGAATATTAAACTGTTGAAGAAAATTAAAATTCAGAAGTGAATAGTTAACTTGTTAGGAAATAAGAATTTTTACTGTGTAATTGAATGTAAATAATCTGTTTGTAAATGACTCTTAATTTTATTACTTTTGGAAGGTGGGTGACAATATTTTTAAATAAGTAGATACGGTTCTGTGTTGTAACTATAGTATTAATAGAAAAGAAATGTATTTTAAAAAGAAAGAAAGAAATTAAATATGGTATATTAAGAACCAAAAGACACTACAAACTTACTGAATATAGAAATAGAGCAGCTTCACATGATGATAATCAGTGAGGCTCGGGTTCAAATCCTGGCATGTACCAATGAAATTACAAAACCTACGTACCTACATAATCGTTTGATTTTAAAAGACCCACGATACCACCATATGGGTATCGCCAGGGGTATCGTGGGTCCGTAGTGATATTTATCACTAGCTCGACGGTTAAGGAAAACATCGTAAGAAAACCCGCAGTTCCCTTAATTAATTCCGAGGCATGTGTAACCGACTCACCACCTATCACGTTTAGTGGTCCAAATAATATCTCATGAAAAGTGCGTATATACAGAAATGGAATACCTCTGCCTACGCCCTCGGGGATAAAAGTCGTGAGATCATTTATTTATTTATTAAATACGATATCATTAAAAATACAATAAAAATACAATATAAATTATTATAATTAAATATTAAACGTTTAGAAATGTATATCGTTGAGGAGAATATCCCTAATAGGTATTTTTTGTCAGAAAATAAAACTTATTTTTTATTTTATTATTTATATATTATTATTTATTTTATTGCTGCGAAGCTCGGTTTAAGAGATAAAATATTGCAAATGATCCAAATGCAACAGGTGTAATGCACCTTCAATGGCCAAGTGACAAATTGTTTAAATAAAGCATTCCACACACGCGCGACGAATAAAACGTTGCGGCGCGCGTCTAGACGGCGGCATCTGTAGTCGCAATATGTATGCGACTGGCCGCCTCGATTGCCTTGTCAATATTGGACCACCATGTCGCTCTGTTAAGGTAATATGGTTTGCGGATGCACTAAATACCGTTATGGTACTGGGTTAATGTCAAGATGATGTCAACGAGACCTTAAGTGAAGAACTATAAGAGAAAAGAAGGAATATAGATTTCTCGAGAATTTGAAGCACTTGACGTCACATTAGTTATTATGTTAAAAGTAAATTACTTATTATTCTTTGAACTAGATGGTAATCCTAATGATGGACATACTAAAAAACATAATTAAAAAAATAATGTGACATTACAAATACTTTTTTAAAATCCGTTTTGTCTAGATATACCTTTACAGCCTTAGCACATTTTTTTAAAGCTAGTACTGCATAGTGGCCTAACGGCGGACAAGAACTGATAATCTAATTGTGTCTGCAATCTGCATCTTGATTCTCAATGGGTACAGACCTAAACTAATACTGACAGTATTTAGTGAATAGAGATAAAATATTGTACTCAAGCGTTTAAGGTAAGACACGATTTAGTAAGGTCGTTAGTCTTTTGAGTGATATAGCGTCACGCACCATATCCATTTTCCAGAGGTATTTCATATCTGAAAGCAGCAACTTTTCATCCAAGTTACACTTTTTCGGTGACCTAGGTAAATGTGAGAGTTGCTTATCTGTTTTATTTTATAATATTTCAGAAAGAATGCATAATCATCCAAACCTGCTTACTAAACAAGATACTGCAAGTTCAAACAGTTATCAAAGTGCTTTACTGTGCTTTCGTACGCAGTCACCTGGAGTACGCATCTCAGATATGGAACCCTCATTACGAAGTTTACAAATCGAGAATTGAAAATATTCAAAAAAGGTTCCTACGTTTTCTGGACTACAAAGCCAGACGTAGATCTGTGAACTACATGCATCGTTGTAGGCATTACCACTTCCTGCCTACCGATATCCGTCGTAATGTTAATGATGTATGCACACTTATGAATATAGCTCAAGGTCACATCAATAGCCCAGATCTTTTAGCTAATATTGGTCTACGCGCGAATACGTCTACCTTGAGAGTAGAGCTATTCCATTTCTGGAAATACCCACTTTTCACGAGTAGATTCGGCCCTTAAACGTGATGTCCGGACTGTTACAAATTCTTGAGAATTAATACTGGGACCTGCGGGTATCCTCCATTCAGCTATAAAAATTATAGAAGAAATTCATTTATGTTGCGCAGTGTAAGCAAATTTAACAAATTATCCCATAGGTTGGATTTGGATTTGTTTTGCACAAGTACTTACACTCTGAAGCGTTATGTGGCAAAACAATTTTTTGATCCTAGTTGATGCACATTATTCTTATATATATATATATATATATATATATATATATATTTTAAATTTAATTTGGCACTTCACTTTGTTCACTTTGTAAGTTGTTAATAGTAGATATTACTTGTGGCTTTATTCTTTTTAAGAAGTATTATTATGTTACACACAGGTGGAAACTTATAATTAGCTTTTAGTTGTTATCTTTTGTTGCCTATATTTTTTGTGTACTTAGCTGTAAGTTTTCCTAAAAGTAAATAAATAAATAAATAAATAAATAAATAAACAATGTACTCGTCCATATAATCTAGCAAACATCTTTCATATACCTCTTCAAAACTAATTGATAATTCCTAGCAGAACCCAACAAACTAGCTATCAATTCTCCAAACACTCCTTTTCTCTGTCCAATAAAAATGTAAAACAAACAGGATGTATTCTGCTAGTAACCTTTAATACACTAATAAGGAAGGTATCGGCATACTATCACCTGTTTTATGACCTACCCATACTAAATTTGTCATAAGAGCAATTTCTCTAGGTAATTTAGCCTTGAGAATGTTGACCGTCACGCTATGCCTGGCGCCACCTGTAGTGTTTCACCAAGTTAAATTTGCAATTATCTTTTATGTCGAAGTCCTTATCGTAGAAGGAATAGGTTTGCAATTCGTTTGATTGGCTCGAACACTTGTTTTGTTGGTGGCATGTATAAGTTTGCGATGGCATACGCGAGTGGACTCTGACCGTAAGCTGTCAGAAAGTATTGGCTCATTTCAAGGCGAGACTTGTCATACAAATAGCGTATTATTGGTAGTTTAACCGATTCCGTCCCTCTTTCCATCCGTCATTCCGTCTCGTCAACTTCACAACGGGATGGGAGGAATTAAATGCGTTTGCAAATTGGTATCGGACGTGCGATGCGTAATAGGTATCGATTCTACAATCGCTTCTGTATTGTCTAAGGACGTTGTTTGTTTAAGTTTTATTGCGAATTTATTTTGATGCAGGGTCATTGTCAGTTGTAATTCGACGATTGAATTACATGAATTGAGCATAGATGCAGAAACATTTAAATTTAGTACCTTAGAATAACACAGATTGGTACGTGTTGTAGCGGCTTTTGGGAGATTCATAGATTTTTTTGACGCACGACACAGATATATTGCTCTTCTTGAGTTTTAGGTATAATTTATCTTTGATTTCTTCTTACTTTAATAACGTAGAACTCTAAAGATTAAAAAAAACGACTTCAACTTATATGGTTTTCTCATGTATGCCATTGTTAGAATTGGAAATTAAAATTGGAAAACACGGGAAGCACCAGCTTTCAAATAAATAAAATCATCAAAATTGATTCACCTAGTCGAAAGTTCTGAGGTAACAAACAAAAAAAACATACAGTCGAATTGATAACTTCCTACTTTTTTGAAGTCGGTTGAAAATGGAATCAATCAGACTAGCCATCTGATAATAGTCATCATGACCAATCAGACGAATCACCGATCTTTGAGAATTCTGCTAACACGCCTTTTGAAAAACCCCTTATCATACCGCAAGGGAAAAATTTCATAGATCATTCCATAAACGAGACGGTACGAGACGACTAACATAAATTTCAGATTATCCATACTTAGCCAGAAAGAGACAAATATGCAACGGTTAGTAAGTTCAAACAACTTCCTTATGCCACCCAAAATCCTTGTGAAGTAATCTTACCCAGTTATGCAACTTATCTATCGCAAAGAGACCGTCTTCCGGGAGCGATAAGACCGTCTCAGATGACGTCTGGACATGCATTCCTCGAATTGGCAATTAGGTACCTACGAAGATTTTTGGATGCATACTTGTTGTGGCTTGTGATGATAGTTTTACTTTTTTCCCGACTGCACCATGACGGAGTATGTATGTTTTATTGGCGGCACTTATAGCCTAAAAGGTTGGACTTTGAAGTACAAGATGTCTTTAAATTAATATTGATCTTCGGAGTTTCATCTTTTATATATACCTGACTAGCTGACTGACTGATCGATTAATGCGCAGCCCAAAACGCTGGGTCCAGAAGCATTAAAAGTTGCACAAACAGTTCCTTAAATTACGTAAGTAAGCACTAAGAAGGAATTTTTGGAAATTCGGAAAACGCCGCTGATCACCCGCTAATCAGCTATTTCTATAAATATATTTGCTGTGTCGTACACGCAAATTTGCACATAAATTAAATAAAGTATGATCAGCATACAAATCTATATCTATATAAAATATATAATAACCCTTTTGTAGCCTTTACATAACGGACTTAAACACAAAAGTTATGACAACAATTTGCCACAGGGCCCAGCTTTAAGATTAAATGAGACGTTAAGGTTAGGATTTATGAGCTTAATCCACGGAAGGCAATAATACTAATCCGAGATAACGACACCACTTATCGACTGTTACACTCAGACAATTTGTTTGGGCGATTGTTTGCGTAAGTTGAAAGGCAGGCGACAGAATCTCAGTGGAAAATTTTATTCACACTTGCTAATATAAGTAAGTAGCGGGAGAAACACCTAGCATAGCGTGTTCCAATGGCGTATCCAAGATTTGAGTTTTACGAGGCCCGTTCTCGAATATTTAAAAAACCAAATTTATTAAACATTCTCTTTATAAGACACCTCGGTGGCTTTTGGGGAGCATGAGCCCCCTTTCCTCCTCTCTGGATCCACTATTGACTTGTTTCATGTGCTATAATAGAAGAATAGCTCTTTGACTCGAACATATTCAGAATTAAGCCTGGTATTGATAACTATTACGTATTATTCTTTATGCTAAGGTAATAAAGTATAATTGTCTTAAAAAACCGACTTCAAAAAAGAAGGAGGTTCTCAATTCGACTGTATGTTTTTTTTGTGTTTTTTTTTTTATATTTATCAGCAAGAGGTGAAACAGGTCCTTACAGTATCTAAAGTTTAAGCCACCTTTTCAGTCATATGCCTATTCTCGAAATCCGGATGCGCTAGCGCATCCAATGTGAATCCATAAACATAAATAGATGGCGAATAAGCACCATTAGAGTGAGTTATGGGTATGAGGGATCGCATGCAGCCGTTAGGGCCAATAACTGGAAATCAATAACAAAATAACTGTAAAATATACCAGAACTAAGTTTAGGTTCAACTATTAAAACTGCCTTAAGAGTTTAGTTCAGATTTATTATTATTGTCTGATCAAGTAAAAAATTTGAGTGGATAAGGCAAATTATAAAAATCGTAGGTAACTTCTGTCTTTGTAGTTGTATTTGTGCTGACACAAAACTTCTTTGAATATCCTTCACATGGATTTTCTTGATAATCTGCTCTTGTTTCTTTCTTTCTTTTCACTTTCTTTTCTTCTCTCCCGGTGCAAATTCATATGGAAACTTAATTGCTATTAGCATTTACCCTATTAAGCTGTTTGCACATCAATTATGTTGTTGCACATTATACTTACCTACTACTTAAATCAAATAATGTTTATGAAAACTTTTTATTCTCACTCACAAACAGTTGGTTTTTTCATTCAGAAGTAAAAAATAATTTATTTTCTGTATGTACAAAAAGTACACTTAGAAAGGTCAATAGTCTAATAACATGGCACTCTAAACTCGTCCATGAAGATTGGCTAAATGTTAAAAGCAACCCATTTCCACCTACGAGTTGCTGGTTCCAAATGCAGTACCCCGAGAAGAACCAGCAAGAAACTCTAGGGCAGCTATTTTTAATATCATCACTACATAGTATAAAACAAAGTCGCTTTCTCTGTCTCTATATCCCTATGTCCCTTTGTATGCTTAAGTCTTTAAAACTACGCAACGGATTTTGATGCGGTTTTTTTTAATGGATAGAGTGATTCAAGAGGAAGGTTTTAGTGTCAGCATTGCACCCGTGCGAAGCACTTGTATAAAGAAAGGTATTTATTACCTCCTACAACATTTGATAGCAGCAGCTAGTTAGTTAGTAGCAGCAACAAGAACAGTGATAGCCCGGACGGTTAAAGAGCCGGCCGAAAATCAGTGAGGCTCGGGTTCAAATCCTGGCATGTACCAATGAGTTTTTCAAAACTTACGTACATATTTATCACTAGCTCGACGGTGAAGGAAAACATCGTGAGGAAACCCGCAGGTCTCAGAATTAATTCTGAGACATGTGTAAACAGACCCGGTCCGGCGATAGGCTCACCACCTATCACGTTTAGGGGTCCAATATATCTCGTGAAATGTGGGTATATCCAGTAATGGAATACCTCTGCCTACCCCCTCGGGGATAAAAAGGCGTGAGATTATATTATATTATTATATACAACATTTGAAGCTCTCTTCTCACAACAGTGTTACCCGTCCACCAACCGAGAGATTGCAAGTGTTTGCTCATTTATCAAAACTATCGCCTATTATTGGTTCGAACATCATCATACTATAGTTAATATAATTTTCCAATACCGACACTTAATAACAATAATATAACTCAGCAAAACTTTTAACAACTTGCTCCATAATCTGGGATTGCCCTAGCAGTTACCGTTACGAGATCCCATATAACACCTAAAAAGATTTACTTTATGTTATTACGAGACATATATTCATGTTGCATTAGACAAATCTCCATTCTAATGGGTACTTTTGAGTATTTATAGTCTAAGAATTCTATCATTCTTCGATAGTTCGTTACGAATTTAAATATAAGTGCGTATTGATCTGATAACTTTTTAATTGGAGTAGTGTTCTTATTTGATGAAATACTTATTTATAAGAAATTCTTGTCTATAGTTCTTTTAAAGTCTACCAAATAGTTATTTTCATTAGACATCAGTAAAATTGTTTTATATAAACAGATTTGCTTCGATTTTTTTCTATTTATTTAAGAAGCTGTACTAATTTAAAGTTACCGTAATTAGTGAAATGAGCATTCGTGGATCGAAATATCAACCGCGATCATAATGTGAAAATATATATATTTGTATAAAGACAAAGACTTAATCAATATACCCGTCGAACCACCTTTAGACCTCAAAGACTGAAAATAACGCACCCGTTGCCTATGTTATTGAACCACCTGGTAATATCAACCATACGGTTAACCATATGGTTCTTATACAAAGCATCTTTAATTTGCTATTTGTAACCACTAATTGTCTTAAAGCACCGCTATTTTACGAAAATCACAAAGTTTCATCTGTATTACTTAGTGGTAGAGTTCAAAATATCGTCGAAAGGGGTAATGATTATCGAATATAATAGGCACATATTGACTCAAAAGTCTTAATCAATTTGAACTCGGGTCTGTCATGTCTGTTTGCGTTATTTATAATCTATGTTGGCGTTGTTTTTGTAGTGATACAAAGCACCTTTTAAGAATTAGATTTTTTTTAAATACAAAAGACGTTAAAGTAATTTTACTAGATATACTAGTGTGAGAAGTTTGAGAAGTAAATGCAAACAAGAGCGACAGAAAAACGAAAAAAAACACTTCTAAATCGCTCTCTACTAACAATGACCAATACGCATAATGACAACTTCGTTTCTAGATTGACCCTGCATTTTCAATTTAAAAAAATATTCTAAGGATGCAATATGGATTGGTTTGTTTTTAAGTGCCACAGAAAAATCCAGAAAGCAAACCCGCTGGGCACCATCTGTCTACAATATTATACCTACCACTGGACCACGGTGTATGTTTGTGGGCGTAGTACCTTTCGTAATTCTCTGTCAGTGATGCCGCCGCAGAAGATTAGCACTTCTAAATGGTTTTTAGTAAACTATTAACTGTTGATGCGGTATAAGAATTTGTTCTTGTATGCAAAGATATTATATATAGAAAGACGTAGATATGTTACTAGAGCACGGAAAATGAGGCCGACAAATGTAGTTAATTAACCACATTTTATTTAGTCGCATTGTATTTCAAGTCGTATTTTAAGCGCAACTCTTAACAGATAGCTCTCTTTTTCTTTATTATTCGTTCCGTATCATCTTTCCCCGTCATTGTTGTATCCTATAAATACGCTAAGAAGTAATTATGTACATGTTGTAGCACACTCGTAGGGGGTCAATTTTCAAACGCAAGCAGTATGAATATAACTCATCCTTACTTTAATATCTTTGCTTGTATGTATATTAACAACACATAATGTATTGTTAATGTACGTTTGTCTTGTTGACAAATCGTTTGTCAAATCCCATGAAATGTATTTGAGGTACTAGCAGTTTCCCGCTACTCCGTCTGCGTGAAGTTATCTTTGTGGCGTTTTGATGTACTAAATACCAAGCTTTATAAAATAAAAATAAAAAAAATCTCACGCCTTTTGTCCCCGAGGGAGTAGGCAGAGGTATTCCATTTCTGGATATACTCACTTTTCACCAGATATTCTTAGGACCCCTAAACGTGATAGGTGGTGAGCCCATCACCGGACCGGGTCTGTTACACCTGTCTCAGAATTAATGCTGGGACCTGCGGGTTACCTCACGATGTTTTCCTTCACCGTCGAGCTAGTGGTAAATATGTGCGTAAGTTTTGAAAAACTCATTGGTACATGCTAGGATTCGAACCCGAGCCTCACTGATTTTCATCATTTGAAGTAGGCTCTTTAACCGTAAGGCTATCACTGCTCTTATACCAAGCTTTTATACTACATATTTCTCCATACTCATTCATACGTACTTAAATCAGAAAACAGGTCGAACTTAATATTTATGAAAAGCTCACATGAATGAACCGTTGCAAAACTAGATTATAAACTAACAAACAGGCGAGCGGTAAATTTCTTTTGATCCGCCGAAATGTTGACACTATAATATACAAAGAGTATACAGCTTTAGATACTTTTTTAAATTGTAAATATATTCAAGAAAGTGTGTCGGGCTGAGCTGACACTTATGTTGGGAAATAGATAGAAATAGAATAATTACCAGTAAAGATACATAATTAGACCATTGTGGAGCGATAATTTCAAGATTTAACATGTATAAGTTATGAATGAATGAATATTTTTATTGCATGCATACATGGTTATACATACAAGTTGATATAAAATAGTTAGCTCAGGCATGATGTGCCAATATTAGGCATACAATAATTAACATTAAAAGGTAAACATATTTTTTACAAACACAATCAGGACTACATGTTAGTGCTATTTGGAGTGGAGACCATGGGGTCGTGAGGACAATAGGCGCGGCTGTTTATCAAAGAGCTGTTGTTGGGTTTGATCGTGGCTTCGGGTGACCAGAGGGCTAGCTGTTAAATTCTGCCAAAGGATCAGAATCAGCGGGCGTATTCACGGAGATTCGATATTGGACTCGGAATCGGAAAATCTGTCGAATCCTTATGTCAAATTTTAATATGACATCTGTGAATAGCCCATCTCGAAACCTTTTGACAATTTTTTCGATTCCAGCAAGCCAGAAAATCAGAATGCGGCCAGAGATAACTGCCAGCTCTCTGTCGACATAGGGACCCGGTGGCCAGATCTTTTTTACTTCAAAAGTGTTTGTATATTGAATAACATAGAACTCTAAAGAGACAAAAACTGACTTAAACTTATATGGTTCTCTCATGGATGCCATGGTCAGAACTGGACCAAATTCAAATGGGACCACACAGGAAGCACCAGTTTTTTTAATGAAAAAAGAATCATCGAAATTGTTTCACCCAGTCGAAAGTTATGAGGTAACAAACTTAAAAAAATCGAATTAAGAACATCCTCCTTTTTGGAAGTCGGTTGAAAAGGTTGAAAAACACTGTCCTTCATGACATTCAAAGTCCACAAATTAAAAGGCCAGTGAATATAGTGGCACTTTTAATAATAACGACAAGATTCACGTCTAAGACGGAGTTGAATTTATTAATGGTATTGACCATATTTATGTTCTTAGATCCAGGCCCAGGGCCACGGTGTGACACTTCGCACTGAACAGGGTTAATGGCCATATCCCGTGGGGTCGTAAAGCGGTGGTAATAAAACGGTGAAGGTTATTACCGACTTTCATGGGAATCGGGTAGGTCATAGAGCCAGTAGTTCTTACAAAGATGATTTAAGGATGTTTTACTTTCAAGTAGTGTTTGGTTTCATCTTTTTAAGGTTATACTTGTAGCACAGATATCAACTTTGAAACGGATGGCCGTTAGGATGCTGATGTGTGCGTTGGAGTAGGTAATTTCATACAGAGACTACTAAAAGCTTGAGTTGAGGCGGTGATTATCTGTTTTCGTGTTGATGTGTGCCTCACCGCCTAAACCAAGGACCTATTTTACCAATAGGTTTTTCAAAAACATACGTAAATATTTATCACTATATTTGTCACAGCTTGACGATGAAGGAAAACATTGGGAGGAAACCAGCAGGTCCCAGAACTAATTCCGTGTAACAATCCGATCCGGTAATAGTCTCACCACCTGTTGTGTTTAGAAATCCGAAAAATTTTGTTTAAAAAAATTCAGTAGGTATACTTCGCTAAGTTGGAAATAATATTTTGTTTTGGTACGACACTCCATAATTGTTTGCTAGCGGGTACCCAGCGACGTAGCAAGCGGGGATCCTGTTTATTCCCTTTACCGTGGGAATTTGAAAAGATCTAATCTTAGCAGATGCCTAGAATCCCTAGAGAGAGCTATTTCCTACATCAGTAAATCACGGTTTCTATACATATACAGATTCATCAAAACAATTTCATCAATGCAAAGACAATCCAAGCTAGATATACAACGCGTCACAGAATAAGCGAAATTCCCTACACCCCAAATAGGTGTGGGATGCCACATGTGCCGACACATTGGCCCCATCCCACATCGATGCCACCTCTGTGGGCGCTGGCGCGGCGGCTGCGGCCGCTGAACGCCTGAAGCAGCGCAAATATGCCGACCTCAATGAGGGCTACATATTTGTGCCGTTTGGGGTGGAGACGATGGGACCGTGGGGTCCGGGGGCGCGGCAGCTCCTCAAAGAGCTGTCAGTGCGTTTGGTCGTGGCTTCAGGTGACCAGAGGGCTGGCAGCTATCTTTGTCAAAGGATCAGCCTAGCTATCCAGAGAGGGAATGCTGCCAGTCTTCTGGGCACTGTCCCATATGGTTCCTCTTTGGAGGTCATTTTTTATCTGTAATTATTGTAAATCAATGTATATTTTCTTTGTAAATAAATGTATATTATATTCTACACCCCAAATATATATTCATATAAAATAAATATGATGCATTCGTACTTTAGTTTTGTCTTACCAAATTTCTTAAATAAAGAGCAATAATACTACGGTTTCCATAGACAGCCCTACATTCAGTTATGCTAATATATTTTTCGGAAAAATTTAACACATAAATAAATTGCTGAAATCGATTAAGTAGTCGATACTGCACCACATAATTTCAGGAATTGAGCTTATTCTGTTACATATTGTAGATTATCGGCGAAAAAGTAACTGCAGTGAGTTTCACAACACGGTAGCACACGAAAACAAGTAACCTAACTGGTAGCCGTTTCCCAATACCAACACAAACATTCCTAAATAGGAGCATGGATTTACTGAATCCAAAATAGACGAGATATACACTGCATGTTGTAAATACTGTCGGGTTTGGTGTGATTGAAATATGGATGGATCCGGTGATAGTATTCAGTAGACTAAACGGCGTAGATACGACACTTGATTGAACAGCTCCTTGCTGTGTAAACATAAAAAAAAAACTAAAAATGTTTAAAAAATATTCGACTAAACTTCGTCGACGAAATGAGTTTGGATCAAACGCGTTTTGACTGAGTAGGTTAGTAACCCGTTTTAAAAGATGTCTATTTACCTTCAATAGAAAAACATATTTTATATTTTGATTTGAATAATTATAGTTATAAAGTTGATAACACAAAAAAGTGGACAGAATCTTACGAGTAGGTAGCAGACTACCGAATCGAAATCTTAATTAATAAACATGAAACAAAGTCACTACCTATCCGAGTCTGTCTGTTTGGAAGCCGAGTTCTTCTAAACTACGCCACGAATTTTGATACAGTAAAACTATACATATTTCTTTTAGGGATGGGACTCTAATACACTGTGATAGACGAGTATCTACTGCTTGTGATTTAGTCTATGGCAGATTTAGATGGAAGTCTGTGAAGCATTACTTATCCATAATGGTATATAATCAAATGCACATCTGGGGGCATGGCAGTACGCCGCCAAATTCGAACACGACTAATTATTTTATTTTGTTGACAAATAATCGTTCAAGTTGCATCAAATACAAACGCCTTAAGTGATGGTCTAACCACCTCTCATGGTTAGTGTTAAAAAAAATTGGGTACTACCAGAAATGGCATTTCTAAGGGCGTAAGCTTAATACATACTGTATTTTTCATTTCTCCGGGCGGAAAGCGGCCAATTTCGGCCCACTGCGCTAAACGAAGTTGCCGCTTTCCGCCTCCGTCGAAAAGAAAAAAGTACCTATACACACCTCGGGTAGCAAATAAGAAAGCCTCAGATCACATGTTTATAGACCTTGACTTCGCCTCGGTCTACAATAAAATTACATGTGATATGAGACATTTCTTATTTTACTTCCCTAGATGTGTAATATACTAGGTATATTAGAAACATGAAAACTAAGAAAAATTTTAGTTTCGGAGGACTTTCGATCATTTTTCTGAAATTTCCAGTTCATGATACCCTAAAACCTGACTGACGGAACCTAAAATTTTCCGGGTCCATGTTTTAAAATCGATGTCTTCAATCAAGACACATTTACTACGTATCTTATACCTAATAGTCGCAATAAATAAAATTTTATGCACAAGAAACGCATAAATTGTAAATTTATATCCCTTGAAGTGTCTTCAGTAAGTTATAAGTGAAATGTTGTTATAGGTGAAAGATAACTAATAATAAAATATATTTGAGGGCAAGAGAAGTGGCTTTCTATCATCGTAAATAGTTTAATAAAGTAAAATATATTTTTTAATTTTTTTTAGTGGTACGGTATTCTTGGCGCGCTAGTCTGATTCGAACCTTACATCAAATAAAAAGTAAAGATGGAGCGCTGCGAAGGATAAACTGAAGCCAGAAAAACTACTCCACGCTCTGTGCATACACGCTCGCACGCACACATTTACAAGCAAACTACTCAACCCACACCGATCAGTTAGAACTAGTTCGTCAATTGAAGCAATACGTACGAAAAAATTAAATTATGTCATCGGGAAATGTGCCTGTAAAAATGCACAGAGCGTGGAGTAGTTTTTCTGGCTTCAGTTTATCCTTCGCAGCGCTCCCTTTTTACTTTTAATTTGATCTGAGATTCGAACTTGGCCGTTTTTTTTTCGGATTTAATTCCTGATGAGCCCGAGATTTTCTCAAAAACTTACTAACATACGTATTTATTAGTAGCTCGACGGTGAAGGAAGCAAACTTACTGAGAAAATTTGCAGATCCCAAAAGGGATTCTGAGGCATTTGTAACAAGAAACCGATCCAGCGATATACTCAATATGTGTCACTTAGAGGTTCAAAAATATACTTACGAAAATTTATTATAATATCTAGGAATAGAATAACTACCGATTAAAAGATAAAAGCTTGAGCACTTTTTTAACTCAAAGTAACAATCACATTCATGAAAACAAATGTTCAATCCGAACAATTTTATTTCGCAACCCCTGACTTAGAACGCATTATCAACCAACAAGCCCGTCAAAATCTTATCTAACAATTGACAGCAGAAACAGAAGCTTATTGAATATGTAAATTGTGAACAGCAAAGGGCGCCGGACACAATAGTTAACGTCAAACAAACTGAGGCGGTTACATCGCGGAACAAATCGAACCGGTTGGTTACGTAAAATAATACCAATTAATTAGAATTAATTCTGGGACCTGCAGGTTTCCTCACGATGTTTTCCTTCACCGTCGAGGAAGTGATTAATATGTACGTAAGTTTTGAAAAACTCATTGGTACATGCCAGGATTCTGTCTGTCTAACTAAACTATTTTTTAAACGACTTAAAAAAAGAAGAGTTTTCTCAATTCTTCGCAACCTATTTTGTATGTATGATCATTGATCACCGATACAGAAACAGTACCGACATCGCTGGTCTACAGCCGCAAAAGGAATTCCGATCTTGTAAAAATCTTGTAGCACTTGTGACTCTTGAGTTGCAGGTGTCCATGGGCGAATCACTTACCATCAGGTGACCCGTCTGCTCGTTTGCCCCCTTTTTTTATAAAAAAAAAAAACAAGGCAATCGATTGCAAACGTAAGCAATCGAATGGAATCCCAGGATCTAATCAAATGGTTAGTATGGATTTTTGCAAATGTATTCATGTTCTATTAATTATGGTAATCGATTTTACTGTAATTTGGTCGTAAGTATGCATAAGATTACGTCAGCTAGCACGTGTAGTCTTGTAAATGGAAGTGGATTAGGTAAAGATAAATAATAAAAGCAATGAGGCTAGATACATATAATAATGATTGAATAGGTATAACTAATGAATCCCCAATACTTTTTGATAATACAAATACCTATTCTACTATAATAAATAGACATTGGGTTCGATTCTGCATTACAGCGACTTAACCAAATTTAGTTTATTCCTGTCTTTATTTTACCTCAAAAAAAGAAAAGGGATAGAAGATAACCTACCGAATTTAGTCCTGTCAGAGGCTGTATTTTAGTCGTGACTTATTTACATATGCACTAAACACGTTATGAAATGCCTTAGTTGACAGGACTAATTTTAATTTGACAGGACTAAATATCACTCATCTCTTTTCTTCTCTATGAGAAAGAAAATGACAGGACTAAACTAAAATAAGTTTAGGCGCTGTAATGCAGAATCGAACCCATTGCCTCTAAAATATACAGTTAAGCAGATTAGAAAGTGGAAGGATTCAGACAAAGAGGTTATAACAAAAAATAGTTATTTGTTATGCAAGGCTGCACATTTCAGTTACTTGTATTCAAGACCTGAAGCAAGCGAAGGACTCTAGGATTCAACAACGAGCGAAGCTAGAGCTTCAGATATAGAATCCTAAGCGTAGGGAGGGTTTCAAAGGTAGGTACGAGACGTAAAAGAAATTTTTGCTGCCAAACGAAACTCACTACAAAAACAGTTTAAAATAAGTTTTTTTTCATTTAATCGTCTTGCTGACCAGTATGATTATTCTAAAATGAAGTTGTCGCACTGACATGAAATACGTACGAATTCATTTTCAGTGGGCTAGGAGAAAGGTTCGAATTTTAAAAACTATTTCTACGCTAGCGTACAAAATGCACTTTTGCACTCGGATTCGGAGTGACTAACAGAATCTTTCGGAGATTATGAGGTTAAAAATATATTTAAAAAACTTTTCTTTAAACGTCTGTAGGTTCAGTATTCGATTAAAAATTATCTGTAAATATTTTTATATTAATTAAAAAAAGTTCTTAATTTCAAAGTTTGAATATTCTAGTGGAATATAAAATCTTTTGTTGATTTTTTATAATCAAAATATCATTCGTATGTTATCAGTCACCTATAATTACGAATAGAGAAAGAAGTGACACTTAAAGATACAATAAAACTTTGAGTTGAGTTCAACAATTCGAGTTTAAACGACATAAATTAAAACAATTAGACGAGTAACTGCGAGAAAATGAAAAAGAGTAGTAAAGAGCACCATAAAATGGACAGCATATGAAAATAAAATTGACATTTAACGATGTTTTTAGTATCCACTTAAAAAGTCGTAACTCAAAATTAGTTTTGGACAATGCATCAAAATGCTGCCGCGGTTAATTTACGCCAAAATTTATATTTCTCTTCTGACTATAAGCCAAAATGTCTCTTTATTATTTTCTTTTGGCACGTCAAATAATTTTTCGAGTGCAGTTTATTTCAATTAGACATTAAAACCGCTTTTATGTCCTCAAGGGTAGACGATTTATGAGTGTTTTTGTGTCTGAGAAGCGCCAGTCGTCTGGCTTGAAAATTATATTTAAATATATTAGCAAATACCTAAATATGCAATTGTCACATCTAGGGCTTTCGAATACCGGATTTTTTGAATACCGGTATCAATACCGGAAAGTTTTTTTCCAATACCGGGATCCCGGGATCCCGGTATTGAAATTGTGTTCAGATTTTTTTTTTTTTTTTCAAGCAGCAAATGCCAAATTTTATGAAGAAAATAACACAAACTATCAGTTGTTTTACTGAAAATCACCCTTTGTTAATAATATCACTTTAAATGTAAACGAAAACCTATTCCAGGATTAGTCACAACAGGTATTAATGTCTTTTTTTATGACTAATCGTATTCTACGTAGAAAATATAACAAAAGAAAAAAATCTCTTTTATTTGCGTTTATGATAATTTGCTAAGTATTGTGTACAATAAAGATGCTGTGAATATTCAGTTAATCTTCAGTATTTGGTAATTTTGTTTAAGATTCGATATTCGGTCGAATATTATGAACAAAGTTGCCGAATAGCAAATTATCAATTAAACGGTACGATCTTTGGACGAACTGAAGTAAAATAAAGAAATAATGCGTGTGTGACATGATTAATTCCTAAATGAAACAAATAAACCCCTCTGCACGCCCTATTTGTGTTGCTTGCACAGCGCATGCATTAGAAAGAGAATGTAGGTATTTCCATCAAAGCAGAATATTCGGCGCTTGGGTCAAGACCGTGACCGGTTATTCGGTATTCGGCCAAATCACTATACGTGTCATCTCTTATGTACAATGTATGACTGAAAAATTACATAGGTATCTATTTATAATTAAAACTTATAAATATCATCTTCAATAGTTAAACCAAGTACTTAAGTACCTACTTCAGGTAAGTTTCATTTTATAAAAATATATAATATTATAAGTTATAAAAGCAAATAAAATAAGAGGCACGAATTGTGGAATCACTAACTTTCCTTAAATCTGACCCCTTAAAAATATGAAAGGGAACAACAGATAAGTTATACCGTAAGAATAAACTGTTTTCTTCAGGAGAATCATTTTAGACAAAAGATTATGCCTAGCAACAACGAGGATGGGCGTGCAAACCTTGATATGAACTGAATAACTGGTGTAAAGCCTACATTTATACAAAATAAGTACAATAAAATATGTACAACTATTATTAATATGCTCTTGTATGTGTAACTGTAAAGTTTATACTAAAAATAAAACTAAATAACCAATACCGGGATCCCGGTATTAGACACTTCAATACCGGTATTGAAAAAAGGCAAAAAAAGTCCGGGATCCCGGTATTGGAAGCCCTAGTCACATCAGTACGCGCTATTGAAACTTAGCAAGCGGTAAAAAACGTGATGTAGACTGAATATTTCTTTTGATATCGAGTTCTTGCAATAGTTGCAATGAATAATGGTTACAGACAGCTTGCAATAGTTGCAATGAATAATGGTTACAGACAGATTTTAGGAGTAAATATAGTTTAGATTAAAATCAAGCTTTCAGCATGAAGAGGAAAACATCAATGTAACGGCACTGAAGATCAAACACATAAAGCTAATAAGTATTGCAAAATTACAGTTTCAATTATAAATAAAGTTCGCCTGAGAAGTGTTGGGTGCAAAGGAAGGTGTAAAGATAAAGAAGGAAACATTAAAATTGATTCTACGACCGAAGTAGCCGCTGTGATAGTATTAACTGAGAAATAAAGGTCAATCGACTAGTCTATCGTCGCCGCCAAATCGGATTATGCAAAAAATATAATCTCTATTGGCAACAAGATATTTCTGGATTACATGTTTCGGCCCAGTTTGATGTGACAACTCGGATTACGCCGGACAGTAATGCCAACTGTGAATGCTCTTTAAATCCCTTTATTTCTCCGCAAAATCTCAATTTTAAGAACTTCATGTGGGTTGGTATTAACATTTGTGGCTGTTTTGACAAGTTATGGATTGTAAAGTTGGATTTAGTTTATTACTAGCGGCGATGCCCGTCTATTTATTCCTGTTCCCATTAATATTTCCAAAAATCCATTACTTACGTCTTACTTGCGTCCGCTTACTTACGTCTTGTAATCGTTAAATTACAAAATTTAATACTAATTATAGACTCAGTGGTTTCGCCTGTGCGTTGATCGATCAGTCAGTCAATCAGCTTCTTCTTTTATATATGTAGTATGGTCTAGATACTTTTATTGCTATTAGGTATTAATAATAAAAATACCTTTGCGTCGATATCGCCTGAATTGTTTGTGTTTAATTCTAAGAAGTGCCTCAATTCAAAAGTGACTTTATTTCATAACTCTAAATCCACGATCTATAGGCGCCGCCAACAAAAATATCCCGACAAAATATGACTACCTCTTCCGAGATTTCCAGGAATCGTTGCCAATTTTCGTCCGGGACAATCGTAACAGATGGGCACTTTGTAGCCATTAAAACCCATAAAGCAATCTAATTTATCATCGGAAAGTCCTCCAGACGTTCTGTACAAAAAACGTAGACTGCAGAGGCGGCGAAGTGATACTGAAAAATGATAATTGCAAGAAATAATTTGCTGACAATTTTATCGTTGCGCGGTCAACCAACTTTGACTTATAATCCATTTGATCTAATCTCTTTGTTTTCAAAGAGCCCGTTTATTAATAAATTGAGCCGTGAAAGCTTATTTGTTTTAGTCTGCTCTCATTTTTAATCGTTGAACTCTAAAACCTTTTCCGTGCCGTCCACAACAACAGAATTTAGCGATCCTTTGTCTCCAATATATTATTTCTCACAATCATTTATATTACTTTTTTTTCACAGACACCAGTTCGCTAAAACCCCCGTATTTTTGTGGAATTGGTTATTACGATTCACTTTACATGTGACCCTATCTATTCACATTTAAGTGTTCATTCCTGTGACACGCTGAGATATGAGCCGCAGGTTGGCAACTGGCCCTCTCTGCGGTGGTCGCCGTCGAAATGCAACTCTTTATGACATCGTTATAATGTCTGTCGCGTCTGTCTGGTAAGTTTTGTCTGTCTACTACACATGCAATCTACATACATTATCGGAGACACGATAGAAAATCCCAGTATATTTTATATTTAAATTTTGTCGTGATTTCAGTTTTTTTTTATTGTAACTCAGACTTTGTCTAGGTCAAGAAGATATACTTTCTTATCTCATATTTATTAGATGTACCAGTCTGCGTTGTAGGTAAGTTTTTCAAAATAAATTCTATATTTTTTTGCTGTCTATTCATGTGGACATGCAAGCACCAGTCTGCCTTCCTGAATCTGAATTACCGAGCCTAATGTCCGAAGATATCATTACTAAGTTGCATAACTGTTTCAAAAAAATCCGGACACATTACCATAACAAAAGAATGTATCTCAAAATTAAGCACTACATCACTCTCGTTTCATCACGGCATACCCGCTGAGATTACACCGCATTAGCTAAGTATACTTAATGATATGTTATTTCATTAAAATATATTGCTACCGGCTAGTAGACGCTTCTTGGGATGGTTTAGAGATACTCGCACTTTGATTTGTTGTTCGGATACACGCAAGTACCTATTCTGTGATTATGTTAGTAATCACGTCTTGCTCGAGCTTGCAAAACAGCTTAAACTATCTCGATTGTAATCGATTGATATTTCTATCATTTTATGTATGAACATGTGTCTTGGCTTCGTGGAGTAAGGCGAAGTACATTGGATCCCCGAAGTCGCTCCCCGAAGCCCTGAAGGAACTCGAGTCGCTGCTGGGCTTCCTGGAGGAGCTGGGATGGCAAGAGTAGAGCCATTCCCAACATCACGCAAAATAGGCGCAGAAAGGACAGGTTGCGGAAACAAACCCGCGTTAACATACATAGGTACAGCTGTTGAGTTCCCATAACGGGCTCTGTCTAGTTTGGGTCTAAATAACCATGTGCATTTTGTAAGAAAAAAAATTCAGTAAGTTTTCCCGAGTACAGCTCTGTCGCCCTGGTAATACACTTACATTTTATCCCTGATTGAATTGGTCAGAATTATTCCATTTCCGGAATTATCCACTTTCCCTCGAACGCCCATCACTGGGTCTACTGGTTTTTTCTAAATGTTTTCCTTCACCGTTGAGCTATTGGTAAATGCATGCGTGTTTGAACGCCTTCACCGCTAGCCAAGCGATAAGGGATGGTTTGATTTGATTAATAGATCTTTGTTAATTGTAATAAATACTATTAACCTCTCAGACCATGAATCACAGACACAATAGATTTTTAATTGTGTCTTGGTTTCAATTGGAACCGGAGGTTCTTTACTGATTAAAACTACGTGTTAGTGACTGTCAGTAAGTATACTTCTTTAGAGTGTTGCGTCAATTTTACTTAGTAACGTTTGACAAGTCGAGCGTTAATATCAATCCCATACATTTGTCATACTATTCGACTAATCTTTATGTTTAAAAAATGCGATTGACTTCAGCGACAATATTGATCGGTGTTAAGAGAGGATCTCATCAAAAGCAAATGATAAGACCTGTCAGTCGCTTACAAAGTCAGTCGCCCAAATAATCTGAATGTTGTTTTGTTTTGTCAGTAATAAATAACTCAACTCAACCGTCCGAGTAATAAGAACGCATTTATCATCTGTTCTCAAGGTGACGATGTATCTTTTGCAAATGACAGGATTAGGTTCTCCAAAAGGCGTTAACAGATTTATCAAAGGTCGGCAAAATATCGGTGACTCCTCTGGTGATGTAGATGTCCATGGGCGATGATGAGCATATAAAATTGGATGGTTGTCGTGGCACTTAAAAATACGAAGGGATGAAGAGTACTAAAGTAACCGACATAGCTCGAAGAATCGCTAAACTAAAGTGGCAATGGGCAGGGCACATCGCTCGCAGAACTGACTGCCGTTGGGGCAGAAAAGTTCTCGAGCGGCGACCACGACTAGGGAAGCGTGGAGTGGGCAGTCCCCCATTAGGTGGACCGACAGTTTGGTTAAGGTTGCGGGAAGCCGTTGGATGCGGGCAGCGCAAGACTGTACGTTGCACGTTGTGGAGAACCTTGGGGAAGGCCTTTGTCCAGCAATAGACCTAGATAGGCTGAGATGATGATGATGATGATGATGAAGATTACTTTGTAAATGAATGTGTAAGGTTATAAGAAGCCGTAGGTATACTCGTTTTATATTTGAAACAAGTACATTAAATATATATATATATTTTTATACATTAGCTTAAAAGCTAATTGCGTTCAAAAGGCACTGAAGAGTTTTAAACTCATTACGTTCTATACATACAACCTTACACTTCTGAGATGAAGACCAAGCTAAAGATACTTCATTGGTTTTATAAATAAATTATAATACATGAGCCTGTTCTAAAACAAAGTCAAAAGCGAAGGCTACTGCAAAAATGGCAATGTACCTTTACTTAACAATTTACATTTCTCATTAAGCAACTCATTCACCGTAGAATTTTCCTCCTTTGTCTTTGCACATGCGAAAAAACCAGAAAGAATAATATTTAACCATTGGTTAAGCTCGCCGAGGGTTCTACTGCAAAAGCTATGCAATAGTGCAAAGTGGAGTTGCAATGACTTTAAATAAATCTACTTATAAGCCCCTCCATTAAATAAAAAAAAAGACGTGTGGCACTCGGGGACTGCCGCGGTAAAGCTATTGCATAGCATTTTGTATCAACAAGACTGCCGAAAAGAAACGACGTTAGACAATGCACGGCCTTCAAGCCACACCTCCGTGCCCGTCGGAGTGGGGAGCGTGAGGTGTTTTTTCGTTACGGAATTTCTGGATTCGGTCCCCGCGCTCAAGGCCCTCGATAGAAGCTATGCAATAGCTTAAAAAAAATGCTATTACAAAATCAAATAATATAAGTACCTATTTAAAGTTTAAAAGTTCAAGCGCAGTGATAAACTTATTATAGTGATTAAAGAGCCCGCTTCTCATCCGTCGGCTTGGGTCATCAGCTCGGGTTCTAATCCTGGCATGTACCAATAGTTTTGCAAAAAGCTTACGTAAGTACATATTTATAACTACGACGAGGAAAACATAGTGAAGAAACCCGCAGGTCCCAGAATTAATTCTGAGGCATGTGTAACAGACCCGCAGGCGTATTCACGGAGCTTCGATATTCGACTCGGAAGCGGAGAATCTGCCGAATATGGGCTATTCACAGATGTCGGTATCGAAAACGAATGTCATATTTGACAAAAGAATTCGGAAAATTTTCCGTGGCTGTCAGAAACGCCTAGAATACAGTTTCGGAAGTTGATAGAGACCTTTCAGCCACAGAATCCTAAAAACAAAGTTTGCTAATTGGCACAAAGGTTGTTTATGTCAGTTCCCAGTGAAGTGCTTTATGGCCAAATAATAAATATCCCATTGTTTTAAGCAAGTCGAGCTGAGCCATCGATGGATTCGAATTTCTTGCAAATGAAACAAAAAAACTTGTTAAACTATCGAAGTATTAACCTAGGGCAAATAAAGGTTGCAGTCGGTAGCCGATTTGGAATTTGCTAATAATACCTACTTCAAAGCAAGGAAGGTTATTAATGAAATGGTTCATTTATAATAGGTTTAGGTACTGATTGAAGGAATACCATTTCTAATTTAAGAAATTCAAAATAGTTACAGTTCTTTCTGTTATTAGATATGTATAACAGAAATAACTGTACTTAATACACTCGTATGTTATCACTAGTAAATAGACTACCTATTTAAATTTAAAAAGACCCTCGCTACAGAGTGTAACAAATACTGAATCAAAAATCTAACCGTTAATCCACAAAATAATAAATCAAGTTTAGAATCTAAAATAAAAAAAGGAAACCACTACAAAACCTGAGTCCAGTCTCGACAAACAAAACAAAACAAAACCAGAGATAAGATAAAAAATCAAAATTCACGAATCGATAAAATTACATTTCCAACATCGGTACGACGGCATCCAGCCATAACATCTTCATCGGTGCTGACAACACATGTCGACGACTATAAACACGTCATTGTAATCGAGTAACACGACTCAACACCGCGTCGATGTGTCGATCATTTTTTGCCCACTGTTGAATCGATCAATCGGAATCGTATCGTTTCTATAAACAGTCTGAGTGGACGGTTCTTTGAATTACGGGGTATTGTTCGATGTTTCACATCGTCTTTATTGCGAATTAATATGAGACGTTTTTGATTTCTGTTCCAGTTCATAAGCTTTTGTTGAATATTTAAATTCTAAACCTTGAGTATGTGTGCATTGTTTTACTAACCTTCAAGGTTTGAAGAGTTCTTTGTAGTCATCTACGTCTATAGTGGCTTTAGGAGTAAAAGATTCCAAGTTCCAGAGGTTTTCTGATAATACATAGAGCTACACAATTCCCACGGTTTGTCAAGCTTAATCAGTATCAACAACTCTTAATGTTATAGAATTCAAAAATTCATAGATAACTAGAAGAGTAGTAGTAGTAATTTTACATCTAGGTACTCATGACTGGTTTCCGTTCGAAATTCAAATCCATTTTATCTCTTGCGTTTCCGAGATACATAATATAACTGCCGTCGATTCTCATTTTTTCGATACAATGTTTCCATGTGACAAGTTTCACTGTTGCTTTATGGCTCATATTAAACAGAGTTAGAAACATAAATGTATGTTTCAACATCCTCTTTTTTACTTTTTATAGTTGCGAGTCTTCAATACACCATTAGAGTTCATATTAAATCATTATTATCTTCACAATGTCACATCTACATCACCTTAACGACTACCTTATCAGAACGGTTTTCTATGCCCTTGAATATAAGAGATCCCGCTAGAAATCTGAACCAAACGTACTGCTTACACCTGCGGCTTTCGTGACCACAGCCAATAATACAGCGAACGATTTAATTTAAAGCTTTCTCTAAAATAAACTCTGTCAATAACATGTAAATGTATTCTTTGCGTCAACTGTGTCAGCCTATCGCAACGGTCCGAGCATCATTATGACCGATTCGTCGATAATCTGGGTTACAATTTGCTTGTCAACCAATGAGTTAGCGATATCTGTAATGGCGTCAACAATGTTTTCAATGACATTGTTCCATTGGTCATCCCCACCATTGCAACCGGTCTCGCAAGATACTCATTAAGCGAGTTATAATTTAATGGTATGTCAGCCACATATTTTACGTCGCCGGTAGCCACGTTAATGTTTACTATGCAATAGCGTTTAACAAATATTTCCTCTGATTAAAGATTTATGGGTTCTAAATGAAATTTTAATGTTCTATTACAAAACGTTTTTTCAATGTGTTCTGATTCCCATGAGTTTATTTTATTTATCTGTGTCATTATTGTTATTCATTTCATTGTATTTGAATTATGCAGCTTCAGAATCTCTGCTCATACTCGTAAATAAATAGATTACTTACAACAGTTCGTTCTGATAAAAAATATTTAGCAACATCTCTATCTAATATGTATTCACACCATATATCTTTATCAAGTTAACATCATTATCTTGATAATTAACATCCCAATCAAACCATTAATTTATCATCATCTTTAATTTTGCTTAATTTGAATTGATACCTATCATTAATTATCTCTAATTTAATGTTTCCTAATGAATCATTAAATCGTGTTACTCAATCATTGGTTGTACAGCATATTTTATTTGTAAAGCTCGTATAAGCAACACCTAAGCGATTAGGTAGCAAGATGTATGTAAATCCTAACAACTATTCTGCCCCAGTCCAGGCCTTTGTAATTACTGCGCTGGGTATAACTCAAGCTAATAAAGATACTATCTTTATTGTAGATACATGCAAATTGGATACATTAGCAGCAGATAACTGGTGGACGTATTGGGTGATATCTACCTTATTGGAGGCGATAAGTTGGGTGTTGGACACACGTTTTGCTATTTCACAGAAAGCCTTGTAGATCAGACGGGTCAGAAACATTAATAGAGTTTTAACAACAAAGCTTTCTCCTGAGGTTAAGAGCTCTGTTGGAGTGGGGACCAAACCTGCGACCTCCGACTCAGAAGGTAGGGTCACTACCAACTGAGCCAACAGGCCCATCAAACATATATATACGCTATTAATTTTATATTTAGATCTACGAGACAGTTTGTCCACTGAGAACTCCAATCGAATAACTAAGAATAGGGCAGACGACCCACGTCCGCATAAAACGACCCAGACTTGTCCCACAAATCCCACAATGTTTTATAAAGTAATACACGTCAACCCATGAGTTACGACTAACAAGAAAACGCACCAGTGACCACAAAGAATCGAGTACACAATCGAGACAGCCCGAATCGATTCCCTGCAACAGTCGCGGATATCGATTGTTTCGAAATCGAGTCAGTTTACATTCCGCCGTAGTATTTCATAATGTCATCGTACGCTACTTAATGCTAAATGTATGGGTTAAGAGGTAGTTGGGGTACTATTTGTTTATACCCGACTGCGGAGGGTATTATCTTTATAAGCGTAAATATGTATGTTGCTTTGTGGCGATCTTGAGACCAAACTCGTGGGCTGATTTTTATGATTCTTAATCAATCGATTCGTTTTAATCTTGCGAGTGTCACTAAAGATATGACAGTAATAAAATTTCAAGATGGCGACAACCAGACGCCATATTGTGAAAAAGAAAAATATGAAAGTCGAAGAAATATGATATGTAAGGTATCAACTATTGAATAATTAGGAAATACTTCAATAATTGAATTTTTTTTGAAAACTTACGGCATGCGGATAAAAAAAAATAGAATGAAACTATGTGTGTGAAATGGTCATGGAAGACATCGTCTAAAATAATAAAGCTGTCCAGCCAAAGCTTCAAACTAGTGTGCTGACTGCTGATCATTTGTAAAAATTAAGATTGCGCATTTTATTCTAAAATTAAATAGGTAACTGTTGAGTCATACCTATATCTCAATAATGGGATTTCAAAAATAAATCCGCAAATAAGTATATTTTTTTCTAATCCGTCCAACCCAATTTTAAGGCCATACATGTACTATCACATATAGGAATCTGAACATACAATATATCTTCCAACCCTCTCAGAAGAAAGTCTATATACCAAACTTAACTTACCTTTTATGTACCCTATATTACCTTTTCTTTTCATATGATGTCTAATAGTTCTGTTTGTTTTCAAATACTGCAACCAAATCATAATTTATGACCTCGTAATTTTTGATTGTATACTAGTATGACACTACTTCGCCAGACTAAAGGTGCACCTAGTTTAGGTTTCAGGGAATCTTATTTCACTGTAAATCAGTGAGGCTCGGGTTCGAATCCTGGCATGTACCAATGAGTTTTTCATAAACTTACGTACATATTTATCACTATCTCGACGGTGAAGGAAAACATCGTGAGGAAACCCGCAGGTCTCAGAATTAATTCTGAGACATGTGTAAACAGACCCGGTCCGGCGATGGGCTCACCACCTATCACGTTTAGGGGTCCAATGTATCTACTGAAATGTGGGTATATCCAGTAATGGAATACCTCTGCCTACTCCGTCGGGGATAAAAGGTGTGAGATTATATTATTATACAATCAAACCCACACCCTTCTACCTGTATTGTACCTTTGCACTATTTTTTTGCAAATAAACAATTTGTTTTAATTATCTTAATAGGTATTATCCTTTAGCTTCCCCTTAAAACAGAATTGGCCCACAACTGTTTGCTTTGCATTAGAGCAGCAAACGTGAACCACGAGTAACAATTGTGCTGAAATTATGTAAATTGGAAAGCTCTAACTTATTCCCGACACCGACTTAGCTAACCGTATTTACAAGGTACCATACGTACATTGAATGTACGTACAAGTACAGATAGCAAAAAAAAATACAATGCATAACACATTTTGAAGCATCATGAAGGACGTTTTCGCTCAGTTGGTACGTTGGTAGTGACCCTACCTTCTGAGCTGGAAAACGCGGGTTCGATTCCCACACGAAACCAACACACATGTATGAAAGTTCGTCGACTTTTTAGTACCGAGCTTTGCCTAGTTTGGGACTAAGTAACCGTGTGTGAATTTTATTGTGCCCTACAATTTATCATTCTTTATCAATATAAATTTGCAATCCTATTAAATTTGTACCTTACAACGTTCACCAAATTCAGATAATTATACAAAATAAATAATAAAATTATAAAACGAAAAAAAAATATATAATTTTAAATTAATTTATTTTGGATTTAGTAAACTATCTACCCTGTAGTTTGCCTTTAAAGTTATAAATGCGTACAACGAAACTGAAATTAAGTAAGGAAACTATTAATAGTTTTAGAAAATAAAAATGGCGGCGGAATATCAGCTCATTCAGACTGGGTCATAAAAAATCTATTTTATGAAGTTCGGTAGACTAGGCACCGTAATTAGTTTTGTCGGTGAAAGTTCGATTAGATTATTCCAAATTCACGGAGACATGCCCGGTTAATGTGGTTTGGTCCCCGATAAAATTCTGTGATGGAATAATTATAATTCGATTCTAATAAGGGTGAACGAACCTTTGACACGTGCATTGGTTTTGATTAATACAAATTTTATTGATATTGGTATTTAGTATTAATTTTAATCTCAACTAATGGAATTCTGTCAAAATATATTTTGTGAAACTAGAAAAGATTATTATTAATAACGGTACCTCACATTTTCTTTACTCAAATGCTTTTATCGTGTATAATAAAATACAAGGTGTTCGTATATCTACCGACATTATTATTTATATGATCAAGCCGGTCACAAATTAGTGCGATTGTGTCACTGAGATGACAATGAAGGAAACATATAAAGCCATGTAATCGGTTCTTCTAAAGCTTTGTTATTTGCTGCGTATCCCCTTTAAGATTCAACATGGCCGATTTACCTTAACTTAGTGCTAAGATCCAGTGACACTGGATCGTTTTAGAGCCAACTTAAACACTTTTCAATCCAGTCTTACCTGTAAGTATTCCCCTTTCCGTCTTCATCGATCCAATAGCAATGGATAATAGTCATTTTTTGTTAAAAAATGCCTCTTGCCTTTGCCCCAACAGGGTAGTCAGAAACGTATTTTAAATGGCGAAATATCCTGTACTTGTGGACGTTGAAAGCATGGTCTTGCAGATGTAATAAAACAAATTATCTTTTAGAAGCCACGAAAAAAATCTAAAAAGTTAATGGCAAAAACTACTCAGTCAACTATTCACGTATACACATTGACAATATTTGACGATAGTTATTGTCTACAACGGCCACCCTGTATAATAGAGTTCAACAGCACATAATACTAATTTATTAAAATAAAAAAAACTATGCGAAAACATTAGCCAACCCCAAAACCACCGAAATGAGGTCATCCAAAACAATTTGCAAAATGTAAACGCCAACTGAGTCCAAATAAATCCAAATTTATAGCTTAATCTATGACAATAAGTAAGAATTAGTGGACACAAATCAGATTTACCAGACATAATGGGATGGGATTACAATAAACCACCATTTAAATGACCGTTTGACATGGACATAACATTATATAGTCCATAATAACCTTATAAATCAGTTTTTATGCCCACTTTGCAGATCATTTTGTGTCTCATTATGAATTTGGGCTGGATTATACTTATTTGAGTTTTCTTATATATGAAATCCCTATAACAATATAACAAGACTGGCATGGGCAGTGACAATGTTTTTCTGACATCGGAAATGTATGTATTTTTAACCGACATCAAAAAGGAGGAGGTTATCAATTCGTCTGTATTTTTTTTTATTGTTACCTTAGAACTTTCGACTGGGTGAACCGATTTGGATGATTGTTTTTTTTATTTGATAGCTGGTGCTTTCAGATTGGGCCTATTTTAGTGCAGTTCTGACAATGGCATCCATGAGAAAACCATATAAGTTGAAGATTTAAGTCGGTTTTTTTACTCTTTAGATTTCTATGTTATTTTTTTAATTGTCCTTTATTCCGTTAAGCCCACACGTACGTACCTACCCACAGTCAAGAGCATAATATGAAGTTTTATACTTGTAATGCGAGTCTGACCTCTAAGGCGATTGTAATAGGAACGTTACAAAGTCCAATATGTCAAGCTCCACGTGCTCTTGACTGGACCCAAAAAGATTAAATATAGTACAGCATAAAGGGGACAAAGTGAGGAAAATTTTAAGCCAAAAGTTATTCCAAGTGGAATAAGTCTAGTACAATTTCGTTCGAATGACAGCTCGCGTTCATACTAACTGACATTATTAACAATGCCTCCCCTATGTCCTATTATATTTTAATCTCTTTGACTGTACCACAACACAGCAATGAAAAGTGTCTGTAAATAGTTTTGCTGCAACCTCTTCTTCAAGAGGAATGCCGTAAATGCGAACACGTACGCCTTAAATTGCGACATTATAAACCCATAAAAGCCCACTGTAAAGCAAGCCCACCGCTGGCAAATGGTGTTAGGCTAGTGACCACATAACTGTTACAATGGACAATATTTCATTTTCACAGAGGAAGCAAAATAAGGAAACCATTCGGGGGTAGTAGTACGAAATAAAATATTTTTCTCAGAATTTTTTGATTATTATTTACTGAAACAATCAATAATTTCTAAATAATATGCCAAAAATTTATACTCAGGCACCACTTGTCATTTATCGTTGTATTGGTTGTATTGATTGACATGTGATTGACATTGACATTTTGTTGATTTGTGTACCTAAGCAAGGATATGCCTGAGTTTGCACTTACGCCCATTTGTAATAAGCTGATTTTGATTATTATTTTTATGACAAAAAACTTTTTTTATAATTAAAACACATAATATGTAATAATAATAATAATAATATAATCTCACGCCTTTTTTTATCCCCTGGGGGTAGGCAGAGGTATTCCATTACTGGATATACCCACATTTGACTAGATATATTGGACCCCTAAACGTGATAGGTGGTGAGCCCATCGCCGGACCGGGTCTATTTACACATGTCTCAGAATTAATTCTGAGACCTGCGGGTTTCCTCACGATGTTTTCCTTCACTTTCGAGCTAGTGATAAATAAGTAGGTACAGTCAAGAGCACGCTAAGCTTGACACTTTGGACTTTGACCCGGGCCCTGTATTCTATGGCGCGCAGTACAAATCAGAGCTCAGCTTAAACTGGTAGTGTCAAGCTTGACTTGCTCTTGACTGTACGTACATAATATGTGTACACTATTTTTATATCTACTTTCAATTTAACTTATAATGCGGGTTCAGAAAATGAAATGTTGAGTATTGTCAAGCCACCCAAGGGTCACATGGCGAGCAGTTTATTGTTATATTATATTAGAACCAACAGTACCTAAGCAGCAAACTATCTGCTAAATGTTTCCTTAACGAAAGACCGCTCCTAATCAATAACAAAAGAATTCCCACACAAAATCAAACAATTGTATAACACGAATTTCGATAACAATCAAATATTCATAATTTTATTGAGAAACAAAAAAACTGCTTGTTCAAATATGTGGCCAATAAATATTGAGCTAAACGACCAATTAGTACCAACTTAATCGACAGTTTGAAATCGTTTTGAGTTATGTTGTCTAAACTGAAGTGATCCAAATTTGGTTATAATGCGCTTACAATATGAATTTTGCCGCCAAAGAGGTTGGAAGAAAATCATTCTCTTTCTTAAAAGTTTTTCTTTAAACGTCTTTGTTTGCCGCTGTAGGCAATCATAACATAATAAATTCTAGGAATTTCGATAGCTGTCAGTTTATTTTTAAATTCAAAAGCCGGCATTGGTTGATTTAGTTCTCAAAAACAATTACGAATTCTTTGTTTTTTAGAAGAATATTTGGAATACATAATTCCACATTTAAAATATATCATGCCTTATCTTCATCTAAGTATTTCACGATGTAGTAAGTCAAAGTAGCAATGAAAAGATTTGACGTGAGGCCCGCCTTTCATGCAGCCCGGATTCGATTGGAATAAGATGTATAGATACCAACGAGTTTCTACAAACATATACGTACATAAATTAACTTGACGGTGAAAAGAAGCACAGTCTTCAGAATTGGTACTGAGGAGTACAGTACCCCGATCTTATGGACCTATTGGCCGTTTATAAGTGATCTGAAAAGATAGTTACTTCCAGAAACGAAGATTCTCTGTCGACCCTTACGATATAGGGAGTGAGCGTATACCTATGTTATTTTGTTGTTATTATTAGAAAGAAGAAGAAAGAAAGAAGAAAGAAAATATATTTATTGCCGCAAATAAATTTTCAAAACATTTCTCGCCACCTTGATAGCTTGGCAAAGGGAGAATAATCAGCTTGTTCTACCAAGCCATAATACTTGACTCAGTAGAGCTGGTTTTCATTATTCCCCTATTAACTCTATAAGATGGTATGAGAGTGGAATGGTATTTATTAATTATAATACACTAGCAGCACTTGGTGCTGATACGTGTATACTATTGCACTTGTGTTTGTAAATGTTTATTAAGTATGTTTTTAAATGAGTTCACTGATGGAGCACTGATCACACTTTCTGGTAATTTATTCCAAGACTTGTCTACACTATGTAGAAAATGAAACCTAGGGTTGCTTGCACACTTATTATATGAATGGAGTCATTTTCTAAACAATTATTCTACCGATGACCAACATTTGGAATTGAAAGAGCATAATATTATGTCTTAATATCATTAAGATAAAATACCTATAATATGTAAGAATTCAAGCGTAGGTATATAATCATTTTGTAAAAACTAAATATAGGTACCACAATGACAAAAGTCTTAAAAACAGCAGAAATATATGTACCGGTTGAAGATTTAAGTGCAATTTTCTTTCGTAGGGTAACATTCAGTCGTTAGTATGTTCAAATGGTCAATCTTTGACTGTATTTGTATATGGCTGGTTATATAGTTTTATTACTGATCGAAGATCGTAGGCATTTAAATCTTCAAATATAGAACCGTTTATTTTTGTAACGCACGCCGTACAAATACGAGTAGACCGATCGTCAACTGTTACTATTTATACAACTACTATTTCGTAGAATTTCGCGTCGAATTCAACTTTGATGTGACTATTGTTATTCTGTAACAATATTCAACGGACTAAAGTCCCGAAACTTTCCTACATTGTGTAAAGATATCGGGGACTTCAAATCGTTTGATTTTTTTTTAATGTTGCGGTTTTTGGGTTCATTTGGAATGCTGCCAGGAGTTTTATAGCTGAATGCTGCGGCCAGTTTATTCAGGACTTCAATGCTTAACAAGAATATGAAAGTGATAGTTCTGGTTTTGCTGGACAGTTTTGAAAGTGAGATTGAATGTGGTGTCAACCGCAAACATGTGTTGACAGATATCGTTATGTTTTCGCTATGAAAAAAGATGAAACAAGCAAAGATACTTTAATGCTACACAAGTTAATATATCAACTTCAGACTCCATTTGGATTATGTTTACGAGTGTTATTGTGATCTTCGCCACATAGGTTTCATATTAAAATCTGCTGTATTATCTACGGCCAGATGAACAGATACTTTACTTTCAAGTTTCGTGAAAATTTAGGAAAACACTTCGCATGAAGGTAAAAATGATTATGTTAACAATAATTAGTAGGTACTTTATTTTTCACACAAACATACAATTGACCTAAAAGATCACCATTGGGATCTACACAAATATTATAAATAGGAATGATTTGTATTCTTGTATTTTTGTATGTTTGTAAAGAATGAATTAAACAAACTCAAAAACTACTGGACCGTTTTTAAAAATTTTTTCACCAATGGAAAGCTACATTATCACAAGCTATATTCCCATGGGAACGGGAACTACACGAACGCAATGGAACAGTTATATAGTTGATAAATAATTATCGCAAAGCCCGGTTGCACGTTACACGATCTTGTATGACGCACGCTGGAGCTCACGTAAGTTTTTATGCAAATGAATGCCGGGTTCTTTACCATTTAATTTCTTTTTAAAAAAGTGAGAGAAGTGTACCTACCGCAGAGGTTCGTTTTGCAAAATTACCGTTTGTTTTACGATTCGACCCAAATTATTTTACTAATCTCAAGATCTGCAAATGATTTTGTACGTAAATTTACTCATAAACTAGTACGACATGAGATTAAAAAGAGCTGCCCTTAAGTTTCTTGCTGGTTCTTCTCGGGGTACTGCATTTGGAAGCAGCAATTCGTCGGTGGAAAAGGGCTGCCTGTTTACATTTAGCCAATCTTCATGGACGAGTTTAGAGTGCCTTGTTATTAACTATTGGCCTTTCTAAGCGTACTTTTTGTACCTACAGAAATTAAATGAGTTTTGACTTTTGAATTGCAAATGTCATTCCCAGGTTTTCTAAATATTTACAAAACCGTTTTTGTCAATGAGGTGTGATTTGCAAGGGGTCGGTAGAGGTATTCCATTCCTTTTAGTGGTTGTTGGAGAAGTGTAACAAACAAACTCACTTTCGCATTTACAATATTAGTTAGTACAATATTACCTACACTTGCTTCTACATCAGTAGGTATAATACGCATACCGACATTCACCTAAGAGAAACAAAAGAACATCATATAGGTAGCGTTTAAATTAAGAACGATATCATAAAGACAAGTCAGGGAAAACAAATTCTCGGCCCGCACTCTCCAATTCGGTGCGGGCCGCGGCAGAGCACGGGAGGGGCAGGTATGCAATTATTCCCGCGATAATGTCCCACGACGCGTTTTAAATTAGCTAGGGTTGGCAATCTCATCAAAAAATTTCACAATTTATTTATTTAAATTTTTTATTTTCCCAATATTTATTTACGTTAGTTAATGAAAAGTAATAATAGTACTAGTATATAACCTCCTTTTCGATTTCGTCTACAGTGACCGCTATTTAATCTACATTATCGGGGCGGCTTGAATTGCCCTATCATGTGCCCTAAGGTGGCTGCAATAGCCAATCTTATTGGTAAACGAACGCGAAATAAATAGAGCGCGAGTAGTCTACCAAGTTCGGAGCAGATGCACCAGGGGAGGTTTATTATTTGCCTACCCCGTTCAAAATTGAACAGAGTGCGTTTATTTACAAGAAAAATATTTTTTACTATAAATTTTCATGACTTTTATTAGCGAGGGAATAGGCACTTTTCATTTCTGTAAATATACCCTCTTTTCACCAGTATATTCTTTGGACCCTTAAACGTGATAGGTGGAGAAGCCTATTGCCAGATCAGGATGCTGTAACACATGCCATTTTTTATGCACATAAAAAGTATCCTGAAAGTCAAAGTCAAAATTAAATGATTTTCTGTTGGTACAATAGGCACACTTAGAAACGTCAATAGTCTAATAACAAGGCACTATAAACTCGTCCATGAAGTTTTGCTAAATGTAAACAGCAGCCCATTTCCATAGACGAGTTTCTGGTTCCAAATGCAGTACCCCGAGAAGAACCAGCAAGAAACTCAAGGGAAACTCCAAAGGGGAACCATCCTTTTCATGTTCTACCCATAACCCTTCCACATCGAGACGCCATTCAACGAGCAATAATTCATATCATACTTACTCTGCAATTAGTATAATTTACTGTCATTCGCTAGACAATTTTTCGGCGGACTTTACGATGGCATTATTTGGATTTGAGCCTGACTTTCAATTAGTTTTACAAGGTTGCATTCCGTACCTACATAAATTTGTAATAACTAGATTGTGCTCGCGACTTTGTCCGTGTTGTGCGGTAAAATATGTGAGAACGTTCGGTCCAAGTTTCATCAAAATTGAATGAATGTAAGGAGAAAAATTAGAGCAGTGATAGCCGGCTGAAAATCAGTGAGGCTCGGGTTCGAATCCTGGCATGTACCAATGAGTTTTTCAAAAACTTAAATACATATTTATCACTAGCTTGACGGTGAAGGAAAACATCGTGAGGAAACCCGCAGGTCCCAGAATTAATTCTGAGACATATGTAAATAGACCCGGTCCGGCGATGGGCTCACCACCTATCACGTTTAGGAGTCCAATATATCTCGTGAAATGTGGGTATATCCAGTAATGGAATGCCTCTGCCTACCCCCTCGGGGAAAAAAGGCGTGAGATTTTTTTTTTAATGAATGTGTCGCAATACTTGAACTTGATACGTCACAATGTTCGAACTAGTTTACCTCAAAGGTGGTCCCATATAATGAAGAACTTCAGGTGGAAAACGGAACTTCTCAACTCAACGGATATCTCGTCTCATAACAGTAGGCAATGGATGTTGAATATGCAAAAAATAGTCTTTTTAGTGCTATTCGTTGAAGTCGGTTTCCATTTTTGTTTAAAAATTTTGATTATGACTATTACCTACTATAGATGATGGGCTAAGGAAGTTTTTCTGTTGCTACTGTGGTGCCACCAAAACTCAATGCAGTTTGATACTTTTTCACAACAAAAAAAAATATCTTTATCCTGAATACTTTCAAGGAAAAGGTGTTAACCCTTTACCCGCAGCCCTACGTGTCAAGCTACAACTCCCTGCGCGTGATTACGGACATCCTCTGAACACCGTATGAATATTACATGAACGGCTCTTGTTAAAAACGCGTCAATCTCCCTCGCTGTTGGTTTTATCGCCGGCTGATGATAGTGTTGATGCGGTAATCGATCGATTGGAAACAAGTGAAAAAAGGTGCGCGGGCGTTTACAGGTTTGCTCGAGCAAATACCTATGCAAATTATTGCCTCCATACAGTTTCTGATGCTTCATTTATCATTCGATACAATTCGTATTTTTATGATTAATCGTACGTCGTAGACTTGATGCTTGAGCGTTACCCTTGCTCACGTTTTTTAACTTTGGAGTAGCCAAAGACAGTAGAGCGCCACCTGCTACCAACCTGTCATACCACTCGCGCTTTGACATTCATCTATCGGTTCATACACTCAAAGGTTCATACATACTCGTCGGTTTCGATATCTGGCTCTTCTTCAATACGTGGCCAATCTTGTCTCCATATGCTTAAGTTGCTCTCTGCCGAGTTTTGAAATAGACAAAATTTAAAACATTTATTTTAATTTTCAACCATTTGTTCTTTAGTTTTTTACGACGACGACGTCCACAATTATGTACAAATCGCGTTTTGTTTTTATACTTTGCATCTCGAAGGGTATTTCATCCTGTTCTACCAGTCACCGGGTGTGCGAGACTTAATTACCGTTTATCAACTGCGTTTTAATTTGTTTTTGCGGTTTTTTTTAAATTGATTAACTAAAAATATATAATACTTAAATAGACAAAGGCGCAGCAGCTTATCAAAGAGTGGTCGAGGCTTTAGTTGACCTGCCCCCCTAGCGAAGTGGCATTGTAAAATCTAATCGAATGTTCATTTAGATTGACATGCATGGGATTGACTTAAGCACTTGCAGACGAGCGCTAACGCTAATGTCAGTCCCATACTTGTAAATCTAAAAGAACATTCGATTAGATTGTACAATGCCACTTGGCTAGGGGGGCAGGGGCTGGTAGTTATTATGTATCATGATAGCTATCTGAGAGGAAATGTAGCCAATCTTTTGGACACTTTAAGTTAGGTATACATGATAACTTGTAAAATAACGTAAATTCATACATTTATCACTACCTTGACGGAGAAGGAAAACCCCAACCCCTCCCCCTCCACATACCCCTACTCCCACCTCAGAGGCCGGCAACGCAGTTGTGACTCTTGAGTTGCAGGTGTCCATGGGCGACGGACGTCACTTACCATCAGGTGACCCGTCTGCTCGTTTGACCCTTTTAACATAAAAAAAAATCTTGAGGAAACCCGCATGTCCCACAATAATTCTGCGGCATGTGTAACCGACTCAGTCCGGCGATGGGCTCATCACCTATCACGTTTAGGGGTCCAAAGAATACACTGGTGAAACTTGGATACTTCCAGAGATGGGATAGCTCTGCCTATTCCTTCGGGGATAAAATTAGTGTTTTTTTTTCACTTATACATTTCCAATTCTATACGACCCACCTTTACGTTTTACACAGCCAGTTGGGCAGGCCCTTTGTAGTTTATTCTTGAAAAAGTAACAAACTTCCATACATCCTTACAAACTTTCGCTTTTACAATATTAGTAGGATAGTAGGATTTAGATATAGTCGACGCTCATTGGGAGATGACTTAGTGGCTTCCTATTATTACCTATTTCACCACCAACCAAACAACAACATATTTCCGAACTCGTTTGACAAACCTCCTTTGATATCTACATATTCGATTCAATTAACGTATTAATATTTATTATTAATATCTCATTGCGTGTAATTAATATGCAATGGTATTATTACGGGTCATAAGATGCGAGACTGGTTTCATGAATTGACATTGTCACTTGCAAATGTTAAACTTGAACTTAACTTTAGACATTTATGAACTTTACCACAAAACCGTGTCGAAAATAGGTAGTTATCTACTCGTATTATAAAGAGGAAAGATTTGTATTTTTGTGTGTTTGTTACGAATAAACTCAAAAACTACTGAACCTGATTTTTAAAAATTTTGAAGCATGTTTGAAACTCAAGCGTCATGTCAGTTAGTATGAACGCGAGCTGTCATTCGTTCGAAATTGTACTAGACTTATTCCACTTGGAATAAGTTTTGGCTTCAAATTTTCCTCGCTTTGTCCCCTCTATGTCCTATTATATTTTAATCTCTTTGATTGTAGCTAACAACCGTGAAAGAATTTTTGAAATCGTCCCAGTAGTTTTCGACTTTATTCGTTATAGCGGTTCTGCGCGGTTTCACCTATAGTTCCCTGTCCCGTTTGAATACTTTAATAAAATGTAACCTATGTTACTCATGGATCTTTTAGCTTTCCATTGGTGAAAGAATTTTTAAAATCGGTCCAGTAGTTTTTGAGTTTATTTGTAACACAAAAATACAAATCTTTCCTCTTTATAATATTGGTTATATTGGGTTACATTTCATTATTATGGGTAAAACTTCATAAATAAATTATTACCAATCCTACCAATAAACATCGAACAGCCCCCCCCCCCCCCCCATATCGAAACGAAATCGAAACCGACCAATAAAGTTCAACGCCTCATAGATCCCGACGCGCGCGCAGACTCATTCATCGTAGTCGTGAAAAACTGTCTGGTGACTGCATAAATCGTGACGCTTTTGCCTCTGAAAGATGGAATAGTGCCAATAATTGGCACTTAGTACAGTCACGGTGAAGTGTCACAGCTAATACTTCTATCATGGTATGTGGAGTATTTATAGCGGCAGTATACTTGTATTGTGATGGAGATGAAAATATTGGTTGAGTAGATTAGCAGAACATTGACTGTGAACTGTTTGATGTTTCGTCATCCTCCTTTCTTTCTTATATTAGGGGCCTGTTGGCTCAGATGGTAGTGACTTCCTTCTGAGTCCGCTCGGGGCCAGCATTTGTGTGCGTGAACATGTCTGGTCGTTCAATATTTATTTAAGTACTAGCGACCCGCCCCGGCTTCGCACGGGTGCAATGCTGAATTTTCTTTGCTATAAACCTCGCGGAGCCCTAGACCTTTCCAACGAATGCAAAACCGTGGAAATCGGTTTGTCAGTTCTGGAGTTAAATCGTCAGGAAGGAAAACCCGACTTATTTTTATATAGTAGATGATTATTCAGTTGTTTAGTACCCATAGTACAGGCCCTGCCTAGTTTGGGACTAAATAACCGTGTGTGAATTGTGTTCCAAGATTTATTATATTTGGGGTCGGCGCTTTCCTGTTGCAGAAGTCTGGACTTAGGTACGCCTCAGAATCAATTCTGGGAACTGAAGGTGCCACTGCAAAGACTACCAGTACGTAAATTTTACAAAAAGTGATAAATGACTATTAACATATAATTTTTATCCCACTGTCCCAGGGAGGTACATTTTTTATACTAATAATTCGTGAGTTCATCTGGAAGATTATAGCTATGATTCCTCATAGTCAGTTACTTTAGCTATGGGCTACAAATTAATGACAATAAACCCGACATTTAGCCTACTAAAAAAATTCAAACCACTTCTTTTGTTATTGAGTTTTGCTAATTATATATCTACTATTACTATTATGTTTTTCTAGCTGTAATAAATAAATAAATAATCTCACGCCGTTTACCCCGAGGGGGTAGGCAGAGGTATCTCATTTCTGGAAATACCCACGTTTCACCACTAGATAATAGTTTTACGGTACGTTTTAAAGACTTTTAATGTGACCTAAATACAAACTTATTTTACGCCCGTAGTAACAAACTTTGACAGGCATTGACAGCTATACTTCGGGACCTGACTCGACAGTGGCGCCATCTGGTTAGCATAACAATTTTCGTATGCCACTTGGCCAAGGGGCTTAAACTACACTCATAAACGCAATGTTCGTTGTTGACATTTATTTGTCACCCCTACTTACTTTAGTGTGTGATTCACAACTTTGCCACAACTTACAAGCAACAGAATCTATATGTTTGTCCGTCGATATGTCCTTGTGATTCCTTAGCGCCGGTGACTGACTAAATTTAGCTGTGGCTTTCTACGCAGTGTCTACAATAGATGCTATTTTGATCCCAGCTTTCCATCTCAAACGTTGAATTGACTGAAGCAGCTAATGCATTGTGCTGTAATTTGACTATGAGCACTGAATCTTGGAGCGTGAATCTGTATAGGTAAGGCAAAGTAACAGGTGTTTTTGTTAATGTAAAGTTTTTATATATGTAGGTAACAATTGCACTTTAAGGTGCCCAAAAAATGTACAGTTGAAAAGAAAATATAATAATACAGTTGGAAATTTTGTGAATGGGCGAGTCGATAGAGGACGACCTAGGCGTACCTACATCGACCAGATCGGCGATGTATTGAAGAAAAGCCAGATAAAGAGTAGGTACCCGAAACCAACGAGCATGCATGAGTCGTTTGATGGATGTGCAGGAAGCACGAGAGATCTGCCAGGTTCGTAGCAAGTGGCGGTTTGTTGTCTCTGCCTACCCCAATGGGAAATAGGTGTGAGATTATGTATGTATGTATGTTGAAAAGAAAATCTCAAATATTGGTTATCCCCTTTTATATTATTTATACCCTTGCCGAATTTCACGTATATGTACAAATTCTTTAAATTTTATAAGTTTTTTTTCAGTTCGTACACTATTAGGAACCGCGTTATTGGAAACTTTTCTAAGGATGTCGAAAAAGTTTCTGTATCGGTTTTTGGGGGCAAAAAACCGGCCTGATATCTAGACAAAATGGTTTTTCGATTCTTTATGAGCGGACCTCAGCCGCCATTAATTTATTTATAATGAGTAGATTCACTTTTGGCAAGAAAGAAAACAACGGAAAAATGGCGGGAAAATATTTTCTATATTTTTTTTTAAATATGAAAACCAGCCAGCTACAACGGGTAGAACCAAAGAGATTTGATTATAACTTCGTATGCACAAAATACAAAGAGTTTCCTTCCACCTATTAAAAGACAAACAGTCACCCTCGCTTTCATAATATATACCTCAGGATACTGAAGAAAACCCCGTAGCCCTGCAGTGATATGACTAGGAACAAAAAAAAACAAAGACAATAACAGGAAAGTCGCCAACGTTTGATCGCGTGGCTTTGATCTCACCGCCGATAGAGATATAGGCTGCGCGCACGCATGTATCGGTACACATCGTAAACTGCCTTAGGAATTTGATTAAATGCTCACATGTTAACAATATACTGAGGTTATTTCAACTTATGTTTGTTATGCTAAGGTTTTGATTATATTTACGCACAATGGATGTCGTTATGCCTTGTCATACCCTTGGGTGGCTTCAAAAATTCTGACTGTTTGGTGGTCACTAGCCTAAAGCCATATCGTTTGTGTCGGAGATTATGGCTCATACTTCCTTATATGTAAGGATCTTTCCTTATCTTCCCTTAGCTCAGCAGTGGACTGCTACGGGTTGATGATGATGATGATGTCTACTAAAACCAACATAGATGTTCACGCATACAAATATTAGAACCAGTGGGAATAGACCCCGCGACCTTTTACTCAGAAAGCAGGGTCACTACCACCTACACCTGGGTTATTCCTGTTTACCACTTTGGACCGTGTGGTTATCCGCTGCTATAGTTATGGCAGCCCTTAAAAAAGCTTAAGGCCTTCTCGAGGGGAGCGAGCGAACAGCTTTCCCCCAACCCCCACATCCCCTTCATCACCCAATCCCCTCGGGGTATCTGAAAGTAGGCGGCGTAGCCCTCCTACCACGCCCTTGTCGCATGCGCGAATTGAGAGCGCGTCAACATTGTCTTCCCGCTCCCGCCTTCTTGCGACATCGCCTCGTCACAGAAAGAGATAACCGCCTAGCAGGCAGGGTCACTACCACTTTTTTTTTAAACCAGATGAAAATTTATTTTCATTTCTCCGGGCGGAAAGCGGCAAATTTCGGGCCGCTGCGCTAAACGAAGTTGCCGCTTTCCGCCTCCGCCTCCGTCGAGCTGAAAAAAGTATACACTCCTCGGAAAGTAAATAAGAAAGCTCAGATCAAATGTTTGTAGACCTAGTCGACAATTACATGTGATCTGCGACATTTCTTATTTAACTTCCCTTGGTATTATACTATTAAGCATAACGCATACAATTCCGGCCCGGGGGGAACCGAGGGTTATAAGGGAAGCATTTTTATTCTAAGACAAATTGCGGGCCCTCCTCCTTCCGCTTAAAGCGCCCGGAATATGGATGGGCACCTTCCAGGACTTCTCAAGGGTCACCCGAGGCAACTGGCTTAGGCTAAGCCAACTGGAGGCTTTCAGAGACTGCTCAATAGCTTTACCAGGTCACCTATTGGTCCAGCTTGTGGGTGGACTTCAAACGCCTTAACCTGTATCTGGTCACTACTCTTGCATGGGACTTAATGATTATTTTAAATTATAAAATAACCGCAATCTTTAAACCAGCATCCGAGGACCGGAGTGAAAGACCGCCAGGGTGAAATGGTACTCAAGGGCTGGATTATCTGACGAGTTAAAGTTTACTCGGAAACTTATTCGCAAAATGCTGTAGAGTTTTTGATAGTTTCGCCCGCTACGAAATCGGAAAGTTTTAGTGATGTATCAGTATTTCTTGAAATAAAATAAATAATCTCACGCCTTTTATCCACGAAGGGGTAGGCAGAAGTATTCAATTTCTGGATATACCCACTTTTCACGAGATGTTCTTTGGACCCCTAAACGTGATAGGTGGTGGGCCCATCGCTGGACCAGGTGTTTTACACGTATCTCAAAATTAATTCTGGGACCTACGGGTTTCCTCACGATGTTTTCCTTCACTGTCGAACTAGTCATAAATATGTACGAAGTTTTGAAAAACTCATTGGTACATGCCAGCATTCGAACCCGAGCCTCAGTGATTATCATCATGTGAAGCAGGCTCTTTAACCGTAAGGCAATCGCAGCGAAGCATGAGTCTGGGCAGTAAATAAAATGAATGAAATAAACATTAAATAAATAAAACTAATACATAGACGCTATCTTCCAACGCGTATCGCGTGTTGAATAAAATGTTAATTAGTCCCTAAGCGGCGGCCATCTTTGAACAGGTCCGCATGAAGACATAGCATAAAGTTTAGGTTATGTACGACACCGTTATAAGCGCATTTACTTTCAATATCTTTGTCATTAAAAGCGTTTCTGTATATCCTTTTGACTATCTCTAGATTGTTAACGATAAGACTTTTTTTCAATGTAGAAAGCTCAAGTTACTTTTGGGGTATCGTGTTCCTGTAGGAACTAAGTATATTTATTTATCCGGAATTTAATAATAACAATAATCTCACGCCTTTTATCCCCGAGGGGGTAGACAGAGATATTCCATTTCTGGGGTATTTCCTCTTTTCACTTTTTGAGCCCATCGCCGGACTGGGACATAGCCTCAGAATAATTCTGGGACCTGCGGGTTTCCTCGTGAAAACTTTTCCGGAATTTAAAGTAACCTATTTTCTTCCTCAAGTTGTAAGCTAGAGAGTTGGTCGGGCCAAATTTCATAAAGATTGAACCACCGGTTTTGTGGTTAAAATGTTACAGAGCACAGAGATTATACTTTCGCGCATAAGATAAAGAGTACCCGAAACCGACGAGCATGTATAAGTCATTTGACGGTTGAAGATGATGCAGAATATATCTTCTAGGTTCACAGTAAGTGGCAGTCTTATGTCTCTGCCTACCCCTATGGGAAATATGCTTGAGAATATGCATGTAAGAAAGCAGGGATAGGAATATAGGTAATTTCTATGAATGCGATTTTGTCAGGTCAACACTTCCGCACTAGACTGTATTGGAAAGTGTTTACATTGATCTAATGCTACTGGTTTAATGTAAATAAACCATTGTGGATGTTTTGGCTACTTATGCATTTTTCGGAAAAGACAAAGTAAACAAAATATTGCCTGTTAAGTCCTAATCATTTAAGGAAATAAGTACTTTTTAGATTTAATTCTTAATTAAGTTGTAAAATTTATTGAACCTACCTGTATCTGTAAATGTACTGTTTTCCTATGAAAATAAAATAAAACAAAAATAAAGACTAAAAAAACACAACCGCGTGTAAAAGGTACTGTTTTTTAAATAACCCCTTTACTACTGCAGGCTTCTACTGAGATGAATTCAAATCTAAAGAAACCTCATTGGCTACCGTACGGTGGCTACTTCCGCCATATTGTTTTTCTGTAACGTCTTCCAGTAACATAGAAGCAAGTTAAAATAGAGCCATCGGAAGTACACCAAACATATCAAGAAAATTTCTTAGAAAAATATTATTTGCAATTTCACTTTGATGTCTTGTGTACTTGTCTGAACGTTGTTATGACTACTGGCGCGGGCGCACTCCGAATGTCTACATTACTGTCCAGTACAGTCGGTGACAAAAGAGACTTGATTGAAACAATTTCTGTTGAATCATAAAAACCATGACACTTTATTTTAAAACATCCAAGGGGCTCAGCTTGAACTTGAACTTGGTTGAGATTAAACTAAGAATACTTTTCTGGAGTCTAAATTGATTAGCAATTACATTTGTTGGAAGTCAGCTCGAATCTTATCCACGAGGCTCGGGTTAGATTTTTTCTCAGGACATATACCAATGAGGTTTTCAAAAACTAATGTAAGTTACTAGCTCGAGGGTTAAAGAAAACATCGTGATGAAACCCGCATGTCCCAGAATGTTCTACGGTCCGGGCGGTGGCCTCACCGCCTGTCACGTTTAGGGGTCCGAAAATAATAATGGATATTCCCAAAAATAGAATACCTACCTCTGCCAAAACCAAAGAGGTTAAAATATAATAGGGCATAGAGGGGGCATTAGGAATATTTACAAAACTTTGAAGCATGTTTGAAGCTCGGGGTGCATATGAAAGTAAACAGGACGACGCCGTTCGTCAGCTGATTCTTGCATTCGCAACTCTACTGTAGTAGTAACAAGGTTTCCTATTACTATTATTGGTATAGTATATAACCAGAGATAACGAATAAAGTACATAAATTATTTATTAAAATCCAGCACATACAAGAAATCATTACTTTGACAATCACAAAATCTAGACATCAATTCAAATTTAAACTTATGTTTTTAAGAAGGTATAAAAACAAAGAGTAGTGGCCAGCGTTACACTTCGAGATGAACATATCTTAATGAAATTTTGACTAGAAGAAAACTTGCATCTTAAAGAAGGACAGGATACCTTTTGCTATCGCAAAAGTTGTTCGAAAAAGCTAGTTTTAACAAAACTACGGATGACCGCGACTGTACTAATAAGAAAGCCCTTTTCCGCAAGCAATATTTGCAATAAAGCAAGCTCACTTACAAGTGAAGTGAAGACTTAAAACATAACATAAGTGACATCTTTTGTTTTGTTTATCTATGGTAATTGGGTGTTTTACGATGCACAGTTTGTAGGTATAACAAATAAACAATAAGGGAAAACGGTTGAAAGTAAAAGTAAGAAATGTCAAATTATTACGCAATTCTAGTAACTACAAAAGGTCCCTTGATTCAGTGGCATTAGTTAACAGTGATACATTTATTTACAAAGAAAATAAACATTTGTTTACATAATTTACTAATAAAAATGACCTCCAAAGAGGAACCATACTAAGAGTACCTACTGGTTAAAAGTGGGTACTTTATGTGACCTTTTAACCTACCTATCTATGCCTACCACCTCGGGGATATAAGGCGTGAGCATATTTTTACTTACAAATATTATACTTACATTGTATACAATATTTACAAATTGTATACTTCTCTTAAGTATACGCCAACTCCATTCCTTCCCCTAATAGATAGAAAGCTATCTATTCAGAACTAGCTCACTCTGAAATATGCACCCTTAAACCGTTGTCATTCCTAGGCCGCGGCCTATAAGGCCTATTGAGAAATCGTCATCATCAGCCTACATTTGTCCATTGCTGGACATAGGCCTCCCCTAATGAGCGCCATAGCGCCCTGTCTTCAGCTCGACGCATCCAGCATCTGCCTGCAGCCTATCGCAGATCGTCATCCCATCTGGCCAGAGGGCGACATACACTACGTTTGCCGAGTCGCAAAGAGTTATTGAGAAATAATAAATTGTGGGACACAATTTCTCATACGGTTATTTAGTCCCAAGCTATAGGTAGAGCCTGTACTATGTAGATCAGTTCAGTCAGGACATTCCCTTTACATGTTCAGATTATGCAATAGCTTACATAAATTACACAGTCCAACAAGTTGTAGCTATTAGAAAAATCCATTTACTAAAATAGTTACTTACAACTTCTCGGAACTTTATCTCCTTAACAAATTTCCCTTGATTTCGAGATAGTTTGACATTTATTAAGTTTGAACCATCGCCTTATCTGTTTGATCAAGATAAATTCCTCATTCGATCTTAACATTCTTTTGGATGCATAGTAATTAGAATTTGGTGTGAAAATGAAGAAATTGACTATAAAAAAGCTTTGAGAATTGCCGTGAAGCTCGTGAGTGATGATCACATCATCATTGGTGACATGGTAGGTCTTATTTGTGAGCTTTTAAGTTTGACGGTCAACCAGTGGTACCGTTGAAACGGGCATGCCTTAGATCTCTTCGGGAGGTTTTTGAAGTGAAAACTTCTTTAGCGGCGTTGAGCACTTTTGTGGGATGGGTAAAAACTGTGAAACTTGCGTCAGGTCACGTGTGCTGATCGAAAAACCGTAAGACGGTTGGAGAGTAGTGTTGTAACACCGAAATCGATAATCAAGTTTTCACTTGCCGGCACTCCCGGAGTGCAACCCGTGTTTTTTTTAATCTTTATTTAAAAGGGTTTTGTACAAAAAAGACAATGTCACCCTATTGTTACAAATAAATAAAAACATCTTAAACAACTATCTTCTTCGGGAGGTTATTAATGAGATTGTCACAACTTTCAACCTATCTCCATACCTTTATAATAATCAGTTCAAGCGTTAATTATACCCTGTGGTAATACACTTTTAATGAAATCTAAAAATAAATGTCTTGACTGCAAGATTGACCAAATTTTTATATACTGATCAACCAACAGAGGTCACCGCTGGAACCTAGAAAGGTGGTCTTTGGAATGTGGCTAACTTTAAGGCGGTAGGCAGACACTAAGAGAGGATTTATTGAAATTTCCAAGGGAATGGAAACAAATTTTATGCGATGAACACCCTTGACGCTTGCTTAGTAACGTACCAGATAACTTTTGATTTTACCGACGCAACTTTTTAGATTATTTATCGAGTCCAAGTAGGTAACCAATTTGTTAAAATAAAAGAAGTGGTTTTTTAACGAATAAATGAATAAATTCTTTGATAAAATAAAGATAGATTACCTATGGATTATCGAGAAAGTTGCTCCACTATTGTAACATAACTTAAGTGCAAAGACGTTTAAAGAAAAAGGTTCTCTAACAGAATGGTTTTCTTCCAGCCTCCTTGCTTAAGTGTTTCAACTGAAAGAGGGACCTACTCAACTGTTTTGAAACGACAAAAACTCGAATACAAACAGCCATGTAAATTTTCAAAAGTAAATAGAGAAAGAGTTGAAATTTTTGTGGTAGTTAGGGTTGGTCCTGATATAAGTCCTCAAAAAACATTACATACCGAATTTGACGCATGTCCGGCAACTCGAAACAACCACCATAACCGCACAAAGCGAATCAAAACAGTCACAACACAACACCACACCACGCGCACATCCACAACCACTCAAAAATCGAAAAAGGAAAGCAGTTTACAAAAAAAGAAAATTGTCTATGTCCAGAATTTTGAAATTGGAACGCGCGACACGACGGTTCAAACGACACGGGAGCGAGCGCGCGCGGTGCGTCCAAAGCCAACACTGAGCTACCAACGCGACTGCTACCTATCTTACTTTTTTCATTTATTTCGAAACTGAACGAAAAATTCGCGAGATTGACGCCTTGGTGCGGTTTTCTTTGTGGCCTTTTGCTTTTTTCTTGCGACCACCGGAGCATAATTTCGGACGCGGCCCGCATGTCCGCTCGTCATTTTTGACACGATAATCCGGGTGCGGTCGAAAACCGAATTTAAATATAGGTTCTAATACCGTCAGGTATTTCACAAATCGCCGATCGGATTAACGGAGACGATTACAGAATTTGTGGATACCTACTTTTTTCTTCTTTAATAGCGTAGAGATAATTTTATTGATTAGACTGTTGACATTCTTGTTTCGGCGCGTAAGCTTTCTTGTTTTAACAAGCTCTGAGTCAAATTAAATTATTCTAATTATCTGTTTGAGTTTTACTCAACATTCTCTTCTAATAATTGGTCGGGTTGTTGACTGTATTGATTAAAATGCGAGTAATCGTTCATAAAAATCGATTTTCATTTTCCGATTCTAGCAAATTCCAAAATCATAAAAGTACCTATCAAAAATTATGACGTCACAGTTTAGTATTCAACTCTCTTTCTATGATCAATTAACGTTTTGACAGATGATAAAAAGTTAATTTGACTAGCCAGTCAACTACCCACTGACAATCCCTGTTTACGTAACCAATGCCTATGAAACGAATGTTATACGTGTTTAATTATGTAAATAAATAAACAGATTTGCATGTTTAATTTAATAATTATGAGCGCTTAATATGCGAGAAACTAGACGACATTAGGGGCGTCGGGCGGCGCGGGCGCACGGAGGTAAGCAGCCGTCTGAAGCGCTAACCGCACAAGATGATCTGTCATGGTGGTCTGCGGGCAGACAACTGCTTTATAACACTAGCTTTTGAGGACACGTTTTGCTACGAGGACAAAAAATAAGATACATGCTTTTTTAGGACATAGACTATCTAATCTAACCTGTAAGTTTCATTCAAATATGTTTAGCTATTAAGGCTGGGTGGGCCAGCGGAGACCAATTTTAGTGATTTTTAAAATATTTCTAAACAAATTCGCAGAGTTTGACTTGATAAAATGATCTTTACAGTCACTATGTTGAAATACCTACAAAATGCACGAGCCCGGTGGCTTGGCTGGCGTGTTCAGTTGCGCGCTGGCGCTTACTAAATGCCTACTGCCTACTACTGAGCAAGCAATCTCTACGTTACAACTGCTGCGGGAATACCTGGCCAAACAAAAATTTTGGGTGGGATTTAATAGTGTCTGTCATACTCGTATAACACCATCCATTTCTTCTTTTGAAAGATGCAAACGATGTTACTACGTAAAATATGACAAATATTTTTTGAAAGTTATGAAATAGATTTTGTGATAGTCTTAACTTAATTATGTAATTAACAACTAAGTTTATAGTGCTTTGGCTAACTGCTGTTAACTATAAATATAAATAAATAAATAAATGAATAATAAATAAAGGAAATAATAAATTTTAATACCCCACACATATACAGTTATATATCTGGAACTACGAATACGATTCTTAAAATTGTTTCCATTATAGAAAGCTACTCTATTCCCGAGTGCATAAACTATAAGATATGTTTTATTGACGTGGGTAAAAACGCGAAGGCCTCTGCGCAGTTGACTTCGGCCCCACAAATACTTGTTTATAAATACATACAAACAGCTCACGACTTCTTCCCGCAGGGGTAGGCAGAGACGATGGATCGCCATTTTCTTCGCTCTTTGCATACTTAGGATGCATAGCAGAATGTGCAAGTCGCAAAATGAGCACTAGTGCAAATCGCAGAAGGTGCAGGTAGTAAAACGTGCAGATCGTAAAACGAGCAGGTCGCGAAATGTGCAAATCGCAAAATGAGCAGGTCGTGAAATGTACAAATCGCAAAATGAGCAGGTCGCGAAATGTGCAAATCGTAAAATGTACAGAAACTTTTTGAAACCTGTTGAACTTATGCCTGCCATTTGTGTGTCTATAGTTTAACTGGTACAGAGGCCGACGGGCACTATTTCAAAGCACTGCTCCATAACATATGTATTATTTGCTCTTTAAACATAAGGTTACAATAAACTTTTAATCAGTCATTTAAGCACCGTGCGGTTCCAATGCACACCAGAACAATTAAAAATCAATGTCTCTTATTCTCTTGACTTAAGAGGTTAAAATAAAAATAAAACCAACCACTTTTAAAAATGTATTGTTATAAACTAAACATCTATACATATAATAAAACTCTAACGGGGCCGTGTCTGTACATGAAATATTTTTGGAAAATTTTAATGGTAGTGTATATAGTTATCGATATAGATACCGAAACACCAATTTTTGGAATTTTTGTCTGTCTGTCGGTCTGTCTGTCTGTCTGGTTGTGCACGCATCACTCAAAAACTACTGGACGGGTTTTGATGAAATTTGGTATGCATATAATTGAGTACCCGGGTCAACATCTAGGGTACTTTTTATTCCAGAAAAATATCTCATTCCCACGGGAAAATATAAAAACTGGGTAAAAAGAGAAATACGTACTATTCCGAAACGATAACACCTAGAAACTTGAAATACGGTGTTTAGGTGTCTCATATATCGTAGCCAACCGCTATGAAGGGATTTTTGGAAATTCCCACGGGAACGGGAATAATCTGGATGCGCGCGGGCAACGTCGCTATGGGAACCCGCTATTTGAAATATGGTATGTAGGTGTCTTATGTCGTAGGCAACCACTATAAAGGATTTTCGGAAATTCCCACGGGAACGGGACTAAACTGGATCCGCGCGGGCAACGCCGCTGGGCACCCGCTAGTTGCACAATAAAATTGCATTTTACTCCAAGATGACAATCGCTTGCAGATAACATAGAAATATAAAGATTATAAAACCCAACTTCAACTTATATGGTGTTCTCATGAATGCAATTGTTAGGACTGGACCAAATTAAAAACACACGAGAAAGCACCCATTTTCAAAACAAAAAAAGAATCATTAAAATCGGTTCACCCTGTCAAAAGTTAGAAATATATGGGCACCTTGACCACTACCTTTTATTTCATGGCAATAAGTTAATAAAACTTTATTTATTAGAAGATACAATTTGTTATAAAATTATCAATTTCATCATATTTGTTTTATGATCGTGTAAAGATATCGATAGGCAACCCAGTGATTTTGTACTTATCCATGGATAACTTTTACATAAACCAAGTTTAGGTACTCTGACACATAGGTGCAGAAATTTACAGTGAGATCTTATAGGTTAGGTACTAGCTGTTCCGTGCGGTCTCACCCGCGTAGTTCCTGTTCCCGGCGGAATATGGGGACAAAGTATAGCCTATAGCTATGTTACTCAAGGATATTGTAGCTTTCCATTGGTGAAATATTTTTTTAAATCGGTTCAGTAGTTTTTGAGTTTATTTGCTACAAACATACAAAATACAAATGCTTCCTCTTTATAACATTAGTGTAGATTAGTATTACAAATCTTTCGTCTTTATAATATTAGTAGATAGTGTAGATTAGTATTAAGTAGTATAGATAAGATTTGGGGACGTCTTGAAAAAAGGCCGGGTCCTAAACCTAAACCGAAGAGCATGTATGAAAGGAATAATGAAAGTGGACGAAGCGAAAGAAGTATGTAAGGATCGTAGCAAGTGGAAAGAAGTGGTCTCTGCCTACCCCTACGGGAAAGAGGCGTGATTATATGTATGTATGTAGATAAGATTTGCTTGCACATTTTGCGATCTGCTTATTATGAGATATGTACATTTTGCGATCTGTTCAATGTGAGATTTGCACATTTTGCGATCTGCTCATTAGGAGATGTGCACGATTTGCGATCTGCTCATTATGAGATTTGCTCATTTTGCGATTTGCTCATTTTACGTAGCCTGCACATTTTGCGACTTGCACATTCTGCTATGCATCCCTTTACATCCATCCTTTTTATGCACGCTCTGTTATTCTTTGCAATCCGGACCCCAGCTTTTTGAAGGATGTCACTAATTTGATCCGTGAACGTCCTTCTGTGGCGTCCTCTTTCCTTCCATCCTTCAACATTCGCACCATAATATATAAATCTCTCATAAATCTCTTTCGTTAGTCTTCTTTCATCCATTCTAAATGACCAAAGAGATTAAAATATAATAAGGAATAGAGGGGACAAAGCGAGAAAAATTTGAAGTCAAAAGTTATTCCAAGTGGAATAAGTCTAGTACAATTTCGACCGAATGACAGCTTGCGTTCATACTAAACTGACATAACAAGGACATGACGCTTAGGCTTCAAAGTTTTGTATGAAAATATTCCCAATGCCCCCTCTATGCCCTGTTATATTTAAATCTCTTTGTAAATGACCAAACCAGCTTAACATACCCTTTTCTATCTTTGTCACCACATCCTCATAAACCAAATTTCTTTAGTACATCCGCATTCCTCAGTCTATCACAATTTCACGTCAATTTCACTTACTTTTTAATGTATCGAATATTTTGTTAGAGTTACTTTTTGTGGGAAAAATTAAAAATATATTATATTCTGCAACCAATAGGGATGCAGTACCCCTTATTATTTGTTTCATTATTACCAGTATTTTCGCGAACCCCCTAAAAAGGCTTTGCCGTGGCTGGTCGGGTAACCTCAAAATGACGATTGCCTGACACGCCATGTCAACATACAACAGCTACTTACCTCCGCGCCACCGCCAGTCGCACGCGCACCTGCATTCTTGAGGAAATGAAGCAACGCACAGCTCCGTGAATCTTCCGCTACTTTATGGTCCTTGTGGACAGATCAGCTATGGATTTTATTGGACCTTATTCTGTTGGTGTAGAGCTGATTTTTGAAGTCATCTATATTAATATTATTCGACTCCTGCGTCTGGTTATGATATACAATCGAAAGTTCAACCTATGATTTGAATTTACTCGTAGCTGTAATAGACAAAGGGGGACCGGGGGATTATACAAGTTTTAATTTAAAGCTGTTAATAATATTTTTTTTTAATCTAGTCGATATGAAATGATTTTTTTAACCCTTTACATTTCAAAAGTAACGTATTCATTCTGTGTTCGCAATATATTTAAAATGGCATTGTAGTCGTGATTTCTCATTTAAGGCATAGGCTGTCGCGATTCTAGCTGCTTCACTGAGCTTCAGTATTAAAAAAAAACAAGTTATTAGTATATACCATAATGTGGTCGCGCACTAAACACTACAACCTGTTCTAATCTCATAGCTATTTTACACACATTGATTGAGTGTTCTAAGATAAACAAAATATTAATTTTGAAGCAAACATATTTACATATTTTTCTTGCTGGTTCTTCTCTCTCATTTGGAACCAGCAACTCGTCGGTGGAGATGGGCAGCTGTTTACATTTAGCCAAACTTTATGGACGAGTTTAGAGTGCCTTGTTATAGACTACTGACTTTTTTAAGTGTTGTTTTCAATTACCTACGGAAATAAAAACAATTTCCTTTTTCATTTTCATTAGTATACGTTGGTGAATAAAGTGTATTATTATTTATTATTATTAAATATCTCGCTACAGGCGTTAAAAATCTCAGTACTACAGAAAAAAATTTAGAATAGTGTCTTTGCATTTATGTGCGTGTCTCTAGAGATACAAGTTTTCCCATTGTGTGGTGCACAGTAAACACCGATTGCTCAGTTGGGTATTTGACTGTATCAAAATTTAATTGTGACTAGGTAATCATTAATTTAAAAGATTATGTATCTTACATCATCTCTAAAAATGTAATTCGATTTTCATTTTACTATTACAACAGTTTTTTAAATAATAAAATATAAAAAAAGTAATGCAATGAGTCCTAAAAATGATGACGTCACAACTAAGAATTCAGTACATTTTCCATAGTAAGTTTTCGTTTTGACAGGTCATAAAAAGTAACTAATTTGACCAGTCAAATTCACGATTGAGATTGCTGAACAAAAAGTTGTTCTACCTTTTGTTTTTCTTCATTTTGGAGTTCTTTTCACACAAATGCAGAGCTGATTTTAAGTCTTGGTAAGAAACAAACCGCTAGTTTTTCGAAACTTAGACCAAACCGTAAGACAAAAGAAGTCAAAAGTCACGCGTCACCCGGAGGCGCGAGCACGCATGCGCGGCCTACAACCGATTACAATCCATCACTTTAGCTGTACCACTTTAAACTGTTAAAATATACCCTATGTTTATATACATAAGGACTTTTTAAATGTACAAGAAAGTAGTGTAAAATGCCGACAAAAGATTTATTAGCAAAAATTACAACGAAAACGTGTAAATGTTGCTTTGGGGTTATATTTGAATTATTATAAGACAGTTTGTGAAATATCTTCTGGTATAATGACGATATTGGTGATTGTTTTGTAAAGCATTCCTTCCATACAATTGTGAAGGTTGAGCTTCGATTTTTAATTTATTTTATAACACATTTGCTCGTAACAGGTATCTTATTTCACCAATTTCAATATCGTATTCTATCTCATTACGCCCAAGTGCGGTAAGTGTAAAGTAAAACGCACGGTTTAGTAAGATGCTCCGTCAAAAAACGAACGGTACTTTTTAAAATCTCAGCAAAGAGTTTTTATGTCAAAAAAGTTGTCAACATTTTATGATTAAAATTAACTTTGGGAGATAAAATATAATAAAGAAATATTTATGTACATAATTATTTAATTTAATTAATTTTGACAGTAAATAACAACCAATTAATCTGTAACAAAAACACAAAAATATTAATTTACTTTATTAGTAATACTGGCTGTTTTTTGTGCCTTTGCCAAAAAAAAAATGATGATGCGCGCCGCGAGCTTTTTCTTAACGCTGTATTGTTTTTATTCGTTTACCATAGTCAGAGTTTTATTTTATTTCCTCGCAAATGTGTTATAAAACGTCGTATGACATACGTGCGCTTTGATAATTACAGCCTCTGCTTACTTGTAGCCCTCGCCTACGGCTTGGGCTAGCAATATCGCCTCGGCTGTAATTTCCAACCTACCGCACTTATATCATAATGTACTATTATGGATTCATAACAAGTGGATTTTAATTGAATAGGTATCACAAATATGGATCTTATAAAAACAACCGACTGTGTATACAATGTGTAACATAATAAGCGCAATTCCTGAAATTACTTTGTTCAGTATCGACTACTTATCGATTTCAGCTCTTTTTAATATTTTTTAAATTTTTCTGTAAAATGAATTATCATAACTGAATTTAGGGCTACCTATGGAAACCGTATACTATTATTGCTCAAAACTAACGTTCGAATTCAACATATTTTTTAAATTTTAATATACTAATTGGGGTGTATGAGGAATGCGCCTATTCTGTGCCGCGTTGTATAAGATTTAAAAAAAATGCATAAAAGTACATTCACGTCGAGGGGGTTAGCAGAGGTTTTCATTTCTCTGTATTCTGTATTCACTCTTCTGTATTCTTCTACAAAGCTCCCCTTTACCAACATTTAACATTTACCAACACAACTCTTAATTCAATCGTCTGAATTAAGTAACTATAGTAACGTTTCAGCATTTTCTTAGGAAATGAATTAAAAACATTTACTTTAATCCATAAAATATCGTTTGTTCCCACGAACGTTTATCGACTTAACAGCTATTCTCAAACTGCGGCCCGCTGAGCTTTTGTAGGTACGTGTTGTAAAAAGTTTGTTTACTTAGTAACTTAATAAACACAATACCTAATATAATATAAAATTAATAATATAATCTCACGCCTTTCATCCCCGAGGGGGTAGGCAGAGGTATTCCATTACTGGATATACCCACATTTCACGAGATATATTGGACCCCTGAACGTGATAGATGGTGGGCCCATCGCCGGATACCTAATATTCGTTAAAAATAAACCAGGACTCGAATGGATTACAAAGGTTTTTGGTATAGTTTACATTGTTATTATTATTTAAAAATAAAATATAAGGCTACGTTTTTTGGCTAATTCGAAAGTTTCCCCATCATCATCATCAACCCGTAACAGCCCACTGCTGAGCTACTGGTCTTTCCTGAAACAAAAATAAGTATGGGAAATAATCTCCCACGCGATCCCAACGCGGATTAGGTTTCCTATTTCATAAGAAACTCTGAGAAAACATTTTTAGAAAATTCAAATAAATAGGTTCATAACGCGTCATGCCTTGTTCCAAATAAAATTTAAGAAGGATATTTTGGAAATTCCCACGGGAACGTGTATAACGGGATCATAGGGAACCTAATAAATTGCGTATGCTAATTGTCATATCCATACTATTTTCTGCTTTGATGCTATTTTATTTTTCATTGATAATGTCTTGGTGATGTTTTGATATACGTGGTCAATACTTTAGAAATAGCAATTTAATTTTGTATTTATTATTGGAAGAGAAGAAGTAAATAACAGTAAAAAACAGTTACAAAATGAAGTAGCTGCGAATGAATTTTTTCAGAAAATCATGTTGAAACTGAAATTACAAAGCTTGAAACCTAATACATACCTATACAGAACAATACCAGGGATTCACGTACCATGGTCAGTCATCCTTCACACATTCTGTTACTCCAATTAAAAAACTGGTAAAAAAAATACCTACTACTACGAATAAAAACATAAAAACATGAAATATGGTATGTAAGTATCTTGACATTCCCACGGGAACGGGTATACTCTGTGGTACCCGCTAGTATTATATAAATTAGAATATTCTACTACAGAAAACTTATTAAAACCCATATCGTTTTTGAAAGCATTTTTTTAAGGAAATGCCGCCCGAGCTAAAAAAAGTTTGAGTATTACTGACTGAAAGCATAATACTATTCAAATCGATTGAAATCGATCTCGATTACGTTCAAACTAGGCGTTTACGAGTTAAGTATCCATTTAGAATATAAATAGGACCGTTCGTGTCAAGTTCAAAGAAATTGTTTTATAATATTCAATTACAAAGATATTCTAATGGAGAAAGTTTGTACTTGAGAGTCGGTGGAAATATTTGTATTTGAACAAACACCAGATTCTATTTGTACTACTATATTATTATTATTATTACTTTTTATCATAATATGTCAAAACTTCATTGATCTAAACAAGTAGTACTCTTTTCTACACTAATATTAAGAAGAGGAAAGATTTGTATTTTAATATGTTTGTAACGAATAAACTCAAAAATGTTACTTTACTGGTTTTAAAAATTCTTTCTCAAATTGAAAGCTACATTATCAGGGAGTAACATAGGCTATATTTTATCCCCGTATTCCTACGGAAACGGGAACTACGCGGGTGTAAGCGCGGAACAGCTAGTTAAAAAAACTCACGCTTTTTATCCCCGAGGGGTAGACAGAGATATTCCATTTTTTGATTGCCTCCGCACTGCATGTACTGTTGTAAATATGTAGAGCTGATAGTCTTTACTTCCTACTTTACTAATAGGTCATCTTGTTTCTATCTTTTTTTAAGTTCACTTATCAAGCAATGAGGGGTATTTTTAAAATTAACCTCTTTTTAGAGATAGTTAGAAAACCGGGCAGTGACATAAACACGGACAAAGTAAAAGCGTCGAGTCCGGATACCGTTATTAAAACTTTTAGAGCACTTAAACTTAAAAGTACTGAAGATATATGGGGCATGTCTGTTAAGGTATGTAGCTTCATCATAACCTTAGTAGCACCATATTTAGCTTATATCTTTAACAACTGTATTGACAAAGGATTATTTCCTGACCTAATGAAACATAGTAAAGTTATTCCTCTTTTTAAATCAGGAGAGAAAAAAGACCCCTCAAATTACAGACCTGTTTCTGTTTTACCAGTACTTAGCAGTTTTTGAGTTTTTGAAAGGTTATTGCTTGATCAAATGATTTCACACTTCAATCTAAATTACTTATTTCATAACGAACAATTTGGCTTCACCAAAGGTCGTTCAACTACGGATGCTGGAATAGCATTACTCAAGAATATTTTTAATGCCTGGGAGAAATCTCAAAACGCAATTGGAGTTTTTTGCGATCTATCAAAAGCATTTGACTGCGTAGATCATGAGACCTTGCTATGTAAATTAAATCATTATGGAGTCAACGGTAAAGCACTTGATATTTTACAGTCCTATCTCGAAAATAGGATACAAAAAGTAAAAATAAATGATTGTAAATCACAGGGCGCACCCGTAAAAATTGGGGTGCCTCAAGGTTCGATTCTTGGTCCTTTTCTTTTCCTTGTATATATAAATGATCTTCCATTCATGGTAGAGAGTTTGTCAAAGATAGTGTTGTTTGCTGATGATACATCTCTGATTTTCAAAGTAGATAGACAAGCTCAGAAGCTCGACAAGGTAAATGACACTCTTCAACAAATTCTCACATAGTTCACTGCAAACAATCTAGTGCTCAACGCTAAGAAGACCAAATGTATAAAGTTTGTACTCCCTAATGTTAGACGAGTAGAGAATGAGATAATTTTAAACAATGACAAATTAGATTTCGCTGATAATACAGTTTTTTTGGGGATAACGATAGACTCCAAACTTCAATGGAATTCTCATATTTCTGCATTATCTAACAGACTGAGCTCAGCTGCTTATGCCGTCAGAAAAATCAGATGGCTTACTGATGTAGACACAGCAAGACTCGTTTATTTTAGCTACTTTCACAGTATAATGTCCTATGGCATCTTGCTGTGGGGCAGAGCTGCTGATGCAGAATCTATTTTTATTTTACAAAAAAGGGCTATACGCGCCATTTACAAGTTAAGATGTCGTGATTCCCTAAGAGAACTGTTCAAAGAAATTAATATTTTAACAATGCCTTGTCAGTACATTTATGAAAACATTATGTATGTACGGAAAAACATATTACTGTATACTAAAAACTGTGACAGGCATAATTGTAATCTAAGGAATAAAAATAAACTAGAGCAACCTCAGTCACGATTAAGTAAAATTAATAATTCCTTTGTGGGCCTTTGCATACGCTTTTATAATAAAATACCAGAAGATATTTTGAAATTGCCTGAAACTGTGTTCAAAACTCATGTTAAACATGTACTTTGTAAAATGGCATATTACAAACTAGACGACTATTTAAATGACAATGATGCTTGGAACAGATTTCCTTCAGTCCAGCGCAATACGATAGCGAAAAACAAACGAAATTATGTAACCCAATTTAGTAATATGTAACAATTGATTAAAAGAATATTGTGTTGAGGAGTTTCTTGCCCCGCTTCTTCTCCTCAACCATACATGCTGAAGCGGTGGAGTTGAAATGACGTTCAATAAGTGGACTTGTAAGTTCCTATTTTGAATAAAACATTTTGACTTTTTTTTTTTTTGCGTTATATATTTTCTTGCATAACAATGAGTTTTGTAATACTTACGTAAATATTTATAACTAGCTCAACGGTGAAGGAAAACAACATAAACCCGCAGGTCACAGAACTGATTCTGAGGCATGTGTAGCACCATGGTCCGGCGATGGGCTCACCACATAGACCTATGGCTCACCACCTATCACGTTTAGGAGTCCAAACACCAGTATATTACCGATGATAACTGGATATATCCAGTAAACGGCATAAGTATTTAATTTTTATTTTATCTGAGAGGGAGTAGGCAGAGGTATTCCATTTCTTGAAATACCCACATTTCACGAGAATATTCGACTCCTAAACGTGAGCCCATCTCCGGACCGGGTCGGTTGCACATGCCTCAGAATTAATTCTGAGACCTGCGGATTTCCTCACGATGTTTTCCTTCACCTTTGAGCTAGTGATGAATATGTACGTAAGTTTTGAAAAACTCATTGGTAAATGCCAGGATTTGAAAACAAGCCTCGCTGATTATCATCATGAGAAGCGGGCTTTTTAACCGTGAGGCTATCACTGGACTCGATTCTGCAGACCAGCTAAAATTCCTAATTTTAAATTAGCTCTATTCCTTTCCACCACTTTGGAAAGGAAAGGGACAGAAATAAGCGCCATATTTATTTACAATGTCTTCACGTGCTTATCAAGTGACAGATAAGACATCAAATTAGTTGGTTTTTACATGTTTGACATTACTCTATAATCTATGGATTGTTTCTCTCCTTTTCTTCCGTATTCTATGGAGAAGGATAGGCTAACTTAAAATTTGGAATTTTAGCTGGTCTGCAGAATCGAGTCCACTGCTCTACTATAATAATATAATCTCACGCCTTTTTATCCCCGAGGGGGTAGGCAGAGGTATTCCATTACTGGATATACCCACATTTCACGAGATATATTGGACCCCTAAACGTGATAGGTGGTGAGCCTATCGCCGGACCGGCGGGTTTCCTCACGATGTTTTCCTTCACCGTCGAGCTAGTGATAAATATGTACGTAAGTTTTTGAAAAACTCATTGGTACATGCCAGGATTTGAACCCGAGCCTCACTGATTTTCGGCCGGCTCTTTAACCGTCCGGGCTATAACTGCTCTACTATACTATTTTTATTTTAATCAAAGTCAAAGTCAAAATGTTTTATTCAAAATAGGAACTTACAAGTCTATTTATTGAACGTCATTTCAACTCCACCGCTTCAGCATGTATGGTAGAGGAGAAGAAGCGGGGCAAGAAACTCCTCAACACAATATTCTTTTAATCAATTGTTACTTAATACTAATTTGGGTTACATGATTTCGTTTGTTTTTCGCCTTTAATTAGTTTCCTAATTAAAGTCTTAAATCATTGACTCTCTCTGTCTCTACTAAAAACATGATTTTAGGTTCCATCAGCCCATAAGTTTCCTTTAGAAAGCAAGTGAGATGGCCTCAACTAGCCCCATAGAGTTAGGTAATGGAGCATACACAATCGTAAATTATGCACTGAATGGGTATACCAGCTTAGAGCAGTGTGTCTCAACTGTTTGACCTGCGGTGATATCTATACTAATAGATGTTACAAAGAGGAAAGATTTGTATTTTTAAACTCAAAAAGTTCTGGAATTTAGAAAAAAATTTTTGCCAATGGAAAGCTAGAAGACCCCGGAGTAACATAGGCTATATTTAATTCCCGTATTCCCATAGGAACGGGAACTACGCGAGTGAAAGCGCGCAGAACCGCTAGTAATATAAGTTATACAACGCGTCACAGAAGAAGCGCAATTCCTCATACACTTCAACTAGAATATTAACCTACGGGTTTCCTCACGATGTTTTCCTTCACCGTCGAGCTAATTATATAATTGAGGCCAATATTCTATAAGCTAAGGTGTTTATAAGCTTATAAATAATTGGAGATTAAGCTCTATATTTGACAACAAATTACAGTTTCATAACCAGCAATAATTCCCAGCACCTGCGTAGTACGGTATTCTGTATGAAAACAGTAGATTGCGCGCAGGGTTGCCTCTAGATAGGTTGTGAGCGTACTCTCAGCTCAAAGGCCGGCAACGCACTTGTGACTCTTGAGTTGCAGGTGTCCATGGGCGACGGTAGTCACTTACTATCAGGTGACCCGTCTGCTCGTTTGCCATCTTTTTTTATAAAAAGAAAAAGAAAGAATATACATTCTCCTGTCTTTTTGAAATCGTATGGGGTAGACGTAAGATGTCATCTTTACTGCATAGTTGCATCATGGTTTTTGTTACATCATGGGTTCTTAGAAATACTGGTGGTGGTTAATCCGCCACTATTAGAGACGGTAGGAGAGGATGCAAGCAAACACCTTGTACTAGAATCTTCTTTAAAATAAACCTTTTTTCATTTCGTCAGTCGGTTTTAAATTTTAAAAAACTGTCTTATTATATGTTCTTATATATATCACGCCTTTTTATCCCCCAAGGGGTAGGCAGAGGTATTCCATTTCTGGATATAACCACTTTTCAAGAGATATTCTTTGGACTCCTAGACGTGATAGGTGGTGAACCCATCGCCTAACCGGGTCTGTGACACATGTCTCAGAATTAATTCTGGGACCAGCGGGTTTCCTCAGGATGTTTTCTTTCATCGTCGAGCTAGTGATAAATATGTGCGTAAGTTTTAGAAAAACTCATTGGTACATGCATTGATTTTCATCATGTGGAGCAGGCTCTTTAACCGTGAAAAACTGTCTGTAATTTAATATTAATACATTGAATACAAAGAGATTTAAATATAATAGGGCATAGAGGGGACAAAGCGAGAAAAATTTCAAGTCGAAAGTTATTCCAAGTGGAATAAGTCTAGTTTAATTTCGACCGAATGACAGCTCGCGTTCATACTAACTGACATGACAAGGACATGACGCTTGGGCTTCAAAGTTTTGTATGAAAATATTCCCAATGCCCCCTCTATGCCCTATTATATTTAAATCTCTTTGATTGAATAATATTAAATCATAATAAGTAATAAAACCTATAAATCTAGAAGTTGCGTCGTAAAATCAAGTGTAAATACTCGATATTGAGATTACAACGGACTTCGAATAAGCGGGCTGTCAACTCGAATGTTTGAAATCGGTATAAATTCAAGTTTTGTTGATTATAAGTATAGAAGTCATCTCATTAGACCAATAGGCCCATTTATCAGTATATTATTGTACTAAATAAGAAACTAACTGACTGATGAATCAACGCAACACAATCACAGCAAAAGACAGAAATTACTTACAAAGGTATACCCAATATGACTTAAGCGCACTAAGAAGGGAGTTTTGGAAATTCCCACGGGAACGGGAATAAACAGGACCATTAAACTAACGCGGGCAACCAATCTGGGCAACCGCTAGTTCCGTATATTCCACATTTATCGGTGCCGTTCGATCTGTTTGTTTGACTTACATTCATATTGGGATACAAGAATACAAAAGTGTACTACTTAGGTCATTTAATTTTAGCTAGATAACTTTATCCATTGAGCAGTCGGTTAAAAAAGTAGTTTGGTGAATGTGGAATAAAAGGATCACTTCTAATAGATTCTTAATTTATTTATAACTAGTGACCTGCCCAGGCTTTGCACGGGTGCAATACTAACACTAAAACCTTCCTCATGAATCACTCTATCTATTAAAAAAACGCATCAAAATCCGTTGCGCAGTTTTAAAGATTTAAGCATACAAAGGGACATAGGGACATAGGCATATAGGGACAGAGAAAGCGACTTTGTTTTATACTATGTAGTGATGCTACTAAAAATAATAAAAAATATATAATCTCACGCGTTTTATTAAGTATTCAATTACTGGAAATACCCACTTTCCACTTGTATATTCGACCCCTAAACCTAGGTAGTGAGCCCATCGCCGGACCGGGTCTGTTACACATGCCTCAGAGTTAATTCTGGAACCTGCGGGTTTCCTTCAACGATGTTTTCCTTCACCGTCGAGCTAGTGATGAATATGTACAGTCAAGAGCACGCTAAGCTTGACACTTTGGACTTTGACCCGGCCTTGTATTCTATGGCGCGCAGTACAAATCAGAGCTCAGCTTAAACTGGTAGTGTCAAGCTTGACTTGCTCTTGACTGTACGTAAGCTTTTATTACTTTACTACTTGACAGTGACTATACTTTCTAGGTAGTTTCAAATATTACTAGCAAAATTCACTTTGGTTAATATGATACTAACAACACGCCCTGGCTTCGCACGGGTGCAATGCTAACACTAAAACCTTCCTCTTGAATCACTCTATCTATAGATAGAGTGATTCAAGAGGAAGGTTTTAGTGTTTTTGATGGATTTTGATGCGTTTTTTTTAATATATTAAAAAAAACGCTTCAAAATCCGTTGCGGAGTTTTAAAGATGTAAGCATACATAGGGACAGACAGACGGGAAGCGACTCTGTTCTATACTATGATAGTGATGGCGCGGGCGTTTGTAGAAGTGGAGTAGAAATCTTTTCTAGGCTCGTGGCAACCCTAATAGCGCGGCCGCGTGCCTGTAATCGGCGCCCGCGCCGTCACACTCGAATCACTAAATACACGGCATACTTCCTCATGCGCCTGATCTCTTTGTAACGTGATTTACTCTATAGAGTTAGAGGCTTAGCTTTCTCATTTATCAACCTGTTTGCGTCCTACTTTAAGGGTACATAATGCAGTAGGTACTTACGAGGACTGGAGCTAATATTAAATTAAATTAAATGAGGTTAAAAAAGGATGACTTCGGTCACGATTTAAGAAATTGAGGTTTAGTTAGTTTTATATAATAAGTATATGAATCAAAGTGGAATTCATATAAAAAAATAAAGAAAGTGTTTTTTTTTTGTTACAAAACAAAAATTAAGTAAGCATGTTTTGCATTTAAACCATCACTACCGCACTAAAACGCCAGTTTTGTCGGCTTGTTATGATAGGTACCTATTTTCACTGGTACTGATATGAATATAACTCATCTTTACTTTAATATCTTTGCCCTTTCTTTAGTTATTGAGTGTAATTTATTTATTTATTTATTATAGCACAACCACATCATATATATTAACCAATTTTTAAAAGAATAGGATATTAGTAATATATCTGATATATATGACACTTACGGTGTACATAACATTTACTACTAATAAATGGCGTACTTTATACTTAATTAACTAACAATATATATTTAAAGTGGCAAGTTAACAATTTATTATGAACTATTATTTATATTCTGCAGTCTTTGTATTCTGTATTATTCTGCAGTCTTTGTAATGGGGGTCTTCGTACAAAAAGCTTGTTTTACTAATTATTATAAAGAGGAAAGATTTGTATTTTTGTATTTCTTTTAACAATATCATGCTACACTATCCCTGAGTAGGTGACATAGGCTATATTTTACCCTCGTATTCGGAGGAACGGGAACTACGTTGGTGAAACCGCGCGGAGCCGCTAGTTTATTATTATGCTATTACACAAAGGTTCGTGTGCGACTCGTACTGGCATATGACTGACTTTTATTTTTATTTTTCTCAAAGCTACCCATGACTATTGAAAGGGACAGTCAGTGAATCAAGCACTAAGCCAGTGACCCACAAATGTGATTACAATCACGTACACTCGTCTAGACGTCGTTCTTCAGAGGGCTGTAAAACTGTCCAAAGGAAATACGACCCCAGCGTGACACGTCACTAGTAATATACTGGACACGGAGTTATTGGTGGAAAAAATGTTGTTGGTAGAGTGATTAAGAAGTAGCGTGACTGGTAACTTAACTTACTGTGTCGAAGTTAGTAGCTTATATACATATTTATAACAAGCCTACCTCGATTCGCTTGGGTTTATGATAATACTAGGGACCCGCCCCGGCTTCGCACGGGTGCAATGCTAACACTAAAACCTTCCTCTTAAATCACTCTATCTATTATAAAAAACCGCATCAAAATCCGTTGCGTTGTTTTAAAGATTTAAGCATACATAGGGACATAGGGATATAGGGACAGAGAAAGCGACTTTTTTTTATACTATGTAGTGATAGTGATGAAATTAAATTGTTTATTTCGGACACATAATATCTGTATAAATTGTTAGTACGACTTACTTACTAGCTATGTTAGTACCTACGCATAAAGGTTTAGTTAATCTGTAAGTAGATGGGTACATTTAGTTATATTATTAAAAAACATATTTAGGCCCAGTTTGACGGTATAGGAAAACATCGTGAAGATGTCGACCCCAGTTCCTAGAATTGATTCTGAGGCATGTATCACCTTTTACCTTTAGTCCAACACAGTACTGTGGGTGAAGGTGAATGGTGAATAGTGGGTATATCCAAGAATGGAATACCTCTGCCTACCCCCTCCAGGATAAAAGCCGTAAGCAATTTATTGAGTTGTAAACGACTACTTTGAATTTTAAATCACTCAAATTCGTACGAAAACACGTCCAAAGTGCGGCGAGTCTGTATCATGTAAAATGTACTTTCGAATGTACTTTTAAATATTTTTTTGGGTTACGTACCCAAAAGGTGCCAACGGGACCATATTGTAAAATAGTTTAGTTGGTTATTTTATATAATATGGGCCTCTGTTTACGTTATTTAAGATCATTTAATGTAAACATTGCCTGAAATAAAGATTATTATTATAATAACTAAGAGGTATTGAAATTTCCACAGAATCTGTATTTTTGTTGCCGATATAACTACAATTAGTACAAATGAAAGCGCACATACAAGAAGAGTTTTTTTTTTGTACAACAGGTACGGAACTTGTGTGCGAATACGACGCGCACTTGGCCGGTTTTTATTTAATTAAACTTGTCTTGCACCCCGATATTGCGCGAAGTGCCAGTTTCCTCATTGTGATGCCAGTCGCGGCTTCAAGCGGTGTCACCTCGTATGTCACCATTGACAGGGTGACGTGATTTTTTTATATGTGCCTAAGCAGAGGGGGACTCAGGAAAAAAATTTGGGCCCACAGTGAATTAGTTCGTGATTATTATTAAACAAACACAACCTGAGGCCTTCTTCTCTATTTATAATTGTAATCGCAATCGTCTTCATTTTGACATACGTTGTTTTTTCCGCACATCTGTCAATACAGCAAGTGAAAGAAGAGCAAGCACTGATTTGAAATCTATACATATAATGAAACTCTAACGGGGCCGTGTCTGTACATTAAATATTTTTTGAAAATTTTAACGGTAGTGTATATAGTTATCGTTATAGATACCGAAATACCAATTTCTAAAATTTTTGTCAGTCTGTCTGTCTGTCTGTCTGTTAAAAAGAGAAATACGTACTTCTCCGAAACGATAACACCTGGAAACTTGAAAAATGGTATGAAGGTGTCTGATGTGTCATAGGAAATTGGTATGAAGGGATTTTTGGAAATTCCCACGGGAACGGGAATAAACTAAATCCAAGCGGGAAAACGCCGCTGGGCACCCGCTATTTGAAATATGGTATGTAGGTGTCTTAAATATGTCGTAGGCAACCACTATGAAGGGATTTTAGGAAATTCCCACGGGAACGGGAATAAACGGAATCCGCGCGGGCAACGCCGCTGGGCATCCGCTAGTGTCAAATAAATACGATTACGATTACAATTATAAATAGACAATAAGGGAGTCCTTATTGTCTATTTATAATTGTAATCGTATGGTTGACCGGTAAATAATACCTTGAGGGGATGCATAGCAGAATGTGCAATTCGCAAAATGTGCAGGCTACGTAAAATGAGCAAATCGCAAAATGAGCAAATCTCATAATGAGCAGATCGCAAATCGTGCACATCTCATAATGAGCAGATCGCAAAATGTTCAAATCTTACATTGAACATATCGCAAAATGTACATATCTCATAATAAGCGGGGGGCCAATTCCACTAAATGACAGCGGTGATAGTTGTATGACAATTACATGATTGTGGTCACTCAATGGTGATATTATGTCAAATTTTGACATAATATCACCATTGAGTGTCAAATTTTGACATAATATCACCATTGAGTGACCACAATCATGTAATTGTCATACAACTATCACCGCTGTCATTTAGTAGAATTGGCCCCCGGATCGCAAAATGTGCAAGCAGATCTTATCTATACTAATACCTACTAATCTACACAAATGTTATAAAGAGGAAGCATTTGTATATTGTATGTTTGTAGCAAATAAACTCAAAAACTACTGAACCGATTTAAAAAAATATTTCACCAATAGAAAGCTACAATATCCTTGAGTAACATAGCTATAGGCTATACTTTGTCCCCGTATTCCACCGGGAACAGGAACTACGCGAGTGAGACCGCACGGAACAGCTAGTAACCTATAAGATCTCTCTGTAAATTTCTGCACCTATAATAATAATAATATAATCTCACGCCTTTCTTATCCCCGAGGGGGTAGGCAGAGGTATTCCATTACTGGATATACCCACATTTCACGAGATATATTGGACCCCTAAACGTGATAGGTGGTGAGCCCATCGCCGGACCGGGTCTGTTTACACATGTCTCAGAATTAATTCTGAGACCTGCGGGTTTCCTCACGATGTTTTCCTTCACCGTCGAGCTAGTGATAAATATGTACGTAAGTTTTTGAAAAACTCATTGGTACATGCCAGGATTTCTGCACCTATGTGTCAGAGTAACTAAACTTGGTTTATGTAAAAGTTATCCATGGATAAGTACAAAGTCACTGGGTTGCCTATCAATATCTTTACACGATCATAAAACAAATATGATGAAATTGCTAATTTTAGAACAAATTGTATCTAATAAATAAAGTTTAACTTATTGTAATGTACTAGTCGCCATGAAATAAAAGGTAGTAGTCAAGGTGCCCATATATTTCTAACTTTTGACAGGGTGAACCGATTTTGATGATTCTTTTTTTATTTTGAAAATGGGTGCTTTCTCGTGTGTTTTTAATTTGGTCCAGTTCTAACAATTGCATTCATGAGAACACCATATTATAAGTTGAAGTCGGGTCTTTTAATCTTTATATTTCTATGTTATCTGCAAGCGATTGTCATCTTGGCGTAAAATGCAATTTTATTGTGCAATGTTTAGTTTGTAACAATAAATTTTTAAAAGTGGTTGGTTTTATTTTAACCTCTTAAGTCAAGAGAATTAGAGACATTGATTTTTAATTGTTCTGGTGTGCATTGGAACCGCACGGTGCTTGACTGATTAAAAGTTTATTGTAACCTTATGTTTAAAGAGCAAATAATACTTATGTTATGGAGCAGTGCTTTGAAATAGTGTCCGTCGGCCTCTGTACCAGTTAAACTATAGACACACAAATAGCAGGCATACGTTCAACAGGTTTCAAAAAGTTTCTGTACATTTTACGATTTGCACATTTCGCGACCTGCTCATTTTGCGATTTGTACATTTCGCGACCTGCTCATTTTGCGATTTGCACATTTCGCGACCTGCTCGTTTTACGATCTGCACGATTTACTACCTGCACCTTCTGCGATTTGCACTAGTGCTCATTTTGCGACTTGCACATTCTGCTATGCATCCCCTTGAGGCATTAAGTTCGCTATGTGTACATTTTCTTAGGTACTTAGATGAAGTTGAGTAAATAAATAAATAAAAAAGTAAATCAGTTAGCTCCTCTGCTGCGCTAGGTCCGGGTACAATGCGTTCTCAAAAAACATACTTACCTACCTACATATTTAAAACTAGCTCACCGGTGAAGGAAAACTCCAGAATTATTTCTGGGGTATGTGTTACACAGCCTCCCTTCCAGATAGCTAGCCACACCGATAAATATTTTTGACGTTGATAACGTCTAATAAATCGATTGACGTTTGCTGAGCCTGAGCCGAGCGTGCAAGCGAGAGCGCGGAACAAGCGACAGAGAGGCATGATCGGCCTGAGCGTTCGGCTTGTGACGCATCTATCTCTCTTCCACTCCAGTATGTAATTTTTCATCAATGTTTTCATATGACGTTATCACGTAAAATTATCGTCCGTAAACCGACTTTACAGACAACCAATTTTTATAGAGATAAAATACCTTTACCAACCCCTCGTAGATAAGGCGTTTGAACGTTTTTACCCGACCGCGCCAGAAGGAGGGTTATGTTTTTCGATAGTATGTATCTATGTATGTTTAATTGTTTGGCACGGTATATTCTCAATTCAACAACAAAGACTTCTGGGCGCCGACTGAGATTATTTTAAGATTGTGTAGGAAATGGTCTTTACTTCCTACTTCACTAATAGGTCTTGTTTCCAGCTTTTTAGGCTGTTGGGTTTTTGGTTTTTAAATATATTGCATACTATCAGCGCCCCGCGGTTTCACCCGCGTAGTTCCCGTTCCCGTGGGAGTACGGGGATAAAATATAGCCTATGTGTTATTCTGATGTATAAGCTATATAACTGTAAAGTTTCATCAAAATCCGTTTGGTAGTTTTTGCGTGAAAGAGGAACAAACATCCATCCAGACATCCATACATCCAGACATCCATCCAAACAAACTTTCGCGTTTATAATATTAAGTAGGATTAACAAAATCAATTAACATCCATATCTGAATCCAGCCCTGCAAAGCATACGTCCGTGGTGGAAAAAATCGCACGCTGCATTAATTTGCATACGCTGCTGTGAGAATGTCCAATGTGTCGTTTAACTGCGCTTGTGAGAATTGTTAAAGTGCATTCCATTCATTTTTGAAGCTCAAATAAAGCGATTGTCTGATTTTACTGCTGATAAAACTAGCGAGAACGTTTGAAAATACGTAAAGTCCACTGGTTACCTTTTTATTTTTAAAGATAATGATACCTACCAATAATATGGATAAAGTGCGTACTACTGTACTACATATTTTTTTTATAAATTATTTGAATATGCAAAATATAGATTCAATAAAGAAGAAAGAAAATCAATTTACTTGTTAGACACAAATAAAAAATAAACAAAACAGACATAAAATATAATTGTTTAACAAATAGTACCTAATGGGACCCATAGGAATTTTGGGAAATAGCGCAAAGAGGTGGCAAAACTGGTTTTCGTGAATGTTGTGATAGAGCAAATCTGTAAACAGAGTTCGGTGGCGAAGGTCCATGGTGGCAGTCATTATGTTTTTTATTACAAAAAAATACAGATTGCATTTTTTAGATTAGAGCATCCTTATTTCTCTTATATTGCTATTCTAATATTTTATTATATTATAAAGAGGTGGCATTGTTTGTTTATATTATGTTAGGGACATAGACATTAGACATATTAGATCTATGGTTGGGGATAATCTCTCTGGAGCTACTGAAACAATTTAAAAATGTATTTTGTTATATAAACCGATGGAAAGATAAATATAATAGGTACTAGATTAAAAGTCCGTTAGTTAGACTTTAAAAATATTTTTTTACACCTAGCCTACAACGAGTAATACTATAAATGCGAAAGTATGTATTTTGTTCGGTTGGTAGCAAAGAGATTTTAATCTCTTTGGTTGGTAGCAACAGGCCAACGAATCTATGTGATTTTTTCTTAGAAACAGTTGGACGACCAAGAATACGTGTAGGTATAGGCTCTGTTGTCATTGCTAATAGTATTACCAGATTATGTACCTAATAAACTGAATTCAATCCTTGCCCTAGTAACTATATTTCACCTGCAAGTTACGGCTCACAAGTTACAACTCAAACCAATTTATTCCCAACTCGACCTTTTAAAGTCAAAGTACACATATCAGTACTAATCCGCACATTAAGATTCGTCAGCCGTCGATCTAAACAGGATAATTCACCGCTAATGATCAGTAGTGGTCAGTTAATGATCGCGTGGTCAGGCTGATCGGTCATGTTCGGTTAATGCAGCGATGACAACTCTGATCACGGAGTGGTCATTTTATTTAGAGATGTGACCACAGATAGTGTGACGGATGCCTGGATCCGCAACGGTAGAATAATCCGCATAATTTTACAGAGCCTATTTTTATTTGAATTACCTTAAACAAGATAGGTAATAATAACAATAAATTGTGGGACACAAATCACACACGGTTATTTAATCTAACTAGGCAGGGCTTATACTATATGGGTACTAAACAACTGATAAACATACATAAATAAATATTAAACGAAACGACCATACACGAAGCCAACAGACATGTCTGACCTGTTGGCTCAGTTGGTAGTGACACTGCCATCTGAGTCGGAGGTTGCGGGTTCGATCCCCGCTCGGGGCCAACATTTGTGTGCATCAGAGACCAGTTTAAATAAACTGGTCTCTGGTGTGCATGAACATGTCTGTTGGTTTATTAGTTGTTTAGTACCCATAGTACAGGCCCTGCCTAGTTTAGGACTAAATAACGGTGTGTGAATTGTGTCCCACAATTTATTAACATTGGTATTATTATGGGCATGCACACAAATGTTGACTCCGAGCAGGGATCGAATCCGCGACCTCCGACTCAGAAGGCAGGGTCACTACCAACTGAGCCAACAGGCCCGCCTATTCAAAATGTTTTTACGGATTGACGTCTGACGTCTTAACATTTTTAAATCCTTATTCCTCATTCATCTGCTAAACAGCACAGTTACATCACTATTTTTATCGCCACACAAGCGGACCACCAACTACAATAATTTGCAAGCTCATTTGTATTTTTATTTGTCTATTGTTCAAAAGTGTCTGGTTTGCGAATACGGGTTCTAAAATTTAACTATGTACCTATGTATATTTTTATAGCATTGGAAATACTGTTTTGTTGGTTAGATTGATTTTCTATTGTTATACTTACACAAAAAGTAGGTATTTGCATATTTTTGTAGTACGTAAGTACCTACCTACCTGCTACTATTGATTTTTTCCTCTCGCATTGGCCAACTTTCTATATTACGGATTACCTGCTTTAGTACATACATACATACATATGCTCACGCCTTTTTCCCGAAGGGGTAGGCAGAGACAACAGCCCGCCACCTGCTACGATCCTGGCATACCTCACGTGCCTCATCCACATCCATCAATCGGTTCATACAAGCTCGTCGGTTTCGGATACTCTTTATCTGGCTTTTTTTCAATACATCGCCGATCTGATCGATGTAAGTACGCCTAGGTCGCCCTCTGCCGACTCGGCCACTCACAATCCCCTTATATATTTGTCTCGTTAGACGCCTTTCATCCATCCGCTCGACATGTCCAAACCACCTAAGCATTCCTTTCTCAATTTTAGTCACTACATCCTCTTTCAAGCCACAACGCTCTCGGATTACACTATTCCTCATTCTATCAATCAATCGTACTCCACTCATGCTTCTTAGCGAGCGCATTTCTAGTACCTACCTAAATACTTCATTATCAAAACAATTTTAAAATTTGTGAACTGATTGTACCTATTAACAGTTTCCATTTTTTATGAGTGTTTTTTCGAATTCAATGTAAAATTGTTATTTTATTTACTTACGAGCTGTTGCGCGGTTTAACTGCGATGGAAAATTATAACTCCCAGAAAAGTACCTAGGTAAGCTTTCCATTGCTGAAAGCTCAAGTTTTTATTACCATTTAGAGGGCTTTGTCGCCACCGGGTTGCTGCTCGCAAAACTAACCCTAAGGTGTTTCAGATAGAAATGTTAGTACTGATAGTAGGTAAGTACCTACCTAGATGCAAACTGTACCCAGTACCTATAGCTTGTAGACGATGAGCATACAAGCATGGAATAAATTAAATGTTCAACACCAATCGTATCGAATAAACAACAAGTTATTTCTGAAGCCATAAATCGGACAGTCAACTGGAAAGTTAAAATCCACTTATTTTCGTGCTTACTGCTAAGTCGAAACTTTAAATTCATAAAATGCATAGTGGTGCCATCTTACAAGGAGTAGAAATATAAGTGGATGTTTCATACAAACCACTCCCTTTTTCTATTCTCCACTAGGTGTCACTACATGTAAAAAGTATTAGAATGTCTATGGTTGGTTTCTACAAAAAAATATATGACCTTGCAACACTGCACAATTAAAAAAAATAAAACCACCACTCCATCTTTCTTTTTTGACGCCCGCTGTCAAGCGACTGTGGCGACTTTCTATTACTGGTCTGTGGTGGCGACCAAAACAAGCACGTGTGAAAAATGCGTATAGAAACTTGTTATTTCTGCTCCTCCAGGATATATCCTGGTCACGGCATTCAATTCGTCAGGAACGATTGCAAGGTAACTCAAATCTTAACTATTTCGACCCCTATTTCCGTCAATTGCGTCACAAATGTGACTAACCATCATCGGTTTTAGATTTTCAGATTTTGCCGTTCAAAATGCCATGCAGCGTTTAAAAAGAAGAAGAACCCACGTAAAACCAAATGGACCAAAGCTTACAGAAAGACTGCTGGCAAAGAATTGGCAATTGACCCGTCATTTGAGTTCGAGAAGCGTCGTCATGCCCCCTTGAAGTACAACCGTGAATTATGGGTAAAGACAATCGAGGCCATGAAGAAGGTCGAAGAGATCAGACAAAAGAGATCGAATAACTACATCATGCAGAGGTTGAGGAAAGGGCGGGAAGTAGAATGGCAAAGAGATGTCAGGGAAGTGCAAAGGGACATTTCGCTTATCAGGTATATAAAGTACTTAACTATAAGCCTGTTGGCCTTGGTCTTTTTCCATGGTGATTTATTACACCCTAAAATCACACTGACCAAGTATTGAAGTGCAAAAGTACTTGGTTTACAGAGAAAACTTTATACGTAAACGGCATGAGACCTTGTTCTTTGACCTTGTAATTCTACTAATAGATTCAGCCTTTTTGGAGGCTGAACAGTTATGTTTACAATCTCAGAGCTATTGTGTTAAAAGTTTTAGTTGTATAAATAACTAGTGGCCTTGGCAGATGTTGTCCTGCCACAGACAACAAGGTCAAGGGTGCAATTGTGAATTTCAACCATCCAGGCACTCACCCCAACCCACAAAAATAAGGTTAAACATTCTCAACTAATGGCTCATTGGATGGATTCATTTTTAGGATTGCTTAACCAAAGGGTAAAACGAGACCCAATTACTAAGACTCCTCTGTCTGTCTGTTACCAGGCTGTATCTCATGAACCGTGATAGTTAGACAGTTGAAATTTTAACAGATGTTGTATTTATGTTGCCGCTATAACAACAAATACTAAAAAACAGAATGAAATAAATATTTTAGGTGGCTCCCATACAAGAAACATGATTTTTTTGCAATTTTTATAGATAATAATAATATCTAATATGGACTCGCACTTGGCCAGTTTTTATATACAATGTAGAAGAGACAAGCTTTCCCAATCCATGGTGATTTACAGAGGTATTCCATATCCGAACTGAGAATACTCTGTTTCCGCTAGTCCTTGAATCTTATTGTCCTTGTTGGGTAATGAACTTAAACTGGAATGATGTTTGTTACATTACTCAAATTTGTTTTGTTTATTGCCTCACAATTAATTCAATGTTTTCATACTCTTGGTTTATATTCCTATCATCTAACATCACATTACTTTTATAAATAAATCATTGAAGTCCTATAAATATAATTAAAAAAGTATAACAATCAAAACTTTGCTTTTAGATCACCAGCGGCAGGTCTGAAACAAAGGCAAGCTCTAGAAGCAGAGGATATGGAAGTAGAGCCTGAGACAATTGAGGTGGTGGATGCCAAAGGTCGCAAGCAGGTCATCGAGGCCCCGGTTATGGTGCCAGCTGTCGGAGAAATGATTGAAGAAGGCGGAGTTGTAGACCTATAAGTAATCGTCAGAACTATATTATAAATCAGATATCAAATTCGAAATTAATAGTGTAATTTGCTTCAAGTTCATAATTTGTGGTAAAAGTTTTCATTTAATAACTAAGGTTGAAATGGTCTGTTGACTAACAAGTAGTCTTTTGCCTCACTTGGCATGCAAAAAAATATAGTAGTCCCTATTTATAATTTAAAATCGATCCTCAAATGCACTGCACCCAATGAATGTTACAGATCTTGGTGCTTCAAAATGTAAACAATAAATACTTTTTATTTACAACTAGATGTGGTTTCTTTTCCCTACCATACCTTAAGGAAGGGTTCTGTTTTTATCAGGCTTTCCAGCATAGTGCCTAAAGTACTGAACCGGTTTTGATAAGTGGATGTCAATCGATTCGTTATAATCTGGTTGTTTTTTTTTTGTTAGCCTATATGTTGTCACTGTTGCACTGCATCTGCACTGCACTGCACTGCAAAGGCCTTCCACTTATCCCTATCCTGTGCCTCCTCCGGCCATGCCCTCGAGAAGGCGTCAAGTTGGTCTCGGCATCCTTCGGTATCTGCCTCGGCGTCGACGGCCAGTCGTTGGGACCCAGTTAGTGCAGATGTTTGCCCATCTGTCCCACTGCATACGACAAACGTGGCCTGGCCATTGCCACTTCAGCTTGGCGGATTTTTCGCCGTTTATTCTTATTATCATCAGCTTCGTTGCACACACAGCACGCTGATGTTGCCCATATAAAGGTATATCAACCTAAGTAGCCGCTCGAATATTGCATGTCGTAATACTGGTAATAGGGTATCGATTTTGGTGGCTGACTTTAATCCTCTTAGTGTCTGCTGCCAGGGGGCATAAACATTTTAGAACTAACCTATATATTAATCTAGTTTGTTGTTATCTATTACTAGTTGTTCCCGTTCCCGTAGGAATACGGGAATAAAATATAGCCTATGTTACTGAGTGATAATGTAACTTTCCATTGGTGAAAGAATTCTTATAATCAGTCAATTAGTTTGAGTTTATTCGTTACAAACATAATGTATAGATATAGATATTTAACTTTGCCGGTCGAGTAACGATTTTTAGTTTTGCAGTAGTACCTAAGTAAGTGTACCACAATTTATTATTATTATTTACTTAGTATGATGGACAGAAAGGGACATTAAAGTTTAAAATAAAATAGACATTGATAGATCAAGCCACTCAACCAAAACATACATACATATGCTCACGCCTTTTTCCCGAAGGGGTAGGCAGAGACAACAGCCCGCCACCTGCTACGATCCTGACATACCTCACGTGCCTCATCCACATCCATCAATCGGTTCATACAAGCTCGTCGGTTTCGGGTACTCTTTATCTGGCTTTTTTTCAATACATCGCCGATCTGATCGATGTAAGTATGCCTAGGTCGCCCTCTGCCGAGTCGGCCACTCACAATCCCTTTATATATTTGTCTCGTTAGACGCCTTTCATCCATCCGCTCGACATGTCCAAACCACCTGAGCATTCCTTTCTCAATCTTAGTCACTACATCCTCTTTCAAGCCACAACGCTCTCGGATTACACTATTCCTCATTCTATAAATCAATCGTACTCCACTCATGCTTCTTAGCGAGCGCATTTCTACTGCATTTATTCGACTCTCGTGCTTCTTCTGCCATACCCAACTCTCGCTACCATACATTAAGGTAGGAACCAACACCCCATCATGTGCATACATTCTGTCCAACCAAAATATGTGCATACATTATGACAAATTACAGCTCTTAGTATGTTATCATATCTTAGGTGTTCATTATTAGGACTTAGATTAGTGGACATTAAGTATGTAACATAATAATATTTAATTGGGGAAGGCCTTCTAGATTGTATCGTAAGGTTAGTATGCTAGATCCGATCTCATTGTCACTTCCATCAGGTGAGATGGAGGTCAAAAGCGCACTTAATAATTAATAAAAAAAAAACCTAATTAGGTAGGTACTTAATTGTGGTAAATATGAAAAGTCACTTGAGGGTCTATAGTTTTCTACCTAGGTATATTTTTACAAAATGAAGTGGCCCACGCCTATAACAGACAGATGGGTTGCTTTTTAATATTATTGTCAAGAAAGCGATCTCATCCGTTTTAGATTTAGACAAATGGTCTTGTTTTGTGTCCGCAATTAAAGGTTCACCACACCTGTCTAATTCAATTACTTACATAGAACTTAATTGAAACGGTATTTGGATTAAATGTCATGATACAAACCAGTGTGCTCTGAAGTCCTACATTTTGTTCTATTTCAATCAATTTTGAGTTTCGATAGAGATAAATAAAAATGACAATTCATTCATACACTTTTGGTGTCGCGGTGGCGTGTATTTCTTACTTAGTGTATCAGAGGTACGCGAATGTGTATACTAGTATCATTGTAAAGCCAGACAAGAAATATGATTACATTATCGGTAAGTGGGTACCTGCATAACATACAATACATGTAAAAATATTTTTATTATATTAGCTTACTTTAGAAACTCCTGCCTAAATAAAATAGCAATTACGCTATGCTAAAAGATAAATGAGTTTTGCTACCATTGTTTTAAAAGGAGGGGGTTTGTGATCGATAGTTTTCTTTTCAAAAAAAAATGAGCCAAACAATTCTCATCCCATGTTTATAAATATAAAAAAGATTGCTAGACAAAGGTTAGTTTCGTCAAACATAGAGTCTTATAAAGTAGGCTGTATTATAATATTTATTGGTTGAACACGGGTTGAAACTTTATAAGAACGCTAAGAATTTGAATTCGATAAACTTACAATCCGCAGTTGGTGGTGGCTCAGCTGGCTGCGTCCTCGCAGCTCGACTCTCAGAGGACCCTAAGGTCAAGGTACTTCTCGTGGAAGCTGGAGACCAAATGGGCTACTTCACCAAGATCCCTTTGACCCCGACAGCTGCCCAACTAGGCCCCAACGACTGGTCGCCCAGGTCTACTCCTCAAAAGTATTCGTCTTTCGGACTTTGGGACCGGGTAATTTTGTTTTGATGTTTTTTTATGACACATTTGAGAATGGGATAGTAAAAAAGTTTAGCAGTGTTGAGGGTGGGTAGCCATTAGCTAGGAATTTTTCCTTGGGGGGGCCATGGTACCTACATAATTTATAAAGAAATGATACTTGTAAACAATAGATCTATTGTAAATAAATGTTGAAAGCTTTTTTAGACTCAAATATTGCCGAGGGGCAAAGGCCTAGGCGGGTCCGGTCAGATTAACTTCCTTCTCCACGGGTTTGGTCTACCAGAAGACTTCGACAGATGGTCCAGAAAAGGCTTTAAGGGCTGGACTTTTGAAGATTTGAAGCCATACTTTATAAAGGCATTTGGTACTGTAAGAAGCGAATTTGATTCTGGACATTGCTCTTTGGATGGATATTGCCCAGCTTATAAGGTTTGTAATCAAAATACATGCGATTGAGAAGAGGTTGAAATTTCTATAACAATTAAGTATTAAGAGATTTGTGTTGTAATACATGATGTGATTTACAAAAGACATCCCTGAAAGAGAAAGATATCTTTTAATTCCTGAAAAACACAGTCCCTTAGGGACGCCATTACCGAAGTTAACGCGGATATAATGGTAGGCAACAGCTAGTTAAGATATAAAAAAACGCCTGGTAAAACCAAATCTGTAACGCATTTTTCACTAAACATTGCTATATTTATTTTCACAGGCGCCTATGAAATTAAAACTAATTGATGAAGAGAACGAGCTGTCAAAAGCGTTTAGGAAAGCATCTACAATACTGTTCAATAAATACACGCTATTTAGAAAGGCTACAGCTACTGTGAAGGACGGTATGCGTTATGCAGCATTGGATGCGTATTTAAAACCAGCAATGAAAAGGAAGAATTTGCATATTTTGCTCAAAACACAAGCTATTTCGGTAACTATTGTAGTAACTGTTTATTTACTTGTTACTTTGTTAAGAGAAAAATTTAATACATATATCATCTCACGCCTTTTATCCCCGAGGGTAGGCAGAAGTTTTCTATTTCTGGATCTATCCCCGTTTTACTAGGTACTTATAATTCTTTGGACCCCTAAACCTGATAGGTGGTGATAGCCTATTGCCGGACCGGCAGGCGTATTCACGGAGACTCGATACCGTTTCCGTTCGATTCAGATCGAGTGAAAACTTTTCCGAAGTCGAAGTTGTCTAGGCGTTTCTGACAGCCACGGAAAATTTTCCGAATCCTTATGTCACATATGACATGAGTTTTCGATACCAACATCAGCCCACCTCGAAAGTGTCCAACAGATTTTCCGATATCGAATATCGAAGCTCCCTGAATACGCCTGAGGGTCTGTTACACATGCCTCAGAATTAATTCTGAGACCTGTGGTTTTCCTTCACCGTCGAGCTGGTGATGAATATGTACGTAAGTTTTGAAAAACGCATTAGTTCATGCCAGGATTTGAACCCGAGCCTCTCTGAGTATCATCATGAGAAGCGGGCTCTCTAACGGTAAGGCTATCACTGCTCAGAGCTTACTTTAGTCTGAAATGTTAATTACAGATCCGTTTCGAAAACAAAACAGCATCATCTCTCTACATCCTGATGAATCATCGCGAGTTAGACAACATCTTCGCCAACAAAGAGATCATATTGGCAGCAGGGGCGATAAAGACCCCTCAGCTGATGATACTGTCGGGGATCGGACCTCGGGATCTAGTGCAGAGGTCAGTAAATAGAAAACCCTAGTCTTAGATATAATTGTTGACGAAGGCGTTGATAGGACAGAAAGTTAGTAGGTAGTTGGCTCAAATAATTGCTGGCTTTAGTTAATAACATAGAAATATAAAAAGTAAAAAAACCGACCTCAACTTATATTATGGTTTTCTCATGAATGCCATTGTCAGAACTGGACCAAATTAAAATCTGACCACACGGGAAGCACCAACGTTCAAATTAAAAAAGAATAATCATAATCTGTTCACCCCGTTGTAAGTTCTGAGACAGAAAAAAGACTAAATAACCATGTGTAAAATGACTCCCCCTATTTTTCAGGCTCAGAATAAAACTGGTCACAGAGAACGACCACGTAGGCAGGAATCTTCACGATCACATGAACATGCCAGTGTACGTCAGCGTCAGGAAGCCAGTCAGCGTGACACTGGCTAAAGTCTTCTCCTTTGGGACCATTTGGGACTACTATTGGAATAATAAAGGTGAGAGCTAACTAATTGAAACATACATACCTACTCGTACATACAGCTTACTCCTTATTACTACGCAGGGGTAGGCAGAGACGACGGATCGCCATTTTTCCCGATCTCTGCACACTTTCCTCGCTTCCTTCTCATCCATAATCCTTTTCATACACGCTCTTTCCAGCTTTTTGAAGGACGTCACTAATTTGATCCGTGAACGTCCTTCTGATGCGTCCTCTTTCCTTGCATCCTTCAACATAAGCACCATAAATCTCTTTCGTTAGGTACTCGTCTTTCATCCATACGTTATAATTAAAACACGGTCACATTATCTCTACCGTTGGGGTAAACGTGTTCGAGTGGTGACCGCGACTCGATAAACGTAAGGACTCCCTCCGGCCAGATGGGATGACGATCTGCGAAAGGCTGCAGGCAGATGGTGGGTGCGTTGAGCTATGTCCAACAGTGGAGCAGTGGACAAATATAGGCTGATGATTTTAATGATGGTGACATTATCTCTGCACCTCTGGTATTGTGTTGAGGTGTAGCGCAGAAACCTTCACGACTGAAGTTCGTCTACATATGAGCTTGAAAAATACACGAATCGTGGTATTCAGTTTTAATGTTTACGTTTTCGGTGATTTTGTCTCTTGACTTTCCCAAAGGGCAAAAGGTTCAATGAGGTATGTTGTATGCAGAATGGTAATATGTTCTGAAAATATCACTAAAGCGAAACCGTTACAGTAACAACCCAGCTGTGTGTGATCTTTTAACAGTATGAATTATACACTCCTTTCCAGGTCTTCTGGCTTTCCCCCCCGTCGCAGGAGTCGATTACCAGAACACGTCGGCTGTGATGCTGTTCTCCATGGGAACTGCCAGTGAGAGACTGCTCAGGGACCTGTCTAATTACCACCCGAAGGTCTGCTTAACACATCTAATAAAGCTTCATTAGCATTACTTTGTAAAATGGCATATTACAACAAACTGGAGGACTGTTTATGTGACATTGATGCTTGGATCAGATTTCCTCCAGCACAGCGCAATACGACAGCGAAAAATAACTAAATTATGTAACCCAATTTGATTAAAATAATACTGTGTTGAGGAGTTTGATGCCCCGCTTCTTCTCCTTAGCCATACATGCTGAAGCGGTGGAGTTGAAATGACGTTCAATAAGGGAAGTTAAGTCCCTACTTTGAATAAAACATTTAGACTTTAGCTTGTGGAATCTTTCTACGAGTATTTGCGTAACAAAGACTGCATAGATTCTCCTATTTCTTTTCTTTTCATAGTATACAGAATTGTTGCATTTCATTGCCAATTGTTTACCTAAGTATTTGTGTTCTACCCTCAACATAGCGGGCTATGGCAGAATATCAGCGGTTGTGGATCACTGTCTACATCCAATGCTGAGCCTAAGACCTTTTTGTACACCCTATAACTAAGTTTTTATATTATGTTTTGCATCAGAAGGATTTATAGGACAAATATCTCTCTCTCTCTCTCTCTCCCTCTCTCTCTCTCTCTCCCTCCCCCCCCCCTCTCTCTCTCTCTCTCCCTCCCTGCCCCCGCCCCCTCGCTCTCTCTTTCTTTCTTCTATAGGCTATAGTTATATTTTCTTTTCAAAACTCCAGCCGCTATATTTGATTTCAAAACCTTTCCAGGTGTTTAGAGAAACGTTTCCGTTCCACAACGACTCCAGTAAAGAGGGCTTCATGTTCCTGGGCACCTGCACGCAGCCCAGGAGCAGAGGGACAATCAGGCTGAGTGATTCCAGCACTGCTGTACCGCCGGTGGTGGATCCTAACTACTTGCAACATGCTTCGGATGTTAGGTGCTTGGTTAAAGGTATGTGCCATCTTTCGCTTCTACATAGAACTAAAGGACCATAGACGGCAAGCAAAGCGAGCGCCGCACCAAGTTCTAAACCGCGCTATCGAAGCGATCACACGAGTTTGTATGAGTATTTGACGGCAACGATAGTGACTGTCACTATGCGAGGTCGAGGGCGATGAAGGTTGCATAAATGAAAGATGTTGCTAGTGTCGAGAGTCGGGATCGAATGTGATCGGTGATCGGATCTGACCTCCTTCGATAGGCTCTATTTATATAAGTTGAGTACATAACTAAAGGGGGTAGATACATTATAGTAAACCCTGTAGGTGGGTACATACAAATACAACTGTCCAACATGAACCCTTTGGACCGCGGTCCCCAGGCACGATCAACTCGCTTTGCGGAAGATCTCTAGATAGCGTCTTTTCACGACGGAGGAGCGTTCCAACTCCGCTCCTCCACATGTTGATTAATTGTATGGAATGGTGAGGTCTACTCCAGAGGCAGGAGTCACAATATGCCTAAGATTTCTATCTGACCCTTGTAAGTCTATGACATGAGATTAAATAAAGCTGCCCTTGAGATACATGCTGGTTCTTCTCGGGGGACTGCATTTGGAACCAGCAACTTGTCGGTGGAGATAGGCTGTTGTTTACATTCAGTACACCTCCATGGACGAGTTTAGACTCCCTTGTTGTTAGACTATTGACGTTTGTGGGCAAGTGTAATTTCTTTTTACCTAAATTAATGAATTTGAATTGGTAGATTTATTTTCTGGAATGGAGAGGTCTAGTTCAGGAATGAAACTACCTGGTGGATAAAGACGTGGCCTATATATTCAACTTTTTAATTAAACTAAATTAAATCTAGTTTTAGTTAACGTATAAAAATAGCCACCTCTTCAACAGCATTGCGTCGAGCAGAACATCTGGTAGCGACCCAGCCCTTCCAGGATATCGGAGCCAGGATCCACTGGCCCAGGCCAGAGAGGTGTTTGACCTTCTGGAACTACAGCCTGCAGGACCAGACTGGAACACCTCAACTGAGAAAAAAGTAAGCAAAATTCATTCTATTGTTTCGTACCTACTTTCCAAAAAACATTGTATATTCAAAAAACTCAGGGTTTACGAGTGGCTATTGAGTAGTTTATTTTCTCCTAACTCTATCATCAGATCTGCTTGATTATACACAATTTTTGTATTGTCATCAAAACTACATGGTACTAGAAAAGTTTCAAGTATAAACGAGAGTTAAAAGTATGTTAAAAACTGGCGAGATGTTTACTTACATAGTTTGTTAGTTATTTAGTTACATGTTAATAAAATATCAAGTGTGTATTTGTACACCTACTCTAGCGAGCTAGGGAATGCTCTGCTCGCGACGCTAGATCTAAGTAGAATGACGGCCACGACGTTCGATGTTCGTTGATTGCCCACACTTATCGATGAACCAATCACAATGCTTCATTATAGTTGACCAATCACGGCGCAGTAGTAGTGTTGCTATGTTCATATTCGCCTTCGACAGATGTCGCTATGCAACTCTCGTACTATTGACTAACCGCCAAATATGTGGTAGATTGCTTGATTACATTACATTTGGCTAATACTACTCTAACCACAGACTCTAACTTATATTTTGATTTATCTTTAATAGATAAATCATTACTATAAAAGTGACGAGTCATGCTGTTAGTGTCATTAGTTCAACTGAGAGTAATTCTTACGTCACGATGACTTGCCATTTATAATTTTCGCGGCCGAGGCACAGTAAATAATATAGAGTAGGTACGTTCGTTGTAGCGTTAGGGCCGCCACTCTAATTTTTTGTAAAATTGGAAAGATTTCATTTTTGTGGTAGGTATTAGGATGCTGATTTATTAGTTTGAAAATTAAGTCATTATTTTTTTAAATTAAAATAACATTTACTTTTACTATATAAAGTAAAGACTCAATTTATGAATATTTGTGTCTTTTACTAGACACGCTAAATAATCTACTTCTACACTAATATTATAAAGAGCAAAGATTTGTTTTTTTGAAATACGAATAAACTCAAAAACTACTGGACCGATTTCAAAATTTCATTCACCATTCGAATGCTACAATATTACCATATTACTGAGTAACATGGGCTATATTATATCCCACGCACGGGAACGGGAACCACGACGCTTGTGAAACGGGGTATTACTTAATGAAAGAAAATTGCTATTGAAAAATGAAGGTTTTTTTGAGACAGCAAACCGTTTGTTTGTAAATTTTTGTGGCTGTTTTAAAAAAAAGTGCTAGTAACAACGTTCTATTTTTTTTAACAATTTTACTGATTTTCAGCTTGTTGTAAATTCATGTACCTTCGAATGTCTAGATTGCCTGGACCAAATCATGTTTTCCCTTCTAGTAAATCTCAACACCACTGACGTAACCCGAAGCCAAGTGAGGGCAGGTAGCTAGTAATAAAAAAGAAAAAAAACAATATTCTTCGTTATTCTAGGCCTAACTCCTCGTACTTGAAACCCTCCAAAGGGAAGGGCAAAGGCAGACCAGCACAAAAGCCTAAAAGTCCACCAGACGCGTATCTGGAATGTATAATCCGGGAACTAGCAGTTACGGGACACCATGTCGGCGGGACATGTGCTGGCGGGACAGTTGTTGATGACGAGCTAAGGTAAATACATCCCTAAATTGACAGCTGAACTAATTGCTTTCCACTCACCGCTTAAAATGCTCACGCATTATCCCTGAGGGTATAGGCACATACTTTTCACCAGAATATTTCCGGACTGATACGAACCTTCCTTCGAGAAGAAAACGCTTTCTTCTCGAAGGAAGGTTTGAGGTAGGTAGGAATTTGAGGTAGGAGTACGCACTCCTACCTCAAATTGAGTGGAGATGGGCTGCAGTTTACATTTAGCCAATCTCTATGGACGAGTTTAGAGTGCCTTGTTATAGACTATTGACTTTTCTAAGTGTATTTTATATACCTCCAGAAAATAAATGATTTTGTATTTGTAATGTTTTTCATTTTTTTCAACCGACTTCAAAAAAGGAGGACGTTCTCAATTCGATTTTATGTTTTTTTTTGTATGTATATTACGTGATTCTTCCACCAATTATGAATTGATTTTGATTATTCTTTTTTTGTTTGGTAGACCATACTTCAGAGGTAGTCCCATTTCAATTTTATCGAAATCGGTTGAGCGGTTTTTAATTAAAGAACAAAAGTCTAAAAATTGTATACATCGATGATATTTTTAGTGCTTTTCGTTGAAGTCGGTTTTTCTCTTTCGAGTTCTTTTTTTATTTTATTTTACAGTGCTACAGAACCCTTTGTGTGCTGGTGTGACTCGTACTTGGCCGCTTTTTTCATTTAATTTTATTAGATGTGTCTCTCATATTTTTTAATATTTGCACTGTTTTTTTTTTTTCAGATAATTAATAAGAATAAGAATTAATTCTGAAACATGTGTGAAAGCCCCGGTCCGACGATGGGCTCACCACCCATCACGTTTAGGGGTCTAAAGAACATCTTGTCAAAAGTGGGTATATCCAGAAATGGAATACCTCTGCCTACCCTATCGGGGATAAAAGGAGTAAGATTATTTATTTTATTTTTATTTTATTTTTTTCAGGGTAAAATCAGTGTCAGGTCTACGGATAATGGATGCGAGTGTTCTCCCATCGCCTGTCTCACTCTACCCTAACTCGGTTCTAATAGCGATGGCTGAAAGAGTTGCGGATCTTATTAAGAAATCTACTACATTGCCTTAAGTAAATATTTGTTTTTATATAAACAAGAACCAACGCGTGCGATTAAAAAGATATCTTTTGGCAATCGGCAGTATAAAAAATTATAAATAAATAAAAATAATTTATTTCTAAAAACAGATTCCATATAAACATGTCATGTCAACGCGTTATACCAAAAATTAAATTAAACATTATAAAATCAAATTTAAATTAATTACATTTACTTACATAATGTAAACATCCCGAAATTGCTGCAGTCGCACACGAACCTGGCATCGGGAATTATTTTTTGCAACCTTTTGGAGTAAGAGAAAAATGCATATTTTTTTTAACTAAGTATTCTGATTTAAATTAAAATGTGCCTCGAAAAATAATTTAGCATTGATAAATTCTACATTTTTGAAGTCAAAGTCATTTGTTACCTATTAGGTGGAGATTAGTAGATACCTAATTGGCATATTGTTATTTAATCCATATTACACAATTTGTTATTAAAGCTGTTAATCTTTCAAAAAGAAATAAATAAATACTGGCGAAATTATTTATATACGCCTGCTATTGTGCCGTTTATTTTGTGCAATATGTAAGAGTATCTAGGCTATAACGAAGACTATAACGCTTCTAACTATAAAATGTCATTGATTTTAATATTGTAAAAATAATTAAACAAGGTTTCATAATAAATAGAGTTATTTATTTTGCCGTCAGCCCTACCATGTATTAAGTATTTACGATCGATTCGAAAACAACTTTGATAAATAAGATCGAAGTAATTTCACATCCCGCAATTCATAATTATAAATACTAACATAACCAGTTTCTGTGAACAAGTTGAGTAAATAAAAAACCCGGTAGCGCCGCTGAGCGAGTTGCAAGATTTAGTATGTCCTTTGCTACATATTGGTTCACGTGTCTTGACGGCCACTCTGACCAAAGCTGAATACTTTTTAAAAATGAGTGGTACTAAAGCAAGGTTAGACGGAAAAACTGTAATCGTTACAGGCGGCAGCGCAGGCATTGGTCTTGCAGCCGCGAAAAACATAGCTAATCGAGGTGCAAGAGTCATTATTGCAAGTCGAAACGAAGCAAAACTTCAGAATGCGAGAGACGAAATAATTGCAGCTACTGGAAACAACGATATAGCTTATCGAATAATCGATTTGGGATCTTTAAGTTCAGTGAGAAACTTCGTCAGTGAAACAGTGAATGTTGAGAAAAGTGTTGATGTTTTGATAAACAACGCCGGTGCTATAGGCTTGCCTGATAGATTGACGGACGACGGACTAATATTGCCGATGCAAGTAAATTACTTCGGAATATTCCTCCTGACGTATCTGTTGATACCTAAGATGAAAGCTTCCGCGCCTAGCCGAATAATAAACAACTCTGCAGCCTCAAAGTATTTCGGAGACATACATTTCGAACACTGGAACGACGTCGGGCGTCATAACATAATAAGTTTTGCTGCGAATTCTCAGATAGCTATTACATTATTCACTGCTGAGTTGAATAGAAGATTTGGAGAGACTGGCGTAACAGCAAACACTTTTGATCCTTTCATTGTCCGAGAAACGGATCTCTTTAACAGTCTTAACACATCAGAAAGGATCAAGAATATATTAAGGCGGTTTTATAACACGGTTGGGCAATCACAGGAAGCAGTGGCTAACCAGATTGGATATTTAGCAGCAGACCCCTCGCTAAAAAGAGTCAGTGGTAAGAATTACTTATTTGGCAGATCGTGGGTAGACCCTTGTTCGGTAAGAGACGCAAAACTTACAAGAAAACTCTGGGAGTTTTCTAAGGAGGCAGTGAAGATAACCGAAGACGAAGACTGGGAAATGGATAGTGCGCTTATAACAGCATTGTGGAAGTAATTATCTATAACTTTACCAGGTGTATTGGAAAACAAAAACAGCAGTAGTGTTTGCCCGGTACCTATGCGTAGAAACATACTGACAGGCAGGCTGTTGGCTTATATTGATGTTATAAAGACCCTCCATATACTGTCACACAGTTCCTCTGTGGAGGACATTTTTATCTGTAAATATTGTAAATAAATGTCCTTTCACATTAAGTTTTCATATCTTCTATGTACAGACATTGGGGACGATTCTGCTTTACATCGACTTTTAGTTTAGGTTAGTCCTGTCTTTGTCTTACCTAAAAAAAGAAAAGGGATAGAAGATAACCTACCGAATTTAGTCCTGTCAGAGGCTGTATTTTAGTCGTGAGTTCTTTACTTATGCACTACACACGTTATGAAATGCGTTATTTGAGAGGACTAATTTTTAATTTTACAGGACTAAATATATCTCGTCTCTTTTATTTTCTAGGAGAAAGAAAATGACAGGAGTAAACTAAGTTTAGTTGTTGTAAAGAAGAATCGAACCCTTTGGTCAGTTAAAATTTCATTATAAGTATGCGTAGGTACCTATTAGGGTTTGCAATATCCGTCCAGTTTTAGTATTCGGATAATATGAATAGTTAAATTCCTAAAATTCGAATATTCGGATATTTTGGATAATTTGAATATTAATAAAAATAATACAAAATGACAATTGCAATTCCTATATTTTTGCATAATATACTAAGTAAAAAATGAAAATCAGTATAAATCAACATTTAAAAAGTAAAGAAAAATATTTTTGAAAATCTTTAAAGACAAGACAATATCAAAAAAATATGATGAAATAATCGCAACAAAACTCTGTAAAAGATCAAAACACATAAACAGTAGTAGGTATGTTATATTACAGTAATATAACATAACATATATACTAATTTTTATGTGTTTTATCAAAATGTTGGCTATTCTTCTTCTTGTCTTTAATAATTTTGAAAATTACTTTTGTTAACTTTTTAGATGTTGATTTAGATACTTTTTTTTCCAGATGTAGATTTTTACTGTGTTTTGATTTAATACAGATATTGTTTACTTTATTTTTTTATTATATATTTTTGCTATTGTCTTGTCTTTAATCATTAATACAGTAGTATGTTATATTACAGTAATAACTGTATAAAAAATATGATGAAATAATCACAACACAACTCTATACAAGATCAAAACACATAAACAGTAGTATGATCATATTATTATACAGAGTTGTGTTGTGAATATTTCATTATATTTTTTTGCTATTGTATGTGCAAAAAAATATAATGAAATATTCACAATATCATTATAACACCATCCCTCACCCGTCTTATTATTAAATATAATTTTAGGGAATACAATATTTTAACCTGTTTTACTGTTTTTGTATTTTATTACGTATTTTTAATACTACGTAAATATTAGTGTATTTTGTTTATTATCCAAAATATTCGAATAATTCGATATTATTTATCCGAATAATTTGGATATAATTTTCGGCGGATATTCGGATAATTTGAATATTCGAATATTCGGATTGCAAACTCTAGTACCTATTAGATATTAATAGCCATTACCTATAAGTACTCAAATGCCATTACAGATCCCGTCTGAATCCGAAATACTTAATTTAAAACATGTACCTAATAGTACCGACTACCGACCCATTATATTTATATACATATAGCCATATTTTTGTGTAAATAAAAATGTTGTCATCTAGATCGTGGCCATATTTTCATGTTCATAATGATTGTCACACGAAAATCATAGCAAATTCACACGCTACATAATGTTGTGTTATGAATCGCAGTTGTGTCATATCACGAAATAAAATGTTCCTGATGATTATTTCAGACAGATCTCGCATAATTCAACTTCGTGTAGTTTTCCAAACAATGCAGTCGTATGCGCTTTTTTTGTAAGATACCACCTCACAATTAAATACTCGTGTGTTATGTTTAGAGGATGTAAAAAATAAATAGAGGTTTTTCTTATATTACAGATGTAAACTTTTTTTTATTTTACTTTTATTAAGACTGATCACTACATGACTACACCATATTAAAGATACAATAAAAATATCAGTAGCTAATTACAATAAATAAATATTTGGAAGGCAATACACATGGTTATGCAATCCCAAATTGTGTTATGTTTACTTAATAACCGATAGGTATATGTATACCTAATTAAATTCAAGTAAACACTCAGACCAACAAACATGTTGACCTCGGACGGGAATGGAACCCGCGAGCACTGGCACTGAAGGCAAGGTACCAACTGACCCAACAGGCCCTTTTAAATTTAAAGGTTTTAAATTATAATAAAAAATCATAGAGCAGTCAGCCCATAGGAGCCCGCTCATTAGCGAGACTCGGGTTCGAAGCCTGGCATGTACCTACCTACTAACGGTTTTTTTTAAAAAAGCTTAAGTAATATGTAATCACTAGCTCGACGGTTTTAAAAACATCGTGAGGAAATCCGCATGTCCCAGAATTAATTCGGAGACATGTGTAACAGGGCAATGGGCTCACACCTATCACGTTCAGGGGTCTAAAGAATCCTACTGAAACGTGGGTATTTCTAGAAATGGGATACTTACCTCTGCGGGATAGAAAAGACGTAAGATAATTTATTTATTTATTTTTATTTAAAAAGGATGTCTGAACAAAATAAGTATTGTAACTCAATAGTAAACGGGTTTATGAGTAACGCACTCATAAAACTTTATGGTTATGCAAAACACTTACCCTCTTGTCCGACCCAAAGTGATGCGGTCATATCCACGTGCAAGAAATAAGTTCCGACCAAGTACAGACAGCTACGCATTATGGTATCATCAAGTAATTTCCAAAACAAAGGCGTTTGAAGAAATTTATTTCTTCTAATCTCTTTATTACAAAAATTTGGAAATGCTTGCCCGAACTGTTTCAACAGGGATATTTTTTGCTATACAAAAATACAATTTTGCACTTTAATTACAAATGTCCTCCAGAACAATGGATCAGTGTCCAGTAGCCGGCTGCATTTCCTTTCTGGATAAATAGGATAATCTTTTGAATTAACAAGCTACCGGGCTTCGCACATTTTTAATCATTTACACAATACAACAAATTCAGTAGCATTAAAAAATTGTTGTAATTTATAAGTAGTGTTAATATTAACAATATTGGTATGTTTGTGACTGACCGTTAACAGTCATTATACTCGTTAGTAGGTTTTAAAAAACCAGTAGGTAGGTACTTGTTGCGTTGCCCAGTGTACAATATCCTTTTTGTTTCATTTTGTTAGAGTAAATAAAAACACGATTGCTTCTGCCTTTAAACGACACGGTTTTTCCTGTTGATTCCAGTTCATCGGACGCAATCTGCCCATTGTGTTGTCTTTGAATTGTTTGGTTTAAATAAAAATGTGCGATACCAGTGCTAGGTTAGACGGTAAAGTGGCAGTCGTCACCGGTGGCAGTGCAGGAATAGGGTTCGAGGCTGCTAAGAACTTAGCCAATCGCGGAGCCAGAGTCATTATTGCTAGTAGAAATGAAACCAAAATGAAACAAGCGAGAGACGAAATAATTGAAGCTACAGGTAACAATGATATTGCATACAGAACTATTGATCTAGGATCTTTGAAATCTGTAAGAAATTTCGCCAGTGAAACTGTGAATTTCGAGAAGAGAATAGACATTTTGGTGAATAATGCTGGAGCTATAGGCTTGCCTGATAGGCTTACCGATGATGGTTTAAATTTGACAATGCAAGTGAATTTTTTCGGTTCGTTTCTACTTACGTATCTATTGCTGCCTCTGCTAAAAGCGTCAGCGCCAAGTAGAATAATTAACGGTTCAGCAGCTTCCATGTATATTGGCGAAATAGATTTTGACCATTGGAATGACATTGGTCGATTTAATTTAATAACGTCTTTAGCAAATTCTAAATTAGCTGTAACGCTACTCACTGCAGAACTGAATAGACGACTTGAAGGCACAGGAGTGACAGCAAACAGTTTTGATCCTTTCGTAGTTAGAGACACCGATATTTTGACTAATATAAACACACCAGAGACGATTAAAGAGATATCAAGAATGTTTATGAACATGATTGGGCAGCGTAAAGAGGAAGTGGGGCAGCAAATAGCGTATTTAGCAGCAGAGCCATCGTTAGACAGAGTCAGCGGTATCCATTATAAATTCTGCAAGTTGTGGATGAATCATTGGCTGGTGAGTGATGTCAAACTGACAAGGAAACTCTGGGATATGTCAAAAGAAGTAGTCAAGATTACTGAAGATGAGGACTGGGAAACCAGAAGTATTCAATCGTAACTTTATAACTGTTTTTGTAACAATATTAATCTAGCTAACTGCGAAATGGTATTCCTAATATCTGACATACTTAACATTTTATTTTAGCATGGAATTGCGATATACAATGTAATAATATTACCTACTCCTCAAAATTTTTATAGGTGGATAGTATCTATGCTTTTATACGTGCATTTAATGATTTTTATTCATACATAAATAGGTACTATGACCAAATATAGATGTGATTATTGCAGTATTTTAATCCGATATTACTCCATCAGAAATTATAAAAAGCCAAGTGAAAGTATTTTTGATTAATTCAATTTTCTCCTGGTCTGTTAAGTTCTTTAAATTAAATAGTATTGAAGTTTAATAAATTGTGGTTTAAATTATGCACAAAATATGAGAAATATCACTCTAAATATACCTAATAAATAGGAGACAGTTTTATGTTTAATGAAAAGATGATGATGCCAAATAAGATGTATTTCTAACATAGTGTCTAAACTGTATAATTTTTCTGACCTTGAAGCTACTATTTCAGGTTCATTGTATTTAAATGTTTGTTTTATATTCATATCGTAATGCTGACAATTTTGGTATCTATTCAATATGCGTTTGTTGTATTTGACATCATTGACTAAATGGGCCCTCTGTAATAATTTGTGACTCTTATTCAAAGTTATACACCAGATTTTGATTGACACTTCCAAAAATAGTTTTCCAGAGTCCCAGAAGTGTGCCCTGTAGTACTCCTAAGTTTATTAGGTAAACATAATAAGAAAACTAGACCAAATAGTCTGAAATTATACAATTTTACTTACGAAGCAAATCATTGTTTAAATATTGGTTGTGGCTGATTAGAATCAAACAAAGTGTTTATCGAAAGTTCTCTCAATCTCAAAACAGACTATACAAAATCAAGTATACACCGTACTTGACATTGTCTCTTGTGAACCGGTTTTATTTTTATATTTTTTATCTATCAGTATGGAATTTGAACCTGTTACAAGTTGTACATACCTATATGCAGGCTACTAAATTGCAAACTGACTTACATGTGACCAGGTGAATCCGTAAACAAAACAAGTATTTACATCTGCGAGGATAATATATATATTTTTTACAATATTTACAGATATACAGACAAAATGCTCTTAATTGATAGATGCAAATATTATTATTATTATTATACCTTACACAATACCCTACTTCTGAGGCAGAATAACTACTCTAAAGAGTAAAAAAACCGACTTCAATCTTTAACTTATATGTTTTTCTCATTGATGCCGTCGTCAGAACTGGACGAAATTAAAATGGGACCAATCTGGAAGCACCAGCTTTCAAAAAAAAAATCATCCAAATCGGTATACCCAATTGATAGTTCTGAGGTAACAAACATAAAAAAAAATATAGGCGAATTGATAACCTCCTCCTTTTTGAAGTCGGTTAAAAATAAGAAGTAGCGGTTTGATCTCTTAATATTTTGTCTTTGACTTTATTCTCCATTGAGAAAAAAATAAGACGGTGATAAAGAGAGGGAGGAAGATCATCGCCTAGTGCCACTACATCACGAGCTCCAGCATGTTTCGGATGCCAGGTTAAACTATCACTCCCAGTTTTCTTTCGTGGTTGGTTTGAAAAATTCTAACAGTTTGGTCACCACAAGCCTAACAACATCTCCCAATCGGCGACGAATGTAGCAGATCATACCCCATACTTCCTTAAATAAAAGGAAAGACTTCAGCTCTGGACTGGAAGCCCCTTTTCACACGTACCGGTTTCCGGTCTAACGAAATGTATGGCCGATCGACCGGTTGCCCGCCGGTACGTATGAACGCGAACGTACATGGCCATATACTTCGCCGCCCGCCGGCCTGGCTGAAACCGGTACATGTGAAAAGGGGCTTAGAGTGAGGACACAAAGAGGCGAGTTCCCGGTGCAGACAAACCGGTACGGTTAGGTACCGATCCACAAATATAAAATATTCCAAAATTATCATATGCGCTCACGCATAGTCGGTACTCGGTACTGACAAGTCACCAGCTTTTTAAGCGTGTGTTTTTCGTTATGTCCTCACCCTTGTAAGGGATGGTAATCATGAAAATTGTCGCCATGCACAGCTTGATATATCTAATGATGATGTACCTATCTAATTGCTTAATGATATAAAGGCACAGTCCTTACAGAGTATTTATAATTGGAGTTAGAATTGTCTTTAATTGACATTTGTTACGAGGTCCTTGCTTGCTTTATAGACACTGACGGTAATGACGGATGTACGTTGGAAGCAATGTACATTATAATAAAGCTAGCTAGTAATTAAAGGTTATCAATAGACAGTATATTTTGAAATGTCATGGTAGGTTTACTGAGGAAATAGATGAAGACAAAAATATGAAACAGACAGATAAAGTTGTTGTTTGTTTTGGCAAAAAAAAGAATCATTATAGGAATGACAGATCGTGAAACTGTAACAAAAGATGCCGCTGTATTGGTAATTAGCCGAGAGATCTCATGGCCATATATCATCATCTTTGAGGAAAATCCTATTAAAGTTAATAATACAAAAAAATGACCGACGTAAATGACGTAAATTTGCATGTTTTTGCTCATTTTGTATGTTTTGGACGACTGGTCATTGGAGAAGATCCACTTTTTGGCATGAGTTACCTATACAATTGTTACTTTATTTATACTCCTTATTTCTTTCCAATAGAAGTATGTGACAGAAGAAGCGGAAATGAATAAGTGCTAACAGTCCAAAGCAAGTGCGTAGCGTTCGTGGAAGGTTCAGAGGGGAAATAAAAAAAAACAAATGAACTAATTTAAATATTTGGTTACACAGCATCTATTGCGGGCAAACCGGAGACATGTCAAACTTGAAGGTAGAAATCTACATAATAATGTGTATCGTTTACTTAATTAATAAAGAATTACTGTTTTGATAATACAGTACCTACATCGGTGACTTAGGTACTCTGGTGTTGCATATTTCCATGGGAACGTAGACCATTTACCATTAGATGGTTCATAATACGAGTATGTGCGTTTGCCACTTTCCTAATAATATAAAAAATTCCCTCCGGACTCGTGGTCCCCCTGTAATGTTCCCCTGGGGGGATAACGAGGCATTCGCATTCGCTTTTTGTCCCCCCGTAGACTTTTGCCTTACTTCCGCTACTAGGTAGTTGTCTTAATTCGACCACGAATTCTCCTAAAAATCAGGTGAACTGACTTACTACTGATAATTTATTACGTAACAAAACAAGCTGCGCCGCCGCCGTCTCACGCCCTGTTTCGCAGCTATTGCGACCACGCATTGTGCCATTGCGCAGGACATGGGGCAACTGTAATCGTAGACATAATTAACCTTTGTTCCGATAACATCGGCGTCTGCTTCCTCATTCCGAGCTGTTGCAAATGAGGTGTTGCCGTTAATGGACTTTTTCTTAGGCACACTATGATCTGTTGCAGCTGATATGTTAAGCGAGTTGAAGCTCTGTAAGCCGACGAGATGTAGTACCAAAGTAGGTAATTCGTTTTGTTATTCTTTTGAACTCAGTCAAGATAGAAAATGTTATTTTTTGGAGGTCCATAAGGCTGTAGGAAAATTATATTAAGAAATGTTACTGTCTGAAATGATTTAAGTATGGCAAAGGCAACAACGGCCTTTCCAAATCTTTTGCTTTTACTAAAAAAAGAAATAAAAACCGTTGGACATCTACAATACAATATAAGTACTCTTCAAATGTGGTTCAATCAAATATAATCACTACACCACTACATAAATAAAAAACAAAGTCGCTTTCTCTGTCCCTATATCCCTATGTCCCCATGTATGCTTAAATCTTTAAGACTACGCAACGGATTTTGATGCGGTTTTTTTTAATAGATAGAGTGATCCAAGAGGAAGGTTTTAGTATTACCATTGCACCCGTGCGAAGCCGGGGCGGGTCACTAGTATTAAATGGAACAGCTTCTACATCTGCTTTTTAAATTTTAAATGATAAAATATACACTTGCTACTGACGTAAATACGAGTAGGTATATTGAACCAAATATGTTCGTTCACCTCGCTAGGGCGCGTTGACCTTACCAGAGACCAGTTTAAATGAATAGACTGTCAATCCCCATAGAACAAATCGTAACTCAAAAAAAGCTCAAAATTTGTACAATATCCAGATGGCGCTACTCCATAATATATACAATTTCACCAGAGCCATTAAAACCAAGAAATTTAAATAACTTCTTCAATAAAACCTCGGAAAAATATATTTTTCATTTTTAGAATATGCAAGATTCTTCATTCATTTGAATTAAAACAAAAAACATTCGCATACATTATTAACACCACCCTCATGTTTAGTGACGTGAATATACAGATGGCGTGACTATATAGATAGGATGAAAGGTAGTCAAGGTACAAAGTATCGAATCGTTTTCCGACTAGATGGCGCTTAACACAAACCTTTTTCAACCTAAAATCTAAACCAATATTAGAAAGCAGAGGTTGGAAGAAAATCATTCTAGGAGAGAAACTTTTTCTTTAAACGTCTTTGATTCAAAGATTTTATTTAATTTGCAATGTATGTATATAACTATGTATGTTCAGTGGAATCTTGCAACTCAATTTTGAAGCAGATATCTTCAACCGATTGAGCTGAAATTTGATATAGGTACTTAATTTAGGGTGTTATTTTTAAATGGTTAGCATAGTAACTTTTCCTTTTTTTTGAGCAGAAAAATATAATCTGTAAGCAGAAATAGCTAATTGGTCAGCAACTCATGGCCAGCAAACATTCCAAAATCAATCTGCAATTTATGTCATTCTGGATGGCTGTAATTATTTTTGTACAGCATATTAATTATATAAGCTGCAATGAGCTGCTCCTGTTTAATAAAATTTTGGTAAGCACTCAGAGGGTAAGCAAAAAGATTCATTTTGAGCTGCATATAAAAGTAGCAAAATACTTTATAACACATTTGCTTGTAAAAGGTGTCTTATTTTACCAATTTCAATATCGTATTGTATCTCATTACGCCCAAGTGCGGTAAGTGTAAAGTAAAACGCACGGTTTATCAAGATGCTCCGTCTTAAAACGAACGGTACTTTTTAAAATCTCAGCAAAGAGTTTTTGTGTCAAAAAAGTTGTCATAAAATTAACGTTGGGAGATAAAATATAATAAAGAAATATTTATGCACACAATTATTTAATTTAATTAATTTTGACAGTAAATTACAACCAATTAATCTGTAACAAAAACACAATAATATTAATTTACTTTATTAGTAATACTTTCTGTTTTTTGTGCCTTTGTCTAAAAAAAAATGCTGATGCGCGCCGCGCGCTTTTTCTTAACGCTGTATTGTTTTTATTCGTTTACCATAGTCGGAGTTTTATTTTATTTCCTCACAGATGTGTTATAAAACGTCGTATGACATACGTGCGCTTTGACAATTACAGCCTCTGCTTACTTGTAACCCTCGCCTACGGCTCGGGCTAGCAATATCGCCTCGGCTGTAATTTTCAACCTACCGCACTTATATCATAATGTACCTACTTGTCATGCGCAAAATGGGCCCATTCCTTATAATGATTATTTAGGAAGGACTTTAGATTATGCAACTTATTGTTATTGTTGTATTGTTCTATTGTTGTATTTTTGTATTGTTGTATCGTTTTGTTGTTGTTGTATTGTTTTGTTGTTGTTGTATTGATTTGTTGTTGTTGTATTATTTTGTTGTTATATTGTTTTGTTGTTGTATTGTTTTTTTGTTGTTGTTGTTATTATTAAACGTGCATTGCCGATTTTAATAAAATGCATTCCAATTAGTAATTTTGCTTGCCATGTTTTAAATATGCATACCAATCAAATACACTAGTGCTTACAGACTTCTCTGCTGTTCAATCATGAAACCTTGCTGACCAAGTAGTTATTTTGCGGACCAAGTAGTTATTTTATTAGCAGAACAAGCATTGCTGCCAGATTTTTTTTATTGCAAACAAAATCTTTTTATGTCGACGAAATGATTTAAATAGCAGTGATAGCCCGAACGGCTAAAGAGCCGGCCGAAAATCAGTGTGGCTAGGGTTCGAATCCTGGCCTGTACCAATGAGTTTTTCAAAAACTTACGTACATATTTATCAATAGCTCGACGGTGAAGGAAAACATCGAGAAGAAACCCGCAGGTCCCAGAATTTATTCTGAGACACTGCAAACAGACCCGGTCCGCTGATGGGCTCAGCACCCATCACGTTTAGGGGTCCAAAGACTATCTCGTAAAATGTGGGTTGTGGTTGCTACAGAAAATTAATGAAGACACTGGACTCGATTCTGCAGACCATCTAAAATTCCTAATTTTAAGTAAGCCTATCCTTCTCTATAGAATACGGAAGAAAAAGGACAGAAACAAACCATTTATTATAGAGTATTGTCAAACATGTAAAATCCAACTACTTTGATGTCTTATCTGTCACTTTTATCCATGACCTTATTACATCGTTGCTAAAATTGCTAAAAACGTTTATTTGAATAAGATGTGAATGCGTCCATAAGGTTGAATTTTGTTATTTTGACATATAGGTATGACATTGTAAATAAATTTGAGAATTAATTTGAATATTCAGCAATTATAAAATTTGGTGAACCCCAAAAAAACAGCATTTCAATCATTTGGTCGGCATACAAAGATTTTGTTTGCAACTAAAAAAATCAGGCAGCAATCCTGGTTCCGCAAATAATTTTGATAAAGGTAAAAAATTAAATCATAAATAGCAAAGAGATTTAAATATAATAGGGCATAGAGGGGGCATTGGAAATATTTTCATACAAAACTTGGAAGCCTAAGCGTCATGTCCTTGTCATGTCAGTTAGTATGAACGCGAGCTGTCATTCGGTCGAAATTGTACTAGACTTATTCCACTTGGAATAACTTTTGACTTCAAATTTTCTTCACTTTGTCCCCTCTATGCATTATTATATTTTAATCTCTTTGCCTAAGCGTCATGTCCTTGTCATGTCAGTTAGTATGAACGCGAGCTGTCATTCGGTCGCAATTGTACTAGACTTATTCCACTTGGAATAACTTTTGACTTCATATTTTCCTCGCTTTGTCCCCTCTATTATTATTATATTTAAATCTCTTTGATAAATAGGCAGCTTACAATAACATGAGTTTGCATAGTAAACATTCAGTCCGCAAAATAATTACTTGTTCCGCAAAATAACTACTTGGTCAGCAAGATTTCATGATTGATCAGCAGAGAAAACATGTCTATAATAATATCTAATTGGATTGCGTTTTTGTTGAAAAATCGATAATGTACGTTAAAAGTGGGCGTAGTAAGAGCAGGCGCGTGACACGTGGGTTAGCTTAGGTTTTTCTTGTGACCACAACGCACAAGCCGAGCGAGCGTAGCGAGCAGCCGACGAAGTGCCAGAATCGAATTGGGCTCTAGGCACTTGTATAAGGCAGAATACGAAAGGTTGTACTAAGTTATGATGACATAAACTCACTTTTTTGTTTTTTTTTAATTTCTCCAAAACTATTAATCTCCGCGTTCTGGGAGTGAGTATGGGGGGTTTACCCCTCCCCCTCCCCTAAATCGAAGTTGCATAATCTAAAGTCCTTCCTAAATAGTCTTTGTAAGGAATGCGCCCATTTTGCGCAAGACAAGTGAAGTATGTATTTTTTTTCAGCCATCAAGAATGACAAAAAATGCAGATTGATTTTAAAATGTTTGCTGGCCACGAGTTGCTGACCAATTAGCTATTTCTGCTTACAGACTATATTTTTTTGCTCACAAAAATACGATTAATATGCTAACCATTTAAATAGCACCCAATAAATATGGCGCTTATTTCTGTCCCTTTCGTTTCCAAAGCGGTGGAAAAGAATAGAGCAAACTGAAAATTAGGAATTTAAGCTGGTTTGCAGAATCGAGTCCAATGATCTTATTTAATTGAATGCTAAATGTGTTTTAATGTTCCATCACAATGTCACACGCTTTTATTTATTAAAAAAATGGGTGAGTACATAAGTTATAAAAACGCAAAGATTTAATACAAAGATTTATTGGAACGAAGTTCCTTATCGCGCGTTGCGAAAGGGGGCTAGACGGATGATGATGATGATGAGGTGATGATGATGATGGTGATGATGGTTATGTGCTGAGGATGATGATAATGAGATGATGATGTGATGATGATTATGTGCTGATGATGATGATGAGATGATGATGGAACTTCTTTTTAATTTTATTTACAACATTTTAGCATTATTTTATATTTTTTAATCGATCTAATCCTCAAAGATCTAATCAGACAGAATCCACATTCATAAGAAACGACACAAACGAAATTTATTTCCCAAAGATGGGGTCGCAATTCATATTCACGTCCACCAAAGCACCACCACTCTTATACGTCACACAATTTTTTGACCCTCCCCCGTCCTTGTCACAGCCGGTCACATTTGTGAGATACCCCCCCCCCCCCCCCCCCCGCTTGTGTAACGTCACATAAATTGCAATTTTACAACTAGACGTTGAATTAAAACAGCAGTTCTGTAATGAGTTTGATTTCCATTTAAATTCTTTTTAATAAAATCAACAACAAATAAGAAATTTAAATAAAAAAAATATTAGATTTTGAAATGTGACGGCACAAAATGTAGGGCCTTTTTAGTTAGATTTAGAATAGCATCGTATGGCTAACCTTGCATTCTCATCTAAACTAAACGTGTATACAAAATTTCAGCTTCGTTGGTTATCATCCAGTTCCATCATCAGACCTGGTTACCATCTAGTACCAAAGTACTCGTCAAGACGAATCAACCAAGCCCAAACTCGATGGGTTTATGTCGTTTAATTACTGATTTCCTATGTCCATCTTCTTGCTCCATCATCAGACCGTGGTTACTATCTAGTACCAAAGTACTCGTCAAGACAAATCAAACGAGCCCAAACTCGATGGGGTTATGACGTTTAATTACTAAGTTCCTATAGCCATCTTCAAGCTCTATCATCAGACCTTGGTTACCATCTTTTACCAAAGAACTCATCAAGACGAATCATACGAGCCCAATCTCGATGGGATTGTGTCGTTTAGTTACCGAGTTCCTATGGCCATCTTCCAGCTCCATCATCAGACCCTGGTTACCATCTAGCACCAGAGTACTTGTCAAGACAAATCAAACGAGCTCAAACTCGATGGAAATATGACGTTTAATTACTGAGTTCCTCCTATGGCCATCTTCCAGCTCCATCATCAGACCCTGGTTACCATCTAGTTTCAAAGTACTCAGCAAGACGAATCAAACGAGCCCAAACTCGATGGGGTTGTGTAGTTTAATTACCGAGTTCCTATAGCCATCTTCCAGCTCCATCATCAGATCAGCTCGGTGGTACCATAATATTGCATTGTCACCCAACTTACATAAGTACACCAAATTTCAGCTCAATCGGTTGAAGATATCTGCTTCAAAATTGAGTTGAAAGATTCCACCCGAACAAACATTCATACATACATACATTGCAAGTTAAATAAAAGCTTATAATAAAAAGCACACAAATCTCCAAAAACTAACTCGTGTAAGATCGGCAACATCGCACCTTACAAAAATTACAGCCCAGCACAAAATAAAAAAATAAATCGGATATAGCGCCACCTAACGTTTTGTTTGGCCGCACTAAGCGTGGCAGTAAGCTAGGAGGTGAATATAAGTTGTAGCTGTGGTTGTTGTTTCTATTTATTTCTCCATTCGATACACCTAACGACATCTCGCGTCTTAGTAAGTAATTAGATTTCGAGTTACGATATTTTGTATGGCGTTGTCAGTCTATTCATTTATACTGGTCTCTGACCTTACTAACCACCTTGGCTTATGAATGCCTACGAAAACCAGTCAGTTTCAATAACACAACCGCCACACACGTAGGTACTTATTTCCAAAATTAAAATGATTCGCGATGACTTCTCTGATTGCGAAACGGACGTCCGTTTAGACGGGAAAGTGGCTCTTGTAACAGGAGCTACCTCTGGAACTGGCCTGGAAATCGCTAAGAACTTAGCCAAGCGAGGAGCCAAAGTCATCATCGCAAGCCGAAACCCAGCCAAGTTGGACAGTGCGAAGAAAACCATCGTAGCATCATCAGGGAACCCCAATGTCATTGCAAGACAAGTGGACTTGGAATCTCTGGCGTCCGTGCGGAGTTTTGTCCATGAAACGACATCGTTGGAACCAAGGTTGGACATACTTGTCAACAATATAGGAGCCATTGGCTTGGAGGATCGACTGACTCAAGATAACCTCCACTTGATGATGCAAGTGAACTATTTCGGTTCGTTTCTCTTGACGTACCTTCTGTTTCCGTTGATGAAGAGATCCGCGCCCAGTCGTGTAGTCAATGTGTCCTCCCTCGCCCTGATTTTGGGTTACATAGACTTGGAGCACATGAATGACGTTGGAAGATACTCCAACTTCGGATACTACTGCAATGCCAAGTTAGCTGATGTCTTGTTTACTGTGGAAATGGAGAAAAGGATCAGAGGTAGTGGAGTCAACGTTTACAGTATGGACCCGGGGCTAGGAAAGTCTGTGTTCTTCAGAAATTATGCGGACGGATTCTGGAAGACGTTTTTGAATGGAGCGCTCTTGAAGTTCGGGAGGCCGTTACACAGAGTAGCGTTGATGTCTGTGTATCTGGCAGTGGACCCAAAGGTGGAAAATGAGAGTGGGAAGCATTATAGAGACTGTGACATGTTCTACAGTAGTTGGTTTGTGAATGATACGCGACTACCTGGTGGACTGTGGGGGAAATCCAAGAAGTTGACGGGGGTCACTCCTGAAGAGGATTGGGAATTATAATTGAGTGTTATAATATACGTTCAAGTGATGAGGTGTTAAGTTATTGAATAAATTATATAAAATTATCCAGTCTCGTTTTTAATTGGACATGGGAGATTTTTGAATAACATTTTGGGCCTTAGTTTCGAAGCTGTGAAGACAAAGAAAGAGAGCTCTGGTAGAAGTGAGCCCACTTTCAGGGTCATAACATTTTACTAAAAAAGAGTTTTTTCTGTTTATTCCCGTGGGAATTTCAAAAAATCCCTTCTTGTGTGTAACGTGCGGAAGTGTCCTTTGTCTTATTTAATGGTGTAACTTACCTACATGTATGGGTGTATGAATGTTAGGTCGAGAAATGAATAGGTCTTCGATCGAGTTGTAGTTTTAACCTACTTTTATTTTGACTCCAAATTTGAGTTTGATAAGTTAAGGATTTTGTTCACTTTTTTGTATCGAACTGTGTAAATAGTTCTTGGACCTGATAATTTAAAGACACACAGACTGGATGCCTTGCAGCTCGCATGGGGTCGGTAATGCGCCTGACATTATGGCACTCACACTCATCTCGCTTCCGTGTCACTTACGCAAATGGCTTCAACAACATTTAAGGCACAAGAGCTAAGCGGTGTTCAGATTTGATTTCATTTTAAGTGACTATTAATTTGAGAAGACTGACCAAGGAAAGATAGGTAAAGTAAGTATATTTTTTCGTTGCAAATAAATCTAGAACAAACTCATAGCTAAGTTATTGAATGCTTTATTGTAAATGTAAAATGAAAGACACAGTTACATGTTGTTAAATGTGGTTAAGGGTAGATAAGTGGTGTTTTTGTCATTCTATAGTAGATACACAACAATATTATATGTTTTAGTGAGTGAAACCTTCGCCAACAAACTGTAATGCAACTGAAAACAAATAAATAAATAAATAAATAGAACTAGTAGAATTTGTAAGTAAGTTCTGTCTTATCGATTTTGCCTCGATCGAGGTTGCCTACAGTGGCATATCGCTTTGATAAAAGGTACGGATATGTGCAAGCGGTCCCTTAATATTTAACAACTAGGTATTATGCAATTCATTACAAAATCTGATAAGTAACATTAGTAAAATAAAGCTAAGTAGGTGTTCTAATACAGTAACGCGTCACAGAATAAGCGCAATTCCCCATACACCCCCAATCAGTATATTAATATTAAAAAATATGATGCATTAGTACTCTAGTATTGTCTAACTAAATGTCTTAAATAGTACGGTTTCCATAGGTAGCCCTAAACTAAGTCGTTCTAATCAAATGGTTGAAATCGATTAGGTAGTCGATACTAAACAAATTAATTTCAGGAATTGCGCTGATTGGTTACATATTGTATAATAGTACATTATGGTACAAGTGAGTAAAGTTGGTGATTACCGCTGAGGCGCCATTGAGACCCGAGCCGTAGGCGAGGGTCATAAGAGAGCCGAGGACGGTAATCATCAATACACACGTGTATCATACGACGTTTTTCAACACACTTGTGAATAAATAATACTAAAAAATCATTTTAAAATAATCATTCGCAATGGCGGGGAAAATTAATTGGTTTTCCAATTTTTTATTTATATAATTTGGAAAAGGCAAAAGGATCTAGGCCCATACAGCCTCGTTTTCCTATGCGCTCGCATCTTACAATGGCGATCGGCCATGGACTAAAAAAATTAGGTTTCTTTTTCTTTGGTTTGTCGTGGATAGCGTTTTAGCCACGTACAAAATGGGGTATTTAAAGTTTTTACAGAGAAAACCAAAGTTATATTTGAGTGAAAGTTTTGTTTATTAAACACGTACAAGTTGAAATGATCTATTTAAATACGAAGTTGCATGAAATGAGCAAGCCATATTTGTGTATTAATTTATTAGTACGATTGAATACGATCTTTTTTGTATCGAAACTTTTTTAAGAACAAAGCAACTCTAGCAACAAAATTGAAAAAAAAAATCTATAACTCACTAGTGAATAATAGCAAACAAAAAGTCTCAGTTTGATTATAGGTGTCATTATGTGCCTAATTGCAGTGAAATTAGAGCCACTTTATGAGCAAGTGTGTTGAAAATAGATTTTTCAACACACTTGCTCATAAAGTGGCTCTAATTTCACTGCAATTAGGCACATAATGACACCTATAATCAAACTGAGACTTTTTGTTTGCTATTATTCACTAGTGAGTTATAGATTTTTTTTTTCAATTTTGTTGCTAGAGTTGCTTTGTTCTTAAAAAAGTTTCGATACAAAAAAGATCGTATTCAATCGTACTAATAAATTAATACACAAATATGGCTTGCTCATTTCATGCAACTTCGTATTTAAATAGATCATTTCAACTTGTACGTGTTTAATAAACAAAACTTTCACTCAAATATAACTTTGGTTTTCTCTGTAAAAACTTTAAATACCCCATTTTGTACGTGGCTAAAACGCTATCCACGACAAACCAAAGAAAAAGAAACCTAATTTTTTTAGTCCATGGCCGATCGCCATTGTAAGATGCGAGCGCATAGGAAAACGAGGCTGTATGGGCCTAGATCCTTTTGCCTTTTCCAAATTATATAAATAAAAAATTGGAAAACCAATTAATTTTCCCCGCCATTGCGAATGATTATTTTAAAATGATTTTTTAGTATTATTTATTCACAAGTGTGTTGAAAAACGTCGTATGATACACGTGTGTATTGATGATTACCGTCCTCGGCTCTCTTATGACCCTCGCCTACGGCTCGGGTCTCAATGGCGCCTCAGCGGTAATCACCAACTTTACTCACTTGTACCATAATGTACTATTAATTTGTGATCATTGACCATCATTTGACCTGATGGAAAGCGACTATGAGGAATTGGATAGCGGTTTTCTGACCACCGCGATATCTCTTGGCCGCTGTGTGTATTTCGTTTCAAAAACGCTCTCCGCTTCTGACTTATAGCAGACATGTAAAAGGATTCTGCGGTTGCCTGGGAAAGTTATTTTCTTTGCTGCAAGTGACGCTTTGCATTTCTAATATATTCTTCAAATAGGATTAAGTTCGTGCAAATTTAACTTACGTGAGGGTGGCGTAAGCAGTTAGTGTGGCTGGATCACTAAATGCGTTACGTTTTAACAACGGTATTTATTTGTTACTAACTTTTGCCGGCGACTTCGGCCGTATTTCGGGACGAAATGTAGCCTATATCCTTCATAAAGTTGCAAGACAGAGCCCGTACACCTTTTCCCATCTCAAAGGCCGGCAAAGCACTTGTGACTCTCTAGTTGCAGGTGTTAACCGCAGGTCCATGAGGTTCAATGAGCCCCCCCCGGTCTTTAAACTTTTGGATTTTGAGGCCCCGCAGGCCCAGGGCGGGCCTCTAGTCCTGAAAGGTCTCCAAATTTAGCGTAGCTTTTATCGTATTTGTATCGACGCGCGGTGCCTCCAACTAACACCGCCAACCGCCTTTATCCTTCTTTAGGATATGATTATGAGAACATTTCGTTAAATTTGGAGGCTCCCCATGACCGGAGGCCCAGGACGGACTGCCCCTTCCGCCCCTATACCTTAGTCCGCTAGTGATGGGCATTACTAACTGAGTCAACCAGTGGGCAAGTAATAGATCATCATCATCATTTTAATCAAAGTCAAAACCAAAGACGAACATTTACTTCTGAAGGTAAAAATGAATTTTTATTTTTATAATTCCTAGGTCTTTTGATTGATGGTATGTAAGTGACTACCGTCACCCATGCACACCTGCATCTCAAGAATCACATGTGCGTTGGCCTTTTAGGTGGGAGTATGCTCTAAGTTAGAGACACTTATAGAGACGTCAATAGTCTAATAACAAGGCACTCTAAACTTGTCCATGAATATTGGCTAAATGTAACAGCAACCTATCTCCACCGACGAGTTGCTGGTTCCAGATGCACACCCCGAGTAGAACCAGTAACAAACTAAGACATGCATGTCTTAGGGCTAGGTATATAGGTATAGCAACCCGCCCCGGCTTCGCACGGGTGCAATGCTAACACTAAAACCTTCCTCTTGAATCACTCTATCTATTAAAAAAATGCGCTTTTCACCCGATGCTGCCCCCTCCCCCCCCCCTCAGTCAAGTGGAATAAGAAGGTTTCGTAATACAAGGTACCTACTAAGAATGACGTATCTCGTCGCAAAACGAATTTTAATTCTTTTGTGGTGAGAGTACCAACCCATCATCTGGAAACCTTCATGAAGGAGGACTTCTGGCCGCAGGGAGTTGTATTTCGGAAATTCCGGGGTCAATTACCTGCCGACAGCGCTCGCACGTCGCCGACACTTCGTGTAAAATAGTTTAGTTATTTGTTTTTTATGTATGTTAGATTTAAGGTATATATAATATGGGCATCTGTTTACGTTATTTAAGATCTACTAATGTAAATATTGCCTGAAATAAAGATTATTATTATTATATTTATTTAGAGTATTGCGTCAATTTTACTTGGTCGCGCTATGAATGGTTACTAATTTCGGTCCCATGCATTTGTCATTCTATGCGAATATTCTTTACGCTTTACAAAGTCAAAGTTTAGCCACCTTTGGGGCCTGCAGGTTTTCTCTTGATATTTTCCTTCACTCACCGTCGAGGTAGTGATAAACATTATTCTGTATTAAGTAGTTATTTATTCGTTCCATTATGACACAGATGATTTTTCCGGATAATATTATGTAGGTACCTACTCATATTCAAAAATAAAGCTTATTATTACTACAGTTTTTCCTGCACGGCTTTCGTTTGTAAATAGAATACCCAATACGAATCTATGATGAAAACAATTTATTTCTGAGATATCGTCTCGATGCGGTAATCGCCTGGCATAATCGAAATCTCAAAATCGTGATTGTTGCGAAGATAATATTGCTCGTGATATTATGTAGGAGATATTATGTTATAAAGTATTACCACAGAGGAGAAATGTATACCTACAGTAATCTAACAAAAAATCAGTGAGGCTCGGGTTCGAATTCTGGCATGTACCAATGAGTTTGTCGAACTTACGTATATATTGATCACTATAATAATAACAATAAAGATATTGATTTACTAAAAAGTGTTTACATGCTAACAGAGATCTTAGAACTGTATTGACAATCCTGTAATTATGGATGCGCCCTGTATCCCAAACTAAGCTAAGCGCCTGTAACTTGGGAGACAGTGTCACGTCGGTGCAAGATGTTATTAATATGACTACTTCTACTCACTAGCTCGACGGTGAAGGAAAACATCGTGAGGAAACCCGCAGGTCCCAGAATAAATTCTAAGGCATGTGTAAAAGAAGTAGGTAGGTACTATTCTGTGACTTGGCTTGCCTTACTCACCCTATAATTTATAAAATTTGTATTTTTATATTAATCACAAATAAAAACAACAGGCAATTAAATATTATAGCAATTGTCTATGAGTGCTGCGACACAAAGTTGAACACTCAGCATTATTTTACTCGAACCGAAAACAAAACGCTGAGCATCAGTGGCTTACGATGTCGGATTTGTCGGATTTTCCGCAAATTTAAATGGCGATGGACCACTGCAGATTGTCTTAAGCTGTGGCATTCATGTGGCGTTACTGACCATAATGCGGTGACCATTTCGTCATGTAACAAGTCTATTCAGCGATGAGTCGTAAGTTTTTATGAATGCGATCTTCTGTTTTTAGCAACAAAATTGTTTAGTGGAAACTTTTTATGCAACTATTTCATGTTTTAGTTAAGCCCTGGCCACACAGCGGGTGGAGCGGTGACAATTAAGACCGGTCGGGAAAAATTGTGATATATTACAATTTCATTAGTGGTATTATACACACACCGGCACAATTAGCGGAACAGAAAAAAAAGGGAGTATTTACGCATTTTTGCGTGTTACTGGCCGGCTAAACAAGCTTTTTTTAAATTTGGGTTTTAATTTAAAAATGGAATACTAAGCGACTGCCCTTTTTTTCATTCTTTTGTTTTAATTTTCATTGATTCATTTTTTCCACCGCTTGTCCGTTTTTAGAAGGTTCGTGAATTCCATTTGAAAAGCTTTGAATTGCAGTTTTTGAGGCTTTTGAGTTTTTTCGCATATTGATAATTTACGAGCATCTAATTATGCCTGATTTAACGCCATCAGAAATCATTAGGGCAGATCAAATGAGGAGAAATGGTCAAACCTACAGATCGATTGCCAGAAGCCTTCGTCGATCGTTATCAACGATTTATCGTAGCATCCAACGATACAGATTGACGAATGCTCTAGTGAGAAGGAGAGGACAAGGCCGGAAAAGGTGTACTTCAAGGAGGGATGACCGTTTTCTCCAACTTCAAGTCCGACGGAACACGAGACTAACGGCGGTGCAGGCTCGAAATTTACTGGAAGAGGTACGAGCAGTAAGGATGAGTGAGCGGACAGTTCGTAGAAGATTCGAAGAAGTGGGTATAGGCTCGTATGTGCCCGCCAAAGCCCCAAAACTTGAGAGACATCATCGCACAAACCGTCTACACTTTGGTCGTGAACATCGTGATTGGGACTTCGACGACTGGGGACAGGTTCTTTTTACTGATGAATGCAGAGTTATGTTAAATCAAATTGATGGAAGGCAGCGAGTATGGAGACGCAAAGGAGAACGGTATATCCAGTCTAATTTTGAAAATACAGTTGCATATGGCGGCGGTTCAATTATGGTCTGGGGAGGAATATGTTTAGGAGCTCGTACGGAGTTAGTAGTGGTCGATGGCGGGAATCTGAATGCTGATCGGTATATCAGGGAGATTTTAGAAGAACATGTTGTGCCATTTGCCCCCTTTATTGGTAACAACTTCATTCTAATGCAGGATAATGCTCGGGCTCACAGTGCTCGCACAGTACAGACATACCTAAACCATGTTGGTATAATGGTGATGGAGTGGCCAGCACGGTCCCCCGATATGAACCCTATAGAACACGTCTGGGACTTGCTAAAGAGGAGTGTAAAGTCAAGAATGCCCCCTCCCAATAATCTCAACGAGTTGCGAAACGCATTACTTGAAGAATGGCAGAGGTTGCCCCAAGAAACCATTGATAACATCATCCGCAGCATGCCCAGACGGATGGAAACCCTCATCAGAGCACGAGGAGGAAACACTCGATATTGAACAGTCATTGAAATTGTTGTTAAACTTTGGAAAATCTTGAATTTTCTGCTGTTTCTCTATAATTAAAAATCGAAGAAAAATGCATTTTGTTTAATTTAATTTTTATTTTTATAAAATTTTAAGTATGGTGTTACAAATGAATGTCAAAACATGTTAATTTAATTGTTGTTTCATTTTAAATAATATATTGTTTAAAAATTACATTCATTGTTCTAAATTCCCTCTTTTTTCTCCTTTTTTTTTCTGTTCCGCTAATTGTGCCGGTGTGTGTAATTGCAGGGGTTTTGTTAAGCGTCTCCTTTTCGTACAAAATAGTAAAACAGTCACTGAATGATCAGGATCGCACTGTGAGTGAATTAACTAATCAAAACGCGCCTAAACTTCACACTAGGTACATCCGCGTGATGATAATTAATATTGATCGTTTTTAACACTTTTTTGATGGCTCTGTAATATAATCACACTCTTTGAACATTTCAACTGTCTACCTACTTATATAAGTACCTACTTACGGTTTATGAGATACAGCCCGCCGGACAGACAGAAGGAGACTCAGTAATAGTATCCTTTTGGCATCCTTTGGATGTAGAACCCTGAAAATAATCATTGACAAAGCAAAGTTGTCCAAATTCGCGAGCTCCGCTGATAGAACTAGGGATGCGTGGGCGTGGCAAATCCTGTCGTCGCGACCACGTGTCACGGAACTGAGACGAGGGACTGTTCAGTGTGGCCGGATCTTTAATCCATGGTTCATAGTGTTCATGACTTCGAATTCATTTTCAATTATGCCTCATTGTTCGTTTGGAAAGTAGAAAGCCTATCAATCAAAAAATAGTCACAACTAATTGAATGACCGAACTCCAAGAGACGGTCTTATGTTATACCCGCGCGTGAACATAAGCAGTGATATAAGATATTAATCATCATCACCTACTAGAGATGCACCATTGTGGTTTAATAAGCTATCGATGACGGAATAATTATTTTAGAAAAGATCGGATAAGCCTCTGGCCTAATTGAAAAATTCTGTCAGTATTTTAAAAAAAGACAGCAGGTGATACTGACAAAAAAGACAATTTCAGTATATATTTTATGGGTAGGTAGGTAACTAGATCAGCGCTACATACATTTACCTGGACATTAAGCTATACAATATGTAAAAGAAAAAGCGCAATTCCTGAAATTAGTTTGTTCAGTATCGACTACTTAATTGATTTCAGCTATTTTTAAAATGTGTAAATTTTTTCCGAAAAATGAAATACTATACTTAGCTGAATTTAGTGCTACCTATGGAAACCGTACTATATTATTGCTCTTCATGTATGAAATTTTGTTAGACAAAACTTAAGTACCTACATACGAATGTATCATTTTTTTTTATATTAATATTCTAATTGGGGTGTATGAGGAATAGGGTTGTGTCCTACCTAGTCAAATCAGTTACTTTTTACGATCTGTCAAAACGAAATTTTACTATGGAAAATGTACTGAAATAGCAAACCGTGACGTCATAGTTTGTAGTACTCAATTGCAGCACTTTTTTTGATTGTTTTATTATTTTTAAATTTGCTATAATTGTAAATTGAAAATCGAAATACATATTTTGAGGTGTTTTCGGATAATCTTTTTAATTTATGACTACTCGCAATTTAATTTCGATGCTGTCAACTACCCAATTGCGCTTATCCTGTGACGCGTTATACCACACCACTAAGGTTCTGCTGCTGTTGTTTCCCCCGCGTAGTTCCATTACGGGAATTAAATATAGCCTATATTACTCAGGGATATTCTAGCTTTCCATTGGTAAAATAATTTTTAAAATTGGTTCAGTAGTTATTGAGTTTATTCGTAATAAACATACAAATCTTTCCTCTTTATAATATTACCAGCGACCCGCCCCGACTTCGCACGGGTGCAATGCTTATACTAAAACCTTCATCTTGAATCACTCTATCCATTGAAAAACCCGCATCAAAATCCGTTGCGTAGTTTTAAAGATTTAAGCATACAAAGGGACATAAGGACATAGGGTTTGTAGGGACAGAGAAAGCGACTTTGTTTTATACTATGTAGTGATAGTAATAGAGTAGGATGGAAGTATACCTAGATAAAACGTGTCGAGTCGATGTAACGATATTCTATCGATATCGACATGTGACATTCACTGAGATCTTCCCAGGTCATAGGAAAGTAAAAGTCAAAGGTGACTGAGCGGTAAGGCGACGCGGGCGCACGGCGTGCGTCACAATTTATCGGCACTGTACGACGTACGTAGGTACAATCAAGAGCACGTGGAGCTTGACACACTGGACTTTGTAACATTCTTATTACAATCGCCTTAGAGGTCAGACTCGCACTACAAGTGTAAAGCTTCATGTGCTCTTGACTGTACAAACATCATCATCGATCCGATTGTATGCGATTTCTATGATAGACACGTAACTTATACCTAATATAGTAAGTTCTTGGACTCAATTTACACACGTTTATTTAGTCCCAAACTAGGTAGAGCCTGTAATATGGGTAATTGGGTAGGTACAGTCAACAAAGTTGTTAGGGTTAGGGGAAGGGGGGGCATGATGGGGTATCTAAGGAAAATAACAAAAATACAGCATAATCACTGCAGTTATTACTTTTATTAATTTATGGCACGTTATGTCATTAATCTAACTATGATTTGGTACAGTTTTTGGAAAATCAACTTATCACATTTTTTTATAATAAATCATTAAATAGGACCATTCCGAAAAACCATCTTGCCCCATACTATGGGGTATGATGGGATTATGAAATTGGGGAATGATGAGGAAGGCTAATTATTCTCACAAACAAACAAATGTGTATTTCCTCCAGATCGTCATTGTCCACGCCAGTACAAGCATTGTCAGCCCAAAGTCCATAGAGCTGGCAAGCTACCCAAGGTTACCCCACACCCAATACCCCATCTTGCCTCATAGGGTAACTTTGAGCAAAAAAAAATTTGTACTAATAAAATGTTAAACGCATTCATACAAACAACATACAATATCAAAATAAACAACACTAGTAAACAAAGATCAAAAAGACATAAATGGAGTGATCATAGTTAGTTTAAAATAATGACGTTTGACCTTACATAAAATTAGATCGACGAAACGTTAAAACCAAAGACGTTTAAAGAAAAAGTTTCTCTCTCCTATAGACTGCTAATGTTCTAAAAACACTATGGAAACCGCTTCAACCAAAAATCGGGGCGCGGGGGGCGAAGTATGAGATGACGTACTAAATGTCAATCAATTTACCAATAGTATTTAAAGGACATTTTGCGCTCGGCCAATCAAAAAGCTCACATATTATTTTACTTTTGAATTTGCTCCAATAGTGACGGACTAGTGAAGTAACCATATACCACACAATCGATATCGATAAATGCTGCAACCTGTACTGTAATTTCATTTGATTTGAAAAATTTACAAATTTGAATTATAAATATAAATTATCTCATTATTTTACTTCCTTCTTTAAAAAAAATCCTTCTTTACTATAATATAAATGCAAAAGTAACTCTGGCTGTCTGTCTGTAACATTTTTACGGCTAAGCCAATGAACCGATGTCGATGAAAAGTAGGAATATAGGCTGCACCCTGAGGAAGGATATAAGTTTTATTTCATTCTGCAAAGCGGATGAAGTTGTGAGCAAAAGCTAGTATCTCAAGAAGCTTTTTAGACTTCAGGTAAATGTTATTCTATTTTTAAATTCTAAATGAATAGTATGATTCGATCTTTAGAACACTAAATTACAAAAAAAACTTGGGATCTCTTGGAAATCTGAAAATCATTTCAAAAAAATATTCCAATCGACATAAAATTATTCTATAGATATTGTATATTTTTTGTCAAGCACTAAGGAAATGTTTATAAATAAAAATACAAATATTTAAATATATTTTTTGTCGTGTTGTCTAAACAGGAAAATACTAACAGGTGATAGGTAACGCCTGTATTGGATTTCCGCGAATTAACTGTGGAGTTTCCGCACCAAACAACTACGCAAGCGGGCATATTTTTGTCAAAACCGAGAGCTTGTTTCGATCTGACTTCCATTAAGGCACTGTGTTGTCAAACCAGCGGCCACATCAAAATACGGTCTGTCAACCGAATGTTGGCGAGGATTCACTAGGGCGAGATTTACTACATTGGCACTCTATAGGAAAGAGAATGATTTTCTTCCAACCTCTTTGGTTAAAACAGTTTTCCGTTTTTAAACAAAAGACGCGTGCACCCCAACTCACAGTTTCCTTCGCACTGACCGTTGGTCGACTGAGGCTTCCTATTGGCTTATTGCTTTCTATTCACAAACGTCTAGTTTCCTGTATATGTGCGGTACCCCATCTTACCTCGATACCCCATCATGCCCCCCCTTTCCCTACATGGCCAGTAACTAATAATTCATTTTTCTGGGGAAGTCATAAATAAATCTTATTGATTAATGTTTATTTCGAAAGGTATCTTTGATCCCTATAATTTACCAAAAAAATACTATAAATACATTTAAGGCTTTAAGAGAAAAGTGAATCTTAATTTTTGGCCATGTAACACTAACAACTTTGTTGACTGTACTAACTAAGCAACTGATACACCTACTAAAAAAGATTATTAACACCCAGACAAGAAGCCAACAGACAATATTCATGCACACAAAATGTTGGCCCCAAACGGGAATGGAACGAACCCACGACCGACCGACTCAACTGAGCCAACGGGCCCTTTTAGCCGGGCTTACTATCGATATGACGTGCGTTGAATCAATCACGTCAAAAAGCTTTCCACCGTGCGCCTCTATTATACTAATAATAATATAATCTCACGCCTTTTATGACACAGGCAGAGGTAGGTATTCCATTACTGGATATACCCACATTTCACGAGATATATTGGACCCCTAAACGTGATAGGTGGTGAGCCCATCGCCGGACCGGGTCTGTTTACACATGTCTCAGAATTAATTCTGAGACCTGCGGGTTTCCTCACGATGTTTTCCTTCACCGTCGAGCTAGTGATAAATATGTACCTACGTAAATTATACTCTATTATGCTCAAGAAATATTTTCTTCAAGCACATCTCTAAGCTAAGTTCACCATTTGCTGTCATGTGTAGATTTACTGAAGCATTAGCACTGGTTTAAAAATGATAGAAAAATATAAAATAAAGGCTGATTCACGTTACACCACCGTGGCGTGGGCACTGTGCGTCCACTGTGCGCCGGTGTAACGTGAATCATCCTTAAATAAATTTTATTTCAGACTAGAGTTATTAATCAAAGACGATACCTACTGAAGATCTCGATTATCCCGTATTACACAAAGTGTTTTGTAAAATAAAATGGCAGTTTGTTGTAACAAAAACATACATTAAAGTCATCATTGTTTATGTTGAATGTTATGTGATGCCCTTATATCATCGTCTATTCGAATCGGACACTAAATAACAATTAGTCTCAAATTGTGCTTACCAACTCTTCGCTTTGTTGTTTAAGGTCTTAAGGGACAATGGTATTTAAGGTTCCGTACCCAAAGGGTAAAAAGGGACCCTATTACTAAGACTCCACTGTTCGTTTGTCTGTCCGTCTGTCACCAGGCTGTATCTCATGAACCGTGAACTTACGAGTATATTATACTTTTAGACTACTATAGTTAGACAGTTAAAGTTTTCAGAGATGGTGTATTTCTGCTATAACGACAAATACTAGAAAACTGAATAAAATAAATATTTAAAGGGCTCTTGTAAAATAACACAAGAAACGTTATTTTATTTCCCGTTTTTATAGATGGTATGGAACCCTTCGTGCGCGAGTCCGACTAGCACTTGGCCATTTTTTTTCTCACCGAAATAGGGATGCATTGTAATAGTATTAGGGCCATACCACACTACGTCGCAATACCCAGCGTCACGTGTCACAATCACAATTACCTAACTAATGAATGACACAAGGCTTATTTATGATAATAAAAGCAGGAGTAGCAGACGTCAACTAGATTTGGTTTGATTCTGTTTTATCCCCTTCTCTTGGGAATTTCTAGACACTCTTCATTAGTAGGTTCATATGTCCTAATACATAGTATATTACACACCTAGGGAAGAAAAATAAGAAATACCTCAGATCACATGAAATCTTATTTACTTCCCGAGGTGTGTATACTTTTTTTCTTCTCGACGGAGGCGGAAAGCGGCAACTTAATTTAGCGCAGCGGGCCGAAATTTGCCGCTTCCCGCCCGGAGAGATAAATAAGCTATTAACAATTCTAGCTTTTCTAGATTTAGCGTTGATAGGTCAGTCAGTTACTAGCCAGGTAGGGCATTTGTCTTTATAATAATAATATAATATAATCTCACGCCTGTCATCCCCGAGGGGGTAGGCAGAGGTATTCCATTACTGGATATACCCACATTTCACGAGATATATTGGACCCCTAAACGTGATAGGTGGTGAGCCCATCGCCGGACCGGGTCTGTTTACACATGTCTCAGAATTAATTCTGAGACTTGCGGGTTTCCTCACGATGTTTTCCTTCACCGTCAAGCTAGTGATAAATATGTACGTAAGTTTTGAAAAACTCATTGGTACATGCCAGGATTCTAACCCGAGCCTCACTGATTTTTCGGCCGGCTCTTTAACCGTCCGGGCTATCACTGCTCTTTATATATTTACTATACGGACCCATCCTAGATTATCTTCAGTTTAGGGCTGATTTTTCAATAGTCAGTTAAAAGTTATCTAAAGAATAAACATCACCTGTCACTTTTCCTTTCTATTGTGTCAGACAGTGACAGCAGTATTTTAACTTTAAGTCAAACAACCATTAGGTATTTTGATTTTAGGTATTTTGAACTGAGGTTATTTAACGTTAGGTTTTTTAATTTTAGACATTTAGATACGTAACCATTCTCTACATAAGATTTATGTGACGATTGAAAAATCAGCCCTTTTTCAAACAAACTAATATCTTAGCCAGGTAGCTTTCTATAAGAGAAAGATTTCATAAAATCTGTTCAGTGCCGTTTAAACAATTGTCTTAAAACTCCTCCCGATTTTAACTCCATTGCAAAATCAATGAAATTTCGTTTTATTAATAAACTATTAAGTCAATAACACATTACAAAATCAAAAACAAATGCCTATACAACAGGTACAGGCCATTTACACATGTTTTTTAAATGTGGTTAAAAATGAAAGGTTGTGCGTAATGGAAGGTCACGCCATATATCACAATCTCCAATAGTCGAGAAGCTGGGATGATCTGTTAATGGCTGCTGTAAGTCATAAGCGAAGAGCGAGAGCGGAAGCGTGAGCGAATAAAAAAACACTACACAGTTAATCTCTATATCTCATCGTTTGATATATAAGGTACCTGCGGCAAATAAGGCCCGCCTAACTTAAGAATGCCATAAATCCCCCGGTATTTGTTTTACAATGACAGAACCAGTCTAATGTGAATAAGCTTTTATTAAAATTTCTATCAAATTAACAAGAAAGTTAAAACTGTTTCAATTTTTAAAACTATTATATGTTTTTTAAAACACTTCCCGTGGGCCTTATTTTAATGCGGCTGTATAATAAGGCCTTCAAGTTTTATGTCTTATTTTTCTCGTGTGACAAGTTCAATATAAAGTTTAAATACTAAATAATCAAATACAACAAAAATAAAACATAATTCTTTATAATTTTATCAAAAATAAGAAACTGGGCCTTATTAAACATTAGTATAAATGCTTGTCACCGAATGAGCCTGAGAATAAGATCCATACTGAGGTTAGCGAACCTTATAATTCTCTGGACCAAATCTTGTTAATGTTCTTCGTTCATCATAGAACTTCTCCCTAGACGTTTCAATAAGTTCCCGGTTTTCAAATGATTCCATAACGTACGACGTGGGATTCCGTGGCAGTCGGCTGCAGCGCATTGAAGTTACAAGTTTTGTTCCGTCCATTTGCCACGCGTTGGAGACATTTAGGCTTAATTTGTAACAAATAGGATGCATCATGACACCGAATTAAGTAAAAAGTATAATAAGGTCCATGTCAAATTTTTAGGGGCCTTGTTAGCCCTAAGACATCGTTGCAAAAAAGTCTAAATAATCGATTAAACACACTACTTAGTAGCATAATTGATTTGTAATCACAGACTAGGTAGTATATATATTTATCTAAGTCATTTACTTAATACTGAAATAGTAAATAAGCATCAAAACTTACGATTTCTTAACGGCGATTTTTATAATTTGACACACAAGTACCTCTTCGACGAAAAATTTCCGATTACTGATTAGACGGAACACACGAACCGGCGCGAAGTTGCTAATTCGTACAAGTTGTAACTTGTTGAATGTGTGCATGAGCCGAAACCGTGACAGTAATAAATTTGGCGCGAAATATAAAAAGCGGGCCTTTTTACCCCTCGGGCCTTATTTAACGCAGGTACCTTAGAGATTAAATAATAAATATAATTATAATAATCTCACGCCTTTTTATCCCCGAGGGGGTAGGCAAAGGTATTCCATTTCTGGATTTACCCACGGACCGGGTCTGTTACACATGCCTCAGAATTATTTCTGGGACCTGCAGGTTTCCTCACGATGTTTTCCTTCACCGTCGAACTAAGTTTTGAAAAACTCATTGGTACATGCCAAGAATCGAACCCGAGCCTCACTGATTTTCATCATGTGAAGTTATATGAAGTTAACCGTTAACATAAGAGAAGAGAAGCATGAAAGTCAAATAAATGCAGTGGAAATGCGCTCGGTAAGAAGCATTAGTAGAGTACGATTGACAGATAGAGTGAAGAATAGAGTGATTCGAAAGCGTTGAGGCCTGAAAGACGATATAGTGTCAAGGATTGAAAAAGGAAGCTGAGGTGGTTTGGTCATATTGAGAGGATGAATGAAAGGCGCTTAACGAGACAAATGTACAAGGGTTGTGAATGGGCGAGTTGGTAGAGGTCGACCTAGGCGCACTTACATCGACCAGATCGGCGATGTTTTGAAGAAAAGCCAAATAAAGAGTACCTACCAGAAACCGACGAGCATGCATGAGTCGTTTGATGTTCGTAGCAAGTGGCAGTCTATTGTCTCTGCCTACCCCAATGGGAAATAGGCGTGAGATTATGTATGTATGCATTAAGAAGGTAGATATATCTAAATTGTATTTCGTCAATTATAACTTGGACCACTTTAGAGCGGCTCATGTGCGGCAACTTATAAAGTAAGTTACGATAAAGTAGTGATCACGACGCGTACACTCGATTAGCATTCAAAATCCGTTTACACGTTACGATTTTTTTAACACTTATTCAGCAATGGGCTAACGGGTTGGTTGATGTAAAACCTGACGTATTGTTGAAATTAAATGATCGAATGAAATTAAAAAATGGTTTGATTTTTCTCCCGGAAGGTTTTAAAAAGTAACAAAAATAACGCTAAAATAGTAGAGGACAAGTTTCTCATTTATTTATTTTTAGGATGACAGAGAAAAAAATTCAAAATAAAATAAATAATCCCACGCCTTATATCCCCGAGTTGGTAGGTAGAGGTATTCCGTTTCTGGATATACCCACTTTTCACAAGATATTCTTTGGATCGTACGTGATAGGTGGTGAGCCCAACGCCGCGCCGGACCGGGTCTGTTTACACTCACAACCGTCCTTTTGGCCGACTGCACAATGATTTTTGAACTTTCTGGTATAAAACATTTAAACACAGTTCCTCCTCTACAGAAAAAAAACGAAGTTGCTCCTTTGAAAGGTAAAGATAAAATATCTTCAAGTAACCAAACCGCATCTGCGAGTTTGTGGTTGTGTGTTGTGGTCTTTACATTTGCACCATTTGAACCCTCCTAAGTAGGCCGCTTGCGGTTTGGCCTTTCTCAGTATAACTATTCTCAATTTCACTGTATCCATTTTAGACGCACTTATCCAATATGAGACTTCATCTTCCTATGTTTACGCAGTCAACAAGACATCCTATCCTGTTAAATACTAAAATTATAAACGCGAAAGTTTGTATGTATAGATGTATGGATGCTTGTTCCTCTTTCACGCAAAAACTACTAAACAGATTTTGATTAAACTTTGCAGTTATATAGCTTATACATCAGAATAACACGTAGGCTATATTTTATCCCAGTATTCCCACGGGAAAGGGAACTACACGGGTGAAACTGCGGGACGCTGTTAGTGCAATGATATTTTAAAAAGCTTACTCTACAAAACAAAACAAATGTTAAATGCTATCTTACATAATTACAGTATTCAAAGTAAACAACCTAAAGAAATGGTAAAGAGTTATTATCGCTTTACCATTTCTTTAGGTTGTTTAAATAATACTTTTTTGAATTGAAATAAATCTCTACTAATATAATAAATGTGAAAGTAATTCTTTATGTTTTTCTGTTGCCTTAAAACAAAGTTACAGGACAACCCTAAGTTTAGAAACGTAATAAGTAAAATGTATTTTAAAGGCTCTGATTAAATTATTATTTAAAATTTTAAAATTATTTTTACAGTAAGTACATATTATTTTTCAATCGAATTCCTTAACCATAACTTCTATAAAAAAATCATTGATTTTCTGTAGACCTACAAAAAGTACATTTAAAAATGACAAAAATCTAATGACAGGCACTCTACACTCGTCCATGATGATTGGCTAAATGTAAACAGCAGCCTATCTCCACCGACGAGTTGCTGAGTAGGTACCCCGAGAAGAACCAGCAAGAAACTCAAGGGCAGTTCTTTTTTTAATCTCATGTCTTACTAGTAAATATGGTTTACAATAATAATCATGACTGATAAGATAGGGTCGAGTCGGTTAATATTATATTTTGGAGTTTCCATAAGTGGTGTTTAGAATAAAGCATAAACCTATTTTACTCATTAATTATTATTAAACTACAATCCTTCGTCCAAACACACATGAATGAAAACCAAATTATATTTTAAAAAACTACAGATTTTTCCACGTATGTCGTGTCGTCCCCACATCGTGAACTGTAAAACTCCCCAATAAAATTTCGCAAGCAGCTCGCCGGTTTTAATTAATATCAAATATTCTACAACGTACATTATAGTTTGTTTTTAATTATGTTTTTTTAGTCTTAACTGTTAGTGAAGTCGTGACTGACCGTATAAACACGCTTTCGTTAATGAATTACTTTATTAGCGAGCAAGAGTTTGTGTTTAAGATTTTTTTAAGGAAAATGTCTGTATTATATTGTTAATACTTATATACAGGTTTATTTGCACTTAACCTTCTGAACAACGACTGAAAATTAACCCTTCAGTAACATGTAGCCTAAACAAGGTTTGCAGGATTTAGAAGTACCTACAATTAAAGTTAATTATGTTTTTATCTCAGAAGTGTTAGATACACTACCTAATATAGATATGGGTAGGCTAAACTTTTGTACCTACTTAACTTCGCAATAAGGAGTATAACATTTTAAAATCTTTTAGTGGTTTTAGAGGCAGTCAGAGTTTTTGAGTTTATAAATGCTCTTTATAAAGTCTATTTATTGTAAGTTCTTGTTTTAAGAATTGGTTCTGGTTATAGCATTCCCTGATCCAGCTTGGTTTACCACTTTATATATATTAGTGAAAAGATCGTACTTCCAGTAGGAGAATACCTCTGCCGACCCCCTCCCAGGTAAGGCATGAGCGTTTATTAAGGCTGCTTAACATATATTATATTTGAGGTCTTGAAATTTAAGTAGGTAGGTACTTATTATCTGGTAGAATTCAATGAAAGCATTATTTCTGATACCAGTAGATAGGTCTTACGAACTGGCCGGCTGTCTAATAAATAAATAATAAATTGTCGGACACAATTCACACACGGTTATTCAGTCCCAAACTAGGCAGTGCCTGCACTACGGGTACTTAACAACTGATAAACATACTTAGATAAATATTAAACGACCAGACACGAAGCCAACAGATATGTTCATGCACACAAATGTTGGCGCGCGGGGGATCGAACCCGCGACCTCCTGCTCAGAAGGCAGGGTCACTACCAACTGAGCCAACAGGCCCGTCGACTTATCTTTCCAGATGGTCTGAGTTTGTCTGTCGGACACTGCAAGTGCTCTCAAGATATGCAAATAAAAAAGACCATACGATATTGGTTCAGTAACGTTACGTCACCGACGTGACTCCATCATTCTTTCGCTTCTTTGGGTACAACTAGCGATAGCCTCCGACTTTGTGTATTAAATGTAATGCATTAACTACATAGTTATAGTACTAGTTTAATTTAAGATTATTAACAAAACAAGAACGGACCAAACGGTGCTTTTCGAGAGCAAATGCAAGTTACTTTAAATACAAAAATTGCTAAAGGTGTGCTTGTAATATATAAAGTTTCCCTCGATACCTCTGCCTGCCCTCTGGGGCAAAAGGCGTGAGAATATTTATTTATTATTTCCTCGATTTCTCCAGGACCCCATTATCAGATCCAGACTTGATTACATTTTGCAGAAAAGACTCACTTTTATTTATTTCATTACTAGTGGCCCGGGCAGACGTCGTTCTGCCACCGTATAAACCATCCCTAGACCCACTCTAACCCACACAAAAAGTTTCATCAAAATCTGTCCAGCCGTTCTGGAGTTTTAATCAGACTAACGAACATCAATTCATTTTTATTTATATAGATAGATATAGTTAAAAGATCCCACCACTATTAGAGAGTAGGTACTTCACATTTTGTCAATAGTATCTTGATAGGTCTGCCTTATAAGTATTCTACAGAATTCAGTAAGCGACAACTCGATCTTGCGTAATGTTAATTCTGGCGGACCTGGCTTAGTAGGTAGTGACTCTGCCTTCGAAGTTGAAGGTCAAGGGATCGATTCCCGACCTTTTAAACATTAGTGTGCATAATATGTTGTCTGTGCGTATGTTTAATTGACTGTAACACATTTGGTAAGAACCAAAATGTATTTCAATTAGTTATTTCAACTCACTTCACTTCAAAAAACAAGGTTCTCAATTCGTCACGTATGTTTTTTTTGGTTGTTAATTCCGTTACATTTGAACCGATTTCGATTTTTTTTAAACTTGTATACCTACCTCAAGGGTGGTCCAATATAAGTTTTGTACAAATCTGATGAAGAACTTCATGTGGAGAACGGAACTCCTCAACGGACATCAGCAAATCACTCGCTATCAGCTAACAGTAGGTATGTTGAATTTAATTAGTCTTTTATTGTTATATATATTCGTTAAAGTCTTGGATTTTGATTTAAAATTTTGATTATCCTAAACCGCGCTTCAAAATTATGCACTAATTAGGCTCGATCGTAACATTGTCATTCGGTAAATCGGAAATATAGCTGCTACAGTTTAATTGCATCCAAATCACTGATCTTTTGGACCTTGAGGCTTTTATATGCGTAAAGTTGGCATCCCTCTGTGGATCCGCAAGACTGGCTTAAAGTATTTTAATTATAGGGTTTATATTCTGGCGGAATGCCACATAACATTATTACCCTGGGCCATGAAAAGGCTCCGATTAAGAAGAAAAACTGAAAACATTGCTTTCCTCTCTCTCTGCGACTTCGCTCTCGCACGCAACGATTTGCTTGTTTTTGTATCCTCGATCAAACTATATTTTTTATGTAATTAACAACTGTGTCCTTGTACCGTACAAACTACAAGTATTGGTATATTAAGGTGTTGTGATATCTACAACCTACCGCGTTTCAATCGCCGGCACCCATCAACACGTGGTCTAAATCCTACTAATATTATAAACGCGAAAGTTTAAAATAAATAATAATAATAAATAATCTCACGCCTTTCATCCCCGAGGGGGTAGGCAGAGGTATTCCATTACTGGATATACCCACATTTCACGAGATACATTGGACCCCTAAACGTGATAGGTGGTGAGCCCATTGCCGGACCGAGTCTATTTACACATGTCTCAGAATTAATTCTGAGATATGCGGGTTTCCTCACGATGTTTTCCTTCACCGTCGAGGTAGTGATAAATATGTACGTAAGTTTTTGAAAAACTCATTGGTACATGCCAGGATTCGAACCCGAGCCTCACTGATTTTCGACCGGCTCTTTAACCGTCCGGGCTATCACTGCTCGCGAAAGTTTGTATCTATGGATGTCTAGATGTATTGATGTTTGTTTCTCTTTCACGCAAAAACTACTAAACGGATTTTGATGAAACTTTGCAGTTATGTAGCTTATACATCAGAATAACACATGGGCTATATTTTATCCCCGTATTCCAACGGGAACGGGAACTATGCGGGTGAAACCGCGGGTCGCTGCTAGTATTTAAATAATTGCTAATGTTATTTAAATATATTCGGAAAGAGTAACCGATAGGCGTAAAAGTTTATGCAACAGTAATTAGAAGTTTAGATAAATACCCGTGGAGATAATTTGCAAACTGTTACATGTACTCTGGAGTTTTAATTGCGCTTTAACTACCGTGGATGCAATTTATTGCAGCCCAAATGTCATATTTGTAATTCGGTGGTGGTTCAATTGCATGATTTCAATTGACGAGCCTGTCTCGGGTGATTGTGAGTAATCTGAATAGGAGGTCGCAGGTTCGATATACCGGCTTATGTTTGTTTGTATGAATGTTAAATTGGTTGTTCCGTGTCTGGTGGTTTGTATGTCTATCAATGAGAACTAGATTGTATTAGTTCCATATGTAACCTAAAACTGACTACCGAAACAAATATATTAATTAATGTCATCTGGACCTTATGGTTTATGGACCTCAAGTTTAGTCACGAACACACTTACATACATTGACTTCTGAAAACGTGATGCTTCGTTCTTGTCTTATTTAAATTAGTTTATTTTGACTTTCTCAAGTTTTTACAAAGAGTGTACCAACTTCTCTGCTTTTCTTCTCTGTGCTCCACTGGGTTTGAGAAGGCAAGTTAAGCCGTCACGTCATCACATCACGTCGGGGTCACCAATATGGAGGAGCGGAGGTGGAATGCTCCTGCATCGTGAAAAGGGAAGATCTTCCGCCAGGCGAGGGGATCGTGCCTGGGGACCGCGGTCCAACGGTTGATGTTGGACAGTTGTATTTATACAAACTCATTAGGAAACTCCGATTCAAATTCAAATTCAAAAATCGTTTATTTTCTATTGGTATTAAAATATACACTTAGAAACGTCAATATTTTATAATAACAAGGCACTCTAAACTCGTCCATGAAGATTGGCTAAATGCAAACAGCAACCCATCTCCACCGACGAGCTGCTGGTTCCGAATGCAGTACCCCGAGAAGAGCCAGCAAGAAACTCAAGGGCAGCTCTTTTTAATCTCATGTCTTACTAATAAATATCGTTTACAATAATAATTATAATTAATAGCCTTACATAGCGTCGACTCGGTTAATCCCATGCATGTTGGTCTACTAAGTAGTCTGTAATTTTATAGTAGCCTTTTTTATGTAATTTTTGCTTAACTATTATTTTAAATTTGTCAAGAGGCAAATTTTGTAATTCAATGGGAATCTTATTGTAAAAACGTATACATTGACCCTTAAAGGATTTGGTAACTTTAGATAATCGACTAACACAAGCAGCCAGTTCATTCTTATTTCTAGTGTTTATACAATGTCTGTCACTATTTTTTTTGTAAAGTGATATATTCTTTTTAACATACAATACGTTTTCGTAAATATACTGTGACGCCAGTGTCAGTATATTAATTTCCTTGAATTTTTCCTTTAGAGACATCCTAGACCCCATTTTATAAATGGCACGAATGGCTCGTTTCTGCAAAATAAATATTCTCTGGACATCAGCAGCATTCACGGCATATGCAGCAGAACTGAGCCTTTGCGCCAACGTATCAATGTGCGGTCCCCACTGTAACTTAGAGTCTAGAGTTATTCCTAAAAATACTGTAAGTAGTGTTTACACATTCTAATTTTTCGTTTTTAACTGTAACTGAGTTTAAAGTTCGTTTAATATTTGATAAAGAAAAATGTACACATTTAGTTTTTTTCTCATTGAGAAGTAAATTATTAACGTTAAACCAACTGACAACATCATTAATTGCACTGTTCACTTCGTCATAAGACTTAATAGGTCGTTTAATTTTAAAAAGTAGAGATGTATCATCTGCGAACAGTACAATATCATGTTGCACTCGGTTGGGTAGGTCATTTATATAGACCAGAAATAGAAAGGGGCCTAAAATGGAGCCCTGCGGTACACCAATACAAACCGCCGATCCAGACGATCTTGAACCGTTTACATCAACACATTGTATCCGGCTTCTCAAGTAGGACTTTATTAAATCAAGAGCGCGGCCTTGTACTCCGTAATGACGTAGTTTTCTGATGAGAATTTCATGATGGACACAATCGAATGCCTTAGATAAATCACAGAAAACCCCAACAGCATCCTGCGACTCCTCCCAGGCATCAAAAACATGATTTACTAGCTCAACACCGGCATCGGTTGTCGAGCGACCCCTAGTAAATCCAAATTGCTTTACAGACATTATACTGTTGATAGAAAAATGTGCACTCAACTGATATAGAATAATTTTCTCAAAAATTTTACTAAGAGTCGGTAGAATTGATATTGGTCTGAAGTTTTTGCTTTGAATAATGGAATAATTTTACTATGTTCCATCAGATCAGGAAACACGCCATCATCAACGCATTTATTAAATAAACAAGCTAGAGGTGAGGCAATTAAGTCTATTATGGATGATATGATTTTTACAGATAAGCCGTCGAGATCGGCAGTATTTTTCATTTGTATTGAATTGAATGCTTTTAGGATGTCCCAAGGATTTACATGATCGAATACGAAATTGCGTGTATTACATGCAGCGGTATGTTCTTGTAGTAGCGATTCAGCGAGTGCGGGTGACGAGTTAAGTGACTTGGTCGTCGAGACTGGAATATCAGAGAAAAAATTTACAAACACTTCAGATATATCTTTATCATTTCTTAAAATTCTATTGTTAACTTTCAACTGAAAGTCAAAATGTTGAGATTTAAATTTTCCAGTCTCGCTATTTATAATTTTCCATGTAGTTTTTACAATGTCTGTGCTATTTTTGATTTTATTACTTACATGGTTAGCTTTAGCCGCGGTACAAATACGTTTAAAGACTTTTGAATATTGACGCACATAATTGCAAAAGGTATCACTAGTGTTATACGTCCTTTCCTCGTATAGTTCATATAATCTTTGTCTGCTTTTATGAATTCCCACCGTCGCCCAATCACTGAACATTAGATTGTTATTGATTTTTACACTTTTTGTTTTAAAAACATTATTACATTCGTTCTTAGCTAGTGTTAATACTGACTTGTACAAATCATTAGGGTCATCACAGTATGAAAAATCTAAAAGTTTATTTTCTATGTTATTTCTAAATTGCTGAAGGCGAGTACACGTTACTGGTCTGCATTTAATATCTTTCTTTAGTGCCTTTTCAGTACACATCTGATAAGTTACCATCAGGCCACAATGATCTGAGGATAATTTATTAATTACGGCTGTATCATCAGGCACGAGGTTTGTAAAAACATTATCGATGCATGTTGCTGTGGTCGCAGTAATTAAGGTAGGCACTGAAAAAAGATTTACAAGATTATGACATTTGAAAAATGATACAAGCCTACTACCAATACTGGATGAAGTATCTAAAAGGTTAATGTTAAAATCTCCACAAACAACAATGTATTTATTTTTATTGCTAATTTTACATATGGCTTCATCCATGATTTTCTCAAAGTGTTCATAACAAGAACTGGGGGGTCTGTACACGCTCATTAGTGCAGGCTATCTCCACAGATCGCTCAACAGAGAGCCCAACAATGTCTTTACACTTCAGACCGTTACGTACAAGTATTAGAGAGCCACCGCGTATCGAGGCCTCCCTGCTGAATGAGCTGCCAACCTGGTGGTGGTTAAAACCAAAAGTGAACTGGTGTTTTCTTAGCCAGTGTTCTGTAATGCACATTATATCAACATTATGACAGTTCATAAATAGTTCAATTTCTAGCTCTTTACTTAACATACCTTGAATATTTTGATGCACCATGTTTATTTTATTTAGGGTATTGCAATTTAATTTTTTACTTTTACTAGTAACATTTTTATTAATAGGACATGACGTATAGCCAGAGTTAATCTCTGTTGTCTCTATTTCTAATTTAAATTATTATTTGGAACAAATTCCAAGCTGTTACAATTTAATGTCAAATTAATCGATTGCCCAATAGGGTCAGCCATCGGGTTAGTCAACGAATTGACTGAATTAGTAATAAAATAAGATAGCATATCTGCTAACTGTCGCGTATAATATTTAGGAAGATAGTATTTATCTTTGGTCAAATAAAAATGTTTACTAATAAAATTATTAGTGTCAATAAAATTAAATTTATGAGTATGACGACATGCCAAAGTATGTAATGTCATATTTAAATTATGTCTATATTTATTTTCACACTCAGTGTGACTGTTACTATAAGGGAGTGCAAACAATATTATGTTAGTGACATTTTCTAGGTCATTTAATTGTGCAAAAATGTTTGTAAGACATTTTTTGTTTGCATTTCCCCGCCTGCCAATTAATATAATAATAAGTTGTATTTTTGTTATGCTTGGCATCTAGAATATTTTTTAATATGTCTAAATAAGTGGCCCCTGGCATGCAATTGTTTTTAATTGCATGCCCCAGCTTGCTGCTAAGCTGTAAACCCATGTTTTTACCTATTTCATCACTGTACATCACAATGTTTTGCTCGGTCTTGTTATTGCTTATATTATTACCTGACAGTGAGAAAGAGAAAAGTTTTAAAAAATGCGTATTTTTTTATATTTTTAAAAATATCATATCTCGTGAACTATCTGCCCTACAAACAAAATTTAACACGTATATTATAGGAAATTTTATTCTCTACAACATTGAATAGAACTGTTTTGTAGCTAAAATGCACCGAAACAAAGATATAAGTGAAAATCTAAAAAAAGTGCCGATTTTTTTCGGTTTTTTCAAAATGGCGGCGGGCGCGGAGGGGGGGGAATTGTGCATTTTGCATTTTAAACACTTAACAACCATCCTAGACAACATGTAAAAAATTTAGAACTACCGGACCGTTTGTAAGGTAACCCCCCTTATTTGGTCTCTATTCACTGTACTATAGGGGGCGACGGGGGAAAGGGAGACTGCGCAGGGCCCGCCGCCGCCTGCGGCTCATAGTTGGTGGCGGGGCGGTACCCGCGGACGGCACGGGCGAATTGGGACTCTGATGACAGTTACAATTAGTGTTATATTTAGTCAGAGATTCAAATCGATCGTAGTTATCTTTAGTTGATTGTAGCAATTCGTCCAGTGCCAGCGAGTACGCGTGTATTTCCTTTTGCGCAGTCTCATATTTTGAAGTTATACATTTCAAAGAATCGTTCAATCCGCTAATTTGTGATTGAAGCTTTTGTGTGTCGCATTCATGAGTAGTCCTACTTGTTTCTAAAGTTACATTACAACTGTTTAACTCGCTTATTAATTCGCGACGTTCCTTTCTTAAATCCATATTCTTGCAAAATTTACTATTTTTTTTAATTAGTTTTTGAGTACTTGTAATGTACTTTTTAATGTTTACATATTTTTTTAATTTCTTATTACTGTTAGTACTACTACTTGGCTCCATTGACTTCACTGGTGTAGTGGTTGGGGTTTCACTGGTGAGGTCAATGGTTACACAGGGGTTTCGTGAGTGTGAGACAGCAGAAACAGCTGATGGCGTGCCAGGTTGGCTGCCGACCAGCTCCTCAAATAGGGAGTGCGTTCGTGATGACTGGAACTCTTGTACTCTGACTGGAACTCGATAGCGCGATTTAGACCTCGGCCGTCTATTGGCGCATTCTATGTAGTCTATGTAGTCGTGGCGCTACACCGTCATTGGTCACGATTTTCATAGTGTTCACGAACAACAGAAGCCACGTCAAAATATAGTCTTGGATGAGTTGAAGGATTAGGTATGTCAGCCTTGGAGAAATGTGGCTCATACTTTTACTAATTAGTACTAGTGGACCAACATGCATGGGATTAACCGACTTTACGCTATGTAAGGCTATTAATTATTATTGTAAACCATATTTACTGGTAAGACATGAGATTAAAAAGAGCTGCCCTTGAGTTTCTTGCTGGTTCTTCTCGGACTGCATTTGGAACCAGCAACTCGTCGGTGGAGATGGGCTGCTGTTCACATTTAGCCAATCTTCATGGACGAATTTAGAGTGCCTTGTTATTAGACTATTCACTTTTCTAAGCGTAATTTTCAATGAAATATACGGAAATAAATACATTTTAATTTTCTTCATGTGGGGCAACCCGGGCAACATTTAATAGCTCAGTAGTAGTCTGTAGACTAACTTTGACTTTGGGGCAGAGGGCATCAACAGTGGCTCGCCATCCCCTTCGGTCTTGAGCTTTGCGCTTGATTTCGCTCCAAGTCTTGGCAGTCTTCTTCGCTTAATCTAGCACAGTGCGCCGCCAGGTTTGTTTGGAACCCCCTTTCACTTTCCTGGAAGGTTCCAATGCATTGCCTATTTTGTTAAACAGGCATGGAGTAGGCTGTTACGGTTTCATAATAAGAAAGATGCATTTCAATCAGTCTGTCGCCTATAGGCAGTTTTAATTGGAAATTGTCTTAAACAGGCTTTCTCTTCCATTATCGGATAGCCTAAAGGCAACGGTTACTATTTAGTGACCTTTCTGACAAAGTTTTTTTATATTAATGAGATAACAAACATCCGTTGAATTGAAAGGACATTTATTAAGATATCCAACAGCTGGTTTACGTATAGGTAAAATGAAATAATGAAATAATTTATTTTATAACACATTTGCTCGTAAAAGGTGTCTTATTTCACCAATTTCAATATCGTATTGTATCTCATTACGCCCAAGTGCGGTAAGTGTAATGTAAAACGCACGGTTTATCAAGATGCTCCGTCTTAAAACGAACAGTACTTTTTTAAAATCTCAGCAAAGAGTTTTTCTATGTCAAAAAAGTTGTCAACATTTTATGATTAAAATTAACTTTGGGAGATAAAATATAATAAAGAAATATTTATGTAACATAATTATTTAATTTAATTAATTTTGACAGTAAATTACAACCAATTAATCTGTAACAAAAACACAAAAATATTAATTTACTTTATTAGTAATACTGGCTGTTTTTTGTGCCTTTGCCTAAAAAAAAATGCTGATGCGCGCCGCGCGCTTTTTCTGTTTTTATTCGTTTACCATAGTCCGAGTTTTATTTTATTTTCTCGCAAATGTGTTATAAAACGTCGTATGACATACGTGCGCTTTGATAATTACAGCCTCTGCTTACTTGTAACCCTCGCCTACGGCTCGGGCTAGCAATATCGCCTACTACTACTACTACTACTATTGCTCAAAATGTGGTACATGAGGATGACAAATTATATGTAGTCTCACACATTTTACCAGCAACTGGCATGCAAAAAGTCTTACGTTATTAGTTATCTATTACATGTTTATTATAGCAACGCCAATAACAGGATATCATAGATAAACAAAGTAGAACATACTCGTAGTTATAGAGCAAAGGAAAACCTCGGTACGGAAGATATGCCTCCTTTCTTATAAAAAAGTGTGAAGTGGACGATGGATTTATTATCTATCACCTTTAGGGGTGAAACATGGTTAGGTATTTCTAGAAATGTAATAGAAATGTATAATGAAATTGCCGCTCTGCAGTACTGGCCATTTCATATCAAAATAATTTTTGTTTGGCTAAGAATTCTAATTTCAAATAAATTTTATTTTAAAAACATGGAATTCTTCTTCCAAAAGTAGTCATTTGTTTATTGCTTAGTGTTACATTTTTATCGCATTTCAATCTTTTTCGTCATCATGGATACGTTGAAATTTCGAGTAATTATGGAATATGAGTACCTACCGTCGTGGCAGCAACGCGGCACAAGCGGCACGCAACATCAACGACGTTTACGGAGCTAACTCTACAAACCAACGCACCACCTGTTAATGGTTTGTTCGCTTCCGTTCTGGAAATTTCGACCTGAAAAATGAACCTCGCGGTCGTCTGAAGACTTTGGTCAACAATGACGAATTAAAGGCGATTGTGGAAGCTGATGATACACAATTTACGGCTGAATTAGAAGCAGCTTTCAACGTTAGCGTCAAAACAATATTGGTCCATTTGCGTCAAATCAGCAAGGTAAAAAAGCTTGACAAATGGGTGCCCGACGAATTCAATGATACGCGATATAGAAGTATACGCGTTGAGACGTGCCTTGCACTGCTCAACAGACACACAAATGACGGAATTTTGAACCGCATTACCTGCAATGAAAAATGGATTCTGTTTGATAACCGCAAGTGCTCAGCAAGTTGGTTGGATCCTGGTTCAGCACCTACTTACCCCTAGAAAAGTGATGGTCACTGGTTGGTGGTCTAGCGCCGGTGTGATTCATCACAGCTTCTTACCAAACGGGGTGAGCATTACTGCAGATGTGTACTGTGAAGAACTGAACACAATGGAGAAGCTGGCACATCTCCAACCAGCATTGGTCAATCGCTCGTCTCCGCTGCTCCTGCACGACAACGCGTGACCTCATACTGCACAGCAGACGGTCTCCAAGTTTTAAGAACTGGGGTTGGAAGCTCTCCGTCATCCGCCCTACTCACCAGACTTTGCGCCTACAGACTACTACTTTTTCCAGAGATTGGATAACTTCTTGGCGGGAAAAAAATTCAATACCCAAGAGGCAGTACAAAATGCCTTTTAAGAATTTGTTGCCTCCCGTCCAGCTGATTTCTTTAATCAATAAACGGCCACTGCGTTGGCAAAGATGCATTGATTGCATGGGTGATTACTCGATTAATACAAATAAAAAATACATGAAAAAAAATCGTTTAAATTTTTTCATACAAAACGGCAATTTCATAGGTACCTGAAGACCTAATATTTGCCTTGATTTCGGTGCAGGTAACATTTTGTTGCAGAATTCGGCAAAATCTGTCTATTATGACGTGAAAATATTTAAATTATGTGATAATGAATTACAATTAACATAACTCCTAACACCTTGTCGGCCAACCCAGTGACCTCTCGGCCTTGCGCATACATTAGCTGTAGATTTTATCTATATTGTATTAGCATTTTACCTTGTTACCTATCACTTATTATAATTCGTATTTTGCCCCTCTTCTGTCGGTTATGCATGCAGCATGCTCAGCATGGCTGGACTTGTTGGCGGTGAAAGCCGACTGCAGAGTGTATGATTGTGAACAAAATAGGGAGAATGTAAAAAGAACAAAAAAGCGGTATGCAGAGTTTAAAAAGAAAGTTAAAGAGTGCGTGGCGAGAAAGAAAGAAGAGAAGAATAATAAGTTGGATCAAAAATTCTGCTCTAGTTTTCGAAATAACATAAAGTTATTTTGGAAACTTGTAAGGAAAGCGCAGGGGCAATCCACAAAATCTTATCTGAGTGTAATACGTGATGAAAGTGGTGAACCTATGATTGAAGAACGGCATGTACTAGAGCGGTGGAAAAGATACTTTGAAAGTCTGTTTGAAAAGCAAGAGGATGAGCATGAGAGTGAAATTTGTGAGATTTCAATTCCACCGGAAGATTTCGAAATAAGTATGAAAGAGATTGTGGAAGCGCTAAAAAGTATGAAACTAGGTAAAGCTGCAGGATATGATAGCGTGACGGTAGAAATGTTACGGGCTGGTGACACGTTGGTAACAGGCCTGCTGCAAAGACTCTTTAACCTGTGTTTGGAACATGGCCGAGTACCAGATGACTGGACTAAGGCGGTAATTGTACCACTATATAAAGGAAAGGGGTCGCAACAGGACTGTAAGAACTATCGTGGCATTAGTCTCTTAAGTGTGGTCGGCAAACTATATGCGAGGATATTGATTGATAGGGTCGTGAGTGAAACGAATGAGAGGATATGGGATGTTCAGGCAGGCTTTAGAAGGGGGATGGGATGCATGGATCAAGTCTTTTCCTTACGGTGCGTCACTGAGAAATTTTTGGCAAAAGACCAAAAAATATTCTGCGCCTTTATAGACCTGGAAAAGGCTTACGATAGAGTGAGAAGGAATGAGCTATGGTCAACACTGGCCATGCATGGGTTGAACCCTATTTTGGTACAGGGTCTGAAATCCCTCTATAGGGATTCTAGAGCCTGTGTCAGAATTAATGGCGCCTACACGGACTGGTTTGACATCTCTGTGGGTGTTAGACAAGGTTGTGTAGCATCGCCATGGCTTTTCAACCTTTTCATGGATAGCTGTTTGACAGATTTGAAAGAGCGAGATTGTGGAGTACGAATGGGAGAGGTACGTGTCAAATGCCTGTTATACGCCGATGATCAAGTAATACTTGAACCATCGGCGTGTAAGTTGCAGGACACTGTAACTCTTGTAAATGAGGCATTTAAGAAGAAAGGCATGAAAGTGAATGTAAGCAAGACGAAGGTAATGGTTCTGGAGAAAGATAGGGACATGTCTGAATGTGATATTATGATTGAAGGCGAGAAAGTAGAACAAGTGCCAGAGTTTGTTTATTTGGGAAGTAAGTTTACAAGAGACGGAAAGTGTGACAGTGATATTGAAAGAAGGGTGAATGCAGGGAACATGATTAACGGAGCTTTGCACTCCTTTATGAAGAGCCAGAATGTGACAAGTAAAGCACGTCTGGCTGTTCATGATGGTGTGTTAGTACCTACGTTGATGTATGGCAGTGAGTGTTGGGTATGGCAGAAGAAGCATGAAAGTAGAATAAATGCAGTCGAAATGCGTTCATTAAGAAGCATTAGTGGAGTAAGATTGATAGATAGAGTGAAAAATAGTGTGATCCGAGAGCGTTGCGGCTTGAAAGATGATATAGTAACTAGGATTGAAATAGGAATGCTCATGTGGTTTGGTCACATTGAGCGGATGAATGAAAGTCGTCTAACGAGACAAATATACAAGGGTGTTGTGAATGGGCGAGTCGGTAGAGGACGACCTAGGCGTACCTACATCGACCAGATCGGCGATGTGTTGAAGAAAAGCCAGATAAAGAGTACCCGAAACCGACGAGCATGCATGAGTCGTTTGATGGATGTGGAGGAAGCGCGTGAGATCTGCCAGGTTCGTAGCAAGTGGCGGTCTGTTGTCTCTGCCTACCCCAATGGGAAATAGGCGTGAGATTATGTATGTATGTATGTCTGTCGGTTACTCGATTAAAGTTCTGACAACTTGTACATTTACTAAATACAATACAAATAGGTATTAATTTTATTTAAATACAATACAAAATTGTCGCCTGCGGTATTTTAGGACCGAAACGACCTTCAAGAAAGGAAGGCAACGCACTTGTGACTCTCGAGTTGCTGGTATTGCAGGTGTCTATGGGCGACGGTAGTCACTACTATCAGGTGACCCGTCTCCTCGTTTGCACCCTATATAATATAAAAAAGTTGTAACAAAATCCCAGGCAGCAATCGGCAGAGGCATGGCATATTGGAAAATCACTTGCAGAAACAGTACGCAGTCCATCGCCACCCCCCTCCAGCACCTTTAACAAACCCCTAACATCCCCAATTAATTTATTTGTAATTGCTGTTTAATTCCTATTTCTTTTATTGTAAATTTTGCATGCCTCTATGGTAAAACATGTTGACCAATTTATTTTTATAATATTTAACACCATTCCTACCATGTTTTGTGCAATAAATTATTATTATTATTATTATTATCATTTGTGCTTCTAGACACTGACGTAACTGAGGTAGAAAGGATAATTATGGGCCTGAAAGACGACAGTGCAGTTGGATGGGACAATATATCAAATAAGATACTAAAGAAATTTAAGCACATTTTAATCCCCCCCCTAACTTATGTCCTCCGAAAATGTATCTCTGAAGGAACCTTCCCTACTAGTCTTAAAAAAGCTATTGTTGTCCCTGTTTACAAATCTGGCAGCAAAGATCAAGTTACCAACTATCGGCTAATTTCTTTATTGCCCTCTATATCTAAAATATTGGAAAAAATCATAAATAATAGATTAGTGCAATTTCTAGAGAAGCAAGCGTTTTTTTCTAAAACGCAATTTGGTTTTAGGCCGAAATTATCAACTGCTGATGCGGTGCATCATTTGACTGACCACCTAGTGCAGGAACTTGATAAAGGTAATCAGACTGTAGGAATATTCCTTGACCTCTCCAAAGCTTTTGACACCGTTTCTATTCCCATTCTTTTGCACAAGCTTGAAACTCTAGGTATAAGAGGCACTCAGTTTAAACTTTTCAAAAGTTACTTAACCGACCGCACCCAATGCGTGAAAATAGGTAATGTTCTCAGCTCTGATCTGAAAAATACCTCTTTTGGAGTTCCCCAAGGAAGTATTTTAGGTCCTACGCTTTTCTTAATTTACATTAATGACCTTTGCAATCTAAAATTAGATCATGGCAAAATCATTTCATACGCTGACGACACTGCTCTACTTTTTTCGGCTCACTCGCAAAATGAAGTATTCAAATATGCACAACACGGATTTAATATCGTAAATCATTGGCTTCAGCACCATTTACTAACTCTAAATGCGAATAAAACAAATTATATTAAGTTCTCCATGCGCAAGTCAACCCCGGCCCCAAGTGACACGAAATTGTATGCCCACCATTGTTTATACCGTACGGATAATACATGTAACTGTCCCAATATAAAAATTGCATTTCAAATAAAATACCTGGGTATTATACTCGATGAAACTCTATCATTTAAGCATCATATTGAAGCCTTAAGCTGCAGACTCCGTAAGATAATATTTGCATTCAAAAAATTACGTTCCATTGCAGACGCAAATATAATTAGACAGGTCTACTTTGCCCTGTGCCAATCACTACTAACATATTGCATTACGTCATGGGGTGGCGTGGGTAGAACATTATTACTGACTATCGAGAGGGCCCAGAGAGCGATACTTAAGGTCTCCACTTTCCGCACTTTTCTCTATCCCACTGACCTCCTGTATAAATCCTGCAATGTACTAACAGTAAGACAACTTTTCATAATGAGAACAGTACTAAAACAACACGCAGCACTTCCTTACACTACTGAAATTACTAACAAAAGACGGAAAGATATAGTTTGCCCTCAAGGACCTGGAATAAAACATGCTTTCTCATCTAGATTTTACGTTTTCCTAGGACCTCTTCTTTACAACAGACTGAATGCAATATTATGTATGCATCCCCTCAGTTATTATAATTGTAAGAAAATTATCCATGATGCCCTCCAAACTATGTCCTACGAAGATACAGAGAACTTACTAGTAGTGTTAAAGTATTTTTTTTGTTAGATGTAATTCTTTTAGATGCTAATATTGTATACACATTTTTAATATTATTTTTGTTTCGTATATTATACTTTGTAAGTGATTATTTGTAATTGTTTAAGAAAATATTTAAGGCCTTTTTCGCCTGAAAAACAGGGTTCCCTAGTTCAGGCACATGTGATAATTTTGTACTGTAGTAAGTAAGTATTGGTGTATTTTATATTATAACAATGTTCCAGAATAAAGTTATTATTAAAAGTTATTATTATTCTATTCCTGGAAATCACTTTTCATCAGAATATTTTAGGACCCAACTTAACAGGTGGTGAGCGTATCACCTGACCACGGTGCTGATACACACGCCTGAGAATCAATTCTGAAAACTGCGGCTTTCCTCAAGTTTCCTTTCACCGACGAGCTATAAGTTTATGCAAACATCATTGGTCGTCAAGAGCGCATGAAGCTTTACACTTGTAGTGCGAGTCTGACCTCTAATGCGATTGTAAATAAGAACGTTACAAAGTCCAATGTGTCAAGCTCCACGTACTCTTGACTGTGATGCCGTCACGAGGAATATGCCAAGCGTCATGGATGAGAAACCTGGTATTATACTCATCAAATTATTATATTATATCCTCCGGACACAGACAACACGAGGTATTTGACTCATCAATAGATCGTAAGATATAAATAGAAACTTCATTATAATAATAATACAACATCATAAAAATAAACTATAAACATTGTTTTTGTAAAGCAAAACCCGTTCAGTAGAAAATATGTATTTATGCAAATAGATATACATTAATTAATATTTTTTGGCGCCAACTGCTGCAGCGCTTTCACCTTAGATAAAAAAGTATATGATAAGATCACTATTAAAAACAAATAAATTTAAATATTACGTGTAATTTGAATAGTCAAAAACAGGAAGTTCTTTTATAAATTATTTCTTATTTTATATATGTATTGCAAGATCTTGCTATCTCGTATTGATTTGATTTTACTAATAAAAACTCTATGGAGAGCCAGAAAGTGACTAAAAAAATACAAAGAACAGTCTGGCTGTTCATGAGATGGTGTGTTGTTTCGGAAAAAGCACGAGAGTCGAATAAATGGAGTAGAAATGCGCTAGAAGCATTAGTGGAATACGATTGATTGATAGAATAAGGAATACGGTCATCCAAGAGTGTCGTGGCTTGAAAGAAGATTTGGTGACCGGGATTGAAAGGAAAGCTCATAAATATTTATAGAGATCTTGAGTGACCGACTCGGCAGAGGGTGACATACAGAGTAGGTACACGAAACCGACGAGCATGCATGAGTCGTTTGATGGATGTAAATGAAGCTTGAGCTGCTTGAACTTATCAAGCTACTACTCTCTCTACTACTACTATCTCTGTCTACCCTGTCGAGAAAACGAGAACTCGAATATGACATGAACTTGAGGGTAATATTTTTTTATTCGGGAAAATCCTCGATTTCGCTATTGTAGAAAATTTTACAGCCAACCTTTTTTCTAGAAATGTTCTTAGCAAAAAGGTTTGACGAAAAGAGTTCTCACTTTTTCTTCAAACCTTTTTGGTTAGGTATTAGTAATTAGTATATGTATGTCGTCAATTATTATTGGCCTAGTAATTACTTACATGGTTTTGGGCACCAAATTATTGTTTTAACGGTCGCTTACTGTTTTTGAACTCGTGCCTTAATGTGGGCCTTCAATTAACATGTTATCTTAGTGGACCTTGACAGAATATAAATAAACTTGTTTCAATTTTAAATGCACTTAAACGTGGAATGTTAAACATTCTTGTTTACACTTTGAGTTGTCAAAAAGTGAACGGTTTGTGAACGTCGCCAATCGGTGTAGCCTTGCGAATCTGTTTATTTACAGGTTACGCTGAATCCTCTGCCTTTCGGAAAGCATGTTAAAACGTTAGACCATATTTTTTGTGATATTTACCTACACACAGTTTCAGTCCACAACGGATTAGGCGCACAATGCCACATTCGCAAAATGTCACATTAGCAAAATGCCACAATCGCAAAATGCCACACTAGCAAAGTGCTATAGTTATTATCAAAATAACAAGATAAACATTAAAAAAATAGGAGAATGTGACATTACGCTAAAATGGCATTTTGCTTAAATTGACATTTTGCGATGTGGCGTTTTGAGAATGTGACATTTTGCGAAATTCCAATGTGTCATTTTGCGAATGTGGCATTGTGTGCCTTATCCTCCACAACAGGTTTAGGGACTTATAGTGTTAGTCTGCTCATTTAAAGTCAATGCAATTCCATCGCTTGAGCATGTATGGTTAAAGAAGCGAGTAAAAACCACTCAACACATTATTATTTTAATCAATTCATACATAATACTAAATTCGGTTATTTGGTTCGATAATTTGGTTGTTTTTCGCTGTACTGAAGGAAATGTGGCCCAAGCATCATTGTCATTTATAAAGTAGAGTAAGGTATATATTAAGTTTTGCAAAAGTAATTGTTTAAACACGAGTTTAGAATATATTTTCAGACAAATTAAAAATAATTGAAGGCTGGGTCACTTCCAACAGTTACTGTGTTCAGTAGAAAGCTAGTGGCGAATAAGGCGATGGTACCAAGTTCAAAATAGTATATTGAAAATAGCAAAAATAGTAATCGACTGCTTTTAGCGCCGGTCGGTAGCGAAGTGTTGTGTCGTAGCTTCCCCGCGCCGCACACGCCGCGTCTGCGGAGATCCGGTCGCTAACAACTGTTTAGAGAATTCAAAGTCAAAAGTCAAAATCATTTATTTTCTATAGGTTTGCAATATACTCTTAGAAACGTCAATATTTTATAATAACAAGGCACTCTAAACTCGTCCATAAAGATTGGCTAAATGTAAACAGCAGCCCATCTCAACCGACGAGTTGCTGGTTCCAAATGCAGTACCCCGAGACGAGTATTATTATACAGTATTATTCTACTCGTTTGTCACAAGCTTATAAGTTATAACATAAGGCTGGCTTTCCAACATATCAATGCTTGGATTACTTGCCGGTTTCTTTCGGAGCAGTGTATGAATAATGAACAATAAATACGTCAGTCAATCCATCTCGGCGTCAACATAAATCTCTTTTAAGAACCTTTCTTCGTATTCGCAAAGAATAATAAAATACCTTTTATTTATTACGTAAGTGATGGAACGCTTCTTATTGCTTGCAAAATGTAATTTTAATCTCTTTGCTAGCAAGTATGTCTATCAGTTGTTTAGTAGGTACCCATAGTACAGGTCCTGCCTAGTTTGGGACTAAATAGCCGTGTGTGACTTGTGTCCTAAAATTATGAAAAAAAACATTTTTCGGTCTTTTTCTGACAGTATGTTCTACCTCAATGACCATAATTTATGACTCTACAATATTTTATATGATTACTTAAAATTAAATCAAACATCTTTTTAATCAAGTGAATAGCCCATTATGAATTCGTTAGTCGAATTCTTGCTGTCACAGCGCGTGTGTTGAATTAGGTATTTCTAAAACTGCCCATTCCCAAGGTCAGATTGGGTAACGGGCCTTATTCGCCTATTCGTATTCACCACAGGAAGGTTAAAAAAATAACTGTATAGCTAAACAATACAGTTAACACTTCACGTATTTAGTTTTGCAATCCGATATTTTGGTTGTTTGCAATCGCGATCGAATCTTAGCGTAAGCTATGATTAGAGGAAACTGAATTTATATTGAGAGCAGCGACAGCCTTACGGTTAAAGAGCCTGCTTCACGTGATGATAATCAGTGAGGCTCGGGTTCGAATCCTGGCATGTACCAATGAGTTTTTTAAAACTTACGTAGGTAGGTACATATTCATCACTAGCTCGACTACTACATATAATACCTATACATACCATATTTCAAACAGCGGGTGCCCAGCGACGTTGCCCGAGCGGATCTAGTTTATTTCCGTTCCCATGGGAATTTCCAATAACACCTTCCTAGTTCATAGTTTTAGGCAAGGGATGGATTGGTACATGCTCAATCTCTAAAATGGAAGTGAGCTGGGCATGTGGCGCGCCTAAGAGACCAGAGATGGACCAAAAGGGTGACCACGTGGGCAGGTCCACAAGGCAAAAGAAATAGAGGAAGACCAGTAGCGAAATGGGAAGACGAGCTTATAAAAACAGCTGGCCCTAACTGGAAACAAGTAGCTCAATCTAGAGAGGACTGGCTATCTTTGGAGGAGGCCTTTACCTACAGAGGGGTTCTTGCAGAAAATAATTAAATATTAACAATATTAACACTATTTTATTTAAGATTTAAACTAACACCTTAGAAACTAAACTAAATTACTAACAAAAATTTAGTTATAATAACAGAAAAAAAAAATCTATCTCTATTTACTTTTAAAACACTGCAATGAAATAAAAGGCTTTTTTTTATTTTTTATTTTATTTTTATGTTATTAAAGCCTTTGTCAGTGGGCCCACCGTTTCCTGGAGGGTCAATCATTAGCGCTACTACTAACTGCATACAACAGGTGCTGCACTGACTACAGACTTTCATAGACTTGGGTAAACATGCTCGTCAGACACAATGCGCGGGATTATTGACGGTTATTGACAGTTCCTCGTGACGTCACGCGTAGAGACGTAGTTCCAATAGAGTTACTCCTATCGCTATTTATGGGCTAATGGGCAATTTACACGAGGGCAGACAAGTTAACTCAAGTTTTTTTTTTTTGTATGCAGTTAGTGGATTGTCTTACTGGATTGTCTTACTGTGGGTCTAAAATGGCCACTTTGAGCAATTCCTCTGAGCAATTCCTCCTTTTATGAATTCCCAGCAAATCTTATGCAATTCCTCTAAATTTCGTAAAATGGTCCCTCATTTTAGTGATTCACTGACAATTCAATTCATTAGCAGATGTATTTGGTGAAAATTTCGAATATGAATTGAAATAGTATCCTATTATGATTCACCCGAAACGGCCTTTTTAGACCCCCTGGACTGCCCTCGTGTAAATGGCCCATAACAGTAGTCAAATTGGATACACCATTATGAAAGAGGTAGAGGATTATTTAAAATCGTGTCTCCGTCTCACACATAACACACATTGCATGACCGAGCAATAATAAAGAAATATGTAATATAAAATAGAAAATGTAATTGCAGTCGGCCCATTGAAACGCAGTCGACATTTCGGCAATTTCATAAGCATAAAAGTGTAAAATAACAGTGTTAGTCTTCACCTTACGCTGTGTGGTCTAAATGATAAGTTAGATGCGACTAAATTAAGGAAAATTTCTAGAGTTTAAATGTTAAAAACAAAAAGCTGCCGCTGAGCTATAACCTATTTATACTGCAGCTACACACACACACCAACACATATATAATAGGTATATATTTTAAATTATCTAATTGTTTGTAACTGTTATATGTTGTTTATGTAATGAGTAGTGTGTTTCCTCAAGAAACCTCTAGTTTCTTGATCTGCATTCCGAAACATATGTATATTATATTTTATTAGTGGCAACACATGGCGACTGGTGTTGCCTAAAGCTTACATATTATGAGCAATTTACACGAGGCCATTCCAGTGAGCCATTCCACTGAGCCAATCCACTAATGGCTTCGTGTAAATAGAGACAGTCCACTGCAATGGATTGTCCTAGAGTATGCAGTTTGGATTGGCTTAGTGGATTGTCTCAGTGGAATGGCCTCGTGTAAATGACCCATTACAATGAGTTTACATAAATCTTATGTAAGTAGTAAAGATGGCCACCGTCTATAGTTAGCACCACTAACTATCGGTTCTGTCATCTAACCACGGCCTTACTCTCCCCCGCTTAAGCTTGTGTCTTACAGCGCAGCCCCAAGCTATATACCAATGATGAAATGTCAGAAATAATGTAAGTTCTTTAAACATTTTTGGTGTGACCTCACAGAGCTAATGAGATGAACACTGCAATTTGAAGTGCGACTATATTCTAATGCGCAATTGCATTTTTTGTGCAACCTCGCCTATTGTATCCTACCACTTTATTCAAGACCGTGAAATTGGTATAATGATAGTTTCTTTAAATTATAGGTATTTGAGAATCTTCTCATTATCTTCTCATTTCGCTGTATTTGTCTACTAATTTAGGTATGCAGAATAGTAAAGAGGAGAAATCAAAAACTGAGGTCATCTTTTGTCTGTGTAATGAAAATTATATATCATAGCTCGACAATGGTCTGTTGTTCAGAATTTATTTATGAAACGTTTCAGAACATCGATATTAAAATCAATAACGTTACTGGCCGGTGGTGTTAAAAAATATTTATTTATAGCTCGATAAATAAACTTGTAAACTATACTGTAGTCTGAATCCTGGAACTATCCATAAAAGATAGAGAGATCAAAGTATAAACTACTAGCCAAAAAACGAGAAACTACAGCTAAAAGTTTTTTTTTTTGCTAAATCAGTAATTGAATAAATATTTATTGAGGCTCTATGGTTAATTGCTTAGCAATATGTTATTTCGTTTACTCTAAACAAAGCTGGTGTTTGCGGAGAAATGTCTTAGGCATCAAAACTTAAAAGTTTCCCTAGATTTAGATTCCCTAGATTTTCCCTAGATTCGTAATCAATATTTGTGTTGCATATACTGAAAATTTGGTATAGAATGCAAATAGACATTATCTCATCATCATCAGCCTATAGTAGTCCCCTGCTGGACATAGGCCCCCTCTAACGAGTGCCAGAATGCCCTATCTCCAACCTGCCGTATCCAGCATTTTGCTGCAGTCTTTCGCAGATCGTCATAGCATCTGGCCGGAGGGCGTCCTACACTAGGTACGTTTGCCGAGTCGCGGTATATTACTAATTGCCTATCTAGTAGAGAAATGTCTTCCCCTTGTATCGATGGCTCCCACTTATTAGCGAATGGTATTTTCAAGAAAGCGGTACCGATAAGTACACAACACTTCCTTACGACGTGTCAAGGAGTTAGTGTTTATAGTGTCGGCCCATCATGACATTAATGTGTTTGAATCACTTCACATAACATTAAATGAACTTTATTTAATGTGTGTAACGCACAATGGAAGTCGTTAAAGCAGTAGGTACCTACCCCTTTTTTTGCGTGAAGGGCATATGTCTTACTCATACCAGCCCCCCTAGCCAAGTGGCATTGTACAATCTAATCGAATGTTCTTTTTGATTGACATTTAAGGGATCAGCGTTAGCGCTCGTTGGCAGGTGCTTATGACAATCCCATAGATTTCAATCTAAAAGAACATTCGATTAGATCGTACAATACCACTTGGCTGGGGAGCTCTTTTGATTTTATCCAAGTGTTCAATCATCATCATCATCATCATCAACCCGTAACAGCCCACTGCTGAGCTAAGGGTCTTTCCTCAGACATGAGGAAGTATGGGCTATAATCTCCCACGCGAGCCCACCGCGGATTGGGAGATGGTGTAAGCTAGTGGCCACTTAACAGTCAGAATTTTTCAAGCCACCCAAGGGTATCTGACATGGCTTAACGACTTTCATTGTACGTAAACACAACGAAAACCGGGACCAACGATTTAACGTGCCTTCCGAAACACGAAAGCGCTCGTAATATAAATGCCACTAGGCGGTCACCCATCCACTGACTGACCGCGCCCAACTTTGCTTAACCAGTATGATCGTTACAAACACACTGGTACCGCAGGGCTACGAGCGCTTCAATAGTACAAAGCTGAATAGTAGAGAGCTTAAGTGTTCAATAGTACAAATAAATTAATATTTGCTTGCTATTCCTGGTCATTTCATGCAAGTTCATATTTAAATAGATAATTTCAACTTGTACTTGTTTAATAAACAAAACGTTCACTCAAACATAACTTTTGTTTGCCATGTAAAAACTTTAAATTCACCATTTTGTACGTGGCTAAAACGCTATCCAAGACAAACAAAAAAAAAGAAACCTCAAACCTCATTCTTTTAATCTATGGCCGATCGCCATTGTAACATGCTCGCGCTTAGGAAAACTAATAAATTTTCCCCACTAACTAATTATTTTAAAAAGATTTTTAGTAGGTATTATTTTCATCACAAGTGTATTGAAAAACGTCGTATGATACACGTGTGTATTGATGATTACCGCCCTCGGCTCTCTTAAGACCCTCATCTAACGGCTCGGGTCTCAATGGCGCCTCAGCGGTAATCACCAACATTACACACTTGTACCATAATGTACTACAATCACACTTATTTTAGCCAGGTCAACTGCTGAACATTTCCGACTGTCTTCCAGAGCGACCGATTGAAATTACCTAATCAAATCATATCAAATATTTTATTTGCACGCCAAAGGTTTTACTAGGTAAGTTAAGGTACAATCACGAGCACGTAGAGATTGACATATTGGACTTTGTAACGTTCTTATTACAATCGCCTTAGATGTCAGACTCGTACTACAATGCACATGCTGGCTGTACCGAGAGTCGATCAATCCAGAAGTCGACGAATACAGAATTGGTCAGAAACAGAAATAGTTATAACCAGAAGTGGTCATAGTAAGAAATGGACAGATGAAGCAAATGACTTAAAAAGAACTTGTCCTAGAGCGTCAAAACCAAGTGTAGAGCTTCATGTGCTCTTGACTGTACATGTAGAACTCTATTCTATGGCACCCTGTAAGGGTGTCGCATATTAAATCTATCTATATAGAGAGCGGGTCGGCAGAGGTAGCTATGCAATTCCTGGAAATATACTTAGCTACAGTTCCAAAGAACTATAGTAAACTAGACCCCTAAATTTACTGTTTACAATGTATTACCAACAACTACTTGTACTAGCTGTATTTTTTTTGGAATGTTGGATCAATTCTCAACAGAACCATCATGTGACTCTTCCACAACGTATTTCAATCCTGTATGTTACTGTCTAAACCCCATGACCCAAATTGATCATATTAACTAGTGCGAAAAAGACGTCCATAGATTCGCACGCACAATCGAACCATCGAACCGACCTCCAACCTAACCTCACCCATCAGTCAGAAATCCGAAAAAATCGCATGACGCCCTCCAATTAGACAAAACTTCCTCTTGAGAATCTCCCTTGCTTGCACAACCAGGCCCATCCTTTCTCCGTCCCCCCTCGCGTCGATGCTGCTATATATCTCGAAGGCGTCCATCCACTAAACACATCTTCGCAACGACCCGAAGTGACCCACACTAAGCAACATGAAAGCCTTCGTAGCGGTAAGTCCGCAGTGCCAGTGAACAAGTGAAGTGCGAGTGTTCCGAAATCAAAAGTGCAATTCTTTATTGGATCCTGTGATTAGTGTTGTGATTTAGAATTTTGGAATGCACTAGAGTTTGATTTCCGAACTGGGAGTCGCTCTGGACGCTATCGAGACGGTTGTCGATTGTCTGGGAATAATTTCCGAGTAAATGGAACCTATTAAATTGATAATTCCAAGGAGATTCTATTTCAAAAAGTTTTAGTTACCTGAAAATCGATAGCTTCCAAAGAGATTCCATGCCAAAAAGTTTTTATTTCACTTTTGTTATAGAAGCAGATCAATAGTTTTCTAAAAGTGTATATTTCCAAAACGTTATCATTCTAAAACCAAAATATCTTAAAATATTATCTTTTTCTCTTTCGTTAAATTCCAAAGAGGTTCCAAATAGAAGTTTTCATTTTCCAATTAATTTTCAAAGAGATTCAACGCCATAAGTTTTCGTGTAACTTTTTATCCACGAACATAGTCTGAATGCTTCACACGCTGTATCCTCACGCCATGAATACTCTCACATTAATCAGAATGTACTTTCGTTTCGTGTAACAATAGGTGTTATATCATTTTGATTGCCATCATAAATAAGATGCATAACTATGCCTAAGCAATAAGGGAGCAAAAAGTTGGCGACAAAACCTTTTTCTTTCATTAGTAATGTGTTTAAGTTTAACAAACTAATAATTCAAGTCTATATACTTTCTATAATTATAAAAACTTATAGACTTTTCCAAACTCAAATCTTATAACTTTTTTAAATACTTATATAATTTTTAACAATAAAAAAACGACTTCAAACGAGAAAGTTTTCGAAGAAAGAAGTTTTTGAAAGAATTTTCGAAGGTTCCCCTAGATTTCTGTGGGATGCCATCATCAGATCTTGGTTTCCTTATCATGCTACCACCATTGGGATATCATCTTTCGAACAAAAAATAATCATTAAAATCGGTTCATAAACGACGAAGTTATCAGGTAACATATCTACACAAAAAAATATATAAGTTTATAGTCGAATTAAGAAACCTCCTACTTTTTTGAAGTCGGTTTAAAAAGTTACTTACTGTTAATGAATAAATGAAATGAATATCAGAGTGGAACCTCAAGGATGGCAAAAGAAGAAAACGTCGACAAATGAAAGTAAAAGCTCGTGTAGACAAAACCCAAAGAGATTATAATTAAGGCTTATAGAGGGGACAAAGCGAGGAAAATTTGAAGCCAAAAGTTATTCCAAGTGGAATAAGTCTAGTACAATTTCGACCGAATGACAGCTAGCGTTCATACTAACTGACATGATAAGGATATGACGCTTAGGCTTCAAAGTTTTGTATGAAAATATTCCCAATGCCCCCTCTATGTCCTATTATATTCTAATCTCTTTGACAAAACCCAAAATAAATTCTACGGTAATTCCAAGGCAGATAATAAAACAGCATTTGCGCGTAATTTATTTTACGATTATGCGGTGTTTATACGCATGAAATACATTTCCATCTTCCCTTCTAATAGTTGAGCAATGTAATGGGTTACTAGCGACCATGTTAGTACCATTACAATTACATCGGGTCAGGGGTCTTTGGCTACTTATGAGCTTGAACTGTGACTCTGTGTTAGTATATGCAATTTTGTAAATAAATTAACCTATTATAAAAAAATTGTGTATCCGATATTTAAAAAAAGAAACCGAAAAATATCGATAAAGTTAAGAAAAAAGAAATTGTATAAAATAAACGATAATTAATTTCGCTCTATTCGATCACCATTAGGTCGACGAATATTCAATAAAATTATTGAAAATTTGAAAATTTTCCAATGAAAAACTAGTGAATGGTAGATACATAGTTTTGTCTGTATTTCCCATAATCAAAATGTTACAACCCTTCTTAGAGATGTAATGTATTAGCAAAATATGAATTAGATTTCCACAATCTCCCAATCTGTGTTCTTGAGCATGAAACTTTTCCTCACGACATTTTCCTTCTACGCCCATCGAAATACAATCTACGCCACTATAAATAGAATCGTGGACATCCTAATTCTATATTTAACCAGTTGAATGAACTTTGCATTCTCATTATCAAATAAATTAAGAATTATGGTACTCGATTATGTAATAAAAATTCCTTTCACAAGATTAAAATCTTAGGAATTTATTAGTATTCAAAAATAGACATTACCACGACGTAACTTATGTTGCACGCTGTGAAATTACTTCTCACAAGACGTTTTACACGCAACTGTCAAAATTTAAATTTAGAATTGCAGCTCAATCCGACAGAAAATAAAATTAACATTTGCCGCGTGAAATCTAATAACGCTATTGGCATTAAATAAAACGTAAACAATTTTGCATTTCAAGCACATACACTTTCTAAAGTGACCATATGACCCCGTGATGATCGCAAAAAGTAATAGTGCACCGTTTACAGTGTGGGAAATGATTATGTGATACATAATACCTCCATTACCATTCGCAAATCGCAGACGAATAAATCGCTGGTGATTTGTTGAATCCAGTTCGTGAAACCAGGTCTGAATCGTTATTGATCATGCCCATCATTTGTCAGCATATCATCGTTTTGTGCTACGATTTAGAATTATTAGACAGATTTATCTTTCGATATAATTTTTTTTTTAAAAAGTTCTGTTTTTTCTCTCGTATTAAAATCTCCTTGCCCGTGATTTTTGTAATTTAAACATGGAAACCCGACAACATATTTGCCTAACAAACAAAACATCGGAGTACGTATTTCGCGCCGGATTTGAAGTACAAATAAGTGCACTACACTTATGTAGGTACTTAATCATTAGCAAGCAAACACCATAAAACGTAATCGTCCCACACGATTGCCATGTCCATTTATAGCAATCACGAAACAACTATCGCCGTATAAACCATCTGTTAAACGATGACCTCCGACTCCAGTAGCATCAGCAAATCGATTTACAGCCATCACCCACATGCCCATAATCGAGTTACCTAAATAAAACCTTCTTCTGTGACAATTTAATATTCATTCTCGATTCCATGGCGTACCTAATTGAAATCGATTCTAAACACGCCCGCTTTTTAATTCTGGTCTTTTAATTCTGGTCGCATCCGAAAGCTTTCTGTTTTCCAAATCGCCGTATTTTGGAGAAAAACAATAGAACGCGATTCTATAAGCATTTGAATACGATTAGAATCTGTAGAGTTGTTATGTGCTTTGTTTTTAAATTTTAAATAAGACGGTAGGTGTGTTTAGATTAGATATAATGTAACGGTTGTTTCTTTTGAAATCTAAATTGTTTTATAGTTTTTTTTATGTGTGTTACAAATTTCTGTTCTCTTGCAAGTTTATTAATAACTTAGATTTGTTGTTACGATATTCCTAAACGGTTAGGTACTTCTTAATTGTAATTATATTCAATGAATTGGTATCTTACAAAACGCGCTAGTCTTTATGCGGACTCAATATCTCTGTTTATGAGCTATTCCCGATAAATGGTTAATGCATCCCATCATACATTGCATCAGAAAGCTTACTTCAAAGTCTTCAAACCGTGTAATATTTATGACATCGTGAAGCCCAGCTATTACCTACATCGGATTAGTAACTTTAGCATAAAAACTGCTATTAAATAGCAGTTATTCTCTTGAATATTTATATCTGAATAAAGAAGCTAATACAACAGACGAATTCAGAGTCGGGATCGAGTTTTACTATTTCTTTTAATAGGATTGGTATAATAAAAGTCATAATAATGATAACGTATGACATCGGCCTAAGCTCAGCAGAGATCAAAGTTGAAAGTCCGTAATGGCGTACTCGTGATTTCCGGTGCAGACGGAAGCGACGACATCTTGTGATGCAATGCATTCAGACGTGATTTACTCGAGAATGCTGTTTTAGTTTTTGAAAGTTCCGTGTGTTTAGAGAATGATAATAGTTTTGATTACGTTTTCTATCTCTAATTTATTTTACTTACCTATACCTATATATTTTCTATCCGAGATTAGCCTTGGGGAACGTGTTATTACAATCACACGAATGAAATCGAATTATAGATTGATCAATATTATGCTATTACACCAAATCGATCGCCATCGCCATCGATTCCCAATCTCTAATAGGAAATGTGAAGAAACATAACCTAAAATAATATGAGACAATAGAGTACAAAGATTTGTTTCTGGAAAATGATTAAACTGAAACCTAAAATATCTAACAATAATAAAGTAATCGAACAAAAGCTTACAGTAGGTACGCAACGAAACGATTACATAACCAACATGACTACAGTTATCAACATATTTAAAGTAGTTAGCTAAAGACTGTATATTATATTCCCTATTGAGATAATCATTATGTTACCCAACTCATCTCACTTTACAGTAATTGTGTCAAAGTTCATATATGTCATGTTACATAATTACACTTCTATTGATGACCCTTCGTTATATAATCTTATGGGTCAAATTCCAGTGAACTATCGGTATCAATTAACTTTTTCTGTATTTTTTTTTATATTTGCCAAGAGGAAAATCAATCCTACAGATTGTTAGCAATTGGATACGATAAATTGCAAGTGTAAACAGCAAAACTCGTGTATCAAAATCATAAACCATTTCTGTGTCAGATGATTTTTTTCAAGCCATGTCAGATGCCGTCAGGAAGTTACTTGGTTTGAAATTTAACACTATCACAAGTGAGAGTGACCCCACTACATCATACTAGTAATAATGAAGAAATATTCAAGCTGAAACTTCAGCCTTAACGACCTGCAGATAATGTTTTAAATTCAACGTAGCACGTATGTTGATGGCCTAGTACAGATCTTTTTTGTGAAGACACAACACACAGAGATGATTAAGCAATGGTTGAATCTTTAAAAAAATAATTTAAGCGTAAATAGTCCTTTTTACATCACATTCCAGTTTCGGATTTGTTAAAATATGTATTTCTGCGTTCTAAAACATATCAAGTTTTATTTTGGTTCCTTCAAGAGTAGTACCAACATTGACAGTAAGATTTTACAGGAAAAAAAAACATTTTTCTTTGTCACAAAATATTATTTTTATAAAAAAAAGTTATTTAGTTACTGTTAAATTGCTGTTAGGATCAGTCGAATGTGTTTGATACCATATCAAGGTATGCGTTTATGACAACGGCAAAGAGCAGGTTCCCACCGGGTTGCCACACGTCGGTGCCGTGGATCGCACGGCCTCCGTGATGCAACAGTAATACCCTCTTCCTGTCGACCTGCCACCTCCGACCTCGGACTTTCACTTTGAACCGCTATTGTTTCTATTATTTTTATTAGGTCAAAGAGTCTTGAGATTATTTACTTCTTCGAGTTGATTCTCATACGTCATTACTCCGCCATCATAAACATCATCGTTCGGTTTTTATTAACCAACTAGTGGCCCGGGCAGACGTCGTTCTGCCACCGTATAAACCATCCCTGGACCCACTCTAACCCACACAAAAAGTTTCATAAAAATCTGTCCAGCCGTTCTGGAGTTTTAATCAGACTAACGAACATCAATTCATTTTTATTTATATAGATTAAGTCAATATAACGACGATAAATATAATTTGCCAATATCCCAAAGTAGTCGCCATGTCAGTTTTTATAATCAACTAGCGATCCGCCCCGGCTTCGCACGGGTGCAATGCTGAATTTTCTTTGCTATAAACCTCGCGGAGCCCTAGGCTAGGCTACTTTATAGCGAATCCAAAACCGTGGAAATCGGTTCGTCAGTTCTGGAGTTATATCGTCAGGAAGGAAAACCCGACTTATTTTTATATAGTAGATTAACCTTGTGCATCGCGATGAAGAAGGTGGTTATAATTAGCTTTGACACTGCGAAAGCGAAAATTGACGATAATTAGGGACTTCGAGCAACATGGTCCGTAAAAGTTGCAACAAAAAGAAAGTAATAAGCGAAGAGAACACTACCGCTATCATCTTGACCTCGAGTTGTAGACAAAATTTCACTTTCAATAAAGTTGAAGAGTAAAAAAAACACGACTTATAAATGCTGAATGCTCAATGAAGATGCATGAAATTACGTAACGGTGGCGTATTTACATAAAGCACTCACGAGTCGATTATCATCGAATTAGAATGGAAAGTGGAGACAATTACGTCTTTCTTATAAGTTGGAACACGTAAAGGAAGAAAATAAATAAGATGTACGAAGTTTCGTTCTGTAACAAACAAACATAAAACAATAATCAGATCATCGTAAACAAACCATTAGATTATTTCGCCCGCTGACTAAATTTTAAAAGAAAATGAAGACTTTCACAAATTCCCACCGATTCAACTGTTAGGCCACATAGATCGAACATTAGGTACCTATATTTGCTTAGTCTTTTGCGTCATCTGCAAACAAACACATAGACTTCTCGTGATTTTCTAATTGTTCGATACGACAGAAAGTAATGGAGAATGTTTTGTCTACAGTGCATAGCCCTCGCGTTGGTGTCCTGCGCCGGTGCCGAAGCACCGGGAGGCTACAACTACAACCGACCCTCTGGAGGCGGCGGTGGCTTCAGCGGTGGCTTCAGCGGCGGCTCGAGCAGCGGCGGTGGCTACCGCGCCGTGTCCTCCGGTTACCAGACCTCGGAAGGCCAAAACGTCGACGCTCAACTCCTTGAACAAATCCGCCAAATCCTCCTTAAAGAAGAATCTCAATCTTCGTCTGGAAGCAGCGGTGGCCACAGCGGTGGTGCTCCTTCATCCTCCTACGGCGCTCCTTCCTCGTCCTACGGCCCTCCCTCCTCCACTTACGGCGTCCCTGGTGGTAGCTCCCGTGTTGTAGGCATCAACCTCGAGGGTGTCCGCCAGGCCATCCAGGTTGCGCAGTTCGAGCAGTCCGGAGGCTCCTCAGGAGGCTACCCGTCTGGTCCCTCCGGCGGTGGCTACCCATCTGCCCACGCTCCCTCAAGCAGCTACGGCGCCCCCTACTAAGCTAAATCCCAACCAAATAACTTCCGAACCATGACTGCAATAAAGTTCGGAGGGTCGATGTTATTCGAGCGCGCTCGTAACACCCCCGGGGCGCCCGAATGTTTGTACCAATGGGCCGGCAGCCACGTACAATGTAGGTGATGCCGGCCACTGGCCGTTGTCTCACCGCCTCCTTCGGTCAACGCTTGCGACTGTGCACGCACACGGGTTGAGACGCGCAGCGGCTGGCCAGTCGTCAATGGCGCCTGGCTCAGCTTGACAGCTGTCAACCGTCGCGCTGACAGCTTGTCAGTTGCGCCGGCGCGCCAAAACGCACGAAGTGGCTCGCCGCTGCGCTCGACACTTCGTTTTGTATAAAGTTTATCGTTAAGAGTAGCTTAATTTTTATATGTAAGAATATTATGTTTTTATTTACAAAAAAAATAAATACATTTGGACACCGTAGCATCTGTTTTTATTATGGTTAAGCAATGGAAAACTTCCCACCCATAGTTGAGCAACTCGTAACAAATAAGACACAATTATTTCAAAATAGTTATTTCCAACTAGGTGTTTTGATAATTGGAAAATTTGTGGAACAGAGTTCAACACATCGCTGACCTTTGACGCGATTGTGTAAGGAAGTAACATGGTAAAACCTTAGAGAACTACAGTATGATAAAAATAATTTACAAGGCAAATTTCTTCATCAGACTCGTAATGATAATTCATAAAATATGGTACCTACCTTATTAGTGTGTGTTTAATTTGGCAATCAAGAAAGACAATAGAGTTATTACCTCGTAGGATATTTCCCAAGATTTGGTTAGCAAAAGCCAAGACGCTTAAAGAAACCATTAGAGTAAACAATGAAACTTAACAATGAAGCCATTCAAATAAGTTTGAAAGAGTAGAAAGGTGAACAATATTAATTTAAAGGTAATGTCCGTAGCATCCGTGTTACACCGTATTAATCTTAGGCACTTAAAAAAACAAGATTGTACCTAACTGAGAATCCAATTGTCCCCACCAGAAGTGACAGATGCAGGCTTATCACGGAGGCTCCACACCGTTTCCGTTCGATTCAGTTCGAGTGAAAAATTTTCCGAAGTCTAATCTATCGACTTCGGAAACTGTATTCTAAGCGTTTCTGACAGCCACGGAAAATTTTCCGAATCCTTATGTCAAATATGACAGTCGTTTTCGATACCGACATCTGTGAATAGCCCATCTTCGACAGATTTTCCGATTCCGAGTCGAATATCGAATATCGAAGCTCCGTGAATACGCCTGCTGGTAGGGATTAATGGTACTTATAGCCCGATTTTAAAAGGAATTTTAATAATAAATAATGTTATGGATTAATTGATGAGATAGAAGTAGTAATTTCTAATAAACTAACTCAAACTAACACAGCCCATTTTCAAACTTCTATTCGCATAGGCACCTTCAGCACAGTATATATAATAAATAGTACTAACGTAACTACAGTTACGAGTTTGTTATACTAGACCACTTTCCGCAGCGGTAATAGATAACTAGAGAATTTCAAATTCCTATACTTATTGAAAAAAATATTAAATTGTTTGGCAAAAAAATGAAAATGTTTTTATTCAAAGGCTTATAAGTCCGCTTATTGAAACCCATTTTAAGTCTACCACTTCATCATATTATTATGTCTGCCTTATAGCTGAGGAGAAGACGCAATCGCGATATAAAAAGAGAATCTTTTACAATGTTCCATTTTGTATCTTTCCGCCTTTAGATTTATTGCCTTTCCGCCTCTGTGTGCGTTGACCTTAAGGGTTCCAAAAACTGTGCTGGTAAAAAATTGATACCTACTTAATGCCATATCTCTCTCACTTGGCGCTCTACCAACCCCCTTGAAAATAGCGGTAGTACGAGTATGTATAGTATATAGGTATACTAGCGACCCGCCCCGACTTCGCACGGCTGCAACGCTTATACCAAAACCTTCCTCTTGAATCACTCTATATATTTAAAAAAACCGCATCAAAATCCGTTACGTCTATAGTTTTAAAGATTTAAGCATACATAGGGACATGGGGATATAGGGACAGAGAAAGCGACTTTGTTTTATACTATGTAGTGATTACTAAGCTTAGGCATGCATGCACTTATGTTAGCAAGATAGTTGCAAAAGTGGTGTCTCGCGGATAACCACACTTACAAATGTTAAAGTCTGTGTACGTACCTTACAATTTCAACTGCTTACTTTTTTCGTACAAAATAGTCTATCATTATCATGTGGCCACGAAGTTACCGTTCAAAACTGTTGGGTTCAAAAGTGATTCGATATAGATAAATCCATTCATATCTTTTATGAACCAAGAAATAAATAAACAAGAAAGTATGAATAAAATTTTTCTACTAAACTGTACACATACATACACCCACGCCTTTTTCCCGAAGGGGTAGGCAGAGACAATAGCCCGCCACCTGCTGCGATCCTGGCATATCTACCTCTCGCGCTTCATCCACATCCATCAATCGGTTCTACAATGTCAACGAGAGTTAATGAGTCTATAGAAGGGTTACAAATTCTGGAATCTGGTTGTTTCCTTTCGTGTTTTTCCTTTACCCACAGCTTTACGCTCAATGTAGCGATAAATGCTGGCAACAAACAGCCAGTCGCCTAAAGGACTTTTAAATCATTGCCTCTTTCTTTACCAAACTTCAAATATCTACGTATCTTTACTTCTCATCCAAAAGCAATAGGTATTTTTAATCCCCGACGAAAAACACGGTGTTATAAGTTTGACGTGTGTTTCTGTGTATCTGTCTGTTTGCTCGTAGCTCGCAAACGGCTGAAATGATTTTGTTTTTTTTTTAGTGTTGTAGCAATAGTTCAAGAAAATCTGTCCAGCCGTTTGTGTCGAATTACATTTTTTGGGTCGGGGGTTTTCTAATTTTTAATTTATAGTTATTGTTTAGGTGTATGTATAAACATTGATTCCTTTGACGCAGCCTGTAACCTGTCTTTAGGCTGTCAAAAGGTGTCACAAGATATGTCTTCATCTCCGGTATGTTAAAGGTACCTTTTAATTAATTCTTTATTAGTCTTTAAATTAATTTACCTCACCTAAAAACCTAACCTCAAAATCATTTCTGCAACTGGTGGACGCACTTAAAACGCCGCCCTCATAGCCCCGCGACCCAGTTGGACATCATCGCGCCATATCATTATGAGCGCAATCCCACGGCTAATCGCTTGAATCTCGTAAGTTACATCAGATTACACCACCCGATGGCGTCGGTCGACAGACAATGGTCATTGCGGTGGCAAGCCATGTTTTAATCTCTGTGATAACTTTATGAGGTTGTCACTCTATATCTCAAGATCCAATCGGCTTCTAGCCAAGTCGCAAACGAAATTTTCATTTGCTAGTTCCATTGCGGCACAGATTTATAACTAGTCGTTAACCGTGTAACGAAAGCAGCAACCTGTGCTTCTACAAAAATTCCGTTGGGTTTTTTTTTGTTTAGAAGTGATAGCTTAGTTGGAAGTGATGTCCGCTTTTAACGAATGAGAACCGGGTTCGATAGGTCATGTATCAATAAGTTTTTCAAAATTAAGATTCATACGGCTTTTGGACGTTGATGTTGTAAAGAAATAAAGATTATTAAAGGTACTACCTACTTGTCACACTAGTTCGACGATGAAGGAACAAATTGTGAGGAAACTGGCAAAAGACAACCCGATCCTGCGATTGGCTTATCACCTGTCATGTTTAGATATCTGAAACATATGGCTGGCTGGTTTAAAGTAGTACCTACTTCCAGAAATTGAGTACTTTGCCAATTTGCCAATAGTGTGTGCGTGTATGTTTATTTATTTTTTATAAGTTCTTCTTTCTTGACTGACCATTGAGATGTCATTGTCATCCAACTATAACCATTGACATTTACTGGAATTGGCCCCCAGATTTCAGCCCATATTTGCAACGTTTAACTTTAATAAAGGATTTAGATATAATTAAATAAGGTAAATATTGAAAAACAAAAGGTAATTTGACAAAAAAATATATTTATTTCGTACTATTTTCGTAATACCTCACTTGCAAATCACAATGCCTTCATTCAATACAAAACATCATTTCATATTACAAAAATACGTAATTAAAGATGGTAGTCACGCAATGGCCTGGCATAAGAAGTTAAAAAGAACAAAACGTTGCCAAATTAAAATCTTCTATTATCAAATGTCATTTGTGCACTTAAAACTGTCATTGAGTTTTTAAAAACTTGATTGGTTTTAATTACTTACATTAAAAATCCTAAATATATTCAGTAGGGCAAGTTTAAGAACGGGATTTTAAGAGCATTTCTCTTTTGTATATTTAAAATAAAAAAAAGACGTGTGGCACTCGGGGACTGCCGCGGTCAAGCTATTGCATAGCATTTTGTATCAACAAGTGCCCGTCGGAGTGGGGAGCGTGAGGTGGCGCATAGGCGAACGACCCGTGAATTCATCGAGGGCGGGCTCGAGAAGGAGCGCGGAATCCCGCGACTTCTCGAGCATTCCAGCGACTTCTCGAGCAGTCGCGGGAATCCGCGCGCCTTCTCTACCGAGCGGGTCGCTGCGCTTCGCTGCGCTTCGCTGACCTTCGCCGCTCTTTCGGTGTGAGTTGAGCCTAAAACATTTTGACTTTGACTAAACCTTGAATTATTGTAATATGAATAAAATTATTGTATTCAAAAATCAATTAAAAGCTTTTCTAATAAATAAGAGTTATTATGGTTATTATAATATTAAAGAATTCTTTGAAGATAAATTGTAAAATATAAAGTTGACTGTCTTGGTTGGTCTGACTATTTCATTTCATTTCATTTGATTCGATTCGATTCGATTCGATTCGATTCGATTCGATTCGATTCGACTCGACTCCGACTCCGACTCCGACTCGACTTTCGACTTTCGACTTTCGACTTTCGACTTTCGACTTTCGACTTTCGACTTTCGACTTTCGACTTTCGACTTTCGACTTTCGACTTTCGACTTTCGACTTTCGACTTTCGACTTTCGACTTTCGACTTTCGACTTTCGACTTTCGACTTTCGACTTTCGACTTTCGACTTTCGACTTTCGACTTTCGACTTTCGACTTTCGACTTTCGACTTTCGACTTTCGACTTTCGACTTTCGACTTTCGACTTTCGACTTTCGACTTTCGACTTTCGACTTTCGACTTTCGACTTTCGACTTCGACTTCGACTTACTTTACTTCACTTTATTTTATTTTATACAATGCACGGCCTTTAAGCCACACCTCCGTGCCCGTCGGAGTGGGGAGAGCGTGAGGTTTTTTCGTTACGGAATTTCTGGATTCGGTCCCCGCGCTCAAGGCCCGCGATAGAAGCTATGCAATAGCTTAAAAAATGTAAGTAACCTATTCCTTATTCAGAAACTGGAACACTTGACTGTTCTAATATGACTAGGGTACCCACTACAATACCTAAGGTGCGCTAGAAAAGACTTAAGTATACCTTTCTAGGATGCAGATTAAAAAGCCAAAGATCGAACAATGTTCATGGTTCATAATAAAAACATTTTGCCAAATGGCTACCATCTTCAACATTCAACTACTTACTGCTAATTGGCACTTGGTGAGCAAGGTGCAACTATGTACAAGAAATACTTACATTAATACGTATGACGAAACGTTGATTTCGCGACATAGAACCATCTAAAAAGATTTGGTTTTTGCAAACGGCAGAGACGTTGAAAAGATTGATGATTGTTTCATATGAGAAGCTTGAGAGTCATAAGCAACGTCTACCATACTAAGGCCCGTATTACAGAGGCTGACTAGCGCCAACGACCTTGAGAAATGAAATTGCAATTAATATCTCGCAATTGAAATTCAGTGAAAAATTCAAAATGAATTTATATAAAAAGCTAACAGCTTGATAGAAGATATTCAACATCAATATTATTTAATGATTTATAACGAGTTAGTTCCCTAAAAATCAGAAAACCTTTGACAAATAACACAGTCTCTTTTTCTGCTAACTTATTTTGATAGGTGACTTTCGCATTTTTTTAACGAGAGTATTAGAGGACATGCATATTTTCAGAAATGAATCAGAGACTAACTTAAGTATATACTTTTTGCTATAAAATTTCGCGATAAATTAATAAACTGGATTAGACGAGAAAAGTCAGTCAGTAGAAATACTAATATAATGTAGGCATCTAATTAAGCTACTTTGAAAAAGGCAGGATGAATCAGAGAACGTAAGTTTTTGTATCTAGTTAGCAAACAAACATTTAAACGAAAATACTCTTATTAGACGCATCACCGTTATCATCATTATGGTCATCATCATTTTCATCCATCTCTATGAACCTATGTATGTACCTATGACACGTTCTTTTATTACCCTTTGCAGAAACCAAATCTTCGATCTAAGTAAATTTGCCATTAAGTGATTAACGCTTATATCTACACATAGCATCACAATGGGTCATCATTGCTGTAATAGTGGAACAAATTCGAATGGTGCAACACGCAACTAAACAAAACGGTATACATGACTTGGTTGCATAGAAAGTAAGAAAAAGTTTCTGTACATAATCATTTGTTTATCTCTGTTATGATAAAGACCCATGTGAATGCGATAAAGCGATTTGCACATTTTGTGACGCTTGTCGCATCGACATAATTCAGCGACATTGCGTCTGCTCCTCGTCTTTTATACAATTACTGGCTATGTTCAAGTCGTGGAGTATTTGAATCGCATTACAGCTTGAGGATTCCTTTGTTTTCACAACCAAAATAATACGAGTATTTACTGTTTATTCCGATATAAGTCTACCATAAATATTAATTTGATATTTAATTACAGCATTTCTATTAGACATAGAATATGGATGGTTTCAAACATCTCTATCAAAAGAGAAACATTTAAAGAAATTAATTTGATTATAAAAATATTTACAAGGAAATGGAAAATTTGATTGGAATAATCTTAAAGTTAATTTATCATACTAGGAACAATAATTGTATAATTTTATATACATGGTTTCACTAAATGCTCCGATGCAAAACCAACCAAAAAGCACCTAAAACTCCATTATAATAAATAAACATTATGCATAAGTATTAAAAATAATTTATAAAAAGAAATGCATCCTTTTGGAACTGGAATAACAATTCCAGAAAAAGAAAATAATTATATGATTACGTAAAGATTTAAAAATTCAATTGTTACTGTAAATACATCTATGTCACGACCTAATAATTTGTACAAATATATAATACGTAATAACTTTACACTTCCAGCCTAATCTCACAACGGGGACATTTACAACTTGATATGCTTTGTCATCAATTGGCAAAACAAAATCTCTTCCTAAAACAGCCTTCACCCTGTACTAGCTAGCACCTTTCTCCTCTGGAGGCCACAACACTTCTGGATGATTTAACATATAGTATATCATATGCTTCTCACTCCCATACGTCGAGGCTTGAGTACCCAGACACATATCAAACTGACTCTTTTCTAAACTCTTATCACAGTCTACCGAATGGAATTTATGCACCAAACTTTCGTCAGCTATTCTAAACACTGTTAAATTTGATTTAATCAGAGTTTCGAATAACTGGACGTCTTCAAAACCCCAGCCTTCGATGGTCAAGTCGAAACCACCAATTCTCTCAAAGTCACATTTGAAAATACTAAGTATACCAAAACCGTATTGTCTGAAGTAACCATAATCATCACTTATTTTTTTACTGTACTTCAAGTTTGTTAGTTCTCTATCAGACTTCACTACACTTTCACTCGCGTTTACGTATTTCTCTGAATCTCTCTTAACTACGGGACTTTCGAATTTAAATTTATTGTAGTCCTCCCCGTTCACAACTACTGGGTTGTATTCACTAAATACTATCGGGAAATAAACTTGATTATACTTTATGGTATTAATTCTTATTCTTCTAAGAGTATCGAAGTTGAACATCATGTCGACGTCAATGAAGAACGTTAGATCATCACCCGAACATAATTTTAGTCCTTCTGTGAGAGCTGCACCTCTAGAAAATGCCGTCGCTCCCATTTGAACAACTCTAATATCTTTTGCATACGTATCTTTATAATAATTTACTAGTGACTCAGCATTTCTATAATCTAGAGGACTTTTACTGTCTAAGTATAAAACAACTATCAGGGTCACAGCCTCGTCGGTTTTTAGGACTATATCCTCGTAGTTCTTCATGAATCTCCCGAATATTTCTTGTCTACCTGCCAGAGGAAGGATAAAGTGTATCCTTCTATCGTAAATGGGGTATTCTTCCACTGTTTCATCACTCCATTTTAGCACTTTTGGTAGGTTTTGCAGCTTCATTAGGCCATTTTCGAATGCTTCTCTGACGTTGAGTTTGTTGAAATCAAAGAAACTGTTCTGCTGTTGACTGGACTCGTCGAAATCATCGTAATCATTGGAATAGGCTTTGCCGTTGTTGTCTAATTTCTCTAAGAAAGCTGGATCTTCAAACGGTGGAGGCTCGCCCATTGGAAGCTCTCGTATCTCCATACCTGGGATTGAGATGAATATATTATGATATTATCATACATAAAGTATATTAATTATTATCATACATACACAATCTTATTTAACTTTTAGCATCTCCATTAGTTTTACCTAATTTACGTGTCAACTAGATTGAAAATATCATCCTCCTTCTTCTGACTTTAATGTTTGAGACAAACTCAAACACTACGACATTTTTTATATTTGATTGCCTAGCGTCTTTGGTTTGATAATATTATACATTGCATTAATTTGAAAGCTCAAACAAAAGTAGGTGCTAATAAGTCGCGAGCAGCACCCAAATTTAAAAATAATTTATGATGTCAAAGTTTCAAATAAACCCTAAATCTTCACAAAATATCTTACTCGTAAATGATTGCTGCAAGTACGCGTGCCGTCTGACAGCCGCTGTCATCTTCCTTCCCCTGTATCTTCTGTATTTCAAGAGCAAGTCCAGAACGTGGTCTGCTCCATGCAACGGCTGCAGCCTTGTGTAACCGTACAGCAGCTCATTGAAGTCAATCACTCGTCCCCGCTGCCGGGACGGCGCATTGATGATCTCCATCACCTGGAATGTATAGAAGACCAGGATTAATAACTGGGTTTTGAACCTTATTATCACATCCAGAGGTGCATTATTTAACTGAGACGTCCATAGTTGTTGCCATAATTAAGTCTTGAGTCAATTTGTTATATTATTTTTCCTAACAGTCAATAGAGTTAACCATCGATAGTGATCAGTGTCGAAAACAATTAATCTTTTTCTTTGCCACAGATATCGGGAGCAGCTGGTCAAATATTATATTTTATTTTGTTAGAGGAAACGGATCGCCTTATCAATTACAACTCACTGTGTTCCTTATCTAAAGATCATACGATCAGGGTTTGTATCCAAACCCTATCTGAGGTTTGCCTGCGATCTTCATTCCCTTCTATTAAGTATATGCTATTGCCACAAAAGTAACATAACTAAATCAATTCTTGTACTAGTATTATCGAGACTCGAAACATTACTTGTGTCATAATACCAGACTTGCAGTTTTTAATTGAGATTACCCCGGAGATTGCCATAACGAGGTCTTGGCCTCTTGCAATCTGCCTACGATCTCCATTAACATATTAATTATATGCTACTGCCTCAAGACTTTGAAATGTCACTAGCCTGCTCTATAGAGAAGCCAAAGTTTTGACAGTGAGACAGCTATTTATACTACGGTCTATATTGCGTCGTCACAGTAGTATCCCACCGCAAAGTACCATTATCCCTGGAAGAAGACCTAAACCAGTCTGTCCCGTGGAAACTTCTAGGACAGCCTTCGCAAGGAAACAGTTTGAGTCTCTTAGCGCTAGAGTCTATAACAGGATTAATGCAAGTCTACATATTCAAAAACTCAATAAAGTTGAATTAAAAAAAACATTAAAAAATTGGCTTCAAGAATTAGACTTTCATGCAACAGAAAATCTAATATCCTAATACTTATCTCTATAATAAATTCCAGAATTCCGTTTACATTTATCTTAAATTATAAATTATACCTTTAAACTAAATTATATAATAACAGCAAATCCCACACTCACTCACATACACTCACACACCCTAACATCACACGCACGCTCACACCAAACCCACCCTCTCTACATGAACCCAAAATCTAACACACACTCTTGCTACACTGTGCTTTATATAAGCCCTTGATTTCTGTATACCTAATAATTAATAGTTCATTATTTTGAGCATTTGAGCTTGAATAATCGCCGCAACATGGTACCACTGGCTTTCGAAACACAGGGATTCCTAGCTCGAAAGCCAGGGGAAATTTTAATGTATAACTAAATAACAAGCCCTTATTGTACTACCACAATCATGTAAACTATACCTCACCCATGTAATTTTGGCTTATGAATAAAGTTTATTATTATTATTAAAAAAAAATGTATCAATTGTATGAACATTCTCCAGACTCGAAACATGACTTATGTCATACAAACTCCAATCATCAGCAATTTCATATGCACTTTCATTTAAGCAAAAACTTGATGATAAAATAAAAACTTGTACTTATCAAATCCACTTACCTCTCTGATGACGTCATCCAATGCCTCTTTCAGTGGCACCTCTATCCGGCGCTTAGGGTTGGAGTGGCTCGCTGAGTAGATCGACTTGCTGATGAAATCGAACGGTATGATATCTTCTACATTATCTGGTTTGTACCGGTTCAAGTCTATTGGAGCACCTGGAAAGAGCAATGGTAAATATATCATTATCTGTGTAGTATTTACCATCCTTCTCATTACTAATTGTGGTCCTGTTTATGAGTTACACGACCAATTTTCTTAACAATATGATTCTACTCTTGGGTGTCGTAAGAGGTGATTATTACCTATGGTATCGAAGTGGTTAATATTAAGTTTGAGGAGGTTGCTCCACCAAAGGTCCGTGACCCCAAGACAATGATAAGAAGATTTAGCAATCAAATATTGATAATAAAGAATTTTACACAAATACAATGTCTTTCTTATTCTTCTGTTTTTTTACAAGTGATTGACAAACTCACATCAATAGACAGATGCGCTATGGATATAATAAAGACAATCAACCAAAGAGGTCTCTCTTCACAGTTAAGCAACAACAAACCAAATACCGAGGCCACGGTAATCTAAGCGGTGACAGATAACTATAAGTATTAAACTACAATATTATTATGTGATTTTTACATTCCAATGTTGAGTTGCATGAGGGTTGGCCGATCGTAACAAATTGCCAAAATGTTTTGCAGTGTCAATAACTTACTGTGCTGGGAAAACAGCAAGATGATGAGATGACTAATGATTTGTTGGAAAGAATAACCATACCTAGCTTTTTCCACGATTCTGTAAAATATTGTCAGATAGTGCCACATTGGACTGTGTATATGCGTATATTTATCCAACAGCATTGTAGGTCAACAGAAGGGTGGTAAAGTTATAAGATAAATGTTTCTGCCGGTTTCCAGCGTCGTTGCAATACAACAGTTGGTTTTTGTATCTCTTGCTAAAATTAAAATCTTCCACACTGTAACTTACAAAGTTCACGAACACAGTGGGATGTATATCCTTACTTAAAATTCTCATTGTTTCCAAACAGCCTGTTAGGCCTTGGATAGCTTAGAAAGGAAAATGAAAACGCCTACTCAGGTACCAATTTTACGTCTTAATTTGCATTATGTTATCTTCAAACATCTGTCATATACTTAATCTTGGCAAATACCTCACTCTTATTCATTCAATTACTTGATTGAATTATGTGGTTCACATAGAGTCCAAAAGCTGGTTTCCTAACCGAACGAAAATTTATAAGACCAGTCTCCCGGTAAAAGAACTTTCATTCGCTTAGCTATTATGAGCTACATAATATATCTGTGATTATCACAGATCATGATCTGTGGTGACTATACTTACTACTTCGCGGTTATTTGATTTCACCACCACTCTTATCCAAGTGATTAAACCACATATATTAAATCTAAGTTAGTGAGAGACAAGATCTAACTAATACTAAAGAGCTGCTTTTGAGTTTCTTGCTGATTCTTCTTGGGGTACTGCATTTAGAACCAGCAACTCGTCGGTTGAGATGTACAGTCAAAACCACGTGGAGCTTGACACATTGGACTTGTAACGTTCTTATTACAATCGCCTTAGAGGTCAGACTCGCACTACAAGTGTAAAGCTTCATGTGCTCTTGACTGTAATAGGTTTCCGGCAACGAAGGCTGTTGGACGGATGTCGACATCCGTACAAATGCTCAATTGGTACTAAATTATCAGTTTTTTAATTTCTTCACGTTTTTGGTGTACTTAGGAAAAGCCAGAAAACTTCATCTGTAACAATATTATGGTTCTATACAAAGAACCATGGCTTTAAACGAGTAGCTAGCAAAGATCAAGTATGTATAGTATATTATGCCATGGTACCAACGAGTAGGTACATTACGCGGGCTTGTTTTCGCTATTCTTGCTATTCCAGCTCTTCCAGGAAGGAGCGACCACAGATCCAGGGTACAAAAGATCAAGTATTACCGGAATACAAGTATAAACGATCTCTTACCTAAAATCTTGTTGTCCCCTAAATAACCCGGCTGGCCGATCTTGACAGGGAACAGGGGTACGTCCCCCGGCAGCATGTAGTCCTGGACCTGGTCTGCTGGCACCCCCAACTCTTGCATGGAAGTGGCGATGTCCCGGTGTAGGTCCAGAGAGAGCTCCCGAAGCTCCTGGATGCGAAGGTTCTGGAATCCGAAGGTAGTTGTTATAAGATGAGGAAAATTTTTTAAGGAAAATGGTACATTAATATTCACAGAGGGATTGTTCTGGACGGAGTGGTAGTGGCAGTTGCAAAATTAGTCACCTATAAGAATCAGTTGTTTAAGTAATCAGATCTTTCTAGAGTCTGACGTTTACAGAATATGTCTGTGGAGGAGCGGAGGTGGAATACTCCTCCATCGTAAAAAGGGACGATCTTACGCCAGGAGAGGTCGTTTCTGGGGACTATGGCTAATTTGTCATTACTAGAATCATTTATCATTTACAAAATGTGTTATTTGTGGACTAAATCTTTAATTTGTAGCAGTATTTAACGGACTCAACGTAACAGCAAATATATATCACAGGCTGACTGTACAATGTAAAAAAAGTTTCGTCATTTATGATAACGGCGCTATTGATGATGAAACCAAAAATGCTACTGATAAAATAACAACTCTGACCACTCTTTTTCAGATTGCATATCTAGATGACATAGATTTTATTCTAAACCAATTGAACAAATTGGGAAAACTGTTCAAAAATACACTAATAATCCCGTGTTGTTGAGATCAAACCTCAATGCTAAATGCTACCTATAAGTAGGTATGTATAATACTGATATCCTGCAAGATTATACTTTCTTAATCTTGTAAATACCGAGATTAAAGATTTTGATGGTAGATTGCATTCTCTAAATAGGACCACCTCGAATACTCTCGATAAAATGTAGTTCCCAAGCCATCACCATCGACCTCTCATATGAGGAAGTATGGGCCATAATCTCCCACGCGAGCCCACCGCCAATTGGGAGATGGTGTTAAGCTAGTGACCACTTAACTGCTATATCGAATAATAATTCACCGAATATGAAATGGTCGACTTATTAAATTTGCTAAAATTGGTCCCTTCCCTTTAAAATGATGCAAGGTAAATTACCCACAATAGCAGCTTATATCAAAATAACCGTCATTCACAGTAATTTTGTTGGAAAAGCAATAATTTTAAATGATTTAGTACGCGTAAAGCCGAGATAGCGATTTTACGCGTTCATTGCACTGTTTATCTTGTTTACATCCGAATTTTTGCATTAAACTGAGTACTTAATTACATTTTTACACAACTAAACCTACCTACTCGCTATCTCCAAATTCGACCTTTTTAAATATACGCTCTTCTACACTCATCATAGTCATCATACCTCTACCCAAACTGTGAACCCCTGTCGGGGATAAAGCGAGATTATATTGATCGATGAAAGGCTTCACCCTTTCATCTGGTCAAGAGGCTCTTCTACAATTTTAAAAATGTGTAAGATTGACATATAAGTAGATAAAGACACTGCGACCAGTCTGTCTGTTATAGCGGCATATTTCAGCAACTACTATTGGTATCGACTTGAAATTTGGGACAATTTTAAATGATCTTTGCTCAACTTCATTGTAAATTAATTAATTAATTACAAAATAACATAAAACTCTAAAGAGTAAAAAAACCGACTTCAACATATGTTTTTCTCATGAATGCCATTTTCAGAACTGGACCAAATGGAAACGGAACCACACTGGAAGCACCAGCTTTTAAATAAAAAAACTTGAGAGATGTTAAGGGACACCCGGATGGAAGAAAGTTCCATCATCATCATCATCATCATCATCTCAGCATCATTATTAGATTTATCATGGAGCTTCAACAATAACAAAAAGTATCGGTCGTTACAACTTTTGGTCTTAATTTTTTCCGTCTAGCCCCCTTTCGCAACGCTCGATACTGAACTACGTTCCAAAAACAATCATCCAAATCGGTTCATCCAGTCGAAAGTTCTGAGGTAACAAAATAAAAACATATGTGTCGTATGTCGAATTCACTTTTTTTTAAAGTAGGTTGAAAAAGGAACAAAAGGGCGAAAGGTGTGTCGAAAAATGGGTGTTAACAACAAAACAATTGAGATAAGCGGTACTAATAGAAATGAAATGGTAAGCACTCCCCCGTATACAAGTTGGAGTCGCACTGGGCTAGGGCTGCCATCCGTCCGGAATTCCCCGGATTTGTCCTAGTTTGAAGGGCGTCCGGGGGCCGTCCGGCAGGGGTTTTTGAAAAGTGTCCGGGTGTAATCCGGACACTTTTGTTGTCAGGAGAAATCCAATTTTTTTTATAGATTTATAAGCGATAAATTTAAATAAATCTTAGTTACAAATTCATCTACAATAACCCGCATTCAAGGACATTTAGCATTTAAAATTAAATATATTAGCAGTTACTTAAGTACTTTTAATTAATAATCAACAAATATTATAGGGATTCGCCTACCTAACTAGATGACTGAAAATATCATTGGCGTACTCAATTTTAAAATTATAAAGCATTCATGTTAGTTAGTTATTAGCAGTTACAAACTTATGTACATAAGTACACATAATAATTTCATTGATACCAAAAAAGAGCGTTTCTAATTATTTTTGTTACCATATTACCTCTTTGTATTTCATTTTATTAGATAAAAATGTCTATTATTTGTTGCGGTTACATACGTAGTTACTTCATTCGATTGTAATAACAAGTTATACTTATAGATGAATAAAAAAAAAACATGTTTTTAAGTTTTTATTTTAGTTACAAAAAATACTTTTTCAAAGGTGTCCGGGGAAAAAACCATATTTCGCCCAAAAGTCCGGGATTTTTGCCGTGTTCATCCGGCGTCGGCAATTTAGGTGATGGCAGCCCTACACTGGGCCATGAGTTATTTTATTTAATAGTTAGTAGAATAGAAATAGTGTCACCAAGTTCCTTTAGCATTTGCTCTGGCTGAATATGAGAGAACTTCGAAGAAGGAACCGCGCATCAATGCTCCGTGTTCAATCGAGTTTGAAATTGCTACACAGAAACAATTACATTTCATAGTTAATTAACCGTTTACAGATTCAGGTTGTTAAAAGGGGATTGACCTAAAACATTTAAACCAAGCGCAGCCGGACTTGGCAAACCAGTTTTTTTCAAATTAGTTTCTCATTTGTCACATCACAAAGCTCTTCCCTCACAAATGAGGAAGTACATCCACAAAAGAACCCACAGTGGATTGGCAAATGATAAATTATTTGCTAACATTCATTGGTTACAAGTCACATGATTAAGGTACAATATCATTTAATAGATAATGATTATTGTTAAGCACTCTAAATTCCTAGACGCAAAACGAGGTGCCATTTTTGCGTTCCAATTTTGAAATATTCTAAGTTTAATAGGTAGGTAGATCGAAATAAATTCAGAAACTTTTATGGCACTTCCAAATCGCATTTAATTGATTAAAGAACTTAAATTTCCTTATTTTAACTATAACATCAATCAATAACGAATCCTCAAAACAGCAAAATGAAGTATTGCTCCACATAACACAAACAAAACGAATAAGTACCTATATGTAGGTAGGGTAGTATATACCGTTGGCCTAAGCGGCTCTTTAGGCAGTTAAAATATACCTACGCTAAACCAGCAAGATCAAAGCTAACATAAACAAGTTAATAGCAGAGCATGCGTCATCAAAGATGCCGAATCCTGCGCAGCGCAGCGGATGCGAACTACAGGTGCATGACCTCTGAAACACGACGAGCAGTTGTGAATGATTGCTATGACTTTCAATTAATAGTAGTGAGAGAAAATATCGATCTCTTCATCAACACTTAACAAGAACCTGCTACAGACATATTTAGATCTTATCCCACAGATAACTAAAGAAATTTGTAAATTTATGAGCTCTCAAAGCGTCTCATCGAGGCCACACAAGATCCAAGAGCTGGAGTGCGATTTTTGAATCTCACTGGTGATATCAAAATCACCGGTGACTAAAATTATCACCGATGACTTTTATGTCACCATTTTCCAAAAGCCGTATTTTTGAAAGACACACGATGTTTACCAACATGCAGACATTTTACAGTGTCAGTCAGAGACAATCTTCCCGTTACGTTCCTTTTTACGCAGATGTTATAGTGTTGCCCTTGATATCGGTTTTTATTTTCTCATACTATAACTTAAAAAAGATTCATCAAATTGGTCAATCGTAAAACGTAACGTATCTGTCAGTGTCATGTAAACGAAAATTAAAGTTTTGAATTGAAAAATTCACTTAATTCACTAGAAAAGGACGAATAAAGAGAACATAACACAGATTTTACAATTTATAAGAAAAGGTATGTACATTTGTTAGTGGCATATGTTTTACAAGTATATTTAACTTAATAATGGTATTTACTAATAACTTGGATATTATTTTATTTAATTGAGAGGTTTTTTATATTTTCAATAAATCGTCGCAATCACGAAATATCACAATCGAGCCCCGCTGCTAATTCTTCCGAAAAACATACTTTGGCACTTTTGGCAGATGTCACATACGTTAACTGTCAAAAACAATCACATGGTGATTTCAATTACGAGTGGGTAGGGGCACTCGTAAATCGATATCATAGGTATGACAAATGTAAGTCACCGATGAGTTTCAAAAATACGAACTTTCGGAAATCACTCAAATCGGTGAGAATTAGTCACTTGGTGAGATTCAAAAATCGACCCCCTGGCAGCTACTTGTGTCAAAGAGTCTGCATAGCTGTCCAAAGGGGCAATGCTGCCAGTTGTATGGGTACGCTGCCTCGATGTGATGCTTTGGAGGAGGTTTTTAATTTATAGTCTAAAATTTTGTTTGTCAAAGAAAATAAATAATAAATAATAATAAATAAATTGTGGGACACAATTTACACACGGTTATTCAGTCCCAAACTAGGCAGAGCCTGTACTATGGGTACTAAATAACTGATAGACATACTTAAATAAATATTAAACACCCAGACACAAAGCCAATATATTATTTCTGTTAAGAAGACTAAGTACTTAAATCTAAAATGATAATATATTTTTCTAAGTTTCTTGCTGGATCTTCTCGGGTACTGCATTTGGAACCAGCAAGTCGTCGGTGGAGTTGGGCTGCTGTTTACATTTAGCCAACCTTCATGGACGAGTTTAGAGTGCCTTGTTATTGGACTATTGACCTTTCTAAGTGTATTAATTATACCTACAGAAAATAAATATTTTTTTACTTTGACTTTTAACTTTCTTGTTAATACGAATGGTAAATAGGTGAGAGAGAAGATCCTGTTGCTAATACTTAATAATCACCAGTAATATATCTATTCTAGATAATAAAAAATTCAGAATTTTGCTCTGAGACATTTGTCTCTGGACCCCGGTCCGGCGATCATCAAGAAAAGTGGGTACATCTAGGAATGGATTACAGGCTACCTCCTCCTGAGCCTGTGTTTATACAGGGTGACTTGTTTTACCGTCGGGAAAAGTATAAGGTATAAGGCAAGTATAAGGCAACTAGCGGTTCTGCGTGGTTTCACCCCCGTAGTTCCTGTTCCCGTGGAAATACGGGAATAAAATATAGCCTATGTTATTCAGTGATAATGTAGCTTTCCACTGGTGTAAGAATTTTTAAAATCGGTCCAGTAGTTTTAAGTTTTTTTGTTCCAAACATACAAAAATACAAATCTTTCCACTTTATAATATTAAGTGGAGCTGGCTGTTCACCTTGAAGTAGGAATGTATCCTGTACATGTGGCGGTGGTCTTTCACAGGGTGTAAGGTGATGGCACGGTGGACCTCCCTCTTCTTCAGCCGACCGGTGTACGCCGCCGCGCCGCTGCTGTTGTGGTGCAGGATCGTCTGCATCTGGAAGTAGACGATGATCGAATAAGTCCGGTGATACAAAGACTTAGTGATGTCCTTGCCTCTTACAGTATCACAAGGACACAAGAGGTATCGTCGCTAGCTGTTACGGGTTGATGATGATGGCTTAGGGAACTCCATTTTATCGAGAGTATTCGAGAAGGTCCTATTCAGGAAATGCATTCTACCATCAAAACCTTTAATCTCGGTATTGCTAGATTAAGGAGATCTGATCTCGCAAGATCTCAGTATTATACAGGTAGCATAGGTCTCTCGATTGAATAGTTTATACCCAAGTATATGCACAATTTATAAATGCTGAGCCAAAGACGTTGAAAGAAAAAGTAGGAGAGAGAATGATTTTCTTCCAACCTCTTTGTGCTGAGCTTACTCGCTATTTGAACAATATTGCGTAAAAGAGAAAGGAAAAATTAAAAAAGTAAAATTTTATTTTTCCCGGCAACGATTCAAAAATCCTGACACTTGACAGTTAGCCGGGTTTTTACGGTACGAGCTCGTTCGGACGGAGTGTTAATACATAGATGTAATATTGGAACACCGTCTGATCCACTTATTGGCTGCTGTCATGCGAGTACAAAGAAACCTGAATTCCACATACAATAAAAATTTCATTTCATTTACAATATGATCGTGAGTTTACATGATACGAGTTTGATCGCATCCTATAGTAGAGGTATGGTCCTTGTTGAGAAACTCCTTTGAGTGTTTGTTTCTTTTTGAGTCTATTTTTGGATTTATTATATTATGTCAGAACTGTCTAGATATTGTTTTGCATCGGATCCCTAATTTTACCATTTCGTTTTCAATATTGTGGCGACCGTGACAAATGGATCTAAAACGAGCTAAAAAAGAGCGTTCAGCCTTAAGAACAGCGTTCACAAAAATTCACGGCAAAATATCATCTTGTTTGCCCGAATCTACGTTTGATGACGATGTCGTCGGCCAACTGGAAGTGCTGCGTGAGAAACAACAGCGGCTTTCTGAGCTAGATAACCAGGTTCTCAGCGCGCTGTTCGAGGATGATTCTCAGGATGATGTAAATGGTGAGATAGAAGGCGCAGATCATTATAAAGCTTTATGGCATGCGCTATGGAGTAAGTACCAGCGCTTATTAAATAAAGAAGCTCACTCCTCCGCTAGTAGCGCGAACTCTAAGCCGAACACCCTGAAAAGTCAACCTAGGAAAAGGCAAATAAGGCTCCCAAAAATAGAGCTAATTAAATTTGATGGGGAAATAAGAAATTGGATAAGTTTCTGGGGTCAGTTTTCAAAGATACATGACGACGTTAGCTTGGACGAACACGATAAATTTCAATATCTGTTAGGGGCCATACCCGCAGGCACACCCGCACGCTCTGTTATCGAGAGTTTTCCTCCGTCTGCCCAAAACTACCGTAGTGCCATAGACCATTTGACACAACGTTTCGGTAGGGAAGACTTACTGATTGAGGTATACACACGCGATCTACTCAATTTAGTTCTGCTCCAATCAAAACAGGATCACGCACCTTCACTAAGCTCGCTGTACGACAAGTTGACAACACAGCTTCGTGCGCTAGAGACCTTGGGATTGACGAACGACAAGTACGCTGCGATTTTATACCCACTCGTGGAGTCTGCGCTACCAGGTGAAGTACTGAAGGCATGGGAGAGGGAACGCCGTTCACGTGAAAGGGGTAAGCCAGAAAGAGGTAAGGCTTTGTCCGGTCTATTGGACTTTTTAAAAGAAGAGGTCGAGAGTAATCAACGCATCGATTTGGCGAAAACTGGTTTTGTGACCGAAAACGCAAATTATTTATTTATTTATTTATTTATTTTTCCACAGAATACAACAATTATCATTATTATTAGGTATCGCCAAACTTGAACTTGCCAGCGTAGCTATTAAACCACAAACGACCACCTCTTGTTTCGTAGCGAATGAAAAGGTTCCAAGTGCAAAGGCTAACGACATAAGAGTTTGTATCTGGTGCAACAGACAGTCTCACTCAAGTATGCTATGCTACAAAGCTACAAGTCTAAGCTTAGAGCAAAAAAGGCAGCACATAAAGAAAGTAAAGGCATGTGCCCATTGTTTAAGGGTTGGGCATAACGCATTTAAATGTAGGAGTCCCATCAAATGCCCAGCATGTTTTAAAAGGCATAATGTCCTTCTATGTCCGGAACTGTCAAAAGTCAGTAAGACAACAAAAGGCACCGCCGAAACGGAAGATGCCACCACTAAAGAGTCTTCGACGACAGTCAATGTAGGACACGATTCACACCGCTCCAATGCAACGCTACTGCAAACCTTATTGGTAAAGATTATACATAAGGGCCAAGAAATTGTAGTACGTGCATTAATTGATAGTGGAGCACAAAAATCCTACATAAAACGCAAACTAGCTGATAAGATTGGTTTACCTGTTACAGGCGAGAAAAGGATAGGTCTTCGGAGGAATGGAGACGAAACAGACTCTACACAAGGTGTATGATGTGATCATAGCGAACCTCAATGACACCTACCGCTTCTCCATGAAAGTTCTAGATGAGGAGAAGATCTGCGGAGACTTACCTCGAGTCTACGAATGTGAGTTGCTGGAGAAATTGTGGAAATGTGGTGTTACATGGACCTCGTTGGTTGAAACTCAGCGAAAAAGATTGGTGCCAAAACACCGTCATAGATGACAAACCGGTGGTCACTAGAAGCGGTCGGGTCGTCAGGGTGCCTCAACGCTTCCTTCCTGCCCCCGGAGGATGTTGAAAAACTCCTTTGAGTGTTTGTTTCTTTTTGAGTCTATTTTTGAATTTATTATATTATGTCAGAACTGTCTAGATACTGTTTTGCATCGGATCCCTAATTTTCCCATCTCGTTTTCAATAGTCCTAGTGGAATCATACCGTGTAAAAGCGTCTTTAAATTTTTTTCCACACATTTCAGTTTTACAACCTGGCAACCCTACTTAAAGCAGCGACACACATCAAAGGATGCGACGCGACCGCGACCCGTCCGTTTTACGTCGCGCATTGATTGGTCATCTATTGAATTTCTATGTCGTGGCGGCATCAGCGTATCTAGCAAGAGTTTGTATGACAGACTCATGAGAACCAAACCAAACGTAAAACGAAATAAAACATAATAATAAATAAATCAAACGTAAACAACGTTATAACTAAGTACTTACTATCTAATCTGTGACGGAGAGTAGAGGATGTCGTAAGGTTTGGATTTGTAAGTGGCCATGGAAGGCAATTTATAAAAACTTACTGATTTTATAGTTAAAGCGAGTCTATTTTGCAACAGACAGTCCCACAGTTTTACAAAATATTATAATTAATTCCAGGCTGCATTCAGAGCCACTTTACAATTACCCGAGCATCTCAGCTCAGGGAGGTAAAAGGTAAATATAATTACAGCATTTACAGCGTCCCAAATTAAAGAGACAATTTGTAAATGAAGTTGGCAACAAAACAAAGCGACAATAATTCGGGATTCTGAAGACAATTTATAGGAACAAAACCAGCCAACTCTACGTCAATCCTTCCGAATATTTCGACACGTACAAATCTGGCCCATTTCACCACCTTTCATCCATTTCCTCGTTCGTCCACTCGTGCCTGTTCGTCCATTTCCCAGTTTTTCATTTTCCCCGTTCGTCCATGGGGAAATATTGAAGCTTTGAGTATTAAACCAACCGGAGACGCCACTGACAGGCTTTCCCCTCTGGCAAAAAAGTTCGGACTTTGGTCAACGCTCATACCTGTTATATTCAACTAGTTTTTTTGAGTTCACGGAGTGCTCGGATTGGTTGTTTCTGTGTGTGAATGAATTTGTGTGCATCTAGTTCAAGCTAGTGTTTAATTGTTTTGTCAAAAAATGCGTTTGTATTAACATTATTTGTGTGCATTTCCTCGTCCCCCGCGCAGAAATTGGCAGACTTTTTTGCAAAGAAACTAGTGCACGTGACGTCTCCTGTTCGTATAATACTCAAAATATTGAGGTATGTATTTAAATCGCAACACAGGAACACCAAAGTGTGCCAACCGGGCCCTATACAAGAAACTTTGTGTGGGAGTCTGACTCACATTTAGACAGATTTATTAACAACTTCGTATAAGTAATTACTTCATCAATAGGTGTTACTTCCCTATCTTGAATCATCCACTCAACAGACGTAACATTTGGTGAGAACAACAGAAAAACAGTTTTATAGTCCAGAAATAAACAGCCTTGCGCTTTGATTGTGAGATAATCCGTTCTTTAAACACAGGAAGTAGGGCTGGTAAATGATTTTAAAATTCCTTTTGCTTATAAATATAAATTTTAGGACAGAAGGAAAACTCATAGTACGAAGATCTTATTTTTATAGGTTTGTTTTTTTTTTTATAAAAAAGAGGTGGCAAACGAGCAGACGGGTCGTGTGCATCTGGATTGAGGGCCCACTTTTTAAATTATTGCGAAACGAAATGATACTTACAGGGCATTTACTTAAAATTTTGTAAAACCTAAAGCAAAGATTCTTAAATTTCTTAAACGTGAATCAAAAGAGTTATGGTCAAATAGCTTGGGCCCTCAATCCTGACGCCTGCATAAAACGGCATAGTCGAATCTCAGAAAGTACTATCCCTGGGATAATAATTTTTATTCGAGTATTTAGTTAGGAATTTGTTAAATACATTAAGAAATTGTCAAGTCTTAAGAATGCGACAATACAGATTTATGGCGGTTTAGCTTGGGCCCTCAATTCATCAATTTTGATATTGTAGAATCAGCAAAAAATATGAGTTTTTCTAAGGAAAGATATTAATACGACTATAATATATTTGAGTTCCATATCTCGGAAAATTTGTTAAAAAGAAATAACGACACAAAAGTTAATTGTTAAAAAGTTATTGAAATTCGTATTTTTTCAAAACGTCTGAACTGAGGGCCCAAGGTTTTTATCAGTATTGACTAGGCTAAGCCTTCTACACTACCGCACTTTAGGCTAAGTATTTTAACAAATTTTTAACTAAAGGGCTACAAAGCGTCCATTCTTCTAAATGCCGTACTTTAGGAGAAAATTGATTTTCGATGTTTTATATGAGAAAATTCAGTAGGGTGACCATAATGTTTATCGTAAGTATAAACAAGTATTCGTTGTGATCATGTAAGTAGTATTTTGTAAAGCGCAGATACAACGCGTAACAGAAAAAGCGCAATTCCTCATACACCCCGGTTAGTAAATTAATATAAAAAAAGATGCAATCGAACTTTAGTTGTCCAATTTTCTTAAATATCGTTCTATAATAGTACGATTTCAATAGATAGCATTAAATTTAGCTATGCTAATTCATTTTTCGGAAAAATTTAACACATATTAAAAATAGATGAAATCGAATATGTAGTCGATACTGAACAAACTAATTTCAGGAATTGCACTTATTCTGTTACATATTGTATATAATATATAAAGCTCGATATAATTATATACGATTAGCTGTGCTGTGCCTTCACCTACGTATGCGTGGAAAAATAAAATAAGAAAGTGCCAATAATCAATGAAATTATGTATTGGACGTATTAAAATTATGACCCTGTATATTAACAACTAGCAGTGCCTTGCGGTTTCATCCGCGTAGTTCCCGTTCCCGTGAAAATACGGGAATAAAATATAGCCTTTGTTACTCCCTGATAATGTATCTTTCCATTGGTAAAAGAACTTTTTAAATCAGTTACGTGGTCTAGGCCTGTTCCCGTGGGAAAATTATAGCACATGTTACTCCCAGAAAAGTACGCTTTCCACTGGCAAAAGATTTTTTTAAATCGGTAAAACCGATAGTATCGGAGCCTTTTTAATACAAAAAATCTAAACATTCCTCAATCCAGTATATTCCAGTTCCCTTGGGAATATCAAAAAAATCCTTCATAGCGGTTGTCTACGACATAGAAGACGCCTACATAACATATTAGAAATTGCGGGTGCCCATCGGCGTTGCCTGCGCGGATCCGGTTTATTCCCGTTCCCGTGGGAATTTCCAAAAATCTCTTCATAGCGGTCGACTACGATTTCTTTTTTCACCTGTTTTTATATTTTCCCGTGCGAATGAGATATTTTTCTGGAATAAAAAGTACCCTAGATGTTGACCCGGGTATTCAGTTATATCCATACCAAATTTCATCAAAATCCGTCTAGTAGTTTCTGCGTGATGCGTGCACAACCAGACAGACAGATATAGACAGACAGACACAAATTTAAAAAAAAATTGTTTTGGTATCTATATCGATAATTATATAGACTCGTTAAAATTTTCAAAAAACATTTCATATACAGCCACGGCCCCGTTAGAGTTGTTTTATGTATAACATTTTTACATATTTAGCTTACAAATAAGGGTAACCTTAATTTGTTTTTAACAAGAAAATAAAAATAATATGAAACCCTGACAAAATCTTTATTCTTTTACATTATAATCTGCCAAAACATATGAAATAGTATGTATATAATTATATTATACTATCACTAATATGAGTCAAAACCCGAAATACACAGAAAAATGAAAATTAAACAAAAAACATGACGGGGACGCGCGTACGTCAGGCGTCAAAAATACGAATACTATGATAACCATTTAAATAACACCCTATAGTAATTATTGGATCACACAAAACGTAATCGCTTCCGACAACAACTTATGAAATATCTTATATGAGGGTACATGCTGATTTGTCTCAAAAAAGTAACAAAATCATATACACCCTACTGAATTTTCTCATATAAAACATCGAAAATCAATTTTCTACTAAAGTACGGCATTAAGAAGAATGGACGCTTTGTAGCCCTTTAGTTAAAAATTTGTTAAAATACTTAGCCTAAAGTGCGGTAGTGTAGAAGGCTTAGCCTAGTCAATACTGACAAAAACCTTGGGCCCTCAGTTCAGACGTTTTGAAAAAATACGAATTTCAATAACTTTTTAACAATTAACTTTTGTGTCGTTATTTCTTTTTAACAAATTTTCCGAGATATGGAACTCAAATATATTATAGTCGTATTAATATCTTTCCTTAGAAAAACTCATATTTTTTGCTGATTCTACAATATCAAAATTGATGAATTGAGGGCCCAAGCTAAACCGCCATAAATCTGTATTGTCGCATTCTTAAGACTTGACAATTTCTTAATGTATTTAACAAATTCCTAACTAAATACTCGAATAAAAATTATTATCCCAGGGATAGTACTTTCTGAGATTCGACTATGCCGTTTTATGCAGGCGTCAGGATTGAGGGCCCAAGTTATTTGACCATAACTCTTTTGATTCACGTTTAAGAAATTTAAGAATCTTTGCTTTAGGTTTTACAAAATTTTAAGTAAATGCCCTGTAAGTATCATTTCGTTTCGCAATAATTTAAAAAGTGGGCCCTCAATCCAGATGCACACGACGGGTCACCTTGATGGTAAGTGACTATCGTCGCCCATTCACACCTGCAACTCACGTGTACGACGAACGAACGATAGAGTCAAAACTGCGTTGCCGGGCTTTGAGGTGGGAGTAGGGGGAGGGGGGAGATGGATGGTTTTCGGTTACCTCACTCACTCAACGAAATGCAATGTATACTTTACGCTGGTTTTCTGTGAGGCCGTGGTATCACTCCGGTCGAGCCGGCCCAAGCGTGCCTAAGCATGGCTCTCCCACGTTAAAAATGTATAGTTAATCCTATACTAAGTATTATAATTCCCTCAGGCTCACCATAATTGTAGTCATCGTTAAAAGCTACAAATTCCTGATGAGTTTTTTTTTCTGAAATTACAGCAGAAATACTAAAAAGATATCGCCTATCGCCTTCTTTTGAAATCTGAAATCCCAACATTTTCATAGTTCCCAATATCGACCAATTTATAAAAAAAAAAACATTTTTTACCGCGGCACATAAACAAATCAATTAGTTCGAATATAACCTAAAACTAATACTTATACTAAAGCTAAGGAAGACAATTTTAATTCTGTCAAATTAAGAAATGATTTACCATACGCTCGCCAACCCTACAGCATGAGTGCTGATGTTTACTCTACCGACTCTACCGTGTACATTAAAATGTAAACAAAAGATCAATTAATTTTTAATAGACTCTGCAAGCTGCTGGTATTGATGGACCCTTCAACAAAACTAAAGATTACATACAACTTTATGGCGTGCAGAATAAAGATCAAACTATAAATAACAGGATAACAAGTTCATTTACATTTGCCAATGCGTTCTTATCGAATTTCAGATTAGGACACTAGCTTTCGTGGACGATCTCGTGGTAATTTCTAACACTTTCTTAATACATGCTTACATCCTGCCAAAGTAATGAGTGGGTCATACCTATTTGTACGTAGATAGGTATGACCCACTCATTAGTAGTAGGGATACCTTCTTCTAGGGAATAGATTATATAATACTACGATATAGCTCTATCCGCTTTGATCCTGTGCAGAACAAAGACGGTCTATCCACATAAAAACATCAGTGAAATCCTTTGACCATTTAATTAAAAAATTAAAGAGCGCAATGCGCCAACAAACTGTTATTTACAGTTTGGAGCAAATATTGTAGTTAAATTAAAAAATTAAATTAAATGTCATTTATTTCAGGCATAAAGGTACCCATATAAGCTTTACATAAGTAAATAGTAATATAAAACCCTTAAAAAAGTTGTCAATAAACGTTTTATTATTATTATTAAATAAGTATGACGCATGTGGCAACATTTAAATGCACACCTTACACAGATTGTTTACTCCAAACATGACTTACTGTTGGATCTTAAGATAAGAGCAAATGAAATCCAATTAATTATACACGTTATCGCTTTATGCGAAAGACTTAGGCTAAGTAAACTAAATTACTTATATTGGGTTAGGGATACAAAACACAATTATTTACCTACTTTTTTTAAATAAAAATGGACTAATTAAAAATTATTTACGGCGTATTACTCAGCTGCGTTCTGTGATAAGAGGTATAGTTATATAAATAATAACACGTCACTTTAAATTAATTTTATTACACTTCCCAATTATTATCAGTACGATAATGGAGGCCATTTCAAAACTAATTGGATTAAATTCATTAAAACGTCGACATGAATAAATAACCTAGTTGATATGAGGTTTGTAATATCTAAATCCCGATAACCATAATTAATAGCATTCGTATAATAAATAGGTTACAGTTCTTTGTTTGTTTGTTTAGGGGTAATCTCTGGAACTACTGAAACGATTTTGTCTTTTTTTTATTATAATGAAGGTACATTACCCCTACCTAAGATAGGCTATTTATTACAAGCTTTATTTTGGTATTACTATATTAGTGACAGATATAAAAGGTACCTAATCAAAAGAGGAACCATGTAAAACAGTACTATAAACTCTGGTGTGGGTTTAAGATGTTTATTAATCGGATTCGTTGGCACAAATTGAAGATAAAATATTCGCGAACGCATGTGCGGTACCTACCGGTGACGTGAAGGCCAACTGACAGGAGCGCGGAATAGAGGCAAGGCTCATGAGCCGTAGTGCCTATCCTCACAGTACCCAAAAGACTGGCCGCATTCCCTCTCTGTAAAGCTAGCCTTGACAGAGATATCTGCAAAACTCTCTGATCACCGATACTTAATGGGTATACTTAAACAAGTCACTTGCTGACAAATAAATCTAAGTGCAACATTTGCAATATCTATGGGGAAAGTGCTATTTTATCTATGTACACAAATTTTATTAAGACGAAAGATTAGTTTTTTGTATATTTGGTTGTATCGAACTGGCTCCGAAACTACTGGACCGATTCTAAAAAATCTTTTACCAATCTTTGCTAGCATTAATAAATAATTGATTTTAAATTCGATGGATACAGGACTTTAAATAGTTATTGGCATCACAATAAGGCAAACGCATCTTCGAGAGTGAAACCTGCACAGTGACACAGACTGGTTTTTACAGTGATAGCTATTGTGTGGTAATTCATCCCTCACAGCCTCGCCCGCGCAGCATCGTGACATTAAGATGACTTTCTATGAAATAGCTGTAGATCGTCGCGTTATATTCTTACCCGACTGCAGAAGGAGTAAGTAAGTATACATGATCCGTAATAGGTAGATATTTGAATTTTTTACAATAGGTTCTAAATTCGACTGTTTTTGTATGTAAGTATGTTACGCGATCATTCCACTAAATAAGACTCCATTTTGATGATTCTTTTTGTTTGGTAAATCAGAGGTGGTCCCATTTAAATCTGATCGAAATCAGTCGAGCGGTTTTTAAAAAATCAAAAATTGTATAGGTTACATCGATGATTTTTTAGTGCTTTTTGTTGAAGTCGGTTTTTTAGTTTTCAGAGTTCTTTATTGTATGTTGGTATGGAACTATGGAACCCTTCACATGGAAGCCCGACTCGTACTTATTAAAAAGAGCTGCCCTTGAGTTTCTTGATGGTTCTCCTCGGGGTACATTTGGAACCAGCAACTCGTCGCGTCGGTGGAGATGGGCTGCTGTTTACATTTAGCCAATTTTCAATGACGAGTTTAGAATGCCTTTTTATTAGAAAATTGACTTTTCTAAGAGCATTTTCAATTGCCTACGGAAATAAGTAAATAGTACATTTTAATTTTTCACTTGCCCGGTTTTTATTCGTCGACGGATATCCTCATTTTTGATTCTATGTCATACCGAAATACCTACCGATTGCGTGATTATCACTATTAATTAACCTTTCGTTTCGTGTTCTACAATCTCATTAGATATTTTATTAATCTATTTCCTAAGAATCAAATTTGTTGATCCTCTAATCCGGTATTAGGCAGGGATCAGTTAATCCTACATTAGCGTAGGTACTTAAAATATTTGCGTTGTTAACAGGAAACCGGTAAATTGTAACATTATTATGCTATTAAAAATTATTGATAAGCTATTATTATTTATGATTACTGGATTCCTGACGCATTACATATTTGCCAATCAATTTACATTTTTTTCGTTTTATGTTTATGTTCCCTAAATAAGTAATGTTTGAGTTTTTGTTTGTAGTCTGTTTTTCCCCGCGAGACAGGCCTAGCTTAGTGTGGTGGTCAATAGCACTTTTTTAAACTAAGTAAAATTATTTTCTTAAATAAATCTTATTTTTAATTTTATAAAAATCTTACGCTTTTATACCCAAATGGGTAGGCAGAGCTATTCCATATCTGGAAATACCCACATTTCACCAGTAGGTTATATTATTTGGACCCCTAAATGTGTTTTTTTAAATTTTCATGAAAAACGTTAATCAACTTTTTTGTACAACATACTTGTTACATTATTAAAAGACTAGATCTTTTATTCTAGATCTTTTCTTTAAAAGATCTAGCCATTTGCACGATAGAATTTCATTACAAACTCAACCCTATTCAACCCCTTCGAGGATGAGTTTTCAAATCCAATCTTATTGGTCACCTGTCAATCAAGTTCGTTATCATTCCTTCCGTGATTCCCATGTCTTCCTGTACAGTAAAAGGGATAATAACATAAGTTATTCCCAAACACGCTTAACAGGAAACTGTGATTGGCTGGCAAAGTAGCCAATTTTAGCGGCTGTTAAAATAAACGAAGTCTTAACCGGCTGTCTGTAAGGAAATGCTAACTACTGGTTAGTGGCATTCTTCGTTGTGGTAAACCGGCACGATATTTCTGTAACATTAGAGCAAAAGCAAGTATTACGTAATTTTATGCATTAAATTCATGTAAATTAGTTTGTAATTGGTTATGTCTTCACAGAAGTAGGTACCTAAATAGGCTCTAGGAGGAGTATGCAACTTCCTTCGCGTCCCAGAATAAGATATTGAATAGTTAGTGATGTGTTTCTGCCTAATGAGCAGTGATCGAATATTCGGATGCATATTTACCTAAAGTGTAGGTGTTGGTTATTATGGAATGCACTTTTGTATCGAAAAAATCCCGGGAATTCCGAAGCGACAATTTTTTTTTACAATATAATCAAATCGGGTGTAGGAATATTTACTTAGTTTAAAGTGTTTGAAATTATTATGGAATGCACTTTTGTATCGAAAAAATCCCGGGATTTCGGATTCAACAAATTTACTGTTTTTATTATAGAATCAAATCGGGTGTAGGTATATTTACTTATTTTAACTGTTATATTTAAAAAAACTAGAAATAATAAGTTCCTCTTCATTTTTCTTAAATTTTCAAAACATTCATCTCAAAGGAATAATAAATAACATCCCCCTGTTTTTTAAAAATAAATACCACATGCTAAAGACGACGTTTCTTCACCATGTTACAGACTAGTTTCGCATTCCCAAATTTTCTGAAATCCCGGGATTTATATTTAAAAAATATGTTTTAAGAAGCCCCTTCCATAATTTCCTAACCAAAAATGAAGTTTAGGTAAATATGCATCCGAATATTCGATCACTACTAATGAGTAACCGGAAATCAGTCTTTCCACCCTGAAACCAGGTTTATTTATTTTATTTATATATTTCCACAGAGTACAACAAATAACATTGTTATTAGGTATCTCCAAACTACGTTACAGTTTGTTTTGTGTTTACCGGTTTTAGGCAGAATACCTACTCATATTAATCTCAATGGTTCTTGGTTCATTTGAATTAGGTATGTAGGTACTATAAAAATTTTAATAAAGTCCTTTTTAATTACTTACTTTACAATACTTTTTATATATTCTCCCTGTATTCGCCCCTGGAATAACTCTGCCGACCCCCTCATGGACAAGTCATAAGCGCAATTACTTTATATTTCTATTTAATAGGTGGTGCTGATCCGATACATTCCTATTGCCGCTCAGTATGAAATATGGGGTAGTCCTATCCTTTTCAAGTTCAGGTTAAGAATAGAAGTAGGTAGTTAAATTAAATCTATTCTGCTACGTAACTACAAAACTGTGTATAAGCTTATAGCAGATACAACACTGCTATTTGGCGTTATTATTTTGCTCCAGATTTATCTGTGTCAACTCAACGGAATTGCAAAGAAATGATTCTACAACGAATTCAATGACTTTTATTAGACGAAAACGTGCACTTTATTAAATGAATTGAGATAGATTGCACTGTTATGACGTGCGGTCACTCGTTTTCTTGAATCCGTTCCAAGATTTTGTTATGAATTGCTACGTGATGCTCGTCGGGTTCATCGAGTTCTATAACATTTTCATTGAGTTTTCGCGTACGATAAATATTTACCATAAGTTATAATAGTATATTTTATATCGAGAGACTAAACGAAGCCATTATATACCAGAGGTGGTTTGAGTTGGCGTTTAGTCTCGAGGTGCAAAACTGTACTTTTCACTTTGAGTGCGAGAAAATTGGTCAATTTAGTACAAATTTATTTAAAACCCAACAGAAAAACACTCGACAAAAATTCGGAAATTTTGCTGTTTGAGTTTGTCTACATCTCATTAAAGAAATTAAAAAACTAATTACTTTTTACTCCCTGGGGACTTAAGTGGTCACTTTTAGCTTCGTAGGGCTACATTGGCGTACTTTTAGAGCATGAGAAGTGAAAAGTAAAATTTAAATTGTTACGGAAATACAGCGTTCTGCTCGTGACAAACGTATATCATGTTAGGCTAAGTTCTTTTTTGTGTTTAGCTTAGGGAGTTAGCAGTCACCCAGGTTTAACCGCTCCTTTAGGATGGGACAGCAAACCAGAAAAACCGAACAAACTATTTGTGAAACAGTTTTACGGTAAGGTCCTACAGTAAATAGACTTGTACAACAGATATTCTTGTGTGCTATCAAATACCAACTTTAAAAGTATTAATGATTATTCTTGCCATATTATCATTATTTGGTTTCAAAAGTGTTAATATTACTTGTCTAAGGACTCCCACTCCTATACATGCTTCAACCAAAGAGATTAAAATATAGTAGGCCAAAGAGAGAGAAAGAAAGCGAGGAAAATTTGTAGCCGAAAAGTTATTCCAAGTGGAATAAGTCGAGTACAATTTCGAGATGACGATGATGATGAAAATATTCCCAATTCCCCCTCTATATCCTATTATATTTTAATCTCTTTAGCTTCAACCAACTACTCTGACAACGTATGTATGACACTTGAAGTGACAAATTTACTAGTTTCTGTAACTTCTTTCTGTATTTTTCAATACTGTCTCCCTTTTAAAATAAAGAAATAAATGTTGTTTAGTGTGCCTATAGCTAGCTATGTGATGTGTGTCTGATTTCCACGTCTGTCCTAACCGGTTGGCTGACCTAGGCACTGCACTAAACGTAGTAGTGAGAAAGTAGGCTATTATTTATGACTGGCTCGTTTACTACGACGAGAAGATTGACGGTGTCTCTCACTATACTACCTACTTGTAAACTATGCGATATTTTGGATGAACTTTGGTGGAGAGGTATTGTATGTTCTGGGCCCACACCACGATCCCCCATAAGTTACTTTTTGTCTCTGAAGTAAAATAAATAATCTCACGCATTTTTATCCCCGAGTGGGTAGGCAGAGGTATTCGATTTCACGTTTGTTTGTTTATTTATTTCATCCCATTAGGAGTTGAATTTAGCAAAATTCTTTCTTAGCGGATGCCTACACTGTATAAGCTATCTATGTTCAAAATTTAACCCAGACCCAGTGGTTTAGGCTGTGCGTTGATATATCACCAATCAGTCAGTCAGTTTATCATTTTATATATAAATAATAGTATTTCCCATTAAAATCGCATTGGTATAGGTTTTAATACATTACGAGCTGTTCGTATCCCCTAGGAACTGTTTTTTCGTAATGAAAAGTAGCCTCCAGACAAATTTCTTCAAAACCGGTCCACTGGATTAACTGTGAAAATGTAACAGAGAAACCAGGCAGAGTAACTCGCGCATTTATAATGTTGTTCGTATGTTATGGTCACCCGCAGTGATTTTTGAATACATTAATCTGTCATTTGATAAGATCGCATTGGCAAATGTAAATGAACTTATGAATATGCAGTTTATTAACCCGATAATTATGCAGGATGTCAAATAATGCAGATTTTCAGACACAATATGCCTTTTGAACTTGTTGGAGGATGGAGTTTTTTATTGAATTATAATGTTTTTACTTTACGAAGCAAATCTCTTATCAGATACGTGAATATAATGCACTCGACTGCACGAAATTTACTCTGCGTTATCGTAATATCAACGCGAACTCGGAAGACAAAGATTGCGCTATCTTATCACTATCAAGCTGCTGAAAATTTAGATTTTGCACTCTAAACTAAATACTTATAGCCAAAAATTCTAGAACTACGGTATCTAGGTAAAAAGCCTCTTTAATCATTGCGCTTCTTCTGAAACATACCATGGTGTTTCAGAAGAAAGCAAAGTTATAACCGAAACATACCGTCACAGACGACGACCGACTCGACGCTATGTAAGGCTATTAATCATAATTATTATTATAAACCATATTTACTAGTAAGACATGAGATTAACGCTCCGGACTCGTGGTCCCCCTGTAATGTTCCCCTGGGGGGACCACGAGGCATTCGCAATCGCTTGTAGTCCCCCCAATTCACTCTTGACGAGTTGTAAGGAATATGAGGTAGTATGGTATGATAAACTTTGAAACAAAAATATCTATCTATATACAGAGTTGAATTTTTGAACGACATCTGGAGGAAAAGTACTCTACATACTGGACATAGTCAATTTTACTCAAAGTATAAGTATAATCTCACGCCTTTTATCCCCGAGGGGGTAGGCAGAGGTATTCCAAAGATCTGCCCTTGAGTTTCTTGCTGGTTCTTCTCGGGGTACTGCATTTGGAAACAGCAATTCGTCGGTGGAGATGGGCTGCTGTTTACATTTAGCCAATCTTCATGGACGAATTTAGAGTAGGTACCTTGTTATTAGACTATTGACCTTTCTAAATGTAATTTTTGTACATACAGAAAATAAGTAAGTAAATGTTTTTTTTAACAGCTCCAGCTACAAGTACCTACCTAAATCATTTTTTTTTCAACTCCCCACTCCTATTTCCACCAAACTCCCCACGAAGACAGTCTTAAACTGCAGTTACCTAAATTGTCAGTAACGATTTAAATGGTCCCTGGCCATCAATCCGATCGTATGGAGGAAGCACCCACTTGCCCCCAAGTAATGGCGGAGACAACTGCGACGGACACGCGAGGAAACGTCAATCTTGCATTCTGGCCTATTTTAGACCATAGACAGTTCCTGCTTTTGAACATAGGTAATTGGGATATGCCACACTTCGAATTCGACGTGCTCGTAGCCCTGCGGTACCAGTGTGCTTGTAACGATCACACTGGGCGCAGTCAGTCAGTGAATGGGTGACCGCCTAATGGTATCTATTACATCAAGATCGTCCGTGCTTCCGTGTTTCTTAAGGCACGTCAAATTGTTAGTCCCGGATTTCGTTTTATTTACGCACAACGGAAGTCGTAAGCCATGTCAGATAACGTTGGGTGGCTTGAAAAATTCTGACAGTTAGGTTGCTACTTGCTTTAACACCATCTACCAATCCGCGGTAGGCGTGCGTGAGAGATTATAGCAAACACTTTCTCATGACGTGTGAGGATAGACCCTTAGTACAGCAGCCCTTTAGGCGGAGTACGTCATTTTCTTTACCAGTCACTTACAGCAGCGGATACTCGGCAATATGAAACGACGCATTCTCATATTATACTCTACTTACCTACACTGACAAACTAGTATTGACCGCAATACCACGATAGTGTGAGTGAGCTGATGATAAAGTGACAGACTCGAGGGTATTGAATCCAGGAAGAGCAGTAGCAGATCCAGGCAGAGTATCTGAGTCCACCGCTGACAAATCTCAAATTAAATTGATAATCCTAACCTACCGACACTTTTTTTTCTACAATTTTCTTCACTTATCCTTTATACTTATTCTTCACGTAAAGAGTTTTTAATATGAGTAAACAAATCTTCATGTTGTATTATGTGAACCGAAAAATCAGTGAAGAATTTGCAAAAAGTTATCCGAAGAGACTCGCTATGCGATGTTTAATAAGCAAAAATTATTCCCCTTTCCCCCTTATATACGCCTATGGGGCAGGTCCACGGCTGAACATAGGTCTACCCCATCGCCTTGCAGAGCTAAAAAAGCCAGTTCCGTCCAGTGGCTTTCGACCTTTATCAAGTCGTCGTAAACTTTGTGGGTGGACATTTACCTCCACATTTATTTTCCCATTCGGTTCTACAAGCTAAGTGAGTCGATCCACTGGGCTATTTCGAAGAGTTTCATTCGCCTGAGGATCTCTATTATTTCTGTTTCGACCTCGCAGCGAAATCTCATCGCCATAATAAAATCAATTTATAGCGAGTTCCATTACATCACAAGCGTTGAAAAGGTCGTTGTTCATGAACATCATGTTTTATTAACAGTTTTTAGAGACATGACGACACGCGTGACAAATGTACTCCTTTATTTTTGTATTTGGTGTCGTAATAAGGTTTGCATCCGTGCAAACAACAAGGCAAATTTCATGCTTATTGTTCTCAAATTAACACGTGAAGATAGTAGATGTTGCCACATGTAGTAATTTTCATTTTTTTCATTCTTACGACTACGTAATTAACACCGCTTTTGTTTCGACTTACGTCCATGCAAGTAACATTCTTATGATTGTATATTTGTTACGTTTACACGGATAAAATTATAAAACTATCTTGATTCTATCTGACTTCTCCGGAAAAAGTTTGTTCCTAATTTTCTGAGAAATGCAGCAAATGAACCGAAGATCATTATTATGAAGACATGACATTGAATATAGACATAGGTAACGAATCTCAATACTCTCAATCATTTATTGCACCCCTTAAGTTTACATAAGGTGGTCTTAACTAATTAAGATCAATTTATGGACCCTGTACAGGGCACAGCAATCTGGCAGATCGCCGTTGATAATTATGCCAATTCCTGGCATAAGCGATCGTAGTTATCTAATGGGTCTTTGCAGTTCGCCCCGCCGATCTAAAATTACCAGTAAAAATCTCACGCCTTTTATCCCCGAGGGGATAGGTAGAGGTATACTATTTCTGGATATAACTACCCACTTTTCACAAGATATTCTTCTGAATTCTCCTTAACGTGATAGGTGATGAGCCCGTTGCATCGCCGGACCGGGTCTTTTACAGATGTCTCAGAATTAATTCTGGTACTCACGATGTTTTCCTTCACCGTCGAACTAGTGATAAATATGTACGTAAGTTTTGAAAAACTCATTGGTACATGCCAGGATTCGAACCCGAGCCTCACTGATTATCATCATATGAAGCAGGCTCTTTAGCCGTAGGGCTATCACTGCTAGATAAAATGACCTGTTTTAGTATAGTTCTGTTATTTTAAAGCTAAAGTACAAATACAGACTGATTTCATTTTCTCTACGTGACAGATAACATTGTTAACCTTAGGTAACTCTACAAAGTAGCTAAGTATATACAATAATCAATTAACGACGAAGATCAAGCATAACATGCACTTATAATTACCCAAGTAATCAGTAATTTAGCGTTTTAATAATAACCTCTCCATAACACATAACACGGTTGTTATTAATGACAAAATAATTTGCCTATTGCCCAACAAGGACTTCAATAAATTTCGAATGGTATCCCGTAGAAGCTACCACTCTACCCTAGATAAAAAGTATCAAATGTAGGCAAAGTATGTAGGTACATAATATACTTAATATTATTGCAAAAAAGTAAAAAATGCCAGCAAAAAATTTACACATTTAAGTTGCGCCCAATCTTATCTTATCAACGCTGACGTTACAATAACATTCGAAGAAAACCGGAAGGCCATATGCCATATCTTTACCTGTAAATTAATATCTATCCTTCTCAAAGATACTTATAGAAAAATTTCATTATCATCTAAAGCACCACAAAGCCATAACTACCAACAAGCAAACGCAAGATATACAAAATAGAAAGTATAGTGGTCAAAATTATCAGGAGATTTTGATCTTGCTGTGTAGTTTTAGGCTTCAGAACAAGTAATGTTGATGCATATGATTTTAATTTACCGTATTCATACTCCAATTGCGAATTGGAATATCTAACACATCTTCCGTCAATAAATGACGTTGATCCACAAATTCGGAACAGACTTCGCTAAAACCCAGAACATTATTCATTATCCTGCAGACCTTATTTCGGATAATTGCATGAATCATATATAAATGGCCAGTGTTTTACGTCAACTCAGATAGTCTGAAGTTATTCGCAGAATTCTGCTCCCGAAGTTAGTGCTTGCTACATCTTTTTCCTGTTTGGAAAAACATTTATGTTGATGTTTTTTTTAAACTCATCTTATCTGCTACGGACAGAATCTATGCAATGAACAATATCGATACAGTTGTCAAAAAGTTCCTCGGTCGATTTATAAATAGAAGATCAGTTATAACGATGTGAATTTGAATGGTTCTATTGACTTCTGGAGTAGTTTTATTAGCAGTCTGAATAAAAAATATCAGATTCTTATGAACATTGAAATCGAAAGTAAGAAATTAACACATGACCTCTAGAATTGCCAAAAACTCAACTTTATTTTCAGTTTAAAATTCCTCCAAACCGAAACCATATACAGCAGTGCTTATAATTCTGACTACATTTCCTATTTGTCTAATTAGGCAATCTCTAGAATAATGTTCCTAACATGCATCTACATAGCTTATCTGAGATAAACAAGTCATTTCATCAATCTTGCAGATACAGATACGTTAGAGAAGTAACGGTTGTAAGTCATCATCTAAATGATAAAGATTTATAAAGTGGCAGCGATCAGTCAAAATAAGAAAAAAAGAACTAATATATGTTATGCAAAGAACTCTTCGGTATCAAACTAATAACATAGTATCATCACACAGCCGGACGCCACAAAAAAAAACATTAATGAGTTCGTTGGCGTAATTTCTTGGTAACAAATCTGGTGTTGGCGCCGAAAAAAATTAGGCAGCTACATCAGAGACAGCGATATTAGCTGTAACACAGACTATGGCATAAGTTAAACAGACATTAAACTACTTAAGTGTAGCAAGAACTAGACGCCTAGGTAGTATACGCATCGAGCTGTGCGTCTTTTGACAGCGTTATTATCTTTTTTTTTCAAATCAAATTATTTGCCTAGAATAGGTTTACAGTGTCTTAAAGTAGGTACATTTAGTTCACTATTCAGCTTACATACATTAGCATGCCATGCACTCTATAAAAACAGTAATTAATTAACCACTTCTTTAATTTCCTAGTCATAATTTTAGTGGGACCTTTTTTGAATATATCAGGAATCTTATTGTAGACCTGGACACACATACAATAGCAACTCCTTTAGCACTATGTGCCCGTAAACTCTCAAATAGATTATAAGATATATCTTTCGCTTTTCGCTGTATAGTATCCTGGTACTGGACGACCACACTAGCCAATGGTCAGTGCAATTCGCGGGGATACAACTCCATAGCCGGGATCATTGGCCGCACCAATTAGCTTTCGGCAATTTCATGTCACGCTGCTAACAAATGACAAAAACCGAGAGTGTTTATCTAATTGATCAGTTCAACGCCAGAAACCAATTACTCACATGTTATATTTGCTTGCACTACCCACAAATTATAAAAATTGCTTGAACTTTAAATTATTTGCACGTGTTTCAAATATTATCCTCAACGTTAAGAGGTCCCTCCACGAGATAGGTGAGTACTTTTATGATCTAGCCTACAAAAATAGTTAATGGGGAATGCCAGCTATAATAAATTGATTTATAAATGCGCATACCTAAGCTTCATTAGACGCAAATTACTATCGAAGAGATAAGCCAACTTTTTGTGCCGAGCAAAAAGGCGCCGTCGGTACAACGCACAGGGCACAGGGCACCGAAGAGGAAGGCCAACAACCTTCGGATGCCAAAACAACGAAAAAACGAGATGACGATCAAACCTGTCCTTATGCAGCGATACAGCCGAATTACGGGAGCAATTTGGGAACCGAAACATGTGCGTTGCAGATGCAGAATATGCCTGAGTTAAGCAGTTTCGATTTTTTTTGGAAAAATATCCTTATGTGAGTCTTCTTTCAACAATATTTTTGCGTGAGTGATTATACCTAACTCGTATGCGTGAGGAACGGCTTGTTTTTTACGGAATGACGTTCTGGGCGATACTAACTTAGGATTTTGGTTAAATATGGCTTGATTGCTTTTTTATGGCAAGTTTTTTCGGATCTCCAAAATGCTTTGTTTTTCAAAAGGTAATTTTTTGTGCAAAATTGGAACACTATCTTTCAGAATCAAACCATCCAACTGTATAATATAATATAATAATAATATAAATAGTGGGACACAATTCACACACGGTTATTTAGTCCCAAACTAGGCAGGGCCTGTGCTATGGGTACTAAATAACTGATAAACATACTTAAATAAATATTAAACGACCAGACACGAAGCCAACAGACATGTTCATGCACACAAATGTTGGCCCCGAGCGGGGATCGAACCCGCGACCTCCGACTCAGAAGGCAGGGTCACTACCGACTGAGCCAACAGGTCCGTCGTATAGTATCCAACTGTATAGTAATAGTTGGTAAATAATTTGACAAGGATATTACAAAAGAACTCATCCACCTATGGAACCCAAAGTACCGTCACAATCAAGAATTCCCATCGACCTGAGATAATTGGCGCAAAAGGCTAATAAAGTAGGCTGGGAGTGAACGTAATACATAATTAGCCAGCGTTTTACGAGCGGTAGAATACTGATTTCCAGGCAAAACGTGTTCTGAGGTGAATAACCTCGCGTATGACATGACATCGAACTTGCAATCTTGTTTTTCTAGATTTTGAGGTTATGCACGTGTTGATTTTTTGTTTGTTATGCAACTAAAAAAAGAACTCTCTCGTTTTCCGTCTTCCCCTTACTTCCGATTACAGCTCAACGGTAGGTTGATATTTTTCTTGTTTTCACTAAAGATTTGATTTGCGACCATATCGAAAATCTCTGTGTTTTTCGCATCAGAGTAGATAGTGCCATCTCTTTTCCGGCTACAGTAATTCAGATGAGCGCTGATTCCAAATTGACATGGCTCTCTCATTTAATTATGGAAACATTTTGGCGGTCACACTAGTATAATGTAAGGCCATGGCCATATCTAAGATTAAGATCATTTCTTTCTTCATCAAAAGGCGTATAACGTTCCGATGACTTTACTTCAGTAAATAAGTGTTAAGTACTTACCTGATTCTTAGTAATATAATTTTCTTTTTTATCCCTATGAAGCTGCCAGTGTTTTCACCATTACAATAAATTCCAGCCCAATACAACGGTATCCTTAGAGTCGTCAGTCAAAGTTTTATCCTCCATTGTACTCATTAGAACAACGCCATCAAATTTATGTGTTTTAATTGTCTACTAGCTTTTGTTCTTGTCGTGACTACGAGTACACGTAGCTTAGCATAGGTTAATTTCATAACTAACTGACCTACTGTCTCCAGTTGAAATGAGAGATGATATTGTAGTAGGTAAATAGTTTTTGAAATAAGTCGGCCATATTGAGTTTGTGACTTGACATTTCTGTCATTCTAATTGCATAATGCAATGATATTACGAGATAAATATTAATAGTTCATAAATTTACAAAATTTTGTGAAATGAAAATAATATCTATGTACCTACCCACCTAAATCAGCAAAGAGAAATACTGCTGCCTCATTGATCACGAAATGTTCTAAACTAGAACACCTTAAAAATGGAAACTAATTTAAAAATTTGCAATTTACCTGGTAGTTTCCTCATACGATGTAGGCAGGCACCCTCGCTTGTTTTTTTAATTTTATTAAGCAGTTTAAAATATAATATTTTCATACCTAACTACCTGTGGGGAGATACAAGTGCAGGTGGTGAGATAAGAGAGAAATCAGGGCTAGATATCCACAATATTTCTACTAATATGAATGTGTTTTCGTCAGTCTGTCTGTCTGTTACCTTTTCACAGTCAAACAACTGTGTTTTAGTTGTTTAATGGGTAATCTCAGCTTACATTTTGAAGAAGGACAGAATACTTTTCATCACAATAACCACTCTAAAGAGTAAAAAAAACCGACTCCAATCTTCAACTTATATGGTTTTCTCATGGATGCCGTTGTCAGAACTGGACGAAATTAAAATGGGACCAATCTGGAAGCACCAGCTTTCAAATAAAAAATAGAATCATCCAAATCGGTTTCTGTGGTAACAAACATAAAAAAAAATACAGACGAATTGATAACCTCCTCCTTTTTGAAGTCGGTTAGAAAGTGGACTTTGCAGCACAGTAACCGTTTTAAAAATGTCCTTTCGCACTTGTACGCGGTTAGACAATCAATTCACATTAGCGTAGACGTCATCAGTATGTCAGAGGTTTATCTCCCATTGTTTTGGTGTTGTGACATTCAGGTTTTGAACACAGACAAGGCGGACGCGGGAGCGGTTTGACAATCCAAATAAAACTGTCAAACTAGACTAGAAACTAGACGACTAAGGCAATGATGTTTGGAACAGGTTTCCTCCAGAGCACAGCGCAATACGACAGCGAAAAATAACGAAATTATGTAACCCGATTTAGTATTAAGTAAAAATTTATTAAAATAATACTGTTTTGAGAAGTTTCTTGCCCTAATTCTTCTCCTCAACCATACATTCTGAAGCGGTGGAGTTGAAATAACGTTCAATAAGTGGACTTGTAAGTCCCTACTTTAAATAAAACATTTTGACTTTGACTTTAAATCAAGGTTTAGGAACAACTATAGTATGAGATGGCATTAGTAGCGACTAAAAATTCGTTTCCGATAAACTTAATCGACCGCCAATTTGCTTCAAAAAATTTGCTTCCGCCTTATACTCGGGTGGGTAGACCGATGCGTAGTATTCCATTCTTGGAAATACCTACTTTCCATCAGTCTTCTTCATGTTTGGACATGCAGGTTTCATCACGACATTTTCCTTAACCGTCGATCTAATCACAAATATAATGCATGGAACTTTTGGTACTGAAAAACTTATTGGTATCAGGTAGCAAAATCTGGCCTCCTTCATGCATGAGAGACGAGTTCGGTCAGGGCTATCACTTGATCTTGCTAATTTAGCTTAGACTTGTTTCTTAACTTACTATTTATAATGTCCGTGTGTATATCCTTAGGTATATTTTATCATCCGCTTCCGCGACCGCACCTGTGGTATGAGCTTTCTAAGCTATTCAATAGACAATAAGTTGTTCAAACGTCCCAAATGTCGAGCCGCGGTGTGACTTGGAAAATGTGCACTAACAGAAAACAGTTACACTCAAGACAGTAGGTAGTTTGCAGAGCGAGGATTGGGTATTCATAATTAGTTTCAAAACTGCTCGGGCGGATAGATCGGGATGCTGTCGAAAGGTGGACAAAATGGCTTTAAGTGTGTTACATATGTGTATAGAAGAGGACATTAGTGTAAAAGTGTCTGTGTGTTACAAGCACCTCTGACCTTTGTTTGGGTTCTGTCGTCGTGTATGAATCGGAATGTTAGAAAAGAGGAAGGAAAGCAGACTGAAACTGCAATGAGAATGTTGAGATGTAATAATTTCATGGAGTGATTAGAATGGGTCAAACGAGGAATAAATAAATAAAAAGTAGGTCAATTGAGAGTAATGTTGTAATTAGAGTGCATAATACGAGTGTGGAAGAAGCAAATACTAAAGAAAAGATGGATATATATTGTGTGAAGGGTTATTATATTATGTAGGACGATATAATTATACAAGATGAAAGTTAGTGAGAATGTGAATGTTACGATGGTTGCTAGGAATGGAAGAACACGTACCTACTGTTCCCAAATAATGGAAAAGGAAGAAAATTATGATTACTACTTTTAGATCCTGCTACGCTTAAAGCGACGTGGAGCATGATTACATTCTGCTGCAGTTTATCAATAGATAAACCAAGTAAATCAGTACCCGTTATTTGAAATGTACGCAAACAATAACCCAATTTTTGTCAATGTATGTCAATGGTCCATGACAACACAAGCACACTCAGAGAAAGAAAATAAAACAAGTGAACAGTCGATAAATTAGGGCCAATCGCGTCTGATTCGTTTGTTTAAGATTTTTTGATTTGATAAAGCATTGGTTTTATTTGCTATTCGATTTGCTCCATACCCAGGTCTGCCAATGAAGGCTCAGTCACGTTTAAAGAGTCCGAAAAATATAATACTGGTGATAACTTAGTGGGTACTACCAGTAATAGAAAACCTCGACTAACTCTCGGATTCGGAGTTAAAAATAGTCTAGGTACTTTTGTCAAATTTGCTTAGCGGTTTATCTTAAAAACTAACAGACAGAAAAACAGACTGAGTTACTTTCGCATCTAATATTTTGAGGTTTAAATTTGAGTCTATAATTCCAAAGTTTTCGTTCTATTCATAAGCTTCAATTTGAATTTAATAGACCTCATTAAAGGGCCTAAAACTCAAGATAACTTCCGAAAGCCTGTTTAAGCGTGCATTACAGCAAAGTGGCTATCGACCTACAAACCCTAAAAGGTTTTTACCAAACAATGCATTTGAGGCAATAAGGTATATACTTATAAGGAAAGTATTGAGTTGGGAAGTTACAATTTAGATTACATGTTCCAGTCGTAATAAACTGTCAGGGACTTAGATACGTGATATATTCAAAAAGAATACCTGGCTAAATAAAATTACTTAGAAGTGTATTTAAAGAATAGATAACCCGAAATACTTTGTCCAGTCCTAATTGCAATAAAAAAGCAGTTTCAATTTTCCTTATTTTCAGGGAAACTTTTCAATTTTTTCTCGCCTTAAGACCTTTATTAGAAATAACAGTATTTTTTTTTAATTAGCCAAATTGGTCCATTCGTAATCTCAAGTCAGATGCTTTCACTAAGGAACAGCATATCATATTTATTCTACTAAATAAAAATAAGTCGGGTTTTCCTTCCTGACGCTATAACTCCAGAACGCACGAACCGATTTCCACGGTTTTGCATTCGTTGGAAAGGTCTCGGGCTCCGTGAGGTTTATAGCAAAGAAAATTCAGGAAAAATTTCAACAGAAAAGCGGGAAAATCTTATAACCATTGCACCCGTGCGAAGCCGGGGCGGGTCGCTAGTTATTATTATATAAAAATACTTTTTTAGTGTTTAATGGCTGATTTACATTATGCCAGTGTTTCAATCTATTGATTGCTAAAAAGTTCGTTATGGGCTAATGTATCCACTAGTCAGTCAGACTTCCAGAGCTAAATAAAAAGTGTTTGGTTTTTGGTCATTGGTCTAATAACGATACAGTGCTACTGGGTTGTAGCATTGGAATTATCAATAAACGGCTTACTTAAGTTTGTTTCCCAAGTAATCCCTCTAATTTTAGAACAAAAATCAAAATGTCATAAATTTTAAATAAAAGTAGGTATATATAATAGTCTTCAACCAACAAATCCGCCACTATCCAAAACACCATTGTCAAATTCATTGCAACAACAATTAATATTGTTTATTTCAAACACTGTCAATGTAGTACCTAGGTATGTACAAGCACAACAGCAGAAAATCAGAATTGTTTAGTAAACCGCCATTTTATCGGCAAATTAGGCGGGTTTATTGACAGATCAGCGTAATGCAACAGCGCATGCGTAAAACTACACCTGAATCACGCCACACGAGGCGAGTTTCGTCACCGCACAAATATCTGGTGGAATTGCGTGATTACGTCTTTCGCGCATGCTTATCACAATAAAACTTAATTTAACACTAAAACCATGTAACTTATACTTTTTAATAGGTATATTGATTGTTTAAAAGAATAATGTGTTGAGGAGTTTCTTGTCTCGCTTCTTCTCCTCAACTATACATACCGAAGCGGGGGAGTCGAAACTTTCAATAAAAGGACCTATATGCCCCTACATTGAATAAAAACTTTGGGTGAACTTATCGAGGTAGGACGTTGGCTAAATACGAAACCGCCAGAATGTAATCTGCCCGAAAGACCTTGCGTGGGTCAACGAATTCATAATCTGTCATGACGGTCATCAATCCGTGATAGCCCAGCTGTGATCTTTACACACATAAGATAAGTTTTTTTTATTTACATAAGTTTTTTTTTTGCCTTTTGTAGTCTGCTACTTGGCAATCTGTCCCTCAGCTACAATAGTCCAATAAGCTGTCCGAAGGACTCTGAATTTTCACATTTAGCGAGAGACTTGTCCAGTGAGTTATGTCTCAGTCGCTCTCTGCGAATCTTTCAGCTGGCCCCTAGATACTGTGTCGTTTGAGTCGACAGAACTCCACGGTCCTTTCAGTTGAGCCGCAGCCTTGCAGATTTAAATAAATAAGTAAATAAATTTCTTGTCAAGACAAGATATTTAGTTATATTTAGATATTAGCTTGAAAATGTGCCTCGTAAGGTCAATCAGACAATCAGGACATTCTGTTTAACATAATATTTAGATGATCCTGTAGCTAAACAGCCAGTTTGAAGTACAGGATTACTGCAAGTTTTTTTTTTTTTTGTAAAACTTGTTAAGCGACAGTCAGTTTTCTAACCGTCGCGCGTCGCCGATGACGCCTCGAAATTGAAACCGAACACAAATGGTAGTAGGAATTGAAGTAATTATTATCACATCATCACTTATTTACCCAGACATAATTCTGGACATTTAAATGCAAGGTGCAGCGCGACCTTGCCGATGAATCCTCGGCCAACAGGAAATGGTGTGACGTAATCAACATTACACTAAATATTTTAATGCAAGCGAAATTTATAGGAACGGAAAAAAATTATAGGGGCACTTCATTTGGATATTTAGAGTCCCCTTTTATTAGACTATTGACGTTTCTTAGTGTATTTTTTCTTTACTTACAGAAATAAATGACTTTCTTTTGACTATGCAAAGGCCAACATAAATCTCAGAGCAGTGCCAAAATCACCTGATGCAATTGGTGTAAAAATATTTTGTAAACAATTTTGTTATCGCTCGCGCTGTTTTACCGTCTCATGTCTGTCGTAGCTGCAATATACATTGAAGGATGAACTGTTACGTAAACTTGTTTGAACGTTTAGTTTAAAATGTTATGTTTTATTATGCACTCTACTGATTCTATCATAGGTATTATTTTATTAATAGAAAGCAACTTCAAGGCTAAGAAAAGAAGGCCTTAACACAGACGTAGACATACGGACGGACAACAAAGTGATCCAATAAGAGTTCCGTTTTTCAAATAAGGAATACAAAAAATTTCAACGCCAAAGCAAACAAAAATGAAAACCGTTAAGTAATCTGATTTCTAGAAATAAAATGGATATGAAGACACAAACGGTAAAAAAATTGCTCCACCAATAAAGTGGTCGCGCCGCGTCAATATTAGCTAAGGCACTCTTGCGCATGATCATTGCTCACCAATTAGGAGACGAGCACTAGCAAATATGTGCAAAGCTATGGATTGCCACCTCACGAGCTATAATACTTGACCACTCAAGTCTCGCGAAAAAAAGTACCGGAATATGCAAAAACCACTACCTTTATCAAACGCCACAACCACTGTGCCTACGGCAACGTGTGCGATTATCGTGTGAATTTTCTATTTATACAATTTCTTGCGATGCTAAAGTCGTTGAGAGATTGTTATTAGGCACTTACTTATCCTTGTTTAAAAACACTTAGTGGTAAAAACGTTTTTAACAATATAATTAACTTCATCGAAGAGCGTGGAGTAGTTTTTCAGGCGTCAGTTTATCCTTCGTAACGCCATCTTTACTTTTTATTTGATCTGAGTTCCACGGTATAAAATATTTTTTCTTATACCACACTATATACTCAAGCCTTATTTATTCCTAAAGGGGAATGATGTCTAACGATTCCATTCCTGGTAGTAACCTCATTTCAAAAGTATCTAGTGGGACACCATAGAGTATACTTAAACTGTGTGGTGACTGGGACTTCCTGTATCCATGTCCATTTTTCTTTATATTATAGGGGGGAAATGAGCAAACTTGTCATGTCGCCCATGGACACCTGCAACTCGAGTCACAAGTGCGTTGCCTTTGGGGTGGGAGTACGCTCCTTCTTGAAGGTTTGAAGGTCGTATCTGTCCGGAAATACCACAGGTGACAATTTGTTCCCCAGACCTGTTGTGCGATGCAAAAAGTTGGGTGAAAATCGCACAGTGGTGGATTGCCAACAGAGTTGGAAAAAAACCTGTTTTTTTTAAAAAGAACAAAACATTGTGTTTCTTTTTTGTCAAAAAAAAAAACATGTTTTAATCATTTTTTTTATAATGTTGAAATTGACATGTTTTAATCACGTTTTAAACATAGTTTAAAACACTTCTTGTTTTAAAAAGAAATACAAAAGACAACAATATGAGAGGTTTTTATATTGAAGTGTAACACTAATAAATCGGGAGTATTTATTGTAATAATTTTTAACTACTAATCTTTAATTAATGTAATAACTTTACTTTAGGAAAATCAAAAATCAACATGTTTCATTTCACCTTCCATCCATATCTATCCTACTCTACTTTTTCTTCGTCAGCTACATCATACCATACATCTAAGTCGTCCAACTCGTCCACAGTTAATTTTTCTTTCGGATTGAGCGCTCTCATGATCGTGACACAACCTCAAATATATTGCAAAATTGGCAAAAAAAAACTGTATGAAATAAATGAATAAGTGTAAGTAGGTATATGTTTTTTATGTATGTTTTAAACGTGTTTAAAACAAAATGTTTTAAAACATGTTTTAAATAGGTTTGTTTTTTTTTCAGTGTTTTAAACAATGATTTAAACACTTGTTTTAAACAATTGTTTAAAACATTGCCAACTCTGATTGCCAACTATCCACGTGGTGTGGATGATCGTTAACTCTATTAAATATTTATTTATTTGGTTCAGAAAACTGGATACAAGAAATGTAAAGCCCAATAAAAAATCTAGCAAAGACCTAACCAACTGGATGTGGACACAACGTGCAATTAAGGAAGACAAATGACGTACGCATTTACATACTTAAAGAAGAAAAAGAACACATTTTCAGAATACTTAACAAGTTCTTAGCCGATACCACAGAACCAGTAAATATAATACGTAGGCATTTAGTTCAAATCTTAACATAGCTTTGAAACAGGTTATAGGTGTTAGTAACCTCAGATATAAAATGAAATGGCCCTCATTTTATTAAAGTGTCAATGAATTATTATTTATTTCAATGACAGCTCGCCAATTACCGATCAGTCTTATCGACTAACTGTAGCTGGATACGCTTACTTTACGGTTTTCTTTTATTTTTTTGCAAAATAGTATATCTTATTATTCTACTATATAAAAATAAGTCGGGTTTTCCTTCCTGACGCTGTAACTCCAGAACGCACGAACCGATTTCCATGGTTTTGCATTCGTTGGAAAGGTCTCGGGCTCAGTGAGGTTTATAGCAAAGAAAATTCTTATAAGCATTGCACCCGTGCGAAGCGGGGGCGGGTTGCTAGTGATTTATAATAAACTCAAATAAACATGCATGTATCTACCAAGAGCAGTGATAGCCCGGACGGTTAAAGAGCCGGCCGAAAATCAGTGAGGCTCGGGTTCGAATCCTGGCATGTACCAATGAGTTTTTCAAAAACTTACGTACATATTTATCACTAGCTCGACGGTGAAGGAAAACATCGTGAGGAAACCCGCAGGTCTCAGAATTGATTCTCTTTGATTTGAGGTCTCAAATTTGATTTATGATTTTTGAATTAGTTCTTGATACCAAAGGCTATGCATGTGCTCGTTATAACAAACAAATTCCCTCAAGGAAATCATAGTGAATTCTCAAAAAAAGAAGTGGACTTTGTATGGAGACTTTTGAAGAGTATTTGGGCCAAGTTTCAAGTAGATAGTAGAAAAAAAACACACTTTTTCATACCAACTTCAACCCCTGCTTTCACTCCTTTAGGGAATAGTTTTCGAAAAATCCAAAAACACGTGTCTCATCATTTATTTGTAAAAGTATTTGTGCCAAGTTTCAAGTTAAGCGACGTAAAAAACAACACGTCTCCATACAAACTCCAACGCCCTGTTTCACCCCCTCAGAGGGGGGTTTTTAGAAAATCCAGAAATACGTGTCTTGTTATTTGTTTAGAGGAGTATTTTTACAAAGTTTCGAATTGATACACCAAAAAATGAGGGTTTTCCATACATACATGAACGTGGGAGAGCCATGCTTCGACCGGAGTGATACCACGGCCTCACAGAAAACGAGCGTAAAGCAATGCATTGCGTTTTGTTGAGTGAGTGAGGTAACCGAAGGACCCCCTCTCCCCTCCCCCTCCGCTCCTCTCCCCTCCCCTCCCCCTACTCCCACCTCAAAGGTCGGCAACGCAGTTGTGACTCTTGAGTTGCAGGTGTCCATGGGCGACGGACGTCCCTTACCATCAGGTGAATCGTCTGCCCGTTTGCCCCCTTTTATATCATAAAAAAAAAACCAACTGTAACCTCCTACTTTCACCCCTTTTGGGTACGATTTTCGAAAAATCCAAAAACACGTGTATACTCATTTATATTCAAAAGTATTTGTGCCAAGTTTCAAGTTGATAGACGTAAAAAACAACACGTCTCCATACAAACTCCAACCCCCTGTTTCACAACTTTAGGGGGTGTTTTTTGCAAATTCCGAAGTACGTGTCTTGTGGTTTGTTTTGAGGGGTATTTGTACAAAGTTTCGAGTTGATACACCCAAAAATTAAGGTTTTCCATACATTCCAAACTCAACCCCTACTTTTACCCCGTTAGGAGACGATTTTCGGAAAATCCAAAAACACATATCTACTCATTTATTTCTAAAAGTATTTGTGCCAAGTTTCAAGTTGATAGACGTAAAAAACAACACGTCTCCATACAAACTTCATCCCCCTCTTTCACCCCCTTATGGGGTGTTTTTTGAAAAATTAAGAAATACGTTTCTTGTCGTTTGTTTTATAGAGTATTTTTACAAAGTTTTGAATTGATACACTCAAAAATGAAGGTTTTCCATACAAACGTTCAACCCCTTTTTCACCCCCTTAAGGGTTGAATTTCGAAAAATCCTTTCTTAGTGCTAGCTTACGTCTTAAAAACAATAGCTGTAAAAAAAACAGCTTTCTAAGTGTAAGGGTTTAGGCTGGGCGTTTATGAGTCAGTGAGTCAGGACTTCTCTCTTTATATATTTAATATACATATATAGAATATAGATAACCAGTACAAGCGCGTATTGTCACATCATCACATCAATGACACGTGCGCGGGCGCTATTTGCTCTATTTATCTCACATTTTGGGTCGGTTTCGAGCCCTACCCGTTAGTATCGGTAGCAACTACCGTCTGTTGTTGAGTTAGCAGTCTTTTTTGTTATTAAAGCAATATGGTAGTTGACTTTATCAAAATTAAATTGCGAGTAATCATTCATTAAACAGATTGTCCCAAAACACTTGATTGAGACAATTGATGACTTCGATTCTCATTTTAGAATACTAGCAAATTTTAAAATATGTGTTAAAACCTTGTTAAAACAGTCAAAATACTTAGGCAATTGATTAGATACTTAAATTTTTTTACGTCACAGTTTATTCGGTGTTTTTAAGAGAAAATTTTCGTTTTGACAGATCATAAAAACTATAATAAAGTAGATAACTCATTTGACCAGACAGACAAATAATCTGTTTTAAAACTGATGTATAGTAAGTGTTAATACAGGCGCTACTTATGCGGCAGTTGCCGTATAACTGAAACTGACTGAAACTTTTCAAGCGACTTCAAAATAGGAGTTTTTTTTAATATTTATTACCTCAGAACTTTCAACTGGGAGAACCGATTTTGATGATTCTTTTTTTATTTGAAAGCTGGTGCTTCCCATTGTGATAATTTTGTCCAGTTCAGTGGCATCCATGAGAAAACTATATACCCAAGTTAAAGTTGTTTTTTTACTCTTTGGAGTTCTATGTTATATTATGTATGTATGTAAACTTTACCGACGAGGCCTAGTAGCTTCTGAAATGGGGCATTAAGCGGTGTTCTTTGAGGTTGGCGACAGGATGTGTGAACTTTTAGAGAAGCACAAAAACGTCACTCTGTATTGAGTATTCATCTTCAAACTCGGATAATAGGTACTCGACTGTAACGCTATGATACTCGTAATATAACAATCGTGTTGTGTTTTATATTTATATATTAAGTAAGTATATTTAGGTAAGACTTATACTTCTCACCAAAGAGAAAACGATTTAATTAGTTAGACACAATAAAATTATATTAAATAATATCATTGGGTAGACGTGTTTTAGGAAGTTGAAATACCCAATTTCATATCAGACATAAATCAGAATCAAGAAAAAGATTATCTATCCAGGATACATATAGTTCCTATGTACCTAGGTATGTACTAGTCTACTATATAAAAATAAGTCGGGTTTTCCTTCCTGGCGATATAACTCCAGAACGCACGAACCGATTTCCACGGTTTTGCATTCGTTGGAAAGGTCTCGGGCTCCGCGAGGTTTAGAAAATTCAGCATTGCACCCGTGCGAAGCCGGGGCGGGTCGCTAGTTTTGTATAGATATCTCATGAGAAGGGTACTTCCAGAAATTTATTACTTCCACCATGTGTATATTAATCTAAAACTTAGGCTGTTCTTCTTGAAAATAATATACATGAATTTAAATTTAATATCATAGCGTATGATTACCCATAGGTTGTAAAAAAACCAAAATCTTTGGCAGGTGACGAGTTGAAAACCATGTTCAAAAGGTGGTTATAAATTAAATAACGGATGATTCAAAGTGTTGGTTGGGCGGTGTTCAGTCAAAAGCACATGAAGCTTTACACTTGTAGTGCGATGCTGACCTCTACAGCGATTGTAATAAAAACGTTACAAAGTCCAATGTGTCAAACTCTACGTGCTCTTGACTGTACCAAGACTGGCAAGTATCATTGTGATCTATATTTCATAAGCCCGTGCCAAGTGTAAGGCCATGCACGCTCGGTCAATTTTGTTCGGACTAGTTTTACAAACAGTACTTTGGACTCGTAAAAACAAGCACCGAATGTTTTATTTAAAAGTATTTATTTATACCCAATTGTTTTGGCTTTGTATAATTATTTGAGAGGGATATACATACACATATTGTCATTACGTACATCATGCTCATCAATATTGGCACATTTGTCAATATAGAAAAAAATAACTACTAATATTAAGACTATTGACTGGCGTGTTAGCTAAGTTGGTAGTGACCTGCCTTCTGAGTCGGAGGTCGCGGGTTCGATCCCCGCTCCGGGCCAACATTTGTGTGCATGAACATGTCTGTTGGCTTCGTGCTTGGGTGTTTAATATATATATAATAATATATATAATATAATAATAAATTGTGGGACACAATTCACACACGGTTATTTAGTCCCAAACTAGGCAGCGCCTGTGCTATGGGTACTAAACAACTGATAAACATACTTAAATAAATATTAAACTACCAGACACGATAAGTATGTCTATCAGTTGTTTAGTACCCATAATACAGGCTCTGCCTAGTTTGGGACTGAATAACCGTGTGTAGGTACCTAAATTGGGTAGTTGACAGCATCGAAAGTAAATTGCGAGTAGTCATTTATAAAAAAGATTATCCCAAAACACCTCAAAATATGTATTTCGATTTTCGATTTACAATTATAGCAAATTTAAAAATAATAAAACAATCAAAAAAAGTGCTGCAATTGAGTACTAGAAACTATGACGTCACGGTTTGCTATTTCAGTACATTTTCCATAGTAAAATTTCGTTTTGACAGATCGTAAAAAGTAACTGATTTGAGTAGGTAGGACACTACCCTATTGTATCCGACGTTTTAAAGTATGGATGAACTAATATTTTCCAGTCAATATTAAATAGGTACTGAATGAGTGTTTGGAATAGTTCAGCAGTTTGTTTTCAATTCGCTTGAACTAGTTTTCAAAAGTACCTACATTCGGCAATTTATAAACTAACTCCAATTTTAAACTATTGAAAATAAACAATCGAAGCAGGTATTCTGCGTAGGATGCGTACCTACTTATAAGATGTTTTATTACGTCATAATTAGAATAAATATTAGTTTTTGATTCTATTAGGCTATCCCAAAAATCTTACTCTTTTCTTATTTTATCGTATCGATTTTTTTTATCGAACCCATCCTAATTTGTTCAAAAGAGTATTTAAAGAAAATTGAAGTAACTATCGATTAGATATAATGTTCATACATGTAAAAGTAAATACAAAAAAAATACATAAAATAATAAAAAATAAGAAAAATACATTTATTTACAATACGAGTATATAAAAATGAATCCCTATTTCCCTAGTTCACGCGTGAACGGCTAAATCAATTATTTTTTGTTGTGTTTTTTATTAGGAGAAGGTTCTTATGAAAGAAAAAATTAAGAAAGTTTGCACGGAACATTAGAAAATTTAAGAAAACATAACGACCATTTTAACTCTTCTAATGTAAACTTATAGCGTTTGACATAACTAACAGTTGTACAGGACAACGTCTGTCGGGTCAGCTAGTTTACAATATTTACAGATATGAAATGTCCTCCAAAAAGGAACCATGTGGGAGAGTTCCCATAGAGACTGGCCGCATTCCCCTCTCGTGATATAGCTAGACTGAATATATATTCGCCTTTGGAAGACAATCTCTACAATCTAGTGCCAAAGGACCCTCTACAACTGTCAAAACTAGACCTTTCAGTCCCCCTAATAGGCTTAAGCACTTAGGCTTAGAACGCTTAGCCAACCCAGTTTTAGATAGCCGGTTCACTGCCCTATGCTAGGGATGGCGATCTGAAATCGATCGATCGAAAAAAAAATTTTCAATAAAAAGCTATGCACAAAAATAGTTTTTTCTTACATTTTTTTTAATGTTCAAATATCGATCGAGCTTGAAAAAAGATTTGTAGTAGTAGTTTAGGTTAGTAAGTAACAACTCTTTATGTACATATTGTACATACGCCAATAAAAATATGCAATAGAAGCGTTTTACCTGAAAATAAAACGCATATTAAATACTTACCTTATTTGAAGCTTACTAGTTTGAGATAGGCCCTCTCTGTTTTCCGCTTACTTGCCCTCCTTTTCTACCCTATATGTGTGTCTCTTTTACGCACATCCGCCTTTTCCCCACCACCAGCAGTGTGCTCGACTATGTTGTCGAGAACGGCTATGATCATTGAGTCGCAAAATACCAGGCAGGAATTAAAGTTAAGCTTCAAATAAGGTAAGTATTTAATATGCGTTTTATTTTCAGGTAAAACGCTTCTATTAAATCCATGACCGTTATTTGAAGCTTACTAGTTTGAGACGTGTTTGTTATCGCCTGGTGGTGGAGGACGCCAAGGTGAAGACCAGCCAGATAGCTATTTTGGAGAAAATGCTAGTGGGTATAGGATACCACAGAACAGAAGGAGGATGTGCATAAACAAATAGTTAGTTATATTTGAAAACTTAGAAAAATTGCATTTTAATTAAATGTAATATAGGTAATACTGTTACCAAACATAAGTATTTCATTAACAAAGCTTGTTTTCAATTACTTGATTATTAGAACTGACATAATATTCTTGCTGAAACTGTGGAGTTGCAATGACTTTCAATTGATTTACAATTGAGTTTCAATAAGTGGACTTATAAGTCCCTACTTTGAATAAAAACACTTGACTTTTGAATGAACACTGATTAAATGGATTATAAAATCCCATGCTATTATTAAGAATGTTGTCTGGAGCTAGCATAACTTGTAAATAGTAGCTAACAACTTTATTGCAGGTACTCCAATAAAAATATGCAATACGAGACACACTTATTTAAGAAATAAGTACAAACAGCGATCTTATCGCTTTAAGAAAACCTTAGCTATCGAAGACATTACCAGATATCCCGGTTCCCCTAGGTAAAATTTCTTCAATCAGGAAATTATCCAACCAATTTTAGGTTGCTATAGCAGAACCCATGCTACCTGGAGAAGCTGTTAATCCGGCTACAGACATCAATGATTTAACCCATCTCGCAATAGTAGCTGAAAAGGCAGCTTTAGGTTGCCTAATATCTATAATATAAATTTATAAATAAATTACTAATCTTAGCAGCTATACGTTTATTCTTAAATACATAGTTTTAAGGTTCTCTTAACCCAATAAACAGGATCCAGGTTTTTGTTTTCATGATTGATAATCAGTTTCCATTCCGACTGTCTATAATCGACACCGTCGATTTTTGATGCAAATATTAGCGAGAAAGTAATAGAATCAGTGTTTTAATAAGGTGCTGTGAGTCTACCGAAAACAAGGTTTAGTCGTCGATCCTTCCACCCGAACACAGTAATAATATAGAGGCGGTATGTGTAGCCGTTGCGAACAGTTAATTTTCATTTACACTAAGCAGACTGAAATGCTTTAGTTAATCTCGATTTTTTCAAGGCTATTGATTTCAGAATATGTTTCAACAAAACATTTTTATTGAAGAGGCCAGCTTGCTTTCCATTGTGTAATGCAAAAATTCGTAGAAAATACTTTAAGCTTTTATTTTTATATTATTGTTATTAAAATACAGCATTATGAAACATACAGCCATGCTAGGCTCGGTAATGTAGTTTGCCCCTGGCTACGACGAAACTGGCGAAGTTCAGTAACCCGATCACGCTCTGCAATTCTTTAATGATTGCCTTGTCGTGTTGCAATTATGGTCGAGACTTTGGCAGGTATTTGAATATTATCCTTTGGAAGTTTTTTTTTTTTTTTTTTTTTTGAAACCAAGTATCCCACTGTACTCCTAGAAATACGAGATTCCTTTATATTACGAACTTCTCTAAGTGCATCGTCCACATTAGGAACAGCAGTCTGTCCATTAAAATATACACCTGGGAGCGCAAGCTCTCCTTGTTTGAAGCACAACGAGGGTCGTCTTCTGTCAACGAGGGAAACAAATTCCCTGATCTCTCAGACTGCGAGCGACCCAATTAGTGAGCGAGGCAAATACTTTGGGTGCTGCATAAAGGCCTAACGGCCTTTGTGCAGTGCTAAAAGAAAAGTCATCAGTTTTCTTCTGTAAATCAGACGAAGAAAATATCTGTGGCCCCGGCAATGGGCACATGACAGTAGGGACGAACCCTGGGATTCGAAAAACATTTACAAGTTTCAATGGCTCTGTGATGATGTAACTAATCGTTTAGTTATCTCAAATTGAATATGGGGCGAGCCAAGCTTTTGGGCACTAGTAATTCCTCTAGAACACCCTGTTCTTTCATTTCGTCTATGACCAAGGTCATTAATTTGGATTCCGAGTGCAGTAAGGGTTCACGGACAATTTTGGCACCACTAGAGGCGGTCTTTGTACAAAAGGTATGCGGTACCCTTTTAACATACGGCGAATGAATATATTCCCATCGACTGCGAAAGAACCCCAGCTGACTAGCCTTGAAAATGTCCGAGTCAGTACTTATGTATTTTTTCAGAATAGGGTATTTGACTGCAACGTAATTAAATTGCGAGTAATTATTTAATTAAAAGGCTTATCCCAAAACCTCTAAAAATGCATTTCGATTTTAATTTTACAATTATATCATATTTAAAAAATAAATAATTGTTAAAGCAATCAAGAAAGTGATGCAATAAAGTACTTATTAAAAATGACGAGGTCAGAAATTCCGTACTCATTATGTACATTTCGGTAGAGGTGCTGGGATCCATAGTAAATTTTCGTTTTGACACAGTAATTCATTTGATTGTACAATAAAATACCCTATTGTAATCGGGAGTGTTTGCGGAACGCTTATGGTTGCCTGTGTTTTAATCTGGCAACTTATTGCCTTGTAGGGGGCGGAACCTTGAGCTGAAAACTATGCGACAGTCAGTGAAATTGTTGCCTTGTCCCTGCGAGGGACGACTATGGTTGCAACTCCGTTTGTAAAACGCTTACGGTTGCCCTTGTTTTGATTTGCCCACTTGTTGCTTACCTCGGGATCGAAAGGAACCTCTTGAGCCGAAAAACCGAGTGAGACGCTCAGCGAAATTGCTGCCTTGTCCCTGCGAGGGACGATTATGATTGCAACTCGCGTTTCGGTTGCCAATGTTTTGACCTGGCAACCTGTTGCCTTGTCGGAGTCGAAGAGCCGAAAACCGCGTGCTGCGGTCAGCGAAATTATTGCCTTGTCCCTGCGAGGGAAGATTAGCGTTGCAACGTTGCGGTTGCCCTTGTTTTGATTTGGCAACCTGTTGCCTTATCGGGGCCGAATGGAACCTCTTGAGCTGAAAACCCGTGCGACGGTCAGCGAAACTGTTGTCTTGTCCCTGCCAGGGACGATATGGTTGCAACTACGATGAGCTTGCGCATTAGCACAGCATCCGTGATTTGTACCCTGCGAAGTCATATGGTATTGAGTCGACCCCTGCGGGGGGTGACGATTGGTTTTGTTGAAAACCGCTTGTGTAGCAGGACCATTACTGTTGGTTCTTTAAAGGCATTATTGCCCTTCTCACTCCACCAGCTTCTCCCAGTGTTGAGACCAAGGACTCAGGGTTAAAACAAACTCCGACAGGTTGGTGGTATTTTACGAAACACCGATTTGATCAGAGGGTCACGCTCAGATTCGATAACCCCATCTCTTCACATTTGAGTAGTTTATACATACATACATCCATAAAGCCCGAGCCATTGTCCCACAGGGGTAGGCAGAGACGATGGATCGATAGTTTATACACTGACCGCAAACCATTTGCAATAAATCCGAAGATATTTTTTTCCTAGGTAGGTAGTATAATTTTTAGAAAAAAGTTCCCTTTTCTTTTGAATCTCGTGCCTACAACTTAAATTCACGAATGTTTGACTGCAAATCTGTTTTGAGAATGCAGAATGTAAAAGCAGCATATGCTTTATCTGCGTAAATAAAATGCCGTGATGATCATATGATTTAATCTCTTTAGAGCCAGGAGTATGATTGTAAAGCTTTTATACCTTGGTCCCACTTAAGACCTCTTTATGAATCGTGGGTAGTTGCACCTTTCAAAAATAAGTTCAAATTAAAGGACAAAGGGCGATTGTGCGTAACTGCTTGCCACTATTAGCATTTTGCCACTCATTATTGTAGAGTATAAAATAAAATAAAAAGAAATAATCTTACGCCTTTTATTCCCGAGGGTGAAGGCAGAGGTATTTAATTTCAAGAAATACCCACATTTCACCAATTTAATCTCTGAACCACTCCAAAGATTGTAAAGTATACCACAAGTAATGTCATAAATCAAAGAACAATTATCAATTTCATTACAGCACAGAGTCCAGTACAGATTACAGTAATAATACCACTTGCGAGAAGTACCAAATATGTTTCAGGAGTTCACATACCTCCAGAATTAGCTTTTGCAAGATGTCCTTATTTTGTTTGCCCCCCCTTCGTTTGTTATGTCGGCGGCGTTGTGATCTTTTTCTCCCACGTGGCGACGTAGAATTTTACGTAATGAACGTACTTTTACTCGAAAAACTGTTGGATGAGACACTCCGTTTCGACTTACTGCGCCTTTTAAAACGCGGTGCGCCTTAGTTATTGTAGTATGTGGAGAATTATCCTTCTCAACACGCTAATCATCCATCACAGTTCCTAATTCTAAAATAAGTGGATATACATATACACTTTCGCAAAAATCACGGCACAGGTAGGTAGATTAACATTAAAAATATCTACTCGAAATAACTCGAACAGGTAGATGTGAAAAGAAAATCAATTAATTATTATAGATTAACATTATCTAATACGCTAGTATTATTGAAAATAAAATGGGTAGAAGTAGTAATTTAGTGAAATTAAAAACCATATAGATAAAGTAGGTAGAAAGAAAAAATTGTCTACATAAAATATATCGTAGTGTTAAAGAAGGGCTACAATGTAGTAAACTAATAAAATAATGAACTGTTAAAACAGTTCCGAACGGTAACACCGTTATTTAAAAAGTCCATAAAGTACTCACGTGCAAATAACGGCAGATTTTAGCACTCACCACTGTATAAGTTATACACTATCAGTGTCTTGATAAAATAATTATAATTATTTTAATGGACTTTATCTACATATTTCACGGCCTTTTGTACGACCGTACGCGGCGGAAAACAGGACGCCAATGATCATAGCCGTTCTCGACAACATAGTCGAGCACACTGCTGGTGGTGGGGAAAAGGCGGATGTGCGTAAAAGAGACACACATATAGGGTAGAAAAGGAGGGCAAGTAAGCGGAAAACAGAGAGGGCCTATCTCAAACTAGTAAGCTTCAAATAACGGTCATGGATTTAATAAGTGACACAATTTAAAAAAGTGGAATAAGCGGTCCTATCATTTTAAGCGATAAGTACCTAGTATACCAACATGATTGATTCGTTTTGTTCAAAAGAAATCGACTATAACCTAACTATAAATTACCATTTACTTTTTAAAAATTTAATACATTTAAAAACAATTACTTAAAGATCAATATTTTAATTTCACAAAAAAAAAGATGAAAATGGAGGACTTTTAGGAAATACTTAATCGCCATCCCTACCCTGTGCAATTAGTTCACGATCACATGTGACTCACTCCGCAACACTAGTAATTCATATTTGAATACTCATTGTCTTATTTGCAGCATTAGATAACGGAAGTACGGAGTTGATAAAATTGCGCCAATTCGAATAATACAGGAGAGCGCGCTAGCAATTGCTTTTGTTATAATATTATAATAGTACATTATGGTACAAGTGAGTAAAGTTGGTGATTACCGCTGAGGCGCCATTGAGACCCGAGCCGTAGGCGAGGGTCATAAGAGAGCCGAGGACGGTAATCATCAATACACACGTGTATCATACGACGTTTTTCAACACACTTGTGAATAAATAATACTAAAAAATCATTTTAAAATAATCATTCGCAATGGCGGGGAAAATTAATTGGTTTTCCAATTTTTTATTTATATAATTTGGAAAAGGCAAAAGGATCTAGGCCCATACAGCCTCGTTTTCCTATGCGCTCGCATCTTACAATGGCGATCGGCCATGGACTAAAAAAATTAGGTTTCTTTTTCTTTGGTTTGTCGTGGATAGCGTTTTAGCCACGTACAAAATGGGGTATTTAAAGTTTTTACAGAGAAAACCAAAGTTATATTTGAGTGAAAGTTTTGTTTATTAAACACGTACAAGTTGAAATGATCTATTTAAATACGAAGTTGCATGAAATGAGCAAGCCATATTTGTGTATTAATTTATTAGTACGATTGAATACGATCTTTTTTGTATCGAAACTTTTTTAAGAACAAAGCAACTCTAGCAACAAAATTGAAAAAAAAAATCTATAACTCACTAGTGAATAATAGCAAACAAAAAGTCTCAGTTTGATTATAGGTGTCATTATGTGCCTAATTGCAGTGAAATTAGAGCCACTTTATGAGCAAGTGTGTTGAAAAGATAATAACACATGATGATAATCAGTGAGGTTCGGGATCAAATCGTGGCATGTACCAATGAGTTTTTCAAAACTTACGTACATATTTATCACTAGGTCGACGCTAAAGGAAAACATTGTGAGGAAACCCGCAGGACCCAGAATTAATTCTGAGACATGAGTAAATAGACCCGGGGGTCGATTTTTGAATCTCACCAAGTGACTAATTCTCACCGATGTGAGTGATTTCCGAAAGTTCGTATTTTTGAAACTCATCGGTGACTTACATTTGTCATACCTATGATATCGATTTACGAGTGCCCCTACCCACTCGTAATTGAAATCACCAAGTGATTGTTTTTGACAGTTAACGTATGTGACATCTGCCAAAAGTGCCAAAGTATGTTTTTCGGAAGAATTAGCAGCGGGGCTCGATTGTGATATTTCGTGATTGCGACGATTTATTAAAAATATAAAAAACCTCTCAATTAAATAAAACAATATCCAAGTTATTAGTAAATACAATTATTAAGTTAAATATACTTGTAAAACATATGCCACTAACAAATGTACATACCTTTTCTTATAAATTGTAAAATCTGTGTTATGTTCTCTTTATTCGTCCTTTTCTAGTGAAATAAGTGAATTTTTCAATTCAAAACTTTAATTTTCGTTTACATGACACTGACAGATACGTTACGTTTTACGATTGACCAATTTGATGAATCTTTTCTAAGTTATAGTATGAGAAAATAAAAACCGATATCAAGGGCAACACTATAACATCTGCGTAAAAAGGAACGTAACGGTAAGATTGTCTCTGACTGACATTGTAAAATTTCTGCATGTTGGTAAACATCGTGTGACTTTCAAAAATACGGCTTTTGGAAAATGGTGACATAAAAGTCATCGGTGATAATTTTAGTCACCGGTGATTTTGATATCACCAGTGAGATTCAAAAATCGCACTCCCGGTCCGGCGATGGGCTCACCACCTATCACGTTTAGGGGTCCAATATAACTCGTGAAAAGTGGGTATATTCAGTAATGGAATACCTCTGCCTACCACTCGGGGATAAAAGGCTTGATTTTTTTTAGGAGAGGGCGCGAACGATTGGCTTTTTTCTCATGGCCTAACTATTTCGCCTAACTGATTTAGCTACGAGTAGGTACTAACTTATCCGCATGGCCGAACTCGTGTCAAAATAGGCAAAGCAAGTACAGTCATCTACTTGGTTAAATGAAAATACCTCTGCAATACTTATTATGTCCTGGTACTTCAAACATAATTTTTTGCTTTTGTTAGTTAAATATAAAGTAATAATCACATCTAATACATATTATAAAGAGTAAAAATTAGTTTTTGTTTTTAATGAATAGGCTCCGAAACTATTGCACCAATGATAAAAAAAAACCGGCCAAGTGCGAGTTGGACTCGCGCACCGAGGGTTCCGTACAACCTTGCAAATTTATGGTTTTCGTAATTTTTCCTTTATCTATGCTATAAGACGTTGCTTCGTACCAAATTTCAAGATTCTGAGTTCACGGGAAGCACCCTGTAGGTTTTGATTCCCTTGCAAGTGTCGAAAATTTGCGGCATAAACGGCTGTATCTTTTGATTGCGTTGGCTTAGAAGTTTGATTTTTTCACAGCTTCAAGGGACAGTAGACCTGAGTAATTGATATAAATTTCAGCTTCATACCTCCACGCGTTCCTGAGAAAAAGGGTCTTGACAGACGGACGGACGGACGGACAGACGGACAACAAAGTGATCCTATAAGGGTTCCGTTTTTTCCTTTTGAGGTACGGAACCCTAAAAATCACCAAGGGAATGCTTGCTTACGAGGGTGACATCAAAAAATATAGTACAATAGTGCTTATTAGTTAAATAAATAAATAACATAATAATAATTATATACCTAACAAAGAAGGAATGCTATAAAATTGTGACAGGCAACTACGGAACCCTATACTGCGCGTGGCCCGACACGCCCTTGGCCGGTTTTATAAAAGTATTGTGCAAAAATGTTTATAATACGCTATTTTGTCTAGACAACCTCTACCATTAGCAGTTAACTTACTTATTTTATAGCAAACTTGTCTTTACAATAAATATACGCTCATGGATATCGCATGCTCGGTGTACAGTCAACAGCACATGAAGCTTTACACCTGTAGTGCGAGTGTGACCTCTAAGGCGATTGTAAAACGTTACAAAGTCCAATGTGTCAAGATGCACGTGCTCTTGGCCGTACAAGGCGCCAGCAAAGATTTCGTATAGGTAGATTATCTTATCTCCTTCCCTACTTTGCAACGTGTACTGTCAAAGATTAATACTGGCAGACGAGGCATGGATAAGATAGGTAACTTTAAATACATCGTCGGGATTAGGACTTTATCGTCTAGGTTTTAACGTAAAGATTTATAACGTCTATAAAGAAATAAGTTAAATTTATTTTTTAATAAATTAAAAAAAAAATTTGGACACTTCAAGTGAATAAAAACAACTAGTAAATACAAAAACATTGGTCCTGTGGAGGTATATAACATGTGAGCTCTTACTCAAAAGACAGATACGTCAATGCCAAGTGAAAGAAGACACTTTGAAAAATAAGTAATATAATATTAAACTTTGCTTTCGGGCTAGTCTGGGATCAAGGGCAAGCCCATCAGCAGGTTAGGTTATTAAAAAAAACTACTTCCAAACAGGAAACTAAAAAAGTACTAGTTGCCACTATACGATTTTTGAAGGTTCCTCTTGAGTTCTCTGGGATGCCATCATCAAATAGGTAATGGTTTCCTTATCATAGTACCACACCGTTGGGATATCACCTATCCAACAAAAAATCGGTTCAAAAACTACGAAGTTATGTGCGAACCCACATAACTTAACAGAAAGGGGTCGAATTGAGAAACCTACTTTTTTGAAGTCGATTTAAAAACTGAGCCATAGTAGAATTAGACATAACTGTATTATTATCCGCTAGAAAAACTTAGAAACTGTCAACTCCGATCAAACAAAAGTTTAATCCCCTATGCCACATCCCTAAGGGACGAATTTCAAAAGATGCTTTCTAAGTGCTCATTTAGACACATTGTTAGTGCTTTTCCACGTTACATTAGGAGCTATGCAAAACTTCATATTTCTATCACTGATTTAGACTGTGATATATCAGTCCGACTAAGTAGAATATACGGTATGTGTTATACTCGACCTAAAACAAATAAACAAGACTATGTAATGTTTTATTCATTACTTAATTCCCTTCATTATCTTGATTAATGAAATGTTTATTGAAAGTGGATATGTAATCATCCTTGGAATTAATATTTATTCCAATTTTACGCACTTGTGAAGTTGTGACGACTCTGGTGCAAAGTGTAATTTCACACAAATACACTAACTTTTTATTACAGCTGCGTAATAATAACAACAGCGGATGCGTTGTACAGTCAAGAGCACATAAAGCTTTACAATAGTAGTGCGAGTCTGACCTCTAGGGCGATTGTAATAAGAATTAATGTAACAAAGTCCAATGTGTTAAGCTCCACGTGCTCTTGTCGTACGTCTTAATTATTCCTTACACATAATATATATATCGTTTCCAATAATACGAAATTGGCATTCGTCCCTGCATGTATATGTCTATCAAGGGGTAAAATAGTTCACACGTATTGTAAGTACTTAGTACGTAATGAGACTGGACTAAACATGGTAGTTGATAACAAATTATTTTTTTTATTCCAACTCTGAATTAACAGACAGAATTAACTAAATCGATTAGATTTTGAGGAAAACGGTGCCAAAGATTAATATTATATCGTTTCGTTTCAACGGACCTTGATAAATATACCTAATAGATAAACATAGATAGGTAAGTACTTGGTTTTAATAAATTGGACTAAAGCCTTATGTTGCCGCATCACTTTATGATGTTGAAATACCGAAAACCCAGCCAAAAGATAATAATAAATTGTGGGACACAATTTACACACGGTTATTCAGTCCCAAACTAGGCAGAGCCTGTACTATGTGTACCTACTTAGCAACTGATAAACATACTTAAATAAATTACATATATTGAACGACACGAAGCCAACAGACATGGTCATGCACACAAATCTTGGCCCCGAGCAGGGATCGAACCCGCGACCTCCGACTCAGAAGGCAGGGTCACTACCAACTGAGCCAACAGGCCGGTCTGTTTCGTAGTGTTTGCGTGATGCTCGCACATACAAAACAAATACCTACAGTATGACACAGTTTTACATAACATGGCTTGTAAAACTCGCATCTATTGCTTTCATAATAATCCACAAAATACACCTTACATTTGAAAATGACTTTCTAATTTCTAACTTGCGCATCTTTTTATGTTACATAGGGATCGTCATAAAATCTAAGTTTTATTTTTATATATGTACTTAATCTACGGGAATAAAATATAGCCCATGTAACTCAGGGATATTCTAGCTTTCCACTGGTGAAAGAATTTTTTAAATCGGTCCAGTAGTTTGAATTTATTCGTCTTAACAAAGATACAAACATACAAATCTTTCCTTTTTATAATATTAGTATCGATATGCTTTAGCGGCCAGGAGGCTGTGGGTAGGCATAATGCCCTTTGCGGGTTCCTTAGCTACGACCCTGAATACCGTGTCGGGCAACTCGTTTTGTGTCGTTTCCATAAACCTGGCGAAGTGGACTTGCCTAATCTATGCCAGAAAATGTGTACATCTTTCCGGCGGCAAGTTTGCAAAAACTGCTCTCGCTTGCAAACCGGTTAGCCAAAGGCTCGAGGTTTCTCCGAGAGCCCTCTCGATGTTCGGTCTCTTTTCACAGTAATCTCTTTATTTAGGCTAACGGTCGCCTAGGACGTTCCACATTTGATTTTGTATTATGTCACTGTCATCAGGCTTATATTTCGTCAATCTATGTTTAAATTTATTTATTTATTTATTTATTTTTTTACTTTTTTTTTTTTAACACATTGACTTTTGTCATTTTAAATCTATACTTATTGACATTTTTGTAATTTTTGTTTGACATTAGTATTAGTACCTACCCATCTTACCTACTTTTTATTTAGGTAAATAATTTGTGTTCTATTTCTCACGTACCTACTTACATGTGTTTTGGTGTTTAGGTACCTACTGTAAACTTGTATTGTTGCTGATAAATAAATCTAAGGTGCGTTGCCGTCAGTTATAGCCATTTTATTATTTTTAAATAATGAAGTAGGTAGGTAAGTAAACTAAATAGTTACCTACTTACAAATACATTTATTTCTACTACCTAATTTATGTAGCAACTTGTCGAATAATGTATTTTGCTGACTAAGAATAGTTTTATAGTCGGTGTCTTGTTACTGGGCGTTATACACGCTAGACTCGTATAAAATGGTTTTTATTTGACGCCAGATTACGAGCAATAAGTAGGTATTATACCTATATATTACTTCTCGTGTAGGTACACGTTGAATATAGTGCTGCCATCCGTCCGGGCTTCCCTGGATTTGTCCTAGTTTAGAAGACATCCGGGAAGCGTCCCTTCATTTGTAATTTTCATTAATTTGTAGTCCGGGTATAGAAATTTAATTCCGGGTTCATCATTTCCGGGTTGCAAGTCTTCATCATCAACCGACGAACCGACTCGTAAATTCACCGAAAAGATGACTAAATTTAATTTAATGGTTTGAAAATAAATAAAATTTTTACATTTTCAACATATTTTTATTACACATGTCTTGAGAAACTTGAGATTGCTCAGGCTGAGTAATAGTAGAAGTGGTTACTTCAAGAAATATAAGGCCTCTGCCAACTCCTTCGAGGATAAGGGGTTTGCATATACATATTTATTTATTAATAACTTCTGTTGAATTATTTTTTTCTTATTGAATGAAACATTCTTGTCAAGAACCAAAACGAAGGTATGGAGCTTTCTAAATCTTTTGTGCCATTGTAAAACAAACAACTCAATCAACAGACAAAGCCTGTCTAAAGGCACAAAGACAACAACACATCACACGGAAGGTGCTCAAATAGTTGTCTTACCACTTAGAGATCGTCAAGTTAGAAGCCTCACCATGGAATTGAGCTGTTCTGATAATGTCAAACAACTCTTCCTAAATAGTGCCAAATAGTGCCCGAAGCATATAAATAGTGCTATCATACTTTCGGAGATATTCAGGTCGTTCAGTGAGGCTGCTATCTTGACGTCAAGATAGCAGCCTCATCTCAGTACACAAAAACCACAGCACTGTTCTTAAAGAACTATATACCAAAAAACTCTTCTTAAATAGTGCCTTGGATTTGCAAAGTTTCAGAATTAGTGCTTCAAAGGAACCGAAGATATTAGGGTACATTGATGAGGCTTCCAACTTGACGTCAAGCTGGAAGTCACATCATCAACGAGGAAGAATTTCGAATCGAGACTAATGCCAAAAATCTCTTCCTAAATAGTGCCTTCTACAAAAAACCTTTGTACACCTATCTACAAAAAAAAAAACATTCTGAGATGTTGCTCTTATAAAGCTGAGCCTCCATTTTGATCTAGTTGGTTTATTCCTATCTGTACCGAATCCAAAATGTACGTGGAAGTTTATCATCATTTATTGACTAAAATACAAGTTAAATCGTTCCGCTTTGTTTTGATTCCGGAGGCACTATTTAGGAAGAGATTTTTGGCATTAGTCTCGATTCGAAATTCTTCCTCGTTGATGATGTGACTTCCAGCTTGACGTCAAGTTGGAAGCCTCATCAATGTACCCTAATATCTTCGGTTCCTTTGAAGCACTAATTCTGAAACTTTGCAAATCCAAGGCACTATTTAAGAAGAGTTTTTTGGTATATAGTTCTTTAAGAACAGTGCTGTGGTTTTTGTGTACTGAGATGAGGCTGCTATCTTGACGTCAAGATAGCAGCCTCACTGAACGACCTGAATATCTCCGAAAGTATGATAGCACTATTTATATGCTTCGGGCACTATTTGGCACTATTTAGGAAGAGTTGTTTGACATTATCAGAACAGCTCAATTCCATGGTGAGGCTTCTAACTTGACGGTCTCTACCACTTACCAGATACGAATCAGAGTCAAGAAAGAGGGCCCTTTAAAAAATAAGAGATATTCAAAGAGATTTAAATATACTTTGGCACCTCTTTGGTCTAACTAAGCTATACTAATCTATATCTATACTTATATCATAAAGAGGAAAGATTTGTATTTTTGTATGTTTGTGTGTTTGTATCTTTGTTACGAATAAACTCAAAAACTACTGAATCGATTTTAAAAATTATTTCACCAATGGAAAAATAGAATATGCCTGAGAAACAAGGTAGGCCATATTTTATTCCCGTATTCCCACGGGAACGGGGACTACCCGGGTGAAACCGCGCAGAACCTCTAGTAATCACTAAAGCGAAGATGTTTATTAGTAGAAACCTATTGTGTGTTTTTAATATACCTAAGTAATAGTATTGTTGCATTTTTTCGTTACTTTACTGTCTGTAGTCTGCTACTACGCTTAGATCTTTTAAACTACGCAACAGATTTTGATACGGTTTTCAATAATAGAAAGAGCGATAAACGAGGAAGGTATATCATACTTATAAACCAAAGCGAAGCCAGGAGGGGCCGCTACATAAATAAGTATAAGCCAAAGAAAGTACCTACGTAACTATATACTTACTCACAATTATTTTGTTTTTAAAATTCGATAACGATAATAAAATGATGTACCTATAAAAAACACCTTTATTTTAAGCTTTGGACCTTAAAACGGCCCTGGGTTTGACACCTACTATTTAACATCCACTAAACCTGTGCGAACTGCCTGACCCCAAGAAATCTGCAGCCAAATCTGAATTTATAATAGTTTCGCTAAAGATTTTATAATTAGCATCCAAAGTCTGTAGTAGAAAAATAATAGCCAGTCTTTTATGACATTTTTGTTTAAATTAATTTAATAGATTTAATTAGGCACTTAACTCAATTCATATGCAAATGGGTCTATTAATACCTACTCGAAATCATCTTTGACACTAAACTAAACCCGATTTTGTACAATAAAGCTAATTTTACGTCACATTTTACGAATAAGTGAGTACGGTTTCGATAGTAAATTTTCGTTTTGACAGATCATAAAAAATAACTCATTTGACTTGGCAGTCAAATACCATATGCAGGACATGTCCCGAAGAGACAGAAGACAGAGATAAGTGCAGAGAGATGAGTGGGACAAAGTTATATTTTTAGTACAATTCATTGGCATGAAATAAATAAATAAATTGTAGGACACAATTCACACACGGTTGTTTAGTCCTAAACTAGGCAGGGCCTGTACCATGGGTACTAAACAACTGATAGACTTATTTAAATAAATATTAAACGATCAGACACGAAGCCAACAGATATGTTCATGCACACAAATGTTGGCCCCGAGCGGGGATCGAACCCGCGACCTCCGACTCAGAAGGCAGGGTCACTACCAACTGAGCCAACAGGCCCGTCCGTCAGGCATTGGATCCCTTGATCTTTGAATTTGAACTCTAAAAGGTCTTGGCTGTCTATACCTAGGCAGTTGTAAGTTGTTGTACGAGTTTCAAGTCTAAAGTCTATTTTAAGACGAGTACGTACCTACCTCTCTCGCACAACGTTTTATCTGACTTTCGCACAGAAAGTGCATTATAGATGCCACAATTTTTAAGTCCATATGTTTATAAATTGCACAAATAAACAAAACCCTACCAACTTCACATTAGTCTCGGCACTCGTGTCTGACATGTGAAACGACGACCCTTCCTCCGAAAGCAAGCTAAATTTATCGCAAGTGAGTTAACCTTGACATCATCTACGTATGTAAAATCTGATACGTCACGACATTTGCCTTGAGTAGTCAGAGTTCGCAAAAAATTATGACCAACAAATGGATGCCTATTACAAAAAATAGGTAGCCAATGTATAGATCTATCCAAGTAGAGGAGCAGGTAGTAACATTGTTAACTTGTGTGGCAGCAAAATACCACCCCCGAAAACCATGAATCGATCGAAAACTGCTAGATCATTGTAGACGGTTCCACTCACGCTTAAGAAACTTGTTTTGTGTTCCACTTACTTATAGTTACCCCTTTAAGATATTTGGGTATAATTACTGAGATTACCAACACAATATACGTAGAGATGGAAATCAGAACCCACTAATACTTATTACTTATTGTAAATATAAATTATTTATTTAAGAATGCTAACTGCAACCATCGCAAAATATACCAAAAAGATGACATTTAATACCTACTCAATCTTATTATTTATTTGAGTTTTCTCATAGTTTAACTCTGTCATTAACATATTTAATACATTAAACTTTAAAGATCTCTGCAAACTATCGCTAAGAGTCGCATTGATCGCAATCTACAGTCGGTATCAAGTTCTACTGACTTAATTAATTAGCTGGTAGCAAATTTCGAACGTGTTAAGAATAAGTGCTCTTTCTTGTAAAATGAGTACGTATATTTTGTCATCCATTAAGTATATAAAAAAGGAGTTTTTGTTCATTGTGATATTTATCTATATCAATCTACCCGACGATAGAATAAAATCCAATTTATGTGCGACACTATTAAGTACCTACTTAGGAATTGTAGTAGTTAGCTATAGGTAATTCTAAAGTTAATTTATCTTTCTAACCGCAGAAAAAACATTTCCAAATTAGAAGTAATGATTACGTAAAAATTACGAATTCATAACCATATCAAAAGGAATGCGAACGGAGCGTGAATGCGTCCGTTAATGCAACCATGCTTCGTTGATTGAGAGGTTTAAATTTAAATACAAAATGGTTGTACCCAAAATGACATTAGTGTAATAGCTCAAAATACTGTGTTTATGACACGGCTGTTTGAATCGTCGTGGTTGGCTGGCGAACGATAAACTGCACTCAAGACTGCAGGGAACCCGTGCCATGCGTCATAAGTTTCAACGGAAGACAAATAATCACACGACAAATTGGTAATAAAGCTACGACACATTGTCAAAAACTGTTAAACCTGTAACGTAAGAGTGTCAAGCTTTGATGAGTCTTTGTTGGCATATTACCCGAGATAATAAAGTGTGCCAGAGAAAATACATAGGTTCATTTACCGGATAATGGCCCATTTCTCCCGACATCAGAGATAAAGCGGTACTCACATCGTAGCTCCACGTGCAGGACACACCGGCGAACTTGGCGACGCACCTCCCCAGCTCCACATCCTCGTGAGTTGTGTACAGGTGCTTAAGGCAGTACTTCACGTGAGGCGCCACTCTTCTCAGCGTCTCCTGAGACATCAGCACACCCGGACCGCCCATGCAGAAGTTCTCATTGTACTCCAGGGCCAAAGCGTCCCTCTCGGCCGCCGTTCCTCTTCCCGCCTGCCCGATAAACTGCGGCTTCCTACTGTCCACGGAACGCAGGAATTCCTCCAACTTATCACCCCTAACGTACACGTCATCGTCCGCACGCATGAACCACTCAAACCTATCTCCATAGTTCTCGTACATATAGAGCATCATTAGAAACGACTTCTTCTGCGGAGGGTAGCTATCGTCCACGGTCCGTAGCGGCACCAGAGGCAGCCCTGGCGCCCTGGAAACTTCCGAACTGAAAAACGCGATCCTCCCCGGCAACTCCTGCCCCCACGTTTCGAACACTGCGCGCGCTCGTGTCTCTAAATACTGTTCCGCGGTCATAACACCCACGAATAATAAGGTCCTGTTCGAGTTCTCAATCGTCTCGTTCTCCCGCATGTTGATGAGCGCCAGCGGGTCGGGCGCGACCAGCTTGGCGGCTCCCGGGCACGACGGGAAGGTCGTCCGCGAAGAGGGCCGCAGACACAGCTTGAGGAACACGCCGAGCGTGACGCCGGCGACGACGCCCGCCACCAGGTGCATCCACTTGCTCCGGCGCGGCATCGCGAACAGACTGCGTCAACTACTGCTCCCGGAGGCAGCCGCGGTCCACATGTGCGCATTCCAAGAATAAACCTTTTATCCCTTTTTTGTCGGCAAGGGTAGACTTCGGCTTTTTTGTTCGGCGCGCTCCCATGGGCTCACATGGCCGCGCGGTGCGCGTAAACCGCCTATCGCACTATCGCTCTAAATATCGGATTTGCAGATGTTATCGAGGCGAGCGCGGCGAGGCGCGGCGCGTATCGAAATGCGAGCCGTCCATGTTACGTGCAAGCGCGGCGCCTGGCGCGTGGGAATGTTCTGCTCGTGCGCCGCCCGCCGAGCAACTGGACCGCCTCAAAACAAAACTCAAGCAGCGGTAATTCCGAGTGTCCGCAACACGGTAGTCTTGGTGTGCGTCTCTATCGCGCTCGTGGCCAGCGGCTATCGCCGTCCCCGTCGGCTAATGTAGGCCGGTTCGGGTGAACTTGTCCCATTCCATTCATCGCTCCGTCTGCCCCGCTGACAATACACAATGGTGGATGTCCATTGTCTAGCAGGTCAACGGTTTGCGGAAACTGTTTGTGACCGGGTCGCGATCTCCGGGAACCGCGGTTTCGGGTCGGAAGCTGTCCTCACCTGACGGTGTTACCTTATTTATCTACAATTTGAATTTTAAAACCACTGCAAAATAAACAATGCATTAAAATGTATACGTGACTGCCCTTGATCTTTGCAATTGGGGGCGAGCACTAACACGTCACAAGTGGGTGTTTGCATTTTGCAATTCAATTGCGTGGACGATAAGCAAGAACCAAACTACTGTGGAATAAAACCCTTTCTCACAGACAGCTATAAATAATCAGCTTTCTATGTAACCTCTTGATACTGACCTACAAAACGAAATGGAACGTGAATGAAACACGTGGCTTATCAACGCGTCCTACTAGGTACGCAACGCCCTTGGAACAGTGCAAGTCCGTCAACAATTACGCCATCCATAGTCATACAGATCCAATGCCGAACATAATATTATATTATCTCAGGGGCCTACCACCATCTTCTAAGCGGGTCTGACGCAGAATGTGCACTTCGCAAAATGAGCACTCGACGTAAAATGTGCATTGGGTGCACTTCTCACAAGGGGCACTTCTCATAATGTGCACTTCGCAAAATGTGCACTTTTCTAGGGTACAAGCCAATTTAAAATAAAATAAACACAGAAATATTTATCTGACGATCACTTGACTTAATATTTTTTTAAATAAATTACTACTCGGTAAAAGTGTTTTTTTTATTTTAATTACAAATCATATCGTTTTCTTTTAGGGACTAACCATTGGCCCATACCCTAGAAAACTGCGCATTTTGCGAACTGCACATACTGCGAAGTGCTCATTTTGCGAAGTGTACATTCTGCGTCAGACCCTTCTAAACAACTACTTAATATAGTTCTATATAAGGTGAAGTTTACTTCATTTTGATAATATAATGAAGTAAACTTCATTTTGATATCACCTTGAAATAAAATGAAATGAAATTTCTTTATTTGCAAGAACATAGTACCTATGAGTTGAGGTTATTTTATTTATTCCCTATTATGGAGAAAACTATACACAAATTCATAATTTCGCATCCAACCAAATTCTGTGGTTCAAAACCAATTTTAAAAATTACGCGAGTAAGTTACTAAACAATACTATACTAAAAAAGTTTTATTAAAGCATGTTGATGATGGTAGGCCCTCGGGTCTTTAATTCCTTATTTATTTATTACCTACACCACAATTGGCTGCTATTTTATTTGACGAACAAGAACAACAAATCAAATCTATGCCATGTCTATTACCTACTCAATAACGCACCCAATAAGTTGTGATGGACTAATAATACCCAAAATGTGCTCAGGAGTTATCAGATAATTGACTGCCTGTCTATGAGGCGCCAACCTTGGGATGATGTTATGTGTAGCAGGTATTAAAACTAGGTAAACCTGCAAACATGAAATTTTAATGTATATTGACCTACATTGACTGCATTTGGAACCAGCAACTCGTCGTGCGTCGGTGGAGATGGGCTGCTGTTTACATTTAGCCAATCTTCATGGACGAGTTTAGAATGCCTTGCTATTAGACTATTGACTTTTCTAAGTGTATTTTATATACCTACCTAAAGAAAATAAATGATTTTGTATTTGTATTGGGAGCCAGATTAAGAGTACCCAAAACCGTATACCTAATACCTAGTCGATTAATCGATGTGGGAAGAAACGTGGGAGGTGTGCTAGATTCGTAGCAGGTAGCAGTATGTCTCTGCCTAGCCCGACGGTATAAAGCAGTCAGCGTACGCAAATGAACTACCTACTTACTACAAAGAGATGTTTCAATTCCGGCTCCCAATCTTCATAAAAAAGTATGTAGTAGGAAAGCAACGTCAACCAATTTGTAACTAGAACATTCATAATGGCTGTGATAGCCTAGTGGTTAAAGAGCCCGCTCCTCGTGCGTGAGGCTCGGGTTCGAATCCGAATAAGTTTTTAAAAAACCTTGCATACATTTTTATAATAACTATAGCTCGAAGGTGAAGGAAACCCGCAAATCTCAGAATTGATTCTGAGGCATGAGCACCCTGGGGCCTCATTGTAATCGTCTTTATTTGACACTAGCGATTCTGATAGATGTACGGAAGAGGCAACCTATGTCAAAATGAAGACGTTTGCGATTACAATTATAAATAAGGCCCCTGGTCCGCCGATGGGCTCACCGCATATCACGTTTAGAATATACCTACTAGCGAAACGTGGGAAATTTAGGAATTGAACACCTCTGCCTACCTCGCCTCGGACGTATTTCAACTAGACCGAAACAAAACACTAAAAGTAAATGCGCTTGAGAGTCCCTGATTTTAACAATAAGTCTTGAAAATTTTAAATAGCGCGCGTAAAACAAACACTGACTTGTTACTCGAGTCGGCATAATATTATATCGGAATATTAGGCAAAATTTTTTGGTTAAATTAATATAAGCTTTTTTATTTCCACAACCAAAATTTAAATATAAACTTAAATAACATGTTTTTTTTTCTATTATCGTATTAAAGTATATTATAGACTATTTTGATTTTTTTTCTTTTTTTTTCTGTGGATCCCATCTGGGTGAAAGCCTCCTCCATCTTCTCCCATTCTTCCCTGTCTAGAGCCCTTTTCAACCAGTTCCTTCCCGCCACCTGGACCAAGTCGTCGCTCCAGTCTGGAGCGACGACTTTGGTTAAATTAATACACACCAATTGAAAATAACTTTTTATTTATACATTATTTTCATGGTGTGAAGCGTTCGTATAAAATCCACACGCTCTACGCACAAGCCTATACTTACAATTTTCTAGTCTCGCTACAATAAATAAAATAAAAGCTCTTGTAACATACGTAGCTCGGAATATGTTCTCTCTATACAACTCTAGAGTATTAATTATATAATATAAAAATAACACATAATATAGTAAAGGCATTTACATAAGTTTAATTCGTGGGTCGACAAATAATATTTGTTTAGGACAATTTTGTTATCATCTATCAATGCCTGTATGTTGTAATTGGCAATCGATCGATGAAATAAAAAATGTAATAAAGTAATTTTTTATCCGGTTGGCTACAGCGCTTAGATAAACAGCCACAAGCGGCCCATTTTCCTCAACTATTTATAATTGTTTTTCATTCAGTGAGTTGCATGTGCTACGTAGTGTTTGGCGCTAATTAATTACCCAATCAATTTTTTTTTCACAATACAACCGGGCTCGGACCGTATTTTTTTTATTTGACACCTAATTATAAAAAATAAAGAATGCAATTCTAATTATAAAAAATAAAGGACCCAATCTTTAGAAAACGACCCACGATCCAAAAAAAATACCATTCACGCTGTAACGGGCCACTGAGCAAAAAATGTTGGTGCCTCCACTGAACCGGTACTTGGTGAACGCAATTGTGGACGAATAATTAATCATTTCAAATAATTGCACACTCTCCTATTTACAATATAAACATGTATTTAAGTGCACCATAGACAACATTCTCAACACAGATCGCGAAGAATATAATCCAAAAGTTTCAAACGTGATAAAAAAGAAAATATTTTTTTTTAGACCGACATTATTTATGGGAAGGCTAGGTAGATACTCTAAAGGCCTAGTGCTGACCGTGGCAGCGAAGTGACTGATGCGATAACTTTTTAATCTCAGATCCACGTCTTAAAAATATGATTGAAATTGGCATAGATGTAAATCTATCCTTTGCTTCGTGGCTGCGTGAAAGAAAGACAAACCAACAAACATACCCTACTTCCACATGGATACGAGTATGGTATTTTGAATTAGTCGCTCCTCTGTCACACTACTGGGCTGTGCTGTACAGATTGCACCAGATTTCAATTCACTGAACAGGGGGCTTGTCTATTGATAACCGCAATCGGCTTCATTTTAACTTACATTGCTTCTGACATACAACTGTCATTACCATCAATGTCTATAGGGCCAGCGATGGTCCCGTAACAAATGCCAAATAAAGACGATTACGATTCCAATTATAAATAGACAAAAAGGCCTGAGGATGCAGCTGTATGTATGTCTCTCTCACACTTTTTGAATCCTATTGTTGTAATAGTAAATCGTCGAGCAGTATTTGGACCTGAGTAATTTTAATTTCCTATTCCATTATACATATTATACAAAAACATATATGTTATTTTTCGAGTACTATAAAATTAATAATCTATACTAACTAGCCAAAGTTAAAAAAAAATACGAATCGAACTTATTCGTTCGTGTAATCCGGTTGGCGGACAACCCTTTGTATTGTCGACTTCATAAGCTTATTATACCATATAATTTACTAGAAATACTAAAAAAACAATTTGAACATACATTTTAAATGCAGTTTTAAAACATATTCGAACTTGAGACATATTATTTCATGGCTAGTTTGTTACCATTATGGCTAAGATATTTTGAAATCGCTGTATTTAAAATTACACATACAGACACAAATGTATATGCCAGTATGCGCACGCTTGAACCAAATTGTATGCGTATATACATAACGGTAACAAAGTGACGACAAAATTAAATATTTCCCGCTTAAAAGTAAAACCTAACCCACCGCGATCCCGCGTTTAAAAATGCCATACATGAAAAACAATTATTTTTTATCAATATTCATCATGCATTATTCACTACCTGATACTGGCAACATTGTGATAACATTAAAAAAAACACAAGCCATATAATCAAGAGTTCATAGACCCACTCTCATCTAAAACGCAGAATCGCGAATGAAAATCAATGGTTATTTATTAAAGTAAAAACAATAACGATCCCCGAATACTCGAATTGTGATTTTTGGACTCGATTCTGCAAAACAACCTTATATTCCTAATTTTAAGTTATCTCTATTCCTTTGCACCGGTTTGGAAAGCAAAGGGACATAAATAAGCGCCATATTTATTTACAACGTCACAAATGTCAAAATAACAAAATTTAACCTTATGGACGCAATTCACATCTTATCCAAATACACGTTTTTAGCAATTTTAGCAACGATGTAAGGAGGTCATGGATAAAAGTGACAGATAAGACATGAAATTAGTCGGTTTTTAGATTTGACATTACTCTATAATCTATGGTTTGTTTCTGTCCTTTTTCTTCCGTATTCTATAAAGAAGGATAGGCTAACTTAAACTTAGGAATTTTAGGTGGTTTGCAGAATCGAGTCCTTTGTATGGATTAGTTACCATCTAAATTAATTAGTGACCCAAAGTTTAAATTAAGAAATGAAGAAAAGTGACTGTTATTTTAACGTTCACGTGTTTTTTAAAATTGTTTAACGGCCTTTGTATTCGTTCACGTATTCGGCCATCAATGTGGCTAACAAAAAACTCAAGTCGCAGTCATTAATTTTGACATTTGCGCTAAGTTATGATATTTTCTTTTTATTTTTAACACTTTTATAGACACTACAAAGCCACTTAGATATTATGAATAGTTGTAGTTTAAAAACATACATCCAATTTTACCGTATAAAGGCTGATTCATGTAACACCGGGCCGGGTCCGGGGTGAATCATCCTAACAATACGCCTCGACATGTCGACGCCGTGCCCCGTCCGGGCCAGCGCTTCATACCAAAAGTATATTATAGATGTTGACCGTACCCCGGACGGGTCCCGGCCCAGTGTAACATGAATCAGCCTTTATTCGATCAACATACTGCAATAAGACTGCACTCAATAAACAATTTTCTTTTATCAATCAAAATGGAGTATAAAAGACTTTTCTATACAATCCGACTAATTTACGTAGCGATAACTCCACTTTTAAAATGCAGAACACGGCTATCCTTTTCTAAATATACAATATGATTAAGCACACTTTTATTGTTATCTTTTTCTGTCCCCAAAAAGTAATTTACGAATTGTCAATATAATATTTACGTCAGTTATTTTCCTAGGGTGTGTCGTAACATAATTTTCGATATGTAGAAATATTGTAGCCTCAAAACAGAGTAGTTGATAATTGTAGGATATATTTCAAAGTTAACAATAATATGTAGTCAAGCGCACATGAAGCTTTACACTTGTAGTGCGAGTCTGACCTCTAAGACGATTGTAATAAGAACGTTACGAAGTCCAATGTGTCAAGCCACGTGCTCTTGGCAAGCAAATATAAGTAGTCACTAACATAAATTATATCAATGTAGATGTTTAGATTGAGGTGCCAGTTTTACTTTAATATAACTATAAATGTTTATTTACTATAAATTCCAGAATATATCCTACATAACCACTCTAAAGAGTAAAAAAACGACTTCAATCTTTAACTTATATGGTTTTCTCATGGATGCCGTAGTCAGAACTGGACGAAATTAAAATGGGACCAATCTGGAAGCACCAGCATACAAATAAAAAAAAATCCAAATCGGTTCACCCAGTCGAAAGTTCTGAGGTAACAAACATAAAAAAAAATACAGACGAATTGATAACCTCCTCCTTTTTGAAGTCGGTTAAAAATCAGCCGCTTTGCAACTAAATAAGGGTGTCAGCTGCCTCTTAAAACCTGGGGTGGCTCCTTAAATCATACTGAGTTGACATCATTTGCTATAATGTCTAAATAGCTCGTCGAATTAAAAAATATGTTGAAAATATTATTTTGAAGTCAATTTAGGAAAAAATTAATGTGACTACATATTTCTGCTCGTCTCAAGTTGGTCTTAACATGTCTGATCCAACGAATAAATAATTATTGCAAAAATACTACTGTTTTTGCAATTTAATCTCCATATATGGTTTATTCAACATTAGTCGAATTTGACCTAAAATAAGTAATGAAAAAGGAAACAGTTTTCACTTCAAAATCTGTTTTTTTAAGAACTTTTTGTTTAAAATTATCATACAATATCAAGATTCAAGATACCACACCACCCTTATTTCTAAATTTCCAAACTTTTTCCTAATTTTAAGATTGCATTTCGGAATCATCGCACTATCACAGATCTCATCTAATTCAACTTCCTACTGAAGCATAAACAATACAGAGTGTAACAAAAAGTAATACAGATACTTAAACCCGTCTTAAACCACAATAGGATAACATGACATTTACGAAGTCCTAGAAAATTATGCCACTCAAATTATATTTTCTAAATTACAATAGGTACATTGAAACTTGGACTGACTTATCAAATATTTGGTATTGCTTTTAAACCCAACAAAATTTTCAAAAATCTATTTAGTGAAAAATGTCTTAACTCTATACCTATAAGGTTTAAATAATCGTAATACATTTTGTTACAGTCTGTATATTAGGGCTCAAACAGACAACAAACGGTCGCCCAGTACAGCGTAGGTACTCCCGTTTTTTGCAATAGATAAAGAAATGGTATTATAAAACAGCAATAGTAAAAAAGTATCGTAGGACACAGACACTCACTTTATTATCATCATCAGACACTAGGTTAATTAATTCCTTTAAACTTAAATTTTAAGAACACTTCTAATACCACTACATCTTTAACAAGATCTATATTCTCCTCAAACCTTTATAACACCATTCCGGTAAACATTGCAATAAAACGCAACCTCCGTGCAAATTGCATTACGGGGTAGTCTGCCACAGATGCTGGAAACGACGTCTAGCGTCTTGACTTCGGGCGCGGCGTACAACGTAGGGCCTCCCCATATAGCGAGAGACCACCATAAAGCATTTCCATAATAAGCATTCGTCGGCCGCGTCACGCCGGACGTAGCCCACGGCGTTTGTAACAGACCACCGCCTTAAGGCAGTCTTCCGGCCGCATGCGACAGACGCGAGCGGCTGATGTGACAAGTCAATATATGAAAATGACAGACGTCTGTCGCAGACTTCGGAAATGGCGCCAAACTTTTACATACGTTGACTATTGTCACAGTTTAACAATCATACAGTTGGCTCACGAATGTACTTGTGCAGAGCAACGGAGGGGGCCTTGCGGGGAAGCGAGCGGCGCGGACCGCTTCAAACAAACTCGCTGAGTTTGTCAGATTAATCGTCGAGGGCTGACGTGAATCCGAGTTGTGACGAGAACATAACCTTCATTATGGTTTTACCGTCATTACAACAATTCCAAAAATCTATTAGACTTACCCATAATAGATATTAAATAATAATAACTGTTTTTGTGCCATATTCAAGTTAATTTTCTTGCAGTGCTCGTAATAAATCGCGGGTCAGTGAACACCTATTAATTATGATCTTTAGTTATTTTTAATAGTAACACGGTCACAGAATGTTAGTTTTTATTTTACCCGACTGCCCCAGAAGAGCAATTTATCTCCTGTAGACTAAACGGTTATAATTTCAAATTCGAGGTCGTGTTTCATTAGTCTTCATTTCCAGGGCTGTCTTTAGCACCAATTTTTTTTTTGTTAAATTTGTTCATCCGAATGCGAGTACATTATATAATTATCTGTATTTATTGCGTTCGATGATCTTACTATAACAACTTATGGTATAAGACGTGTAGAATATATATATTTAACAATACAAAACTAAAATCCTCCAAAAATAAAGTGTCGCGGAAATATCTGGCAGTGCAATTGCTTTAAATGATTTATTTATAATAACATCAATTTAAAAAAAAAAATGTTCGTGTGCATTCGAAAATGTTTTCGTTCATCTATATTTAATATGTACATAATTTAGAAAGTGATTTTGTGATAGTAACTAAAAAATATTTTGTTTCCTTTTTTGTGACAACTCTTGCATAAATACGTAGGACAGCGTCAATACCTACGCCGGCGGCGGCATCGCGCGCCCACAAAGGCGATAACCAACTGTATGATTGTTAAACTGTGCTATTGTCGATGTCGCATCAGCCACACGCGTCTATAGCTGCGTATCCACTAGAGGCAGCCTCGGGTCGAGCGGCTGCCTGGGCAAGTGGAGACGCTTGCTCAACCTGAGGCTCGCCGCGAGCCGAGCCAGAGGTTTTTTTACCGTGCTCAAAGGAGCCTCAGTCCGAGCCGTGCATTTGATGGAGACGGTCGTTTAAACTGCACATGTTGCGGATCAAGCTGAGGCGATTCGCCTCGAGCTGATCACATCGTGCCTCGAGCCTTTGCCTCAGAGCGAGCAGCCTCAAACTGAGGCTGTTTGCTTCAAGTTGAGGCTGCTCGACCTGAGTTTGCCTCTATGGATACGCAGCTTATCACATGTACGGAAGTCTACCTTTAAAGCGACTATACGCGTTTTCGCCGCGCAGTGTTTAAACCTTATCTTACCAGCCTACTCAAAGCGTCATATTACGATACTAGCTCGTCTAAAGCCTTATCTCTATTGAACTCGTGCTTCGCGAGCGCAGCGGATACCCTGCCCTCCGAGAACCCGAGGTCCATCAGCTCACCCAGCAAGAGTAGACCCTCGATTATCTGGAATGTTCGAGAAATTTTGTTTAAGAATAGCTACACCGGTGCAGTGTGTTAATTATGTAACAAACAACTCTTCTCTTTATTGTACACCAATAAAATATGATATAAGTGATGATTTAAAAAAGTACAATGGGGGGTCTTATCGCTTCTAGCGATTTCTTTAAGACAACCAATAAGATGTTTTAAAAAGGGCTCTTTGTGGAAACATAACTTTGTATATTATAGTATGCATCATATTGATTGTTTAAAGAATAATGGTTAATAATGTTGCTTATACTGATAATATATCTGTAGAAAACATAAACTTTGCTAGGGCACCTTTATTAATAGTATTAATACCTCAACTTCATCCATCTCAATGTTGAAAGCAATCACTAAAAGCAAGGCCATGCACTTTGATATTATTTTTGTATCTCTTCTGTTATTCGGGGTTCAATTAAGATCATTATTGAACTTGTAATCAATCAGTACAAACATGTATACAGAAGACAACATTGAAAAATATATACGGTCGAATTGAGAAACCTCTTATTTTTAAGTTGTTTAAAATTTTTATATGTTAATAGATAGAATACAAAATAGTGTAAATTGTCGACAGGCTAATATAATCAATAGCGTAGAGAGAATTGTTGGAATTCCATGCTCAATTCTATGAAAAAACACAACCTTTCTATTTCTGTTGATGTTATCTGAGTGTAATTACTGGTATTCTCAGCCCACAATTTCACATTATGTTGGCTGTTAGCTAACTAAGAATAATCTAGATTGGGTTTTTGTCAGTAATTTAGATCAGTAACAATGATGCAAATTGCAAATAAAATGCCAACAATCTCTTGCGTAGTAAGTATGTAAGTACTATCAGCAAACGCTAAGCCTAATACATTTGGAAGAATTGTCGCTTGTAATCTCCAATTTTATTACCCCGATCCTAATTAGAGTCACTTACACAATGAGAAGCCAGTAAAAGCGGCTTTTTTTCTATTCCTATAATAATAATAATAATCATTTATTTCAGACTCAGATTTAGTCCATACATGATAAAATCATTGCCTATGCATTCATCGACACTATATGGTCATAAACATGAAAGAAACACTTTTTTGTAATTGTCATTGTTACTATAAGTGAGGGCTTTCTTGCCACGGGTTGGGAAAAGGTAGCTGCTGGCTAAAATAACACTTAGGTGTATCAGGCAGAACTTTTTTCGATAGTACCTAGTTCAAACTTGAGGCCACATCATGCCCTTAATTGAGACATAAATGAGTAGGTATATGGGATATTGTATTTCTTTTTCTTCTCAAGAATTTCCTGTTTAAATCTTTAAACTACAAACATAACAGCAGAGTTTAATTGATTTTTTTTAATATTATATTCTATGTATTTTTTTAGTTTGCCTTCTGTATTTCCACTTAAATATGTGATGTTCTTCCACAAACGGTGCGATATAAATATTTAATATTTTCACTTGAATACTGACATCACTATTCAAACTAAAAGATCTTATTGAAAAAATTTACAAATCTTAATAACTTTAGTGCTTATAAACGAATTTGTTAATTTCTTTCGTTAGATGACACAATTTAGAATATACTCTTGTGTTTAGTGAATAATTTAGAATTCTTAATTTTTATAAGAGGGTACTACCCAGTGGCCGAACAACGTTTGCCTGGATCACGAGTATAAATGTGAATGTTACTAGTAAAGTAGTTGATACACTACGTACGTCGAATCTTCGCCACAACTCTGCTAATTTTATTACGGTCGCGCGACCGTAAGGTATTTCTAATTAGAACAATGACCGTTGCCGCCCACTCCTACGCTCCACACACTCGTAAATTAACTTAAGTAGTATTCTATATCTTGATTACAGACAAAGTAAATTAAAAAAAATCCTATGATAACTATTATAGGTACTGCAATAACTTTAAGCCAAGCATAACAAAAATACAACTATTATTATATTAATTGGCAGGCGGGGAAATGCAAACAAAAAATGTCTTACAAACATTTTTGCACAATTAAATGACCTAGAAAATGTCACTAACATAATATTGTTTGCACTCCCTTATAGTAACAGTCACACTGAGTGTGAAAATAAATATAGACATAATTTAAATATGACATTACATACTTTGACATGTCGTCATACTCATAAATTTAATTTTATTGACACTAATAATTTTATTAGTAAACATTTTTATTTGACCAAAGATAAATACTATCTTCCTAAATATTATACGCGACAGTTAGCAGATATGCTATCTTATTTTATTACTAATTCAGTCAATTCGTTGACTAACCCGACGACTGACCCTATTGGGCAATCGATTAATTTGACATTAAATTGTAACAGCTTGGAATTTGTTCCAAATAATAATTTAAATTAGAAATAGAGACAACAGAGATTAACTCTGGCTATACGTCATGTCCTATTAATAAAAATGTTACTAGTAAAAGTAAAAAATTAAATTGCAATACCCTAAATAAAATAAACCTGGTGCATCAAAATATTCAAGGTATGTTAAGTAAAGAGCTAGAAATTGAACTATTTATGAACTGTCATAGTGTTGATATAATGTGTATTACAGAACACTGGCTAAGAAAACACCAGTTCATTTTTGGTTTTAACCACCACCAGGTTGGCAGCTCATTCAGCAGGGAGGCCTCGATACGCGGTGGCTCTCTAATACTTGTACGTAACGGTCTGAAGTGTAAAGAGCGCGCGGACATTGTTGAGCTCTCTGTTGAGCGATCTGTGGAGATAGCCTGCACAGAGCTCGAGCGGCTTATTGTAATGAGCGTGTACAGACCCCCCAGTTCTTGTTATGAACACTTTGAGAAAATCATGGATGAAGCCATATGTAAAATTAGCAATAAAAATAAATACATTGTTGTTTGTGGAGATTTTAACATAAACCTTTTAGATACTTCATCCAGTATTGGTAGTAGGCTTGTATCATTTTTCAAATGTCATAATCTTGTAAATCTTTTTTCAGTGCCTACCAGAATTACTGCGACCACAGCAACATGCATCGATAATGTTTTTACAAACCTCGTGCCTGATGATACAGCCGTAATTAATAAATTATCCTCAGATCATTGTGGCCTGATGGTAACTTATCAGATGTGTAATGAAAAGGCACTAAAGAAAGATATTAAATGCAGACCAGTAACGTGTACTCGCCTTCAGCAATTTAGAAATAACATAGAAAATAAACTTTTAGATTTTTCATACTGTGATGACCCTAATGATTTGTACAAGTCAGTATTAACACTAGCTAAGAACGAATGTAATAATGTTTTTAAAACAAAAAGTGTAAAAATCAATAACAATCTAATGTTCAGTGATTGGGCGACGGTGGGAATTCATAAAAGCAGACTAAGATTATATGAACTTTACGAGGAAAGGACGTATAACACTAGTGATACCTTTTGCAATTATGTTCGTCAATATTCAAAAGTCTTTAAACGTATTTGTACCGCGGCTAAAGCTAACCATGTAAGTAATAAAATCAAAAATAGCACAGACATTGTAAAAACTACATGGAAAATTATAAATAGCGAGACTGGAAAATTTAAATCTCAACATTTTGACTTTCAGTTGAAAGTTAACAATAGAATTTCAAGAAATGATAAAGATATATCTGAAGTGTTTGTAAATTTTTTCTCTGATATTCCAGTCTCGACGACCAAGTCACTTAACTCGTCACCCGCACTCGCTGAATCGCTACAAAAAAAAAAAAAATTCAAAAATCGTTTATTTTCTATTGGTATTAAAATATACACTTAGAAACGTCAATATTTTATAATAACAAGGCACTCTAAACTCGTCCATGAAGATTGGCTAAATGCAAACAGCAGCCCATCTCCACCGACGAGCTGCTGGTTCCGAATGCAGTACCCCGAGAAGAGCCAGCAAGAAACTCAAGGGCAGCTCTTTTTAATCTCATGTCTTACTAATAAATATCGTTTACAATAATAATTATAATTAATAGCCTTACATAGCGTCGAGTCGGTTAATCCCATGCATGTTGGTCTACTAAGTAGTCTGTAATTTTATAGTAGCTTTTTTTATGTAATTTTTGCTTAACTATTATTTTAAATTTGTCAAGAGGCAAATTTTGTAATCCAATGGGAATCTTATTGTAAAAGCGTATACATTGACCCTTATATGATTTGGTAACTTTAGATAATCGACTAACACAAGCAGCCAGTTCATTCTTATTTCTAGTGTTTATACAATGTCTGTCACAATTTTTTTTGTAAAGTGATATATTCTTTTTAACATACAATACGTTTTCGTAAATATACTGTGACGCCAGTGTCAGTATATTAATTTCCTTGAATTTTTCCTTTAGAGACATCCTAGACCCCATTTTATAAATTGCACGAATGGCTCGTTTCTGCAAAATAAATATTCTCTGGACATCAGCAGCATTCCCCCACAGTAGAATGCCATATGACATTAAGCTGTGGAAGTAGCTGAAATAGACAAGTCTAGCTGTTTCTACGCTTGACATATTACGTATTTTTTTTACGGCATATGCAGCAGAACTGAGCCTTTTCGCCAACGTATCAATGTGCGGTCCCCACTGTAACTTAGAGTCTAGAGTTATTCCTAAAAATACTGTAGTGTTTACACATTCTAATTTTTCGTTTTTAACTGTAACTGAGTTTAAAGTTCGTTTAACATTTGATAAAGAAAAATGTACACATTTAGTTTTTTTCTCATTGAGAAGTAAATTATTAACGTTAAACCAACTGACAACATCATTAATTGCACTGTTCACTTCGTCATAAGACTTAATAGGTCGTTTAATTTTAAAAAGTAGAGATGTATCATCTGCGAACAGTACAATATCATGTTGCACTCGGTTGGGTAGGTCATTTATATAGACCAGAAAAAGAAAGGGGCCTAAAATGGAGCCCTGCGGTACACCAATACAAACCGCCGATCCAGACGATCTTGAACCGTTTACATCAACACACTGTATCCGGCTTTTCAAGTAGGACTTTATTAAATCAAGAGCGCGGCCTTGTACTCCGTAATGACGTAGTTTTCTGATGAGAATTTCATGATGGACACAATCGAATGCCTTAGATAAATCACAGAAAACCCCAACAGCATCCTGCGACTCCTCCCAGGCATCAAACACATGATTTACTAGCTCAACACCGGCATCGGTTGTCGAGCGACCTACTACAAGCTACTACAAGAACATACCGCTGCATGTAATACACGCAATTTCGTATTCGATCATGTAAATCCTTGGGACATCCTAAAAGCATTCAGATCAATACAAATGAAAAATACTGCCGATCTCGACGGCTTATCTGTAAAAATCATATCATCCATAATAGACTTAATTGCCTCACCCCTAGCTTGTTTATTTAATAAATGCGTTGATGATGGCGTGTTTCCTGATCTGATGAAACATAGTAAAATTATTCCATTATTCAAAGCCGGTAGTAGATTAGACCCTTCTAACTTCAGACCAATATCAATTCTACCGACTCTTAGTAAAATTTTTGAGAAAATTATTCTATATCAGTTGAGTGCACATTTTTCTATCAACAGTATAATGTCTGTAAAGCAATTTGGATTTACTAGGGGTCGCTCGACAACCGATGCCGGTGTTGAGCTAGTAAATCATGTTTTTGATGCCTGGGAGGAGTCGCAGGATGCTGTTGGGGTTTTCTGTGATTTATCTAAGGCATTCGATTGTGTCCATCATGAAATTCTCATCAGAAAACTACGTCATTACGGAGTACAAGGCCGCGCTCTTGATTTAATAAAATCCTACTTGAGAAGCCGGATACAATGTGTATCCGGCCCTGCCCTGTAGCCCTGCGGTACACCAATACAAACCGCCGATCCAGACGATCTTGAACCGTTTACATCAGTAAACGGTTCAAGATCGTCTGGATCGGCGGTTTGTATTGGTGTACCGCAGGGCTCCATTTTAGGCCCCTTTCTATTTCTTCTAACTTCAGACCAATATCAATTCTACCGACTCTTAGTAAAATTTTTGAGAAAATTATTCTATATCAGTTGAGTGCACATTTTTCTATCAACAGTATAATGTCTGTAAAGCAATTTGGATTTACTAGGGGTCGCTCGACAACCGATGCCGGTGTTGAGCTAGTAAATCATGTTTTTGATGCCTGGGAGGAGTCGCAGGATGCTGTTGGGGTTTTCTGTGATTTATCTAAGGCATTCGATTGTGTCCATCATGAAATTCTCATCAGAAAACTACGTCATTACGGAGTACAAGGCCGCGCTCTTGATTTAATAAAATCCTACTTGAGAAGCCGGATACAATGTGTATCCGGCCCTGCCCTGTAGCCCTGCGGTACACCAATACAAACCGCCGATCCAGACGATCTTGAACCGTTTACATCAGTAAACGGTTCAAGATCGTCTGGATCGGCGGTTTGTATTGGTGTACCGCAGGGCTCCATTTTAGGCCCCTTTCTATTTCTGGTCTATATAAATGACCTACCCAACCGAGTGCAACATGATATTGTACTGTTCGCAGATGATACATCTCTACTTTTTAAAATTAAACGACCTATTAAGTCTTATGACGAAGTGAACAGTGCAATTAATGATGTTGTCAGTTGGTTTAACGTTAATAATTTACTTCTCAATGAGAAAAAAACTAAATGTGTACATTTTTCTTTATCAAATATTAAACGAACTTTAAACTCAGTTACAGTTAAAAACGAAAAATTAGAATGTGTAAACACTACAGTATTTCTAGGAATAACTCTAGACTCTAAGTTACAGTGGGGACCGCACATTGATACGTTGGCGAAAAGGCTCAGTTCTGCTGCATATGCCGTAAAAAAAATACGTAATATGTCAAGCGTAGAAACAGCTAGACTTGTATATTTCAGCTACTTCCACAGCTTGATGTCATATGGCATTCTACTGTGGGGGAATGCTGCTGATGTCCAGAGAATATTTATTTTGCAGAAACGAGCCATTCGTGCAATTTATAAAATGGGGTCTAGGATGTCTCTAAAGGAAAAATTCAAGGAAATTAATATACTGACACTGGCGTCACAGTATATTTACGAAAACGTATTGTATGTTAAAAAGAATATATCACTTTACAAAAAAAATTGTGACAGACATTGTATAAACACTAGAAATAAGAATGAACTGGCTGCTTGTGTTAGTCGATTATCTAAAGTTACAAAATCCTTTAAGGGTCAATGTATACGTTTTTACAATAAGATTCCCATTGAATTACAAAATTTGCCTCTTGACAAATTTAAAATAATAGTTAAGCAAAAATTACATAAAAAAGGCTACTACAAAATTACCGACTACTTAGTAGACCAAAATGCATGGGTTTAACCGACTCGGCGCTATGTAAGGCTATTCATTATAATTATTATTGTGAACCATATTTACTAGTAAGACATGAGACTAAAAAGAGCTGCCTTTGAGTTTCTTGCTGGCTCTTCTCGGGGTACTGCATTTGGAACCAGCAACTCGTCGGTGGAGATGGGCTGCTGTTTACATTTAGCCAATCCTCATGGACGAGTTTAGTGTGCCTTGTTTATATTGACATTTCAAAGTGTATTTTTTATACCTACTGAAATAAAAGAATTTTGACTTTGACTTTGACTTTAACAAATGACAGTGTTATTTTTGACAATATTACTAACATTATTGACATTAAAATTAATAGATAAGAATTCATTTTACTGTACCTACTTATAGTGGAACCTTAGTCCTTGGTACTCCTATCAAAAAATAAAAAGACTAGCAGCGCCCCGCGGTTTCACCCGCGTAGTTCCCGTTGCCGTGGGAATACGGGGATGAAATATAGCCTATGTGTTATTCTGATGTATAAGCTATATAATTGTAAAGTTTCATCAAAATCCGTTCGGTAGTTTTTGCGTGAAAGAGGAACAAACATCCATCCAGACATCCATCCAAACAAACTTTCGCGTTTATAATATTAGTAGGATATTTGGCATAATGGTTAAACACTCACCTTTTTATCATTATTTCCTATAAGTGTACATATTCTTGCAACCCTGTCCAGAGGAAAGCCCATCCCGTGTATCTTTTGACACATCTCTTGTAGTTTTGGAGACAGCTTCTCATATGGATTAGGCAGAGACTCTGGTTTTCTTCTACTCTTTTTCTCCTCCTTCTTATCACTAGTAGAAGGTAACCGAGGGCCAATTTTGGGTGCAGGACTAGCATTATACGATCGCTCATTAGCCCTACGCTTTGCTGAAGCCAGCTCTTCATTTAGTTCATTAACAATGTCCGGTACACTTCTTGATCTTGATTTCATGGTATTTTGTGAATTTGATGATGAATCTCTCATTTCGGTTTGCTGATCCTGCACTGGGTAATTTTGAGGATACTGCATAGATATATGAGGGTATTGGTAGTAATATGGATCCGGTATGTAATTAGATCCATTAGGGACTTGACTAACTTCTGTTGGTATCTGGGGGTTGTAATAAGATGGGTCTGCAACGGTATACGGAGTAGCTGGAACATAGTATTGATAATTTGGTGTGTACATGTTAATGTTTTCATGTATTTGCACGGGGATATCACAGTTATCGATTGGCATATAGTAACCATTTGAGACAGGGTAGTGTTGTGGAGAGTACATCACGCTTTGACCTTGGATTGGCTGCTCTATATATGTGTTAGGCAAGTATGTCATCCCTTCCATCTGTGCTTGTGACGCACAGTTAGGAATCGCGTACATTTGGTCTGGAACGCAACCCTGTGGGGGTATGCAGCTAGTCGCAGAATCTCTCTGACTCTGCAGCACTTGAGCCAGCAATTCCATATCATTTATTGTCTTAAGCTCAACGTTATCAAACGGGCTAGATGTGTCATGCTCAAAGTCTCTAAATGTTAGTGTTTCTACATTTCTATATTGAGGAACTTTCGTTATTTTAGTATTCATTTTGAGTTCTTGTAATGGATCCGGATCATCAAGCAAACTGTTTTGTTGGTAATTTGTTTTAACTTGTATAGGCTGGAGGATGTCTGCTTGTGCGTCTGCATTCCTGCATGACGGGTAAGGGAGTTCGGTGGTGCCAGCTTCTGCTGTTTCCGGGCTCATCTCTGGGTTTGGAGTGCTATCACAAGTTTTATCAGGCTTATCATCCGGGGACATTGCACTTATCTCCTCAGTGCTTGGATAAGACACTTCCGACACGCTGAGCTGCTTCAGCTTCTCCTCGGCTTCAGCTGCAGCTATTTCATCCAGTTTCTTCTGTTTTGCTTCTTCTAACAACTGTAAACGGTGCCTCCTCTCATTTTTCTTCGTCTCTTTCGCACTGCGAAGCTCTTTGAGCTTGCTGAGCACATTCTTCTCGAATGTAGAGCAGTACTGGATGTTGTCAACAACATTTTGAGCTCGTAAAGGGCACTCGTTGACACTGTAAGGCAACTCTATTCTGGGGGGTCTCTTGTATTTCTCTGATATTTTAACGGGCACACCGTCCATATAATCTCCGAAATGTGACATAGCAACGCTCCTCGTTTGCGGAGATAAAGCATATAATCAAACAATGATACGACAAAGTTTGTTTCTATTGACTTTTTGCACTTTTAAGGTTACAAAGTCTTCGTTCAACGTCATCACTTGCCTTTCTCAATTTTTTTGAGAACAACTTGAAATCACAGACATCACAATGTATCGCTTAGCACTGAAAATAATTTGCACAAAAAATTCAAACGAAATTTATTTCTTGAGAATGACTAAAAATCCTACGTGTGTGACAGATTAGACAACAATTTGTCAATTTTGACAAATTTGATATTTCCCTTTTTACTATGCCGTCATGTCATCACATGACATTTTTTCCTCATGACATAGAAATTATAATCATGTAGTCTAATCATCTTTGGCATAAACAGTGATAAATATTCTGTGTAGTGTGTAGGTACATAAAATTTTAAGTACCTTAATTTTTTATTTTTTGTAAATTCAATTTCAGGAACTGTCACAAGGCAAATATTTGCTCTGTGGGTGGAAGCTGTCACTGTCAGTGTCATGTCAATCAAACTTTTATGTGTTGCAAGTTAAAAAAAATAGAAAGAATTTTATATGCCTAAGGTTGGATTCATGAGATTGTTTCATTTAATTTTCATATCAAACCAAACCAAGAAGGAGTGGATCTGAACTATCTCAGATTGACCCTTTTTATTCGCATAGGAGATGTACTTTTAATGTCACTGGTTTGAAATCGAATGTTGTAATTTGAAGTTGAAAAAATAAAATCACGTGGACGCTTCGCAGATCGCCGCCAGATGTCGCCAGTGTCGTTCTCCAAAAGTCATGGCGGATCTTTTTCACAGATTACTTTTATAGATTTGCCGGAATTCGTGGGTAGAATCGCAATCGACGCGGTTGAAAAATATATCTCAGTCATCGGACGGAGAGTGCCCATCGATCCGCGGAAAACCTCTCCGAACGGAAGCCCAGATTCGTCATCCGAACCTCGGGAGACGAACCGACCCACCGCTCGACTCGGCTCGAATTTCGTCGGCCGCGATAACGCCAAAGAAGTCGGACCACGACGCCGCGCAACTCCGGCCCCGAATTGCGGGAATACTATGAGAAGGTAGAGCCGAGCGGGAGAACGCCGACGGTCGCCCGGTCAAGCAGCGGAGGCGCGGGCGCTCGAGGCCGGGCCGCGGCGAGCGCACGGCGAAGCCCTAGGGCGGCGGCAATGAACGACGGCGCGCCGATGATGTACCACGGCGGCGGCGGCTACGCGGCCGGGGCGCCGGTGTACGCGCAGGGAGCGGGCGAGCGCGCCCAGCGCCACTACCCGCTGGAGGTGCTGCAGGTGCTGGGCGCTGGGCCGACGGCCGCGGGGGCCCCGGCGAGGCGTTGGCCTCCGCGGTCGCCTCGCCGCGACCGGGCCACCGCGCGCGACGCCACCGCCTTCGGCTACGAGTCCGACGACTCCAGCCTATCGAGCAATGCCTCCGGCTCCAACAAGTCCTCCGAGAAAGGTGCGCTTAACCCCTAAGATGCTCCATCTTGATTATGAGATGAACTTTCCCAGAAAGTTCCATCGTCGAAAATGGGAGGTAGATGAGCTAGACCACTATAGTCTATTCATCTGGCTTTGGAGTCAAATTGATTTTTTATTAAATACCCTCTTTTCAATGTAATTCTTTGGTTTCTATGCACTGATATACCTACTTTGAGATGGAGTCAAAGTATTAAATTGGGATAATTTGCTTACAAATAGTAATTTTGAATTGTATTTTCTTAAAAATAACTAAACATGCTTGTCTTATTCCCTAGGGATTTGATAGAAGTACTCCATTTAAGGAAGCACCTACCCACTTATCACCACTAAAATGAAATGAATAACATTTAAAAATGCAGTTAGGAGGGTTGGCAATGAAGTAACTTTAGTAAAAAATGACAATCACTTCATAATAATGAAATGTAGAAGGTTTTAGCTGCTCAATCTCAAAGCTGTTCGCCTGGGAGGATTTAATCTAATATAAAAATCTAGTGTCAGTGTTTGTGGTTCAACTCCAAAATTTTATCTCATCGATTTTAATGATTTTTTTTATATTGGGTAGGTATGAGAATACCCAAAATAACTTTTCTAATGTGGCTTTATGGCGTTTGCAATTACTGTCAGGGCAACGCCTGTCAGCTAGTTGAGTAATAAAGACTAATATCGCTTGGTGTGTACAGTATGCCGTTTTACTGCTCTGAATTTAGGCTTCGTCTAAGCAACCCCCCTCATACCGCCAAATGGTCACTAAAAAATGTTATTGCGCAGCCATTTGCGCCACTTCAGAGCTGCCTAGTTAAAGCGGCCGTACAATATCTCCAGGCGAGGGGCCCCGCAACTCGGGCGGCCGTGGCGAGTGGCGCGGTCGGAGGAGGGAGCAGCGTGCTCGTCGCACCGCGCCCGAGCGGTACCTCAACGCCTCCTACCCCTTCCAAGTCAAGTTCACGCCCGACGAACTGCTCAACGGTGAGACACGGCCTTTCTACTATGGCGACGCTCAAGCCTAGTTACGCCTAGCGCCCTAGGGTAGTTAAGTCAAAATAAAATGTTTTTTGCGACTCCACCCCTGATTGTATAGTTGAGGAGAAGAAACGGGGTGAAAAACTCAACACAATCAATCTATATATATAAAACAATAAACTGACTGACTGATTGGTGATATATCAACGCACAGCCTAAACCGCTGGGTCTACAGACTTGAAATTTTACACATGGATAGCTTATACAGTGTAGGCATCCTCATAGAAAAGATTTTGCAAAATTCAACCCCTAAGGGGGTGAAATAAACGTGCGCGAGCGAAGCCGAGGGGAAAAGCTAGTGCAATACAAATTACAAGTTACATGGTTTTAGTGCTTTGATGAGCTAGAGAAAATTCAACAAGGACTCGTTTAAATACCCAATGGACGCGTTTCTATTTGTGCGAATGCGCCGCTTTTTCCCACCAGGTTATTGCAATTTGGGTTCTATTCTTAATAACATTACACTTATTAAGCTATTGCATAGCTTCTATCGCGGGCCTTGAGCGCGGGGACCGAATCCAGAAATTCCGTAACGAAAAAACCTCACGCTCCCCACTCCGACGGGCACGGAGGCGTGGCTTGTTTATTGGGCATAATCCAAACCCAAGTAATGGTAGTAGATGGATGGACGGACGGACCGACCGACCGACCGACCGACGGACGGACTGACGGACGGACGGACGGACGCACGGACGACCGACCGACCGACCGACCGACGGACGGACGGACCGACCAACCGACCGACCGACCGACCGACCGACCGTCCGTCCGCCCGTCGGTCGGTCGGTCGGTCGGTCGGTCCGTCCGTCCGTCCGTCGGTCGGTCGGTTTGTCGGTGGGTCCAATGGTCGGTCGGTCCGTCGGTCGGTCGGTCGGTCGGTTGGTCGGTCCGTCCGTCCGTCGGTCCGTCGGACGGTCGGTCGGTCGGACGGACGGATGGATGGATGGACATTGCATAGCTTCTATCGAGGGCGTGCATTGTCTAACGTCATTTGTTTTCGGCAGTCTTGTTGATAAAAAATCCTATGCAATAGCTTTACCGCGGCAGTCCCCGAGTGCCACACGTCTTTTTTTAAAATATTTTAATTAGTAGACTGCGCGGTTAAGCCCACAGCTTACGACAACAAGAATGAACGCAAATATGTTTAGAAGAATATGGATGCAAGAAGTAGAGCTCCAGCAGTTTCTATGGGCACCCTTAAGCAGTATACTGATGAGATGATGTGCTTTTTTTACGCTGATATCCTGGAAACCCTAGGTTGTAAACTCTAATGATTAATGTTCTAGCAATGATCAATGTCAACTACACTCTATGTTTGGTATACTAAGCAATGAAAGCCTAGTTCCAAATGAGCCCGGCGATTGAAACAGATTTAAAATAAGTAGAATGAAACCCTAGAATACATCAAACATTTTTGTCAATATTTTCATAACACTGCCTAATTCTTTTAAATCTGTATGTGAACCATTTTGTAATAATAATGACCATAGTCTACACAATGAGACTTAGAAATAAGTTTACTGATAAAACCTTTTTGATCAACAGGCTCTGAATGGGACACACTCTCTCAAGAGATCTGGGAAAAATTCGTGAAATCACAACAGACAGAAGAGACCTTCCGGAAAAAAATGAACCTCTGGAGATATCTATATATTACTATCAAGGTAACTATTATAATGGATTTTCGACATTTTGTCATTTTACTAAAGTGTACTTCTCATTTATAAAAGCGTCAGAACACTAAAATAACTATTTTCTTTATACTTATGCTTTTTGTTGTATCGGGATTCGGGAAGGCAAAGACGACTCTATATTCAAATAATAAGAGCGATGATACAGCCAGTAGGGCAACGTTTTACCATGAGTTTCAATAGCATTGAAACTTACTGATGGCATTACTGACCAGAGACGATTTACAAAAGTCCGTGCAATTATAATACCACTAGTAAAGTCATAACACTCATAACATAATATCACAGATTTTACAATAATCCTGCGGCATAATAACAAAATAGAATTTAAAGTACAACTATAGTGCAATACAAACTTAGTGGCCGTTCTGAATTAGGCTGAAAGTGTGGCTTTGCTATACATAATTGGTTACTGCTCCACATCCTAATGTTATAAATGCGACAGTGACTTTGTTTGTTATGCCTTCCCGTCTAAACCACTAAAACGATTTTAAAAATTCTTCCCTAAAGTCCCCGTACTCCCACGGGAAAGGGAACTGGTCAAACCGCAGGGCGCTGTTGGTAGCTCATAAAGACTACATAGCAATTTACTTTATACTAGGGACCCGCCCCTGCTTCGCACGGGTGCAATGCTGATACTAAAACCTCTTGAATCACTGTCTATTAAAAAAAAACGCATCAAAATCCGTTGCCTAGTTTTAAAGACAAATGGGAAGCGAATTTGTTTTATCCTATATAGTGATAGTGATACCAGACGACAATAAAGTTGACGATATGTGTGTGCAGTCTATTTTCCCTCGGTACGGGCTGTATGTGGTGGGCTCGACGATGTCGGGCTTCGGGCTGGACTCGTCCGACATGGACCTCTGCCTGTACGTGCGCCCGCCGGACAACCTCGAGCCCCGGGCGCACGCGCTGCTGCACCTCAACTACATCCTCACATACATCAAGAGCTTTGACCCTAGTAAGCAACAAAAGAACTCTAAAGGGCACCAAACCAACACCCATTTTAAGAAATAGCCTTCGATCAACTATAGCAACTAGATAACGGGTCCCATACAAAATTTAAGCTAAATTCTGTCCGCGTCAATATATACATACAGCTATATTCATTTACTAACGAAACGACACAAAACGTTTTAAAACAGTTTTATGTTCAACCTAATAACAACCATAGTACCTAGTATTAAAGTCAAAAATCTTAAAGATATAATCTCATACTTACGACCATACGTCTTATAAAACGAACAAGGCAATAAATCACATCTGTTATTTAGAAAAGAAAAGATGTAGGTTAAATAACATTTATTGTAAAATCTACCTTATTTTGCAAACATTAAAGTACTTCTTCCCATTATTGCCTTGCGAGTTACATCGTTTTTTCCAGATTCATTTTGCTTTATCGAAATTTAGGGATGCCCGATCTTTTGCATTGAATCGATCTATCGTAACCCCGTAAATCGATCTACGATTTGAATCGATTTCAGAAGATCGTATGTAGGTAATTTGATAAAAATAATAACAGTCACATTATGCATGCGAAATTATTTATTTAAATGAAGGTTTAAGCATTTGTTTAAGTAGTTATAAAGGTAGGCTTAAGTATTTACATTTTAACAAAAATATAAAGTTATCGTGAATCTACTTCGATCGAGCTTTATAATTATAATAATATTACTAGATGTCGCGCGGTGCGCGAGGCTGCAAGCGGCCACGCGTGTCTCTGTGGGGTCGTATTGTGACAGAAAAATAAAGTCTCATTTTGGGCGGCCATCTTGTTTTAGCCATTTTAAGTCGAAAAATAATAAAATTTTGTTAAATTTTACTTTTCATGGCAACACTGTTTACTGAGACCCACAATCGCTCTATAGAAGCCAGTGAAGCCAACTGTCTAAAGTGTTGTCAACTTGCCTAAAAATGCCGTTGGAAATTTTAAAAATCTCAATTTTTTAGTTATGAGAAAATACCGGAGCGGCCATATTTTTTTTTTAGTTTTTCAGATTTTTCTAGTAAACTACAGGATATGCCCTGTGCAACGACACCAAACACATGCCTGTAGCATATTGGCAACTGGGAGATCAATTCGGGTCTTTTGAGGTCTACCCTAAACCCTGAATTTTCCCTAGGTCACCCCACCATCTTGAACACTTTTCTCCTACAAGACTTGCCTCCAAAACGACTCCTACTGGGAGAACAATTATGTCAATCAGTCAGTCAATGAGTCAGTGAGTGAGTGGTAGTCGAGCTTTATATAATATAAATAAATAATTAAATAATAACTGTCTGAATTTAAACTTACTTAAACTAGAAAACAGGCGTTCTGAAGGGACAGATGTTGCTACAATCGTGAGATACTTTAAAGCTTAACAGCTTATAGTCGTAGTAGTAGACCTGGTAATACAATATGCTATTCGATCTACAGCAAGTACCTACTGTTTTAAACTTTTACCCAGTCCTTCTTTTGGATTATTTTGACTTGATTGTGTCACAAATTTGCTACGAAATTCCCAAATGCTTTCATCTTGATCGGGCCAATCCACGTTTTGCACAGGCTTTGACGAGTCATTATTGTCGTCCTTAATTTTCAGCAAATCGGTGATGTTATTCAAAGATTTTGCACAAGATTGAGGGTCAATATATATATTTTTTAAATAGTGGGTCTAATAATGTTGAAATATATAATAATATATAGTTATACTTTTTACATAATTTGTATGATACGATTTTTTCATACGATATTCAGAGAATACGATTCGATTGTGTTAGAAAATAGCATCCTGTGGAATATATTTAAAAAATCGGCAGATCTTCATGAAGATCGATTCACTGCGATACGATCATAATTTACAAGACGATCGATTCAGATCGGACATCCCTATCCCTACATCGAATTTTGCTAAGGGAGGTATGGAGGATCAAAAGTCTCTAAGAGACTAACTGAGGTCAAGGGGGTAGAAAAGTCAGGAAACGCAAAAAACGTTTTACATACATTTAGTAAGGAATAAAACTGCAACCGGAAAAAAAGTTCAATGAAATGCTAAAATCTCTTTAGTGGTGATTCAACTTATAAATCTGAGCAGCGTTCTCCTTAGAAAACATGGTATACTATCTTTTCTTATTTGCCACAATTTTAAATGTCAGTTAAGATCTCTTTTTTTAGAATACGTTACTGGCCACTTGGCAACTTGGCGCGATGTTTTCCAAGGAGAACGCTGCTCAGATTTATAAGTTGAATCACCAACAAAGAGATTTTAGCATTTCATTGAACTTTTATTCCGGTTGAAGTTTTATTCCTTACTAAATGTATGTAAAGCGTTTTTTGCGTTTCCTGACTTCTACCCCCTTGACCTCAGTTAGTCTCTTATAGACTTTTGATCCTTATCTGAAACTGGATCGAATGGCATAAAATTTTTTTTTTGTGGAAATCGACGATTTTCTCGCTGACTGTACCATTTTTCAAAAATCTTTAAATGCAGTTCTAAATATTTTCAAAAATGGTGGATAGTCTCTTCAGACCATTTTCGTCTAGCTACAACGGTTAAGGTAGCTGCCCTGGCCGACCCATCTCAAATATCCACCCTGTATATTTTAATTTAATGAAGACATTGGCCTGGAACTTTGAGTATTAAACCAACCAGAGACGCCACTGACAGGTGTTCCCCTCTGCTAAATAAAAAGTGTCGGTCAACGATCATACCTGTTACATACAACTAGTTTTTTTGAGTTCACCGAGTGCTCGGATTGGTGAATGTATTTGTGTGCATCTAGTTCAAGCTAGTGTTGAATTGTTTTGTCAAAAAATGCGTTTTAACATTATTTGTGTACGTTTCCTCGTCCCCCGCGCAGAAATTGGCAAACTTTTTTGCAAAGAAACTAGTGCGCGTGACGTCTTTTGGTTTAATACTCAAAGGCCTGCAAGTAATGTATCCCACTGTGGGGCTAGATGCGGAGCTGATCCAGGCGAAGGTCCCTATACTGAAGCTGCGCGACGCCCGCCACGGGCTGCAGGTGGACCTCAATTGCAACAACGTGGTCGGCATCAGGAACACCAACCTGCTCTACTGTTTCTCCACAAGTGAGTTTCTATTTGTTTATTTAGCTTTAGGTCAAAATTTAAATAACATGCTTGTCTTAATCGACATTTAGGGGCAGCGAGGGTGACTGCCACTAAGCGAGGTCGAGGCGATGAGGGCGATGAATGAAAGATGTTGCTCGTGTCGAGAGTCGAGATCGAAAGTGATCGGTGATCGGATCTGACCTCCTTTAATGGGCTACCTCTATTTATACCAGTTCTGTACATAAATGAGGAGGGTAGATACATTTTACTAAACCCTGTAGGTTGGTACCTACAGACACTTCTACTCTTCCATACTAATATTATAAAGAGGAAAGATTTGTATGTTTGTAACAAATAAACTCAACAGAAACTACGCAGGTGAAACCGCAGAACCCGTTCCCGTTAGAATACGGGAATAAAATATAGCCTATGTTACTCCCTGTTAATATATCTTTCCATTGGAAAAATATATTTTTAAATCGGTAATAGTTGTTGAGTTTATTCGGTACAGACATACAAAAATAAGTCATGAATAGGTGTTTGTATAAATCCCGTTGTGTGTGCCAGTGGACTGGCGCGTGCGCCCCCTGGTGGCGGTGACGAAGCTGTGGGCGCAGGCGCACAACATCAACGACGCCAGGCAAAGGACGCTCTCCTCGTACTCGCTCACGCTCATGGTCATACACTTCCTGCAGTGTGAGTATTCAATCGCATCCATTGCTCAACGTATAAATAAAGTAACAATATTTATTACTAAGATCAATTTGTACATATTTGTAACGACGATCTCCACACTAGGCACAGCCTGGTTTGTGGAGATCAGCATGAAAGAATTACATTCTTTAAATAAAAATGTGTACTAAAGAAAATTCTGATAAAAATACAATTAAAAGTTCTAACTTATTTTAATAATTGACGACATATAAAACCAGCAGTAAAGGCTTCATGGTCACTTATTCGAAATGATTTAATAAAATTTTGTGTCTAGACGAGCTTGGAACCCTGTTTTTCGAGTTGAAGGTAGCTTTTCGTTCGGGGCCAATATTTGTGTGTATGGACATGTCTGTTAGCTTCGTGGGTGGTTGTTCAGACCGTGTCTAGTTTGGGAGTAAATCACTTTAAATAATAATAATATAATCTCACGCCTTTCATCCCCGAGGGGGTAGGCAGAGGTATTCCATTACTGGATATACCCACATTTCACGAGATACATTGGACCCCTAAACGTAATAGGTGGTGAGCCGATCGCCGGACCGGGTCTATTTACACATGTCTCAGAATTAATTCTGAGACCTGCGGGTTTCCTCACGATGTTTTCCTTCACCGTCGAGCTAGTGATAAATATGTACGTTAGTTTTTGAAAAACTCATTGGTAGATACATGCCAGGATTCGAACCCGAGCCTCACTGATTTTCGGCCGGCTCTTTAACCGTCAGGGCTATCACTGCTCTTTGTGTGACTTGTGTCCACTAATAGTTAAATGCTACGAATAAGGAATAAGTCAAGAAGAGTAACAGCGGTCAAAAAATGACCCCACGAAAAGTACAATCTTGTAGGCGGGGCAAAAAACTACAATCTGTGCGTTTTTCAGTCTGTCACGCGCTGTCAGTGAGATAGGCCCTCATCGTTTTATTTGTGTAAAACTCGAAAAAAATCTGATATATCTTCACAAAAATGACCACCTGTGTAGTAGGTTGGTGTAAAAAATGTAAGGAAAGAAGTGAAAAGCTAACCGGGATAACTTATCACAGATAAATATGAAATAATATTCCATTTTGTTCTCGTAAAAATATTGTTGTTTGGTCCGCATTACACAAGAAGCAGCCAGCCAGTTTATAAAGCGTAATTTAGATATATTATATTTGTCGTAAATAAGTTCAGATAGGTACGGATAATATTTTGTATGCATATAAGTACCTACTCTATTATTTTTTTTACAAAAATATTCACTACAGACGCGACCCCTCTAGAGATTAATTATATGTATAGATTTATCTTATCTTTCGTAAACACAATATCAGATTTTGATTTTAATTGATAACAAATTTGTTTCTTACACGCAATAATAAATATATCACTAAAATAAAACACTGAAATATTCAATAGTTGTTTTTTACTTTTACTCTCCCGTACATTGCATAACATCGTCCACGAATGCAATGACAATCTAACAGTGACAATTCGTAATTCAAACACTCGAACCAATTACTATTATGATGGCTGCTGAGAACCAATCACAGCGCTTGTCGGAATTAATCGCGTCACGCAATCTCTACTGATTGGTCTGTATGTATATATGTCCTTTTAGTTTGTAGTAATTATTTGTGGGGCCAGTTTTTCGACGGAGTTTGTTCTTAGTTACTCTTCCTGACTTATTCCTTATTCGTAGGTTAAATGTATAGAAAGTTAACTTCGAGTTTTTATAGTCATTCAATCCCAAAACAGCTCTAAATATATTTCAATTTTATTTGACAAAAGACGAGTACTGGAAATGATGATGCCACAGCTCGGTACATTTGGCATACACTCGGTTTTCGTAAGGCAAATTAAATGTGAGCTGAGAGACTTAAATCTCGTGTCAACTGTTCTGATTGGTTGCTGGAAAGCGTTATGATTTTATTCGACCAATCAGAACATTTAACGTGAGATTTAACAGTCGGTCAGGTAATTTAATTTTGATTCAGGTAATTTACGGAAACCGAGAGTAAAGCCGAATTTACGTTACGAAACTAGTATTATGTTTTTGTATGATGAAATTAGTTTATGCAAGTAGTTTTAGTACCCCTGAAAGTACATTTGTGACGTTAATAGTGTCTTGAAATTAGTATCGATAAGATCATGGCTCCGTCAGCATCTAAACTCTATTTTGTCGCGAATAATGTTGTTGCACAAATGCTTTCGACACTAGTTTCACGCCACGTTTAGAGGGTTAAATGAGCGGCATGAAATTAGTTTCATCAAAAAAACTGTCCATTTCGCGAAACTACTTCAGTGTCATGCATTGTGAAACTTAATGTTTACAATTTTCGTGACACGAGTGTCATGTCACTAGTTTCGTAATGTGATTTTTTTCTTTTTTTATTGATGATGGGTTTGCTCTCGACCCCAGACTAGCCCGAGAGCAAAGACGGGGCCTACGGATGCGACAAGGTTGCCCAGAAGATGCCTGTTCACCAAAGATATTTAAATATAATAGGGCATAGAGGGGACAAAGTGAGGAAAATTTGAAGTCAAAAGTTATTCCAAGTGGAATAAGTCTAGTACAATTTCGACCGAATGACAGCTCGCGTTCACACTAACTGACATGGCAAGGACATGACGCTTAGGCTTAAAAGTTTTGTATGAAAATATTCCCAATGCCCCCTCTATGCCCTATTATATTTAAATCTCTTTGCTGTTCACTCACCCTGTTCACTATCTTTAAAGGCGTTATATGAACTCGGAAATACAGAATCCGGCTGAAACATTGGTTTCGGCAGTAGTAAAAGGTGTGATTGATCCAGGCGGCGCGGTGCCGGGCGTGCTGCCCCGCGCGGTGCCCCCCTCGGCGGGCTGGGAGCCGAGGCCGAGAGCGCCCAACCGACAGACGCTGGCCGAGCTCTTCCTCAACATGCTCAGATACTACGCAGACTTCCCGTCAGTATCTACACTTCTACACTAATATTTCTAACTCATATAGGGATCAAATACTCTTTTACAATAACAATAATAATTTATATATTATTAGTGTAAAAAGCCTAATCCAAGACCTAAAATAAATAAAGAGATAATAATAATGTAATATTAATTAGAATCGAATTACATTATTTGAAATAATAGTTGAGCAAAAATTACATACAAAAAAACTACTATAAAATTACAGACTACTTAGTAGACCAACATGCATGGGATTAACCGACTCGACGCTATTTAAGGCTATTAATTATAATTATCATTGCAAACCATATTTACTAGTAAAACATGAGATTGAAAAGAGCTGCCCTTGAGTTTGTTGCTGGTTCTTCACGGGGTACTGCATTTGGAATCAGCAACTTGTCGGTGGAGATGGACTGCGGTTTACATTTAGCCAATCTTCATGGACGAGTTTAAAGTGTCTTATTATTAGACTATAGACCTTTTAAGTGTACCTTTTTGTAGAAAAAAAAATTTTTTTGCCTTTTTAGCCATTTTAACTGATGTATGGTTAATTGATGTATGGTTTCAGTATAGAATATGTGTATGTCAGGTACCTGTCGATGGCGGTGTCCGTGCGTGCGGGGCAGCGCGTGCCCGTGGCCGAGTGCCGCGCCGCCAGGGCCAGCAAGAACGACCCGCACCAGTGGAAGCTGCTCTGCGTTGAAGGTACTATCACATCTAGCAGGGTATTTTACTGCCGAGTCACATGAGTAACTTTTTGACGGGCCTGATTTCTCAGTTCGTCGAGTTGGAGGTCGCGGGTTCTATCCCCGTTCGGAATCTACATTTTTGTGCATGAACATGATGAACATGTCTGTTGGCTTCGGGTCTGGTCGTTTAATATTTTTTTAAGTATGTTTATCAGTTTAGTATCCATAGTACAGGCCGTGCCTAGTTTGGGACTAAATAGCCGTGTGTGAATTTATTATTATATTATGATTTGTCAAAACGAAAATCATGTCACGCCTTTTATCACAGAGGGGGTAGGCAGAGGTATTTCATTACTGGAAATACCCACTTTTCACGAGAATATTCAACCCCTAAACGTGATAGGTGATGGGCCCATCGCCTGAGTCTGTTGCACAAGCCTCATGGTCTGTCATAACGAAAATGCACTAAGTTATAAGTCACAGTGCTCCACTTTTTGATTATTTTATTATTTTTAAATTTGCTATAATTGTCAAGTGAACATCGATGGGATACGGCTTCGCATGGGTGCAATGCTAACCTTCCTCTTGAATCACTCTATCCATTAAAAAAACCGCATTAAAATCCGTTGCGTAGTTTTAAAGATTTAAGCATACAAGGGACATAGGGACAGAGAAAGCGACTTTGTTTTATACTATGTAGTGATTCGTGAATCGCAATGTCGTCCCCAGAGCCGTTCGACCTGACGAACACTGCCCGCTCGGTGTACGACCCGGAGGCCTTCGAGAAGATCGTGGATACTTTCCGCACTTCCCACCAGCGGCTGGCGCAGGGCAGGAGGCTGGCGGACGCTTGGCCGCGATGACGACAACCGCCCCTGGGACGGACAAGCTACTGAGGCCACTATGAAAATTATATGTTCACATTCCATAGTGCCATACTGTCCAAATTGTACTGTTACTTTAGATGTAAGGCGCCCGGCCTGCGAGGGTCGTTGCCCCCGGGCCGGGCTACGAGGAGTGCACACGAGCCGGATCTTCGTTCGACGAGCGCCTCGGACGGTACATGTATCTTCGGGTGCGCTCGTCCAGTGAACACTCGGCTCAAGACTGATCCCGCTCGCTTATCTTCGCCGAGGCCGGATTCGTCCGACTCGGAGTGACCCCCCAAAGGCAAGTGAAAGTCGTATTAATTTGCCCTCGTCGGAGGAATCCGGCCTCGGCAGCGCCAGGCGAGCGGCAAGTGCACAGTCGGCGGCCCCGAGCCGCCTCGCGATGCGTCCTTCGTTTTTAAACTTTATATTGTTTGTAAGTTATTTAAAGTTGTGTACATAGTAAGGATGAAGAGGGGAAAACGAGATGAATATTGGAATGTTTTAGGGTCGTGTACGTTTATGTAAATAGTACTTGTTACGAGTAAAGAGTAAATGACAAAAAAATATATAAAATATAGAAGATGTGTGCGTGATACGCCCGTTGAACGCTCGGCGATGCGTGACTAAGTGGGGAGAAAGGAGAAAAAACAACGTAGTAGTTAGGGCGGACGCGGGACGAGGTACACTTCGAGAAAATTCTCTGTGATACTCAAATTGTGCGAGCATATTTTAAGATTGTTATTACTTGTGGAATATACGCTATATGAGGTGCTATTTATAGATGGTTTGCTCCAAGATTGATGCAGTTTAGTTGGTAACTCGAAATACACTCACGTGGTGCTACAGATAATAATTTGCTTTACACAGAACTCTGATTCTGCTTAGCCGCGCTAGATGATAGGCCCGTAATGACATAGAATTCCTATATCAAGATAAGGTTAAATAGTCAACAAACATATCTTGTAATTAGAACAAAGATTGTATAAATGTTTACCTTCGTTTCTACGTAGGAATTCTGAGTTTCCTTTTCGTTTGTTTGTCGGCTCCCTTCAGCCATCGGTTATCGCCGGAATGAACTCGTGGTTACGTAAAATGAAATGTAATTATTGCATTTTACAGTATTATCTTTTTCATTTTATCTGAAGCATGAAATTCATTTTTTTAAAGTCATTATGTAATAGTTTAAAACATCTAGAAGATCGTTCGGCATTTATATTTTAATTTTCATACTTAGACAGCACAATATTATGTTTGTTTTATGTGTCCCCGGTGGATGCACTCGCGCACCACCGCTGTTTTAAGAATGTTTGGCATCTATCCGATATGTTCTCAGCGATGCTGAACAGTTTTGTTACGTTTTCGTTAACTAGCTTTAGATGTAGAGGCGGCATTGTTAAGTTTTATTGTTTAATGTTATATTATTAACAATTCGCCGCCAGTATGACGTCCGGTAGCCCATCAACGCACTATTCCTCTTTTTTATTGAAATGTTAAATGCCTGGCAATTTTATAAACATTATGTATATGTATAAGTTTTATATCGATTTTACATAAGAGGCACTCGGCCACGCTGAATATAAAAGTACAATAAATAATAATAATTTTAATAAAAACGAGCTATCTATAAGAAAACTTATTTAGAATAATAAAAAAGTGTCTCAAAAACTGTTTAATTTTTGAAAATGATATAAAAACTAGATGAAGCCGACACCAAAAAAAATATAAATAAAAAGCAAAAAAAATATAAAAAATAATTAAAAAAAAAGAAAAAAAATACAAAAAAAACTTTAAAAATTCAGAAAAAAGCCTTTTTCTCTTTGACTTGGATCAGGGTCCATCTTTATCGCATGTTGTTACTTGTTTTTTAAAATGTTTGGCGCCCACCTGCCTGTGCCTGTTCATTCGCTTACCGCGGCCTTTGAACGGATGTCCAGAACCTCAACGCCAGTTAGGTTTCACCCGCAACCAGTATTCATGCACCAGTCCCCAGTTTCGGTTTCAAATTTAAATTATTTTTGGCAACATCTATTGAGCTGGTTTGATTTTGGGTTCCAAATATGGTGCTAATAAACGCAAATCTCTTACATGTTCCTTTAAAACGCTTGAAGAGTGAATGAAAGTATTAATATAAATTTTAATGTACAATTCCAACAATGACTCGGCTGGTTCCGAGGAAATCCCCTGTTTAGCCATTATGAACGTGTTCGGTATTATCATGAAACGGTGTTGGAATTAACCACTGTCTAAAACAGAGGTTGTCACTTTTTGACAATAAATGTAAGACAGTCTAACAGTAAACACCGTTCTGTGGTAAAGCCGGTTTTCTTCAAATACTCAAAAACTCAATTTCAATAAAACTTATATGCAACTAATAACTTATTTTAATTAAGTAGGATTTAGAATGGCCTAGAAAGTAATATCACGATTTCTAAAGGCAAAGTTCTTAATGATCAACGTACAGGTTGAAACAAATGTACTTACATCTCCACAACACTTGCCGTCTTCGACACTTGTGTGTGCATACGAAACGACATCGAACACTTTGGCGAAACTGTACCAACAACTATCTAATCAACATGAAATAAACTCGAAATCAGTTTGTTAATGCAAACCCGATGAAATATAATTCGAGAAAAAATACTGTTGTATATAATAGTTCGCCAGTTATGCTTGATGTTGCTTCGAATTGCTCTGCAAGCTACTAACTTGAAATGTGCCTTAGTGTTGCTAGAACATGGGGATTTTGAGGAACAGGGTCTAATAATATCACTGCCAAATATATTTAGGACTAAAGTTGTGCAGTTATGTCAATAATATAATACTCATCGATTTGCTCCGACTGCTGTCTAGTTTTCATTGTGAAAGATTACAAGTGCGTTGCTGATACACTATAAAAAACACGTGAATATATCAACTTGTATCTTACATTATGAAAACGCAGTCGACCGAAGCAGTCTTATGGGGGTGGAGTAAATTAAATAGCAAAGTATGTTTTTGAAAAAATAAAATGTACTAAAGATATCTAAATTGGTTCAACGAAATAAAATGCTACAAAATTCTGGATTGTTTCTCCGTACATTTTGTTTAATATTTTGTATAGTAATGTAATTATGTGTATGATAAAGATATTGTATTATATTTTCCATTATTCCAAGTCTAAATGGGTGTACCCGAAGTATTCTTTATTTTGTAACTTTTTTGACGATTTTTAGAAAATTTTTCTCTTGTGCATTTTATTTTATTGAACACAAGCAATTTTTATCGTCATTGTTGTACAAACAAATTAAATAGTAAAATAAATATATTATACAAACTGCCAACACTGACTTTTATTACGAGGGACCCCAGTGCCTACACGTTTTCATCGCTACAGACTCGTGGTCTCCCTGTAATGTTCCCCTGGGGGGACAACGAGGCATTCGAATTCACTTTTGACCTTAAATACGTGGAAGACGTATGGTATGTAATTAGGTAAATAAAAGGTCAACATTTACTAAAACTTTATGACAATGTGTTTTTTGTTTTTACGACAAACAAATGCTTGCGCATATCCCCGACGGGGTCGGCAAAGGTATTCTGTTGCACCAAAAGTGAAGCAATTGCAGGTGAATCGTCCCACGTGTTTTAGGTAGTGAACAGTGCACCACACTTCTCATATTCTCGAAAATACTACTGTACAACGCAAATTTTGTCACTCTTTAATAGCAATAGTCCCAATACCTCTGCCAAAACCCTCGGGGACAAAGGCGTGAAAATCGAGGATCCGTTTCAAATCCAAGAGCGTGGCGCTACCAATATGATATGTTTTGGGTTTTAGAGTGCTTGGAGATCAGAAAATGATTAAAACAAGGAAAATATTTCGTCATTTTTTTATTGACATTTATATTTAAATTACAGGTTTTACAGTTTAAAAAATGAAATGAATTCAAGGTTTTACAGTCGAGGACCAAACGACAATTTTTTTATATCTATCTAACGGTTCAAATATAATATTTAGAACCTCGAAACTAATAAATAATAATATATAACATCACGCTTAAATTTTCATGATGTAAAGGTGCTATTTTGGCTTTCAAAAACCACATTTGATTACAGTATATATATTAAGTATACCACAAGAGACGACAGATCTTATATTTTCACTAATTTTAGCTCGTCGCATCTACATAGTGTAGTTGGCGCTATAATCGGAAAATATACAACTTACACAACTAATAAAATTAGAAAACAAGGTTCAAATGTTAAAACTGCTCTAGAGCAGGCAAACAAAAGTGCTAGACAACGTCAAACACAAGGAACTAAACTTTCAAAGTCAAAATACTGTAACCCTAATCAATAATAAAAGAAATCGTACTACAATCACTTCCTCACGCTCGGCCGGCGCGCGGCCGGGCTGCTACATCCCTGTCTCGCAATCTTTATAGACTAATTCTAAATTACAATAGAGCCTAAAATTCTACCTAAATTCAAAACACTACAAATACCTCGGGACAGCTATTCTTTGTGTAGTTTTTGGACAGATCAACTCACAAAAATATCGCTTACATAGTAAATGTGACCAAAACAATAGATTACACAGAATAAACAAAATCTGGTATTTAATTTTGCACACGGTGTAAAATAGTTCCATATATTATTAAGCTTCACGCTGAACTGAAAACACTATTGACGCGTGAAATAGTCAAGTAAGGCCCGGTAGTGACTTTGGTTGACTAGCCACTAGAACAGAAGACACGTGGGAGCGATACAGTGAACTCAGCTTGCATTTACGAATGATCGACGGCGGGTTTTACTTCTTAGCGATGCTAGAAGCGCTGTTCTCCGAGACGTCTGTTTTTTCTTCTGTCTTCGTTACTTTACCGTCACCTGCAAGTTACACTCAGTAAGCGAATCTGTTGTTTATCTCAAGTTTTCATGTCAAGTATTTATTGAGTCAGTGTAGAATGTTGTCGTCCAAGCGGGCAATACTGACGGCCGAGCGCGTCGCGGCGTCGAAAAACTCAACGCTCACGCTCGCCGACCGAACAATACTGATCGCTACGACTCGTCATCTAATTTCATCATTTGAATTGAAGCGTTTACCTAAATTCAATCGATACTTTAAATCAGGAGACTATAGCTTGGCTCTAGCACTGTACCGAGGTGGTCACAGACGTGCACGGGGAGTGGGAGAGGTAATGTAAGCGTGCCTAAGGGCTAATCTGCTCCCTCGTCTGAGCTACCTACGGCACGCTACAGCGCTTGCGGTTGGAGTAGCCGACTGCTGCTTTAGTTCACATATTTGTCCTGATACTATTTAGTCAAGCTCACAGAGAATGTATAAATCTGTATGATAAATGTTTGGAAAACTCTTTATACATTAGCTCTCTATTATAACGAGTTCATACCCCATACCTCTATATGCGATTTCTAGAGAGTTTCCAATTCAATACCACAATCTGCATCTACACTATTATAAATGAAAACTCTTTCACCATCAGAATGCTACAGTATTCCGAGTAACATCGATATTCCCACGGGAACGGAAACTACGATTGTGAAACCGCGCCAGTGGATAATATTTATTTAGATAACCGTACAGTTAATGTATAATATGAAAGTTGAAACTGACCGTTGGGCGCCTCTGGCTCGGCGTCGGTGTGCGAGCGCCTGCGCTTGCGCGGGAACTTCCATCCGCCCGCCGCGTGCTTCACCTTCGGCAGGGGCTCCATATCTAGCACCTGCCACAACACACTCTCCTCAATCATACGAACATCATGGAAGACGTATATCACGGGCATTGCATTGTATCCATACACCATTTAATTTGGTCTCTTCAAAACTAGTATTTACTGTCACTCAACGTAAATCACACTAAGGCACATAAAATAGTATATTACTCGTAAATGCCAAGGGAAGTAAAATAAGAAATGTCTCAGATAACATGTAACGGACGGAGACGGAAAGCGACAACTCCGTTTAACTCAGCGGGCCGAAAATTGACCATTTCCGCCCAGAGATGAAAAAAGTATACACACCTCGGAAAATAAATAAGAAAAGAAATATCACATTTTCTTATTTTACTTCCCTAGGTGTGTAATATACTAGTTCTCGTTTCATTTAGTGCATATTTTGTCTTGTTTTTTATGTGTAAACTTCAAGTATTACAAACCTATAAAATAATGCATAACTTTTCTTTTTGTTGTTTCTGTTTAAATATTTGCTCACCTTATGAATTTGTCTAAACGCAATTTGTCTCAAAAATTGCTGAGCAGAGGCTGTCAAGTCTTCACGCTTCTGCGGCTGCATGTTGCCGAGGGCATCCTGAAAATTTCCATTAATAATTAAGTAACATGGGCTATAGTTGCCCGTACGCTATTACGCTAAGCATAGATATTTTGGCAGAATTATCTAACGATTTAAAACATCCCGAGGTTTAGATGATTTTTAGTTCTGTCTTTGTCTTACTTCAAAAAAGGAAAAGGTATAGAAGGTAACCTACCAAATTGTCAGAGGCTGTATTTTAGTCGGGACTTATTTACACAGGCACTAAACACGGTATGAAATGCCTTAGTTGACAGGACTAATTTTAATTCGCTGTAAAGCACAATCGAACTCATTATCTGAATAATCCTTATCCATTATTGATAAACTAGGTTATAATATTGTGCTTAAAGGAAACAGTCAGCGACTCGGATATCATTTAACTAAATATTATGGTCATCAGATTCAGTAAGATACTATACCGCATAAACTATGCTGAAATTACACGACCTAAGATGTTAAAGTACGCCAAAACCGGAACCTAATTTCCGAACGTCAGCCGAGTAACATATAATACCAAATCGTTCGTGACGATATACAACGTGTCATAGAATAAGCGCAATTCGTCATACATTCCAATTAGTATAATAATACAAAAAAATTATGATGCACTCATACTTCAGTTTTGTCAAATAAGAGCAATCATAGAACGATTTCCATGGGTAGCCCTAAATTCAGTATGTAATATGTGATATCGATGAAGTAGTCGATACTGAACACTAATTTCAGGAATGATACGTACGACGAGCTCCTTCTCGCAGGGGTCCCTGAGGCCGGGCCCGTGCTCGAGCAGCAGCCCGCCGGCCACCGCCTCCATCACGCGCCGCAGGGCCTCCCCCGGGGACAGCGCCGAGCCCGCCGACTGCATCACGCCAGACACCAACAGCTCCATCGCCTACAACACCATCATTCATTACATTATCCCTAAACACCATTCAACATGTATTTCGGTTTTCACTTCTATTATAGCAAATTTAAATAAAACTATACAAAAAAGTGCTGCAATTGAGTACTAGATACTATGACGTCACCTTGCTATTTCAGTACATTTTCCATAGTAAAATTTCGTTATGACAGTAACTGATTTGACTAGGCAGGACACTACCCTATTGCCACAATCGCAAAACGTCACATTGACATAGCATCCATTGTTGTTGTTGAAATGACGTGTTACGAATGTGTGATTCGAGGTCTACGCAATGTGTTATGCTTCACGTTTAATTATTATTTTTGGGGGAATGCTGACTCTCCAACATTCGTCGTGTGTCGACTTTATAGAGGCACATATCACACAAAATTTTACCAAATCTCAGTCACACCACGCAAAGTAAATGCTGGAGAAGATGCCATAACCATGTTGACGTGACAACGTCTTATAAATTGGTTTGCCGGGTGACACTTCAAGAAACTGCGTTACGCTCCGCTCACGTTATGCGCTCACAATGAGAGCGAGTGAGAGGCACGCGTCCCTTCCACTCGGGCATGGTTAGCCCGCCTAAGAGCGAGAGAGACAGATAGTTGTCACGTAAAACTTTCGCCCGTATACCGACTTTACAGGCAACCAATTTTTTTTTTTATAATAATTAGTATACTAAGGTGTTTGCATGTGTGGCGGACAACTGTCTTTTTGTACTTACAATCTTTATTTTTCTATTTCTTTTTCTAATTTATATTTGGAATTTAAAACTAAAAATCTGTCATCTTTCATCAGGTATGTCTTTGGCTTCTCTAAAATAAACTCTACTTTACTTCTATTTTTCAAAACTCCAAGTGGCTCTGTCACAGTGTGTATCTTTGCTGATATTATACAGAGGTAAAATTGTTTGTGCAAGAAAGTAAAGTGATGATTGAAAATGCTTTCACCTATACAAAGCTGCAGTATACTCACGTATGGGTTGAGCGGCGTCCAGTTGGGAATGCGTCGGCAGAGGTCCCTGAGGATCCTGATGATGATGACGCAGGACTGCAGGCTGGCGGCCCTAGCCTGCAACGGGCGCGCGTTAGACTCCGCCTCACGCGCGGCACGAGGCCGCCGGCCAATTTATTGCTCCACTCTTACATCACATTACACTCGATAGCGTTTCCTCTTACATGACAGTGGCGTTACAAAAGAAACAGAGCAATAAATGTGGTAGTCGGTATTCAGTTAAGAAACTGCGTTTCCCGGACCTCCCATTGGCTAACAAAGTGCGAGCGGAAACGCAGCTTGCAAGGGGAAGCACTTGTAGCCACATGTTCATGGGAGTCCCAAATGTCTCAATGATCGGTTAACTTAAAAGACTACAGTCAATGAAAAATAAAACAAACATGTGACTAATAAATACGTGCGCACTCCAGCGACGGTGACGAGAGCGGTTTCGTTTGTGACATTAAAATTTTAATCAATTGTTTTAGTTAGTTTAGTTACTAAAACATAATTCCTAGATGACTGCGACTGAGACCCTCTTCAGCTGAAACAGCGGATGTCAATGTTCTCCAAATAGGTGATATTATATCCGGCCTAATTGTGGCCGCATTCGTTCTCCGAGCGATTAGAATGTTGAATCGAAGGGTCATGTCGCGGCTCGCGCTCGCCACGTGCCGTAGTGCGCACACGTATAAAGTGGCGAATGTACCTGGAACCACTTGGCGTGCCGAAGGGCGGCCAACGCGTCCAAACACTTCTGCCGCGGCAGCACATCCTTGTCGTCGCGCTTTACCTCGCCGCCCTCTAGCGACAACAACACAAAGGGTGTTTGACCATCATGCGACCGTCGTCACGGGGCAAACATTCGCACCGACACTGCCTGGCCCTACCTGGCGACGCGTTATTGACTCGGGGCGCAATTTTAAGCCACTGGCGAATCGCGTCCCGATATAACGCTCGCTATAACCATTGGGGCTCTTTCATGGGTTCGAAATGCAATATGCGCGATGACCTAGATTGTACAGCGTCGATTAGAAGCACGGAAACCTCGCCTGAATCAGGTGGGACCAGGGGACGTTTTGCGAGCTTCTAAGCGACGCGGGACAAACTTTCATCGCGTATCCTTGCAGTCGACGCCGTAAAAAAGATATTATTAGAGAAACATTATCAGGTAAACTAGTGTCCATGGAAAAATGCTTACGTTAATAACAGGAAAGAAAGGAAATGAGCGAACCTACCGAATTTGGGCTTCGAATAAATCGATACATACAAAATTAAAATACTATAGATATAATAATAAAAATATTAAAAATTATGTTTGCTCCGTTTCGGACAATAAATATACCACTGCGGAGTCAGCGCACGTGATATATAGTGGTAGATGATCAAAAATCCTTTTCTTCTCGCCGAGGACCCTATTCACACCTAAAAATAAGCACTCAACACAGGCCCACAGGGCGGTAAACTTGAACAAATTATCTTTTTTTTCTCAAAACATCTTCGGACAAAAATTACTTAGAATACATAGAGAAATGGAGAGATAAGTGTAGGCGGAATAGATAGTTTGTTCGGACGTTTTCGGTGGGACACGCAGCGTCGAGTTCGACAACCGATCTCATCAAGAGGGGGAGGGGTCGGGAGTCGTCGTGTCGTCTCACCTGCGGGCTCCCTCATGACGGCCGACGTGAGGCTCACCAGCACGCTCACCGTGCCGTCAGACACTTGCACGCCGCCCTCGGCCGGCAACAGCTCCACCTTGTACTTGGGCTCGTCGCCGGGACCCTAAACCACGCACCCAACGTTATGCACAGTCCTCTCTAACTGCCTAAAGCCGTATACAGAAAGAAAGCTGACAACTTATCAGCGCTTATAGGCACCGGTCTATGCAGGTAACCGGCGCAGGCATTTATATGAACAAGCGCCGATAAACGCCGAACGGCGCCGACAAGTTCCGACAATCTTCGACACGCGCCTACGACATTTTGCTCGCTCAGCTTCAATCTGCTTGCCTTATGTAAGAATGGACCAGCGCCGATAAGCGCTGGTAGATCGGCGCCGATTACCAGCTTTCTTTCTGTATACGGCTTAACACCAGCGTCATCAATCATCATCCAAGCCAGATATTTTAAATGCGATAGTGGTAGTCTGTTATTCTTCAAGTTGATGGCCGAACACTCTAAAGTTCCTCCTATTAAAGTATGACTTAAGCAAAAATATCTGTAATTTTTATTAGAAATTTTCAATTTGTAACACTTATTAACATTTAAGTTTTCTGACATGACATTCGAGCATTCAGCGGTAAATCTTTTTGTACTGCATCAATCTATTAACAGTTACCAATAAAAAAGGACTTTTGGACTGAAAATCAAATACATATTTAAAAATCTCGTATCTTGGTTTAACTGCTCGACCGATTTTTATGATTTTATTTATATTTCATAGGTATGATAGGAATGAGAATAGGTCGTAAAGTGTTTTTCTTCGATTTACATGGCAGAACAAAGTTTGCCGGGTCAGCTATTAAGTAATAACCGTGATTATTGAACCGATGCAGCGTGCACCCACCTTGACCTTGGCGAGGTGTACCGGCAGGTCGGTGGCGACTCGCTTGAGCAGCGTGACGGTGGGCCTGTCGTGGCAGAGCACCACGAGCCTCACGTCGCGGTCGCCCTTCAGCAGCAGCCCCTTGGCCAGCAGCCCCACGCGCATCACGCCCTTCAGCGCGCGCTGGCCCTCCGCCGTGGCCGTGGCGGAGGCCTCGCCCTCGCCCACGAACGAGAACCTGAGGGCGGCGGTCATACGGTCAAGGGCACGTGGAGCTTGACACATTGGATCAAGAGATGTCGCACTGCAAGTGTTAAGCTTCATGTGCTCTTGACTGTACCGAGTCTGGAGCTCTTATTTTAGACTTGTAACTATGACATAGTCTCGTCGTATACGAGCTAAGTCACCTTAGACTTGCAAATCGCATGATGTTGATTTTCTCTATTTTTAGAATAGAATAATTTTTATTTCTAACCATAGAAAGTCATATAATCATATAAATGGTTAGTAGTACACAAAGAAAATTAAGACATAGGTTAGTCCACATCATTACATTTTAGTAATTCAACGCTCGTTTTCTAAAAGTGGTTGTGAATCAAAAATAGGGAATTTCCTATGTCACATGAAAATATAGTCATCGACGATCCACTTGTTGTACTCACAAGTCAAAAATAGAGTTCCGGCTCAGATTACAATGGACGTAGTTCACAGAAATAAATGCATGGTGGACATGGATACAGTGACAACATACTCAGGAGCGCGAGTGCTTTGAAAGTACTCAGAGAATACTTAAAAAAAATCTTGCATCTAATAAAAGTACTCGTGATATTGGAATACAAAACTGTGTGGTTCATTCATCAAGTTATGATGATGAGTTACCTACATCTGTCACAGTTGGTAAAGATCCATATACTGTTCCAACATGCATTTCTTTGTAAGTTTTGATTGATCACCAATACCGTTAACGCAAAATCAGATGACGTGCACTTATTTTTCATATATATGACAACAGACGTGAATGCTCTATCTATCCCTTTGCAAATATTACTTTACTATAACAATATATTATTATCCTTACATAATACACAAAACACTACAGACAAGCTACATCTACGGCTAATCTACAAAATTTACGCTACGTTATAATTAGTGGTCGAATATTCGGATGCATATTTACCTAAACTTCATTTTTGGTTAGGAAATTATGGAAGGAGCTTCTTAAAACATATTTTTTAAATATAAATCCCGGGATTTCAGAAAATTTGGGAATGCGAAACTAGTCTGTAACATGGTGAAGAAACGTCGTCTTTAGCATGTGGTATTTATTTTTGAAAAACAGGGGGATGTTATTTATTATTCCTTTGAGATGAATGCTTTGAAAATTTAAGAAAAATGAAGAGGAAGTTATTATTTCTAGTTTTTTAAAATATAACAGTTAAATTAAGTGAATATACCTACACCCGATTTGATTCTATAATAAAAACAGCAAATTTGTTGAATCCGAAATCCCGGAATTTTTTCGATACAAAAGTGCATTCCATAATAATTTCCAACACTTTAAACTAAGTAAATATTCCTACACCCGATTTGATTCTATTGTAAAAAAAAATTGTTGCTTCCGAATTTCCGGGATTTTTTCGATACAAAAGTGCATTCCATAATAACCAACACCTACACTTTAGGTAAATTTGCATCGGAATATTCGATCACTGGTTATAATTTACAATTACATAGTAATGGTTTCTACTTTACTTTCGACATCCTATCTCGACCGACTTACGAACTATTTCGTCTGTAGCCGTCCTCCTTGGTCGGTTTTTCTTTTTTTATGGCCTCTATTGGGACCGGCAATGGAATATCGAATACTTTCAGCCTCTTAGCCGCCTCTCCTCGGATCCCTTTCTCAATATTCTCTAGTTTAACCGGCAGCAACTTATCATGGGCGTGTTTGCTGTGTGTACAGTATACGCAAACAAAATAAAGCTTTAAAACTTAAAGAAACAAAAATAAAAAGGTTTATCTATTTTCTAACTGGGTGTTAGATTAAAACAATTTAAAGTGGCAATGTAAAATGAAAAAGAACCAAGGTTAAATGCATTATGGAGACAACCATACTAGAAAACTAAATTTAATAACTTAAACTCAACAATACTGGGAATATGAATCGCACTTACAGTTGGTTGTCGCGGCCATCTTCCTTGCCTTCAGGCTTGTCTTCTTTCTTGTCGTCCGGTTTTTTAGCCGGCGTCTGCCCCTAAACGAAATATTGAAGAATTCAAAAAAATGTCATAGAGTGCATCTCCTCGAGGCGGCGTAGTAGGTACCTAGCAAGCAGGCGGCATTACCACGCTGGATAGCGAGCCTTAATCTTTCACCTAGATACCCTCCCGCTCTGTGGTCAACAGAAGCCTCGATGAAAATAATTATGAAGTTTGTAACTGTCTATCTGTCTTTTTGTTTGTCTAGCTTTCAATCATTTTCAGTTGGTTGATATAGGAGTGCGTTTGAAAATGTCCTCCTCACACTACACTGTGAAATATTTCACATGTTACTATTTCCTAGAAGTTTGATCAACTATCAAAACGTAAATTTACTTTATTCAATTACTTTAATTTTTAATTTAATTTAAGATTTCAAAATTTAAAAAACCCAATTCAAATTAACCATTAACTATCTCGTGTCATGGTGTTTGTGGTTGAACTCCTCTGAAATGGTTCGACTGATTTGAATAATTAAGTTTGCCGGGTCAGCTAGTTGTAAAATGAAATCCGAAAGACATTTTATAGATCCTTCTCAATGAACGATTACTCGCAATTAAATTACCGATTATTTCACTACTACATGTCGAAATCCTTAGATATTTTAGTACATATTTGGGGTATAACGTACTATCGACAAACGCTAAGCCAGATACGTTTGGAAGACTTGTCGCGTGAAAGCTCAAGTTTTTAATACTCCGACCCTAATTAGGGTTAACAAATTTGCAGCCAGTAACACCGTTTTTTTCTATTGCTATCCATTCATTGACTGGAAATGGTCATAATCATGAAAGAAACCCTTTTTTGTTATTGTCATTGTTACTTTGTAGCCACGGGGTGGAAAAAAGATAGCTGCTCTCAAAAATTACACTTATGTGTATCAGGCAGAGCTTTTACTGAACCTTGGGCTTCCCCTGTTCGGTGAGCGCGTCGGAGAGCGACTTGAGCGCCCTCTCGGTGTGCGAGACGGCCCTCTGGATCTCCTGCAGCTGCTGCTCGGCGGGATAGATGTCCGCGTGCTTGGCCAGCACGTGACGGTCGTCGGACGTCTCCGGACGACGGCCCACCGGACCGAAGCCCATGCCCATGCCCTGGGAGGACACAGAACACAACGAGATTCGATAAAGAACCGAACAACGAAATCAATGTAATTTTCACATGATTAAGTGTTGTAATTATCACTTGATCAGTGTTTTCAAAACCAGTATGGCACATCACTGTGATGGGAATGATAAGTTTCGCAGAACCATTTCACAAGTCTCACTGACTCCGCTCGAATACTAAGACTGTGGGGTCATCTACGCAAAATCGTCGTGATTTATCGTAGTTATAAATAAACAATCAAATAGAAAATCATAATCGTATGTTGTATAGAAAACGGCAGGAAAGAATTATGACAATGATGCTGGGAGCAGATTGCCTCCAACACGCAATACTACAGCGAAAAATAACCAAATTATCCTACTAATATTATAAACGCGAAAGTTTGTATGTATGGATGTTTCTTCCTCTTTCACGAAAAAACTACTGAACTGATTTTGATGAAACTTTACAGTTATATCGCTTATACATCAAAATAACACAAAGGCTATATTTTATCCCCGTATTACCATGGGATCGGGTACTACGCGGATGAAACAGCGGGGCGCTGCTAGTGTAAAATAATAAAAATGTGGCAATGATTTTTTTTGTATCGCTGCTTCTTAACTATACAAGCCGGGGTGCAATATAGTTGCAATGACCTTCAATAAGTAGACTTATAAGTCCCTAATTTAAATGCAGTTGATGCAGAATGACCGTTTACCCTACTTGTAATTTATAAAGTACGTACGTGATGGTGGCCGTGATGCGGGGGTGGAGGCCCTCTCCAGCCCCAGCCCTCCATGCCGCCCTCCCAGTAGGCGCGCTCCTCCTCCTCCATGCCCTGCCCAAGACACATCCACCGACATTACACCACTGACACCGCCTCGGTAAAGCCGAATTTACATAACTAGTTGCATGAACGTAGTGCCACAAATGCCATCGACAATTTCAGTAAACATCAAATTTCACATAAGTAGTTTAGTGCCATGAGCAATTTTTTGATGAACCTAATTTTATGTCACTATATTCACTGTCCAAACGTGACGTGGAACTAGTGTCGTGAGAGCTGTGCGACAACATTATTCGCTGCAAAATAATGTTTAGATGTTAACGGAGCCATGATGATTTAGCGATACTGTTGATTTCACTACACTAATAATACCAAGAAAGTACTTTCAGGGGGAACTAGTTGCATGGAACTAATTTTATCATGCATAAACAATAGTTTCGTAAATTCAGACATCTAATAGGATAATTTACTACGGGTAACTGCTGGCTTGGATTTGACAGTTACTTTGTAGAGGAGCAGAGGTGGAATGCTCCTCCATCATTAAAAAGCAAGATCTTGTTGTTATGAGACAACTTTGCGGCACGTCTTTGCTGTCTGTTGCACTTGTTCGATTTTACCACGGAGTAAGCCTGTTTATCTTAAAGTAAATAATATTCACATGGCCACCTTAAAACGACAATCTAAAGGCACTAGTACACAATACGGGTTTAACGCAGAATGTGCATTTCGCAGTTGGTGCACTTCTCATAATCGCAGCCAATAGTTAGTCGTAAAATAAAAACTATATTCCATTAAGTTTAAAGTATCTACATACAAATATTATATTACAATATCTGACGATCAAAACTTAGCTTTGACTTATTATTTTAAAAATAAATTATTACTTTCTAAAAGCGTTTATTTTAAATACAAATCATATCGATTTTATGTTGGGACTAAAAATTGGCTCATACCCTAAAAAAGTGTCAATTTTGCGAATTGCACATTCTGCGTCAAACCCCACAATAGAAATCAGAGCAGGATGCACTCACGTCGTGCATGCGCCTGCGCGCCCACAGCTCGTCGCGGGCCAGCATCCGCTGCGCCTTGGCCTCGGCGATCTTGCGCTGGTGCAGCGACGGCTTCACCTTCACCTCCAGGTCGGGTTGCACCTGCCACAACGTTATCCAATCGCACCACACACTTATATTTGCTCCAAGAGATCTACGATACATGTTTCTTGAGCCTTCTTTCTAAATAGCCTGACGGCGATTCAGGCAGCTACGCTTTGACAATGACAGTGTCATTTTATTCTTTCTAAATAGCCTGACCGCGATTCCGCCGGTCGCTAGTTATTACAAAATTAGTTTTTTTTTTTTGTCGCCACTCGGTCTGCTCTGACCGTAAGTGCGTGATCTAACGAATTGATTGCAAACCCCAGACATGAATTCGAGTAGCAGTCCTCTGCGTGATGTACGTAATTCTACTATTCTTTTATTTAAGATTTGCGCTCAGAGCAGCATATATATTTTTTGCTAATGTAAAGTCATCCTCATTCCAAGTTGTAATCATGCGGCGGCTGGATCTCTTGGTAGCTGCGCCGCCAGGCTCGACAGCCGCCTCAAACCTTTTACTAAGTAATCACTGGATGACTTGCCTACATCTAATTTATAACCTTTTACCCTACAACTCGTTTACATTCCGGAATTATACTTAATACGGGCTTTTGTCCTACAGATGGAAGCTATCTCTCTACCAGAGTGGTGAATAGGCATCAAATACATTTAATTTTAGTTTCTTACTGGATCAGTCAAATCTACACCTACACTAATATTAAGGGGAAAGATTCGTATGTTTGTAACGAATAAACTCAAAAACTACTTGACCAACTGTAATTATTCTTTCTCCAATGGAAAACTTACTTGTCTGGGTGTAACATGGGCTATAAATATTGGCACGGGAACGATACTTACGCAGGTGAAATCGTTCGGAACACCTAGTACAATATATAACCCTTCTACTTCCCCTGTACAAGCCAATGCTGCCGCAGCCTTATAACATACCTTCTTCTTGTACTGCAGGCGATGCCTCCTGCCCTTCATGTGCATCTCCTTGGCGTTGGGGTCGTTGAACTTGCAGTCGCAGAGCTTGCAGTTGAAGCTGAGCGCCTTCCCGTCGTCCCCTCGGATCTCCTCGATGTAGTCCTGCCCCACGGGCTGCACCTCCGGCTCGGCCTCCCCCTCGTCCTCCTTCTCCTCGTCCTTGTCCTTGTCTGCAGGTTTGTCTTTGTTCGTGTTCACCGTACTGAGCCCCCCCGATGCCACGAATTCGATCTTCGGTGTCCCGGCTACCGTCTTATCAGCTGGAGTCAAATTTTCTCTTGATGAGTTTTTGATAAAGGTTTTTCTACTTGAGCGAGGTTCAATCGCGACATGTAGTAGTTTGCACATGTATAATTATTGAGCCTTTTCTACAAGATGTGTATCTCAATAGTTTCGAGGCCAAGTTTTTCCTCTGAAGTTTCGATTGTTTTCATTGTTCTTTTAAGTTCATATTGTAAGATTCTTTTGGTATAAAAAAGGCTCATAAGATTCACACTCCATATCTGTACCGAGTGCCGAGTATTAGATATATTTTTTTCTGTATAAGAGAAAATTTGACTCGCTAGCTAACGGCCGACTCTTCGCGGTGGATACAGATATGTCACTGTGGCATCGGGGAAATCATATAGATGCGGAATAGTCACAAATATGCTCTCCACACGACCTCATCGTCGCCTTTGGAGATCATATCTGAATTACGATAGGAATAGCAATAACATCTAAACAACATTGATTTTATGCATTTGGAAAGTTAAATTTTAAGTAGATAATTTTATCCCAACAAAAACCTAAAATATTAATAAAATTACACCATTCATTTTCATTCCAATCATTGCTGTAAAGGTACATTTTAATAAATAATGAGGTTAATGTAAAAGATAAGGCTTTATTAAACTAATCAAGTAATCAATCTACTTATAGACTTAGCACCGTATTTTCTTACTGAGTAGCCAGATTTTTAGTAAACTAACGTGTAATCTTCTAGAAAAACTGAAACCTGCATGTTCCATTAGATAATAATATTAAAATGTTTGTCTGGTATGTTGACAATGCATATGGTAAGTCATTTCACACACATACAATAGTCATTTCTACAACATACACACATAATAGCCATGCCTAAACTTCCAGAAGTAGCCAGTACTATAATATCCCAGAGATACTTCTATCATAGAATAACTTACGCAACATGGCACTTTTCAAATAGAATAGAAAGCGATAGGTAGAAACAAAAAATAGAAACACGAGTGGGGCAGGTCCAAGAAGCAGTATGGGAACTCCATATCTGCTTCTCACTAGCTAGATACCACTGGTTCAGTAACTGTCACATACGTTCACTCAAAAAAACGTTAATCAAATGAGTCCAAATGGATACCTGCATGCAATGGGGTGAGTAGGGACTTGTTTGTTTCATTATTTTCAAACAGAAGGATATGCTACAAAATTTTCTTTATTGTGTTCTCCTTTTTAAGATGTGTTGTAAAATGTTGAATTAGAATGTATTCGCAGTCATCACCAGGAATATACTCCGTCATTTGAGCGAGGTATAATGGGTTACCTAAAGCTAGCACATACAACACATGCACACATTGCGCCTGTGTAGGAAAATACAACCGCGTTGCGGCACAGGAACGCAAAAATCGGCGATAGATAAATATTAAACACCCAGACACGAAACCAACAGACATGTTCATTGTTCATGCACACAAATGTTGGCCCCCACCGGGGATCGAACCCGCGACCTCCGAGTCAGTCACACGACCATCAAAATTTTGATTAAGATATTGTTTTGTTTCTCCTCCTACTTCGAAGTATAGCGTGATGTGTGACGCGCCTCAGCTCACTGGCGGACTAAGATAGGGTCGGAAGGTCTTGAGGGGCCTCCAAATTTAGCGAAAAGTTCTCTTAATCAAATCCTAAACAAGATAAAAGGCAATTGGGTGTTGAGGCTTCATAAATACAAATACGATAAAAGCTACGCTAAATTTGGAGGCCCCCCAAGACCAGAGGCCCGCCCTAAGCCTGAAGGGCCTCCAAATCCAAAGTTCTAAGACCAGGGGGGGCCTCATTCAGTTTTTCCACGAAGGGCCTCCGACAGGCTTAGTCCGCCACTGCCTCAGCTCCGGCTAACCTGAGGCTTTGTGGGGGGTACATACCGGCGCCGATCTTGGTGGGCTCCGTGGAGGGGATGGGCTTGCCCAGCATGGTGTGCAGCTTGACCACCTTCTGGTGCTTGATCCCGCGCACGTGGGCCGCGTACGCGTCTGCGCCGGTGCAGGTCACGTCGCACAGCTCGCAGCGCAACGCGCCCCCCGAAGCACGACCGTGAGCCGCCGCAGCTCCCGCAGCAGCCAGCTTCACGGCCGCCTCCTTCTTCTTGTGCTTCTGGCCCTCCAGGTGCTCCTTGTACGTCTGGGACATACAAGTGAATTATGCTTACTACTACATTTATAGGGGAGCAGGTCAAAGTCTATGTTATATTTCCTCGCTGGGCAGTAGTTTGACAGTGGCTGACTGTTAACTGCAGAAGCAAACAATCTAACCTATACGTAAGACAGCAATGATAGCCCATCGGTTAGTAGTCTAGGCAATAAAGGTAGTGGACCCCAACATTAATTCCTCAGTCGATGAAACTTTGCAGGATTGTAGTATAGTATGAGACCATACTTGCATAAAAAAATCCAAAAAAAAAACCTAACCGAAACTAGGTTTTTATACTAAAAAAAAATTTTTTTTTTCGTTGTTAATTTGATAATTTCTGAAAATAATGTAGCAAGACAGTTTTTATTTTGGATTTTCCTATTGTAAGTCCACAGCGACTACTAAATAACATTCCAGTTAAAAAAATGGACTGAGCAATTTTCCTGTGCAAGGTACATATACGTCTAAGTTTTGTTGTTTCTACCAGGAATTTTTTTTGGATATTTCGCATATAGCTTTCTTAATACACATGAATATTGCTGGCGAAGAAAATTTTGACTGAGCATTTTTCCCAACAAAGATATCAAATAAATAAGTATTTCAGTAAAAATACCTAACTTCGGTTAGGTTTTTTTTTTGGATTTTTTTATGCAAGTATAGTCTCATACTATACTACAATCCTGCAAAGTTTCATCGACTGAGGAATTAATGTTGGGGTCTTCATACAAAAATCCGCTTCATTGCCTGGACTATAGAGTCAGTTCCTTATTCATGAGGCTGACATTTAAATCCTGGCATGTACCAATGAGTTGCTTGCATATTTATCACTAGCTTGAGGGTGAAGGAAAACATCGTGAGGAAACCCGCAGGTCCCAAAATAAATTCTGAGACATGTGTAATAAGCGCCCCAGTCCGGCGATGGACTCCTCACCTATCATATTTAAGGGTCCAAAGAATATACTGTTGAAACGTGGGTATTTCCCTTTGAGTATTTAACCAACCGGAGACGCCACTGACAGGTATTCCCTTCTGCCAAAAAAGTTATGAGCAACGCTGATACCTGTTATATACAACTATAGTCTATTTCGCACCAAGTGGGTTCGGTGACAGTTCACTGTTGACAATTAAAGTGATGTGTCCTAATGAAATCCAATCGATTTTTTTAAAGTTTCGAGTAAGTTTGTAAAGGAAATGGAATCGATTTTATACTTTATTGATAGAATGATTTTTCAAGATTACTTTTAATTGAATATGTTTAAATTTCACAGGTTATATAAGGGAAAAACATTGTAAAATAAAAAAAAAATGTCATCGACTTTTTGATGCAATACGAAAATATCATACATTATCGAATCTACAAATCACTGCACACTTTCACAGAGCCCTGCCACATAATACACTATTACTATTTTAAACCCAAAAGATACAACAAAATGAAAATTTTACGAAAACATTGCATCTTTTTTCGGATTCCCGCCAAAAAGCTTCGATTCATCGATTTAATGTAGATTAAGTAGTGTCAATCCCTATGAGTAAAAGTTCCGTTCCACGCAATACGTATTTTTAGGATATCTTTTTTATCTATTGTTTTTCATATGTTTCTTGATTTATAGTCTGAGATTTTAATTTAGAATTTTAGAGGCGACAATTATTGTATTTTAGCAATTACATAATAATAAATTATTCATTATTTTTGGAACCACCCATTTTTCTTACTAGAAAGTTGTATGCGTAAAAAGGAAAAATGTGAACTGTCACCGAACCCACTTGGTGCGAAATAGACTATAGTTGTTTTGAGTTCACGGAGTGCTCAAATTGGTTGTTTCTGTGTGTAAATGTACTTGTGTGCATCTAGTTCAAGCTAGTGTTTGTTTTGTAAAAAAATGTGTTTGTTTTAACATTATTTGTGTGCGTTTCCTCGTCCCCAGCGCAGAAATTGGCAGACTTTTTTTGCAAAGAAACAAGTGCGTGTGACGTCTCCTGTTGGTTTAAGAAATTCTATACCTCTACCTACTTCATTAGGCATAAAATGCGTGAGATTATTTATTTTAAAAAATCTAAATATTATTTTTCTTGGGGCTGCATACTATGGAGCAATGTCAATAATACTTGGCTGGCTTGAAAATTTAGACAGGTGGCCAACAATATCTCCAAATCCTCGGAGTACATGACCATGATAATCAGTTCTGTGTCAAATCCATTGTTTTCTAGATATCCGACCTGTGGGCCGGCGCAGGATATGCGGCACACGTCGCAGTAGTGCAGCTGCTGCGCCTTGGGGGGCGGCTTGGGCCGTCGCTGCTGCCCCGCGCCCACGCCGCTCTTGTTGTAGTTCTTCCACCCGCTGCACCAAACGAACATTCCGTTACAGATACAACACGCACCAGGTGCACCGTGCACCGTGAGTTGCCTACGTGTACTATCACAACGAGAAGTTTTATATCCTTAAGCCGCATACAGAAAGAAAGCTGAAAACTTATCAGCGCCGATAAGCAGTCTACATAAAGCAAGCAGATTGAAGCAGAGCGAGCAAAATGTCGTACGATGATTGGCGGGCGGCACCAGCGCTAACCGGCGCGAGTCGGCGCCGATCGGCACTTATCGGCGCCGATAATCAGCGCTTGATCATATAAATGCCTCCGCCGGTTACCTGCGTAGACCGGCGCCTATAAGCGCCGATAAGTGCCGACAGGCGCCGGTCAGCGATGATAAGTTTTCAGCTTTCTTTCTGTATACGGCTTTAGAGCCCCCGCGCATTAGGCGGCCAGGTCGCTGCGGACAACTAATTATTCCGTGGCCGCTGGTCGCCTAGTGCGCGCACTTGCACATGTCACGGAATACTCAGTTGGTCGCAGCGACCTGTACCCTAAGCACGAACATCTATCGAATTCGAATAGTAAACGTAAAACTTTACTATTCGAAAACCAGTTCGATTCGATTACTTTTTAATATAGCAGCACGAAACCTAAAGTATTTACTATCGTCTATTCGATAGTAACTCGATACCTAAACGCAAGATTTGAATGATAAGGAACGAATGGTGCGTTCTAAAACACTATGACGATTTGTGTTCATTTATATTACTGATAGCAAAAGTTAATAAAAAGTGAAAATTATATTGTTTCACAATCTAGACCTTTCAGTTATTATTATTATAATACTTAATAGCATCTACTTCAGTTATTACATTTTAATTCATGATTCAAAATTAAAGTTTTGATCATGATTCGACTGCCGTGTTTGAGTATTCGAACGTTTACTATTTGGAGCTTGTTTATGAACAAAAATGATTAGGTAAGTTATTTTAAGTGTTTGGATTTGGACCCTTTGAGTGTTAAAATCTTTTAAAGTGGTTATAGTCGTGTAAAATGTGTGTTGTGGTTGTGATTAGTGCTTAGGTACTTTATTATATTCCGAGTGAATAGACGTAAAAGGTGGATATTTAAAATTGTTATTAATATTGACTAATAAAAATATATCTATCTTAAATAAATCTTTGTTGTTTAGAGTAACTACCTACTTTATGTTCAGCCTCATGGCACAATCAGTCAATTTAGTTTCCTAAAATAATTAATTATTGCTACTAGTGCTTCGCGGTTTCACCCGCGTAGTTCCCCTTCCCGTCGCAATATGGGGATAAAATATAGCCTATGTGTTATTGGCTGATGTATAAGCTATATTATTGTAAAGTAACCTACATTAAAATCCACTTAATATGTTTTGCGTGAAATAGTAACAAACATTCCTTACATACCTACAAACTTTCGCGTTTATAATATTAGTAGGATTGGATATAAATAAATAAAGCAACCAACAATAACTTTTACAGTCAATGTAGAGTAATAAAAAGATGTTTAAAAAAATCTAAATTAAAAATATATTTAGGGATTATAAATAAAGTTAAAATAATAATAAAAAACAAAACATTTCAATGAGTTCGGTCAATTCTATCTACTAATAAACAACTTAAGGCCCTCCCCCTAACCTTTTTCCATTGTCAAAATAAGATTTATCAACAAAATATGACCACAACTTGTTACTCGAATTTGCTTCTCACCATGTTTTTGTCAGTGAGTAAGATCTCGATAGCCAGCTATCGCATCAGACGAAACCGTACGTCAAAATAGAGTTCGTGCTGCCGTTTTCCTTAAAACTGTTCACTTACTATTCGATTACCGCTCGGAGTCGATTCGAACGCATAACGATAATTATTCGTGCTTTAACTTTTTAGTTCTCTTTACGCCCGTCGTGGCGCTGTACAATTTCCCATACAAAATTTCTCGATGACGATACGATAACGTTTACTATTCGAATTCGATAGATGTTCGTGCTTAGGGTACTGGCCGCCTAATGCGCGGGGGCTCTTAGCTATCTTCAAAAACTACAACATAATTCGTTATGTAGTTTCAGCGTGAAACCCAAACCTTAAACTGTTTCTGTTCTATTCAGAAGATTGAGATCTAGACCAAATACCCTGTTTTTTTCAACTATTACAATGTTCCCTAATGGAGATCAAATAACTAGTATCAGTCTTAGCCCTTTGACAGTGCAGGACCTGTAGCATGTAGTAGTCACCGCATATTGGAACGGATTAGGCGCAAAATGCCACATTCGCAAAATGACACATTCGATTTTCACAAAATGTCACATTCTCAAAACGCCACATTCGCAAAATGCCACATTCTCAAAATGCCATTTTCGCATAATGCCACACTCTCGAACATATTGCAAGAAGGGGAGTTAAACAAGTGTGGCACTTTGTTAGTGTGGCATTTTGCGAATATGGCATTTTGCGAATATGGCATTTTGCGAATGTGGCATTTTGAGAATGTGGCATTTTGCGAATGTGGCATTTTGCGCCTAATCCGTGTTTCGAAGCTCCACAATATGTAATGGAAGACCCTGGCGTCAGGGAAATTAGTTGTTACCAGAATTAATTATTATTATGGTGATAGAACCCTTAAAAAATATTCCCATACCCATTCAATAGTATTCCTGAATTTATTAGACAAACAATAAAAGTATTTTCTGTAAACTATTAAAAAAATATATATCAACGACACATGGCTAATTCTATGTGATAAATCCAGTGTCACACTTCGGGTACCCACCTGCCGCCACCAGTCTTGTTCTGCTGCGCCACGTACATGGTGGCCGCGTTGTACAGCGCCGTGTCGTACGCCGTGTTACCACGGTTGGCGGCCGCTGCAACAACAACGCTATCATGATGGAATGCGGTTCAATATCATCGTCATAGTTTATGTTTTAGCTACATTACAATATTAGACGGCCTGTTGGCTCAATCGTGATCCTGCATTCTGTGCCAGACCGGGCGGGTTCGAAACTTCGAACCTTACCCAGCGGCATTTGTATGTATAAAAATGATTATTGATTTCATGTCTAGGTAGGACAATGTTTATCAGTTTAGTTAAAAGTAAATAAGCCTTATCAATAATATAACGGAATGAAGACACAGTAGGATTATCTATTGAACTTGAGCGCCCTCGTCGGATTGTTGACACGATACATTTCCTCTTCAGAAAGTACCATAAAACAAAACAAAAGTGGAAGTAAAAACAAAAATGATTACATGAATACAATTCGAATTTCCAAGTCACATCTAAGCTAAAAGGAGAATAATATTATAAAGTTTACATAAAGATAATGGTACAATAATTAACAGATATCAGCATTATGGACACATTTTCGTACGAATTTGACACTTGATAACTCCCTCAAACAACTTTTCAAGTACTAGGCATTGTATTGGCCAATAAAGCATATTGGAAGAACGGGATCACTCATGTTTGCTCCAAAGAGAATTTCAAATTAAATATTTGATCATATTAAGAATAATGCCTGTTAGCTCTCTATTTGCAATGCCTCTACAGGTAGCTACATAATGTACTGTTTTAGTTTTTTAAGATCTTTTTTACAATTAGAAATAAATAAATACAGTAAATATCGTAGAAAAGTCCCAAGGCGAAGGCCAGGTGATACTCACGCTTGGGCGCGTTGGGAGCTGGCGCCGAGTAGGCCTGCGTGGGGTAGGAGGTGGCCGCACTGGTGGCCGTGTACACGCCGCCGTAGGCCGCCTTGGCCGCGCCGCCTCCAGCACGGCCCCCCGTCTGAGCAGGCCACGGTTAGCAAAGTGTTATTGCCTTATCATCATCTTCGAAATTGGACTTATATCTCTCTTTTTCTTAAAATTCATTAGTCTCCTCGAGTCACAGACAGATCAAACATAGACAATTAAAAATCTATTGTAGGTATTCTTGAGCAATACAGATTAACTTCAAAAATGATGATAACAATGAAATTATATATTTCCAATGCAAAGATACATAAAAGTTTTTCAATATCCTCCCAGATCTTCTCTTTATTTAACTGAACTAATAACTGTACCACTAGGTTTTTGCAAACAAAGCATATCAAATAAACAAACTCTTATTTTATTCCTATTCATACACCACAAATATTGGCAATCACCCAACGTGCGAGCAAAGTGCCTTTCATCTTATGATTGATTGCTTCCTGACACCCTGTTGCTGTTTTTGACTGCAAATTATTTTGATTGATAACGAGGGTATGGTATAACATTTTTTTCTAAATACATTATACTAAATGTAATATGGTGAGAAATAGTATTAGGTTATACAATCCCGGTACAGCGGGGGCTACCTGTCTGACATAGGGTTCCAGAAATATCTTAGTGAAAAGTGAGTATACCTCAACCCTCTCGGGGATCATAGCTAACGTGTAAGTGTATAGTTATTGACATAACAATCTTACATAGTCAGGTAACGGAGTTCCCGTCGTGACCATGACGTCGATACAGGCCAGGTTGGTTCGGCCTCCGCAAGCACTGACCTGGGCGTAGGTGGCGGGCGTGGAGTAGGCGGGCTTGGCGGCGGCGGCGTCGTACTGCGGCGCGGGGGGCGCGGCGGCCGGGTAGGCGGCGGCGGCCTGCTGGTAGTAGGCCGACTTGCTGGCGTCGTAGGCCGACGCCGCCGCCGCCGCCGCGTGCGCGTGCGCGTGAGCCGCTGCTGGCGGGAGCACCACAAGTTACCCTTTGCCTCCACCTCTACCACCTATTCTACTCCCCAATCAACTCCTATAAGAGGCATTTGTATGCCTTTGGCTACGTATCTACAGCTACAAAGTTTAGATTTCTTACAAACAATATAGTAGGTGTAGCTACAATAATCTAATTGAATGAATTTATGCGAGAGAAGCAAATCTATTGTTTAAATTTGATTACTCACTCGTAAAAGAGTGCTGCAGTGTTATCGATTTTACTGTTTAGATAAGAAGGTAGACACTTTGGTTATTTTGTAACAGCACCTGCGGTTTGTTTTGCAAACATAGGTAATAATTTTAGAAGAAATGTAAAGTAACGAGGGTTGCACGTACCTTGTGTGGCCGCCGCCGCCTGGTAGGCGGTGTCGTAGCCTGTAGCGGCGGCCCTCTGCGTGCCGTACGTCGCGGCTGTGGCCGCCGGAGCCACGGCGTACCCTGTCTGCCCTCCGTACGCCGCCCCGGCCGTCGCCGCGCTATAATCACAAAACACCACTTCTGAACCACACTATTCACCGAGCCAGCAGAAAATCACCACGATCAATACCAACCAGACGCCATTTTGATTAGACAAGAAACATGAGCACAAGGCTGCGTGCGTAACTATCATCACGTTGTGAGAGGACTTAACTTTATGTTTTGATCAAATTAGCAACTACTAATACGTTAAAAAACTTACCCGTACTGGGTTCCTCCGTGAGTGAACCCAAAATAATTATTTGCTGCCATCATTTACCAATTTTCCGCGTTGAAACAACAGACGCTTCAGCGGAAAAGACCGGCGTTGCCGTTTTTGTCTATGGCCAGCCAATATGGCGTCGGTCGCTAAAGAGAGGAGCCAGTCGATAACCAAAGCCAAAATTAATCATGATTCGATGAGTATTTGGTACCTACCTATACACAGTCGACTAATTGAAGACGTAAATTATTAATCCAAAAAATGTTATATTGTCAGCGATATTAACTTGAAATATACTTACTTATTATGGAAAAATATACTGAAACCAAAAATTTCTCGGACGTGTTTAGAGTTGTAAAATATACGTACCTACTTATTTCAACTTAACATCGCTGACAATATATTCAAAATATTTTTTGGATTAAAGGCAAGTCAGTCAGGTAAAAAATAAAATAAGTACCTTTGCTTAGTTTATTTTGGCCAGACACTACTGTAATAATGTCAGCTTCAAAACTCCTTTACCTTATTGCATGTATTAAAAAAAGTTGTTATTATGTCAAACTGACTTATGAAAGAATATTAATTAAAACGCAGCTAATGTTTTTATGAGTTTATTTTATTGGCGACGAGGATGGGATGCCGAACAATTCGCGCAATTCCTGAGCGCTCAACAGGCGCAACAGGAGCAAATGTTGCAAATTTTAAAAATAGCTCTCGCCCACACGCCAACACAGGCGACGGCGACTGCGACACCAACGGACGGCAGCGTGACGAGCGCTAGCACCTCACAACAGTCTTCCAACAGGATGGCCACCATTAAGGCTTTTTCGATGGAAAAATTTAACCCCGCCAACTATCGGGTAAGCGACTACATGGATTTTTTTGAAGCCAAATGTACAATACATGGCGTTAAAAATGATGACGCTCTCAAAAAGGACCTCCTTTTGAACAGCATTACACCTGACATCTTCAGGGAAATAAAGACAGCACTAACACCGAACTTCGATACGAGCACATATGGTGATATACGCACAAAGTTATTAGACTTATACCGTGTCAAGAGAACACGATATCGAGCTCTCACAGAGTTCTGGAACTGTGTCAGAGATGACAACGAATCGATGGAACACTACGCCAACCGATTAAAAAGCTTGAGTGAAGACTGCGATTACGATGACATTTTATTGGAACGACAACTTCGCGATAGATTCGCTACCGAACTAAATCACACAGAATTAGAAACAGATTTGAAACAAAAGTGGCCAGATTTGAAACAAACATACAATGGCGAGACCATAGAAGTCACATTCACACAGCTCTTCGCCGTTGCTCAGTCCCGTGAGCAAGCCGAACTTGACACACCAGCAATGAACATTAAAAGAATACAAAAGAACAAACCCAGACAAAAAAGCAATCCACGAAAGGAAAACTACCGAAGCCCTCGCAAGATTCATTCTAACCAATGCCTTTGCTGCGGAAAAAATGACAAGCATAACTTTTCCAACTGCCCAGCTAAGACACACACATGCGAAGAATGCAGCACAGATGGACACTACGAAAGCTGTTGCATCAAAACTGGTCGAGCTTACCTTGTGCAAGACAAGCCACAAAAACCTCGACACAAGCTTCAGCGTGTAATAGACGCGACAGACAATGGGTCAAGTACCTCTGAATATAACAACTCTGACGATGAGTTAGTATGCAGTATCACACAGACGAAAAACAAAGACTGTAAAAGAATCGATGTACTTATCAACGGTAAACGCTGCACCATGGACTGGGACCCCGGTTCTGCATATTCAATTATAAGCACCCAATTTTGGCGCCAAATAGGGGCCCCAGCCTTAACCAAAGCACCCAAATTAAAGGCATATTGCAACTACAAACTTAAATCAAAAGGCCTGTCAGAAGTAACAGTAGAATTCGATAACAAACAGAAAATTGTACCAGTAGTAGTAATGAAAAACGCCGACCCTATGCTTTTCGGGCTACAATGGAGCGAAACCTTTGGAATGGAGTTCCCAAAACCTGTATATTCCATAAAAAAAGCTAATTCTACAACATTAGAACACATCATAAAAAAATATGAACAACTTTTCGACGGCAAACTCGGCAAAGTAAATGACTACCAAGTCAACATCCACGTCAAACCAGGAGCAGAACCTGTTCATTTACCAGCACGACCGATCAAATTTGGAATCCGGAAAAACATTGAAAAAGAAATAGACCGCCTTGTTTCCGAAGGGGTCGTTAATGAAGTCGATCCAAACGTTACACCTGTCGAATGGGCCACGCCTACCGTCAACGTCACAAAACCCAACGGCGATATTAGAATTTGCGGAGACTACAGAAGCACCCTAAATCCCGTTCTTATTAAACATCTACACCCAGTCCCACTTTTTGACCAACTACGACAGAACTTGGCCCACGGAAAAATATTTTCGAAAATTGATCTCAAAGACGCCTACTTACAGTTTGAAATAGCACCGGATTCAAAAAAATACCTTACCCTGTCAACGCATAAAGGATACTTTCAATACAACAGAATGCCTTTCGGAATCTCCACAGGACCATCCATTTTCCAACATTATCTCGATAAACTACTAAGAAATATACCCAACACAGCAGTATATTTTGATGACATCGCAGTGACAGGCAAAGATATGGATGAACATTTACGTACTCTTAGTTTAATCTTTGAACGCTTGTTGAAAGCAGGACTCAAGGTTAACTTAAAAAAGTGCTCCTTTCTCAAAAACGAGATAGAATATCTCGGACACAAAATCAACAAAGACGGCATACGCCCCACAACAAAAAAGATTGAAGCTATTTCCAAAGCATCTGAGCCAACGAACTCAAAGGAACTACGATCGTTTCTTGGTTTTGTCAATTTCTATGAACGCTTCATACCTCACTTACATGGGCTTTGTGCGGACCTCCATGAGCTAACCAGCGGAAGACACCCTTGGCGATGGACAGATCACGAAAGACAAATTTTTGAAATGACAAAGAAATGCATAGCCACATCAAAACCCTCAACTGCATTTGATGAACACCGTCCCATCTTCCTTGCATGTGACGCTTCAGAGAAGGGCGTAGGAGCCGTATTGTACCACAAAAACGGAAACACTGAACAACCTATAGCTTTTGCATCAAGGAAATTACGTTCCTCAGAAACAAAGTACTCTGTTATAGATCGAGAAGCTTTAGCTATCTTATTTGGAATAAAAAAATTTGACCAGTACTTACGTGGTACAAAATTTACTTTAGTTACTGACCACAAACCTCTCATACATATATTAGGCTCACAGCGTAACCTTCCTAAACTTGCTAACAACAGACGAGTCAGGTGGGCACTAATAATAGGCAGTTATAACTACGAAATCTGCTATCAAAAGGGAGACAACAACGTACTAGCGGATTGCTTATCAAGACTACCCAACTATGAGACTCAGCCATCGAGAACAGAACGTACAGTATACAAAATTGAGTCACGTCTTTTAGGAGCTAGAATGGCTGACTTGTACCTCTCTGAAGACCTCTTGAGGGAGAAAACTGCTCAGGATAAAACACTATCGGACGTCTTAAAGTATATGAAAACTGGCTGGAGAGAACTTAAATATACTAATGACATAAAACATTTCTACAGAAAACGCAACGAACTCTCTATAGAAAACAAAATCGTTATGTGGCAAGGAAGGATGATCATCCCAACAAGCCTACAACAAAAGGTATTGACTTACCTTCATAGAGGTCACCCAGGCATATCAGCAATGAAGGCACTTGCTCGCTTCTATATTTGGTGGCCATTGATTGACGAAGACATAGACAGTTATGTCAAGAGATGTACAAGATGCCAACAGCATAGACCACACAATCCAGAACTTCCTATCTATTCATGGTCTATTCCGGACCAAGTGTGGGAAAGGATACACATCGACTTTGCAGGTCCTTACGAAGGCACTTACTGGTTGGTCTTAAGTGACGCGTTGTCCAAGTGGGTTGTAATAAGACCGATGAGAAGTATAACCACTGTGAACTTGTGCTCTGTCTTGGACGACATATTTAGCACGTTTGGTCTACCACAAATGATCGTATCTGACAACGGACCACAATTCACTTCAACAGAGTTCAAAATTTATTGTCAGCGTCAAGGTATTTTGCATATCAGGTCATCTCCTTATCACCCAAGAACTAATGGTTTAGCGGAGAGACTTGTGCGAACATTCAAGACAAGATACGCATCCTCAACAGGCTCCCAGCAACAGCATCTACAAGAATTTCTTTTTACTTATAGGAACACACCACATACAACTACTGGCAAAGCACCAGCTGAAATCATGTTTGAACGACAGCTAAATTGTTTGTTTTCAAACATCCGACCAAACAAACGGAGAACCTGGCAGTACCAACACGTACAAGCCAATATCAATGAAACCGAAATAAAAATTCAGACTATACACCCGGTGATGCAGTGTATCACAGGACACGATTGCAAAAGACCTGGCAACCTGGAGTCGTAACCGAACGGAAACATCGTTACGCTTATATAATTTCAACGCCAAGGGGTGGTAATATTCGCCGGCATGCGGACCATATCCGCCCTAGAGTGCCGTCAGAATCACTATCTATAAACTCACCAATCGAAAACTCGCAACAAGTATCATCTACAGATAGTCCTCCAGGAACACAGACTCCTATTCACACGCCCAATCCGACTCCTATTCAAACGCCACCAAGCGTCCCCTCAAGTGCGGAAACTTCCCCATTATCTGAGGTCCCTTCTCCATACAGCCAACATCCAAGGCCAGAAGCATCATCACAAGAGAATACCCAGAGACTACCACGTGCTGTCATGGTCACCCCGACTATACAACGACAAAGTCACAGGACAGTGCGACCTCCTCGTCGACTCATTGAGGAGATGTAACGAGTTAGGGATGGGAAGGGACGAATGTAGTAATGTCAGCTTCAAAACTCCTTTACCTTATTGCATGTATTAAAAAAAGTTGTTATTATGTCAAACTGACTTATGAAAGAATATTAATTAAAACGCAGCTAATGTTTTTATGAGTTTATTTTAACTACTACGTACTAGTAACAATCACAGAACACTATTACTCTAACAATCCTGATAATATTTGTGATACCTAGCCTGCGAATCGATTAATTTATACATCATCAAACGGATTTCAAACTATAGCCAAAAATAATTCCAAGTGGTACGTGTTTTTGAAGGTGATCTTTTGTATAAAATGTGAAATACCTATTATTTCTTGTACCCCGGTCAAAATCATTAAATTCTTGAATCTACTTTATAATGTGACTAGCCTTATCGATTTCAAAGTTATCAAGAAAAAAGTATAAAGACAGAAAAAAAGTATGATTTTAATAAGTCGTTTTCGGTGACAGCTGTCACTTGAGTATTCAATGGTGTCAATAGATGGTGCTGAACTGAACTTTCCTTTAGCTGTCATAAACTAGTACAGTCACTGCCATGCCACACATTAAAAAAAGAGAAGTTGACATGTTGATAGTAAATAATGTATATTATCACTGAGAATTTACTGCTACAAAGGTAAAACACAATCTATCTATTTGCAGCGACGATATACTAGACAGACTTTTTGATAATTATTTTGTATTGGATAGAATATACCTTGAATTTGGTTCATTTAAATTTAAAAAAAATCCTACTCTAGGGGTGAGAAAATAGGGGTAATTTATTGTTCACTCACAGATTTTAATGGTAAGTTGTGTATCACAAAAAATATAAAATAAAAACTTATTACAAAAAAATTGGAACGTCGAAAAGACTGAAAAACAACAAATAATAAACCTTTTTTTATTAAACCATAATAACTAAATTCTTAAACTAATGTAGGTATACCTAACTAACTTCAAGTAAGGTAATTTAGTGAACGTTGTTCATTGATTGTTTGAAAGTTATCGATATTATATTAGTGGCTCTAGTAAACCATAGAGCATAATATTGCGTTCATGGAAAGAAGGTGAGTGACCTTTTGAATGGATGGAGCGTAGTCAAACGAACCAGCGCTGAAGCGAGCGAGGCTACCGACCACCCATCTGTGCCACCCATCTTCGGATTTATGAGATATTTTTTGGCCGTTTTACTACAACGAATAGGTGTCGTACACCATAGACAAAGCGACGACATATTGCGCGGATGTCACTCTATCACTGACCTTTGCACTCTCGTCCGTATAAGTTTTTGACATTTACTAGAGTTAGAGAGAGAAAGACACTTTTTCGCATAGGGGACACTATCATTTATCTTAGATCATAGATCTATGAGTCAATGTTATTGGATAATGTAATATAGACATAAGATTCATTTTCTCCTTGATCATAGATTTTTGACATTTGCTGAGAGATTGGATCCAATCTCTGAGTACTGAAACCAATGGAGACGACATAATTATTCTATATGAACAATCTGTTATACAAATATGATTTATATCGACATTGTACTCATAAACTTGTAGCTGTCTCGTTTTAACTAACCTACCATACTCCACGTAAAAAGAGATAACAATATATTTGCCTAAACTATTTTCGGCAACATTAAAAAGTGACGTCATAGAAATACCTAACTACGGCCGGTTCGCCATTTGTTTTTCCAGCTGTAGCAGGTAGATGAGCTGTCAACGCTAGTTGTAATTTGCAGTGTTTTGTGAGAAAATCGTGTTTGTTTGTGTTTTGAACGTGTCATAGTTCATCATAAAATGAAAGAACTAACAAGGAACATGCCTAATTGCAGTGTTGTAGGCTGCGGCATCAAAAAAAGCGAAAATCGACCAAACATTTCGTTACACCGGTACGTATTATTATTCTGCAAAAATACCATACAATTCAATAAATGCCTTATGTTTTTGCTTTCATAAAAATAGTTTATGGATAATTAATTCCAAATTCAGCTTCTACTACGTTTTTTGTGGGTTTTGATAGTGTATTTTATGAAAGTTTAAAACAGTTCTTTTGTCGGTAGAGTTGCCCTTCAAGGTATTTTTCATATCGATGTTTTCAAGTGTAAATTGTATTGTAATATTTTTGTACCGGTATTTTTTGTTTTAGGTTGCATAAAAATGTTCAAAAAAGAAAAATATGGCTGGATATGATAGGAGTGGAAAATTGAAATACTCCTACGAAGTCTATTTTCGTTTGCTCTTTTTATTTTGAGGAATCCTGTTTTAATCGGACTTTAAATAACACGGCAATGAGAGACGATGCCGTACCGTCACGAATCTTTCTGGTATGTATATGTTTTACTTACCTTTTCCGTAGCTTATCAACGAAAGTTGTCCTGTGAATTACCTCTGACTACCCCTATTGGGCATATAGTCGTGAGTGTATATACCTACGTATGTATGTATGAAAATTAATACCAAGTTTCAAGTAAAACTGACCCAAAAAATAATATTGTCCAAACACTATTTTGAAGTATGGACAATAATATTTCATTAAATTTATAATTCCTTAAATAATTTCTTAGAGAATTAGCGTTGATAGTCAGTCAGGACAAACGATTTTATAAGTATTGATTTTATCTGAAATCATGTTCTATATTTTATTATCATTCATGTTTCAGCCGTCAGCCCAATCCAGTTCATCCCGTACTTTAAAAGAAATAAATCAAAATCAGACTATCTACTACCAAACACATTTTACACCTTAATGTATTAATGTAAATATTGCCTGAAATAAAGATTTTTATTATTGTAATTTATATTGTAAATATTTCATTTGTGAAATTCAAAGTTGTTTCAAATTAAAAAAATATTTTTGCAAATTGCTCTTTGTTTTATTGAAGTACATTTTTTTTGTTTCAAAAATAGTGCCCTTTTACATTCAGGGCCGAGCCGCCACGCCGCGGCTAGGCGCCAGGGCCAGGGCAGTAGGGGCGCCGGATGAAATGCCAGTTGCAATTATTGAAATTATTTTTGTCACATAACAACTTATTCTTAAAAGTGGGTGCCCAGTGGCGTTACCCGCGCGAATCCAGTTTATTCAGAGTATGTATCTCTTTTTAATTATTTTTTTATATTTTCCCGTGGGAATAAGATATTTTCCTGTAGTAAAAAGTACCCTAAATGTTGACCCGGTTACTCAGTTATCTCCACACCAAATTTCATCAAAATCCGAAGAGTAGTTTTTTTCGTGATGCGTACACAGACAGACAAAATTTCACGTTAGGAGAATATAATATGTTCTCCAGTTCTATTTTAACTGAAATATTATTTCAGTTAAAATTTGATTAATAAGAAAACATTAATGTCGAAATTAGACGACAAAAAAAGAGACGCTTCATAGGGTTCGCATACAGGCGCTGGCAGGGGTCGGGCGCGGCGGCGCGGCCCTGATTAAATTGTGATATGACAGAGTATAGAAACGCGGTGTAACGTAATTTTTTTAATTGAGAAATACATAACCTTATACAATGATATTAAGTAAGAACAGATATGTTACCTTCATAGTAATTTGCTTTTTAAATCTGTGCCAAGCAATCCAAAACTGCACACAGTATTTAATTTAGTAATTAGTATCATAAGTGGTATGTACACTTCAGAAACACACATGATGGCATTTTTTTATTTATTTTGAAATAGACGCAGGAACCTCCGGGGCGTCACGCCCGTGACTGTGCCGGTTTTTGAGTCTTCACTACGCGCGCCCTTATAACAAATCTGCCTCTTGTATTATTTAATATCAATACCTTATATTATAAATCTGAATGTCAAAAAACACATCAAAATCAAAACATCGTCTACAAAGGTATCGATGTACTATGGGGCAACACTATGAAAAGGCGCCATTTGTTTGTCCCAGTACGTTTAGGTATACACGTTTTTTTCGTAGGTATGTCATCTCCATTGGTTTCAGTACTCAGAGGATCCAATACGGTCATAGAAACAGGTGTTGCCAGTTATTTTTTATTTTTTTCCACTAGGTATTTAAAAGCAAATATAAAAATACAGTTTTTGATTTCTTGTTCGTCAATATGTTTCAAATATTGTAATGTAGTTCTTTTTCTAATTATATACTTGCATAATCTTGCTGAAATAACAAAAAACAAGCCATACTAAAAATGACGATGCCTTTTGGCAAATCGAATTTCCTGAGATCTGGTAACCCTGACGTCAATACCTGCCGAAGTAGTGATGGGACTCGAATCGAAAATTAATATTCGAATCGATTCGAATAACCTGGCGAAAAATTCGAATCATGATTCGAATAAACCTTGGATTCGAATCGATTGATACATTCGAATCAATACGAATTTATACGTTGATTCGAATCAATAAAATCGTTCAATAGATAAAAATATACTAGTCAACGTGTTCAAATTACTTCTGAAAAATTAATTAACAAACCTCTATTATCCACTTTGACCACTTTCTAAAAAAAACTAAGGATGGAGTTAGAAAAAAATATAATATTATACTTACCTAACTAGATGTCGCGCGGTGCGCGAGGCCGCAAGCGGCCACGCGTGTCTCTGTGGGGTCTTATTTTGACAGAAAAATAGAGTCAAATTTTGGGCGCCCATCTTGTTTTAGTCATTTTAAATCGAAAAATAATAAAATTTTGTTAAATATTTTTTTTCATGGCAACACTGTTTACTGAGACCCACAATCGCTCCATACAAGTCAACTTTCCAAAGTGTTGCCAATTGGCTAAAAAAGCCGATTATTATTAAGAAAATTTAAATTTTTCAGTAAAACAAAAATAACGGGGCGGCCATCTTGTTTTTTCAGATTTTCGGGATTTTCTGGTAAACTACAGGATATACCCTATGCGATGACACCAAACACATCCCTGTAGCATATCGGCATCTGGGAGATCAATTCGGGTCTTTTGAGGTCTACCCTAAAAATTAAATCAACCATAACTTTCAGTGTTGCCAGGCAAAAATCAAAAAACCTACAAAAAGTCATAGGGAGAAATAAAATGTACCGTTGACTGTTACTCGTTTTTGCAAAATGATAAAATTTCGAGTTTTGACTTTTTGCATTAAAAGTAAAAAAATACCCCAAATTTTGGGAAAATTGTTAAACATGGCAACACCACGTAGTAAGACCTCTAACCCCGCAATACAAGCCAACTCGCTCAGGTGTCGCCATCTTGCCGAAAATCGACATTCAAAATCTGGTAAAATTCATCTTTTTCTTTGGGAGCCAATTACAGGGCGGCCATCTTGGTTTTTCAGATTTTCGGGATTTTCTGGTAAATTACAGTATATGCCCTGTGCGATGACACCAAACACATCCCTTTAGCATATTGGCATCTGGGAGATCAATTCGGGTCAAGTGGGGTCTAAAACCACTCCAACTTTGAAACACTACTACGCGGCCGCCATTTTGTTTTTTCAACTTTTTTAACTATTTTCGTAAATCATTTAAACATTTCTACAGATTCCAAAAATTTCAACCGGATCGGCCGGAAAACAAAAGAGATACGATAGGCAAGCCTGGCCGCCATTTTGTTTTTTTGAAAAGTCGGAATTTTCCCGGGGTCACCCCGCCATCTTGAACACTTTTCTCATATATGACTTGTCTCCAAAACGACTCCTTCTGGGAGAACAATTATGTCAATGAGTCAGTCAGTCAGTGAGTGGTAGTCGAGCTTTATATATTATAGATATCACTTTTGAGTTTTCACTACAGGTACTTTTGAAGAATAATTATTACCTATATATTTAAACTAAAAAATCTTGATAGAAATGCAAAAAAAACGTGAACGAATTTTAATCGTCTCATCTATAAGGTAAGCTTACCGCGCAATATAAGATTGTAATCATAAATTTTAATTCGAATCATCGTGTGATTCGAATTGTAAACATGATTCGAATCAACTCGGCAATTCGAATCAACTTTGAATCTCATTCGAATCAACTTTTCACCTTCATCATTCGAATCATTCGAATCAAATGTGATTGGAGTCCCATCACTATCATCACTATGCCGAAGCAATAGTACTATAGTAGCGCACACCACCGAATTGCAACTACATGACGTAAAATAGCATCAAAGAACTTTGATAGTGTAATACAGAGATATGACTCAATTAGTCAATTATATTGGATCAAATGATCAGAGATATATGATAATGTAATATCCCCCATAGACATCACTACCTACTTTAGCAGCTAACCTACTACGCGAGTGAAGTGTAGTTCTCCCAAAGAGATTAAAATATAATAGGACATAGAGGGGGCATTGGGAATATTTTCATACAAAACTTTGAAGCATGTTTGAAGCTTAACCGTCATGTCAGTTAGTATTTGGTTAGTATGAACGCGAGCTGTCATTCGGTCGAAATTTTACTAGACTTATTCCACTTGGAATAACTTTTGGCTTCAAATTTTCGTCGCTTTGTCCCCTCTATGCCCTAATATATTGTAATCTCTTTGAGTTCTCCTTGTGTTCTCCTTTATGGGCCATTTAAACGAGGGCAATCCACTAAGACAATCCACTAAGACTGCATAAAAAAAAAAACGTTAGGACAATGGAATGGATTGTCCTCACATTTTTTTTGTATGCGGTCTTAGTCTTAGTGCGGGATTGTCTTAGTGGAATGGCCTCGTATAAATGGCCCATTATGGGCAATTTACACGAGGCCATTCCATTGAGCCAATCCACTAATGGCTTCGTGTAAATGGAGACAGTCCACTGCAATGGATTGTCCTCAAGCTTTTTTTATATTCAGTTTGGATTGGCTTAGTGGATTGTCTTAGTGGAATGGCTCATGGAATGGCCTCGTGTAAATTGCCCATTTGGGCCATTTACACGAGGGCAATCCAGTAAGACAATCCAGTAAGACTGCATACAAAAAAAACTTGAGGACAATCCATTCCACTGTCCTCAAGTTCTTTTTGTATGCAGTCTTACTGGATTGTCTTACTGGACTGCCCTCGTGTAAATGGCCCGTTACGAGCGGATAATCCCTCCCTATCTGTGCTCCCTATGACATGGATGCTCATGGATACATAGTACATACATACATACAGCTCACGCCTTCTTTCCACAGGGGTAGGCAGACGATGGATCGCCACTCTGCCCGATCTCCGCACACTTCCCTCGCTTCCTTCCTTCACATAACCCTTTTCGTGCACACTCTTTTATTCTTAGCACTCCGGACACCACCTTTTGAAGGACGTCACTTTTTTGTTCTGTGAACGTCCTTCTGGGGCGTCCTCTTTCCTTGATTCCTTCAACATTCGCACCATAAATCTCTTTCGTTACTCTTCTTTCATACATAGGTACGTTCTGTCACTATCTACCATCTTTCAAAACACACTTCTCATTCATATATCGAGACGATTTTATTTTAATTTTATGTGTAGTTTTGTATTTTTTAATGGTTTTTTTTGTGCCTGATAATAAAAAGTTAGTATTATTATTATTATATCTGCGACATACTTATATCCGCATTCCTCACACCCTTATGGGCCATTTACACCATTTACAAAAAAACAGAAAAAAGACGTGTGGCACTCGGGGACTGCCGCGGTAAAGCTATTGCATAGCATTTTGTATCAACAAGACTGCCGAAAGAAACGGGTTGTTCCCAGTCCGCCGATCGGAACTCCGATTGGTAGGGACGAGTGGGAATATTTTTTCCCACTGCTCCGATTGTTTTTATGTTGTTTCAATAACCCCTTTTTTCGCCAAAAGTACAGTCACCAATAAAATAATAAAGTTGACTGTCTTGGTTGGTCTGACTATTTCATTTCATTTCATTTGATTCGATTCGATTCGATTCGACTCGACTTGACTCGACTCCGACTCCTACTCCGACTCGACTTTCGACTTTCGACTTTCGACTTTCGACTTTCGACTTTCGACTTTCGACTTTCGACTTTCGACTTTCGACTTTCGACTTTCGACTTTCGACTTTCGACTTTCGACTTTCGACTTTCGACTTTCGACTTTCGACTTCGACTTCGACTTCGACTTACTTTACTTTACTTTACTTTACTTCACTTTATTTTATTTTATACAATGCACGGCCTTTAAGCCACACCTCCGTGCCCGTCGGAGTGGGGAGAGCGTGAGGTTTTTTCGTTACGGAATTTCTGGATTCGGTCCCCGCGCTCAAGGCCCGCGATAGAAGCTATGCAATAGCTTAAAAAAGCTTGAGGACAGTGGAATGGATGGAAGTTTTAGTATGCAGTCTTACTGAATTGTCTTACTGGACTGCCCTCGTGTAAATGGCCCGTAAATCTATTGCAATGGATTGTCTTCGTCAATGGCTTCAGGACAATCCAATGAATTGGAATGTCTCCATTTACACGAGGCCTTTCCACTAAGACAATCCACTAATGGCTTTGTGTAAATGGAAAGTCCACTGCAATGAATTGTCCTCAAGTTTTTTTTTGTATACGTGCTTAGTGGATTGCCCTCGTGTAAAAGGGCCCTTATGGGCCATTTACACGAGGCCATTCCACTAAGACAATCCACTAATGGCTTCGTGTAATTGCATGCCTTAGGTAAAATGTAAGGACTAGGTACCTAATTTTGTACCTAATACCCCTCTGTAACCACATTTTTTACAAATAAATTATTATTATTATACATACGTACATACAGGGTGTCTGGAAGAGATCGCTAAAAGCGATAAGACCGCCCATTGTACTTTAGTTAATGTTGGTATCCATATTGTGTTGTTTTTGGTGTACAATAAAGAGTTAAGTATTGTATTCCATACATACATATAATCACGCTTCTTTCCCGTAGGGGTAGGCAGATACCATACCACTTCTTTCCACTTGCTACGATCCTTACATACCTATTTGTTTCGCTTTGTCCACTTTCATTATTAACTTCATGCAGGCTTGATACTTATTATGCTCTTTTTTTTATCACGCACGCATTTTTTTTAATCACCAAAAAAATTGTCGTTCTTTTTTCAGAAAATAAATAGGTAGGTAGGTACCTACCTATAATATCGGTTATTTATCGGTCGGTGATACAAATGCATGAGGCTCGGGTTCTAAACCTAGAGGAATGGTTTTTCAAACCTTACTAAAAAAATCAGGTCTACCTACATTATTTTATTAGTTCTGCAAGAACTTGACAATTCTGGGCCAGAATTGATTCTCATCTGACGCGCTTAGCAACAATTCGGTCCAGCAAAGGGGTTAGGCTCGCCATCTATCTGTTATGTCTAGGTTATAGAGGATCGCAAATACCTACCGGTAGGTATTTCCAGAAATGGAATACTTACATACGCCATTACCCTCGGGGGATACGCTGTGACACGCTGTGATCAAGTTAGGTAGTTACGGATTTGCAATCTTGGCCGCCCTGGGCCCCAGGCCATGTAGTATACCTACAGTACCTACCAGCCGCCCCTTTCTCAATACCCTTCATATATATGCTACACAATGAATCTAGACACGCGCAGCGTGTCAAAGTTCAAGGAAAAAGAACTGGCCTACTTTATTGAAAACTTGTATAGGTATTTTTCATAAAACTTAGAAAGAAAACGTCTTTTCATTTTGGTGGAGACCGGCCCTAAATCGATATTTTTTTCTGCTGGTTGTCCTTCTGCTCGCTGTAGGTACCTACTTACTTATTGAGAAACTTTAGGTTACCACAACCTCTAGGAACTGGGGGTCTAAAATGGCCACTTTGAGCAATTTCTCTGAGCAATCCTCCTTTTATGAATTCCTAGCAAATCCTAAGCAATTCCTCTAAATTTCGTAAAATGGTCCCTCATTTTGGTGATTCACTGACAATTCAATTCATTAGCAGATTCGGATTTGGTAAAAATTTCGAATATGAATTGTAAAGGATCCTAATAGGATTAACCCGAAACGGCCTTTTTAGATCCCCTGTTCGTTTCCGGGGTGAAAATTAGCCTTAGGTACATATTTAGTTCCAAACTATAATAAGTAAATATTAACACCCAGACACAAAACCAACAGACATGTTCATGCACACAAATGTCCACCCCCGGCGGAGATCGAACCCGCGACCTCCTCTCAAAACGCAGGGTAACTACAACTGAGCCAACAGGTCTGTCATATCTACGTAGGTATTTATATACACCACCTACCTTTATCTGTAAGTAAGTACCTACCTAGTAAGTAACAACTCTTTATTGTCCTACTTACACCAATAAGAATTATACAAAAAAAGTACAGTAAGTCTGTTTATTCTGTAAGGTACTTAAATCGCTTTTTGCCGCCCATTTTTGGGTAGGTACCTAAGTACTCTCTTTCGTCCATTGTAATCTTTTTCTGTTATTTTGAAACTTAAGTACCTACCTACCTGTATAGCCTACCACATTATGTGTATAAAGAGTTGTTACTTAGGTACTTACCTGGTCAAGCATGGGATTTCCGCGAGACCACGAACACAGTATAAGTACATAGTTATTATGTCGCGGAATTGTTACCAGCAAGGCTTCTAAGCCGGGCTTTAGGCATGAGAGGAAATGGGGCTGACTTCATCAACAGAGTGGTATTACCACAGACCAGATTTACCTGGGTCTGTGGTATTACTAACACTCTACTCAAAGAGTACCTACCTATCGTACAGTCATATTATCTATGTATGACTCTATCGGCAAATTTCCTCAATACCTTTGTCTGTTAGGAATTCCCGCTTGGTATGCAATTATTTATTATCTGGTAGGTATCGCAATAGCAAGGCCAACACAAGGAAAATAAAAGCGGTTGTTTATAAACAATATAGATACAAAACATAACCATATGTCCCGTTTCTAAGCTACATGTCCCGTTGCCTAGAGATAGTAGGTATATCTAAGTAGGTACCTATATCATATTCAAAATGACCCATTTTCGGAAACCAAGCAATGAAAATAAAAAAAAAACTCGCTTACTTAATTTATTATTGCCTGGGTGGGACCCACTTGACTTCAAGCCACACAAAAATTGCATCAAAATCGGTCAGGCCATTTTCGAGTTTTAGTAAGACTAACGAACAACAGATTTTTATATATAAGAATGATAAGTACATAAGTATGTATCTATGTCAGTAAGTAGAAGACATCGTTTTACCCACCACCCTTTGAGTATCAAATAGTGGCTATTTGATTTTACCTTTACACCTTTAGAGGTGCACACGTTTATGGGTCTGAAAAATAAACAGATGTAAAAGTGGCCATTTCCAGAAATTAAATATTTCTGCCGACCCCCTCGCAGCTTGCGTTAGCGAACTTTATTTATAAATTTAAGACAAAATAAGTAACCTTCAATGGGTAGATAACTAGGTATACCTAGTTATTTATCTACCCATCTAGTCGATTACTTAATAGTTGTCGGCAAAGATCGTCTTTTTATATTTAACATCATTGGTTGTCGGGTTGTAAAAAGATTCGGAAGAACATAATACCGGTTCGCCTTTTGACAGGTTTAATATAGGTAACTAGGTACCTATGTTACTTTAAATTAACTTATAGATCTGTCTTACTGCAAAAATATACAGCTAGGCGTCCCGTTCTTTGGTAGAAAATAAAAATGATACACTCTCATTACCACCTCGTTACATATTGAGCAATTTTCCTATACCTAAGTGCTACTGTAACAAAGGTGTACCTAGTTAAGTAAAATCCGCTTCAAACCGGTCTTACCATAACATCATCCCGCTCTTAGTATAAATAGGGAAGGAAGCGTCGAATACTTCACACAACAAATCCCTATTTCTTTGAAATCGCTTCTTTGAAACGGAACTACCTACAATGGCCACCTTGAAGACTACCTTCGTCCTTCTGCTCATTGCTTTCGCAATGATGATCGTGACTGAAGCCGTCCACGTGGGGCCCTGCGACCAGGTCTGCTCCCGCATCGACCCTGAGAAGGACGAGTGCTGCAGGGCCCATGGGTACAGTGGCTGGAACAGCTGTAGCGGCGGGCTTATGGATTGTTACTGATGACACTCCTACAGCCAGTGCAACAGTATCATATTAGATACACCCATCTTTATCCATTTAAAGAACATTTAGAGGTAATAAATATTGTATGTATATTCCATAAGTACTGCAAAGTGGTAGAAGATAGAGACAAGTTCAATTTTTCTTCAAGCTACTTTCGGTGCTTTTTATTGTAATATCAAAATTTTTAAATAGGTACATGTTATCAACAGAATAAACACTTTTGCATCTATAAATTTGGTAATTTTCTTTCTCCTACACATTTTTAAGGGTTGAGAACAAGATCAACTCTAAATCTGCTGGACATTCTGCCATAGTGATATATTTTAGCTCTGCATGTAAAAGGTGAGTGAGAAGTTATTTCTCACCACAGCAGACTTGTCATAAGGTCATGCATCATCCATTGGCGAGCAAAACCGCCGGCAAAGTAAACTCTAAAGTAAACTCGCGAGGCAAATGTTCACCCTGTTTGGAGCTTAATGGAAGCTTTGATGGGAATTATTAAAAATATTATTTATGTAGCTTCAAAAAATATAGAGATGATGGTGTAGAATCAAATAAAACATAGAAAGATATTTAATCAAAATAATGTATTATAACTTATTTAAAACAACTATATTAGGTTCATTTCTTTCTTGGATCATAATTACAATAATTCAATGAAATGCCATTCAAACATAGTTTTTAAGTATGGAAGGGAACACATACCAAATAAAATGTGTATGTAAAAAAAAATATTGAGTAACCAAAAAAATATAAAATCTTGTTATCCTAAGAGTAGTTTGAAAATTATTGTTAATATGTTGAGAAGGATCAGCGGAACTGAAACAGAAACAATTTTCATTATAGGTGTGTAAAAATATGTTTACTCGAATGTTAACTCATAAAATATCTAGTATAGGTATGTTAGTACTATTACTTATTCTGTGGTCTAGGTATGTTCTTTCTGATCTTTTCATATTTAATACTATACCAAAACTATTTATAAAAAATTACAAAATGAACATTCTCCATACACACATGAAAGACCTTAAAATGATTCAAAAAATTTTTTTTCATGTTTGTTACCTCAGAAATTTTGACTGGGTGAACCAATTTGGATGTTTTTTTTTAATTGAAAGATTGTGCTTCCAGATTGGTCCCATTTTAATTTCATCCAGTTCTGACAATGGCATCCATGAGAAAACCGTATAAGTTAAAGATTGAAGTCGGTTTTTTTACTCTTCAAAGTGGTTATTTCTCCAAAATCAGTCAAGCATTAGTGGCATGGTTCTTCATGGACAACAGGTAATTCTATGATGTTTGATTCCTATTGCTCGACAGGTTAATATTAAGGTTCCATTAAAGAGTATGATGAGCACTTCCTTTGTGAGGAGGCCTGTGCCTCAGATGATTTAATCATAATGCGAAAATAGCAACACATACTACCATAAAAAAAAAACACTCAGAGAAACTGTAATTTGAATTTGTAATCATTATTTCAGTTAATATTTACATTATAGTCTATTTCACATAGCATGGGCTCGGTGACAGTTCACATTTTTCCATTTTACACTTACTACATTCGACTATGGACTACTGTCCAATAGCATCCTTGGTTCAGAATATATAAAAAAAAAATAGCTTCCCGTGATGAGGATTTTAGATGTCAGCTATTGAGAGCATCTAGACACCGTAGCGTAGCAGTTTGATTGTTATTATGCACTTACTTACAACAACAGATTTCAGAGCCTGTATACTTACTTCTTGTAACTGTTCTTATTGATCTGACTAAATTTAAAATCTGGTACTTCACGGAGGACTGATCTTCAAATCCTTGATTGGGACTGTTGGCACCCCATCCCACTAAAACGTGATACGTTGAGGAGAGACAGTTTAATTAATTGAATAAAAAAATTAAGGTTATAATTAGAACATAAAACAACTTCATAACTTTTGTACATACTTTTTTGCATAAATCTTTCTTCGTGTAAAACACAGACGGCATTTAGGCAGAGTAATGAAGCTTCAAATAAATTCCACAATGTTAACATTTTAAATTATTTTATACAAAACCTTGTTGTGAATTTTTGTAAAGTTCAAACTTCGGAGTTGTCATGTCAAACAAACATGTCAAAAAAATGTGTTGCCAACAGTTAAATTAATTCTCCACCAAATTCAACATCTAAAACAGCTATACTCAATCTGCGGCCCGCGGGCCGCATGCGGCCCGCCGGACCTTTGTTATTGGCCCATCTGGGGCCTGTTTACCGAAACTACAATTCTTGTAACTTGTAGAAAAAAATGGCAGCACTGGTGAAAAGTCTGGCAACACTGACGTTATTAGTGTTCATGGAGCTGTAAGGACTAGAATCCAAAGGCCAATAAACAATTTTTTAGTGTTCATGGAAACTGCGATATCACAACTTGTGATTTACTTGCTACAACTACAAGTTTACCTTCCATAGACTATATATATTTTTTTATAGTTAAAAATCACCAAATCGAACAAGCGTTCAACAAAGATTTGTGGATTTGTTAATTTATATCTGTCAAAAATTTTACAATTCTACTTACTTTTGGAGCTAGGTAGACTTGTGGATTGTGCGATTTAAATTAGTATTAAATTAAATTGGGTAAAGAATCTCTTTGTCTCGAGTCCAGGGGGCCAATTCTACTAAATGTCAACGGTCTTAATTGGATGACTGACATATCCATGGTCAGACAATGGTGTTATTTTGACACTTTTCAGAGCAAATAACACCATCGACTGACCATGTCATTGTCATTATCATCCAACTGTAACCGTTGTAATTTAGTAGAATTTGCCCCCTGTTTAGTGTTTACTGTAGGTCTAGTTAACTAAATCGGTTAGCTCAAGTGTGTAGGTTTCCTCATGGTGTTTTCCTTCACCACCGAGCAAGTGGACAAGGAATCTCAGAGGTATTTGCTCATGGTTTGAACATGGTTTACACCCAGTTTAGCACCAACATTTGACCGATAGATCCATGCATGAGTTCTAACGGTTAATTCTCCAATACATACCCAAGATCGAACCGAGGCCGAGCTCTAGCCGGCAAATGGTATGTATATCCCTGATGTAGGTATATTATGATTGGATTAGGTGTGATTAATCCGTGAGAATAAAACAAGTAATAAAAAAATGGCTTTTGTTATTTCTAATCATACAGCAACAGTTTTCTAAAAACTTAGATAGATTTCAGACACATAATATATAAAAAAAATATTTGTCAAACAATTAATAAATGAAAAACCAATGAAGTAGGTAGTTCAAAAATGCCCCCCACTTGGTACATGTCACATACCTGACAAAACCAAACTATCACAAACTACAATGATAATAAATCAAAAATGCTAAGTTCTGAACTAGATGGATTACACCTAGCGGCTGCTAAGTTTTTAATTCTTTCCTGTTTTCCATGTTTATCAAAAGCCCAAAACACAACAGAAACCACAGATAGTTATTTGACAAGATCAACAGACATTTACCATAACATTTACCTTTTTTAAATAGTGATGTAAACAACAATTGTTAAATCGAGGAGAACAACTTGTAATACAGCAAAAAAAAACTAGTAACTAGTCTGGTAGGAAAGCAGTGTTCGATGGACACTTGTACTTGTAAATTGTTAACAATGGGGCTTGTCACTTGTTGACTTGTTGCTTGTAACTTGTAGTTTAGTTGAACGGGCCCAATTTATTGTAAAACATTTTTTTCGCGCCCATCAAAGAATGGGTGTATCAGAACGGGAATGTGAGCCGAGCGCTATTAGCTATAGCTAATCTCGCCCAGTAATTGCAGTTAATTGTGGTTTTAGTGTCAATATAATGTCAGGAGTGTCTTTTAAATATAAAAGAAAAATATCTAATCGCCAGCCAGACCTTGATAAAGTACTGAAAAAGTGTTCACAGTATCAAAAATCGCATTAAAACATATAAACATCTTTGTTAAAACTTCTTTTTTAACTACATCGTTAAGTTGGAATCACGTTTTTTTAAATAAGACCTAAATAATTTTTGCTTGCGGCCCTCGACACCATGACTGAAACGTGTTTGTGGCCCCTATAAAAAAAAGGTTGAGTATGGCTGATCTAAAACAACCAGAAAACCACCCAAGAAAATAAAGTTAATTAAGAAAATAAAAAACCCAACTGCATGCAACGGCAATGCGTCTCCTTTATTGTTGAATTGATGCTGCCGACTGCATGATATTGTTGTAATATTGTTCAGCAGATGGTCTTTACTTTCTACTTCACTATAGTCTATTTCGCACCAAGTGGGTTCGGTGACAGTTCACATTTTTCCTTTTTACGCATACAACTTTCTAGTAAGAAAAATAGATGGTTCCAAAAATAATGAGTAATTTATTATTATGTAATTGCTAAAATACAATAATTGTCGCCTCTAAAATTCCAAATTAAAATCTCAGACTATAAATCAAGAAAAATATAAAAAACAATAAATAAAAAAGATATCCTAAAAGTACGTATTGCGTGGAACGGAACTTTTACTCATAGGGATTGACACTACTTAATCTACATTAAATCGATGAATCGAAGCTTTTTGGCGGGAATCCGAAAAACGATGCAATGTTTTTGTAAAATTTTCATTTTGTTGTATCTTTTGGGTTTAAAATAGTAATAGTGTATTATGTGGCAGGGGTCTGTGAAAGTGTGCAGTGATTTGTAGATTCGATAATGTATGATATTTTCGTATTGCATCAAAAAGTCGATGACATTTATTTTTTATTTTACAATGTTTTTCCCTTATATAACCTGTGAAATTTAAACATATTCAATAAAAATTAATCTTGAAAAATCATTCTATCAATCAAGTATAAAATCGATTCCATTTCCTTTACAACCTTACTCGAAACTTTAGAAAAATCGATTGGATTTCATTAGGGCACATCACTTCAACTGTCAACAGTGAACTGTCACCGAACCCATTTGGTGTGAAATAGACTATAATAGGTCTTGTTTCCAGCTTTTTATGCAGTTTTATATTTTATTTTATAATTTTTAGTTAGTAACCAACTTTAAACCGTTATAAGTCCTAAATGGTCATTCGAAATGAGAAATGGTAAAAGAAACCTAAAATTGATTTTCAAATACATATTCAATGGTACCCCAATTAACATAATTATTTAGTCGATGGCTGCAGAGTGCAGAGCGTGCAAAACATTTGAATTTGGCGAAAAAATCCGCAATTTTGTTTATATTTTATTTTGATATACCCAGTGTCACTTTCACAGTAAATACGAATCTAACCAAACCTCTCAAGCTAAAATCTATGCCCGGTTCCTATATTCAACGAATCGTGGTTGTACTTCAGCAGCGGACCGTTTGTCAACTACGAGTAACGAACGAATAGAGACGTTCCTATATGTTTTCACGTCATCTACCTGCGACGAACGGTTGTAGGTAACCAGCTTACCGAAGCCCTCCGCTGCGTTTCGTTAAAGCATTAAACAGAAAAATTACGTTCTAATGCAAAATAAAGCAAAATATTTTTATTTTACGTATTTACGGTAGTTTTATGTGTGAAACATCCTTGTCTTGCACTATTTGATCCGATTTGCTGAAAAAGTAATTATAAATCGTTGAAACAAATAATATTTGTTGTGAACGAAACGCAACTGAAATGTTTACACGCCTCCCGCCATTTTAATCTCTTTGCTCCTACCTATCTTGTCAAATCAAAGACGTTTATAGAAAAAGTTTCTCTCTCCTATAGATAATGATTCTCTTCCAACCTCTTTGCTTGTCATGTTTTTTATAGGATTATATTTTCGATACAAAACGAACATTTAATCAAAATTCCCTACTTCCTCGCACAACTTACCTACTTAACTAAAAAGTAGGTACTAAATATGTTATATTAACGGGGCTTGAGAGGCAACAAAATATTAAATAATGGATAGGTAGGTATTACACCGGTATGGCAAAATAAATAATTGGTAATTTGGAATAATATTGTTTATTAATGTAATACTCTGTAACACAATCACTTTTTAGAATTACCTTCAACTATGACACACATATTTAAAAGTTTCTTCATCTAAATATAACACTCATATCTAAATAGCAACTGGTCCAATGTTGGATAAAAAATTGATAATTTTGATACAGTGCAAATGTTTAATTTTCATTCCAATGAGGACCCCGAACAAGACAGGCTGCTAAACCAGGCTGAAAAAAAGTGATAACTCATTACTATAAATCTGATGTCAGTCTTGATATTTCTGTATAATTCGCATCTTGCATTAATTGCTACACTACTGGAGCATATAAAATATATATTAAATATTGTAGCATCATGAGCGGACCCAGGCCAACGGGCTACTACATTCATTAGCAACAAATTTGCATTGCATACTGTCTGCACATTCAAGAAAAAGTAGCCTTTCCGGTTTCTGAATTCCTCTCCACACACATCTCGCACTATGCCACAAGCAGATGATTTGGATACCCCAACAAAGTCAGCCACTGATAATAGCATAGTTCCCAGAGCATAAAATCGTAATGCCAATAGAAATTGGTGTAAAGGACGTATACCATAGGAAAAAATGTAGGTTCTTATTGTAAAGTATACATATCAACAATACATATTTGTTGCGTTACTTTTTAAACGTTTTGAGGTTTCAAATAATACCTATTACATACCTGGCTCCCTTCACTGTTAAATAAGGGTATATTTCTACTAGTAACCGTTGAACAGAAGGTTTATCCAACCGAAATCTGAGTTGAAATTCGTAAAAATACAAGGTATTGAAATGTCTCAATATCGTTTGGTAATTTCGGCGATTAACAAGTTCTTCATTGAACTCTCCCAGTTGGACAACATTTGTAGGTCACTCATTACACTATCTGAATGAGACATTGTTATTTTTAACATCTTATGTAGTGAAACTACCAAAATTGTGGTTCACAACCGATCGAATTCGGGCAGTAACTAAATATCAAACGCCTAGTAACTTTGAAAGCTAGTTGACGTGTCAAAAAATTTATGCCCGGTTCCTATATTCGAGAAACCAACCGTTTTGCTTACGGACTGTAGAGTTATCTACGAGGCGTAACTCAAAAGTGTTCCTATAAAAAACTATTCGTAAGCGAACTTACTGACAGCTTGGTACATACGGATGAGAGGGCTACAACTTACGGATAGTAAGGGTAATGTATGGAGATGACAGGATAGAGTGTTCCTATAAATTTTTTGACACGTCAACTAGCTGTCAAAGTTACTAGGCGATTGATATTTAGTTACTGCCCGAATTCGATCGGTTGTGAACCACAATTTTGGTAGTTTCACTACATAAGATGTAAAAAATAACAATGTCTCATTTAGATAGTGAAATGAGTGGCCTACAAATGTTGTCCGACTGGGAGAATTCAATGAAGAACTTGTTAATCGCCGAAATTACCAAACGACGGTTGACCATTACATTACCTTGTATTTTTACGAATTTCAACTCAGATTTCGGTTGGATAAACCTTCTGTTCAACGATTACTAGTTGAAATATACCCTTATTTAACAGTGAAGGGAGCCAGGTATGTAATAGGTGTATTATTTGAAACCTCAAAACGTTTAAAAAGTAACGCAACAAATATGTATTGTTGATATGTATACTTTACAATAAGAACCTACATTTTTTCCTATGGTATACGTCCTTTACACCAATTGCTATTGGCATTACGATTTTATGCTCTGGGAACTATGCTATTATCAGTGGCTGACTTTGTTGGGGTATCCAAATCATCTGCTTGTGGTATAGTGCGAGATGTGTGTGGAGAGGAATTCTGAAACTGGAAAGGCTACTTTTTCTTGGCAGTATGCAATGCAAATTTGTTGCTAATGAATGTAGTAGCCCGTTGGCCTGGGTCCGCTCATGATGCTACAATATTTAATATATATTTTATATGCTCCAGTAGTGTAGCAAATAATGCAAGATCCGAATTATACCTACAGAAATATCAAGACTGACATCAGATTTATAGTAATGAGTTATCACTTTTTTTCAGCCTGGTTTAGCAGCCTGTCTTGTTCGGGGTCCTCATTGGAATGAAAATTAAACATTTGCACTGTATCAAAATGATCAATTTTGTATCCAACATTTGGACCAGTTGCTATTTAGATATTTGTGTTATATTTACCTGAAGAAACTTTCAAATATGCACTAGGTATATACGATGTGTCATCGTTGTAGGTAATTCTAAAAAGTGATTGTTTTACAGAGTATTGCATTAATAAACAATTTTATTCCAAATCACCAATTATTTATTTTGCCATACCGGTGTAATACCTACCTATCCATTATTTATTATTTTGTTGTAAGCCTCTCAAGCCCCGTTAATATTATAACATACTAGCGGGTGCCCAGCGGCGTTGCCCGCGCGGATTCCGTTTATTCCCGTTCCCGTGGGAATTTCCGAAAATCCCTTCATAGTGGTTGCCTACGACATATTTAAGACACCAACATACCATATTTCAAATAGCGGGTGCCCAGCGGCGTTTTCCTGCGTGGATTCAGTTTATTCCCGTTCCCGTGGGAATTACCAAAAATCCTTTCATACTGGTTTCCTACGACATATAAGACACCTGCATACCATTTTTAAAGTTTCTAGGTGTTATCGTTTCGGAGTAGTACGTATTTCTCTTTTTAACCAGTTTTTATATTTTCCCGTAGGAATGAGACATTTTCCTGGAATAAAAAGTACCCTCGATGTTGACCCGGGTACTCAGTGATCTCCCTACCAAATTTCATCAAAATCCGTCCAGTAGTTTTTGAGTGATGCGTGCACAACCAGACAGACAGACAGACAAAAATTCCAAAAATTGGTGTTTCGGTATCTATATCGATATTACTATATACACTACCGTTAAATTTTTCAAAAAATATTTCATGTACAGACACGGCCCCGTTAGATTTTTATTATATGTATGGATTTAGTACCTACTTTTTAGTCAGGTATGTACGAGGAAGTAGGGAATTTTGATTAAAATGTTCGTTTTATATCGAAACAAAATACCAAAAAAACATAACTTGTAAAAAAAACCAAGACTCGCAACTCAGTTCTTTTACCGTAAAAAGTTGTAAGATCCATGTAATACCAAGTCGGTAATACCATAATTTATTCAGTCCCTACTTAAAAGACCTTCTGTCTTATGTTATTACTTAATTAGCTAACCTAACAACATCTTATAGCGACCATATCAATATTAAAAATCTTTTGTGATTAAAGTAAATTGTTTTCTATGGCATGTCATTTCTTTTTGTAGATAGTCCTACTTATTTCCTTTCCGGTATCTTCGACTTCTTAGATAACTTTGTAATCCTATACATTTATAGGTATTTGATTACAGTTATTTATGCACTTGGTGTATCTAGAAACCTGGACCGAAATTGCAAAATATTTGAGTTTTTTCTTTATTTTTACACCAAACACTAATTGTATTCTAAATTTGAAGCTTCTACGTCTGCTAGAAGTGCCTTAGAGTTTTGATGATCGATCAGTCAGTCAGTGAAAAACATAGAAAACTTTGACTAGTTATAACTCTTAATAAACTATTGATTCAAATTAGATGAAATATACTGTGTTTATACAATGCCTGCTTGGATACTGAAAATTTAGGCTTATAGTTTTACTAGCCACCCGCCCCGACTTTGCACGGGTGCAATGCTTATACTAAAACCTTCCTCTTGAATCACTATCTATTTAAAAAAAATCGCATCAAAATCCGTTGCGTAGTTTTAAAGATTTAAGCATACATAGGGATATAGGGACAGAGAAAGCGACTTTGTTTTGTACTATGTAATGATTTACACACGGTTATTGAAAAGATATGACATGAAAATGTTTTATTTCGCTATGTAGTGATCCACAACGAAGTTATATGGGGTCGAAAATGGCTTGCTTCGAGAAAAGGATGGTACGGCCGTGCCGCTTTTTTGCTCGACTTGGCAAGGGGCACTGCCGTGCCCCCAGATTCAAGCAACTGTTGACGCAAAAATATGACAAGCAAAGAGATTGGAAGAAAATTATTATCTCTATGAGATAGAAACTTTTTCTTTAAACGTCTTTGATGACAAGATAGGTCAGCGGCGTGTGGACATTTCAGTAGCGTTTCGTTCATATCAGTATAATTTGTGTTTCAACGATTTATAATTACTTTTTCAGAAAATCAGATCAAATAGTGCAAGAAAAGGACGTTTTACAAATAAAACTACCGTAAATACGTAAAATAAAAATATTTTGCTTTATTTTTCATTAGAACGTAATTTTTCTGTTTTTGCTTTAACGAAACGCAGCGGAGGGCTTCGGTAAGCTGGTAACCTACAACCGTTCGTCGCAGGTAGATGACGTGAAAACATATAGGAACGTCTCTATCCGTTCGTTACTCGTAGTTGACAAACGGTCCGTCGCTGAAGTACAACCACGATTCGTTGAATATAGGAACCGGGCATTATAGGAACACTCTATCCTGTCATCTCCATACATTACCCTTACTATCCGTAAGTTGTAGCCCTCTCATCCGTATGTACCAAGCTGTCAGTAAGTTCGCTTACGAATAGTTTTTTATAGGAACACTTTTGAGTTACGCCTCGTAGATAACTCTACAGTCCGTAAGCAAAACGGTTGGTTTCTCGAATATAGGAACCGAGCTGTTCTAGCCGCATAGCGTGCCAAACAAATAAACATACATACATACATACTCTCGAAAACCATAACCTTCCTTCTGGTGCAGTTGGGTAAAAACGACCCTACTCTCATAGTAGCTAAATTTTCCACGAATCATTTTTTTATTAACAACATTTATTTATTTAAATGTGTAAATGCTTTTCTAGATGTCATCCATAATTTTTGTATCAATTTAAATAATTTATTTGTTGGAAAAATAGCCACTTTTAGTTTCCTCTACTCGGGAACTGTTAAAAACAATAAATAAAAAAAATACTGTTTACTTATATATAAATAGAGCGCTTTCGATACCTTTTCGAAGAAGAAGAGATGTTTCACAAGTACCTACTCATTTCTAGGAATTTTCCACTTAGCGGTAGATATCAGACTTCACTGCAATAAGGACGTAGTTGGCTGGAAGTAACGCATCTTTCCACTTGGCGTTAGAGAAGTATGATTACATATGGTTGGTAGTAACCCTGCCTTCTGAGTCGTCGGATGTGCCGTGTTCGATCCCCGCCCCGGGCCAACATATTTTGTTTTCATGAACATGTCTATTTGCTTCGTGTTTGGGTGTTAAATATTTTATTTAAGTATGTTCAGTTGTTTAGTACCCATAGTGCAGGCTCTGCCTAATTTGGACCTGAGTAATCGTAAAACCTTAAATACCTACAATATTTTTCTAAACTTACCGAAACCGAAATGTCACTTAGTAATCGACAGTAAGTAAAACTGCACTGCACTTTTACTGAAGATTGAAGCGGTTTTTAAATCTTTCATTTCGTGTCGTGTTTAGGGCTGATGGCTAAATTGCCAATGTCTTAAACAAAAAGAAAGAAAAAAAAAAACCTGTCTGTACCAGTGTTGCCAACTTAGCTACTTTATAGCTAGATCTAGCTATTTTTGGGTATCAGGCAGCTACAATTTACAAAATCTTGTAGCTAAATTTTTTAGCTACTTTTACTCTTTTACAAGATGTGAGTACTTTTGAGACTTTATAGTAGGGTATCGGTCCTTAAATTGTACCTAAACGTGGCTGGCTTATGTATTTTATTACTAATACCTGGATAAATGAAGGGGATAACATATTTCTTCGTTTAAAACTTATATTGCGTTCTGCTTTGTCTTATTTAATAAATTTAAAATTATTGCTCGCTATTTTAATAAACTGAAAATTTACTTACCTATGAAAAAATACACGTAATCTGCTTACTTTACCTATTTTAAAGTTTTAGCTACTTCTAGCTACTTTTTGGTGTCATTGAATCGGGCAATCTGGAATCTGGATAACTTTTCGCAAGATGTCTACTTGTCTAGCTACAAGGTAAGGGTAGCAGTTGGCAGTTGGCAACACTGCTGTACACAAAAAAACTCAGGCGGGAAGTCAAATTGAGCGGGAGCTATAATTTTTCGTCTAATTGTTTTATTGTAATTTTATACTGATTTAAGAAGTAAATTGCACCAAAATTAGTTATTTTCCCCGTCTCTCAAGATGGGGACACAGAGCGACGGCGAGGATGAGCCTTCAGAAAGAAAAAGAAAATATCGGCAGATCGCAGGGACCTCCGAAGAAGATAAGTTCAAAATTTATTTTAAAACGAACTACACACGGCTATTTCTTGAAAATAACTCTAACACGGAGTACACGGTCTACGTGGAATCAAAAGAAAGGGAGAAATTGGGCAATAAAAACCCAATTAAATTGACTCATTTATTCACGGACAACGTTAAAGGTATTACAAGCGTCTTTAGAATTAATGCTTACAAAATAGGAATCACATTCCAAAAGGCAGCAACAGCTAACAGCTTTTTAAAGTTGGACAGCTTTTTATCGCAGAACAAACTGCGCGCCTTCATCCCCGCCCATTTGGTGGAGAAAGTAGGCATAATCAAATTTGTACCCACTGATATGTCCAACGAAGAAATTTATAAAAATATAAGCTGTGACGCTGATGTAATTTCAGTCAAGCGGTTTATGAAACGTGATGAGAACAAGAAACTGCAGCCATTGACCACAGTGGCGATTACTTTTTCATCATCTCTTCTGCCCAAGTTTGTATACTTGAATTTGTTCAGATACCAAGTATCAACATATATTCCACCCCTTGTCCAATGCTATAAATGCTTCAAATTTAACCATTCTGCTAAAGTCTGCCGTGGGACACAAATGTGCTCTTCATGTGCGGGGAACCATTTGTACAAAGAATGCAATTCTGAAATATTGATGGGCATCAATTGTGGCGGGGCTCACCTGGCGATTTCCCGGGACTGCCCCATAAAAAAGAAAAAGATGGAAGAAAAGAAAAATTTAATTTCAAACCAATCTCGTACATTTGCCTCAGTTGTTGCTAAAGTAGACGACAACAACTTTCCTCAATTAAAACAAAAAAAGACTGCTAATGTTGTAAATGTTTCAAAGACCTCAGAAAAAATCGCACAAAAAGATACTACCTCAAATAAAAAACATGAAATGGAACAAATTGTAAACAATGAAATAATTTTGAATGCAATAGTTAAATCTTTGGTATCGCTAGCTAACTCTCCCACTAATGAACCAGTTACATTAAATAGTATAAAAGATGTTCTCTTAAAAAATTTACTGTAAATTAATGGATAATATTTCTGGTAATAATTCTTACATTACAAAATCTTATTTAACAATAGCCCAATTTAATATTCAAAGTGTAAACAACAAAAAGCCCTTATTGATACAATTTCTATCTGATAATAATATTGATATTTGTATGTTAAACGAAACATGGTTGAGAGAGAAAAGTAACTTTAATGTACCTGGTTTCAATATAATACTTCAAAATGGACCTGATGGTCATGGCGGCATTGCGATTTTAATTAAAAATACATTTAAATATAAAGTAGTTCAAACCCCTTATTATGATTTTCTACAAACAACTGCTATTATTCTAAAAACTGATATAGGTGATTTGTCTTTGTTGTGTGCATATAGTCCTCCAAGAGGTGGTCGTTTCAAATATAGAAGACTAAAACAGATTATTGATGACTTGCCGAAACCACTCATGCTCTCAGGTGATTTGAATGGTCATCATGTTGCGTTTGGCTGCATGTCTTCTAATTCTAGAGGTAACGATATTTATAACTTATTAGATGAGTGCAATCTTTGCATTCTAAACACTGGTTCTCCAACAACTGTAGGTACCATTCATCATAATCCTTCTGCAATAGACATATCTTGTGTTAGTCCTAATTTAGCTCCTTTATGTAACTGGAAAGTATTTGATGATCCAATGGGTAGTTATCACTTTCCCACAATAATAGATATACAAACATCCGTTGAAAAATATGAGATAGGTGCTCCCTCTGAGCGTTTTATCTATAGTCAGGCAGATTGGTCCAAGTATCTCTCTGAAAGTGAAAAAGCATTTGATAATTTAAATCTGAACTTACAAGATCCAATTGATATATATAATAGCTTCTGTGATATTTTGAATAATATTAAACTAGAATGTATTCCAAAAAGCGTAAATAAAACTATATGTAAAATTAAAAAACCAGTTCCTTGGTGGGACAATGAATGTGCCACTGCCGTAAGCAATAGCCGATTAGCTTTAAGGACCTACAGATTTTATCCCACAATAGACAATTATATACAGTATAAAAGAGTTGATGCAGTGAAAAAGAAACTGATTAGTCAGAAAAAGAAGAATGCTTGGAGAGTGTTGTGTGAAGCATTTAATAGATACACACCTGTTAGCATGATCTGGAATTACATTCGTAGATTTAAACGTGTAACTTGCAGGAAACCACCTAAAAATGATGAATGGATTCCTTCCTTTTTTGATAAATTTGCTCCAACATCACCACCTGAAAAAGACGTAGACACAACAAGATTAAAACTTTTTTTTGATTCAGCTGGAAACATTGAAGGTTGCTATCTCACTGAACCATTCACTATGTATGAATTTAATGTAGCTTTAAAATCTAGAAAGGACACTACACCAGGTCTGGATGATATTTCATATAAATTAATTCGTTGTCTTCATCCCAATGCTCAAAATACTCTTTTAAAGATTTATAACTTGTTATGGGCATCAGACTCTATCCCTGATTCATGGAAAACACAGTGTGTTATTCCTATACTAAAACCAGACAAACCAGAAAATGACTGTAACTCCTACAGACCAATATCACTGTCATCTTGTGTAGGTAAATTATTTGAATCTATGCTCAAGTTCAGATTGGAATATTTTTGTGAAAAATATAACATCTTACCTGAACAACAGTTCGGTTTTCGAAGAGGTAAAAGTGCAGCCGAAAATTACATGTCCCTGATTACAGATATTAAAAATTCTTTCCATAGCCATTCTTATACAGCATGTGCATTTCTTGATGTGAGCGGTGCATTTGATAATGTCAATCCATCTATTCTCACTCAGATTCTCAGTGATGTTGGTGTGCCTGCTAAAATCTGTAAATGGATTTTCAAATTTTTATATGACAGATTAATGTATGTAAAATATAATAATGTGTTACATGGACCTAGACATGTTTATAAAGGAACTATGCAGGGTTCTACAATTTCTCCATTACTGTATGGATTATACACTTCGCAAATTAACAGATATTTGACAGATCCTTCTGTGAAATGCCTGTTATTTGCTGATGATATTGTTGTATATAGTGTAAATAAAGATTTAAATAAGGCTATTAGAAGTTTAAACAATGGTTTATCTCAAATTAGTAATTTTTATAATAGTTTGAACTTAAGTATTAGTGTTACTAAAAGTGGAGCAATGCTATTTTGTAAAAAACAAGTAGATTTTGATTCTGTTCCTTCAGTTTCATATGAGTCTAATATATTGAACTTTTTACATGAAAAGAAATTTCTTGGTATTTATTTAGACAAGAAATTATCATTTGAGACTCACATTAATTACATTATAAAAAATGCTAGTAAAGGTTTAAATGTTTTACGTTCTCTGGCTGGTGTTCATTGGGGATCTGATCCAAAGATTCTGTCTATGGTATACAAGAGCATTATAAGAAGTCATTTTGATTATAGCTCCTTAGCTTACATGAATGCAAATGTTAGTTTACTCAGAAAATTAGATGTCTATCAAAACAAAGGATTACGAATTATTACTGGTGCCATGTGTTCCACTCCAATTAATGTGATGGAATCGGAATCAGGTATAATACCTTTAAAATTAAGAAGACTGCAGCTTTCAGAAAAGTTCTGTCTTAAGCTATTTGCTACTAACAACAGATTTGTTTTAGACAGGATCTTACCTAATCAAGATCTCCCAGAAATATTTACAAATAATTTAGTGATCACAGTTGATGAACTTGTCTCTGGACATTTGCCAGAAATGTTAAAGGTATCCCTTAATGTTAAAAACTTATGTAAAAATGTACATTTATCTAATCCTTTGCCATTATATAAAGTTAATTATAAGTGCTTATCTTTTGATGTTTCTACTAATTTTAAAAAATTGAGCAATCAATCTGAATTTCTGGATTATTTATCGAATCTACCAAATATTTATACTATATATACAGATGGCTCTAAGACATCAACTAGTGTAACATCAGCTTTTTATGATCCTCAAATTAAACAAACACAATGTTTTAAATTAGACAGCCAGAGCAGCATTTTCACTGCAGAATGTTATGCTATTTACAGGGCATTAGTGTATGTATATAATAATGTAAAAAGTTCTGAAATTTTAATTGTTTCTGATAGTAAGAGTGTTTTATTGTCTTTGAATAGTAGTCCATTTAGATATAGCTTGAATTTTATTGTGTATGATGTAAAACAAATACTATTAGAACTAGACCAAAGAGGCAAATGTATTACTTTTAAATGGGTTCCATCTCATTGTGGCATCTCTGGGAATGAAGTAGTAGACGAGGCAGCCCGTGGAGTGTGTTCTGAGGACCACTCTTCAATATTGCAAGTTCCTTTCACGGATTTCAATCAGATGTTAACTGAAAAGTTAAAAAAGCTATGGCATGATTATTGGAAGATTATTAGCCAAGAAAAAGGAAAGTGGTATGCTAAAATTCAGAATTCCCCGCCGCAAAGACCTTGGTACAACAAACACAGAGATGCTGATAGTAGAAACTTTATCACTACAATTAACCGTTTAAGATTTGGCCACTGTCGAACTCAAGCTCACTATCGGACCCAAACTGTGAACAATGTAATGAACATCTGTTTATGAAATGTCAAAAGTTTAATTTCCAACGTTTATTGTTAGTGTCGGAACTCCAAAATATTTGTACTGAAGTGGCTACCGATTTACAGGAACTATTAAGAAACCCGTTATATTTTAAGTTTATTTATAAATACATTGTAAATACCGTAGGAACATTGTAAATTAGATATAAGTATTTTAACTCTGAAATATTAGGCTGTAAGGACTAGAATCCAAAGGCCAATAAACAATTTCAAAAAAAAAAAACAAAAAAACTCAAAAAATAAAAACCCGGCTTTGCTTGTTTGGTGTTTCTACAGTTTCTAGTTACCTACTGGTCTGTGGTTTGGTGCTTGTTTTGTTTGCTTGTGTAGACCAATATGTGTTGTGAACACTGAATACCACTAAAAATTTATTATTTATTCATCTAAGTGGACGTGAAGACAGTGAAGTCAAGACGTCCCTACCCCACCGATAAAGACGAACAACTACGAGTCTACCTACGACAAAGACCTTTAATATAACTGTTGCAGGGTGCAAACATTGTACAGTTTCTTATGGAATTGGGTAATGCCTGATAGACCCATCACAAAACTATAACCTGTGCTGTAATTTGAAATAAAGGAATCTCCAAATAAAGGTACTTCGGAAAATGACTTCGGTACCTTTAGGAAACTCTGAAGATCCTATTCGATCGGTAGACTGTGTTAGTGTTGAGCCTATCACGGCTAAAGCCCCTACAGAAAATCCTGCGAGTCACAACAACACAGTATTAACATCAGATAATGAGACAACCACACTCTCCGCTCCTGAATCCGCAAAACAGGCTGATCCTGAAAACTTAGATAAAACTGGCAATTTTAACTTGCAAAATGAAAATTCATCAAAATTATTACCATCAGAATGTGACCGTGTCATAAGCGATTCTGAATGTATGAAATTCAAGAAAGTTGATATATACGTAGAGGATTCAGGGCCAAAGTGGCACAGAGTTCACGGTAATATCGTAACACCCCCATTTATTCCCAGCAAGTTGGTAGATGCATTTGATTCTTTACCAATTTTTGGAAAACCCGATTCTATTGAGAACGTTCAAGATTTTATGCAAAAGAAGCTTCGTGATTTCATCGGTTTTGATCTCAATGATGATGAGTTTCAGAAACTAAGTGATTATTGCAGGTGAGTGGTCTGTTGCGCAATCTCTGAAACAAAAAGTAATTTTTTAGATCTAAAATTAATCCATAAGCAGCTAGGGAAAAGAAGAGTTATAACTTATAAATGATAACTTCTACTTTTTGGTTACATACAGCTTTTCCATTATTATTAAAGTTATTATTGATTGCGGGCTTGTTGGCTCAGTTGGTAGTGATCCTGACTTCTGAGTCGGTGGTTGTGGGTTTGATCCCTGCTGGGGGCCAACATTTATATGCATGAACTGAATATCTCTGTTGGATTCATGTGTAGTGGTTTAATATGTATACATGCGTAACAGAAAAGCGCAATTCCTCATACACCCCAATTAGTATATTAAATATAAAAAAATTATGATGCAATCGAACTTTAGTTGTGTCTAACCAATGGTTTTAAAAATCGATTAATAATAGCACGATTTCCATAGAAAGCACTTAATTCAGCTATGCTAATTAATTTTTGGGAAACATTTTACACATATTAAAAATAGCTGAAGTCAAATAAGTAGTCGATACTGAACAAACTAATTTCAGGAATTGCGCTTATTCTGTTACATGTTGTATATGTATGTTTATCAGTTTAGTACCCATAGTACAGACCCTGCCTAGTTTGGGACTAAATAACTGTGTGTGAATTGTGTCCCACAATTTGCAATATTTGCAAACCTGTAGTATAAAATTTATTTCCATTTGTTGATCTCTCTGCAATTAATTGCCTACTTATTTGTTCCTTAAAATGTTTTTCACAGGGTCAATATTATATAGCACCATTTTATAATTTTAGCCCAGAACACCTAAAAACTGGAAAGGAACTGATCATGCTGACAAATGCACCAAATTTGGGTCTCTACACCAACGATATAGACGTAAAGAGCCTCAAGTCCAGGAAACGCAAATGCATAGAGAGAGACATTGAAGATGAAAGAGAGTTGTCCATAATAAAAAAATACAAGATGAGGCTTGAAAAGGATCATAATAATTTATATCCTAAACGGTTGAAGTATCGCGGCATAAACTTGATGCCGCTCTCACAAGAGGTTCCTGAGGATGATGAACAGCTGAAGTCTGCGGAATTGAATCTGGAGCCGGGCAAGGATGTGCTGATTCGTGTGCGGATCTACCGGCCATTTCAATACAATTTGAAAGATAAACCTGTAAGTTTAACTGTCACTAAGTCCCACTATTCCCACCTCCTAAGGCCGGCAACGCAGTTGTGACTCTAGAGTTGCAGGTGCCCATGTGCGACGATAGTCACTTAGCATCAGGTGACCCGTCTGTTTGTTTGCCCCGTTTTTCTTATAAAAATAAAGTCATAGATACAATAATCACACAAAGTTATTTAGTCCCAAACTAGGCATAGCCTTTACTATGGGTACTAAACAACTGATAAACATACTTAAATAAATATTAAACGGCCAGACACAATAGATAACCTTTAAATACGATGTTCATAAATTTACTTTTTTTTATGCTAACTATGGATTTGTTTGGGGCTCATCGCAACTGGTGATAAGTGATTGTGTGGCTGATAATGGAGCATGATTTATTTTGTCGCAGTTTTTCTGTCGACCTTATCCTGAAAAGATAGGAAGAGGCCTTTAATTTATTGTCATAAAATTAGTCTGTAAGTCTTCCCAAAAATAATAAAATATAAAGAAAGAAAGAAATATTTATTTGTCCTGTCAAATCTTAGAGCACAAAACTAAATGTAAATACTTTTATAACTTGGACAAAAGGGTCTATGACTATTATATTATTTGTTGATATTCTGCCATAGCCCGTCATGTCAAAGTTTACTAGTTATACTAAGTTCAATTTCTCGCTGCCTTGCAATGAAACATGTGTCATAGTGAGAAATTTGATGTCCACCCATGAATCCAAATCCAGAAAACTGTGTGTGTATGTTGGAGAAAATCAATAATTATATATTCATAATAATAATTTTCATATCATATTCGGCAACACATGGTGCAAACTCTTCTCCAGATGTAACAAAAATCCGTTTCCGTGCATGACCGCGTGAATAAAGTTGCGTGACGTTGGCAGTCCCGCACGCGGCACTCTGTGTTCAGCTGCGACGTGGTGCTGCTTGGGTCGCAGACGCTGGCCGACCTCCGCGACCGCATCGTCTGCGCCAACGACCTCGACATGCGCATCGACGTCTCCAACAACCTCTACGACCTGCCCACCACCACCGCCATGGTATCAGCTTGTTTCCAATATATTTAAGCCACTTTTGTTTGTGTATGCTTAAATCTTTAAAACTACACAACGGATTTTGATGCGGTTTTTTTAATAGATAGAGTGATTTAAGAGGAAGGTTTTAGTATTAGCATTGCACCCGTGCGAAGCTGGGGCGGGTCGCTAGTTATAGATAAGAAGGTTTGCATTTTTGTATCTTTGTAACGAATAAACTCAAAAACTACTCTTTCACCTCTTAACAATTCTTTCACCATTAGAATGCTACAATATCTCTGAGTAATATAGGCTATATATTATTCCCGTATTTCCACTGCTACAGCTCTATTCTCTGTAGAATGGACCCATCAATAAGATTGTTATATGTAATTATATTTAAATGTATTTTATAGCCATAAGTTTAAAATACTTTAGTGTCTGGTATTCGAAATACACTGGGTCTGTTACACATCCTCAGAATGTTTTTTCTCTTACGATGTTTTCCTTCACCGCCGAGCTATTGATAAATATGTACGTAAGTTTTGAAAAAGTCATTGGTACATGCCAGGATTCGAAGCCGATACCTCATGCATGAGTGGCGGGCTCTTTAACCGCTGGACTATCACTCTCAATAAGTATTTGTATTTCACATAATTCCACACACCCTTACATACAAATGTTCGTGTATGCGCAGGAGTTGTTCCCGTCGGGCTTTCTGTTCGTGAACAACGTGTTCTACGTGGACGAGCGTTCAGGCTTCCGCGACATGTCCCGTGGGGTGCGCGAGTGGGCCCAGCGCCGCGGGATGGGCTGCTTCCCCACCAGGCCTCTGGACGGAGACCGGCTGGACCAACTGCAGCTCAAGCTGGGGCACCCGGAGGTACTGTGCCCGCTTTTACAGAAAAAAAAAACTCAGGCCTTTCATCCCCCAGGGCAGAGGTATTCCATTACTGGATATAACCACATTTCACGAGATACATTGGACCCCTAAACGTCATAGGTGGTGAGCCCATCGCCGGACCGGGTCTGTTTACACATGTCTCAGAATTAATTCTGAGACCTGCGGGTTTCCTCACGATGTTTTCCTTCACCGTCGAGCTAGTGATAAATATGTACTAATTACTTAATAAATAAATTGTGGGACACAATTCACACACGGTTATTTAGTCCCAAACTAGGCAGAGCCTGTACTATGGGTACTAAAACTGATAGCCATACTTAAATAAATATTAAACGACCAGACACGAAGCCAACAGACATTTTCATGCACAAAAATGTTGGCCCCAAGCGGGGATTGAACCTCCGACTCAGAAGTCGAGTCACTACCAACTGAGCCAACAGGCCCGTCACTAAAGGAAAAGATTATCTAAAACACCTCATTTAACAAACTTAGCAAATTTAGAAATAGTATAACTATCAGAAAGTGTAGCAATAGAGTAATAAAAATTATGTCGTGACGGGTTTTCCGTTCAGTACAATTAAATTCAATTTTAAAATGTAATGGTTTCGATCAACTGTTTTATATTTAGTTTTTTTCTGATTGATGAAGGTCAATCGTCCACTTGAACATATCGAAATGTATCAAACTCAACTAAAACAAAAGTACACTTCATCTAAATGCACATTTATATGCACTATTTCTGCTGTGTGTCTGGTTTTACATTAGTGTCCGAGGTGTCAAGTTATAAGAAGCAAAAATGTTGCGACCTTTGTAGTTGTAAAGGTTTTCTGCTTTCTTAGGCATGTTAGATAATTTATTTTAAGTACACTTTTTTTAAATATTTTCGATTTTCGTACATTGTAAAAAATAATCTTGAAAAATTACAAAATTTTGAGTCCTCTGCCTGATTGAGGCTGCCATAAACGGATAAATATTTTTGTGCGAAGTATACTTACATTTAATCGCTTCAATTTTAATCTTCAGTGTAAACCCTGGTTTCGTGCTCATTGTGCTTATAAGAAGATAGCTAGTAACTGAAAAACAGCCATTTAGAAGAGCAAGTTAGTACCGACAGCTTCTATAACAGTTTTATTACCTCTTTTAATCAAATTTATAACGTGATAAGACCCTTTGTTCTTTCCAAACTAATTGTGTACTAACTTATTGCATACCAACAACGCCCCGCGGTTTCACCAGCGTAATTCCCGTTCCTGTGGGAGTACGGGGATAAAATATCGCCCATTTGTTATTCTGATGTTCAGTCGTTCCGTAGTTTTTGCGTGAAAGAGCAACATACATCTATACTTAAAAACTTTCGCGTTTATAATATTAAATAAGTTTTTAAGTTCTTAAAATGTTTTTCCTTGTTTAAAATTATCGGTACTACGGAGGATGCATCCTAACACAGGCTCTTCAGGTCTAAAAGGGTGCATCAACCCATCCATAAATTACATGTTGATAAAGAAATAAATATTTTTGTTTTTTTTTTTATAATATTGAGTGTACAATAAAGACTTACTTACCACCTATAATTTCAGGTGTACGTCCACCAGGGCAACTGCGAGCACCTGTTCACGATCTCCGAGGTACGTCTGCTTACAGCTGGTGACCCTCTGAAGGAGGCACAATACCCTTGTCACACAGCCATATCCCAGAACCAGACGGTCTACTGCACCACGTGCGCAGAGTTCTGCGCGAAATGGATCGCAATGGGATGCCTTAGAGTGCCCTTCGACCCCGCCTTCTTCTGCGACCCCTGCCTCAAATTGTACATGTACACCAACGGCCAGAAGCTATCTGCCTTCAAAGCCTACAGCTACAGAGCGAACGAGATAAATATGTTGAAGCCGCTCACGTGATAAATGTGAATTTTATGTCAGTAAAGCTTAGTTCGCTGTAACATGGACTATGATTTTCCAACGGGGCTTACTCGGGTGAAATCGCGGGGGTCCGCTAGTGTTTTCATATTTTGAGCACAGGTAACGCATCTACCTGAGTTCATGTCAATTTGATTTCGTCATGTTACCTTGTTACTTGTACTGGAGGCGCAGATGGCGCCATTAGTGCTCTATTAACGGACCCAAAATTTTTAGGTTTTCGTACCCAAAAGTCGGGACCCTATTATCTTATGACTTCAACAGGTAGCCGTTCTAAGTAATGTGTTATTTATTACGGTCGTTATCCTCAGAAATATTAAAAACAATAAGAGATTAGAAGAGTACAAATAAAGGAACCTCTGAAAACTTTTATATAAAACTAGCGACCCGCCCGGCTTCGCACGGGTGCAATGCTTATAAGATTTTCTCGCTTTTCTGTTGAAATTTTTCCTGAATTTTCTTTGCTATAAACCTCACGAAGCCTGAGACCTTTCCAACGAATGCAAAACCGTGGAAATCGGTTCGTGCGTTCTGGAGTTATAGCGTCAGGAAGGAAAACCCGACTTATTTTTATATAGTAGACTAGCGACCCGCCCCGGCTTCGCACGGGTGCAATGCTTATAAGAATTTTCTTTGCTATAAACCTCACGGAGCCCGAGACCTTTCCAACGAATGCAAAACCGTGGAAATCGGTTCGTGTGTTCTGGAGTTATATCGTCAGGAAGGAAAACCCGACTTATTTTTATATAGTAGATAAATGCTTCATTACTACAGATGACTGTGAAACTCAAAGTGCTAGTGGCGCCTCTAGTGGTGAAGCATTGCAGAATTATCAGATAGTAGCTCAGGCATATCTATAGGCTCTTAGTCGACATTGTGTGGGATGCAAGCCATCAAAAAAAGGATTTCCGCCCTTTCACTACGGACGTGTAACGGAATGTAATATTAAGGAAACTCGGACCCGGCATCGAGTGGATGCGTTGTTTTTCTACGAGTTGACTTGTATGAGCACACTCGTACGCGCTCGAATCGTTAAAACTTTTAAATTTATCTAGTTCAATGTTTGGTGTCTATTGATAATAGTGACCTCTAGCGAGGATAATGGGATATTTAGTGATATTGTGATTTAATAATATTAGGTATTCTGTGACTCAACTTTAATTCTAAGCAGAAATAAGTGATATTTGTGCTGTTCTCATCGGTTTATAACGCTATTGTAGCAACTGGAATGTTTTAAATTACAAATAAATTCGATATGGTAACAACAAGACTATTTATTTTAGTTTTCGTCACATTTTTTCGATACAACGACTAACATAGGAATATATCGTTAGGAAACTTGCAACAACACCCTGGTCCTTCGATGGGCTCACCATCTGTAATCTTTAGGGGTCAAAAAATATGTGGGTACTTCCAGCAACTAAAAACCTTCGAGAATAAAGCGTGGGCGTATAATTAGTAAATCTTAAATGGATAATTGCGTTATTTGCGCTGAACCAGAAGAATACGATTCTTAATTGCGGATGAACTTTTGTCACACATGAGGAAGTATGGGATATAATCGGGAGCCCACCGATTGGGAGATGGTTTTAAGCTAGTGTCCACGTAACAGTAACTTAAGTAACAGTAACAGTCAGAATTTTTCAAGCCACCCAAGGGGTATCTGACATGGCTTAACTTCTATTATGTGTAAACACGAAATCCGGGACCAACAATTAAACGTTCCATCCCAAACATGGAAGCGCTCCTGATATAATGCTACTAGGTGGTCATGACTGACTGACCGCTCCCAACGTGTCTAAACCATTGTGATGATTATGCGTAAGTATAACCCGCCTCGAAATCAAGATTATGCACATAACCCGACTTCAAAAAGTGTTACAGGATGCGCTCGGATTATTCTTATCAAGTGCACTATGAGATTTGACCTTGTAGTCAGATAACTTCTATCAATTACCATGTATCCGTCTGATAGAATCTGCTTGGTGGAAGTCCTTTCGCCTACACAGCGATAACCATCGACGTGGACTATTTATGGCATAACAACAAAGATATATTTATATATAAACAGGTAGTTAGATATCTTACTGGAGCGCGGAAACTGAGGCCGACAAATGTAGTTAATTAACCACATTATATTTAGTCGCATTGTATTTCAAGTCGTATTTCATATAATATGATATGAATGATAAGGACAACTGTCTCTTTCTTTATCATTCATTCCGTAGCATCTTTCGCCGTCATTGTTGTATCCTATAAATACGATAAGTGGTAAGTATGTATGTACATCACATTTCAGCTAATTGCTGTCCACTGGTGCACAAAAGCCTCAAGGAGCGCCAACCATTCCGGTCTTGGGCAGCCTGCATCCATCCACTGCCAGCCACCTTCTTTAGGTCATCGGCGCCCTACACTTCGTTTGCCTAAACGCGGTCTCCACTCCAATACGTGTCGACTCCAGCGGCCATCAGTCCGCCTGGAGACATGACCGGCCCACTTCCACTTCAGCGTACTGATTCTCCGCGCGATGTCGGTGACTCTCGTTCTCTGTCGAATGGCTTCATTTCGAATTCTGTCGACCAGAGAAACCCCGAGCATCGCGCGTTCCATTGCACGCTGAGCGACTTTGAATTTGTGGACTTTGTATGTACATGTTGTAGCCATTCGTAGCGGAACAATATCCAAACGAGCGAAGTATGAATATAACTCATCTATAGTTTAATAGCTTCATTCGAACAACGTACCTATCTGCTCGAGTCATTCAGATGATGTATTTATGGGTAATCCAAGTGTCATGCGTTCCGTCTTCATTATAGCGTTTACTGCTATTGTTTTATTGTTGCGTGTCGCAGTGCAGAGAGAACTGCAATTGGCGAATTGGGTCATGTTTATTTCTGTCAAAAAATATAAGCAATGAAAAAATACATTTCTTTATAATATCTAAAGACATAATAAAAACAACTCTAAAGAGTAAAAAACCGACTTCAACGAATAGCACTAACAATATAGTCGATGTAGGTACAATTTTAAAACTTTTGTTGGTTTTTAAAAACCACTTGACCGATTCAAAGTCAAAGTCAAGTCAAAGTCAAAAGTTTTTGTTCAATGTTGGGGCTTATAGGGTGTTATTTATATGGTTAGCAGAGTATTCGTATTTTAGTGAGCAGAAAAATATAATCTGTAAGCAGAAATAGCTAATTGGTCAGTAACTCATGGCCAGCAAACAATACAAAACCAACCAATGGCAATTTATGTCATTCTGGATGGCTGTAATTATTTTTGAGCTGCAATGAGCTGCTACTGTTTAATAAAATTTTGGTAAGCACTCAGAGGGGAAACCAAAAAATATTTTTTGAGCTTCATATAAAAGTAGCAAAAATAATCTCAGCAAACTTGTCATGCGCAAAATGAGCGCATTCCTTACATAGATTAGGAAGGACTTTGGATTATGCAACTTTTATGATTATGATTATTATTACGATTACAAGTATCTAGTGGTGGTGGTGGTGGCGTTGGTGGTTTAAGTGGCAGTGGCAGTGGCTGTGGTGGTGGTGGCGGTGGTGTTGGTGGTAGTGGTAGTGGGCGTGGAAGTGGGGTGCAGGAGTGGGTGTAGGAGTGGGGTGTAGGAGGGCGTAGGAGGTAGTAGGGGTGTAGGAGGTAGTAGGAGGGGAGTGGGAGTGGGAGTAGCTATAGTATAATTTTTTACGACATGTTTTCTCTGCTGTTCAACCATGAAGTCTTGCTGACCAAGTAGTTATTTTGCGGACTCCACCGCTTCTTTATGTATAGTGGAAGATTTCGAAACATTAAAAATGGGACCACCCCTCGACTATGATCTACCAAACGAAAAAAGAATGATCAAAATCGGTTCATAATTGGCGAAGTTATGAACATACATAAAAAAACATACAGTCGAATTGAGAACCTCCTTCCTTTTTGAAGTCGGTTGAAAATGTCTCCCAATGAGGAACCATGTGGTACAGTGCCCAGAAGACTGGCCGCATTCCTTCTCTAGATCTAGCTAATCATTTGACAGATAACTGAGAGTCCTCTGGTCACCTGAAGGCTTGACCAAAAAAACAGACAGCTCTTATATGCTGCCGCGCCTCCGGACCCACCGGTCAAAGAAAGCAATATTTTGCCGTGCGGTTTTGCTAGTAAAACATACGTAGGCGTTTAAATATCCTAGCATTCGCTCTATTCGCAGGGGCGGTCAGATTACAGTCAAAGTTAAAATGTTTTGTTCAAAAAAGGGACATGCTAGCTTATTGAACGTCATTTCAACTCCACCGCTTCAGCATGTTTGGATGAGGAGAAGAAGCGGGGGAAGAAACTCCTAAAGACAGTATTCTTTTAATAAATTCTTACTTAGATAATACTGAATTGGGTTACATAATTTCGTAAATTTTCGCTGTCGTATTGATCTGTGCTGAAGGAAATATGTTGCAAGCATCATTGTCATTTATAAAATCTGCATAGATAAAGTTACCACTGGATCTTGGCAAATTAGTTGGATCTGGGAAGACTTGTAATCCCCCAGATATGAACTGATGATAATTTCGGGTCGCCATTTGTATTTAATTCCTGGAGATACCCAATTTCACCAGCATATTTTAGACCCCCAATAGTGACAGGTGCGTTAGTTTTAAAAAAACATTGGTGCATGTCCTCACCTGGCTTCGAAACCTGTCTGTAGGTATGTCTGGTTAAATTTCCAGTAAATGCCTTTTATAAGAAGCAACATAGAAACTGGTAATTCCGGTAAGTCTAACCGTCCGTCGTAGGTGGCTTATAGAGGAAACTGAAGTACACTGCCAATTGTAGGATTAAGATATCGTAGCTCGTGCTATAACAGAACTATAACAATCAGCTGATAAGTGCAGGTGCGGCACTTCCGCGGGGGCGCGGCGTCCTCATCTGTTTAAGAATAATGACTGTTTACTGAGTACTTTGTAGCAGGGCTTGGGATGTGTTATAGAAGGGTCCATCGGTAGTGAGGATTCTCATGCAGAATATCAAATTGGCAATTAAACTCAAACTCAAAATTCTTTTATTTCAGTAGGTATCAAAATACACTTTGAAATGTCAATATAAACAAGGCACACCAGTATTCAGTCGGTGAGGTTAGGTCGGATTAGCGGATCATTAAGTATTTAATACAGTGCTGTTTTTCTGTAAAACTCGCAGTGACCAACCCATTACCTGAAAATCCCGAAACCCTAATCGCCTCTAAATATTTTGATGAAATTTTGTATAAAGATACAGCATAGTTGTATTTACGGTAAAAACGCAATTTTACAAAAGAAATATTAAATAATATCGCCACTCACTGGCAGATGGCGTTAGAGACACGAACGAAGCTTGGTCTCCCAGATATTAATATTATAATCACTATATGGTGTGAGGATAGATGGATGGATGGATGTTACTTTTTTCGGCAAAAACGACTTACAGGATTTTGATGAAACCGTAATAAAATAAAGCTTATGCATCAGAATAACATGTAGCTTATCGTACGACCTAGCAAGACTATAATTCTACTACCTATAATCAAAGGCAATACCATACCCAAATATTGCAGTGGTTATACAATAATACTGCAACGGTAGAAATCACAGGAGCAGTGATAGCCATACGGTTAAAGAGCCAGCTTCTTATTATGATAATCAGTGAGGCTCGGGCTCAAATCCTGGCATGTACAGTCAAGAGCACGATAAGCTTGACACTTTGGACTTTGACCCGGCCCTGTATTCTATGGCGCGCAGGACAAATCGGAGCTCAGCTTAAACTGGTAGTGTCAAGCTTGACTTGCTCTGCTCTTGACTGTACCAACGACTTTTTCAAAAACTTATGTATACATTCATCACTAGTTCGACGATGAAGAAAAACATTGTGAGAAAATCAGCAGGTCCCAGAATTAATTCCTGGTCCGGCGATGGGCTCACCACCCACCTATCACGTTTAGTGGTCGTATATACCTCGTGAAAAAGTGGGTATTTCAGGAAATCTTTTCAGGAAACCTTTCCTGGGTAGGCATAAAATGTGTAAGATTATGTAGTAGGAGTCAACAGTAGCGTGCACTTGATTAACATTGTCAACAGATGGATGAAGGAGTGCCTTGGGGATATAATTGGAGAGTGGGAGGTGCGACAAATTGGACCATGATTGGCGTCACAAATTGATTGTCCAATAAACTCTTGCATCACTTCATAGATCGACGTGTTGGAGGACGTTCTATCTATTATAATATAAAATGATAAACTGACTGACTGATTGGTGAAGTATCAACGCACAGCCTAAACCGCTGGGTATAGAGACTTGAAATTTTGCACATAGATAGCTTATACAGTGTAGGCATCCACTAAGAAAGGATTTTGCTGAATTCAACCCTTAGGGGTGTGAAATAAACGTACGCGAGCGAAGCCGCGGGTAAATCTAGTGAAATATAATTTACCATTCAATCGGGTTTACACTTTTTTCGCATCTTATCCCCAGAGAGTTTTCTTCAGAGGATTTGCTTATAAAGTAAGTTGCAAAAACACACAGAAGCGCCCCAAATCTAAACAGTCATCAAAGACAGAGCTGACACCAACTTTTTCAAAATTTTCTACCTAAGACACCTATGTCTTCCAATGTGAGGCAATGTCCCTCTTGGGGATATGAAGTCAGGACAGAGATTTAGTATTGACGGGCCTGTTGGCTCTGTTGGTAGTAACCCTTGCCTTCTGACTCGAAGGTCGCGGGTTCTATCCCCACTCGGGGCCAATATTTGTGTGCATGAACATATCTGTTGGCTTCGTGTCTGGTCGTTTAATATTATTTTATTTGTGTATATTTATTAGTTGTCTACCCATAGAACAGGCCCTGTCTAGTTTAGAACTAAATAACTAATAACCGTGTGTGATTATGTCCCACAATTTATTATTATTAATAATTATACATAGACAATAAATAAGGCCTCAGTTTTGGGGTCTGGGTTTCCTGGACCGTTGACTCAGAGATAGTATGCGTATATAAGTTTACACGTAGTATGTGTAACGCTCACGTGGAAGATAAGAAGTTGAGGCTCATCACTTATGAAACCCGAGAGACCCAGAAACATGACGTGACCAGGTTACGGGAGCTGTAAAAATAGCACCATGGGTAATGTTGAGTCCGATAAAAATATTTCATACATCCAATCACAGGATATAGATACGTTTATAATCTGGATAATATGTAAATATTACTAGCTCGACGGTGAAGGAAAACATCGTGAGGAAACCCGCAGGTCCTAGAATTAATTCTGAGGCATGTGTAACAGACTCGGCTCGGCGATGGGCTCCTTTGGGTCCAAGGAACATCTCGTGAAAAGTGGGTATATCCAGAAATGGAATACCTCTGCCTACCCCCTCGGGGATGAAAGGCGTGAGATTATATTTTTTTAATGTAAATATTACTAAATAGCACTAAATGGCTACAGTGTTGCCAGATGTCAGAGACAATAGTTGCACGATCTTTACTTTTGGCTCACTATTGAACAGTATCGATAATCAAACTTTATTCAAGCACTAGCTGTTGCCCGCGATTATAGCCGTGAAAACGTAACAAACAGACAGTTACTTTCGCATTTATTATATTAGATTAAGTTTAAAAAAGTGACGTGAATATAATTTATTTATAGAAGCTTACCAAACTTGTTATGAAGTAGAAGATGCTCTAGCATGAAGATAAGAACCGAAGAGTCACACTCAACGGAATGTTAATCTCGCCCAATAAATACTTAACATTCCTTAAACCTGAAAACAAGAATAAATTTTGCAAACATAAGATAACATTTTTATTGACACTGGTGACAAAAAAATATACTTATCAAGTTAAAATGACATTAATAACCCAGTGAATAGAGAGCTGATACCTTACAAACGGTCCGGTAGTTCTAAATTTTTTACATGTTGTCTAGGATGGTTGTTAAGTGTTTAAAATGCAAAATGCACAATTCCCCCTCCTCTGCGCCCGCCGCCATCTTGAAAAAACGGAAAAAAATCGGCACTTTTTTTAGATTTTCACTTATATCTTTGTCTCGGTGCATTTTAGCTACAAAACAGTTCTATTCAATGTTGTAGAGAATAAAATTCCCTATAATATACGTCTTAAATTTTGTTTGTAGGGCAGATAGTTCACGAGATATGATATTTTAAAAAATATAAAAAAATACGCATTTTCCGGAAATTTTTCAAACTTATCAAATAAACAATATGCCGTTGTTTTCATTTTAATGCTTACTGCCCCCTCCGTAAGGTTTGTTAAAAAAAGTATACATCCATTTTGTAGGTAATTAAATTCCCTACAATTTTTATTCTTATACTTGTTTTTCTCAAATAGGCCAACATTGAATTACAGCGTTCTAATGTTAGAAGTTTGAAAAATTTCCGGAAAATGCGTATTTTTTTATCTTTTTTAAAATATCATCTCGTGAACTATCTGCCCTACAAACAAAATTTAACACGTATATTATAGGGAATTTTATTCTCTACAACATTGAATATAACTGTTTTGTAGCTAAAATGCACCGAAACAAGGTATAAGTGAAAATCTAAAAAAAGTGCCGATTTTTTTCGGTTTTTTCAAGATGGCGGCGGGCGCGGAGGAGGGGGAATTGTGCATTTTGCATTTTAAACACTTAACAACCATCCTAGACAACATGTAAAAAATTTAGAACTACCGGACCGTTTGTAAGGTAACCCCCCTTATTTGGTCTCTATTCACTGTACTATTAAAGTTAAAAGTAATTTTGATGAAGCGGAGATGTGCCGGGATCGTAGCAGGTGGCGGTCTTTTGTCTCTGCTTACGACTCCGTGAAAGAGGCGTGAGCACTGATCATATCTATGTAGACGTTTCCGACGCTTCTATGTATACTCTAAAAGAGTTTATTTTACTTGTTCTGTGATAAAATAAGGTCCTACATCTTCCTAATCCAATAAAACTACAGCTAAATGATGATAGTCGTAACTAACGCGAAATGGGGCGACGTACCGAGAATTACATAATTTAAATAAAACAGAGCAAACTATGAGATAATATTTGCACAGCGAGCCCATGTGTGTAGAGCAGTAGCAGCCGGTGATATCATCTTTAGTGCGGAGCTACAGGTCTTTTCGCCGTTATTTAATTTAATAGACTCTTAAATAAAACATTCACTCCTTATACCAAGGGGATTGGCCGAGGTCTTTCCTGGATCTACCCATGTTTCACGTATTTTTAGCTCTTAATCTGTGAGCCCACCGGCTCCCGGAGGGTCTGTCATTACCAACAGCTACTGAGGAGCAACAGGTGCTGCACTGACGAGAGGCTGCTCACATCCTTTCGCCGGAAGCTTCAGGATCAAGTTTGGAGCCTTCGGGTTTCCTAACGAGCTTTTCCATCACCGTCGAGCTAGGGATTCATGTACTTATACGTAAGTTTTCAATAAAAAGCAAGTATTTATTTACAGAGGTATTCCATACCTGAAAATACCCACTTTTCATTAGTATATTCGACCCTTAAAAGTGATAGGTTTTAAGGCCATCGTCGGACCGGGTCTGTTACACTTGCCTCAGAATTAATTAAGAAGAATAGAAGAAAAAAAGAATTATGGGACCTGCGGGCTTCCTCACGATGTATTCCTTCACCGTCGAGCTTGTGATGAATATGTACGTAAGATTTGAACCCGAGCTTCACTGATAAATATCATGAGAAGCTGCCTAACCCTAAGGCTATCACTGGGTTCGATTCTGCATTACAGCGACTAAACTTATTTTAGTTTATTCCTGTCTTTATTTTACGTCAAAAAAAGAAAAGGGATAGAAGATAACCTACCGAATTTAGTCCTGCCTGTCAGAGGCTGTATTTTAGTCGAGACTTATTTACTTATGCACTAAACACGTTATGAAATGCCTTAGTTGACAGGACTAATTTTAATTTGACAGGACTAAATATCACTCGTCTCTTTTCTTCTCTATGAGAAAGAAAATGACAGGACTAAACTAAAATAAGTTTAGGCGCTGTAATGCAGAATCTAACCCACTGCTATTTCCTTTAGCATTTTGAATTATTAGCTAATCAAGTTTGTCTATGAGCATAGGCTTGCCATAGTTAAAAGGTACTCAAGTTCCGAGATAAGTCAATTAGACAGAGATAGGGGCGATTGGCAGAGCACTTCTATTAATTAACGAAATTGAAATAGGCTGGGGATTACGTAAACAGGAATGGAATTTCGTTGTCTGTGCATTCGAGCATCTCCTATATCACTTATAAATGGGAGAGGTCTTCTTATAGCAGTTTACTATGGAATGGAATGGAATGGAATGCAGAATGATTATCTGTAATACCTCAAATCTGTACATGATTCAGGATCATTTACTGCTTCCTTAGGTTAGAAATCTGCAATCTTTTTTTGAAACAGAAGCTTAAAAATAACTTTCAGTAATAGAATGCCGGTTCTAAATCCCTTTGAAAGAACAACTAACTTTTTTGACAAAAATTCGTTCAGATTTGACATCACCAAAGACGATGGAAAGAAAAAACAAGATAAACCAGCTCCTGTTGGGTTTTAACGTTTTGCCTGGCTGGTTTCTGGCTTTTCAGGTTTACTTTACTTGTGTAGCTTCAGAATAATTTCCATCGTGTCAAGATATTGATCATGGCTGGAATTGGGTAGTTGACAGCATCTAAATTAAATTGCGAGTAGTCATACATTAAAAAGATTATCTCAAAACACCTCAAAATATGTATTTCGATTTTCAATTTACAATAATAGCAAATTAAAAAATAATAAAACAATCAAAAAAAGTGCTGCAATTGAGTACTAGAAACTATGACGTCACGGTTTGCTATTCCAGTACATTTTCCATAGTAAAATTTCGTTTTGACATATCGTAAAAAGTAGCTGATTTGACTAGGTAGGACACAACCCTATTAGACATAAAATAATTTACTAGGAATTGCGTTTACTGTTTTATCTGTCTAGTTATATAAGATATTTTTAAGGTTTCTTAATCTTAGTACATTTCCTTTTGGGCTGATCACTGTAATTATTTCCGCTTCGATGACCCTTGCTATATTAAGGATAGTCTTTAGTCAGTGCAGCACCTGATGCATGTCAGGTGTTGGCGCATAAATGGACCCTCCGGGAGCCGGTGGGCTCACAGATTAAAGGATAAGCGAAGTTTTTTGACTTGATAGCTTAGTATTGGAATTGATAAAATCCTGCCAAAGATTTGCTAGTTTAGCTAATCTAAGTAGGCAATCAAAATTGTAAGTTTGAGAATATTTTCCTCGCGGTAATTGGGTCACGCCGGAGTAAGGAGGCTGCAAACAAAGATTAGATATGCAGCACAAACAACCGATACCAGAGCGCCAACCTTTGCTGCCTCTTGGGTAACTTGTTTTCACAATTTTCTATCTATTCCCTATTAACATTTAGGTAGGTATAATGAAAAAGCTGAGCGAAATATGCACTCAGAACTTGTTTGAGTTTTCGATCAAAAGACGGTCCTAAGATTAAATAAGGGTACCTAATTAATATACCTGAAGGAGTTTTCAGTTTCGATCGAAAAAACTTTTGCGTATGCACTGTTTACCTCCACGATTCAGGTCTGTGGTTACCCCTCTACATTAGCGAAAGTAAGTAGGTATGTAGATGTGATATGTTTATAGAAAATTGCCAGCATTGAATGCATAAGGGTTAGATGGATAACTTTAATGGATGGTGCAGGGTTTGGTATAAGTGATTTATTTACTGTGCACTGACTGTGCCCCTCGCGGTTGCACTTTCAGCAGTACAATATACCCTATATCACTCAGGAACAGTGTAGCTTTCTGTCAGAGAAACAATTTGCAGAAGAAGATCATTACCTCCTACAAACATAAAATCAACTTTATCTCTTTATAGTATTAGTAAAATAATAATTCACCATGTATTCCTAACTCCAGCACGTATAGTTACGTTAATCTACAGCTGACCGAACAGACCATCAAACGCCGATTTAACAGTATACACCACTCTAATGTCATCATTATATATGCAATGTAAGTCTTACTGTGGTCTTACGCACAAGTGAGCTTCATTAATAAAGGCTATTTACACATCAATGTAAGCAACTGAAACGTAATATCCAGAGCTTATTAATCAGTTGAAGGTAATAATATAAGGATGTGGGCTATCCCCGCTCGGATTTTCCTTACTATTGTTTCATAGCCGTCATCGACATAGCAACTCTGTTATCTCAAAACGATCTCGGGTTCATATCGGGCAGTAACATCATATTAGTTTCCTTAAATGGCGAATAAAAGGTAATAGGTTTGATTCTGCTTTATAGCGACTAAACTTATTTTCTGTCATTTTCTTTCTCCTAGAAAAGAAAAGAGACGAGAGATCTTTAGTCCTGTCAACTGAGGCATTTCATAACGTGTTTTGTGCATAAGTAAAGAAGTCACAACTAAAATGCAGCCTCTGACAGGACTAAATTTAGTGCTGTCAGAGGCTGCATTTGAATTTGAATGAATTCGGTCGGTAGGTTATCCCTATCCCTTTTCTTTTTTTGAGGTAAGACAAAGACAGAACTAAACCAAAATAAGTTTGATCGGTGTAAAGCAGAATCGCTCCTGTACCAAATTAAAAACTTGTTTGAATTAAGAGTTTACTTTTATTAATCTAGAGTCAAAATCCTGTGGTACTGAATTCTATTGGACCAATCCGACTAATGTAGGCGGTAAATAACTGGAAGCTAAGACAGTAAATAAACTATAGTACTTTACAACGGTCCCGAAGCGAGCAAGACAGCCTCTACAGTGCCAGTCGTGCAAACGTAGTCTTCTCTATCATCTCGATGCCTTACAATGAGATTTATTTTTACCTCTTAAAGGATCTTATCTATTCAGATCGATTAAGTTTTATGATGTCTACAGGGGTTTGTGGTGTTAATCTACCCTTGTGTCTAGTTTTTAAATTTTCTTCTTGTTGTGGTGCAATACTTTTTAGTCCTGGTTAGGTTTGCAATACTTTTAAATATTGTTTATTAGTGAAACATTAATTAAGTTCCATAGATAAACTTAAAACATGTGGGTTCATGAAATCTAGTCTGTTTTTGGATCATTTAGGTTGAAAATAGTCGATTCAAAGGTGATTGTACTCGAAGAAATAGAGTTCGGAGCGACAAGTCAGTAAAATGTAAAATATTTGGTTGACAGTAGGTAAATATACTCGAACGCGTTAGTACCTACTTGGCACGTCCACGCTTTAGCAGACTTATTAAATTAGTGTGAAATCCTTGCTTGTAAAATCTTGACAGCAAACTGTCTCCTCCTCATTTGTAAATGCCCATAGAAAACACTTGTAGACTGTTATGATTTGATGATTTTAAGGCCCATCTGATTTACACGTGGTGTGTTTGAATCCCTTTTGCGCTCGTAAACGTTAAAACAGATAATAAATCTATCGCGTAATGTGTTTTTTACAGCCGTGGGAGGTGTAGGTGTGGTACAATTATTGCTCCAGTTTATATTTTAGGAAGACAATCAAGATAATTGCTATTGATATATAGCGCGAGTTTTGGCGCCTTTGAATTAACTCGTCATTGTTGGGCAACTGGTTTTTTATTCACACTTCGATTAACTTAGATTTAAACTAGTTTTTGCTCGAGACTTTGTCTACGTTCCAGGATAAAAAGTAGCCTTTCAACAAGATGAAAAATACACTGTCGAAATTCATTACTTTCGGTTCAGTGGGTTTGGATCGAAGTTGTAACTAAAACAGAAATACCACCCGGAAAGAGAAAACCAGCAGGTCCCAGAATTAATTCTGAGACATGTGTAAACACACAGACACCTATCGCGTTTAGGGGTCAAATATTCTCGTGTATATCCAGTAATGGTAAGTATTCTATTATTGGATATACCCACCTCTGACCGGCGGCTGACCCTATTGGGCAATCGATTAATTTGACATTAAATTGTAACAGCTTGGAATTTGTTCCAAATAATAATTTAAATTAGAATTAGAGACAACAGAGATTAACTCTGGCTATACGTCATCTCCTATTAATAAAAATGTTACTAGTAAAAGTAAAAAAATAAATTGCAATACCCTAAATAAAATAAACCTGGTGCATCAAAATATTCAAGGTATGTTAAGTAAAGAGCTAGAAATTGAACTATTTATGAACTGTCATAATGTTGATATAATGTGCATTACAGAACACTGGCTAAGAAAACACCAGTTCATTTTTGGTTTTAACCACCACCAGGTTGGCAGCTCATTCAGCAGGGAGGCCTCGATACGCGGTGGCTCTCTAATACTTGTACGTAACGGTCTGAAGTGTAAAGAGCGCGCGGACATTGTTGGGCTCTCTGTTGAGCGATCTGTGGAGATAGCCTGCACAGAGCTCGAGCGGCTTATTGTAATGAGCGTGTACAGACCCCCCAGTTCTTGTTATGAACACTTTGAGAAAATCATGGATGAAGCCATATGTAAAATTAGCAATAAAAATAAATACATTGTTGTTTGTGGAGATTTTAACATTAACCTTTTAGATACTTCATCCAGTATTGGTAGTAGGCTTGTATCATTTTTCAAATGTCATAATCTTGTAAATCTTTTTTCAGTGCCTACCAGAATTACTGCGACCACAGGAACATGCATCGATAATGTTTTTACAAACCTCGTGCCTGATGATACAGCCGTAATTAATAAATTATCCTCAGATCATTGTGGCCTGATGGTAACTTATCAGATGTATACTGAAAAGGCACTAAAGAAAGATATTAAATGCAGACCAGTAACGTGTACTCGCCTTCAGCAATTTAGAAATAACATAGAAAATAAACTTTTAGATTTTTCATACTGTGATGACCCTAATGATTTGTACAAGTCAGTATTAACACTAGCTAAGAACGAATGTAATAATGTTTTTAAAAATAAAAGTGTAAAAATCAATAACAATCTAATGTTCAGTGATTGGGCGACGGTGGGAATTCATAAAAGCAGACAAAGATTATATGAACTATACGAGGAAAGGACGTATAACACTAGTGATACCTTTTGCAATTATGTTCGTCAATATTCAAAAGTCTTTAAACGTATTTGTACCGCGGCTAAAGCTAACCATTTAAGTAATAAAATCAAAAATAGCACAGACATTGTAAAAACTACATGGAAAATTATAAATAGCGAGACTGGAAAATTTAAATCTCAACATTTTGACTTTCAGTTGAAAGTTAACAATAGAATTTTAAGAAATGATAAAGATATATCTGAAGTGTTTGTAAATTTTTTCTCTGATATTCCAGTCTCGACGACCAAGTCACTTAACTCGTCACCCGCACTCGCTGAATCGCTACTACAAGAACATACCACTGCATGTAATACACGCAATTTCGTATTCGATCATGTAAATCCTTGGGACATCCTAAAAGCATTCAAATCAATACAAATGAAAAATACTGCCGATCTCGACGGCTTATCTGTAAAAATCATATCATCCATAATAGACTTAATTGCCTCACCTCTAGCTTGTTTATTTAATAAATGCGTTGATGATGGCGTGTTTCCTGATCTGATGAAACATAGTAAAATTATTCCATTATTCAAAGCCGGTAGTAGATTAGACCCTTCTAACTTCAGACCAATATCAATTCTACCGACTCTTAGTAAAATTTTTGAGAAAATTATTCTATATCAGTTGAGTGCACATTTTTCTATCAACAGTATAATGTCTGTAAAGCAATTTGGATTTACTAGGGGTCGCTCGACAACCGATGCCGGTGTTGAGCTAGTAAATCATGTTTTTGATGCCTGGGAGGAGTCGCAGGATGCTGTTGGGGTTTTCTGTGATTTATCTAAGGCATTCGATTGTGTCCATCATGAAATTCTCATCAGAAAACTACGTCATTACGGAGTACAAGGCCGCGCTCTTGATTTAATAAAGTCCTACTTGAGAAGCCGGATACAATGTGTTGATGTAAACGGTTCAAGATCGTCTGGATCGGCGGTTTGTATTGGTGTACCGCAGGGCTCCATTTTAGGCCCCTTTCTATTTATGGTCTATATAAATGACCTACCCAACCGAGTGCAACATGATATTGTACTGTTCGCAGATGATACATCTCTACTTTTTAAAATTAAACGACCTATTAAGTCTTATGACAAAGTGAACAGTGCAATTAATGATGTTGTCAGTTGGTTTAAAGTTAATAATTTACTTCTCAATGAGAAAAAAACTAAATGTGTACATTTTTCTTTATCAAATATTAAACGAACTTTAAACTCAGTTACAGTTAAAAACGAAAAATTAGAATGTGTAAACACTACAGTATTTCTAGGAATAACTCTAGACTCTAAGTTACAGTGGGGACCGCACATTGATACGTTGGCGAAAAGGCTCAGTTCTGCTGCATATGCTGTAAAAAAATACGTAATATGTCAAGCGTAGAAACAGCTAGACTTGTCTATTTCAGCTACTTCCACAGCTTGATGTCATATGGCATTCTACTGTTCTATGCTGCTGATGTCCAGAGAATATTTATTTTGCAGAAACGAGCCATTCGTGCAATTTAAGTATAAAATGGGGTCTAGGATGTCTCTCAAGGAAATTAATATACTGACACTGGCGTCACAGTATATTTACGAAAACGTATTGTATGTTAAAAAAAATATATCACTTTACAAAAAAAATAGTGACAGACATTGTATAAACACTAGAAATAAGAATGAACTGGCTGCTTGTGTTAGTCGATTATCTAAAGTTACCAAATCCTTTAAGGGTCAATGTATACGTTTTTACAATAAGATTCCCATTGAATTACAAAATTTGCTTCTTGACAAATTTAAAATAATAGTTAAGCAAAAATTACATAAAAAAGGCTACTATAAAATTACAGACTACTTAGTAGACCAACATGTATGGGATTAACCGACTCGACGCTATGTAAGGCTATTAATTATAATTATTATTGTAAACGATATTTATTAGTAAGACATAAAAAAAGAGCTGCCCTTGAGTTTCTTGCTGGCTCTTTCGGGGTACTGCATTCGGAACCAGCAGCTCGTCGGTGGAGATGGGCTGCTGTTTGCATTTAGCCAATCTTCATGGACGAGTTTAGAGTGCCTTGTTATTATAAAATATTGACGTTTCTAAGTGTATATTTTAATACCAATAGAAAATAAACGATTTTTGAATTTTGAATTTTTTTGAATTCTGCCTACCCCTTCGTTGATAAAAGGCGTGAGATTGTTGTTGTTGTTTGTTTGTTATATTATAACAGACACAATGGTTGTTATGGCATTTATAGTATTGGTAAGGTTGTACCATAGCAGTGGACGTCGTCGTGACTGAGATGAAGATGAGATATAGTCCTAACTATTTCAACTTTCTGTTTTTCTTTTGAATCAGTAGACTAAGACGGATTCAGGCGTTATTCTATATTAACAAAATAATTATCACAAATACAGCCGCTACAAATAGTATATTACAGATCTAGGGAAGTAAAATAAGAAATGTCTCAGATTAGGTAGGTACCTACATGTAATTGTCGACCGAGGCGAAGCAGAGGTCTACAAATATGTATTATGAGGCTTTCTTATTTATTCCCGAGGTGGAAAGCGGCAACTTCGTTTAGCGCAGCGGGCCGAAAGTGCCGCGTTCCGCCCGGAGAGGTGAAATAGTAGATTGTTATACAAGGGTCAGAAGGAATCAATTCCCATACAAGGTGTTTAGACGCCCGAGCGTAGCGAGGGCGGATATAGTCCGAGTAGGAATTGATAACTTCCACCCGCGTTAAACACTCTACTTTTCATATCGAATACAAGGAAAGTAAACAAAAAAATGTCAACAATACAACATTACAAAAATTGAAAAATGCAAAAAATCAATAATACCTACAAAAAAACAAAAATGTCAACAATACAACCAAAGAGGTTCGAAGAAAGAAATTATTTTTCTTTTGAACGTCTTTGAATACAACATTACAAAAATAATATACAAACCCTTCCTCTTTATGTATTTATTAGTGTCGATGAAAAATAAGATTTAGAGTTTTGGAACAGCCTACTAAATTATTAGTCTTTTTTAAATTTTAAATATGGAACACGTCACCGCCGCGCGCAGGTTATTTTTAGTTGTTTATACCTACACTCCCAATGCCGCACGTTTTTTTTTAATCGATGTAAAAAGTTTAGTATCAGACCACCTTACGAAATGTACTACTATTTTTTTTTAATTCATTCCCGCCCTAAGGCCGGAAGCAATTACTATGAGTCTTTCCCGACCGAGGGCGGGACTCATAGCCCTGAATCTCTCTGTGAATCGAATCATCGCTTCCGACCCGGTACTCAGATCAAACATACAGTACTTTCGGAGTATGAGATATGAAAAACATATTTTTTCACTGGCAGTCGTACAGCATTTAAAAATGTAGTATTAAATGCTACGTTCCTTCGTAGAGACACAGCCAATTTGAAGAGTTACCTATCTGTCGATTTAATTATTCTGTGCCATTAACTTCCAAAACCACATTTTTTAAACGTAACAATGATAGTGACGCATGTGCCTGTTACACACGACGCAGGAATGTCGAAGGTCGCTTCAGGGTCACCCTGGAAACTTAATGTGCAAGTGAACAAACATCCAATAATGTATACACTTGTTAGTTACGAGTACCTCCGATTATCATTTTAGGCATGTTGTAGTTCTTTTTGAGTTTTCGTTCGCTTTCTTAGCCATGAAAGAAAAAAATGAAGAATATTTATGATGTGCGATGTTAGTGTGCCAAGCAGCTTAAGCTTCTTCTCACAGGTGTGACCTACATCGATCAAGATAGTGGAATTGTCATATCCATAGGTAGAATCTCAAAAAGTGTAAATGCAAACTTAAAGTTTGTCCTAGGTTCCTTATGCGATGCAGTCATCGGTTAAGATTTCCAGAAATTCTCAGGGAACAAAGAACAACAGGATCCGCGCAGGCAACGCCGCCTCGTACCTGCTAATGATAGTAATACATGAGAAAGTGTGGTTGCTATCTTCTAGTTAACGATAACAATTTACGTGATTTTTTGCATTGACGTATTTAATTTGAGGACAAGATAGGCTACTTTTTGTCTCTGAACGCGGACGAAACACCGCCGCCGACGCAAAGCTAGTGGTGAAGTATATCAACTAAAGGGAGGAGGGATAGATGTAGACTGAAAACGCGGTAGATTTTGGAATTGCCAAGACGAACAAATTCTACACATGAAACAATGAAGCATGAAAGTGCATGAGTAATTATAATAGTGTACCTTTTTTGAAGACCTAGAGACGAAGACGATACATATATTAGTACAGCTGCAAAATATGCAACTGAGTCAAGTTTTGCACCAAAACCAGATAATATTTAAATTGCAGTGACCTGAATCTTTTAGTTAATAATAAAGGTCGCTCATACTCCACGTAGGTATGCTACATAATAAGCTAATTTCTACAGTATTTTTTCAACTCTCATTATATTATTTTGGGCCCCCTGAATATTCCGCCCCCACAGATCCGGGGCTGCCTCATGAACCGTAATGTGGATTTCTATTGCCGCTATAGATAAAAAAAAATTGAAGGGTAAATCCACATAGAAGAGACGTTTTTTTTTATTGTTCAGTGTCGGCTGTTGTTTTATTTGGGACGATGGATCGCCACTTTGCCCGATCTTTGCACACTTCCCTCGCTTCCTTCACATTCATAAGCCTTTTCATGCACGCTCTTTTATTCTTCGCACTCTTGACCCCAGCTTTTTGAAGGACGTCACTAATTTGATCCGTGAACGTCCTTTCTACATTCGCACCATAAATCTCTTTCGTTACTCTTCTTTCATCCGTATGGTTCTAAATGACCAAACCAGCTTAACATACCCTTTTCTATCCTTGTCACTACATCTTCTTTCAAACCACATTTCTCTCGTATATCCGCATTCCTATCATATATTATCAGGACAAGGTTTGTATAACATAGGTATATTTTTAGAAGCACGGGAGATAGAGCGGGTTGCTGGGTTATCATATTAGAAGTAGAATACGGAACCCATTGTATCAAGTGTGGCAAAATGCGAGAAAATCTCACAGAGCTTACGGAAGCGGTCGACTCGGTGGTTTGGGTATCAAATGCCACCGTGATGGTGGACAACTGAATCAAGTAGACAGCACAGTGTAACTTAAGTCATTAGTATTGTTACAAGGATTGAGGCATTTGGAGGCCTCAAAAAGTTTTTGGGGTCCTAGAAAAACCACAAATTCTCAAAGCTCAGATTATGTTTGGATTCAATATGTACTTAGACTTATAAGAAGTTTATTTCTGTAGGTAATTTTAAATTACATTTTGTATAGTCAATAGTCTATGGAGTAAACCATTCCAAAAAAAGCATTTTGATGTTTTGATTTATCATCATCATCATCATCAACCCGTAACAGCCCACTGCTGAGCTAAGGGTCTTTCCTCGCACACGAGGAAGTATGGGCTTTAATCTCCCACGCAAGCCCACCGCGGATTGGGAGATGGTGTTAAGCTAGTGGCCACTTAACAGTCAGAATTTTGATTTATAATTTCTAGTAAACCATGCTTTCTTACATATGGCACAGAATAAGTAATAGTACTAACGTACATATGGCTTTTGTGAGTCAACGTCCCGGTATTTTTATTTGATTGTAAAATTAGGGTATGTTTTTCAGCTCTATGTATCTGAGCATATATCGTCGGCGCAGCCTGTAGTCTGTTGGTGTAGCCTAAACAATCTTACAGAGTTTACACAAAAAGAGGGTAGTTTGTCATTTCAATGGTTGAAGCCCCTTTTCACACGTTCCGGTTTCGGCCGGGCCGGCGCGCGGCGAAGTATATGGCCATGTACGTTCGCTTTCATACGTACCGGCGGGCAACCGGGCAATCGGGCATACATTTCGCCGCCGGACCGGTACGCCGGACCGGCGGAAACCGGTACGTGTGAAAAGGGGCTTACAGTTGGATTATTCTGGTGTTCCAGTGATCAAATGTATGTATTTAGGTACTTCATTTTGATTCGTATTTCGTAAGCGAGGCCCTTTGGCGTTAATGGGCCCTAAACATCGGGTATTCCTGCTTGGAAATGTTGATTCGGCCCGGATTTGTAAATTAAACCACATCATCGCAAGCTTCTTACGGTGTTAAACAAAAACTTGAAATCAGCGGTACAAAAAAAGTGGCACCAAGACAGGTATAGACGCGAAAAACACTAGATACCAGCTGTGGTTTGGGTATATACCTAGTCGTATAAAAAAGGAATATGAAACTGAGATGTGCAGAGCAATGTCAAAGTTTTTAAAACTGTTTTATAGTAGGTACATAGTGGTGATAAGTAGCAGAAAAGATTCGTTTTACCATTGGTTTCTATAAGCATAAAGAGTTATATTTATAAAAATAAAGAATTAAAATAGTACATTATGATACAAGTGTGCTAAGTTGACCATTATATACAAGGCGATATTGTGTGCGCACGAGCGAAAGCGAGTGCGCCATAAGAAAGCCGCGTATATTATGGTCACAGGCACACGTGTTTCATACGACGTTTTTCAACACACTTGCTTAAAACGACGTTTTTCTGAGAAAGAATGAGCGTTCTTGCCGGTTTTCCATTAAAAAAATTTTTCATACTTACATTCGGCAAAAGACTATCACACGCGTTTTTCGCCTCGTTACGTATATCCGGCGGAGTTAATAATAGGTTTTCTTCATTTTCTTCACTTGAAGTAGACATTTTCGTTAATATTAAACTTCACAATTTAATCCAAACTTTGTCACAGCCGACAATTATTTACGAAAAATGGCGCGTTGTTTTTTTTCTTGCCGCGATACCGATGCGCGCGCAAGGCTAAGGTGCGAACTAGATCGGCCAACAGCCAAGATTAAAAATATAATTAAATTTAAATGTAATGTTTAAAACAGAAAAAACAGAAATTTTTTAATGAATTTAAGTTATTTTTTAATAATAAAGCTGGATTTACCATTTACTGTTATTTTTCGCATAAATACTATTTGTTACTAAAATAAAAAGTTATAACCCGACTAAATTATATCGCTTCTTCTTCTTCTTACTTACGACTTGGTACTAGGGTACAAATGTAAATTGGTCGGGTTAATAAACTAAAGGCACTAGTGCAATAATTTACTGAAAAAGCACGTTTAATGAGGTCGAAGATGGATCACGCTTGCTTAATTCAGGAGTTTACAGTATGTTCTTTATTAAAACGGTTATAGTCCACAACAGTTGACTAATTACAATTTATAATGTTTTTTTCAACACACTTGCTCAAAACGACGTTTTTATTCCACTGATTTTTGGCTCATAATCCTAGATATTAAACGTGTTTAAATCAGTGGAATAAAAACGTCGTTTTGAGCAAGTGTGTTGAAAAAAACATTATAAATTGTAATTAGTCAACTGTTGTGGACTATAACCGTTTTAATAAAGAACATACTGTAAACTCCTGAATTAAGCAAGCGTGATCCATCTTCGACCTCATTTTTGCTTGACACCGAGTAAGATAGTGGCACAATGAGATAGTAATAGCTGATTTGCATTAATCTGGTATTCCGATCCAGTCCTAAAGTCCCGTGGCACTGGATTATAAGAGGGGATTTATATAAATCAGGCATAATGAATTAACATCAAATAGAACACCCACACTAGGCATATCTATATATTAAAGTTCTCAATTCGACTGTATGTTTTGTTTAGGTTTGTTACCTCAGAACTTTCGACTGGGTGAACCGATTTTGATGATTCTTTTTTTATTTGAAAGCTGGTGCTTTCCGTGTGGTCCCAGTTTGGTTCAGTTGTAATGATGGGTTCCATGAGAAAACCATATTAGTTGAAGTCGGTTTCTTACTCTTTAGAGATCTATGTTATTGTTGCTAGATTTTCACGGATTAACAGTTGAACGGATCGAAGGTGACAGCCTATATTTTGAAAAGATAGAGGATATGCTACTTTTTGTTTAAAACTATAGTAAGTAATATTATATGTCATATATGTGTTACAGTTTATGACGTAGCCTAGTTTTTGTTTCGGAACTCGGAATAAAGTCGGGGGCAAAAGCTAGTTAAAAAATATACACCTCTATTTAGGCATATTAAAGGATTTGGAAGATCAGCAGGTTAAGACATTGATGTAGGTGATGACAACCGCGCAGCAGTTTGCACAGGTGTTCTGTTGCGAATGTGTTTGCGCATTTAACAAGTTTTGTAATTTGACATTGAAAGTGTAATCACAAAAGTTATTATAATGCCTTCAAATATGCGTTATAATTATGTGTGCTATAGGATTTTTTTTCTAGATTCCTGAAGTTTTCCCTTTGCTCTATGATGTGAGGAAACCAGAATTAATTCTGGGACCTGGACCTTTGTGTCTGGTCGTTCAATATATTTAAGTATGTTTATCAGTTGTTTAGTACCCATAGTACAGGCCCTAGTTTGGGACTAAATAACCATGTGTAATGTGTCCAATAATTATTTAAAAAAATCTGAGACATGTAGAAACAGAAACATCCCGGTCCGGCGATGGTCTCACCACCTATCACGTTTTGAGGTCCAAAAAATATCTAGTAAAAAGTGGGTATATCCAGTAATGGAATACCTCTTCGGGGTTAAAAGGCGTGAGATATGATTATTTTTATTTATATGTATAGTATTATGTGAAGTTTTTCAAAGACCATTTCTCAGACGTCGGCACCCTACCAATGACTCCTGGTGTTGCAAAATGGATCATTCGATTTCGCATTTTGTTTTTTGAATTATATTGAAAAAATTTAGTCTATAATATAATCCAAATTTTAAACAGAAATGCAAACCGATTTCAACGAATAGAACTAAAAAGAGTAGGTACTATTTGCATATTATTCAACATCGATTACCTACTGTTACTAAACCTATTACGGTGACAGCGAGTGATTTGCTATGTCCGTTGAGGACTTCTGTTCTCCACCTAAAATTCTTCATCACAAAACTTACATGGGACCACCCTTGAAGTAAATCAACTCAAACAAAAAAAAATAGAATAAAAAATAAAAGTAAATAAAAAATCTCACGCCATAATATCCCCGAGATGGTAGGTATTCCATTTTCGGAAATTCAAAATTGGTTAACATTTGACGGAAAAACGGATTAACATAGTACAAAAACAACATACGTGACGAATTGACAACCTCCTCCTTTTTTAATTAGGTACTTACTTATTGGGAAAAGTAGAACTTCGTTTTTGATTTCGGTACGGTTGGAAAAAACGGCAAAGGTAAACGTTTATTTAACGATCAGTTTGTGTTTTCCCCGTTTGGAGAGCCATGCTTCGGCACGCTTGGGCCGGCTCGACCGGAGTGATACCACGGCCTCAAACCAGCGTAAAGCACCGCTGGCATTGCATTTCGCTGAGTGAGTGAGGTAACCGGAGGCCCTAACCCACCGTCCCCCTACCGAAATACATCATCTGTTAAAATTTCAACTGTCTTACTATCACGCTTCATGAACCTGGTGACAGACGGACAGACAGACAGGTAGCGAAGTCTTACTAATAGCATCCCGTTTTACCCTTTGGGCACGGAACCCTAAAACACACACACACACAAAATCACGTAAAGATTTAAAGACATGTCCTACCCTAACAGTGAACAAATAAATGCACAACACAAAATGTATGAAATATATTCAATTCATTTCAACCACACAACGTACCTAGTTGTTCAACTTGATTTGGTAGAGTTCATTATGTCATGCTTGATAAGCTGCAATATGGTACAAAATCTGAATAAATTCATTTATATGTATAGTCGTAATTAGATAAAGCGAGCATGCGCTGATTGAAATTGAATTGTAATTGTTCCACCCGGAGATAAGAGGCACTTGTAGGAGCAAATAAAATCTATCGGAATACTGTCACAGATAAAAATAACTAAACGCAATTAAATCTAAATGAAGATTCATACGCAACGGTAACACCAAAACGCCCAGAAACGAACCAAACGTAAACAATGTAGAGCTTAAACGAGCGCAATAAACAAACATTTAGGTAAAGAATAACATCCACTAATAACGTAACGGAAGCACCACCGATCTAAGTGGAGGAGTAAATGTGCGCGCGCGTCGCTTTGGATGTTTGTCCATTGATAAAGCTCGCAATTTCAAGTGTCAGTCGCGAGCGTGCCGCCGTCCGGAGCGGACTTGCCTTCTCGGTCGCAGTCCCGCGTAACTTGTGCCCGATCTGAGCTCGCACCCTGAACTCCCGACTCCTCACCACGGCTGCGGGAGCCGTCCATCCAGCAATCCAGTGGCATGGTATGAGTGTTTCATTCCCGCCAGGATTTATTCTAGTCCGGATGGGACCAGGGTGATAGCCACCTATTGTCTCATAGACCTAGTGATAGGTATCGTATTACGTAATGTTAAAATTTTTTTCTGACTCAATTCTGCATGTTCCTTCTTATAAGTACACTATTATAAGTTCATGTAATCTCTTTCCTTTGCAGGTCTCTTATCTAGAATTAAGGATAACAGCCTCACTTTTGTTATCAATGACTGACTTTTCATCTCTCGTGACCCTAATTTTCTTACTTAAAATTTAGCTAAGTAGGTACGTTCCTTGAAATTTTTGCAATACCTATGATGAAGCTTCGAAGTTCGAATTTTGTTCATCTGTAGTTGGTTGAGGAGTGTGGTCTGCGTGGTAAATAGCGCATCCTCAGTAATAGGGCCAGGGCTGCTGGTCTGCTGTTATCGCAGTAGGAACCGTTCGAAGGCTGCCACTTGCGCAATCGCAGCGAAACGTATCACGTCCGCTGCTAAATTCGCTGGTGTGGGAATCCTCTATTTATGCTGTAACTGTCGGAATTAAATATCATTATTAATTCTCCAGCACATTCCCGATGTTTCCCGTTTAACTAGGTCTTTTGGTCTCAAAACTATTGTTGTTGACAAGTCTTGTTTTATTGTTGTCCTTTCCATATCTTTAACTTAGTCCAAGGCTTGTAGGTAGAGTAGTAAGTACTTTTATTGCCATACTTTCTTATCTCCGAATTCTTAAATCCAACATTTATCATTACGTTTTTATTACACTTTGCTTAGTTTTGAAACCATCGCTGGGTCTCTGTCGGCACTTGGTCGCTGCTACACAGGTCTCAAAATCTATTCTGCGCTTACAATGTTTTGCTTTACAGTTGAGCAAATGATGAACATCTATTCGTACGTAAGTTTTTGAAAAAATCGTACTTGCTCAGGAATCGAACTAGACCATATCTATTGCCATTTACTCGCCAGATCTTTACTGGTAAAATAAGGTAACTTAATTACTCGTAATATTGTCATCATTCGCAAAGTTGATATGGAAGAGCGGAGGTGAAGGAAGGAGGATGCTCCTCTATCGTGAAAAGGAAAGATATTCCTTTAGGCGAGGTGATCGTGCCAAGGGACCGCGGTCCAACGGATGTTGGACAGTTTTATTTATACAAACTTGTTAGAAAACTTCGATAGCGTGGTTTAGAACTTTGCCGTCTATTGTCGCGTTCTATGTAGTATCGCAGATGTCGCTACATTGTAAAAAAAAATTGGTATAAATATTTCACAAATATTTATTTTACTACCTTCGGTGTGGCCTCAGGATAGTTCTCATATAGCAATTAGGGTTCATTATAAGCGGAGTGTACGAGGGTGTCAGAAATTATCATAAGCAGTGTAGCAATGTGGAGCGAGATTAATAGAGCTGTCGACATTGGCCTGGACACCTCTCGACGAGATAATTCCCCATTGTATTCGCTATTTTAGTATCCATCGTGAATTACAACTAGTCGTTAACTGACACTCCGGACCCTATTGTCACAGCACCATAAAATGTTAAGGCTCCTACGACTATGATTACCGATTACGTAACCTATTTTGAATTCCTCGTTCTGACTTGCAAAATGGAAAGCAAAATATCACCGAGGCATTCAACACTAAATCTCCAAAACGAATACCTAGACAGTTGAAAGCATGTTTAATTTTCGGCCAGGTCCATGTAAGAAAACTTGTACCTCAAATAATCTAGAAGACAATTTCTGATAATTTGAAATACTTCAATTTCGTGGTGCAAAAATCATTTGTGATTACCAATTTTATTGTCTTTTAACATGTCTCTAACTGTCATCTTGGATTTATTTATATAGTGTGGGTTGCAAATTCCAAGTATCTGTTCTTGTTTATCCCAAAAACTAAGTAATTTTTTTATCAAAAATTGACACTTGATAACTGTTTTATGTTTATTGAACTATTTTAGCCGGGAATCATTCATCTATTCATTCTAGAACACCTCCTTCAAGGATTGTTGGAAATTCCCACGGGAACAGGAAAAAAAGAAATCCACGCGTAACACCGCCTGGGCTGAGTGATACAGAAATGACAATAGCGGAAATATGAGTAACGAACTGAATTTCGGCGCGTCTCGTTCTCGTAACACAATTATAACACCTGAAAGTGTTTGAGTGTGGAGTTTGTTCAGCCTTTGTCTTAATAACTCGCCTTTTTGTTTTTGGTAAAATATGTATCTATAAAATCGTACTTACCTACATTTGATTTATTACTATTATAAAGTGATTTCATTTTATTACTTTTGGTTCGATGATCTCATTTCTTGTGTTTGTAAATTAAGTTTGGTGGGTTAAGTAAATTAATCGGTATTCTCTCCTATTATTTCCTGAAATGTCTTACCAAAAAACCTTGTCCTATATAACTTCGTTCAAGTAGGTACCAATCAAAATAGCACTTTTACAGATATTCATTAAATAAGCAGTTTTTTTTGTCTAATGATAGTTATCTCTAATAGTTACACAGATATTAATAATAATAACCTCACGCCTATTTCCAGTCGAAGCAAGCAGAGACAATAGACAGCTACTTGCATGCGAACCTGCTGGCTAATCTCTCGCGTTTCATCCACATCCATCAATCGCATGCATGCTCGTTTCGACGTACTAAACTATATGACTAATTCCTCTCAACCAGACCTAGGTACCAGGAAAACAGATTCGCTAGAGAGCAATCCTATCTGGTGCAAGTGCAGGCACTGAGCACCTCTTTGATGCCGGTAACGCACACCGTTTCCTCGTCGCATCAACGGCCGGTCTGTGCGTCTGTTTCGTGCTGCGATATCAGATATTGCAAATATTCTTATTTCATAATCTCTGCATGCGCTCTTTGTGATGCATTTGTTCGGAACTGAATTTGTTACATCTTGTTTTCATTCGAAGAGAGCAGTGATAGCTGTGTTGAAAGTGAGTCTGCCTCTCAAGCATGGGGGCTGGGTGCGACTTCGAGTGATACCAATAAGGTTTTTAAAACTTGTGAGTTCTGGGGCATGCGTAATGGCATTCCGGTCTGACGATGATCTCACCCCTAAGGTTTATGGCAAAAAGTTCACTAGTGAATAGTGGGTAGGGTACTTTCAGGAATAGAATACCTCAGCCAACTCCCTTCGGGATAAGGCGCATTGTTTTTATTTTCTCGTTTTTGTTTGATGCGTGTTCTATGAAGATTGAGCTAGTAGTGTAGTGTAGTGTAGTAGTAGTAAGAATAAATGTGAGAGCAGTGATAGCCCTGACGGTTAAAGAGCCGGCCGAAAATCAGTGAGGCTCGGGTTCGAATCCTGGCATGTACCAATGAGTTTTTCAAAAAACTTACGTACATATTTATCACTAGCTCGACGGTGAAGTAAAACATCGTGAGGAAACCCGCAGGTCTCAGAATTAATTCTGAGACATGTGTAAATAGACCCGGTCCGGCGATGGGCACCACCTATCACGTTTAGGGGTCCAATCCAATATATCTCGTGAAATGTGGGTATATCCAGTAATGGAATACCTCTGCCTACCCCCTCGGGGATGAAAGGCGTGAGATTATATTATTATTATTATTATATTATTATAAGAATAAATGTAGTTGTTGTATGGAGTTGAAATGACGTTCAATAAGTGGACTTGTAAGTTCCTATTTTGAATAAAACATTTTGACTTTGTATAATTGTAAAGTACAATTCGGTTATCAAAATAATTTCCATACGATTATAGTAATAAGTAAGAGTAAATATTTGTGGTGTACATAAGCGTTGTATTTGGCGACTCGCTCGTAGGCCTGGTATTTAGTTCTGCGACACTATCAGTAGATTACAGGAGGCTTAGTGGGTTCTTTGAACTCTCCGGGCGAAATCTTTTCAGCAGAAACCAGTTTTCGCTGTTGACTTATGATGATAATAATACCTAGAGCCACTGGTATTGTTAAGTCGATGAAGGATGACGTTCCTGTTTTATTTTTGCTGTCTTTTTAACCGACTTCGAAAAGGAAGGAGGTTCACAATTAGACTGTATGTTTGTTACCTCAGATCTTTCGACTGGCCCCGTTCCCGTGGGAATACAGGAATAAAATATAGCCTTTCAAGTGGTGAAAGAATATCTAAAATGGCTCCAGTAGTTTTTGAGTTTATTTATTAAAAATATACAAATCTTCACTCTTTATTACAGTGTTATGTGATTTCAAGTAGGATTTCGTAAGTCTTCATTTCCGGGCTTTCTTTCAATGTTGCCAAAAATTTATCTGCCTAAAACTATGAAGGAAATCAAATCAAATATTACCTATACTCAACATTGCAATGTGGAAATCACTTATTAATAGTCAATACTAAGGTTATCTACCACCCCTCCTAAAAGTGATCTATCCGAGTAAGTCTAAATTAGTATATTTACCCAAATCATAGTACCTACATACTTAGATGACAGAATTCTTCATGGGGCCTAACAGAACACCGGGGCCATCGATTTAACGATCCTTCTGAAGTACGAAGGAGCTAAGGCGGTCGCGTAAGTCTAAACTAAGAGGTCATTAGCCCGTAACTGATGCTTCATTTGTATCAAAGGTTATGTTTACTTTTCTTGACTGATTTTGGTGAGTGTCTAATTTCAATTATCAGAAACGAATCGACGAATCTTATTTCATCTACGCATCTATATTGGAGACTTGTATATACAGCTTAGAGTACAATAAGACTACATACCTGCCTACATACATATAGCTCACGCCATCCCACAGGGGTAGGCAGAGACGATAGATCGCCACTTTGCTTGATCTCTGCATACTTCTTTCGCTTCCTTCACATCCATAAGCCTTTTCATGCACGATCTTTTATTCTTTGCACTCCGGACCCCAGCTTTTTGAAGGACGTCGATAAGACTAGTGTTTTTTAATGTATAATCTGGAAACCTGATTGATTGATTTCTACCGTGACTGCACCAGAAAGAGCATAATTTAAAGTTGTTCGGGAATATGTACCTGTACTCGTATGTATGTGAGTCTATTTCTTTACCACCCCTGGTGGACTGTAGAATTGCAGACAGACAGAATTTTATATGGACTTATGAATATTTCCAGTTTCATATTAAACAATGTCCAATAATTTTAGGAATTTCTTCAGAAACGTAGAAGTTATACGGGTTCCGTTATATTATTTTCGCATAGTATAGCGACGTCATAACACACCTACTCATGGGAAAGTCGGCAAAAAGGGCAGTACCCACAGATATTACCTACTAAGTATATTGAATCTCTTTATTTTTATTCATGACATTGTTTAAGTCGTGGACTCTATGAGCTGTGTGAACAAATCCATCCGAATACAATTACTAGGACGATTTACAATCAATAGTCGTGTCCGCGATCTCTCCGAATCCTTACAAATACCAAGAGGCGGTCGGGCATTGTAGCGGGCAAACCCCCTTTTTGGTAACTTTCTAAAAAAATATTGTTATCAAGTTATGAGGGTGAGGACTCCAACTCACTCTCAGTTGGGGTGTGGTGTGAGTTGGTGTTGGGTGTGTGTATGCGTGTGTTGTGAGTTAGACAAATAACCTGCATAATAATTTTGCTCCAGCTTTTTTTATTTTTCATTTTACAAATTTTTTACAAACATATTTTTGTCAACGTAAAAACACAACGTAGCTTGCTACCAGTAAAGCAATTTTCAGAATTGAAACAGTATTTTAGAGATGCAACCTCCAATCTCCTCCAACAAACGTGAACATCTTTTACCTTTTTATAATATTACTGAAGACTAAAATATTATGTTGGTAATGACGAAAGTCTGTCTAATATGCGAAAGATTTAAGAAATAAAAACACTTAAACAGTACTTACAGTCTCATTCTGGAAAGTGCCCTTGGCCCAATAGGCGTAGAAACGAATTATTAGTTCACTTAGATAAACATACTTTGTAACAGGGTCAATTTCATCATCCCGGGTACGATTCCGATGTGTCGAGACGAATGCGGCCGTTTTAATTTCAATCCAAATGTTATAGCTGCAAGGTTTATTGACTTTCCAAATATTCTGTGTGAGGGAAATGGAAAGGCGTTTGTTTAGCTTAGATACTTGTATGGATATGGTGAGTATAATAACTTAATCACATGAATATGTCATTATAATAAGAAGGTCTGGTGTCGATAAGACAATATTCTAGATTAGGGATTTTTTTTTCCACCATTGGATGCGAAACCAAAAACCAAATAGCGACTTTTCGTCGTTTTTTTTTATTTGCAGGTTGTTAGTGTAGTTCAATTGGTCTGACTGAACCCAGACTTCTGAGTCGGAGGTTGCGGATTCGATTCCCGTCCGACGCCATAATTTGTGTTAGTGAAAATGTCTGTTGGTTTCGCGGCTGGATCTTTAGTTCCATTTTCAAGTTAAACTCAAACTCAAAATGCATTTATTGCTGCAATTAACAAGATTACACTCAGGAACGTCAATTGGAGGTTGGATGAATGTATACAGCCGCCTATTTCCACTGACTAGTTGCTGGTTCCAAATGCATTAAAGTCGAAGAGATTGAACTATGGACATATTGGTAATATTTTCATACAAAACTTTGAAGCATGTTTGAAGTTCAAGCGTCATGTCCATGCAGTTAGTATGAATGCGAGCTGTCATTCGGTCGAAATTGTACTAAACTTATTCCACTTGGAACAACTTCTTGGCTTTAAATTTTCCTAGCTTTGTCCCCTCTATGCCCTATTATATTTTAATCTCTTTGAGTAAAGTATGTTTATTAATTGTTTAGTTGCCTGTCAAGTTTGGGGCTAAATCACCGTGTGTGAATAGCGTTCACATTTTTCGAGTATTAGGCATTAATTCGTTTAGTTTTCGCGTGTAATCCATCATTTTCGTCCACCTCCCAATCGTGATGTATGATCCATAAAATGAACACCTGCCGTGCTCACGTGCCGAGATTAGTGTCACAATTTCCTAACCTAATAATAGCGGTATCGGGGTCGTCGCTCGAGCCTGCGCCAGTGCGCCTGCGCCATCAATCATCGCCTCGCGGTGAGGACGCCTCGCTATTATACCTGCCTTTTCTGCACTCGTGAGGCCAAAGCCTTATCTGCTCAGAGTTCGGCTCGAGTTTGTAAGTAGCGTGTGAAGTGACGTGTAGTGTTGACGACTTATTTTAGTTGTTTGCTTTAGATAACTTTGGACAAGTAAACCTGTGCATTCGCGGTTATCGTCAGTCCAGTATGTTATTTTGTCTATCTTTTAGTCTTAATAGAGAGTTTGTCCTTGGATTTCTAATTAGTAACTTTTTAATAATGTGATTGCTGTGACCTACGTAGTCTATACTTTTATACTTATTTATACTTGGACTAATATTATAAAGAGGAAAGATTTGTATTTTTTGTATGTTTGTTATGAATAAACTCAAAAACTACTGGGCGGATTTTAAAAATTCTTTCACCAGTGGAATTAAGCTCTTGAGTGACATAGGCCACATTTTGTTTCCGTATTCCCACGGGAACGGGAACTAGTTCTAACTAACCAGAACCGCTAGTTATTTATAACTCTCTTGCCGTTTGAATGGACTTGTAGACTATCTTTTTGACATTCCTTAATAATAATAATAATAATAATATTTATTTCAAAATTTAAGCCTAGTATACAATACAATAGAGTGCATAGGTACTTGGGTTACATTAGGTGGCTGTTTAATTAGGTGGATCTCTGACTCCTAAACTAGGATGCCCTGTATCATAGGAGTCAGCGGTCCTCACAATTGGGTGTCGGTAACACAGAATTTATGTTTGAACAATTAATCTACTATTGTATAATAATTAGAGTGTGTGCGTGTTCATATGTATGTGTAAGGGTGTGCGTGAGATTGAATGAGTGTGTAGGAACTGAGTGTGTTGGGGGATGCGTGTGTATGAGAGGTGAGTGGGTGTGTGTAAACAAAAGGACATTCTATTGACTCAACTCAACTCAACTCAACTAGCCCTACGATACTATTATAGTGTCTTGGGATTGGATAGCTGGCCAATCACAGGAATGTGGAATGAAGAATGAATGAATAATTAATGTTTAGAATTTTCTAACGTTTGCCTCACGCCAACCCTTCCAAGGATAGGAATTCTGCAGGTAGTTAACCCCTGACCATTTGGGAACCAAGCCGCATGACGATGCATAGCTATTGTGAAATGCCAGTCTGCGCCAAATCTAGGTTGTATTTCTGTTATGCTAATCCTGAATCAGACCTACTTTAGCGGCTTTGTGATCACCTTAGTAACGCTTCAGTCTTCAGTACATGCACGCGGTAGTACTATTACTTATTCTGTGACATGGCTACCAGTGGATTTGTTATTATTAATCTGTCTGTCTGAATCTAATATATAAGAAGAATACTTGGGCAGCAGTTATTGGCACTTTATCTTGGAATAAACAAGCTTTGAGAATCGACCTATCTATCTTGATAATTTAGAATCACGAAAGCACACGCCCAGAGCGGTTGTGGCGAAATTTGCGATTGCGAGAAATTTTCAGTATTTTATGAATAGGTTAAGTATTCATGTATACCTACAAATTAAAATACTACTAATGCAGTAAAAAAACAAAGGTTTCGAACGGCTGTATTAACATACTTTTTTTAATGCAATACAGCTTATGCGTACCTACGTTTGCATATGTAAAAAGGACGAGTAATAATCTTTGTTTGGAATAGATTTAAACTTCGTATTTATAATAATAATGTAATCTCACGCCTTTCATCCCCGAGGGGGTAGGCAGAGGTATTCTATTACTGGATATACCCACATTTCACGAGATACATTGGAGCCCTAAACGTGATAGGTGGTGAGCACATCGCCGGACCGGGTCTATTTATACATGTCTCAGAATTAATTCTGAGACCTGCGGGTTTCCACACGATGTTTTCCTTCACCGTCGAGCTAGTGATAAATATGTACGTAAGTTTTTGAAAAACTCATTGGTACATGCCAGGATTCGAATCCGAGCCTCACTGATTTTCGGCCGGCTCTTTAACCGTTCGGGCTATCACTGCTCTTATTATTATTCGTATTTATTTGTCTAATAATAAAGAGAAATAAATTATTGGACACATTTCACACACGGTTATTTAGTCCCAAACCGGGTAGAGAGTATGGGTACTAAACAACTGTAATGTAATAAATAATAATGTACCGTGACTGTGGATAAAGGTGTCAGAAGTCGCTAGGTGTGCAAGAATGTAAGTTTTAAGACTTTTAAGGTGCAATGTATGTTTACCGGTATGTTGCCCACAACTTCCCAAACGGGTTTCGGTAGTGAGCGATCATGGATCATGGGATTATCGATCGATCAATCAAGCGAGTGTCAGTGCGCACACGCATGGCGCCTTGCCGTCTGCATTCATGCAGTCGGGGTCGATGACTCTTCTAATGACTCGTTACGTTCTAATCTTCCTTCTGTTTACTTTGAATTATTCTTTTATCATTCGCAAATGTTTAGTTTGGAGATGTTTGGCACTTGTCTGTTACGAGGCGCTAAAAAGTTTCATATTATATTATATTTTTTACCCGATTTCATCAGCGTAAGTCGAGTTCAGGTGGGAAAATTACATTCACAATTACATATTCCATTGGTGAAAGATTTTTTAAAATCGGTCTAGTAGTTTCGGAGTCCATTTATTACAACCAAAAATACATATCTTTCCTCTTTATATCTAACATTAGTGTGGACTAGCGGATGCCCAGCGGCGTTGCCCGCGCGGATTCCGTTTATTCCCGTTCCCGTGGGAATTTCCGAAAATTCCTTAATTAAGTGGTTACCTGTGACATATTTAAGACACCTACATACCATATTTCAAATAGCGGGTGCCCAGCGGCGTTTTCCCGCGTGGATTCAGTTTATTCCTGTTCCCGTGGGAATTTCCAAAAATCCCTTCATTTATTTATTTATTTATTTATTTATTTACTGTTTGGAAGATTAACAGCTTTAATAACAAATTGAGTAATATAAGTTAAATAACAATATGCCAATTACTAATCTCCACCTATAGGTAACAAATTACTTTAGACTTCAAAAATTTAGAATTTGAACAAAACACAATTATTTACATAAGTACCTACATAATTATCTAATTTAACGATTTAACAATGCAGTTAGAAAATACCACGTGCACTTAGTTTAAATCTGCTATGGCTTTTCAAAAAAGTTGTTTGCCACTAAGCGTTTGACTGCTGTGGTGTTTGTGCAGAATAAGTCGATGTCATAGTCCGCTGATAGTTTATTGAAATCCGTCACACTACGCAATAAAAACGAGTTCATTCTATATCGATTTGTTGTAGAGGGTACGTGTAAGATTGGACGCTGTCTGAGATTAAGGGTGTTAGTGCGAAGTGAGATCCCTGCCAAAATATCGGGACTGTCTATGTACCCCTGTGCTGTGCTCATCAAGAAGCAGACATCACTTACCTGTCGACGTACATCTGTAGGTAGGAAGTGATATCGCTTACAACGGTGTTCATAATTAACTGATTTTGTTTGTGCCTTGTAATCTAAAAATCTCAAAAAACGTTTCTGAATCCCTTCTATGCGAGATTTGTACACATAATATTGTGGATTCCAAATTTGGGACGCGTATTCAAGGTGACTACGTACGAAAGCACAGTACAATATTTTTATTACTTTAATGTTACGAAAGTCAGTCGAAGATCTCATAACGAATCCTAATGCCTTTGAGGCCTTACTAACAATACTACAGATATGGCGATCAAACAAGAGCTTATTATCGTGCAGCACTCCTAGATCCCTCATTTCTTGTACTTCGGTTATTGTTTGACCATGGAGAGCGTAGGTAAAAGATATATTAGTCTTTTTACGACTAAAGGTCATACGAGAACACTTGGATACATTCAGTTCCAACTTATTTTTAGTACAGTACTGTTCGAATCTAAGCAAATCCTCCTGGAGATATTGAGCATCACTGATATTGTGAATCCACTTCAGAATTTTCATATCGTCAGCGTATAAAAGAATTTTGGAGTGCTGGAAGCACATATGAATGTCCATTACAAATGTGTTGAACAGTAGTGGGCCCAAAATAGAGCCTTGTGGAACTCCCGAGGGAATTTTTTTCCAGATTGACCTGTAGCCCTGAAGCACAACAGCCTGACTGCGATTGTCTATGTAGGATGCAAACCACCGATACAAGTCTCCGTGAATACCCGCTGAACAAAGTTTGTTTAACAGTATTGTATGGTCAATTCTATCAAAACATTTACTATAATCGGTGTATATCACATCTACCTGCGCACGATTATCCATTCCTTGAGTAATAAATTCGTTTGCCAAGACAAGATTAGAAACAGTGGAGCGTCCCCTGAGAAAGCCATGTTGCTCATTGCCAAATGACCTGCTGAGAGCAGCGTAGACATTTTTATATACAAGCCTTTCAAGGATCTTTGTTCTTCTCTTCATACCGGTTTCCTACGACATATAAGACACCTAAATACCATTTTTGAAGTTTCTAGGTGTTATCGTTTCGGAGTAGTACGTATTTCTCTTTTTAACCAGTTTTTATATTTTCCCGTGGGAATGAGATATTTTCCTGGAATAAAAAGTACCCTAGATGTTGACCCGGGTACTCAGTTATCTGCATACCAAATTTCATCAAAATCCGTCCAGTAGTTTTTGAGTGATGCGTGCACAACCAGACAGACAGACAGACAGACAGACAGACAGACAGACAGACAGACAGACAGACAGACAAAAATTACAAAAATTGGTGTTTCGGTATCTATATCGATAACTATAATATTATACACTATCGTTAAAATTTTCAAAAAATATTTCATGTGTCTGTAGACACGGCCCCGTTAGAGTTTTATTATATGTATGTATAGATGATGTTGTAGGACTTGTATTTAAAAGTGTCTAATAACTAAAAGAAAAATAAGGTGTAGAGTCAGAATCGCGACACATAGCGTAGCGAAAAACTTTATGTGGTAACTTGGCCTTCGATTTCAATTTGATGACTTTCCAGTTATCAAATCGAAATCTGTCTGTTAGTAACGAATTTATCCTGATGAAATTTGCTAGGATAGTCGGCTTAGAACTACTATATGAAGCAGGAATATGAACTCAAAGCAAGTCAAGGAATGAAGATGTTTTTTTTTTACATTACCATCGTGACCATTAAAATCAGGAGGCGTATCCTACAGGACCATCCTAATTAATTACTCTTGCCCGCAGCCCGAATCTAATCAGCCATGGTCTCCAGTTCTACACTGATTAATTGGGCCTCTAAAATTTATCGATCCACTTCTCGAACTTTCCAAATTAATTTATTTAAGTTGTTCCAAAACTTGTTATTTTCATTAGGAGTGCGTGAAATGTATGTGCAGGTATAATTAAAGAGCAAGCGGTATAAGTAATTGATATCCTTGCGTCCTGTGTTGGAGTAATAGGTGCAGGTAGATCGTAGAATTGAAACATGATTGAAGTGATTTGTACTTTGAGGTTATATTTGTTTTTTTGTATACGAGATTCCTTACAGTATCCACATATTTCCTCAGTATAAGTAGTTTTCGGATCTCCAAAAATGACAAGTAGACGGACTGGGTGATGTTACGCAAGTTTAAGAACCAACACAAGGCTAGGCCTTCCTCTAAGGTTTCGTCACGATGTTTTCCTCACACTACTAAAGCTTGTGATAAAGATGTAAGTTTTTAAAAGACTAATTGATGCAAATGCTCTTATTGGGCATCGAACCTAAACGGAGTGCAGAAATTATTATCGAAATAGAATTGAGACTAAGAAATTAAAAAAAATATGTCTATACTATTATAATAACGACTGTTATAGAAGACAACCTATTTTTTATTCTCTATACTCAAACTACTATCAAAATATCTGACTGAAGCATTGTTTAAAAGTATTTTTTACAAAACTGGTGCACACTTCAATCAATGAGATTTACTGCCGCAGCGTCTTCTTTAGAATTAATAAACTTCAGCAATGTAGCTGTAAGGAACGTAATTAACACTCGCTTAGAATAACAAGGGAGCATCAGAGCAGCGGCGTAGTGATGTGATAGTAGTGCAGGGAGATGCGTGCCCGCGGGGTCGTTAGCGGCGCAGGCGCACGCATGTAATAGGCGCTCAATTGGGGCCGCGCGCGCTGTAGATAGGGTTTGGATGGATAAGATTTAAAGATGGTGTAGCTATACTAATATTTTAAACTGCTAAAGCTGTGTATTTGTTTGTGTGGTCGGGTTGATCTCTGGAACTATATTGATCCGATTTTTTTGCACTACAGGGAAGATAAATTATGATAGCGAGTAATATATTATGCTCGTAGATAGTTACAGAAAATCTCATATTAACGGAAGCTAAGCGTGTGGTTGCTAGGTTATTGAGTGTTGATAGTTTTTTTTACTTAGAAAAATATGTTTGCAACTTGAAACTTGTAACTTGTAACTTGAAAACATGTTCATATTTAATCGTGATAAAAATCTAACACTGACTGACAGACAATGCGCAGTCTGTACCGGTGTGTTTAGAAGTATGAAACTTTGCACAGGAGCACCTAGATAGGATTTTTGAAAATTCATCCTTGAGTAGGTACTTATGTTAAATTGAAGATGAAAGTTTTTGTATCATCATCATATCATCAACCCGTATTCTCCCAATACTGTGCTAAGGATCTTTTGTAAGTGCCTAAGTATTCCAGATAAAGATAGATGTACTAAAGTTTATGTACCTAGTATGTACTCGTAGATATGATGCGATATTTAATTTTGCAGGTTAGGCTAATTTTTCGATAGAGAAGCAGTTTATCAGTAAGTTCAATGTTCATGAATAGTGCTCGGCACTATAAAATTTTATAGGAGCGCGTGCGTCGCACGCATCATCGTAGATCTTCGCTTGTTGACATGACAGTTAATTCCACTAATGTTTCTTTGCGTTACATCGAGTCAACTTGTTGAAACGCGGCTTAATTTTGGCGGAATTGATAAGCATAAACGAAGCTAAGTTTTGTAGAGTTGGGAACATTCAACGAAGAGTGTATCATGTCTATTATTCAATCACGTATCTTGAGATCGCAAGTCACTTCGTTGCTTAGTTGTTGGAAATATTCAGGGGAACAGGCATAAAACAGAATGTTAGTTAATGACGTTAACATAACGTTATAAATTATTATTTTCTGATTACGTTTGCAATCACAATATTAACACAAGTCCAATAAAATACAGTTCAAAAAGTGTTTCGCCACTTTATTGCCTGTTCTGCAGATGCGTGCATATACTCATTATTTATTATGTTTATCTTAATGTTTGAGATCATAAAATGATATTATGTTAAGCGTGCGGGAATAGTGCGTAGAGTGGCAATTCGTTATCTGCGTAGAGACTACAGATTTCTTGCTTATATTCCCCTGGTGGTATTAAGATTAAATTGATTTTCTTGTCATCATCCATCGTGATTGCTTTTTATTATTGGAGGGCCTGTTGGCTCAGTTGGTAGTGATCCTGCCTTCTGAGTTGGAGGTCGCGGGTTCGATCCCCGCTCGGGGCCAACATTTCTGTTCATGAACATGTCTGTTGGCTTCGTGTCTGGTCGTTTAATATTTATATAGGTATGTTTATCAGTTGTTTAGTACCCGTAGTACAGGCCTTGTCTAGTTTGGGTCTAAACAACCGTGCGTGAATTGTATCCAACAATTTATTTTATTTATTACTAGCGGATGCCCAGCGGCGTTGCCCGCGCGGATTCCTTTTATTCCCGTTCCCGTGGGAATTTCCGAAAATCCCTTCATAGTGGTTGCCTACGACATATTTAAGACACCTACATACCATATTTCAAATAGCGGGTGCCCAGCGGCGTTTTCCCGCTTGGATTTAGTTTATTCCCGTTTCCTTGGGAATTTCCAAAAATCCCTTCATACCAATTTCCTATGACATATCAGACACCTTCATACCATTTTTTAAGTTTCTAGGTGTTATCGTTTCAGAGTAGTACGTATTTCTCTTTTTAACCAGTTTTTTTATTTTCCCGTGGGAATGAGATATTTTCCTGGAATAAAAAATACCCTAGATGTTGACCCGGGTACTCAGTTATCTCCATACCAAATTTCATCAAAATCCGTCCAGTAGTTTTTGAGTGATGCGTGCACAACCAGACAGACAGACAGACAGACAGACAGACAGACAGACAGACAGACAGACAGACAGACAGACAGACAGACAGACAGACAAAAATTCCAAAAATTGGTGTTTCGGTATCTATATCGATAACTATGTACACTACCGTTAAAATTTTCAAAAAATATTTAATGTACAGACACGGCCCCGTTAGACTTTTATTATATGTATAGATTTTAATAGACTATTCTTTAGTTATGCTAAATACCAAAACGCTAAAAATCCTTATTCGTTTCTGGAATTCAGGACAAGTATATTTATCAGGTAGTTTAAAACTTCGTATCGGTTTTGTCTAGTTTTAAACTAAAACAGAAGCCAGTGATGACTGCTCAAAGGCTGTTATCGTTTAATTTTCTAGGTGTTTTGTTTTAAGAGATTTTGTGATGAATGTGAGTGAATCTGTAGGAATTATATTTTATAAAATACTAGCTGTTGTCCAGCGGCTTTGCCCTCGCGGAATTTTGTGGATGCTTTAATAATTATTCGGAGACAAATCCTTGAAAGACGTAAGCAGGATTGTTTTGAAGTTTTTGCGGCAATGGGAAAAACGGATTCAACAGGGGCAACACCACTGGTCACCCGCTAGCCAAAGAATATGTTCTTAGAGCTCAAATCACATCGCGGCCAAGCGTGAGAGCAACTCGTTTTAATACTTGTTTATTTAACACCAAAGGGCAGCGCCTATTTGGGTCGAGTGTAGGGAAAGTTCGTTAGGGCTATTCATTGACGTCTTCAGCGGGATCGTGTGTTTATTATTGTAGGGATCTTTGAAATTGGGTCGGTCTTTAATGACGCCGTGCGGGCATCCCGTTGTAGCATAGTTGTGGAGTAGTTGCTCCCAATGATGTTGATACTAACTTTGAAGTTTCAAAAACAAAACTGAACTGAATTTTTATTTATTCCGCTCGCGGCCAACTTTTGTGTGCATGAACATGTCTGTTGGCTTCGTGTGTATTTAAGTATGTTTATCAGTTGTTAAGTACCCATAGTACAGGCCCTGCCTAGTTTGGGACTAAATAATGCAATGAAAACAGCCTAGAGTCTAGAATATAAGCACTGTCAAATAGTCATCTGCCCCCCTAGCCAAGTGGCATTGTACAATCTAAGCGAATGTTCTTTTAGATTGGCATGTATAGGATTGACATAAGCATTTGCCAACGAGCGCTAACGCTAATGTCAATCCCATGCATGTCAATCTAAAAGAACATTCGATTAGATAGTGCGATGCCACTTGGCTAGGGTGGCAGATCTCATGCAGAGCCGAGCTTCTAACTCTACAACCCCTAACTTCACAAACTCTACACCTTAGTCAAAATATGTGGATTGGTCGTTTCGTTACCGTCACATGGACGTAGGACGAAAATTTTATTTACGAACGAACAAACGAACAACTTTTCTGTTTTTTATACAAGAGTTCTTGTAGTAGACGGCCGAGCCACATATGTTGACTAAAGTATAGAGTTTGTGATGTTGGGCTATTCCACTAGTCCCTACCAGCTGTCCCTCCTGGTAGGGACAAGTGGATTTATTTTTCCACTCTTCCCTACCACGCCGTCAGGGGTTGGGATAATAGGGTCGATAGAATTAAGGTGCGTAGAGTTAGAAGCTTGGCTCTACATAAGATCTGTTAATTTTTTAAAAGTGCGAGGCAACATTTTACATGAAAATGTTATTTGAGGTATTGATAATTATTTGGTTTGTAGAATAGAAATAATGAAACTGGCGGATAAACGTATATTATAGACTGTGTCCAGAAATCTCAGTACCGAGCCCAACAGATATACCAGTAGGCCAGTTACAGTGCTAGTAAGGAAGCGGCGGCGTGGGCGGCGCACGCGCATGACTCACTGGATTGATCGCCGGCTCGATGGGTGTTGGGTGCCGCGATACGCTGCCCGCGGAGCTGTCTCATAAAATAATTATGCCAACCTATCCCCGAGGGGGTTGGCAGAAGTATTCCGATTCGGGAAATACTCTCTTTTCATTATGTTTTACGGACTCGTAACAGGAGGAATTGCAGTGACAGCTTACACTTGCCCCTGGCCCATGCCTTCTTGAATCATTTTGTAACTTACTCTTAAATTTAAACGCGACTTAAAACGCGACGGAAATCATGAGTCAACTTCCACATCTGATTTAGCATGACGCGTAAAATGTGGAAGCTGGAAGGTATTACCTAGCTCATGAAAGATCTGTACAGCTGTCAGAAAAGTTTCATAACAATGAACACATCGATTGGTAGGTATGTCGATTCTGCATTGAAAGATTAGGTTGTGAACACTAATAGCTCCTGCTCCATTCATAAACTTACTCGTGACGAAATTGGTTCCCAGTTGACTCACGTTAGTCCAGTGCTAACCACTTACGCACCCACGGTGTAACGTAGGCTGGGCGTTTTCGTTGAACGTGATTTACAGGAGTTTGAGGTGAATAGTAGTACGAGTACAACATACTTAGGGCAGATTTTTCAATAGTCACTTAAAAGTTATCTGATGAATAAACATCACCTTTCACTTTTCCTTTCTACTGTGTCAGACAGTGACAGCATCAATATACTTATTCTCCAGATAAGATTTATCTGACGATCGAAATATCTGCCCTTAGTAATAGAAATAAATATTTTTTGTTATCGATTGATATGGAACTGTTAGGTATACTGTATTATTAATTATACTTAAAAGAATGCCCCAAAATATATAGCACATTTGATAGTTACCTAAACAGAAATTTTTTTATTCATTGACAATAAAGAAAGATTATTAACAAATAATATCGACATAATTTGTCGGCACTGGAATGATCGCAAGACATTGCTTCAGTGCTTGGCGTTGACCCCCATACGATAACTATTGTGGCATCTAGGTACTACTGTTTTCTTTAATTTATTATCTTCTTTCGTTATCGTATATTCAACATTTATTTTTTGACGATTCATTGAGCGTTCAATGAAAGAATAGGTAGATTGGAGGACGAATTGCAAAAATCCAGTTTTGTTGTTGACAAGTTTCTGGATTTTCTGGTCGAGACGTTTCGGTTACCTCTGCTTTTGTTTTGGTCCAAAACTAGTCCGTAGATGGCAAGGATAACTTACAAGCTCGCTATTCTCATCCAAGTCAAATGTATTCAAAGTCCACTTATTCAACGTCATTTCAACCCCACCGCTTCAGCATGTATGGTCGAGGAGAAGAAGCGGGGCAAGAAACTCCTCAACACCGAATTCTTTAATTCAATTCGTACTTAATACTAAATTGGATGACATAATTTCGTTATTTTTCGTTGTCGCTTTGCGCTAGGCTGGAGGAAATCTGTTCCAAGCATCATTGTCATTTAAATAGTCGTCGAGTTTGCAATACGCCATTTTGCAAAGTACATGTTCAAAAAGAGTTTTGAACACAGTTTCAGGCAATTTAACAAATTCTGGTATTTTCGTTTCCGTCAACCTTAGCTGTGACGTAACATCTTTGGAATATAGCAAAACCAGTGTTTTTACCTAATAATAGTATCAGCAGTGTTGTAGTGCAATGGTGCGGGTCGTCGGCCCTCGTTATCATTTCGGCACAGATTACTTGACCCCTCCCTCCCCGTCGGACCTCACTCATTCGCCCCTCCCGCCGTTCCTCATTCATCTCTCTATCTCCGTTGGTTCCACATTGTTTCTCTAATTAGATGTGCTGATAAATCTCTTCTTGAAGTGTGTTGACGTAGGACTTCAGTTTTGTTAATGGTCATTCGATTGTGTCTGTGAATTTTTGACTGTTTCTTGTGATATGGTGCGTTTTGTTTCATCAAAAAGTTTGAGTAAGTGTTGGAATTAACCTAGGTATCTATAATAAATAAATTTTATAAATAGGTAATCAAAACTCAACCTAGGGTAGGTAGACATTTGAATCAACATTGATTTAATAAATAAATTAATTGGTTATGTGATATTATATCTTCTTTAATTACAACAGGAGAAACTGACTGACCTATCAAAGCACAGCTGTAACCGCTTGACCCAGAAAGATGAATTTTGGAAAATAGATACCTAGCTTTCTACTAGGATGATATATGCAAGAAGGAAGTTAATGTAGTAAAAATTAACTTCCTTCTTGCATAATTATATCATCCTAGTAGAAAAATAGAAGGATAAGACATACCTATTGTACCGACTGCAAATAATGTGAAAAGGGCAAGATGATGAGGTAGCTTTTGATATGTTGACATCCCCTACGAAGACACCTTCTTTCAAAATTCCCACAGGAACAAAAAACTCTGAGAAAGCAACGCCGCTGATCACTGATAGTCAATTTATAAATCGACGGTAGTTTTTTTTAAATTGATAACTAAAATGCAGTCGCGTCTAAAATGATCGATAATTTGGATTGTTTTACTTATTACAACTTTGAAACTGGGTTATGTATTGCTACTGACCTCATTATATCAATAATAAAATGACTTATCACAATGCAACTGATAAACAAAGCAGTATAACCAAGATTTGTTCCCCTGTAACTATTATTGAAAGTCAATAACACAGTTCAAAGTGCAACTGGGTTGAAATGAAAATACGCATGTGAATATAGCTACATTCAATATTTAATTATTTACCAAGTCTACTACTGATTGGCTAAAAGTCGCAGGTTCGATCCCCGATCGATAATTAAGTGTAAATGTTTGTTTGTATTTATGTATATTTAAGGTAGTCTACCACTTATTTAGTACCAATAGTCGGTAAATGGCTTTGTCAATTAGGGGATGGAGCCTTGTGTAAATTTAAGAGCAACAGTCATAGAGGCGGTACTTTCGCGGCTCGGAGTACGTAAGTAGGTAGTTTTGTTTTTAAGTTTAAGTATTTTAGTACATGCACAGTTTTATTTTGTACTACCTTTTGCTCTTAACTGCGCGTTTCGGGATATACCTAAGTAGATATATATAACATATAATATAATCTCACGCCATTTTTATCCCCGAGGGGGTAGGCAGAGGTATTCCATTACTGGATATACCCACATTTCACGAGATACATTGGACCCCTAAACGTGATAGGTGGTGAGCCCATCGCCCATACCTAAGTAGAACATGCCACATTTACTGACTAAAACTACATACTTATCTCTATGCAAAAATCGCGTTGTTTAGCGGGTGCGCGAAATAATTGCAAACCAACCAACAAATACATAACCTGTGAAAACTTGTAATTGGTCTATATGTTTTTAATATTTTTAACTATAATGTTTAATATGGCTGTTGGTTTTCCTAAAATAAATAAATAAATTTACGCATTTAGATATATAATTAAAAAGATTATACTTGATTACAAAACGCCCCATCGACTTTATGCAGCTTATTTATGGAACCATCGCAAAATGTCAGATTCGCAAAATGACGGATTCGCAAAATGTCAGATTCGCAAAATGACGGATTCGCAAAATGACGGATTCGCAAAATGTCGGATTCGCAAAATGACGGAATTTTTAAGATACTTCCCACGAAACTAGGATAGACGAATTTGAAGTCTTGTCGATAAAATGATGATAATCCAGTAGAAATTTTGAAGAGTTCAACAAAAAAATCAGTTAATCTATATATATATATATATATATATAATATGATAAACAGACTGACTGATGGGTGATATATCAATCTTAACTTTGTTTAAAGACATATGTTTCGCTTAAATACGCTTCTTCTCGTCAACTATACATACCGAAGAGGTTGAGTTGAAATTACTTTCAATAAGTGGACTTATAAGCTCCGATACGACATGTCCTCGCCATCGCCTTCCTCTTATATACGTTTGTACATTTGGCGATCTAACAAATATGTGTTTGTCAGGGTGATGGTGCCAAGATGACACTGCGGTGGCTGGTGCCGGCGCTGCTGGTGCTGAGCACGTGCGCGGAGCCGGAGCGGCGACAGCACTCGCCTCGCGCCAGGCACTGGCAGCGCGGGCCGCGCACGCTCGACGACCGCGGGCCCAGCCAGTTTGTCGGGTGTGTTAACATTTATTACATAATATTTGTATTTTATTAGAATTATACAATACAATAACTCTTTATTGTACACCAAAAACAACACAATAACATTAACTAAAGTAAAATGGCCGGTCTTATCGCTTTTAGCGATCTCCTTCAGACAACCTTAGGATGTATGAAACTGAGATAATAGAACTAGGGTAGACGGTGCACTTTATATTATTGAACATACTCTTACATACTATATAATTTAATTCATAATTTATATATTAAATAAATTAACAAGAATAGAAAATACTTACACACATTTACTACATACTTGAGGATAAAAATTAATAATAATAATAATTCATAATCATAACATAAATAGAGCAGAAAATTAATTCACCTCATCGCTTGCAAGATAGCGAGCCTTCAGTCGAGTTTTAAAAATGTGAATGGATTCAGCACTTCTGATATACAGGAGTAATGCGTTCCATAGCCGAACAGCCTGAACGGTAAATGAGTTAATTCGTTGTATTACGAGGAAATTGTAAAAGATAATTTCGAGACTCTCGCAAAGACCGAAATTATGTATCTACTTCATTTGACTAATTTATAAACGTTTACTAAAATTTTAGTAAACTTTTTTGACGTTGACACTGATACGTCAGTCATACGAACGTGTTAACACGGTGTGAATACTGGTTTGTAATAAACGGCTATTTGTAAGTACCATTCGGTGTATTACTTCTGAACTTATTTATGGTTGATCTGATACGCTGCGCTACGGGACGATACGGCAAGCTACGATATGGTACGATTCAGTATAATTACTTGTAAATGAAAAACAATACAAAAGGTTCAATAATAAAAATGGGTGGTCTTAATGGGATAGATGAATCGAATTAGAATTTGCTTAGTATTGGAGAGTTAGAATACAGAGCTATTGTCATATTTAGTTTTAGTTATAGGTACTTATATCCGACCTGTTTAAAAGAGCATCACTGTCGTATCAGTATCACAAACACTTATTCTACAATATTTGTGACCAGTCTTAAAGATATAAATAGACCCTAACTATAGGTAATAGTACATTATGATATAAGTGCGGTAGGTTGAAAATTACAGCCGAGGCGATATTGATAGCCCGAGCCGTAGGCGAGGGTTACAAGTAAGCAGAGGCTGTAATTATCAAAGCGCACGTATGTCATACGACGTTTTATAACACATTTGCCAGGAAATAAAATAAAACTCCGACTATGGCAAACGAATAAAAACAATACAGCGTTAAGAAAAAGCGCGCGGCGCGCATCAGCATTTTTTTTAGGCAAAGGCACAAAAAACAGCCTGTACTAGTAATAAAGTAAATTAATATTTTTGTGTTTTTGTTACAGATTAATTGGTTGTAATTTACTGTCAAAATTCATGAAATTAAATAATTATGTACATAAATATTTCTTTATTATATTTTATCTCCCAAAGTTAATTTTAATCATAAAATGTTGACAACTTTTTTGACATAAAAACTCTTTGCTGAGATTTTAAAAAGTACCTTGATAAACCGTGCGTTTTATATTACACTTACCGCACTTGGGCGTAATGAGATACAATACGATTTTGAAATTGGTGAAATAAGACACCTTTTACGAGCAAATGTGTTATAAAAATACTTTTAAACAATGCTTCAGCTAGATATTTTGATAGTAGTTGGAGTATAGAGAAAAAAAATAGGTTGTCTTCTATAACAGTCGTTATTATAATAGTATAGACATATTTTTTTTAATTTCTTAGTCTCAATTCTATTTCGATAATAATTTCTGCAGTCCGTTTTGGTTCGATGCCCAATAAGAGCATTTGCATCAATTAGTATTTTAAAAACTTACATCTTCATCACAAGCTTTAGTAGTGTGAGGAAAACATCGTGAGGAAACCTTAGAGGAAGGCCTAGCCTTGTGTTGGTTCTTAAACTTGCGTAACATCACCCAGCTTGTCTACTCGTCATTTCTGGATATCCGAAAAATACTTATGCTGAGGAAATATGTGGATACTGTAAGGAACATCGTATACAAAAAAACAAGTATAACCTCAAAGTACAAATCACTTCAATCATGTTTCAATTCTACGATCTACCTGCACCTATTACTTGAGATTTTAAAAAGTACCGACGGAGCATCTTGATAAACCGTGCTTTTTACATTACACTTACCGCACTTGGGCGTAATGAGATACAATACGATATTGAAATTGGTGAAATAAGACACCTTTTACGAGCAAATGTGTTATAAAGGATATAAACGCAAAGTTTCACTTTGATGTCGAAATATCTGTAGTAAAAGCTTCTCTATATCCTAAATGACTAATAGACTTATCTTAACACAACTTCAACAGCTAGGAACCTCAAATTTGGAATTTAGAGAGCTTTTAAAACCCCACCTAACTTAACTCAACCTCTAAGAAAAGGTGTCTGAGATGATATGTAATGTAATTAAACTGATTAAATGAAGAAATGTATTTTATTGAAAATTATAGATTTTGTAGTATTTTGTGAAAAGACGTAGGAAAACAAGAGAGCTTAGAGACGAGCGCGATCAAAGACAAATATAAAAAGTCTGTATGCAACATTCTCGCCCCTCCAAGCAAGCGAGGAAAACAATCATAGTTCTTAGTATTTAAATAATAAGCCATTAACAATGAAGCATAATGAAAACACATATAGTAAATCAAAGAAACAAACTTCCTTTAAATTAAATTAAAATGGCAGTAAAACAAGCTTATTAATAGGTCTCAAGAATTCACCTTTACTGGTTTTAACTTTTGCAGATCTAATTAAATTGTCTTGAGAATTCTTATTTACATTAATTATCCTACCCAGAGGCCAACAAGCAGGTGGCGTACATTCCTCTTTTAGCAACACAATATCACCAATTTTTAAGTTTGATTTAGCTTGCAGCCACTTACTTCTTGGTTGAAGTTCAGAGAGATAGTTATTGTAAAATTGTACCCAAAATTTTTGTTTTATTTGAGTTATCCTCTTATAGAAACTTAATCTATTTTCTAACTTATATATAATATTAGGCTCAGGTAGATCTGAAATCGGGGACCCAATCAAGAAATGCGATGGTGTCAAACAAACAATATCATTATCTGGTATGTCTGATAAAGTACAAAGGGGCCGCGAGTTTAGTATACCTTCAATTTGTATTAAAACAGTGTACAAAAACTCATAAGTTAACTTAATGTTACCTAAGTATCGCTTAAGCAAAGATTTTACAGACTTTATTCCAGCTTCATACAATCCCCCCATATGACTAGCGAGAGGTATTGTAAACTTCCACTCAATACTATGTAAGTTACAATAATCAATTATCTGACTATAAGAAGAGTCGGTCTTAAACAATTTGTACAATTCATTTAATTCATTGTGAGCTCCTTTAAAATTTGTAGCATTATCTGAATATAAACAGCTACAGATACCTCTTCGACTGATAAATCTTTTAAGAGCACAAATAAAAGCTTGCGTTGACAATTCTGTCACAAGTTCCAAGTGTAAAGCCTTCGTGGACAGACAAATGAACAAACATATATATCCCTTTACATATTTACAGTTTCTTCCCATATGATTACGCATATAAATTGCTCCGCTAAAATCTACCCCTACATGAGTAAACGGGCGGTCTAAAGACACTCGGGGAGAAGGCAATGCGGCCATCTGCTGCTCACAAGCTTGCGCCCTATGCCTGGTACAGCAAATGCATCTATGAATTACCTTTTTGACTTCAGTACGACCATTGATCGGCCAATATTTCAGCCTAATATTGAACAGTGTGTTTTGTATGCCAGAGTGAAATAGTCTTTGGTGACATTGCTCTATAATAAGAGATGTTATGTGTTCTTTACAAGGAAGTATGATAGGGTGGGCATGATTATATGATATGTTGGAGTTATGTATGCGTCCTCCTATACGTATTATATTATCACTGTCTAAAAAGGGGTTGAGTTTTCTTAGAGGACTCGACTTGTAAGTATATAGGGATGTGTCGTTAGGTTTTGATGTATGTGTAGACTGTGTGTTAGACTGAACTTTTGACTGTGATGTGTTAGTATGAGTTTGTATATTTGATTGTGCTGACTGCGAGAAGAATTTTATATTTTTTAATTCTTTCAATTCTTTGTAGAAAGCTTTGCGTTGTACAGTTTGAATGATGAAGTTATGCGCATATTTTAGTTCGGGAAGTGTGAGGTGTGACTGTATTTTAGCAGTGTTTCTGATATTGTGTATAAATCTGAACATATACGCTATTGTTCTTAACAATCTGTTAAAACTAGAAAACCTAAGAAAATGATCATTAAAGTAGAATTTAGAGTCACCAGTAGTTACAGGAAATGCTACTGTTTTCTCTTTTTGTGTTTCAGTTTCAGGTGGTGTAGGCCATGTGTGTACACTCTGTAAGATCCATTGAGGTCCGTTCCACCAGAGCGCATGCCTCTGAAGATTCTGAGGTAGAATTCCTCGTGTGAGAGCATCAGCAGGGTTTTCTTTTGTGTTAACGTAATGCCATGACTCTTGATTCGTTAGCTCTAAAATTTCCATTATACGGTGCGACACATATGAATGTAACTTTTTGTATGGTGATTTTATCCATTGTAGTACTATAGAGGAATCTGTAAACAAATACGTGGTATTGATAGAAAACTTGTTCTTAAAGGCACCTAGGATTTTATTTACAAGTTGAGCTAGTAAAAGCGCTCCACACAATTCGAGCCTTGGTAGAGATTGTTGCTTTATGGGAGCTACTCTTGTTTTAGACATGACAAGTGAGCAACTGGGCTTTTTATTTGAGTATGATGCCCTGAAGTAAAGACAAGCCCCGTAGGCTTTCTGTGAAGCATCACTGAACCCTATTAATGTAATTTCTAATGGAATATCAGAAAAATAATATCTAGGGATTTGAAAATGTCGAAGACATGGAAGATTTTGATAGAAATCTAACAATGAAGCTTTTAGATCATCAGGTATAGTATTATCCCAGTCTATATTGGCTTTCCATATATCCTGCATAAGTATTTTAGCTACTATTATGGTGGGTGCCAGAATACCAATCGGATCATAAATTTGTGCTATTGCTGATAATACATTTCTTTTTGTGAGCTTGAACTCTTTCAGATCAGGAATAGCAATGTTAAATGTGTCACTAATTGGAGTCCACTTTATACCTAATGTTTTAATTGCGTCATTAGATACAAATTCATATGTAGAGTCTGAAGACGTTTGTTGTGATGTATTATTTGATTGTGTGTTGTCACTAGTAGGTAGAACATTTTGTAAAATCCGGAGATCATTGACAGACCACTTATGCAACTTAAAATTACCTTTTCCTAGTAGCTGAGTAAGCTGAATACAAGCATTTTGGGCATACTCAATTGACTCTCCCCCTGAGAGAAAATCATCCATGTAGGATTCTGACTCTACAATCTCTGCTGCTACAGGATATTCGTGTTTGTAAAGATCGGCTAAGTACCTAAGAGATCGACAAGCAAGAAATGGTGCACATTTTGTACCGTATGTAACGGTCTTTAACTGTATGCATCGTAGAGGATCAGATTTAGAATCTCTCCAAAGTATTCGCTGTAAAGATCTTTGTTCTTCTTTAACGAAAATCGTGCGAAACATTTTAACAATGTCACAAGTGAATGTGTATTTGTACATTCTAAAACGAAGGATTATATCTAGTACATCATTGTAAATATTTGGGCCTTCCAATAGGATATCATTTAGAGAGAAACCAGATGATGTCTTGCTACTAGCATTGAATACTGTTCTCAACTTTGTTGAACGACTTTCAGGTCTTAATACTCCTAAATGTGGAAGGTAGCAATAAGGGTGATTGGTATCGTGTTGTTGTTTAAAATTATTTATAAATTCTGCATGACCTAGGTCGATAAACTCATATATGAACGCTTTGTATTGACTATAAAGTAAAGAATCTTTTTCAAATTTGGATTCAAGGCTCATTAAACAGCTATATGCTCTTTTAAAAGACTCACCTAGTTGTTGAATCCTTTCTTTTTGTATTGGTAACTCAACAGTGATATAAACAGACTTGTCCTGAACTGTGGTATCTTTATAAAGCTGTTCACAATACTGTTGTTGCGGACTGAAAATATGTTTTGTCATAATTTCTTCTTGTTGCCAAAATCGAAGTAGTATACTGTCGTCTGTAGTTGAATGAGCGGCCAAATGCAAACTAACTTGAGGTAAAATTTGTGTGTTCAAATTGACAGATGTTTCCTTCAAATTACCAGTTACTACCCAACCAAATACAGTTTCAATGAGCTGAGGTAGATTTGGTCCTAAGCTGATTCGTTTTGAAAGAAGTAATGAGTAAAACAATTGAGCCCCTATGAGCATGTCAATGTCATTGGGTGTGTAAAATGTGGGATCTGCAAGAAGATTTTGTTGTTCAGTAGGTATATTCCAGTATGTTGTGTTTATGTATTTGTGTGGCAGTGGAATAGTGATCCTGTCCATTACGATTAAGTTAAGATTGGCATTGTAGTTAGACAATCGTTGAGCTATATTTGTATTTATGCATAGTTGCGTTTGCTTACCTGATTCACCAATCCCTTGGATTATATGGTTATTATAGAGAAACTTACTATGTAGAGAGCTAGCAAGCTTGTGAGTGACGATGTTCACTTCACTTCCCGAGTCAAGCAGAGCTCGAGCAGTGTGCCATTTTCCCGAAGTATCTTGTACCTTCAGAATGACTGTAGAAAGCAAAACTTGATGAGAGTTGATGTTTGAAAGGCACACAGTTGATGGTATAGTATATATAGTTTGTTGTGTACTAGAACTTGGTTTGTTTACATTAGGTGTAGTGACATTATGAACATGTTGTTCTGGAATGATAGAATGTTTAGAGTCCAGTAGAGGTTGTGTGTGAGATTGAGTGTTAGTAGTTTTATTTGTATCGTTTTGCGTTTGTATTGTGTTCATGTGTGCTAAGGTTGCTGTGGCAATATTTACTTTTTTGGGAGCGTTTGAGAGATGTATGAGACTGTGATGTCTTCCATGACAAGTAATACAAGTTTTCTTGGAGCACTTATGATCAGCTGAGTATTGCTGTAAACAATTATAGCATAAAGAATGGGATTTAATGTAGTCAATTCGTTTGTACACGGGCAGTTCTAAGAAGCTAGGACATTTAAACAAGTAGTGCTGACCTTGACACATTATGCAAGTAACGCAAGGTTTGCTGTAAGAGCTAGAAGTAGACACATGAGCGAATTTCGTGACAGGTTTCATTTGTTGAAATTTCTGTGGAGCTGATGATACTGGTGAAGAATATCCAGAAGGTTTATCATTGATAAGATCAAAAGCTGTCATTCTAAGATTCAGAAACTCTGACAGTTCTTGCATAGTAGGATAAGAAGTTTCCTTACGGTTTAATTCCCAGGCAGCTCGAAGTGAGTTGTCCAGCTTTTGAGTCAAAATGTAGACCAGAAGGACATCCCATTGGTTGACAGGTAAATCCAAAGCTATCAATGAATCTAAACTTTGTTGTAGAGTCGTTAGAAAATCTTTTAAATTACTTCTATTGACTGTCGGATAATTCATGAACGTTTTTAGATGGTAATTGACAACGATAGTATGGTTTTCATACCTGGTTTTAAGAATATCTATTGCCTTACTGAAGTTACTTTCCACGATCAGCAGGGAACCGATGAGGTTGGCAGCTTCGCCCCGCAGACAAGATTTCAGGTATTGTAGACGCTGTGAGTCTGGAACGTCTGATCCATCCATTGCACACTCGAACAGGTTTATAAATGCTGGCCATTCTCTAATTTCTCCACTGAACTGTGGTAGTTCTAATTTTGGTAAACGGATTTGAAATTTTTTTTTGTGTTCCAAAATGGTTTGATCATGAAATGTACTGTTGGCTCCATTTAATAGTTTTTCTATAGTAGCCTTTGCAGAGTAATATCGGTTTTCTAAGATAATTCTTTCTTTCTCATATTCTGCGTGGTTGCTAGGGTTCAACATTTCAATGTCCGATTGAACTATATCGAAATCTTGCATCTGTTGCATTAATTCTTTTTTTCTAATGCGGATCTCGTCGATGTCACAGTCTGTTTGCGTTGTAATGAAATTAATTATTCTTGTGATTTTACCTTTTATTACGCCTCTGCGAGAAATTAGCTTGGTGAGGTCGGGTAATGGCGGCGGAGATGTTGAATCGGTCATATTTTATTTATTTTTATTCCAGATGGTTTACTTACAGGCGTCGAAGGACCACAATTTATGTCTGAGATGATATGTGATGTAATTAAACTGATTAAATGAAGAAATGTATTTTATTGAAAATTATAGATTTTGTAGTATTTTGTGAAAAGACGTAGGAAAACAAGAGAGCTTAGAGACGAGCGCGATCAAAGACAAATATAAAAAGTCTGTATGCAACAAAAGGTATTGGAAAATTCCCAATAAATTGAAAAAACATAGATAAATTCCACACCTCAACGCGATGTTGTGGTTCCACAGTGAATATCCGACCTCCCCTAGATGACGGAAATGAGTCAGAAGCCGCAAAGCTTTGTGCGAAAGAATCCGAGCAATGCGTGCGTTCGCAATCGCGGGCGCATCGTATGGACGTGTGATGAATAGCTCGGTTTTGATACGATGCGCGCACAGACGATCTAACGCTAAATAGACGCAACTTGACGAAAGCAGTATGACATGTGTAAACAGACCCGGTCCGGCGATGGGCTCACCACCTATCACGTTTAGGGGTCCAATATATCTCGTGAAATGTGGGTATATCCAGTAATGGAATACCTCTGCCTACCCCCTCGGGGATAAAAGGCGTGAGATTATATATATATATATATTGACGAAAGCGTGTTTCAGTGGCGTGTTACGAAGAAAAAATAAAAAATAAAAGACCCCCAAGATAAATGCGAATTCCGGGCGATACTGCGGCACCAGTTTAATGTTACTATGTTCTTCTAATATAATTGAAGTAACATATTGGGTTCAATTCTGCATTATAGCGACTAAACTTATTTTAGTTTAGTCCTGTCATTTTCTTTCTCCTAGAAAAGAAAAGAATAGAATAGAATAGAAACACTTTATTTACTTGAACAATACACAATATACACAAAAAATCTGTTAACAAATTAGTAAAGAAATAGGAAGATGGTCGTGTAAAGCAATGCAAGGGCCATGGCTGGCATGGCAAAGAGACGAGAGATATTTAGTCCTCTCAAATCAAAATTAGCCCTGTCTAAGACGTGTTTAGCAATTGTAGTGACGATGTAACATGGTCAACAGATAAGCACGTTCATACTTCAAATTAATTGGTTTTTACATGTTTGACATTAACTCTTTAATCTATGGTTTGTTTCTGTCCTTTTTCTTCCGTATTCTATGGAGAAGGATAGGCTAACTTAAAATTAGGAATTTTATCTGGTAGTCTTGACTTTTCTGCTGTTTACCGCTTGTACGTAAGTTTTAAGTACATGTCCTGCAGGCGTATTCAGGGAGCTTCGATATTCGATATCGGAAAATCTGTCGAACACTTTCGAGATGGGCTGATGTTGGTATCGAAAACTAATGTCATATGTGACATAAGGATTCGGAAAATTTTCCGTGGCTGTCGAAAACGCCTAGAATAAAGTTTCCGAAGTCGATAGATTCGACTTTGGAATTTTTTTCACTCGATCTGAATCGAACGGAAACGGTATCGAGTCTCCGTAGTCTCCGTGAATACGCCTGCTGAACTGAATCGAATCCGAGATCACGGTAGCCGTGGTCACTACCAATAGGGCCACTGCCACTAGTCATATTTAATATAAAACAATGCAAGATGTCTTCGTGTGGTGGTTTTACAAATGAATTTACCTTAAAATCAAATAATTTAGCCAGTCTTTGTTAATCTAATCTATTCCGAAACACGCGCCGATTAGTTTCTAGTCATGATGGATTAACATTACTTGGGCTTCGGTTTTGTCTGTTGTCTATTGTTAGATTCTAAAAACACACACAGTAAGATCGTTGATCACCGTAATCTATTTACACATACGTTTGCGGCTTTTGAAGATTTTGGAAGACACTTTTAGTTAAAGTATCCGCCAAGTCGAGCAAAAAGCTACACGGCCTTACCATCCTTTTCTCGAAGCAATTCACGCCATTTTTGACTCCCTATAACTTTGTTGTGGGTAAACCTACAAGCCTGAATTTTTAGTAACCAAGCAGGCATTGTATAAACACAGTATATTTAAAATTTCATCTATTTTTTTTCTGTAAACCTCTTCAAATGTAATTTCGGCTCACTATTTCTAAAGATGACCACCGAACATACAAAAAATCATATTCATGCAGATGTAGATATGCTTTAAGGAGAAGGCAAAATGTAAGTAGAGTTTTATAAGATAATCATGGCGTCTTCTATTAAAGGGGAAGTTAGTTCTAAAGTTAACATATTTTTGTTGAGTAAGAGAAAGATTGTGTAGTTATAGTTTGTAATTTCTGGATACCTCTCCTCGAATCAAAATATGTAATTTTTCTATGTAACTATACTATTGATGCAATTTAGCCATCCACAAGATATTTTATTTGTAAGTTGACGCAAGCCGAAGATAACGAATTTATAAATAGCAGTAATTACATTATTTATAAAGTTAATTATTAATGACTTGGCATGTTTACAAACTTTCAAGTTTGTTGCTGTGTCATTGAGAATTTAAATATTAAATGTTAATTTTAAATAATTTTTGCGACACAATTATTTTGAAATATCAATAGAATAATATAATAATAAATTTTAGGACAATTCACACACGGTGATTTAGTCCCAAACTAGGCAGAGCCTGTACTATGGGTACTACACAACTGATAAACATACTTAAATAAATATTAAACGACCAGACACGAAGCTACTGACATGTTCATGCACATAAATGTTGGGCTCCGACTCAGAAGGCAGAGTCACTACCAAGTGAGCCAACAGGCCCGCCCAATGAATGGTCGAATTGTCGACAAATGAGTCCAAATTTACCTTTTAACAACTCCCCTAAACCACATGGATAGCGAGGGTCAACGTAGCCCAAGCTAGGCTATTGTTTAAAATACGTGTGACAAAAAACACGTAACGTGAGAAGGTGGGCGGTCGCACGTGGGTGGTTTTCACGCTTATAATTCGTAGAGTTACCTGCGTTAGCTACGGAGCCTCGGGGTCACTGGGGCAGGCGATGATTAGGCGCTTTCTGACGTGATTAGGAAGGAAGAACACACAGACACACATAAACATAGTAAACGACTCATAATAATATGTAAAATGTGTAAAGTAGAAGATGATAAGGATGGATAAAACTCGAAGAGGTGGTGGGTTTTGTTTTTTGACGAAAAAGCACATAATATGAGTACAAATATATTAGTAGAGATTGCTGTGATGATTTTGTACGCAAAAAAGTAGTAGGCTCGCTAACTGTATTATGGTATGATACTGAGTTCAATATTGACATTTATATCATGTTCAGACGGGCATGTGGGTTTAGTTGGTAGCAACGCTGTTTTATGACTCCAAGGTCACAAGATCGATTCCTGCACGGGGCCAACATTTGTGTTCATGAATGTGTTGCTCTTGTCTCTAGACGTTATAATTATGTATGTTTATCAGTTATTAAGTGCCCATAGTGCCTAAAGGTAGTACCACCTAATAGTTCCTTAAATGGCCCTGGCTCGCAAATTTTAAATAGATTAGTGATATCACATGGTGATAGGTGCGTTAGAAATGCGCTGATACCGCCTATCATCTAAAAAAAAATATACATGAAGCTTATGATAAAATAAAAATAAATAAATGAATAATCTCACGCCTTTCATCCCCGAGGGGGTAGGCAGAGGTATTCCATTACTGGATATACCCACATTTCACGAGATACATTGGACCCCTAAACGTGATAGGTGGTGAGCCCATCGCCGGACCGGGTCTGTTTACACATGTCTCAGAATTAATTCTGAGACATGCGGGTTTCCTCACGATGTTTTCCTTCACCGTCGAGCTAGTAATAAATATGTACGTAAGTTTTTGAAAAACTCATTGGTACATGCCAGGATTCGAACCCGAGCCTCACTGATTTTCGACCGGCTCTTTAAAGCTTATGATGTTCCTCTCAAACTTACGTACACATCAATGAGTAGGTAGGTACTAGGTACGTATGAATGATATAATTCTAGTTGTAAAGAAATATGTGACAGCTGGTAATATCTTCAAAGATGAATAGACGTTCAAGGTCCTAGTAAACATAGATACAAGATAATCTCTGACCCCGTGAACATTAGTCCGCTGACATAACAGGCGTAACAAATCGCCGTCTCTAAACCATTTGAGCGACAATTAAAGCTGTCATGCATTGCTCTTATTACAAAGCTCTAGTTTTTTGGATATGACGTAACTTCTAAACGTTTCACACAATCGCTCTGTTTATTTGTGGTTCCGGGAAACGATTCCGTCATATCTTGATTAGCTTCTAATTCTTTATTTAAGTTGCGAGAAGCACATAGTTTTTGGAACGAAGGTCCTTATCTTACCTTACATTGTGTCGAATAAGAGAATAGGATGAATAAAACGTAAGACTTTGACCGTCACGACACTTTTTTGCTATAGTCCTAAGTTACAGCATGCAAGCAATGCAGTGGAGTCGTTCCGACCGGTTGTCCTATGATATCCTTCGTTTATTTTATGATACATATAGGTAACTTCTATACTTCGAGAATCGTATACGTTGAATATCATATTACTAAATAATAAAAAATATACATAAACATATAATATCACGCTTCATCCCCAAGAAGTTAGGCTTAGAGATTTCATTTCTGAAAGAACCTACGGATTCCTAAACTGACAGTGAATGAGCCCATCATCATTACATAGAACATCTATTTTATTGTATGTACCTTTGCCGTGATGTAGATAATTTTATTCAAATTGGAAATTCAGTAAACAATATCTGCATAGTAAAAACTTTGCGGTACAAGTAAGTCTCAGTTATAACTCGCGCTGGCCACTCGTAAAAACATCGAAAAGAATAAAAAAAAAAAATGAAACAAAAATAAAACACGATCACTTTTGCGCTTTTTGTTTTGATCTTGAAATTAAATTGTGCTTGAATTACGAACATGATCATTTGTTGCAGCCCCCACGTGTGCCGGAGTAGAAACAGCACGCATTGCTGTCCCGGGTGGACCTCCAGGCCCAACTCTTTATTATGTGTAGTCCGTGAGTATCTTTTCGTCTTGTCTCCCCAGATTACCATTTGGATTATGATCCGTCTGTTTCCTCCAAACTATCTCCAATAAGAATTACGTCATTTTCACTGGTGAAACAGATTTAATTATTTTCTGTAAATAAATTCCATAGCAATTACTACGAGTAGATATACATAGCGTCAGTGACACAATTCCGTATGAAAATTGTGTTTATGAAGAACCATGGTGACGTTTTAAGGGTACCTACCGACTACCGTACCCAAAGGGTGACAACTGGACCCTATTACTAACTCTCTGCTGTTCGTCTATTTGTCTGTCAGTACGCTGTATCTCATGTTTAGGTAGACAGTTGAATTGTTTACAAAATGTGTGTTTCTATTGCTCCCATAACAAGAAATAATAAAAATAAATTAAAGATTCAATTGCTCTACAAGAAAACGTGTATTTTTTGAGTTTTTTGAACTGTACTTTTTGTTAACAAGCATTTTTAAGTTTCTTATTCTCACAGACTGTTGGTTGTCTGTCAAAAAGGTTATTATTTCCGTCGTTACTTGCTCCGCAGCTATCTGCCGGCCGGACTGCGGGTCGCCGGGCTCCTGCGTGGCGCCCAACATGTGCCGCTGCGCAGGCGGCGTCGAGGCGCCCTCCTGTGGAGGCGGTGGCGGCGGGATCTATCCCTACCCCGGTAAGTATACAAGAGTAGGACCGTTGTAACTTGGCTGCTCTGAAGTTGCGCTAATGGCTGCACAATATGATTTTTTAGGGACCAAATGGTGATATCTGGCGATTTGCGCAGGCGGAGCCTATGTTCAGGGCAGCCAAGTTAAAATGGCAGTGTTGTATATATTATGCAATCCCGCCTTGCCGAGGGAGTGGAGAGGTATTCTATTTCTGAAAGTATCCAAACTTTTCGGCATTGTTTTAGGCAGATGGGAGCATGGAAAATAAATTGTTGTCTTTCTGAAAAAAGGCAAAGGAGTGCATATTATTAGTGCAGCTGATGTCTTTAATACATTAAAGTGCTTTTTCATCAAATGGATTTTAGTGGAATGTGTAGTGTGTGATTGCTTAATGCTCACACAACAATATATTATTGAAATATTGCTAAGAAAAAATTCAACGGAATAAAATTCAAATTTAGTTTCCTTGAAGATATAACCCATTTACTGTATTTCCGCCTTGATTAGTACCTTAGCTTAGACGAAGGTTCATAAAGAAAAACAGTTTTCAGAAATGTAGCCTACATATTTAGATTGTCACATTGTCAAAATAGTCGAGGAGAAATACAGTCTTTCTCGCTGTTGCTACTTGAAAAGTCTTATAATTGACATTAGAGGATTATAATAGGGTTGTGTCCTACTTAGTCAAATCAGTTACTTTTTACGATCTGTCAAAACGAAATTTTACTATGGAAAATGTACTGGAATAGCAAACCGTGACGTCATAGTTTGTAGTATTCAATTGCAGCACTTTTTTGATTGTTTTATTATTTTTAAATTTGCTATAATTGTAAATTGAAAATCGAAATACATATTTTGAGGTGTTTTTGGGATAATATTTTTTTCAACACACTTGCTCATAAAGTGGCTCTAATTTCACTGCAATTAGGCACATAATGACACCTATAATCAAACTGAGACTTTTTGTTTGCTATTATTCACTAGTGAGTTATAGATTTTTTTTTTCAATTTTGTTGCTAGAGTTGCTTTGTTCTTAAAAAAGTTTCGATACAAAAAAGATCGTATTCAATCGTACTAATAAATTAATACACAAATATGGCTTGCTCATTTCATGCAACTTCGTATTTAAATAGATCATTTCAACTTGTACGTGTTTAATAAACAAAACTTTCACTCAAATATAACTTTGGTTTTCTCTGTAAAAACTTTAAATACCCCATTTTGTACGTGGCTAAAACGCTATCCACGACAAACCAAAGAAAAAGAAACCTAATTTTTTTAGTCCATGGCCGATCGCCATTGTAAGATGCGAGCGCATAGGAAAACGAGGCTGTATGGGCCTAGATCCTTTTGCCTTTTCCAAATTATATAAATAAAAAATTGGAAAACCAATTAATTTTCCCCGCCATTGCGAATGATTATTTTAAAATGATTTTTTAGTATTATTTATTCACAAGTGTGTTGAAAAACGTCGTATGATACACGTGTGTATTGATGATTACCGTCCTCGGCTCTCTTATGACCCTCGCCTACGGCTCGGGTCTCAATGGCGCCTCAGCGGTAATCACCAACTTTACTCACTTGTACCATAATGTACTATAATGTATGACTACTCGCAATTTAATTTCGATGCTGTCGACTACCCAATTAGCGACGATCATAGCCTCCTTGACCTACTTTCATGAGATTAAGTAATGATTCAGCCTGCACCTCGGGCTTCACGTGCTCTTTGACATCGACTTACCATTACGGTAAAGCTATTACCGTACGGATAGGTGACGATGTGGAATAATTTGGCAATTTTGGTTATGCATACATACGCTTAGGTCTTTTTACCGACCGCGTAGGCAGATATAAGATACTTATATGACTACCTGCTACGAACTTACGGTTCCACTAGTGGGTCCAGTCCAGTAGGATTTTCAAGTACTCATCTCGTACTTTATCCACACACTTTTGGTTATTTATGTAGACGACATTTTATGGAACAAAATAGGATCTTAATTTTTGGTTGATTAAGTAGTTATGCAGTTCGAATCACAATTTCCTTGTGGGATTAGGCAGAAGTTTCCATTTCTGGAAATACAAACTTTTCACGAGAATATTCGACCCCTAAACGTGATAAGGGTGAGCCCATCGCCGGACCGGGTCAGTTACACATGCCTCAGAATTAATTCTGAGACCTGTGGGTTTCTTCACACTGTTTTTCTTCACCGTAGATGTAGGGTTGAATAAGTTTCTAAAGGAAATCGGACAAAACTCCGCGGCTAAGACCGCTGATGGGTTCACAAACATGAAAATTTCGAATTCAAGGAAAGTAAACAAAAAAAATTACAATTTTACAAAAATTCAAACATGCAAAAACGCAATAATACCTACAAAAAAAAACTGATTTGTCAACAATACAACCAAAGAGGTTGGAAGAAAGAGAAACTTTTTCTTTTAAACGTCTTTGAATACTAACTACATCATAGAGTACCTAACCTAAATAACATTAGGTACAAAAATAATATACAAATCCTTCCTCACGATTTTTTCCTTCATTGTCAAGCTAGTGATGAATATATACGTAAGTTTTTTTTAAAAACTCCTTAGTACAGTCAACAAAGTTGTTAGTGTTACATGGCCAAAAATTAAGATTCACTTTTCTCTTAAAGCCTTAAATGTATTTATAGTATTTTTTGGTAAATTATAGGGATCAAAGATATATACCTTTCGAAATAAACATTAATCAATAAGATTTATTTATGACTTCCCCAGAAAAATGAATTCTTAGTTACTGGCCATGTAACCCTAACAACTTTGTTGACTGTACATGCCAGGATTAGAACCCGAGCCTCACTGATTATCATCATTAGAAGCTGGCTCTATAACAGTAAGGCAATCATTGCTCTTAATCTCAATAGATAGTTTTTACTAAAGTCTATACCTAATGATGGTTTATGATATGATGTGTTGGTGTGTGCAGTGCGCACGCGCGGCGGCTGCCGGCGCATCTGCATGAACGGCGGCACGTGCGGCAACGGCACCTGCGCCTGCGCACCCGGGTGGAGCGGGGAGTTCTGCACGGAGCGTGAGTATGCGCACTACAAGGTACAGGAAGTTATACTGAAAGCAATAACATACATTCAATTAACTTTCATTCAGATGCGACTGATGCTTATCAGGACAAATGTTTTTTGTTTCAGTATATTGTTATTAGATTCTATAGAGAGTGTGAACAAGGCTGAGTTAGTCCAAGAAAGAATAATAAAAAATAATACAGTAGAATCCCGATTATCCGAACCTCGATTATCCGAATATCCGATTATCCGAACTCATTGATTGATGTGATTAATTACGTCAAAGATCAATAACAAGTTATTTCCATCCAAAATTTTAAATTACATAGATATTGTGTAATTCATTATCTATCGTTATAGTTCGTTATAGATATATCGTATTATCTAAACGAAACTTGTAAAACGCATTACATATTAAAAAAATATTAAAATTTAAATATTATTTGATTCGCTTTGAAATCGATTATCCGGATTTTCGATTATACGGAATACCCCTGGTTTTATTTGATCCGGATAGTCGGGATTCTACTGTACTTAGAATCCATCCTATGTCCCATCCCAACGTAATGTTAGTTAGGTAGTGTTGCTTGTTACATCGCTCTTGAGTATGAATCATACTGAGAGAGCGAGGAGCTTCAAATGCATTATGTATGCACCATTGTTGCAGCGATCTGCCGGGAGCCCTGCCTGCACGGCGGCCGCTGTATAGCTCCGGACCGTTGCGTTTGCTTCCACGGCCTCTCCGGGACTAGGTGTGAAATCGATAGACGAACTGGTGAGACATCGCTTTTTACCTACCACCCATCTCATCTCATCATTCTTATGTGACCTCCAATTATCTATGTAATAAATCCCATCGATTATGTGCTGCTTCAAAGAAGATCAAACCAACGAGCACACTTCCTTTTAGTAGGAAGTGGGGCTTATAGATAACCATATTTGTTTAGTAATATTAGTATTTATAAATAAATATATATATATATATATATATAACGGGGATTTGTTACCAGAAGAGTCAGACATGGCGGAGTTTCAAAATAATAACGCAGGATTCCTCATACAGGCTTCTAATTCGTTGATCGCTAATTCAAAATTAACAAGGATAACGTGATTGTCCAGATTCCAACAGATTTAGTGGGAAACGTAGGAAGTTTGACACGCAGCAATGGGAACCCGCCTGCCAGGGGGTCGATTTTTGAATCTCACCAAGTGACTAATTCTCACCGATGTGAGTGATTTCCGAAAGTTCGTATTTTTGAAACTCATCTGTGACTTACATTTGTCATACCTATGATATCGATTTACGAGTTCCCCTACCCACTCGTAATTGAAATCACCATGCGATTGTTTTTGACAGTTGACGTATGTGACATCTGCCAAAGGTGCCAAAGTATGTTTTTTGGAAGAATTAGCACCGAGGCTCGATTGTGATATTTTGTGATTGCGACGATTTATTGAAAACAGCGTGTGACTTTCAAAAATACGACTTTTGGAAAATTGTGACATAAAAGTCATCGGTGATCATTTTAGTCACCGGTGATTTTGATATCACCAGTGAGATTCAAAAATCGCACTCCATCTCCGAATCTCGCTAAAAAGGTGATCACTCGGCCATATAGTTTCCGCTTTCATCCTCTTTTACAGGCTAGCCAACCTCAGTTGACAGTTTAGCCAACATTATGAACTTTATAAAGCGTTGCCATCACTCGTGCCAACCATCCCCAAGTCGTAACTTGACGTTTCCAATCAGCTTTTAGTTCGCATATTCAACAACAGATAATAAATGGCGCCAGCGTCGATTAAGCAGATTCTCCGACATATATATTATAATCTCACGCCTTTTATTCCCAAAGGGGGTAGGCAGAGGTATTCCATTACTGGATATACCCACATTTCACGAGATATATTGGACCCCTAAACGTGATAGGTGGTGAGCCCATCGCCGACCGGGTCTGTTTACACATGTCTCAGAATTAATTCTGAGACATGCGGGTTTCCTCACGATCGATATTAGTATCTTCGCGCTTAAAAACGAAGAGAGCCGACCACAAATAAATGGACAAGAGAAGAAAGAAGAATCTTATTTTGGCTCAGCTTCAGAGTCTATGTATAAAAGAGTAAAAAGCTCAAATATACAGCTGAATTAAAATGCAAAAAATTTCCGCCAAATAGCCTCCCTTAGCCAGACAGTGGACGAATAGTTCCCTCTCTAAATTGAACTCTATGTAATTGAAATAAGGGAGTACATGTCTAATGTCCTTTATCGCAGGGCCGTGCTACACGGACACCCGCGGCGCCCTGTGCACGGGCGCGCTGGAGGGCGTGGTGTGCACGAAGCAGCTCTGCTGCGCCACCGTGGGCGTGGCCTGGGGGCACCCCTGCGAGCGGTGCACGGACCTCGACTGCCCCGCGGGACACCTCAGGAACCTCGCCACCAAGGAGTGCCAGGTACAGGGACTTGGTTACGTTCTTATTACAAACGCCGCAGGGGTCAAGCTAGCGCTGCAAGTGTTCAGCTTCAGGTGCTCTTGACTGTCGAGGGGGACACTGGTTGTAATATTGTTGCATATTTATTTAAATACGTGTTATTAAGTGTAAGTGTGTTATTCTGATTAAAGTAAAGTTTCATCGTAACCCGTTTTTTAGTTTTTGTGTGAAAGAGAAGAAAAGTCAATCCATGCATCCAGTTTAATATGTGATATTCTATTTCTATAATGTATAAATAACCACTACATTTAATGGAAATACAGTTATTCTATTCTATTTGCTGCCAGGAAACGCTATTGAAAAATAACGTTTCGTTAGTTTTCAAGGTGAATATGGTCAGATTTTACGTTTTTCGAAATACATAGTAAATTATTAGATAACTTGAGATGTGTAATGCCGATTACTAGTGGCGAGACAGATCGAGACCTAGATGCTATCACTGTGCAGTTGGCACGACCCTTGTTTACCTAGTGCCATCGTAGGTATAATCGTTTGCCGTAGCCTTCGTTGCTAGAACTTATTAAATAGGGTATTTGACTGCTAATCAAATGAGGTATTTTTTATGATCTGTCAAAACAAAAATTTTCTTTGGAAAATGTACTGAATACTGTTGTGACGTCATAATTTTTAGTACTCAATTGCATCCCTTTTTTTTATTGTGTTTATTATTTTATAAATTGCTATCTATCTATCTAATATCTATTGTTTTGTATCTAGAATGTCAGACATTATGAGGCTGACATAATACCTTGTATTAAAAGCCCGAATAAAAAATAAATAAATTGATATACCTAATTGTAATGTTGATACAGTCAAGTTCGTTAAAAGTATTCGTGCCATTAGTGGCAGTGCATACGAGTTAGGATTTCCCCAGGACATAGACGAGTGCCTGGCCGTGCCGGGGCTGTGCGAGGGCGGCAAGTGCGTCAACTCGGTGGGCTCGTTCGCGTGCGAGTGCCCGCCAGGCCAGCGGCGACACCGCGTCTCCAACAACTGCGAGGACGTCGACGAGTGCGAGGACCCCGACATATGCCCTGTGAGTCAATATTTATCATCTGTCGAAACGCAACTGTGATATGGTTTTTTTGACGTGATAACGTCTTCTAAATCGATGAATGCCGACTGCACGCACGAAAAACATGACTAATTATCACGTTCCGCCTGAAGTCAGCGTGTAAGGGAGAGCGGGGAACAAGCGATTGAGAGGCACGATTAGCCTAAGTGTTCGGCTTGTGGCGCATCTATCTCTCTTCCACTACAGTATGCAATTTTTCATCAATGTTTTCTTATGACGTTATCGCGTAAAATTATCGTCCGTAAACCGACTTTACAGACATCATTTTTTTTCGATTTTAGTGCCTAATTCCTTTTCTTTTACAATAGTTGAGGAGAAGAAGTGGGGCAAGAAACTCCGTAACGAATGCAAATAACAAAAAGTTATATTGTTTTCAGAACGGCAAATGTGTGAACACGGAGGGAGATTACTACTGCCTCTGCAATCCTCACTTCATCCCCAGTCCAGACAAGAAGTTTTGTATCGGTAAGTGTCGATTTAAAAAAAAAATCTATACACAATGACGTTAAATACTGCATACATTTTTATAAACACTTACCACCGTGATTCGAACAATCGATCTCTTTGCTGGAGCTCATAGAACAGTAAATTCAATGTGTATTTTTCTCGAATGTTCTAGTAAAGTATGTAAACTGTGTTTTAAAAAATACTGCCCATTAAATGTTGGAAGTGGGCCTCTGATGCATGAGGTCTGGGTTTGGTCAATTCTACGCCAGTCATGTTTTTCAAAAAACGCACGTACATTATGTGTTATAAACCATTAAGAAGAAGTAATGCTTCACAGACTTCTATCTAAATCTGCCATAGACTAAATCACAAACAGTAGATACTCGTCTATTATAGTCTACTAGTGCCCCACCCCGGCTTCGCACGGGTACAATATAATAAATAAACATTCTGGAAGAATTATTTACCTATAGTTTTACCGTATCATACGTTGTGTAATTTAGAAGAACTTGGCTTCCCAACAGACCCCCTTGTGAACGAAATTGGTCCTGAGACAACCGTGACACTCCTTACCAAGTTACGTAAATACACTGGTGGGTGCTTAACCCCTGCTAGATATGGCATATTGTATGAAACCATGGTATATTGTTAACAGACGGCCGCGTAGGCAACTGCTACTCGTACCTGAGCGAGACCGGCGAGTGCGACAACAAGCTGGCGATGCCTCTGTCCAACCGGGACTGCTGCTGCGGGTACAACATGGGCCGCGCCTGGGGGGACCTCTGCGCGCCTTGCCCGCCGAGGGGCTCCAGTGAGTGCGGGGAGAACTGTGTTTGGAGAGAGGGGACTGAGGGAAGGGTACTCAGAGAAGGGTACTGGAAATTGGGAAGTAGTCTTTACCTATAGGGAGGGAAAAATGCTGTGGGAAAGGGGTACCTAGAGGGAGGAAGTGAAAAATAGTGTGGGAAGAGGGTACCTAGAGGAAGGATGTGAAAAATACTGTGGAAAGGGGGTATGTAGAGGGAGGAAGTGAAAAATACCGTGGGAACGGAGTATCGAGTAGGAAGTGAAAATACTTTGGAAAAGGGGTACTTGAGGGAGGAAGTGAAAAATACCTTGGGAAAGGATTACTTAGAAGGTGGAAGTTAAAAAAACTGTCTAAACAGGGTAACCAGAAGGACTGAGAAGCGTGTAATGAAAGAGAGTAATATTTTTACACTTCACTACGGTCAGTGATTAATGAGATATAACGACGATGGCAATAAAATCTTTGAGAATTAATATTCAAAATGTAAACCTGCAGCGGAATGGACGCACCTCTGCGGCGGGGGCATCGTGCCTCCCGACTGGCGGCGCAACGACACGACGGGCGGCGGCAACGGCAGCAACGGCGGCAACGGCTTGGGCGGAGGCAGCAACGGCGACGGCGGCCTCAGGCCCCCCAACCCCATCGCCAAGATCAACGAGTGCATGCTGCGCAGCGGCATCTGCGGCCTCGGGGACTGCGTCGACAAGGAAGTGGGGTCAGTGCACTTTGGAAACATTCAAATTGACAGCATTGGAAGGAAAACTTTGATAGTGAAATTTTGCTTAGTAATAACCTATCTGGTTGCTGAACATTCTTCCGTAGATTGTTAATTGCAATATACAATAGTTGTAGGACTTTATCGAAAAATTGCATGTAAATCACGGAGCAAAGAAAAATAGGATAAGCTTTCAAAATACTTGTTGTTCCTAATATTAGGAGATTAGACACAATCACTAACAGATAGCTATGCCAGTTAAAAGTTACAGTCACACATTCTTCCATAGGTTGCAATAGTGTACGCAACACATTCTTCCATAAGTTGCAATAGTGTACGCCACACATTCTGCCATAAGTTGAAATATTGAATTTATGTATGTACATAATAATTTTTAATTTCTTGAAGTGGTACTAAATTTTTCATTTTAACTCGTTTCCTTAACCGAAATATTTGTCATTTCCTGATATGATATTACGGAGAATATCTGGTTTATATGACGGACCTGTTGGCTCACTTGGTAGTGACCCTGCCTGCCTTCCTTCTGAGTTGGATGTCGCGGGTTCGATCGACGCTCGGGGCCAACATTTGTGTGCACAAACATGGCTATTGGCTTCGTGTCTGGTCGTTTAATATGTATTTAAGTATGTTTATCAGTTGTGTACCCATAGTACAGGCCCTGCCTAGTTGGGGACTAAATAACCGTGTGTGACGTGTGTCCCACAATTACTGTTCTGCAGGTATTCGTGCGAATGCTGGGACGGTGCCGAGCCCTTGGAGCCGGACGGGAACCCCACCTGCATCGACATCGACGAGTGCGCGCTCGAGTACTGTCGCGGGGGCACCTGCGTCAACAAGCCCGGCGGCTTCGAGTGCAGGTACTTCAACACTCCTGCTACGAACTGGCCTGTTGGCTCAGTTGGTAGCGCTAGTTTTTGTGTATATGAACACTTGGTCAAGATGATTTTGACGAGATAACGTCTTATAAATCTATGAACTCCGGCTGCACGCACGAAAAAGCATGGATTTTTGTCACGTTCCGCCTGAGCCGAGAGTGCAAGCGAGAGCACAGAACAAGCGATAGATTGGCGCGATGGGCCTAAGCGTTTGACTTGCATCTATCTCTCTTCCACTCCAATATGCAATTTTTCATTAATGTTTTCTTAGGACGATAACCAACTACTACATACTTTACAGATAACCAATATTTTTTATTTTATACAGGGTGGATATTTGAGATGGGCCGGCCAGGGCAGCTACCTTAACCGTTGTAGCTAGACGAAAATGGTCTGAAGAGACTATCCACCATTTTTGAAAATATTTAGAACTGCATTTAAAGATTTTTTAAAAATGGTACAGTCAGCGAGAAAATCGTCGATTCCCACAAAAAAAAATTTTGATGCCATTCGATCCAGTTTCAAAAAAGGATCAAAAGTCTCTAAGAGACTAACTGAGGTCAAGGGGGTAGAAAAGTCAGGAAACGCAAAAAACGTTTTACATACATTTAGTTAAATGTATGTAAAACGTTTTTTGCGTTTCCTGACTTTTCTACCCCCTTGACCTCAGTTAGTCTCTTAGAGACTTTTGATCCTTAACTGAAACTGGATCGAATGGCATCAAAAAATTTTTTTGTGGGAATCGACGATTTTCTCGCTGACTGTACCATTTTTAAAAAATCTTTAAATGCAGTTCTAAATATTTTCAAAAATGGTGGATAGTCTCTTCAGACCATTTTCGTCTAGCTACAACGGTTAAGGTAGCTGCCCTGGCCGACCCATCTCAAATATCCACCCTGTATAGGGGCCTATAAGTCCACTATTCCACCGCTTCGGTATGTATAGTTGAGAAGAAGCTGGTTTATCTGTACATAAGTATTTTTATTAGTTGTTTAGTACAGGTACCGTTTAGCGCTCTGCCTAGATCGGAGCTTGAAAAAAAAACACTTCTAATTAATATTGACTTATTTCTCTCCAGCTACTAACCTCAACTGGACGTTGAATTGACAATAAGCAAGTCCAGCAAGTACAAGGAGCGATCATATCTAAACGCTCGTTTCTAATTGGTTTATTGCACCGCCATTTTGCTTTAGCTCGTTCCAGATTGGCTAAAAGCAGTTGCTAGCCGACAAAAGGTTCTACCCACTACTTGAGCATCATACAGTGTGTAGGTTTAAAATAATAATGTTTGTACACCCGTAGATGCCCGCCCGGTTTCGACCCCGTAGAGAACGGTCTGCGGTGCAGCGACAAGAACGAATGCGAAGTGACCAATGGCGAGATGTGCACTAACGGCGAGTGCCACGTCATTGGACAAGACATGTGAGTTCTTCTAAGTTAAAAAAACTTTACAAAACAAAGTTTTGCGTATCTGGTATTGAAGGACATAAATGTAGGCAGTTTACTCACACATACAGACGATGCAGTTCCTAGGTTATCTTTTGAGGGCCCTCAGCTAGATTATATTTACACATACAAAATTTTACTGTTGAGTCCGGAAACTAAAGTGCGAGATGCATTCGTTTAAAACATATATTACTAGTTACAATCTATGAATAGTTGTTGAAACAAGTGGATTTCTTTAATTCTGGATGTTCAAAAATATTGAGCAGTTTATACAACGCGTAACAAAAAAATCGCATCCTCATCCTCATACACCTCACTTTATATTAATATAAAAAAAATATGATGCAATCGAACTTTAGTTGTGTCTAATAGATGTTCTTAAATATCGAATAATAATAGCACGATTTCCATAGAAAGCACTAAATACAGCTACGCTAATTCATTTTTGGGAAAAATTTTACACATATTAAAAATAGCTGAAATCGAATAAGTAGTCGATACTGAACAAACTAATTTCAGGAATTGCGCTTATTCTGTTACATGTTGTAGAATGTTAACGTTCCCGTCAAACTGTAAAACTTTAAATAACACCGTTATTTTTAATCATCGGGTACTAAAAAATCTGCCAACCTGGTGGTGTATACTTTTTTGTGCTCATATTTAATGTTTGCTAATGTGTTCAGCTTCATGTGATTTCTCTATTATGTTGGATATCATGATTACACCACTACAGTGCATGCATGTGTATGACGCGATAACACTGCAGATACGAGTGCGTGTGCAACGCGGGCTACGAGAAGTCTTTGACGGGCCAGGCGTGCGTGGACGTGGACGAGTGCGCGGCCAACCCGCTGGTGTGCCGCCGGGGCCGCTGCCGGAACTCGCCCGGCGGGTACGACTGCCAGTGCGAGCCCGGCTTCGGCGAGACGCCCGCCGGGTACTGCGCCGACCGGGACGAGTGCGCGGACAGGACTCTCTGCCAGGTAGATTACCCTTTACATGAGTTTGGCTGGCTCACCAGTTCGAGGAGCATCGCAGATCTGATCTCTTGGGGTAACACAATATACCCTCACGTGTCCATTTTGCTCAAGGGTTTTTAAAAGAAGGGTGCATGGGCGATCATCACCAAAGCGCTGAGTTAAAAAAAAATATATTTAATGAAGCGCCAAAGCCATTTTATTTTTTGGCGCCCAACGTGGGACCCGTGTGGAATGATTTATTGTGTTACTCACTTTTGCTCGCTACTTCGCCTACGTTCTGGCACAAAAATCTATGTGTTATACTGATGTATAAACTGTATTACTGAAGTTTTATCGAAATTCGTTCTGTAGTTTTGGCTTGGAAAAACATCCATCCATTCTCACAAACTTTGCGTTTATAATATTATTAGGATAAATAAAAATAAATAATCTCACGCCTTTTATCCTAGTAGGGAGAGGTATTCCATTTCTGTAAATACCCACTTTTCACGAGTATATTCGACTTTGTTAGTTAGTTTAGGTAGCATAGCATAACGCTTAAAAGTAGAGAGAACTAAACTCATTCTTACCCATAAAAATGGGTAAAGGATGCGCAAAAAGCAATTTTCAATTGAAAATAGCCACAATGAGATTAGTCATTAAAATTGGAAGGCCTCATGTTGGGCGCCACTTAAAACTTTGGCGCCCAACATGGGACTTTAAAATATACATATTACTATTTGAACACACCAAATGTAGCAGAAATTATTACCTAAGTCAATTTCATATCTTTAAACTTATTTCTATGTGATAGTTGATAAGTATGTACTGTGCGAAAATGTGTAATTTTTTCTATTACACTGTTATCTGTAAAGACCTTTCATTTACTTCGTTTTGGCTTGATTAAGCTTTTAGACCTGTCTTCTTCCGACCATTAAATAACTAAACGTTTCCTTTTTAACCTCAGGGCGGCCGCTGCGTGAACAGCGAGGGCTCGTTCCAGTGCGTGTGCGAGGCTGGGTATCGGCCGACGCCCGACCGCGGCGCCTGCGTCGACGTGGACGAGTGCGAGGAGCAGCGCGTCTGCCGCAACGGCCGCTGCAGGAACTCGCCCGGCTCCTTCAAATGCGAGTGCTTCGACGGGTTCACGCTCGCCAACACAGGGAGGAGCTGTCTAGGTAGGTGGCGCCACTGTGAGCTGTCAAAACGAAAATTTACTATGAATATGTACTGAGTCAAAGAGGTTGGAAGAAAATCATTCTCTTTCCTATAGAGTGCTAATGTAGGAAAGCTCGACCTAGTGAATCCTCGCCAACATTCGGTTGACAGACCATATTTTGACGTGGCCACTGGTTTGACAACACAATGCCATATTGGAAGTCAAATCGAAATAAGCTCTCGGTTTTGACAAAAATATGCCCGCTTGCGTCGTTGTGTGGTGCGGAAACTACACAGTAAATTCGCAGAAATCCTATGCATGCATTACCTATCACCATTTAGTATTTTCCTATTCAAACTAAACCACAAAAAATATATTTAATTATTTGAATTTTTATCCATTAATATTTCCTTAGTGCTTGACAAAAAGTATAAAATATCGATAGATCAATAATTTTATGTCGATAAAATTTGCTATATTTTTATCAAATATAGAACTGAAATTATAAATAATTTCAGATTTACAAGAGATCCCAACCTAAAAAAAAATTTGGTTAAATCTACAGGCAAGGCTGAAAATTTGATTCCATCAACACATTCCACAATTTGAACTAAACATTTCCAGCCTGACTTTATATTTCAATCTTCTTCTACTTGCAAATATACCAAACTGACAAAGCATTTATCGATATCGATTGTGTGGTATATGATTACTTCACTAGTCCGTCACTATTGGAGCAATTTCAAAAGTAGAATATTACGTGAGCTTTCTGAATGGCCGAGCGCAAAATGTTCTTTAAATACTATTGGTAAATTGATTGACATTTACGTAAGTCATCTCATACTTCGCTCCCCGCGCCCCGATTTTTGGTTGAAGTGGTTTCCATAGTGTTTTTAGAACATTAGCAGTCTATAGGAGAGAGAAACTTTTTCTTTAAACGTCTTTGTACTGAGTACTAGATTTCTGACGTCATTTTCGGTACTCAATTACATAAATTTTTTGATTGTTTTATTATTTAGAAATATGCTATAATTGTAAAATAAAAATCGAAATGGTTAAAGGTGTTAATAAATTAATGATTACTCGCAATTTAATTTCGACAAAGTCAAATACTTTATTGTATTCCTAATATTATGAACTACGTGTCAATGACTATACTTCTTCAAAGTTTTGAGTCAATTTTGCTTGATCGCGATATAATGATTCATGACAAGTCCAATGCTTATTACAACAATCGGTAACATTTAGAATTATATTTATGTTTTACAAAGTCACCTAGTAAGGCCCTTCCTTAGCTCCTTAGCGTCAACTAAATAAACAATTACTAGAAAAATAGCAATCCTCGGTTTTCTTCGGCTCATATGAACAGCCCACGCCGAGAAATCAACTAAGCGACGCTTTTATTTCCCGATAGTCGGGTTTTCACGGTACGATGAATTATAATGTTGGAGAACGCTACAAGTAAAGTATGATTTGACAAGTTTTGATAAGTTTTCTGGTTACAGATGAGGTGCAAGACTTGTGTTACGAAAAATACGAAGAAGGCGAGTGCTCCGGGCCAGGGTCCACCGCCGTCACCAGGTCCCAGTGTTGCTGCAGCTCCAGTAAAGGTAATCATTATTTTTGGCACATAACACCTAGGACTGCAGTATGCGCATTACCTGTTCGGATTCTGATGTTGGTAATATTAGTGAAAGGTACTTTCAGAAGTGCAGTACCTTCACCAACTCCTTCGGAGTTAATACCCGAGTTTATAAGTATTATTATTTATTGCAAAACAATTAACAGAATAGGGTATTTGTTCGCTTTTTAAAGGCTTAAAAGTTTCCTATCTTATATGAAATTTTAGTTATAAGGGTTAATATATAGTTTTTAGCGAGTTTATGATGTTTTGGCTTGCATCACTAATCTTAACTTTGTACGATATAACGCCTCGATTCCATCGCGTTGGACAAGATTTTTCAACGTAAATTTTTTTTGTTTATTTTCAGTTTTTAATAATAACATATAAAAAACTCTCTCTCTCTCACGCCTTTTATCCCCTTGGGGGTAGGCAGAGGTATTCCATTTCGAGAAATATCCACTTTTTACGAGAATATTCGACCCCTAAACCTGAGAGGTGGTGATCCCATCGCCGGACCGGGTCTGTTACACATGCCTCAGAATAATTCTGAGACTTGCGGGTTTCCCTACGATGTTTTCCTTCACCGTCAAGCTAGTGATGTACATGTACGTAAGTTTTGAAAAAGTCATTGGTAAATATCAGGTTCGAAGCCGAACCTCACTGATTAACATCATGTAAAGCAGTTTCTTTGATAATAACAATATTTATAATCTTCTTACTCTATCCAAAATCACATCGAACATGTTTTTTTTTAATTCCAGGCCTGAACTTAGGCTGGGGCGTATCGTGCAAGCGCTGTCCAGAGCGAGGGTCGAAGGAGTACGAGATCCTGTGCCGCGAAGGCAGCAGCAAGGACAACGGGGGAGCGGACATCAACGAGTGCACCATGATCCCCGGGGTCTGCCCCCACGGGACCTGCGAGAACCTCGAGCCGGGGTACCGCTGCATCTGCGACCCCGGGTACCACCCCGACGACGACGGCATCTGCAGGGACATCGACGAATGCGACATGCATCAGTCGGTGAGATGTAGTTTTCAATAGACTTCAAGAAAAGAGGAGGTTATCAATTTGACTGGGTGAACCGATTTTGATGATTCTTTTCTTATTTGAAAAATTTGGTCCAGTTCTGAAAATGGCGTCCTTGAGAAAACCATATAAGTTGAAGTCGTTTTTTTAATCTTTATTTGATACATGGTTTTTGGTTTATGTGAATGATGTCAGTGAAGTTTAAATTGTTGTTATAACATTAGTTACAAGATGTTAACTGACCACTCGAAAGCGGCCTACATTGACCATCTAAGTAATGTGCTCCAACCATGGATTTTAAAGAAGTTGTGTGGAAGAAAGTATCTTATATTTTCTAGTCAAATTCTTTAAAGGTGTTTACAAGTTTCAATACAAGTTTCAAGCATCGTTGATCCTTTATTTAATAATCATACTTGTCTGAATTGTTGGTCTAGCTCCTTTTTGTGTTTCTGCACAATAGAAATTATCAAACCATGACAGATAGCTTTGGGTGGGTTGAGAAACGATAGATAGATAATATGCATCAAAACCTGGCCACTAGCCTAGAATCGTCTTAAAATCTGCAACGGTCGCTGATATTAAATCATTCTTCCTAATATGTGGTGGAATTAGGGTGGAATACCAATAAGTTCAGCAGTATAGCAGGTAGAGCTGCAACTTTCAATAAGTGACTTTGAAGTTTAAATTGAATAAAAACCTGTTTAATAAAACTACCCTCAGCAATAAAGAACGCCTCTATCTGTATTCGTGTGTTTGCAGTACTGCACTGGCGGTCAGTGCCGCAACACGGTGGGCAGCTTCTCGTGCGTCTGCCCCATGGGCACGCGCCTCGAGGCGGAGGCCCAGCTGTGCCGCGACGTGGACGAGTGCCTCGGTGAGCCCACGGCCCTCGTCGAGGGCCAGCGCGGGGACATCCCCCCATTGTTCCCCGCATCAGGTTACCGCTCTGTCTATTGCATCCCCTAGCCATCTCATCGGCTGGACGCTCGGACATTGCCCATCTCGGCGGTTACCTAACGGAATGCACATCGGGAGCTTTAGGGATGCTTCGGGACTGTATTGCAATCAATTTGACTGAAAGACAAGATGATTGTACAAATCACATGACGCTTGTATAAGATTTCATCCAGTGAAGCGTGATACTAAAGCGAAATATGGAAATTCCATAAGTGAAATTCATTTTATTTGAACACAGCTCAGTCAGAAACACGCCCTAAAGTTTTATTAAAAAGTAAGCATTTTAACATCGATACTGAATTGTTTCACGACGATAAGGTTTAAATTAATTATAACTCATAACATAATAGTCATAATCCAATTAAAAATTATTAAAAAGGGACAATTACAATTTATTTTAGATTGTCATTTTCGACGCATAATAGGCACGCAATCAATCTCATTGCACGCTTTTAAACTTATCCGGGAATGATAATTGGTTAATTTTTGTGTAATATAATTGTAATAATTTAACCTCATATAATTTTATATAGTCTTTTGAACAATTAAAAGTTTATATTATAGTTTGTTAATTTATTGTTGAAATTACAAATCTTCACGCAGAAGTATTGCATCTAAGTGTTAAGGTCACATATCTGAGCAAATATTCAAACATTAAGGCACATTATTCTTTGTCACGGAGCACATACACTTTATACTTTTGTGTACTAGACACAATGTCACAATACCTTTGTACTCTAAAAGTATCTTTAAAAAGGGGGAAACATATTTAATAATAATAATAAACTGACCAATGTGTGCCATTTATCGGCTGTTGCAGAGCAAGACGACCCCTGCGACAACGGTCGCTGCATCAACACGCACGGCAGCTACGAGTGCGAGTGCGAGCACGGGTTCGTGCTGGACTCCTCCGGGACCCACTGTCTGGGTACGTACCTCGGACATCTAGGATATAGAAAACACCAAGCTTGAATTTAGAGACTGTTTAAATAGTGTGAAACGTTAAACACCGTTTTGTAACAAGGCCGAATGATTTTTGTTTGTTTGTATAAAGGCTGATTCATGTTACAACGGGACGGGCCCCGTCCGGGGCGAACCTTCCTACAATACACCTCGACATTTGGCCCGGACGGGGCCCGGACGGAGCACGTCCGGGCCAGCGCTTCACACAAAAAGTATTTGACTGTGCCCCGGACGGGGCCCGGCCCGTTGTAACATGAATCAGCCTTAATGCTGAACATTCTGGAGCGTTAGTGTAAATGGAGACCAACTTCAATAACTAGCTTTTATATCTTAGATCTTCCGTTACTGCATTGACTGATGAAAGGGGGATACCCAATCGTATCGTATGAAGAATAACCCTTTAACAGGCACAGGCAGCTTAAATTTTTCACTGGTTTTGAATCTTATTTTAATTACATAGAGTTCAATTTATGGTGGTAACTATTGTGCCTCTGCTTTATAAAGTGATACTTACAGTAGGATAAATCTCAAAAGTTTGTATTTGTTGAATTCATTTCTGGATAAGGTTTTCCTGTTTTTGTAAAGGTGGGATGGAGTGAAATGTCAAAATTATGTGAATGGTGTGTTGACCAGTTAAAGTGTAAAGTAGACTTTCGTGGATCGAAGTGTACAATATGGCCGTTTTAACTTAGTTTCTCTGAATATAGGCTTCGCCTGCGCAAATCTCGTACCGCCAAATGGTCTCTAAAAATGTTATTGAGCAGAGCTGTCAAGTTAAAACGGCCGTACTGTGCGTGTGGTCAGTGAAAAATCATAATTTTAAAATTTAAATCACTTTATTGTAAGAAAACTTATTCTAATACGTCACTTTCTGGGTGCTTAATCTAAATATATGAAGATTATGTGCGCCAAGTGTTCCGTTGCAGTGCGGTAGTTAGGTAGTTATTAGCTTGATTAACAAGTTGACGCGGTAGGTACTGATTATAGTTACATTTGAGTCACAGAAGATACATTGTCCCCATCGTGTTGTTTTACGAGGTTCAAAAGTCAAAGTCAAAAGTTTTTATTCAATGTAGGGACTTATAAGTCCTCTTATCGAAAGTCATTGCGACTCCACCGCTTCGGTATGTATAGTTGGGGAGAAGAAGCGGGGCAAGAAACTCCTCAACACATTATTCTTTTAAACAATCAATACAATACAAAGTACAAGTTACATGTTTTTTTTACACAAAATATCATTGTTATTCAAATATTCATCTAACTTATAATATGCCATTTTACATAAAACCATTTTAACGTGACTTTAGAAAATTTTTTCTGGCAAATCTACAACAGCTTTAGGTATATTGTTGTAAAAGCGTACACACAAACCCATAAAGGAATTATTAATTTTACATAGCCCAGTGCCATAGAGCAGTCCGAACGGTTAAAGAGCCGGCCGAAAATCAGTGAGGCTCGGGTTTGAATCCTGGCATGTACCAATGAGTTTTTCAAAAACTTACGTACATATTTATCACTAGCTCGACGGTGAAGGAAAACATCGTGAGGAAACCCGCAGGTCTCAGAATTAATTCTGAGACATGTGTAAACAGACCCGGTCCGGCGATGGGTTCACCACCTATCACGTTTAGGGGTCCAATATATCTCGTGAAATGTGGGTATATCCAGTAATGGAATACCTCTGCCAACCCCCTCGGGGATAAAAAAGGCGTGAGATTATATATTATAATTTTACATAATCTGTAATGTGGTTGCTCTATTTTATTTTTATTTGTAATATTTTTCCGTGTGTACGTCTCGTTCCGCAGACAACCGCCGCGGCTCGTGCTGGCGCCGCGTGGTGGACGGGCAGTGCGAGGCGGCGTCGGGCCGGCCTCTGCTGCGGCAGGAGTGCTGTTGCAGCGTGGGGCTGGCCTGGGGGTCGCCCTGCGCGCCCTGCGACCCCGACCACTGCCCCTGCCCCAAGGGGTTCGCCAAGGTGATAACATATTCACATCTCCACGTCAAATGCCGGCTATGACATGTGCTCGTAGATTTGACATTCGCACATCTCGGACCGGTGCACTTTTAACGATTGGACAGATTTTGAAGTGCAAGTTATCGTTGGATTTGTCTTAATCTCCGGAGTGTCATAGGCAATTTTTTTTATTGAAAACTTCTTTAGCGACGTTGAGCACTTTTGTGGGATGGGTAAAAACTGTGAAATTCGCGTCAGGTCACGTGTGCAGATCGAAAAACCGTAAGACGGTTGGAAAGTAGTGTTTTAACACCGAAATCGATAATCAAGTTTTCACTTCTGCCGGCACTCCCGGAGTGCAAGTCGTGTTTTTTTTTACCGATTGCACCAATAGTAGGAGAAAATATAGTTTAAAAAAATCTGCAACATGAAGTCGTGTTTTCTTATGTATTGTTAACTTTTTATATTATTTACAGTAAATAATTTTTCGTTTTGACTATAGATGGGCCGTTACCATTTGAAAACTGAAGCTTGTATTATTTGAAATTACATACCGTCGGAAAAAAGGCGTGGCGTATGCACGTACGCACATAAAATGTAATAATGTAAAATAGAAGTGAAGGAGGTGAGAGTCACTAATTATCCAAAGTTTGTTAGCTGCTACTCTGTTAAAGCTCTAGTAACGTTTATACGTAAGTAGTGACCCGCCCCTGCTTCGCACGGGTGCAATATGCTCATACTAAAACGTTCCTCTTGAATCACTCTATCTACAAAAAACCGCATCAAAATCCGTCGCGTAGTTTTAAAGATCTAAGCATTCATAGGGACAACAGACGGGAGTCGAGTTTTATACTGTGTAGTGATGAAATGTGATGTGACTGCAGCTGGACGGCGCCACGTGCCGCGACGTGGACGAGTGCGCTCTGGACGAGGAGCTGTGCGGGGGAGGCACCTGCGTCAACACCGACGGCTCCTACCGCTGCGACTGCCCACAGGGGCTCACGCTGGACGCCGCAGGTACTTGTGGATTGATCTGTCTCTAATAAGGGGTCAAAGTCAAACTCAAAATGTTTTATTCAAAATAGGTACTTACAAGTCCACTTATTGAACGTTATTTCAACTCCACCGCTTCAGCATGTATGGTTGAAGAGAAGAAGCGGGGCAAGAAACTCCTCAACACAATAATCTTTTAATCAATTGTTACTTAACACTAAATTTGGTTACATAATTTCGTTTGTTTTTCGCTATCGTATTGTGCTGGACTGGAGGAAATCTGTTCCAAATATCAATGTTATTTATTTTGTACTCCTATCTAGGGGAATTTGTACTCCTATCCTATTATATCTTGCTTGAGCTGGATTCGTTCAATACTTGGGACAAGGCTTACTCCACTTTGGACGAATCCAGCCGAATTAAGAAAGTATGTTGACGCAGAGAAATAAACAGAGATACTTGCCTAGTAATTAAAAATCTGTTTTTTAATTCCATTTAATTCTGACACCTGCAAAAACCTTTTTGTCTCTTTCCTTCTGAGGGTTTTTTTTTCATAACTTTGGAATGTCAGAATCAGACTGTTCAGTACGGCCGTTTCAACTTGGCCGATCTGGAGCTGCGCAATAACATATTGAGCGACTATTCGCCGGTATTTGGCGGCGAGGAAACCCCGCAGGTCCCAGAATTAATTCTGAGGCATATGTAGCAGATCCGGTCCCGGGGTTCAGGGGTCAAATATTCTCGTGGTTCGTGGGTATATCCAGAAATGGAATACCTCTGCCTACCACCTCGGGGATAAAAGAGTATGAATCGGTTTAAGCACTTGTCGGTTCGGTTTCCACTGAAGGTGCCTTCGGTCAGTCAGTAAGTGAGGTTGTAATCGTCAGGCAACCGGTGCGTGGACACACGTCGCGAGTCCTGTTACACGGAGTGGGTGGGCGGCCGCTGTTCCGGGGCTCTGAGGGCGGAAGTGCTAAGGGCCGTGTGCTGCTGCTCGGCGCTGGGCCGGGCCTGGGGCGCCGCGAGGTGCGAGCCCTGCCCCAAGAAAGGTACACCATACGCTTTTTTAATTTTGGCAATGATGTAGGGTAGGGTAGCTTTGGTGTTGCGGCGGGCGTGGCCTGGCTGCGGATACGCGCAACCCGCTGTGCCGTGGTCAGGTCCGAAGCAGCGAGAAGGAATACATCAGGGGTTTTAGCGGGTATAGCAGCATTAGGCTGACGAGCCCCACATAACCGTCGGGTCGTGTGGTATGCAGTAATGCATTTCCTCTGGGAAAGAAAAAAAGGGTAGGGTAGCTTAGATTCAACTGGAGCTTGGCCGCGAATGGAGTGCAGCGCGAGGCGAGCCTTGCCCCAAGAAAGTACACCCTAAGGATCATTCATGTTGCCTTCAACGGCCAAGTGGCTGAGAAAGAGTAGGTAGATAAATAAGTATAAGCTCACGTTATTTTATGCGTGAGTTTCTGGAAGTAACCTGTTTTCACTTACATTTACATTATCAGTCTTACATTTTTCTAATCTTTAAGATATTGTGTTATTAATCTCACTATCCAGCCAATGAAAATTAAACTATCATCTGATATGAATAACAGACAATACTCTTACTTACGCCTCCCTTGGTAGTTGGTCAAGTGATATCTCTGTATGAATTAAAATAAGATTCATCTAATTTGTAAGCTTGAACCTTGATGAATAAAAACCCACTCATCCAGGGACGGACTCCTACCGCAACCTTTGCATATCGGACGTGTCCGGTCCGTCGGGCCCGTGGGACCACAGCGGCGGGCTCGGCAACCGGACCGACATCTGGGACCAGACCGGCGAGTGGGGCCACGACGGGGGCCCCGGGGGCGACTGGGGCGAGGGAGGCGACTGGGGCAACGGCACGGACAACTCGTGGGGCGGGGGCCAACACCCGGGCTTCGTCCCCGGGCAGGTGGAGATCAACGAGTGCGCCGCCTTCCCCGGCCTCTGCGGGCACGGCCGCTGCCGGAACATGCTCGGCGGGTTCACCTGCGAGTGTTTCCCCGGATACGAGAAGGTCAGAGCGAAGTATCTGTTTCACGACTATAGTCTGCCGTGTAGATTGTATCTATGATAATCCTAGTGCGAAGGTGTGCTTATGCGATTATTGGTTGGTCGTTTTCCTTTAAAAGAATAAAGGATCGACCAGATTTTGTACAAAAAAAATGTTGGATAATCGACAAATGTTATAGGTTACTTTTCATACTGGAATGCGGACAAAGTTGCGAGAAAAAGATAGTAATAAGTAAGTCTTTAGTATGAAGAATCGTTAGGGAATATTTTTTGACACTTTGTTTATTTACCATTAGAACCTTTATAGCGTGGCTAGACGAGTTTCTGACAAAATTAATTGATAGTGTTGATATAAATGTACACTATTACGTGTTTCAATAATGGCCTGACGACGGATATTTGCCAGATGAATCATGATATCTGCGTTGTTGTACATATCTAATCCTCATTACCAACCCTTAAAAGCCCACTACTGAGCTATATGGATCTTTTAAGGAAATAAATAAAAAAAAACTCATGTCTTATATCCCCGAGGGGGTAGGCAGAGGTATTCCATTTCTGGATATAATCGCTTTTTACCAGATATTCTTTGGACCCCTAAACGTGATAGGTGGTGAGCCCATCGCCGGACTGGGTCTGTTTACACATGTCTCAGAATTCATTCTTGGACCTGCGGGTTTCCTCAAGATGTTTTCCTTCACCTACTTGCTCGAGCAAGTGATAAATGTGTATGTAAGTTTTGAAAAACTCCAACGAGTTTGTCAAAACTTACCAATGTTATTAATTTACAAAATTACCAATGTACATGCCAGGATTTGAACCCGAGCCTCACTGATTTTCATCATGTGAAGCAAGCTCTTTAACCGTAAGGCTATCACTGCTGCTTTTAAGAAAATATGGGCCATAATCTCCCACGCGAACCCACTTACTCGTATTCTTCTTCTATTTATGAGTGTATGAACGTAGACATACTGCTCCTCCGCAGGACTCGAAGAACCGCACGTGCGTGGACGTGAACGAGTGCGAGATCGTGGCGGAGGTGTGCGGGTCGGGCGAGTGCCGCAACAGCGAGGGCGGCTTCTCGTGCCACTGCCGGCCCGGGCACCGCCCAGACCCGCTCTCCAAGGTCTGCGTTGGTCAGTACCCCTCCAGTTTCATACTATACTTCCAACAACAAGAACGCCGACTGAATGTTAAATGCACCCAAATGATTTAAAACTTAGAAATGTCATCCTTTTGGTGCATTTGGAAGACAGATTGTTAACACACAAAATACATCAAAATCTGTCTAACCGTTTAGGATCATAACGAAATATACTCACATTTATATACATCTAAAAACATTACCCACCTTCTAGTGCAGTTGTATAAAAATATTACACCAATGGTGTATCTGGTGGAAAGATGAAATTGTGTTGTAAAAAGGTTATTCCTAGAAAAAACTACTAGTTATTTGAAAGTATTCGACTCGTTTCATTTTTGTATTCAACTGTCACAATGTATTTGACAGTAATGACATATAGCTCAATAGCTCTTGCTCACTCTCGATCACTCTTCTTCTGGGTCGCTCGTTCCGTCATCCACCTCATCTGTGTGTCAGCTAGATTGTGATGAAGAGCAAGTCCGTTCCCATTTAAACACAACGTCCCTGTGCCCCAGACATCGACGAGTGCTCGGAGATGTCCGGGCTGTGCCGCGGCGGCCGATGCGTGAACTCGGCCGGCTCGTACCGCTGCGAGTGCGCGCCGGGCATGGAGCTGGCCCCGGACAGGCTCTCCTGCAAGGACGTCGACGAGTGCTCCATCACGTCCGGTAAGTGTTTATGTAGAATAATTAAACTTACCATCCGTTGGAGGGAGACCAGGACCCCAAGACACGTGATCTACCTAGTTTGGGTTCCTGTCTCCAATAATGTTCTTCCTGACATCTTAATAAATGTATCTACATTAATTGGATCTAGCTATAAGGACAGTGTGGAGAAAATAAAGAGCTTTTTCACTTTTACTTAAGGTCAATTCCCACTGAAAGAGCAAGAGAGAAAGTCCGTTAGAGCAAGTGCCTGAGCCCCTTTTGACAAGTCGCTAGAAGAATCGAACCGTCTCTAGCAGCATTGCGGCGCGCTCTGCCCTCCTTTGCCTTCAAATGACTATGAACTTTTTAATAACTTGTAGATAAGATTCAAAATGATTTTCATTGGGAATTGACCCTACTGGGAGTATAAGAGGCCCATGTTCAACATACAAGTGATGGAGGGTAGAATATAGAAGAACAAAACGAAGTTGCGCTCGGTTCTTCTAAACTACCCAATGGATTCTGATATGGTTGAAGTTTCTGCAGGTTTATATATGAATACATTATCTATTTAGTAAAAAGGGAAGTCTGCTTGATTGACAGACAAGGCACACTGCATTTACAGTCAAGTGCAGATGGAGCTTGACCGATTGGACTTGATAACGTTCTTATTTCAATCGCCTTAGAGGTTAGACTTGTTCATGTGCTCTTGACCGTACCCGTAAGTCTAGAAGTATGAAGTTTTGCTATGATTTTTTTTATACAACGTAAGTAACCGTACTGCTCAAAGGCCGGTAACGCACTCGTGACTCTTGAGTTGCGTCCCTGGGCGAAGGTATAGTCACCATTAGGTGACCCATTTGCTCTTTTGTCCCCTATATTATAAAAAAAGGGAGTATTAAGAAAGTATTTTTCAAAATTCATTTTATATGGAAGTGTTATAGAGCACTAGCGACCCGCCCCGGCTTCGCACGGGTGCAATGCTAATACTAAAAACCTTCCTCTTGAATCACTCTATCAATTAAAAAAACCGCATCAAAATCCGTTGCGTAGTTTTAAAGATTTAAACAGACATCAGGACATATGGACATAAGGGGATAGGGATTTAGGGACAGAGAAAGCGACTTTGTTTTATACTATGTAGTGATTCCAATTTGTCATGTTTCCAAATCCCATCGGACTCTCGGCAAGTGGGCGTATAGTTCTAATCACCCGGTCAAATGCCCCGTCCCTTAGGCATCTGCAGCAACGGCGCCTGCGAGAACCTGATGGGCACGTACCAGTGCGTCTGCGACGAGGGCTACGCGCAGAGCACGGTCAAGTCGCACTGCGAGGACATCGACGAGTGCGAGGACGACCCCACGCGCTGCCAGCACGAATGCGTCAACACGCTCGGCTCCTACCACTGCGAGTGCAGGTCTGTGCGACAGCTTAACGTACCGTTAGGCAGATCTCAACAACTTTAGGTTGACGTTTCTGGGTCTGAACGGTCTGACGGTTGTTCTTAACTGTAAGTGGTTGGACTTGTCCAAAGCAGAGGAAAGATACGCTTTTTTTAAAGCAGCGCCATACCTTTCGTAGCTTGGCAGCGATCCTCGAAAGTGTACCCTAAGGCTTAAGAATCATCCACATACACCTACGTTCCGTCAGCACTAGTAGTGAAAAAAACTATCCAAGTGCGATTTAATCAATAATTTATTGATACTGACGTTTGTGGACTAGTTGGTACAAGATGTATGCGTTGATATTTTTCGAGATCCGGACGTGTTCCGGCCCGCTAAAGGCCCTACTATGATGTGTTCGGATAGTTCTTTACAGATTTACTTAACATGCCATAACACCTTATTCTAAGAACAAATTTCAAAAACGAATACAATTTCAATTTTTTTCCTAGAGTAATTTTTATAAGACAAATCCATCTTTACAGCTTCAGGATTTTTTTATGGCTAGAACATATGGAAACTCATAACCCGTCAGTCCTTAAGGCTCAAGTGAACAGGCATCTTTTGGGCAAGCTCGTCCCATCGTAGGCCCCGTCTCTGCCTCTGCAATTCTAGGGTCAAGAGTAAGCCCATCATTCATAAAAAAACGTACCAATGTATGTGTCGTGCCCAGATCACAGAATTGAACATTTCATGAAATACTCTAACCTAACCTAACCATGAAGTGATCAATTATAAGATATGGCCACGACATGCATTTATTAGGAAGGAATTTGACATATTGAGAAATGTCATTCTGGGTATAGTGACGGACTTCTTCGAAAGAGAAAAGGGCTTTCTTATGATCTATACATTCTTGTGGGTGCGCAGGGATGGCTGGCAGTTGCGCGCGGATGGTCGCACGTGCCGCGACGTGGACGAGTGCGGCGGGGGGGCGCGCGTGTGCGGGGGAGGCTCCTGCAGGAACACGCCCGGAGGGTACCGCTGCGACTGCGGGGAGGGGCTGCTGCCCTCCACCGGAGGGAAGCCCACCTGCATGGACATCGACGAGTGCGCTGACGTAAGTCACACACATACTGTGGTACGCATTCGTCTTGATAGGATGCCGACGAGTGCGCTGACGTAGGTGACAAGACAAGGCACCATTCATTTATGTAATAGCTGTTCCCCGTTACTTCATCTGCGTCAGTCCCGTTCCCATTGTAGCTCATGCTACTCCCAGAAAAGTAAGCTTTCCATTGGGGAAAGAAATTTTAAAATCGATCCAGTACTTTCGGAGCCTATTCAATACTTACAAACAAAAAATCATACGAGTGTAATATTTGTGTAGATTTACAGACTGATTTGAACACCGTCCTGATAGGATGTAGACGAGTGCGCAGACGTAGTAACCTGCGGCATTCCATTACTGGAAATACCCACTGTTGTCCAGTATATTTTTGGACCTATAAACTTGAAAGTTGGTGCGATGAAATGATGTGGGTTTACTTGCGATGCGTTCATCCACCATATTGTAGTAATATAATGTATCCCCTCATATGTCATCCTCCCACTTAGCAGTAATACAATGAACCTAACACGGATTTTAAAAATGCTACTACACGAACTGAAAACAATCACCATACTACGCATCAAACCGCATACAATTTAGTTATTTCGCTCTCCAACTTAGCAGTGATTGTGTGAAGATGAATCTCCAACATACAGATCCCCGGGTTGTGCGGCGCGGGCGAGTGCCACAACACGATCGGCAGCTTCGCCTGCCGCTGCCCCGACGGGTACAGCGTGAAGCCCGACCAGGGGCCGGCCTGCTCCGACGACGACGAGTGCGAGCTCGGCACCTGCGACTGCCATCCCGCCGCCGACTGCATCAACCTGCCAGTTAGTTAACTTCTATTTCGCCCATTTGCCATCCTCTAAGCTAGATACTTTATTTTGTTTCTGTATCGCTTTCGTTTTGTTACATTGATGTTATTAAAGCGAAAGTAGTCTGTCTGTTTTTAAGTTTTTTTTCTGGTTTCATAAAAATCTAGTTTTTATGACAAGGACTTTTGACTACATTGAAGACGTCACAAATGCACTGAATCGATGTAACTCTTATGTTTTACAAATTTGCTAAATGATTTCGCTTAGAGGTTAGAATTAAGTTACACCACTGTATATTCTAAATTTACTTAAATAATAAAAAAAGAATTAGAAAAAAACTCAGATAAGATAATATGTTTTGCGAACAACTCTATGGAGGAGAGGAGGCGGAAAAGGGCAATCTTCCTTAAGGCTAGGTGGTCGTGCCTGGTGACCGCGGTCCATCGGTTGATATTGGACATTTGTATTTCCTTAACTCATTAGAAAACTTCGATAGCGCGCGCGCTTTTTAGAAATTTGCCATCTATGGCGGTAGACCCCTTAACTAGGCTTAGCTTTTAAAATTTTCTTTTGATTTTGAATCTTAATTCACTAGCATAGAGTTCAATTTAAAGTGGTATCTATTCGTCCATTGCCCTGCCCCCGTCTCAGGGCTCGTTCCAGTGCCGCTGCCGCGACGGGTGGCGTGGCGACGGCGCCGAGTGCTCGGACGTGGACGAGTGCTTGGCCAACAACGGGGGCTGCCACCCCAGGGCCACCTGCTCCAACACCGACGGCTCCTTCCTCTGCCTCTGCGACACCGGGTACAAGGGCGACGGGTCAGTACCTCCTGCACCTACTATATTATATCTCACTCGGTGATAAAGTAGCTTGGCCAACAACGGGGGCTGCCACCCCAGGGCCACCTGCTCCAACACCGACGGCTCCTTCCTCTGCCTCTGCGACACCGGGTACAAGGGCGACGGGTCAGTACCTCCTGCACCTACTATATTATATCTCACTCGGTGATAAAGTAGCTTGGCCAACAACGGGGGCTGCCACCCCAGGGCCACCTGCTCCAACACCGACGGCTCCTTCCTCTGCCTCTGCGACACCGGGTACAAGGGCGACGGGTCAGTACCTCCTGCACCTACTATATTATATCTCACTCGGTGATAAAGTAGCTTGGCCAACAACGGGGGCTGCCACCCCAGGGCCACCTGCTCCAACACCGACGGCTCCTTCCTCTGCCTCTGCGACACCGGGTACAAGGGCGACGGGTCAGTACCTCCTGCACCTACTATATTATATCTCACTCGGTGATAATAATTATGTTGATTCTTCTGTACGTGTGTATGTCACCTAACTGTACCAATTATTATGAAATTTTGGATTCACAATTGAACCCGATAGGTTGTAGTCTGTGGCAAGACAACATCTGCCCGAGCTACTAGTATTCTAATGTGGTAAATGCTAGTGTTATTTTGAGACAGTTGTATGTAACGGTAGAGATATCCTATTCCAGGAAAAACTTATTAATTTTCACTGTATTTTTGGACCCCTAATCGTGACGCTCTAGACGATTTTAGGATAGAAAACCTTTTACTCATCTCCCTTAGTTTTTTGTTGAAAAATATCTCATTCTTTAAGTTTGTTACTAAGAACGACTACCTACGCGAGCGATACCGCGTTTAAAAACTAGCACTAAACAGGACTACCTTACACCCCTGACCTTTCTCTTCACCCCGTTAATAGCCACTTTGATTCATGCTCTTCTAAGGTATAGATATAAAAACAAACCCGGCCTAAGCGGGCAACATCTAACCGTCTCAGCCTCAGTTGAGTGAGCACCACTTGCGTGTCCCCAGGTACTCGTGCGTGGACATCGACGAGTGCTCCAACGACCCCACGCTCTGCGAGAACGGGCACTGCACCAACACGCCCGGCGCATACGAGTGCGAGTGCGACGTCGGATTCACGAGGTCCAACGACGGACGCTCGTGCCTCGGTCAGTCATCTACTCTATTTTTACTTATAATCAACCCCTAACAGCCCACTGCTGAGCTAAGAGTCTTTCCTAACACATGAGGAAGTATGGGCAAATCGACTCGCCAAAGAAGCGCTCGTAGCCCTGCGGTACCAGTGTGTTTGTAACGATCACACTGGTTAAGGAAAGTTGGGCGCGGTTAGTCAGTGAATGGGCGAGCGCCTAGTGGCATTTATATCATGAGCTCTTCCGTGTTTCGGAAGGCACGTAACCTTACGCGTTTGCTTAAACGCACCTTCTTGGTCCCGGTTCTCGTTGTGTTTACGCAAAATGGAAGTCGAAGCCATCCCCCCTAGCCAAGTGGCATTGCACAATCTAATCGAATAATTTTATAGATTGACATGTATGGGATTGACATTAGCGTTAGCGCTCGTTGGTGGTGAGTGCTTTTGTCAATCCCATACTTGTCAATCTAAAAGAGCATTAGATTTTATTGTACAATGCCACTTGGCTAGGGGGGCATGTCAGATACCCTCGGGTGGTTTTGGTTTGAAAAATTCTGACAGTTAGGTGGCCGTTAGCTTAACACCGTCTCCCAATCTGCGGTGGGCTCGCGTGGGAGATTATAGCCATACTTCCTCATGTGTGAGGAAAGACCCTTGGCTCAGCAGTGGGCTGCTACGAGTTGATGTTGATGACGGAAAATCCAAAAGTAATTTGTTTCTCATTGTAGAGGTATATACTTGTCTACAGTTGCAGCAATCAAAACTTGGTAAATACTTGGTGTGTTACCCGAGTTTTCACCTATCGCAGCGAGCGATTCGATTTTATACCATAATCTTTTTTGTATAGACATGGACGAGTGTGCGACGTTCCACAACGTGTGCGTGTTCGGGCGCTGCGTGAACACCTACGGCATGTTCAAGTGCATCTGCGACAAGGGCTACCAGTCGGACAGCATCGACGACCGTAAGTACCATTAAAATACTACTCATTTGACAACCCTTACAATAGTTTGAATCAGCGAAGGACACATTCTTATATTATGGTCCTCAATACATCTGTCTTTTCAATTAAAAAAGTCACTTATAGGAGTTGATTAAGATCCTTGACCACTATCTACAGTAGTATTGACTTGGCTGTCAAATCAGTTACTTTTTATTATCTGCCAAAACGCCAAATCCAGTCAAACATTAGCGTCCCATGAGCAATCAATGACAATAGATAATCCTATGTCATGTCGATGATGCAGTTGGAGGGGTATGGAAAATAAACGGAATGTTTCTGTATATATATTAGTGTATGTATGTATATGTGGAGTCAAAACAACATAGAATAAAAACATTTGACATTGACATTTGATATGTATTCTTAATGAATTCACTCGCTATTTAATTCCGATCGTCTACCATTTTACGTTAAGGCCAGGAATTCCTTCAGTAGTAACGTAGTGATTGCTTGCTCAGTGAGTAGGCAGTAGGCATTTAGTAAGCGCCAGCGCGCAACTGAATACGCCAGCCAAGCCACCGGGCTCTTGCATTTTGTAGGTATTTCAACAGTGATTACAAAAAGCAATTTATCAAGTCAAACTGCCAATTTGTTTAGAAATATTTAGTATCTTTAGCTTAATAAAAAAAAAATGTAAAATATCAGTAGTTAATTTATTTATTTAATGGTCGGAAGACCAACAGCTTTATGACAGGTATAAAAGCTTAATTGATTAAAAACGAAGCCAATGGCAGGTCTTCACAGATAACAATAAAATAGGAAAAAAAAAACACATTTTTGCACACCAAATGTACAGTATTACATACTTATCAACTACCTTACATAATAACAGTAGTTCAGTCATATCAGTGAGATTTTTTTTTATCGCGTGAAGTTTATTAGATCTTGTAAATGTAACTGAATGCTACTTTGACTAGAGTTGACTAGACTATATCCTTAAGTAAGTTTTCAAAATCACAAAAGCTCGGTCTCTGCTGGAATACCCAGCGTTAATAACCGTGTGTTGGCTTGGTGCAGTGATGCCGGGCTTCAACTGCACGGACGTGGACGAGTGCAAGTCCCCGCAGTCGTGCCAGTACGGGCAGTGCGTCAACACGCAGGGCTCCTACGCCTGCCGCTGCCCGCCCAACTACGAGCTCGTCTCCGACGGGACCGCCTGCTTCGGTCAGTGCTCTGCTCTATACTACACTAACACTTAGGTGGACAACGCATCAAGCTAGAAATTGAACAAACATATTAAGTGACCTTCCCGCCTTTGTTTTTAAAAGATTTCCATGAGTTTTCGGGATGCCGCCACTTTAGAATCTCAGAACAAATATCAGAACCCGAAGTTAAAAAAAAGTTTGTGATTCATCTAATCTGCAATGAGCAACGGTATTTGAGTTTATGCGATGATTTTTCTCTCCACACGCTTTCCTAAGCTGTAGTAGATAACTATTTGTATTGCCCTTCCACATTCTTATCTTTTTCTTCTTATATATGAAAATCAATTACTATTTGTCTCCCTGAAACTCGAAAATGGCTGTACCTATTTGGATGAATTTTTTGCGTGGGTTCGATTGGATCCAGGGATGTTTTATACGGTGGCTAAACAACGTCTGCCGGGTCTCTAGTGTTAATATAGATATTTGAATCTGGCACCAAAACTGTATTATCCTGAAATCCTGTGAACATTGACACAATATGTAATATGGCGTATTACAAACTAGACGACTATATAAATTACAATGAAATTATGTTACCCAATTTAGTATTGATTATTGATAAAAAGAACACTGCGTTGAGGAGTTTCTTGCCCCGCTTCTTCTCCTCAACCATAATGCTTGAAATGACGTTCAATAAGTGGACATGTAAGAATGAATCATGTTGACTCTTGAGTACGTCCACAGACTCTCGCAAGGCTCGTTGCTACGGGCGCGTGGAACTCCGCGCCGGCACGGAGCAGTGTCGCGACAGCGACGAGCTGTCCGAGGACGGGACCATGGCCGCCTGCTGCTGTTCCGTGGGTGAGTAATAAATCATAAATAGGGCATATCTCCAAAACTTCACAACTTATTGGTGCTCATTCTGCTTTACAGCCCAGCGACTAAATTTGTTTTGGTTTAGTCTTTGTCTTACCTCAAAAAAAGAAAAGGGATAGAAGACAACCTACCGAATTTACTCCTGTCAGAGGCCGTATTTTTAGTCTTGGAAGAAAAAAATCCTTTTCCTAGACAGTTTTGACGGATGCCAAACTTTATCGGAACCATAAAAGTAAATTTGCGAAAAGCCTATAATTAATAAATTATTCATTTCAATGAGCATTAAAATAAGTCTGTTAGAAAACAGTAATAAAAACGCTGGCAACACTTTGAAACGCCAGGCAGGTCCTGTTTTTGTACACTTACAAGACACCTAGTCTCAAATTTGAATTTAAGAATTTGCTTCGTACTATAGACGTGAAAAATAGCAATCGAGTTTTTCAGCAATCTCTACAGTACGGCCGTTCAACTTGGCTTCTCTGAATATAGGCTTCAGCAAACCCCCTCGTACCGCCAAATGGTTATTTGCACAACTTCAGAGCTGCCAAGTTAGAACGGCCGTACTGTACTGTCCCCCGAGAGCGGCAGAGTGATGTGTCGTGTGTATGTTATAGGCGTGGCGTGGGGCAACTACTGCGACCCGTGCCCCGACCCCGGCTCCGAGGCCTACCGCCAGCTGTGCCCCGGCGGGCCCGGATACCAGCCCGTGCTCGAGCCCGTGAGTTATTACTACTGTTCTTTTCAGAAGGCCTAGCCAAGGATACTGCTAACGAATCGAAAAGTGACAATGCATGGGATTGACATAAACACCCTCCAACGAGCGCTAACGAGTGCTTATGTCAATCTATAAGATCATTCGATTCGTTAGTATAACGCATCTTGGCTAGGGGGGTAGAATACTTTATTTTCAGTAGGGCGAAAGGGATTTTCATACAAATTGTCTACAGACTATCATAAAAATATTTAACCCCCTTAGGAGTGATTTTTCAAAAACCTCATCTCTTTGGGTGTTCACCTGTATTATGTAAGGAACTCATGCGCAACATTTCTTGCATCGGTTTAGGCTGTGCTTGGTGTGTAAGTAATGAGAGTTCGAATATTTTATTCACTGAAAATGTCTCTAGAGGCGCTATTAAAAGTCGGTAATTTTACGCTATAGCCCTCGTACGTGGTGACCCTGGCGGACATCGACGAGTGCGAGCAGCACCCGTCGCTGTGCCTGCACGGCGCCTGCACCAACACGTTCGGGTCGTTCGTGTGCGCCTGCGCCGACGGCTGGGTGCTGGACGAGGCCGAGCACAAGTGCCAGGACGTGGACGAGTGCCAGCAGCCCGACATCTGCGGCCCGGGCGTCTGCCGGAACATGCCCGGCTCATACGTCTGCCTATGCCCCGAGGGATACGTCGCCATGCCCAGCGGCAGTTAGTGGCCGTTTTGCTCTACTCCTCAACTCAGTGTCACTTCTGTTACTTGTAACCCTATGAAAATGTAACATCTAACAGTCTTCGCTTGATGCTTACGCACTGAATGCGTTCACCGTAGAGCCGTATCCCAAGAATTTATCGCTGAAATTCGCATCTCTTAATTTAATCTCCGAGTAAGCGTTACTCTTCGCTGGACAGATCCAGCTTTGAAAAATTTTCTTTTTGTAAATTGTTTCATACATGACATTAGTGATTTAGTGTGGTAAACCATAATACCAACGCGTCCACACTAACATTTAACAATGTTTGTCTGTCTGTTTCACTTTGACATCCAAACCTGTGAACGGTCTGTCAGGATAGCTTGCATCCCAAAAGGTCCTCGGCCACCTTGTGCCGAACGAAGTCATCTTGAGATCTGTCTTGATGAGTTGGTTCTTCGTCGTAAGTTCTGACTCACCGTCCGTTCCGCAGAGGAGTGCGTGGACGTCCGGCAGCGGCAGTGCTACATGGACTGGGAGCCGGACACGGAGCAGTGCTCGAGCGGCATCGGGGTCCCGCAGACCAAGTACCTGTGCTGCTGCAGCGTGGGAAGGGCGTGGGGCGCGCCCTGCGAGCCCTGCCCCGCCAGGGACTCGCCCGCCTTCCGGGCCCTCTGCGGGGAGCGCCCCGGCGAGTACAAGAACCCCGTCACCAACGAGACGAGGCCCATCGACGAGTGCGACCTCATGCCGCAGCTCTGCAAGCCGGGCGTCTGCCACGACACGCCCACCGGGTTCCGGTGCGGGTGCGACCACGGGTGAGATGTTTATAGACTACAGTACCTATTCGCGGTCAGATCTTACTCTTCGCTGGACGAATCCGCAGGCGTATTCACGGAGCTTCGGTATTCGATATTCGACTCGGAATCGGAAAATCTGTCCAAGATGGGCTATTCAGAGATGTCGGTATCGAAAACGAATGTCATATTTGACATAAGGATTCGGAAAATTTTCCGTGGCTGTCAGAAACGCCTAGAATACAGTTTTCGAAGTCGATAGATTCGACTTCAAATTTTTTTCGACTCGATCTGAATCGAATGGAAACGGTGTTGAACCTCCGTAAATACGAAATAAGACATACCCTACGTAGTAAAATATCAATTAGTAGGGAGCATGATCATGTATGCCAATTAATTTTTAATCATGAATTTCTGCAAAATAATTTCTGTGTGATGTCAGCAAAGAGATTTAAATATAATAGGGCATAGAGGGGGCATTGGGAATATTTTCATACAAAACTTTGAAGCCTAAGCGTCATGTCCTTGTCATGTCAGTTAGTATGAACGCGAGCTGTCATTCGGTCGAAATGTACTAGACTTATTCCACTTGGAATAACTTTTGACTTCAAATTTTCCTCGCTTTGTCCCCTCTATGCCCTATTATATTTTAATCTCTTTGGGTGTCAGTCATTGACATTTAGATATAAAGTCCTCGATCAACAATACCAACACATCGTTGATCGAAGTATAATGCGAAGTGCGAGCGCTTTGGGTAACACAATATTCACCTACACATTTTTTTGAAATTTTTTCGAAGTGCATACTTCATCATATAGCTGTGCCTTTACGATACGCTCTAAAATACTTATCCGGTTAGATACGAACACGACACGACGTCGCACCAGTGCCGCGACGTGGACGAGTGCGCGACCGTGCCGAACCCGTGCCGCGGGCTGGCGCAGTGCGTGAACCTTCCCGGCGCGTACGAGTGCCGTTGCCCCTCGGGGTACGCTCGTACGCCAGCTCTGGACGAGTGCCGAGATGTGGACGAGTGCGCCGACGACGCGCTCTGCGAGCATGGTGACTGCCGGAACACTATTGGTTCATACAGGTACGACATGACATTTATAGGTGTTTCGCTCGTAATCGCAGAATTTTCTAGCTCTCTTTAGTATCTGCTATTTCGAAAGCAGTGTAGTACAAGATTTTCTGAAATAAATTAATGGATGTCCCAAAAAATTCTAAGCTGAGCGGAAGCGGCGACAAAATTTCGACAACGCTGGAAGGTGTAAGTTGTCAAAAGTCGCAGAATCATAACTCATCAACTTCAATGTCAAATTGACAGTAAAAAAGATGGTTGTCTGTAAAGTCGGTTTACGGACGATAATTTTACGTGATGACGTCATAAAAACATTCGATCCGAGTCGATCGTGCTTCTCTATCGCTTGTTCCGCGCTCTTGCTCTTACGCTCGGCTCAGGCGGAACGTGACAATGAGTCATGCTTTTTCGTGCGTGCAGCCGGCGTTCATCGATTTATAAGACGTTATCACGTCAAAAATGGTCATTGTGTCATAGCAGCCTTATAGCAAGCCACGTACTGTACTGTTCAGATTAAAAAGAGCTACCCTTGAGTTTCTTGCTGGCTCTTCTCGGGGTACTGCATTTGGAACCAGCAATTCGTCGGTGGAGATGGGCTACTGTTTACATTTAGCCAATCTTTATGGACTAGTTTAGAGTGCCTTGTTATTATAAACTATTGACGTTTGTAAGTGTATTTTTCATACCTAAAGAAATAAATGTATTTTGACTTTGACTTGACTTTGTAGATGCGAGTGCAAGCCCGGGTACACGTTGCGCGACAACGCGTGCCGCGACGTGGACGAGTGCTCGCGGCCTCGGGCCATGTGCCGCAACGGCACCTGCGAGAACCTGCCCGGCGGGTACAAGTGCCACTGCGACGACGGATTCAAGCCAGGCTCCAACAACGACTGCGTCGGTGAGACTAATGCCTAATACCTACGCCATTTTAGTAACGGCCACTCGGGCCAAGCGATGATCAATTCAGTAAAATATGGGTTACACACAATATGGAATATTTTTTAAAATTGACGCTAAACATTTTTTGACAATGTTAATCTATACCTGTATAAAAGTTACCGTGACCGACATACAATGCACAGACCCAATAGATTTTTAAAATTTTGAATGAAAACTAGAAAAAAGGAATGAGGAAGAATTTCGGCGCGTGCTACAGGTCTACAGCTTAACTGAGACGGTTCTAGAGGTAACTAGATGGGCGGTGAGGGAGGGGTGACGAATGACGTAACAGTCAACCTTAATAAATTCGTGTGCAGTACAACACTGCTGCGACGTCATCAGTGACCCCTCTCGTCCCGCACATCTATCTCAGTAACCGTCTCAGTTAAGCGGTAGACCTGTAGTGAATAAATAAATATTAGAGGGTCTGCCTGGTTTGATATTTCTTACTTCACGTTATGTTGTCCTCGTGCAGACGTGAACGAGTGCCGCGAGGGCGGCATGGTGTGCCGCAACGGCCGCTGCCGCAACACGGTGGGCTCGTTCCGCTGCGAGTGCTCGCCGGGGTACAGCCTGGCCGCGGACGGGCGCAACTGCCGCGACGTGGACGAGTGCCAGGAGACGCAGAACCCCTGCGGGAGGGACGGCTCGCCCTCCTGCACCAACACCAACGGCGGGTGAGTAATGCTCCTACATGCTTCCATGGCGTCGGCCTCTTCGATCGGAGGTTTCGCTATGCGTAACGCCTACTGGATAAAATCGAGATATTAATATCAAGTGCAATATCTCATGACATCACAAGCTTTTCGGCGCGGTTTCACCCGCGTAGCTCCCGTGGGAATATAGGGATAAAATATAGCATATGTTATTCCCTGATAATTTAGTTTTCCAACGGTGAAATATTTTTTCAAATCTGTCCAGTAGTTTCTCCTTCTCCTTTAATTAACCAACAGCGTCCTGACCACCGTTGCGTTGAAGCTGGATTCTCCCATACTGAGGCACCGGGTGAAGACACACGTAATGTCTGCAGCCGGTGTCTCGGGTGGGAGAACTTATTCATTAAGATAATATTATGTGTATGTATACTCGTACTAGGTACTAACATAGTTTATAAGATCAATGTTACTAACAATTTTGGGCCAAATAACCTGCAATAAATGTAATTTAATTTAATACTCTGCTTACCAATCCTTTCATGGGTTCGAATCCTGGCATGTACCAATGAGTTTTTCAAAAACTTACGTACATATTTATCACTAGCTCGACGGTGAAGGAAAACATCGTGAGGAAACCCGCAGGTCTCAGAATTAATTCTGAGACATGTGTAAAATAGACCCGGTCCGGCGATGGGCTCACCACCTATCACGTTTAGGGGTCCAATGTATCTCGTGAAATGTGGGTATATCCAGTAATGGAATACCTCTGCCTACCCCCTCGGGGATAAAAAAAAAAAAAGGCGTGAGATTATAATAATAATAAACTCTGCTTACCACCCGGGATAAAAGGCGTGAGGTTTTTTATGGTTGTCCATTGTTTTTCTAATTGAAACTTCTACTAGAAATGTCTACTTTGTGTCTCTAGCAACATTCTCTCTAAGCTTGGCACATAATCTCCCCAGCTACGAGTGCTCGTGCGGCGAGGGCTGGCGGCTGATGGGTCGCCGCTGCGTAGACCGTGACGAGTGCAAGGAGATCCCCTACGCATGCGCGGGAGGAGAGTGCCGCAACTTCAACGGAGGGTGAGTGTACACGGGTGTAGTGCTCTGAGGCTGCAAAGACAAATTGAGAGAGAGATAAATCAGTTTTGGTTTTGTAGTCTAATCTTCGGAAGCAATATCTCGATGCTTGAATGTTGATCCTACCTTTTGGAGTCTTCGTTAAACGCCCCGTCTATCAGATTAGATCAGATCTGACGTCATTGCAAATCGGTATCGGAATCTTTTTTATTTGTACTCAATTAACTTACAGATACTGTTGATGCCTACTCATAAATGTTAATAAACGTAAAATTGACTCCAATTTGTGTTCCGATATAAACTCACATAGGTATATTTTTATTCAACATCAGAATGTGACGTTCACTTATTGGTTGACAATAGTACTGCCACTTAAAGTGCTTGTATTGGCCAGGTTCGTGTGCGACTGCCCGGTGGGCTGGCGCTTTGAACCGGCGTCTGCGCAGTGCGTGGACGAGAGGAAGGAGCTCTGTTACGACGAGTGGGCAAAGGGCCGCTGCCACGCCGCCAGGCCGCTGCAGCTCGCCAGGCCCGAATGCTGCTGCTCGGAGGGTAAAGACCAAAGAGATTTAAATATAATAGGGCATAGAGGGGGCATTGGGAATATTTTCATACAAAACTTTGAACTTGTCATGTCAGTTAGTGTGAACGCGACCTGTCATTCGGTCGAAATTGTACTAGACTTATTCCACTTGGAATAACTTTTGACTTCAAATTTTCCTCGCTTTGTCCCCTCTATGCCCTATTATATTTAAATCTCTTTGGTGAGGACTAACTTTGCTTTGCATTCGCACGCGTTAATCTAACGAACTCTTGCCCCGCTTCTTCTCCTCAACTATTCACACCGAAGCGATAGAGTCGCAATGACTTTCAATAAGAGGACTTATAAGCCCCTCCCTACATTGAATACAAACTTTTGACTTTGAAACTTTTAACTTTCGTTTTGTTTCATTTAGTAAATTATTACTATAGCGATAGAAATATAAGCGATGCAGGTACATAATAAAAAAAAAAACTAACAAACTAAATAAATAAATAAATTTTAAAAAATGCTCGTCTGTGAAGTCGTTGTCGTGATAACGTCAAAAGAAAACATTGATGAAGATCATGCCTCTTTATCGTTTGTTCTGCGCTCTTGCCTACACGCTCGGCTCAGGCGGAACGTGACAATGAGTCATGCTTTTTCGTACATACAGCCGGCTTTCATCGATTTATAAGACGTTATCACAACAAAAAAGGCAATAGTAATAATAATCATAATGGGACACAATTCACACACGGTTGTTTAGTCCCAAACTAGGTAGGACCTGTATGATGGGTTAAAGAAACAAAAGATTACATAACGCGTGTGCAAAATGGTCATCTAATCTCGATCGCTAATGTCACTTTCGGTGACGTTTCCTAGCGCATTAATGTCAATTCGCAATCATTTCCGCAGACGATCAAAACTGCTTTACATAATTTTAAAAGTATAACCTCTCATTAATCATACTCGATGACAAACACTATCAAAAATGCTTGTCAGACCCGCAAAATCTACAAGCGACTAAAGCAGGATGCCTGTGAGAGTGTTATTGAAGTGGTATATGTGTTGCAGGTGCGGCGTGGGGCCGCTACTGCGAGCGCTGCCCGGCGCCAGACTCGCCCGAGTTCCTGCGCATCTGCCAGGGGGGCATGGGCCGGCCCAACCTCACGCACGTGAGTGGTCACTTCGAAATTTAGAAAAAACACCTTTGAACAGAAATATTCCTTGTTTAGGTACCGTACGAATCCACAATAGGGTAGACAAAGAATATTTTCTCCAAACTTTAAATTTCGAGCCCCTTAGTTTAGGCTGTGTGAGTAATTCAGGGTTATGTTCCGTTTTAAAGACTTTTGCTAAGCCAATCCAAACTGCCTTCATCAAAGGCTTGAGAACAATCCAATGCAGTTGACTGCTCTATTTACAAGAGGCCATTATTGGATTGGTTCTGTGGAATGGCTCATGGAATGGTCTCGTGTAAATGGTCCATAAGACCATCTACGTGTCTATCCGTCCTACCTTTAAAAATCCGTATGGAGATTAGTAATTGACATATTCTTATTTAATTCATATGACACAATAAATAAATAAATATGTTAGGTAGCCTATCTCTTGTGGGTCATGAGACATGACCCAAAATGAGTTTGACCTAGCAACGAACCCACCTATAGGACCTGGACGAGTGCAAGGTCCGCCCGGACGTGTGCAAGGGCGGGCGCTGCGTGAACACGGACGGGTCCTTCCGCTGCGCGTGCCCGGACGGGTACGAGCTGGCCGCGGGAGGGCTGTCCTGCGTGGACGCGGACGAGTGCGCGGCCGACCCGCGCGTCTGCGGGAACGGCACCTGCCACAACATCCCCGGCGGGTACGAGTGCCGCTGCAACTTCGGGTTCACCGCCGGACCCGACCAGGTACAGAGTCAACAACGGACGGATCAAGTCTGAAATCATCTATTTTCTGAAGGTATAAAAGGTACACTTATAAACGTCAATAGTCTAATAACAAGGCACTCTAAACTCGTCCATGGAGATGGGCTAAATGTAAACAGCAGTCCATCTCCCCGACGAGTTGTTGGTTCCAAATGCAGTACCCCGAGAAGAACCAGCAAGAAACACAAGGGCAGCTCTTTTTAACCTCATGTATTACTAGTAATCTCATGTCTTCTATTCACTTGAAAAATTTGATAATCTGATATTGGGCTCCATTCTGGCTGACCAGCTAAAATTCCTAATTTTAAGTTAGCCTATCCTTGTCCATAGAATAAAGAAGAAAAAGGACAGAAATAAACCATAGATTGAAGAGTTATGTCAAACATGTAAAAACAAACTAATTTGAACCTTAAGAACGTGATTATCTGTAACTTTTGTCCGTGACCTTGTTACATAGTCGCTAAAATTGTTAAACACGCCTTAGTTGAAAGGACTAATTTTAATTCGACAGGACTAAACATCTCTAGTTTCTTTTCTTTTCTAGGAGAAAGAAAATGACGGGACTAAACTAAAATAAGTTAAGTCGCTGTAAAGCAGATCCACCCAGTATCCACCCCGCGTATTTTATGGAGTGTTCTAATCAATGTATACTTACACAGACCCTTGCCACAAAATACACTCATTCATGATAATTTCCAGTGTTGCTGTTGACTCATTGAACCATTCCATTCACTTTTGAATATGAAGTACACATGATGCACTCAGGGTAACAACTTTAGACGTGTTGTTGATTGACAGTTGTAACAAGGTAGCGGACCTCATCCTCCTTTTCTTCTCGTACTGGCCACCCTTCAAAATTTCTGTAATATTCCATCTACCTGCAAAATCCATAACTTCATTCTCACTAACACAATCATAACGTAAAAATATTTATGAGCTATACCTCTATTACTTGATCCCAAGCAACTCTGAATATATAAATTAAGGCACTGGCACCGTCCGGTAAGTTATCAATCTCCCTTTCATGCTACCTTCCGTATCCCATCCTTGTTATTCATCCCCATTTTCATTTCAGGTGTCTTATTTTATACATTAAATACCGTTGCATCCAACAACAAGTTGTTTCCCTCCTCCGTCGCCCGCTACCCCACACAGTTATTTGGCATTCGGCTTGTGATCTTCCAATTGTACATCCAATAGACGTGCGTGGACATAGACGAGTGCGCGGAGGGTCTGGCGTCGTGCTCGTTCCGCTGCCACAACACGGCGGGCTCGTTCCGCTGCACGTGCCCCTACGGGTACGCCGTGGCCGCCGATGGGGTCCACTGCCGCGACATCGACGAGTGCCAGGAGCCCGGCCTCTGCCCGCACGCCTGCGAGAACATCGTCGGATCATACATCTGCAAGTGTGTCGACGGTCAGTGGCTTACACTCTATACAGGGTGATTTTTTCAAGTGGGCGTGGTAGGCTATATCAGAAAGTATGAGGAATATCGAAAAGTACTCAAAGGAGTCTCGGGCCCGATATCGATGAAAATTAAAACTGCATCTTTGGATTTTTGAAAAATCAATAATCCTAGCCAGGAATCGAACCCGTTGATTTTGGAAAAAAAACTCACCCTGTATTATTACACCATTAGATAGTGTCGCTAATAAGGATCGAATTCTGGGAAGTAATGACATACGAAAAACTTGAGGAAAACGTTGGATTTTAATAAACTGATTCATATTTTAAAATAATGCTTCATATTTAAAATGATGCTCAATAATTTTTTCAACATAGACCCGCAGCGCGGCCATCTTCACAACATTATGTTCAAATTTTTTTTATTATCTTTTCGCGGTTAGTTATAATCTACCTAAAAATAATGCGTTAAATTGTAAGCAGTTCGGTTCACAATCTTTCGACAGTCTACAATCTCGCGAGATAGATTATAATCTAACGATATTTGCAATCATATGGTGATATATAATACAAGCGAAGCGGTATATGAGTGCGAATGAGATAACCCCCTCGGTGGCCTAATTTGCGCTGACTCGGCAGTATTGCAGCGTAAAACGGTGACAGGGGTAGGACGTTCGTGCCTGAACCAGCTGTTTCGCACCTATCCATGTTCGGCTACTTCAAGTTTGCGGCCCGTGCACTGTTTGTCGTGGAGTCGTATATGATCTGTCACCTAGAATGTACTCTTTAGAGAGGAGATCTCCATCTATTGGGTTAAAAAGAAAACTAGGTCGGCGTGCTTGAAAAACTGCATGATCCAAGTTAGGGGTGAATGTTCAACTTTCGTTAAAATTCTGGAGGTATTAATAAAACTTATCAATTCTACACCTAAGCATAAACTGGGTCTAATGAACATTAAGATCTAAGAATGAGTGTATCCAGTGTACTCAGAAGCGGGTGATGCTTTCGTGCAGGCTACCGTCGCACGTCCCAGCCGCACGACTCGTCGGAGGCCTGCGAGGACGTGGACGAGTGCGAGGAGCGGCCCGACCGGTGCGCGCCGGGCGTCTGCATCAACAGCGACGGCGGGTTCGCCTGCGACTGCGACGAGGGCTGGGAGGCCAGCAGGGACGGACAGGCCTGCATCGGTCAGTGCTGCACTGTATTCTTGTTAGGTTTTTCAAATAAATATAAATAATGTCACTACTTTTATACTCGAGGGGGTAGGCTGAGATATTCCATTTCTGGAAATATCCACTTTTCAAGAGAATATTTGACCCCTAAACGTGATAGGTGGTGAGTCTGTTACACATGTCCCGGAATTAATTCAGCAGGTTTCCTCGAGATGTTTTCCTTCACCTTGAGCTAGTGATGATCGAAAAGTCAAATGTGGTCTTAAAACTTTTATTTATTATCGATTTCTGTACATAAAGAGAATATTATATTCTGCAATACTAGACCTAGGCAGCTGAAATGTTGAATGATCTACTTAGAAAGGGTTTGTTTAAAACTTAGGGTGTGTGAAAAGTAATATAAATAGAAGTAGTCAAAACCACGTGTTCTTCCATAAAACGAGGCTTCAGTGAACCACAAATATAAGACCCTCGTCCGCTTGCAGACCGCCGCACGGGCGTGTGCCACCGCTCGCTGGTGGCGGGCCGCTGCTCGGCCGAGCCCTGGTCGCGGACGCTCGTCTCTACGCCCGCCTCGCTTGCGCAGGTCACCAAGTGAGTTGGTTTAAAAAAAAAATGAAAATGGTAAAAAACATTGTTGTCTATAAAGTCGGTTTACGGACGATATTTTTACGTGATAACGTCATAAGAAAACATTGATAAAAAATTGTATACTGGAGTGGAAGAGAGATAGATGCGTTACAAGCCGAACGCCTAGGCCGATCGTTCCTCTCTATCGCTTGTTCCGCGCTCGGCTCAGGTGGAACGTGACACTTTTTTGTGTGTGCAGCCGGCAGTCATCGATTTATAAGACGTTATCAGGTCAAAAGTTAATACCGTAATGTTACTAATAGGTCTCAGCTTTTCTTTCTTCGTGACAACTACTTCTATCCAACATAATTAAAGCAAACCCTTGTACATGTTAGGTTTTCCAAGCTTTGTAGAGTACCAATAAGGTTTAATTTTGTTTTACAATTTTCCCAGAGCGCAATGCTGCTGCACACTGGGCGTAGCGTGGGGCCCCGAGTGTGAGCTGTGCCCCCTACCCGCCACACCCGAGCGGCTCGAGCTGTGCACCCCCGAGAACGTGAACCCCGGCGGCGGTAATGGCGGGGGCCCCCACGGCGGGGGGTCCAACGGCGGGGGCCCCAACGGGGGCGTGCCCAACGGCGGGGTCATCCCCGGCGTGGACGACAGCGGGCTCGGCGTGTATGGGGACATCGACGAGTGTGCCGCAATGCCCGGCCTCTGCGCGCCCGGCAGATGCGTCAACACCATCGGCAGGTCAGTCAGCAGAACTTATGATAATTATGATGGGTTTTCAGTACTCGACTACTCGCGGCTGTTCAAAAAGTATCCGTGTAAAGGGTCAACTTTCTAAAAAATATAGAGATAGCATTTTATGTGACAGCTATACTATTTACTTCTCTTTCCTCATCGAAAGGTCATGTCTATAAAGTAGAACATTTACTTCGTTTTTTTCTATTTTTGTAGCACCTAATTGCACACCTTTCCGTATTTTACCAAATAGGTAAATCGAAACTCAATCAAGTTCAGTAATTCACACATATGATCTCCCAACTTGCATAGGACAGGGTGTTTTCTGCTACTGTTTTTTTTTCAGTTGAACATGCGCTATTTGCCTTAATGACTTGACAGCATTCACCAGCCCGTATGACCGTTTTTGTAATTCCAACCTTAGCCTCAGTTTATTATAATCGCGAATTCCCTTCAGCTTCCGCTGCGTGTGCGGCCCCGGCTACAAGCCGCAGGGCGAGGTGTGCTCCGACGTGGACGAGTGCGCGGCCCGTCCGTCCCCCTGCGCCCACTCGTGCGCCAACACGGAGGGCTCGTACGAGTGCCGCTGCCGAGTGGGCTACGAGCTGCACGAGGACGGGGCCTCCTGCCAGGACGTGGACGAGTGCGAGCGAGGCTCCCACACTTGCCAGCAGACCTGCACCAACACGGACGGCTCGTACGAGTGCTCCTGCGAGGACGGCTACGAGAAGAGAGGCGACGCCTGCGTCGGTGAGTTCTGGGGAGATGAGGATGGTTGTCAGGGTTGACTCCTGGCAGAATGCTGGATGTTGAAGGAAAACGTCGAGAGGGAACCAAGAGGCTTCGATATTCCGAGGCATACAGAACCCTCGAAGTTCGTTACAACCCGGTGTTCCATGAGACTTCACGATGTTTTTAATCATTCACTGTAAAACAAAACTCATACATTTGATCTTCGAGGGGGAATGCAGAGGTATTCCATTTCTGGAAATACCCACGTTTCACTAGAATATTCTTTTGGACCGTTTAGCGTGATAAGTGGAGAAGTCGTCGCGCATCGGGTCTGTTGCACATGCTTCAGAATTAATTCTCGTGCCTGCGGGTTTAATTACGATGTTTTCCTTCACCTTCGAGCTGGTGATAAATATGAATGTAAGTTTTTTTGAAAAACTCATTGATACATGACCTAGCCAGCATTCTAACTGGAGCCTCACGGATGAGAAGCGGACTCTTCAACCACAGGGAAATCAATGCTTTAATTTAGTTTTCATTCACCCCTCTGACGCAAAAGAAATAGTATGACGGGCCTGTTGGCCCAGTTGGTAGTGACCCGGCCTTCTGAGTCGGAGGTCGCGGGTTCGCTCCCCGCACGAGTCCAACATTTATGTGCATGAACATGTCTGTTGGCTCCGTGTCTGGTTGTTTAATATTTATTTAAGTATGTATATCAGTTGTTACCCATAGTACAGGCCCTGCCTAGTTTGGGCCTAAATAACTGTGTGTGAATTGTATCCCACAATGGATTATTATTGACGCGATCTCGTCCTCGTCGGCAGACGTGAACGAGTGCCACGAGGAGGGCCTCTGCCCTTCGCCCGGCCGCTGCGTGAACCTGCTGGGCTCCTTCCGCTGCGTGTGCCCCAGAGGGTTCCGGGCAGCCGTCGACGGGTCCCGCTGCATGGACCGCGACGAGTGCGCCCTCGGCCGCTGCCAGGCGCCCTGCAGGAACTACGCCGGAGGGTACCGATGCGACTGCCCCGCAGGTACCACGCCTTGGATAATATTGGCGATGAAATAGTCAACTTTGAATAAATGTGCTACTGGACGGGCACTCCTTGATAGGGGTGGCACGTCATGGTTGGCGTCGAGGCGCCTCTTTTGGGGTCGAGATGAACCCTTCGGTCAACATACGTTTACCCTGCTGCCTACTCCTTCTAGAACCTGGGAGAGAGAGAGGCTATACATGACGCTAGTATTGCATAAAATCTTAGAATATGATATCTTATTTAACATGTAGCTGCTATACTTTATTGAAAATTGAACGTTATCATTTTATACAAATCTGCAAGTAAAGACACTTTTGTAAGCAAAATCCTTAGCTCATAATATTTATTTCCTTTCAAAGAAACAATTTTAAGGAATATAATATGATACATACAATTTTGATAATTAAATTTTAGACCAGCTGTTCCGCGTAGTTTCACTCCCGTAGTTCCCGTTCTCGTAGGAATATAGGAATAAAATATAGCCTGTTACTCCCTGACAATGTAGCTTTCCACTAAAGAAATAATGTTCAAAATCGGTCCAGTACTTTCTGAGCCTGTTCAGACAAACTAAGAAATCTTCCCTAGTGAGGCTCTCTCATTGACGCAATGGTATCCTCAGGCACGGTATCGTCCTCGTCCGGCTGCGTGCCGGAGGACGCGTGCGCGGGAGGCCCCTGCGGCTCCTCGCCCTGCTTCCCCGTGGGGGGCGCCTACCGCTGCGGCTGCCCCGGGGGCTACGGGTGGGACGCCGGACACGGGGTCTGCTTGCAGGTAACGTTTACATTTAGATAATACTAGCGGGTGCCCAGCGGCGTTGCCCGCGCGGATCCAGTTTATTCCCGTTCCCGTGGGAATTTCCAAAAATCCCTTTATAGTGGTTGCCTATGACATATATATAAGACACCTACATTACATACCATATTTCAAATAGCGGGTGCTCATAGCGACGTTGCCCGCGCGCATCCCGTTTATTCCCATTCCTGTGGGAATTTACGAATATCCCTTCATATGGGTTGGCTACGATGTATAAGACACCTTCACACCATATTTCAAGATTCTAGGTGTTATCGTTTCGGAGTAGTACGTATTTTTCTTTTTACCCAGTTTTTATATTTTCCCGTGGGAATGAGATATTTTTCTGGAATAAAAAGTACCCTAGATGTTGACCCGGGTACTCAGCTATCACCACACCAAATTTCATCAAAATCCGTCCAGTAGTTTTTGCGTGATGCGTGCACAACCAGACAGACAGACAGACAAAAATTCCAAAAATTAGTGTTTTGGTATCTTTATCGATAACTATATACACTACCGTTAAAATTTTCAAAAAATATTTCATGTACAGACACGGCCCCGTTTTATTATATGTATAGATTGTATGCCGACAAAACGCATTTTCAACAATTTGTTTAGCCAATTCTCCATCTATAAACTTATTTTTATATTGTAATAGTTGTTATGTACGTACTGTCCATTTTTCTTCTATTTAATGGTTACGTATGAAGACCTGATATTGACTTAGTTTTTGCTTAATTAAGCATTTAGATCTGTTTTATAGCTGTTGGTCTCCCGATCATTAAATAAATAAACATCAGCGGCACCATCACCTACTTCGGACACTTCTTCGTCACCAAAAAAACAAAAGAAAAATATAGTAACCAATAAAAGATTACGTCTGGCAACCTTAAAGTCAGCACATTTTTTTTATTGAAATGGGCTGTATTGGCGACCCCCAATACTATCCATTTTAGATGACAATTTTTCAAATTTTGTCAGCCTGTTTGGTTTTTCGCTTTTTAGTGTCCGACATAAAATACACTTTTATTATAATCCCCTCGTATTCATTATAATTAACTAGTATAACTGAGCTCGTACTTATATTGACGACATGGTCTCTGATTGCTTGTAAAGCTACACCGAGATAGCTTCTGAGGTAGCAGTGCGAGAGGTGGGACGTGACAGATGATGGAATAGTACTGTCACCTTGCAGGTATTGACAGTACTGTTACTTTATTCATTACTTCTCGGTTTCCACCTAAAGAACATATATCTCAATGAACTTGTCTTATAACATCAAACCCCGACCTATACTTCAAAAAGTGCCTTAATGTGTTCGAAAAGACATTACTCGACATTGTCAATAATCGCCCGTGCGGTATCTAGCTGGCGGGCGGTTGTGCGTCCGCGTCGTGCCTGTTCGGGTGCTCGTCGCAGGGCTCGTCCTTCGAGTGCGGCTGCCCCTCTGGCTACTCGCTGGTGGGCCTGGGCCACTGCCTGTCGGCGCTGGACGGCGCTCTGCCGCAGGACGACATCGGCACCGCGCCCGTCTTCCCCGTGCACGACCAGTACAAGGTCGCCGACGGAGAACTGCTATCCACGGAGGGATGCTTCAGCTGCAAGGTGCGCCTATCGTTTCGTTCACAAGTCTTTAATTTATACTTATCATCTCTTATATCTCTATCTTTGACATCATCATTATCATCATCATCATATCAGTCTATCGACATCCACTGCTAGACAAAAACCTCCTCCAAGATTCTCCACAACGTCCGGTCCTGCGCCGCCCGCATCCAGCGGCTTCCCGCGACCTTAACCAGATCGTCAGTCCACCTGGTAGAGGGCCTCCACGCTTCCTTAATCTCGACAACTTTTCTTCCCCGACGGCCGTTATCGACATAGCTCAAAGAATTAGCAAGCTGAAGTGGCAGTGGACCGACAACCGTTGGGGAACTTGTTCTAATAGTGGAGACCGCGACTCGGCAAACGTAGTGTAGGACGCCCTCCGGCCAGATGGGATGACGATCTGCGAAAGGCTGCAGGCATATGCTGGATGCGTCGAGCTGAAGACAGGGCGCTATGGCGCAAATTAGGGGAAGCCTATGTCCAGCATCTGACAAATGATGATGATGATTTTTTACTTTAATCTTAGTTATATGACTTTGCTTTAGAGACCATACACAAAAATTCAGTGTTATAGTGAGGGACGTTGAAGAAAAAAACTGAATGCTTCGAAGGCTCGTATATTACTAGTCTAGTTGGATAGATTATACATTGATTATGAACTAAAGATACATATTCTATGTAGCTATAAGAGTATACACTTCAGTGTCTTCAACACTTTCTACGTTCCTCTTGGTCATCAACAGTAAAATTATAGCACTTTTACTGAACACTTCATTGTGACATCTTGAGGCAATTCAAAAATATCCATCCCTCGCATTTTATCGAATTTCCCATACACCGCCCACTTTCACTGACACTTGCCACATAATGAGTTAAAACCCAATATATGCAGCAAAATGAGAATTATACAAAAAGTACGTCCCTCTTCGGATTCCCTCCAAAAAGCCCGGTTGGAGGTTTAACGTCGGTCTCTCCCCGAGCAGGTGAACGGCCGCCACCGCCGGACTCTCCCCGAGGAGGGCATCGTCTACGGCAACGGCACCGTCGTCGTCAGGAGGCGCAGGAGACGAAGCCGAAGTGAGTGCCCGTGTCACGTTGTCACCGCCATCACCTTTACTGACCTCTCATAGGGATAATGTGAATGAAGTGGTTTAGTGGTTATTTGTTGACATTTTGACGTTCACTCTATCCGTTGTCAAGACCCATATCCATCAAAGTAATTTTTAGAAAATGGTAGATTGATATTCCACTAAATTCTTCAAAAGCTAAACCACTTTATTCGTAGGAGTTTCTTGCCCCGCTTCTTCTCCTCAACTATACATACTGAAGCGGTGGAGTCGCAATGACTTTCAATAAGAGGACTTATAAGCCCCTACGTTGAATAAAAACTTTTAACTTTGACTTGACCTATCCCTATGAAAGAGGTCAGTATACCGCATCCGGCCGATAACCATGTGTCGGACGGGTGTGACGTGTGGTCCCACTCAGGGCGGCGATCTGCGCTGGAGCTGGAGGCGGAGCTGGTGGTGGTCCGCGTCCGGCCGGAGCAGACGTGGGGCCGCGCTCCACTACTACGCCTAGTACCCGCGGAGGGCGGCGCGAGGGCCCACTACCGCGTCGCCTACGGGGACCCCGAGCGGGACTTCGCGCTCAACAAGCGCGACGGCGCCTGGGCGCTGCGCCTGCGCAGGCACCTCAAGCCCACCGACACGATGCTGCGCCAGCTGGAGCTGGAGGCGCGCTTCGTGCCCGCGCCCGTGAGGGGCCCCCGGGGCCCCCGCGAGGCTCGCCGCCGCAGGGCGCTCGGGGCCCCCGCCCCGCTGCGCCTCTACGTGTCCGTGCGCATCACGCCCGACGAGCGCTGAGGGGCCCCCTTCGCCCTCCTGTCCCCGCGGCTATGAACTTTACGAGTCGTCTGCGGTAGGTTCTCGATGTAGGACCGGTTTTTTTGAATGTCCTCGTCACTGCCATTCGCGTGTTCCGTAGGGGGGACGATGCGACGTCCCCGCGGTCTAGTGTTGTCGGAAAGTTCCGCTCGTGAGCGACGGATGTGAGGTGTGTGATACAGCTGTGTGATTTTATTTATTGTTTGAGCCGAGGTAGTAATTGGTGGCTGTCGTTTTGAGGTTATGCTATTACCCCGGGCAGTATTACCCAGTGCGCGAGAGACTGCTGCGTCCGTGTTGGAGTGCCGTTGGGAAACAGCGACAAAAGTAACTTCCCTAAAAAAAGAGTTCGAAGCAGTATTCCGATACGAAGAGTATTGGAAAATTATTCGAAATATTCCTGAAATTTAAAAAGAATTGAGGAACAGTGAAATTATTTTGATAACATAATATTTCCCAAAGGCACCTAAGATTAAGCGATTTGGAGATTTTGTGTCAAAGGATACTACTCCATTAGAATACGACACAAAATGTATAGAATTTCCGGATTTATCAATCAATGCTAAAGCGTCTAAGTTCATACCTTTTTTCGTGACCCGTTATCATAACGCTCGACGACAGATACGTCGGGTGAGAAACGCATTTACAAATGTTTATGATAAACGATGTAATGCCAAGATGTATGTCCGTCGATGCCATTCGAACACCAGTGGATAGAGTTAGCTATTTTATAACATCGAATACTAAAACATAGGAGTAAGGGAATTATTTATTGTACTTCCGATCTAATAACAACTGGTTTCAAGTGCTACTGAATGGTATCGGTAATATTTACCGACAGTTATTTCGGTTTTTGTACATATCAGTTTTGCAGCACATTTAGTAGTAACACTTTTTTGTTACATATGCATTTCAGTGGTTTCAGTTATAAATTTAATTTGTTGAATTATTAATTTTTTCTTGATAAATATTTTCGTGGCAAGCTGCAATACGGTCTGACAATCTTCGTGAAAAATACACTGAAACACTGAGATTAAGCAGTACACCTGAAGTTTTTGTAAAAATTACAAGGTAACTAGTCTCATGTTATTTTTTAGTACGAATGTTTATAGTGTGCTAGTGGCACTATATATGCCTCGTTTTGAGTTTTGTTAGAGTCGGTCCGGTAGGCGATACCTTTACCGTTTGGTAGCACTTGAATCTGGACTTAATTAACTGCTAGGTATTTTAAAAGATCTACTTATTGATTTACACTATATTTTTATATTGTTGTTACATAGTGCGTCTCGTTTTGGCCATGTTTGTAGTTATTGAAGTACAAAAAGAATGCAATAGACTTGTTTGTAAATATGTGTATACAAGTAAATGTAATAATAATAGTGATAGTACATAAATATTGTAATAATTAAAAATTAGAATTTAAGAAAGAGATGAAATTAATAAATTTTAATTGAATACTTTTGTTTTACTTCTAGTGAACATAATTGTATCGAGAAATAAGTTAAAATCACTTAATATCCAACTACTTCAGTCAGATAAAATAATAATGACACGCATTGGCCGTCGAATGTAGCCGAATTCAAAGCCATATCTATTTATAGTACAAGTGCCCTGCCATCGCCTCTAATTGGCACTCTAATAGATAATACGAATCTCTCCCTCATTGTGGGCCTGCGACTGGGAGTAAAACGGTCCAGCCGCATCTATGTAGGTGTCGGGAGGCTAGTGTTTGTGAGCTTGGGCACCATGGGCTCTCTTGAAGGAGGAGCGCGGGTCGCATCCCACGCCACGCTACTCTAAATGATGTGCTTCGGAGGGCCCTTGCCTCGACGAACGTTCCGGCTACGTTAGAACCAAACGGAGTCGTTCGCTCTGACGGCAAGAGGCCTGATGGAGTTTCCTATGTGGCGTGGAGTGGTGGTAAATTTCTTGCGTGGGATGTGACCTGCGTGGATAATTTAGCTCCGAGCCATCTTCGAGCGACTGCTGGTTGTGCGGGTTCAGCTGCTGCGGGTGTCGAGTTGAAAAAGGCTTGGAAATATCGGGACCTCCAGCGCGAATACTTGTTCGTGCCGGTTGGCTTCGAAATTTGGGACCTTGGGGCCCTGAAGCGAAGCGGCTAATTAGAGACGTATCGACGCGTCTGGTCGAGGTGTCTGGCGATCGCAGAGCGGGCGGCTTCCTATCGCAAAGGCTGAGTTAAGCCATTCAGCGCGGGAATGCTGCCTGCCTGCTAGGTACAATGCCACCTCGAGGGGACGCGTTCGACGAAGTATTTTATTTATAATTGTACCTATTGTTTTTGTGTAATTTGTAATTGAATAACAAGTACCTATCTTCAAAATAAACCATTATTTGTAGGAGTTCAAAAGGATAACAACTAAGATAAAGTACATAATAGGTACCTAGATGTTATTATTTCTCGCAATATCGCCAAATATGTTTGGAATCGAGTCGCAACAGGAATTCGATTCAGAAACTTTGGAGCGCGCGAAGTTACCACCGCCCCGAGCTACTCGCCCGCGGCCGTGCCGCCGCCTGCACCTCTATTCCCAAGCCGTAGATCACGTTTTCCCTTGCACTACATCGCAATCCGGACTGGTACCACGAAGACGTGATGAACATCTTTGTAAATAGTAGCGACATTCCCCACAACGGCTGTGTTTGCATTTGCATGTGTCGGTTTAAAAGTACCAACTCGAATCACATTCTCGTCATAATGTTTACGGCGCTCCGGGTAGATAAAAACAATGTTTTTGTTTTCGTATCACTGAAGATTTATATTCGGCGAGCATTTTATGCTTGGCACAACTTCAAGTTACATTTGGAACTTCCGTCAAAACGCCTCTGGAGAGTTGTCTACAGTTAACACGGGCAAACAAACAAAATAGATGGACGCCGCACTCGCGCTCGAATCCCACTAAATCATAAAACAAACAAGCATTTTACGCGGAGAAGATAACTCCAAGATTATGTTAAATGGGAGGGCAGTGTTTGCGCCCGTGATCCGGCCACTTATAAAACATGGTCCGCGACCGACTCCATTGCGGGGTCAGTTTAACCGGCTCGCGCGGCTAAATCCCGTAAGTGGGCACGATGTTCAGATAAATCCCCATATTATTGTTATTGCCCGCCCGGCGATCCAGACTTCCTTTGTATACGATCGCCTCCCACTATTATGGCCTGTTTTTCGGTGCGTGTCTTTACTATGTGTAGATACTAAAAAGCTTAGTCGTGAATTAAAATAAAACGACGTTGCCAGTTTCTAATAAGTATAATATTTAAATACATAAAAAACAGACTTAAAAAACTGAACCGCATAAAATAATGAATCCTTTCTCGTGGTCCATCTGGGTTCTCCAAGAGTAGGCGCCGTCTTCCTCTTTTTTTATAACTTAAGATATTATTTTAGGGGCATCTAGATTTAGTTTAGTTTTTAACACACACCAAGTAAGATAATCAATTTCTCCTGTGTCTATAAATTTTATAATAATTAGGTGTGCAATAGGTGTCTACGTTTGTTGTTGGTCCAGTTCCATTCTATCTATACAAACTTACTTCGGAAGTGCTTTTATTCGAACATAAAAAAAGTTTACCTACTCGTATTTACCTATTTAGTACCAACTTTTGAATAAAATAGAAATGTCCAAATCCAGAAGCATTAGTCAGAGATACGCGTAAATAGACACAAAAATATCACCTCTTTAATTTTTTTTTAGAAGACTCCATGATAAATAAAGGAACTTTATTTAATAATTATCAAAAACCAGTCCAAGTTGAGCAAACGATTACTTCTACAACAATTCATATTATGTTCGCACTATACACGAGACGCAAGAGGAACCTACTTTTTCATCTTCTTCTTGAGCGAGGCAGGCATATCGGCGGGTGGCGGACGCGGCATGCCTGTGTACACCTTGAACCCGTCGTAAATGAACCACTGCAGGCCAGTGAGGGTTCCGATCATGATGATGCGCGCGATCAGCCCTCGCCAGATGCCGACGAAGCCCAGCTCCGAGATGACGCTGCCGACGCTCGCGCCGGGGTCCTTGTTCAGCTTGGAGACGAGCGTGTCCGCCGGATGCGACACGATGGCGCACAACACGCCCGCTATGTACCCCGCCGTGAACGTCACTATCAGCTGTTCTCCCTTGCTGCACTGCTCGCGCGGCTTCGGCACCCAGTTCGAGTAAAGGTACTCGAGCGTCTTTTCGAACGAGGAGAACTTCATCATGGTGTAGGGCACCTGGCGGCCCCACAGCGGCGCCAGCCCGCGGTAGAACACCCCGAAGCCCTCCGTCCGCATCATGTACGGCATCGCCACGCGCATCTTGGACGTGTAGCAGGGCGTCGTCTGTATGCGCACCTTGGTGGCCTCGAAAGGTGCGAGGATCATGTCCGCAATCAGCTCGGCGCTGGCCGACGCCGCCAGGTACAGCCACGTGCGGTACAGATACGCCGTCTCCTCGTCGCACATCTTGGCGTACTTGTACTTGAAGTACTCGTAGCCAGAGAACTTGACGGCGCCCTGCAGGGAGTAGCCTATCAGCGTGGGGGCCCAGCCCTTCACTAGATTGGAGAAGCCACCCTCCCTGAAGGAGACAGCGAAACCGCGGAAGATCGACTTGTACTTCTTAGGGTCGACCTGTAGCCGGCACTTGACCAGGTCGAGCGGCGTGATTAGCATGTGCGTGAGCCCGCAGGCAGTTGCACCGCCGCCTGCGCACAGCGCGAAGAACTTGTTGCTGTACATCTCGCACGAGTACTGCTCCTCCCCCTTCTTGCCCATGGTGCAAGGCGCTGTGTCTGTCCCACCGCGAGATGCGAGCTGCCAAACCTACCACCACAAGGATGGCAAAATCCACACTTTCCTGTCCTTCGACAATATTTTTCTGTTTATTTTGTAGAGTGGCCTTGTATTTTGTGACATGTCGCCATGACAGCGATTGATGGTTTTCTTTTTAATGTTATTGCGTTGTGGAAAAGAGATCAATCGAGAAAGAGCGTTTCAAACCACAAATCAAATAGATTTTGTACCCTCCAACAGTTCCAACTAATGATCTGCACTGAATATCTAATCTACCAATCGACCCGGTCCGGCGATGGGCTCACCACCTATCACGTATAGGGGTCCAATATATCTCGTACAATGTGGGTATATCCAGTAATGGAATACCTCTGCCTACCCCCATGGGGATAAAAAGGCGTGAGATTATTTATTTATTTTATTTGTTAATCTACCAATAGCAGACCCACAATTTAAGGAGTGTTTACCACATTGTAATTTGTACCTATTGTTCTTTTTTCTGAGTCACTTTTTCTGCGACGATATTATTATATTCAAAAGTGGCGCAACAACATAGAGAGCTTAATATGAATTTATGGATAAATCAGATAGATGGAAACAGTGTCTACTTCAGACCGATTTCTGTACAAAACTAAGTGTATCCTTAAAATCCCCACACCGGTAATTCGACCCCCTGGGTCCACTCCTGGCTTGACCTACTTTGAACCGGATTCAACTGCGGTATCTTGGATTGCGGAGAGCCGTTCTAACTGGCAGCCCTTGCAACTGATATATCATTTTCATTCTGGACTGTATCATATCTGCACATGATATACTCCTCCAATTGCGGTATAAGCACATCTGTCTAGGAGCAGTTGTATGTAAAATCATTGACTATTTATCTTTTACATCTAACACAGTTCAGAAACGTTTTGTTTTAAGCTTATAATACCCTCTCCTAAGTACTTAAAACAATGTAGAATAATGAATGATTGCATTTTTAATAGATTAATGTATAAAAAGTAAACGAGACAACACTTTCGCACTGTGTTCCAAAAAACCATGGACTTATCTACCACAAATGGACATACTTAAAACTTGCATAAAACAGTTAGCTTTGTAAGGACGTTGTGGCACGAAGGAAGTAAGTTGGTATTAAGTATTTAAGGCACAAATATTTTAAGTAAAATTTGAGGACTGTGGTGGAAGGTCCCTGCTATGATTTTGTTTTTATAAAATTAGGTAGTCTCAAGGTAAAGTCCGCCGGGAGGAATTCATCAGTCAAAATGTTCACCTGTCTGCAATAATCGAGATAAATGACGGCCCAGTCTGGTGCAGATCTCTGCTTTGTATAACATCTCTGTCCCCTGAACTTTTACCTGACTTTATTATATTGAATACGGGTAGTTTTATACTATTCCCTATTTAAAATATCTTCTAGCACAAGAGAATTTTCTCACAAAACATGCAGAACACATTTTTTTATTGTGCGTGTTTCGTATTCGTATTTCGTGTTATATGTATTAGTATATTAAAAAAATAATGTAAAGGATTGGATATTGTGACTTGGGAGCCTAGATCTAGCATAGGGCTGCAAAATCAATTCTATTTCTTTCAATGTAAGAACATCAAATCCAGAAAGTTGCTGTAGGTACCTACGCAGGCTTCTTTCGCGCAGTCACTCTGAAAGACGATGTCCCATTGACTTGTGTTTCGTGTAGGTACGACTTGTGTCAGTAATAATGATGATTAATAAATATCAAAATGAGTATTGTTTTCGACTAATTCAGAGAATATGAGGTAATCTTATCACAGAACAGGAATAGGGTAGTTGACTGCCTAGTCAAAATATTTATTTTTTATGATAGGTATATCAAAACGAAAATATACCTACTAGACAAGCTGTGACGTCATTTTTAGGATAACTTTTTCTATAGTTTTATTATTTTAAAATTTGCTATAAGTAATTGTAAATAAATACACGTGGAGACTGGAGAGGTCTTTTGGGGCAATCTTTTTAATGAATAAGGAACTTTGTAATACTCGTTCTTGGTCCACCAATGAACCAGCGATAGCGAGCGCGCACTTTCTACATGCCGTAAATAGTGATTTGGTCAAGCATGTCTACGCTTGTCTACCCAATAGAAAAAGGCAAGAACTTCGAATAAACTTACAGAAGTTACAAAATCACGTGTCAGATGTGTACCTACAGTCAAGAGCACATGAAGCTTTACACTTGTAGTACAGTCCGACCTCTAAGGCTATGCAATAAGAACGTTACAAAGTCCAATGTGTCAAGCTCTACGTGCTCTTGACTGTACATAGCTCCGTGACTCGCTGCGGCCATCACAGAGATGCATGCACCAGACTGCACTCTACAGCACGTGACAGCAGCTTCGGAAACTTCTAAGCGTTACTATTAGTCTTTCCACTCGGTTACATCCATACATTCTTCAAAACCATTCTGCTTGTGACACAGGTTTTAAACTGTCGTTGAAACGAAGTTTCCACGAAGTTTTTCTTGGCTAACGAATATCCACTTGGAGTTATTTTAGTGGCATATTCGTTGAGATTGGTGAAATCTTAGGTCTCTTATTTATAAGTTTTATTTAATACCTATTACCTATCTATAATATTTTTTATAACACATTTGCTCGTAAAAGGAGTCTTATTTCACCAATTTCAATATCGTATTGTATCTCATTACGCCCAAGTGCGGTAAGTGTAATGTAAAACGCACGGTTTATCAAGATGCTTCGTCTTCAAACGAACGGTACTTTTTAAAATCTCAGCAAAGAGTTTTTATGTCAAAAAAGTTGTCAACATTTTTATGATTAAAAATTAACTTTGGGAGATAAAATATAATAAAGAAATATTTATGTACTTACATAATTATTTAATTTAATTAATTTTGACAGTAAATTACAACCAATTAATCTGTAACAAAAACACAAAAATATTAAATTACTTTATTAGTAATACTGGCTGTTTTTTGTGCCTTTGCCTAAAAAATATGCTGATGCGCGCCGCGCGCTTTCTCTTAACGCTGTATTGTTTTTATTCGTTTACCATAGTCGGAGTTTTATTTTATTTCCTCGCAAATGTGTTATAAAACGTCGTATGACATACGTGCGCTTTGACAATTACAGCCTCTGCTTACTTGTAACCCTCGCCTACAGCTCGGGCTAGCAATATCGCCTCGGCTGTAATTTTCAACCTACCGCACTTATATCATAATGTACTATTATAATCCATCTATTAACAGAAGTTATAAAAATAAAAAATAAACTTGCCAGTCAGAATGCTCTCTATTATAATAATAATAAATCTCTATGTCAGGCAATATTCCCTGTGGCGTACCTACAAGTCAAGGCTCTTCAAGTGATATGAAGGTACAAAAGTGTTTCTATAAATAAACATATTTTTTTGACATGTATCACAATGCTAATAACTATGTTGGCTCCAGGCGGGAATCGAACCCACAAAGCAGGATTTCTACCAACTTGGCCAACAGGCCTGTAATTAAAATACATCAAGACTAACTTTAGGATACATTTTATGTCGGATCACTAAAACATGAGGCCTTAAAGTACTGTACGTTAATCAAATTACTTGGCACAGAGCGACCTGCCCTCCCGTCTAATTATTACCTGAAATTAACCCTAAACTCAGTACTAACTCGGGTCTAGCACGCCTAGATTTATTACCGGGTTAACATGTACTGGCTTGTCTCGAGTTGTTCATTGGAACACGCACGCCGGTTAATTGACTCCCTGTAATTTTATGCCTCCCGCTAAACAGCGGAATGTAATTAAAAGGCTGAGTAATTACTCTGCTGCTCCAACAAGCAAGCTCCGTTATTTTCTGTGATGTCAACGGGTTGCCTATTTTGGTGCTGCTCAGTACCAGTCGTTGAGGTGGGTCCTCACCGAGAGCATTCTACATGCCGTAGTAGTGGTTTGGTCAACTAAAGCGTGACTGCCCAATAGTAAGACGCAAGGCAAGAGCAGCGTACTAAAATCACGTGCCGTGCCACTCAGATGTGTACAGTCAAGAGCACATGAAGCTTTAAACTTGTAGCGCAGGTCCGACCTCTATGGCGATTGTAATAAGAACGTTCCAAAGTCTCTCTCTTGACTGTATTACGTTATTTTCTGTGAGGTCAACGGAGCGCCTGTTTTGGTGCTGTTCAGTACCAGACGTTGAGGTGAGTCCTCACCGGGAGCATTTGAGTGTAATGTAACAATGCAATATTCGATTTTGAACACTACGCATGATGCGTCTGCACGCGTCGGGCACTCAGCCCGGCGCAAGACTGAATTGATTTATTATATAACTATTTTTATATAATTATTAATATTTACTAACACTAGGCTAAGTATTCTATTACTAATATTTAGGGATTTATAATCTGAAATAAATTATTTGAATTGAATTGAATTACGTTACAATCTAAACCCATGGCTTCACTAACATGAACTTACCACTTGCAAGCCTCAGAATAAACTTAAGATATACGCTACTTCACTATTGCGTATTAATTTCAATGATATTAAGTGCCACTAAATTAAAATGAATTTAAAAATAATTATTCCAAGCACATCTGAAATAAGAAATGAAATATTATACTTTGTAAGCATTTTAGTGATGTGAAACGGTAGGCAAGTTCTGAGTAAAAAATGGCTTCCTTGAGGCCGGTGGGCTCGCTGCCAGGCTGCCTTTCATGAATTTCCTCGTTTAAAACTTGTAAAACAAATTGTTTTTTACAAAAAACACTTTTTGTTCACTTGTACCGTTGTGTTTGGAACTACTTCCAAGTTGTCTTGTCTTTTACATTTAATATTCGCAATAAGGTACATCGAATTCCATATAATTTTGTTATTAGCATAGAGGAATTTAATATATCCGTATAAAATAGGTAACGAAGATACCGTATTATATGCTGATTATCAGACACTAATTTAAATATGAGCGTTTAAATTTGTGGGAGAGATAACGAAAAGGTGAGAGAAAGACAGATTATTATTATATAGGTATTTAAGCCCCGCTTAAAATCTTCATAACTTGAAGATTTTTATATTGATTTCAATATATATATTAATATCGATATGTGTGTTTATTCAGAACAATGCTTAAACAATCTGTTACAGATTTGGAGGAGTCTGATGACGATGGGTTATGTGAATATTGAAACTTACTCATTAATTGTTCAAATTTTAATTACGAATATGCCTGAGTAAATGCTCAGAATTTTCTCTACGGTTTACTGAATTCGTAGACGCTTGGTTAACAAAAGATTTTAATTGTATGCAAATATTTCAAAGCTCACACATTCCAAATTTTATCATGTAGGGGCTCGGCAGAGGTATTTTATTCTTGGATATAGGCACATCGCAATTTCCACCATTCTATTTTTGGATCTATTAAGAAAAAATCTACTTTTTCACAGAAACCAATTTTTTTGATTGCCCCGCTCTGAACTTCGTAATGTTGCGGCAGTTCGACTCGGTCCAACTAGTTATATAGATGCCAGCACGTTTTGCGTTCTCGAAAAATATATTCCATTGAAATCACGTTTCATCCGTCCCTCGGGAGATGAAAATATAAGTTTGTTTCGCCGCGAGTTGTGCGGGACTGGCGAACTTCAGGAATAGCGTTCTGAGGCATTCAGTGCGCGATGTGGAGGAATATGAGTGGATAGAGCGCCCGGGTGATGTTTAAGGCCGCGCTTATGGTGCATGAGCGAAAGCGGGCACGGTGGATGCTTGAGCAGAGCGGTCTAATCGAGCTTAAGGTCTAGTTGCAGTGGAATGGGGCGTACTGGATTTGAAATTTAAAAAAAAAATCTCACGCCTTTTATCCCCGAGGGGGTAGGCAGAGGTATTCCATTACTGGATATACCCACATTTCACGAGATATATTGGACCCCTAAACGTGATAGGTTTTCCTCACGATGTTTTCCTTCACCGTCGAGCTCTGTTACAGAACGGTTAAAGAGCCGGCCGAAAATCAGTAAGGCTCAGGTTCGAATCCTGGCATGTACCAATGAGTTTTTCAAAAACTTACGGACCTACATATTTAAGAGAAAACTCATTGGTACATGCCAGGATTCGAACCCGAGCCTCACTGATTTTTGGCCGGCTCTTTAACCGTAGATAAGGCTATCATTGCTCTTAAGGTATTTAAAATTAAGGTAATTAAAATAATCAATTTAACGATACATGCCTAAAATGGTTTATTTCGTCGAAGCAATACAGCAGGTGGCTTTGTATAATTATTACCCAACTAGCAAAATCAGTACTTGAAGACCAAATCAAGACTAGTTTTTTTTTTACTTATAAGATACTTGAAGTTTACTACAATGCTGGATTTGGGCGCAGTTATAGGAGCATTCTTTTCTTGTAACGATCTTATAATCAACTTATAGAATGTCAGTTAGACCTATAGTACACTTGAAGAAGCGCCATTGCTTCTATAATGTTCTGAGACTAGACATTTATAAGTACAACCACACCTATTAGAATCTGACATAAGTATCTTACTAAAGCAATATTATATTGTCTATAATGCTCTAGTAATATACTTAGTTATTAGTTATAAGTATTAAAAAAAAGTTAAGTTGCTTCGGCTGGTTATTGCAGTGTGTTGAAAGCGAAATATTAAAAATGTAAGTATCCCTTCCCATTTATAATATTAGATATAATTTGTAGTAACTGCGTAACGTAAATAATATACTTACGGCAAATATAGTGCGGGAAATCGCCGGGGGAGTCATTTTTGTTGTAAATGTGTACCAAGATTTATTTAATTTTACAACGCGCTTTGCAAAATAGCACTTATAATATTTGTTGTAAAATAATATTTCGACGATTTTTATGATCATTCGCCATTTTTAGGGTTCCGTACCTCAAAAGGAAAAAACGGAACCCTTATAGGATCACTTTGTTGTCCGTCTGTCCGTCCGTCTGTCAAGACCCTTTTTCTCAGGAACGCGTGGAGGTATGAAGCTGAAATTTATATCAATTACTCAAGTCTACTGTCCCTTGAAGCTGTGAAAAAATCAAACTTCTAAGCCAACGCAATCAAAAGATACAGCCGTTTATGCCGCAAATTTTCGACACTTGCAAGGGAATCAAAACCTACAGGGTGCTTCCCGTGAACTCAGAATCTTGAAATTTGGTACGAAGCAACGTCTTATAGCATAGATAAAGGAAAAATTACGAAAACCATAAATTTGCAAGGTTGTACGGAACCCTCGGTGCGCGAGTCCGACTCGCACTTGGCCGGTTTTTTTTGAAATACTCTGCTTTGAGTATGTTAAAGAAAAATTATAGGTAAATTAGTACTTACAGTAGTTTCAATCAAGATAGCTTGCCTCCATATTCAAACAAATATGGAGGCGTTTACTTATAATGTGATTGATGTAGTAGCTTATACGGTTATTTGATTTTATAACGCTCTTATAAAGCACTAATGACTGATGTTTACTCATAATGTGCTTGATGTAGTAGCTTATACGGTTATTTGATTTTATAACGCTCTTAATAAGCAGTAATGGGTGATGTTTACTTATAATGTGATTGATGTAGTAGTTTATACGGTTATTTGATTTTATAATGCTCTTATAAAGCTCTAACGGCTGATGTTTACTTATAATGTGATTGATGTAGTAGCTTATACGGTTATGTGATTTTGTAAGGCTCTTAATAAGCACTAATGCATTTATGAGAGTCTTAAAGAATACTGTAACTAGACAGACAAACTTATAATTATCTTTGCCAAGAGTGTTATAATATCTCCTATTCTTACAAAATGCTACTATAGGATTTCAAGACTATTTAATCTTTCTGCAGACAATTAAAGGATACGTATTCTTATTAGTCGTTTATAAGATAATCTTGTAGTCAACTATAAGACTGAGTAATAAAAACAAATGCACTTGAGAATAAATACGCTTGTGAAATGTTATTATAAGCAGAGACCAGTTATAAGTAAATAAATCCTGTAATTGTTTTGAAAGTAGTCTTGTAGCAAACTATTAGACTGAGATATAAATCCTAAAGCTCTTGAGTATGTGAGAGCTTATGTAATACTATTATAAGAGACAGAGTCTACACCAATGCCTTAATAAGAACATTATTAGAATTGGAAGACTTATAATCTATGATTATAGGATTACTTTGCTTGTTGGGTAGATAATAAAAACAATTTTATTCGGTTGACGAGAATCTGTATTGAAAAATAAAGTTTTGCATTGTCTAGAGGCAGATATTATTATAATACTTATATAGCTTTTCTGTACTATCGTTATCATCATCGTCGACTCGTAACAATCAAAAAAGTATTTATGCACAATTATGAGGATGTATCCAGGCGAGCCTAAAGAGGATTTAGAGACGGTTCTAGGCTAACTGCCACTTAACTGTTGGAATTTTTAAGCCATCCAAAGATATCTGACATGTCCCACAGAAAACTCATCCCGTGGGCTCACTGACCCCTTTCGGTTTTTTTAGTGGGTGAGTCTACCTGTCTGGCCAACTCAGCCCACGGGCTCAGACGAATCCTCTCTTAAGTTTAAGGGTCTACTCAGCCCACGGGTCCCGACGACTACTCCCTCACGACTACGTGCGTGAACACAACTGAAACAATTTGCATACAAAGTTGAGTAAATCGATGTTACAAATATCATTACCCGCTACAGCGCCCGCGTTCATACTGTTTAGGCCATAATACAGTAAGATATTATGCTATGTATCGTAGCCGAGAACGTACGGCGGAACGTTTGATGGATTCTTACACGCTCGGTACGCGGAGCAGCTCGTAAAGTTAGCTATTTAGGGTGCTAGTTGATACAAGCTATAAACTGGATATCATTTTGCTGTGAATGTTTATAGGTATCTATACGGAAAATGTTCAGAGGATTTAAAAAACCTTGCTTGAAGTGAAAAATGATACAGTAAAAAAAATCAATGAGATTGTGGCTTATTTTTAAGAAAATCTATAGGTAAGTACTTATTGCTGCCTGACTTTTGAATGAGGATAACAAATATTTTATTATTTAATAATAAAATTACCTATACTGCCTGAAACAAAAGTTGAAGTCTGTTTCGAGATCTTTGCAGATATTATAAATCTTTAGGTAGGTACATACAGAATTATTGTATATAAACTTACGATTTTTCATATTTCATCAAACCGTAAGATCTAATAAGCCAGCCGAAAGAGCAGACCTAACCTAAAAAAGCCTGGCTCTAAATTCTCCGCCCATAAACCCAATAAAGCGTGGTTAATTCAATATTTACATCGTGATAGGCTACCTACTTTGAGAAACAAATTTTTACGTCCACAGCTCCGTGATAAATTATCCCAGGCTTCCAGGAGTAGATAAAAATCTCATTTGCTAATTACAGCTCTTTACATCTGGAAGTTCAAATGTTTCCGCGCGCAGCTGATTTCTGATAAAAAAAATATAACGGCGAGCTTTGTGATTGACCACACCGATGGTGATTACCTTAAATTATGTTTTTAATTCAATAATGTCCAATCTCTGTGCTTATAAAAATAATAACAGGTAAAATCTATAAGTCCTGTCATCTCTAGATTTAGTTGCGTTGTTTATTAAAGAACATTGATTCATAGGTGCAATAAATAAAAAAAATTGTCTTATTATAATTTTATTTGGATAGGTGTAGAGAATGGCCTCCTTGGAATTATGTTTTTGAATACTTTTTTAATCTTTTTATATATTACGAATTTCTGTTGTTTTACTGTCAAATAAATATCCTGTGCGTGGAGACCGTCAAGTTAGAAGCCTCACCATGGAATTGAGCTGTTCTGATAATGTCAAACAACTCTTCCTAAATAGTGCCAAATAGTGCCCGAAGCATATAAATAGTGCTATCATACTTTCGGAGATATTCAGGTCTTTCAGTGAGGCTGCTATCTTGACGTCAAGATAGCAGCCTCATCTCAGTACACAAAAACCACAGCACTGTTCTTGAAGAACTATATACCAAAAAACTCTTCTTAAATAGTGCCTTGGATTTGAAAAGTTTCAGAATTAGTGCTTCAAAGGAACCGAAGATATTAGGGTACATTGATGAGGCTTCCAACTTGACGTCAAGCTAGAAGTCACATCATCAACGAGGAAGAATTTCGAATCGAGACTAATGCCAAAAATCTCTTCCTAAATAGTGCCTCCGGAATCAAATGAAATGAAAATGAAAATGAAAATGAAAAAATGCTTTAATTTTTCTCCCAAAAACAAAAATGTAACAAAGATAAGGCTAAGAAACTAGAGGATAGGTGGGAGACAGGAGCCCAAACTAGGATAACCTGTGCTATGGCACTCCTGGCTCCACCTCTTAGAAAGTACCAATACAATAAGTTTTTTTTTTTTTTTTTAGTAATTAGGGAAAATTTTACTAAATATAAATGCAATTATGGTATGTGACAGTTTGGTGGATGTGAGAGTGTCGGGAGTGTGAGTGTGTGTGGATGATTAGTGTGGGTGATTGTATGAAGGGTGTGTGCATATGGTATGGGGGTGTGTTTGTATATGTGTGGGGGAGAGGAAAAAGAGGGTTTTTATATGGGGGGAGAACATGGGGCTAAGTATTGAGGCATTACGACGGAGCCAATAATAGTTCTTCAGTTTTGTCATAGTCAAGCTTTTGAAGCCAATTAGAGACGACAAGCTTGGTATCCCTTCGTGATTTAGGGTAAATATTAGAAATCAAAACAAAGCGGAACGATTTAACTTGTATTTTAGTCAATAAATGATGATAAACTTCCACGTACATTTTGGATTTGGTACAGATAGGAATAAACCAACTAGATCAAAATGGAGGCTCAGCTTTATAAAGAGCAACATCTCACAATGTTTTTTTTTTGTTTTTTTTTTATAGATAGGGGTACAAATTGGGATGATTTATCAAGAATCAGGATGCGGACTGGTTTAGTTTTTGAGATATAATTTTTTGAAGAATTATAACTTAATCATTTATAACCTCAATTATCAAGGAAAACGCAATGTCCAATGTCAAACTTAAAAAAAACGTTTAAAAAAAATTTTGTTCATTGATAAAAAAAAAATTTAAATTTTTTTAAAACATCGCTTTTATTTAAGTTTTATTTATATTGTATGTATTCTTGCTGAATATGTAGCAGATAATTTAAAAAAACTAATGAGATGTACAAGATGTTCGACACAGGAACAAGGGATATAAAAAAAAATTTGGGGTTTGAGCAATTAATTATTAGAAATCTAAAGTATAAAATACATACAATGCACGAGCGCGGAACCGAGCGTGTCTAAGGCAATAAAAAAAAAAAAAAAATGTTTATTTCTGTTGCTAGGTTACAATTTTGCAGTAAAAGTTTGGGAGCCTCCATTTAAGCAATTATTTTGCTTGTGCTAGAAGGCTCCGCTCTTCCATAAATACAATTTCTTTATAAATAGAAGGTACACCTCTGAAACATTACTTATACTATTAAAAATGTATACATTGAATATCTGCTAGGCTGCTGCAATTAAAAAGACAAGATGGCTTCTTTAACCGGTCTTAGTAAAAGGGTTACCAATTAAAATATGGAACTATCGCCTTAATTACAATGTGCTACTGAGCTAAAATAGCATAATAATTAATAATGCGTACAAGTGGAGCTATGCGATTGGCCATTACGGTTTTATACAAATAAATATAAAAAGGTATAACACATTGATGCTCGTGCGTGCCACTAAATAATTAAATTATAAAAAAAACTACGACTATAAGGTCTGCGGCGTGAAGTAGCAGACACAAGATAAAAAAATTCAAAAATTATATCCAAATCTTTCTCCCAAACCCAAACTTTGGGTAGAACCAAGCCATTGTTTGTAGACTGGTAGAAATTTAAAGGTTCCGATGGAGAGACAGTCTGGGTATGCCTTTCCCTCTCGGAGACAGGTATGTATATATTTTATGTAAGTATAATACTCAGGTAAGTATATAAAATATTATGTTTTATATGGATTTTCATTTCCGTTGTTTGATTCTTTCAATCCTGTGGCACAGTTCTATTGCCGTGAACGCTTGTTTCATTACCGTGCACGTATGTTTCATCGCCGTGGCACAAAATTTTTAATCTTGTATATCTCGTTACTTTTTTAAGTTATCTGCTACATATTCAGAAAGAATACAAACAATATAAAGAAAATTTAAATAAAAGCGATATTTAAAAAAAAAAACTTAAGGATAAAAAGAAACACGGAAATTAAGATTTTTATGGGCCTGTTGAAATACACCCTCATCTGCTAGATATTAAGCAAGAATACATTATAAAAAAACTCGATTTTGTTTGAAAAACTAAAGATAAAAAATCCACGGAAATGAAGATTTTAATGGACCTGTTGACATTCATCCTAAAATAAAACAATATTGTTTAAACATGTTTAGGACACTGCGATGAAAGAAAATTTAAATATTTTACTATTACTATATATTATAACTATTAAATAAAAATAGGTTTTAATATAAATAACCAATAGATTTTTATCAATGAACTAAATTTTTTTAAAACGCCTTTTTGAAGTTTGACATTGGACATTGCGTTTTCCTTGATATTTGAGGTTATAAATGATTAAGTTATACTTCTTCAAAAAATTATATCTCAAAAACTAAACCAGTCCACATCCTGATACTTGATAAATCATCCCAATTTGTACCCCTATCTATAAAAAAAAAAAACAAAAGAAAACATTGTGAGATGTTGCTCTTTATATCTCTTCTTATTCCTATCTGTACCGAATCCAAAATGTACGTGGAAGTTTATCATCATTTATTGACTAAAATACAAGTTAAATCGTTCCGCTTTGTTTTGATTCCGGAGGCACTATTTAGGAAGAGATTTTTGGCATTAGTCTCGATTCGAAATTCTTCCTCGTTGATGATGTGACTTCCAGCTTGACGTCAAGTTGGAAGCCTCATCAATGTACCCTAATATTTTCGGTTCCTTTGAAGCACTAATTCTGAAACTTTGCAAATCCAAGGCACTATTTAAGAAGAGTTTTTTGGTATATAGTTCTTCAAGAACAGTGCTGTGGTTTTTGTGTACTGAGATGAGGCTGCTATCTTGACGTCAAGATAGCAGCCTCACTGAACGACCTGAATATCTCCGAACGTATGATAGCACTATTTATATGCTTCGGGCACTATTTGGCACTATTTAGGAAGAGTTGTTTGACATTATCAGAACAGCTCAATTCCATGGTGAGGCTTCTAACTTGACGATCTCCTGTGCGTGATGTCGATTTTATGATTATTTTCCCATTTATTGTAGATAGGGATTGAATAAGTGAATTTCATAATCATAAATAAAAAGACATAGATTATTATAAAATAAAATAAGACCAAGCATACAATGAATAAAATAAATTGTCTTACTTATTAGCTACTAAAAGCGATATCAGAAAAAAACCCTTTTTTATTGATTTAATCTAAATAGGAATGATTATTTCAACAGCATACCACCTAGAAATAAAACTATATTGTGCTTATATCCAACACGAATAGCACCGTAATTTCCTATGTAAACTCCGTCGTCGTTTCCACGAAACGCACGACTATATCTCGCGACTTCGAACTTCACAGGGTACTCAGTAAAATAGCGGAATTATCGCAGTAAAGTGTAAGATTCCCAAACCAAACCAATTTCACACGCGAATTCTTCCTCCGGGCCCAATCTCCCGGCTAATTCGTCGAGATACACCCCCGCAACGAGAATCCCGGCCGGGTATAAAGCATAAAACACAGTATAATTCCCGGTCATTATTCACAGTTTTCCCGGGATTCGTGAGCGCGTAATGACTTTATTCGGAATGAAATTTCCTAAGAATTCGGCCGCGGGGGTGTTCTTGCGCTTTCTTGGGATACACTGAGTTTATAAAAGTTGGTTGTGATTGCGGTGTTGTGGAATATTTTTTCATTTTCTGAAGACTTACCTACTTATAGGTATTCTCCTGTTGCGTTGCTTCGGATTACTTTGGTTAGCAAATCACATAGTGACACGAATTGGTATAGATAAGCAAGTACTTGTGCGAAAGCTATGAGAAGCACACACCGTGCACCACAGGAATGTAGCACATACTTAGACTGAATTTATAGGTAACCTAAAATTTTAGTCTAGGCAATAAAGGTAGTGGACCTCAACATTAATTCCTCAGTCGATGAAACTTTGCAGGATTGTAGTATAGTATGAGACAATACTTGCATAAAAAAATCCAAAAAAAAAACCTAACCAAAGTTAGGTTTTTATACTAAAAAATTTTTTTTTTGATTGACAATTTGATAATTTCTGAAAATAATATAGCTAGACGGTTTTTATTTTGGATTTTTCTATTGTAAGTCCACAGCGACTATTAAATGACATTCCAGTTAAAAAATGGACTGAGCAATTTTCCCGTGCAAGGCACTACATATACGTCTGAGTTTTGTTGTTTCTACCAAGAGATATTTTTGGATATTTCGCATATAGCTTTCTTAACACACATGAATATTGCTGGCGAAGAAAATTTTAATAAGAGCAGTGATAGCCCGGACGGTTAAAGAGCCGGTCGAAAATCAGTGAGGCTCGGGTTCGAATCCTGGCATGTACCAATGAGTTTTTCAAAACTTACGTACATATTTATCACTAGCTCGACGGTGAAGGAAAACATCGTGAGGAAACCCGCAGGTCTCAGAATTAATTCGGAGACATACACATGTCTACACAACAGACCCGGTCCGGCGATAGGCTCACCACCTATCACGTTTAGGGGTCCAATATATCTCGTGAAATGTAGGTATATCCAGTAATGGAATACCTCTCTCTCGGGGATAAAAGGCGTGAGATTATATTTATTATATTATATAAGAAAATTTTGACTGAGCATTTTTCCAAACAAAGATGTCAAATAAATAAGTATTTCAGTAAAAATACCTAACTTCGGTTATGTTTTTTTTATTTTTTTTATGCAAGTATGGTCTCATACTATACTACAATCCTGCAAAGTTTCATCGACTGAGGAATTAATGTTGGGGTCTTCATACAAAAATCCGCTTCATTGCCTGGACTATTTTTAGAAATACGCATATCGAATTAAGTACTTTTGAAAGTATGGAGTGATCGTGCCAGGGGACCGCGGTCTCACGATTGATGTTGGGTAGTTGTATTCATACTATCGGGTGCCCTCCTGAGTTGCCGTGGATCCTGTTATTCCCGTTCCCGTGGGAATTTCCGAAAATCCCTCCTTAGTGCTCGTTAGCTTCATGAAAACTTTTGTGCAAAAATTACATTATTCTATTAGTCTGCCAGTCAATTTCTTCTTTGACAAAGTCTTTCGTCACATCCTGGCCTTTGATAGTTTGTAGGATCGATACTTGTCGCTACGGATTGATTAGGTGATTAAGTAGTAATGTGAAATCCTCCTTCGAGCGCAAATTCTTATGGTGAAGTCAACTTTAAAATCACTATTCTAGTACTACTCAGAAAAGAAAATATTCTTTTTAAATAGACACATGGAGTTCCTTCCCTGCTTTCCTTGTTTCTAAATAGGTAAAACCTATAAAGGCAAATCACGAACGTTTAAGCTCCCGCTCGCTGCGATAAATCCAGATGAAGCCGTAACACGACGACAAATACCAACAAGAGCTTTGATTGCGCGCGCGCTCCCAATGACCGTTACGTCAATCAAATTCGCGGGAGAAGAAAATTTATGATGGGGCCATCAAACCAGCGGGATGGCGCTAAGATTACTGATTTACTCTCAGAGCCACTAACTTTATAGTGTTTTTATTATGGGCTTATTGGATTAGTTGGTAGTGACCCTGCCTTCCGAGTCGAAGGTCGCGGGTTCGATCCTCGCTCTGGGCCAACATTAATGTGCATGAACATGTCTATTGGCTTCGTGTCTGAGTGTTTCATATTTATTTAAGTATGTTTATCAGTTCCAGCACCCACAGGTAGTACAGGCTCTGCCTAGTTTGGGACTGAACCATGAGTGTGTGAATTGTGTCCCATCATTACAGAGTGCCATTCGAAATTGTCTGTTATCAATCTTTATATTAAATTATTAGGTAAATCTTATGATATGTTTTTTTTTTTGAAGGTGTGAAGGTCGTATCGGCCCGTAAATTATTTGTAATCATTTCTTACTAGCTCTGGATAGGGCTTTCCGTGTCTTGCTTGACACAGAGAGAGAGAGAGAGATTGGGAGATATCTTGCCGATATGTAACTCATTTAAGAAGCTTGACGGTTCTTCTCTCGCCGATGTCAAGGCTTCACCGCTCGTTCGCTCCGCTCCGCTTGTGGCGCAGTCGTAAACCCGAGCACCCTTGTACGCACTGCGCTGCGGGAACGCGGCGGTTTACTGCCGTGCGGTTATCTGCGGACGTGCGCTGTCGTCGCAGATTTTTCGGAAACATTACCTGTACACAAAATCAAAGTTTGTTTTGGTGGGAGCTAATACGCTGGTTTTTTTAGTGTAGTAAAGTAACAATACATAAAAATAGATGCCCCCGCCTTTATTGGGCGCAGGGCATTGGCGGTGAGGAGTAACGTGCTGGCCCGCAGGTTAGCACGATGTACAAAGACAGTCAAAATAACCCTCTTTAAGGCCTACTGCCAGACATTTTGCAGGTGAAGCCTGTAACGCGGGTTAGTTACCTATACTTGCAAATCCAAGTAACTAACCCACGTTACAGGCTGTCTATCTTCACTACATAGTATAAAACAAAGTCGCTTTCTCTGTCCCTAAATCCCTATATCCCTATGTCCCTATTTCCCTTTGTACGCTTAAATCTTTAAAACTACACAACGGATTTTGATGCGGTTTTTTTAATAGATAGAGTGATTCAAGAGGAAGGTTTTAGTGTTAGCATTGCACCCGTGCAAAGCCGAGGCGGGTCGGTAGTAGTATTATATTCCTTAAGATACTTAGGTATTTTTCAACAGTATGTAGGTACTTATATTTAATTGCACCTCTAACGTGACAGATGGAGAGCCTCTCGCCGGACCGAGCTGCTGTTACACGTGCCTCAGAATCATTTCTGGGATCTGCGGATTTCCTCACGATGTTTTTCTTCACCTATATGTACCTACATAAGTTCTTGATAAACCATAACTCAATTTCAAATCGATGCTAGTACCTCAGTATTAATTAGATATCAAGTTGGTTAATACAGAAGAAATCCCGTAATACTTACAGATGACTTATCCCCCTACTTGAGTCGAGAAAAACAAACGAAAGGGAAATGGCATAGAAAACGGGAATACTCCACTCAACCCCATTTACAAGAACGGAACACGAAATGACATTTCCAATGGCAGCTTTTTCATCTCTCGACAAAAGAGTTGTCTTTGAGCCGACCCGTTCTATTGAACTCACTCATTCATTCACTCACTCCGGCGAATGAAAAGAAACAATGAGCGAATGCTCGGACGGCCGGCAAGAGATGTCGACTAGTGTCTTTGTTATCGAAATTCTATCATTACTGATTAAATACTCAGCGAGGGACCCGAAAATTGATCAAAAGGACTTTTTAAATATTGTTGCAGTAATCTGATTTATGTAGGCAGGCGTAGTTTAAGGTGAAATACGCTGCCACTTTCATACAACCGACAACTTTGTCCTACCGTATTTAGTGCTAATAAGTCAATTTGTCATTTCGTTGCATATGAATATTTACATCGTTTAAAATTTATTATCATTCATCGGCCCGCCCCAACCCCACCGCGGACTGGGGATAGTGTTAGGTTAATTTTTTTTTTCTATGACTTTTAGAAACCAAAAACTTACGTACATATTTATCACTAGCTCGACGGTAAAGGAAAACATCGTGAGGAAACCCGCAGGTCTCAGAATTAATTCTGAGACACGTGTAAACAGACCCGGTCCGGCGATGGGCTCACCACCTATCACGTTTAAGGGTCCAATATATCTCGTGAAATGTGGCTATATCCAGTAATGGAATACCTCTGCCTACCTCCTCGGGGATAAAACAGGCGTGAGATTATATTATTATATATAACCGTCTAAGTATAAGTTGGACTTGTACGCGTACCACCGTACATTAGAAGCTGCTTATTTTTGAAGAAGAAATAACTGTTTTTGTAGAGAGATATTCAGGTCGGTGATTGTGTGCTCTTTGATTTGCGTGATTTGATTAAATTCATGCGCTATAACAATTATTATAATTATAATATCGGGAGGGCCTGTTGGCTCAGTTGGTGGTGGCCCTGCCTTCTGAGTCAGAGGTTCGATCCCCGCTTATGAACATGAACGCATGAACATGTCTGTTGGCTTCGTGTCTAGTCCTTTAATATTTAGTTAAGTATGTTTATCAGTTGTTTAGTACCCATAGTACAGGCTCTAGTTTGGGAGTAAATAACAGTGTGTGACTTGTGTCCCACAATTATTATTATTATTATATGTATAGGTATGTATGTAGATACCTTTTTCTTTGATACGTTTCTCGGAAGCAATGAGCAAGCATGTCTCCTGCCTAGACATACGTAGCCCAGCACGTAGTTACCCGAACTACTACAGATAGTACACAGAGGTTTGCGTTCCGATGTGGACATTGAGAATCAGTTTTGCCGGAGGTGGACGCCGGGACAAGCCGGGCGAATGGCAATCTGTTAAAAGCATGCTACCGGCTTTGAGCCTTTGAGTGCCGGAGCCGATACGACCACACGTGCCCTCTCTTGCCGAACTGGCTGTAATGGCCGTTACACATTGCATCTTTAAATTGATGGGCCTGTTGGCTCAGTTGGCCCTGCCTTCTGAGTCAGAGGTCGCGGGTTCGAGCCCCGCTCGGGGTCAACATTTGTGTGCATGAACATGTCTGTTGGCATCGTGTCTGGTCGTTTAACATTTATTTAAGTAAGTATGTTTATCAGTTGCTTAGTACCCATAGTACAGGTGCCTAGTTTGGGACTAAATAACCGAGTGTGACTTGTGTCCCACAATTATTATTATTTTTCTTTTCTTTTCCAAAGCTCAGTATTGGTTATACCTTCTGGTATAATGATATGCAAGGGCCGAGGCCAAGTGCATAATATCATTATGAAATTAAAAAAATAATGTTTTCGCCTTTATCCGCGAGGGGGTAGGTAGCAGACGGACGGACAGACAGTGGAGCCTTAGTGATAGGGTCCCGGTGTATCCTTTGGGTACATCACCCTAAGAGCTTGCGGATGTAAAGGTGTGGTGACGTAATATTGTACGTGCGTGGCATTCAGCTCAATTCGGAATACGAGTGCAGCTTAGTGTAATCCGACCCTTATTAATAAGCCTCCTTGAGTCGAGAAGCCTACCCCCGAAGGAGATTATATTGAAAACTAGAGTACTTACGGAAATTAATCCATCGAACACCCACAGGCACGAAAGTAATTTGTTTCCCCGCGAAGTGTCGGAGTACTGAATCTAATTTATTGAAATCTAACACGTGATGTGCCTGGCGGCTGTTATTGCGAACATTCTGTTTATTCATTAGAATAAGATGGTGAAGTGGGATGTAACGCGTTTTTGAAATACTGACTAAAATGTGCAAATTTTTTTTACCCCATGATAAGTGATGGGCAACTCATGCTGTGATAAGTGATGGGCCAATTACTGCTCATGCTTCCGACCAAATTCTGGGTCCTACTTTGTGTTTGTCTGCCTTGTGATAAACTGATAAATAATAATCTCACGCCTTTTATTCCCGAGGGAGTAGGCAGAGGTTTTCCATTTGGATATACCTCCGCCCACTTTTCACAAGATATTTGATAGGTGATCCCATCGCCGGACCGGGACTGTTACACATGCCTCAGAATTAATTCTGAGACCTGCGGGTTTCCTCACGATGTTTTCCTTCACCCTCGAGCTAAGCGATAAATATGTACGAACTAATATATTATAACTTAAATATTCCCACAGGAACAGTAATAAACAAGAAAGCTGGGTACCCGCTAGTTTAACAATATTTAAGATAAGTAAGTATCCCTTCACAATAAATGTAGAATCACAGGTCACCACTGTAGAATTATTAGCAGGCAAAGTGGCACCGAAACGCTTTTATTTTTGCTGTACGCAACCCAAATAGAGTATCGAAAGCCTTCCAGCTTCATTGAGTACCTAAATTACAAGTGACCAGAGTAGCGTTGTTTTAGGAAAAGGGCTTGTGAGTGGGTCACGCGCAGATGATCTGCCAATATCGGCAAACCCTCGTCAACTCTCGATATTACCCTGGGTGCCTCACCGCGCCCTGTCACGTTGGAGGTAGGGATATGTATTGTGTTGGGCCGGGAATATGAGAGGATCGGTGATAGGTTTAAGCCGGTACGCACATTACCTGTCTAATACTCGGAAGACGCATTTAAGAAATTGTTAGATGATCAAAGAAAAATACCTTAGCTAAATACAAAATTTGACCCAAGTCCTCAGAGATATTTCCGAGATACCTACACGAAATATATCTATACATATAATAAAACTCTAACGGGGCCGTGTCTGTACATGAAATATTTTTTGAAAATTTTAACGGTAGTGTATATAGTTATCGATATAGATACCGAAACACCAATTTTTGGAATTTTTGTCTGTCTGTCTGTCTGTCTGTCTGTCTGTCTGGTTGTGCACGCATCACTCTAAAACTAACGGACGGATTTTGATGAAATTCGGTATGGAGATAACTGAGTACCCGGGTCAACATCTAGGGTACTTTTTATTCCAGGAAAATATCTCATTCCTACGGGAAAATATAAAAACTGGTTAAAAAGAGAAATACGTACTACTCCGAAACGATAACACCTAGAAACTTGGAAAATGGTATGTAGGTGTCTTATATGTCGTAGGAAACTAGGATGAAGGGACTTTTGGAAGTTCCCACGGGAACGGGAATAAACTGAATCCGCGCGGGCAACGCCGCTGGGCACCCGCTAGTTTATTTATATGTATACCAGAATATAATTATAGTTTTATGGAAATAACAAAGACAAGAAAGTGGTAAATTATTATTTAGTAGTATTCTTTCTATGGCACTTCACTTGTCCCACAGTCGACGATTAGCGAAGAGCGAGTTGAGTTAGAATTTAGTAAGGAGAGATAGTGTGGTTAGCACAGACACCGCCAGATTTTTTTACCGTCTGGAAAAATAATGGTGTGATAAGTAGGTGTAATAGATTCATTTCACAATGTTACTTAAAAATTTTTATTTAAATTTTCTTTCTGCTTAAACTGATAACATTACTCAATTGTAGTCAATATTACACACTGAAATATTTGAAATAGTATTTTAAAAAGAAACAGACTACAACTAAACTACAGCCAGCTGCTACATAGTATCTAGTGTGCAGTTTCCTAGATTTTGTTAATTTTATTAAACATGACTATATTTAACAATTAATCTCGTGTATAACTTTGGCTCTAGATACCTTATACGTCATAAAAAAAAAAATAATAATAATCTTTATTTCAGGCAATATTTACATTAGTAGATCTTAAATAACGTAAACAGAGGCCCATATTATATATATACCTTAAATCTAACATACATAAAAAATAAATAACTAAACTATTTTACACGAAGTGTCGGCGACGTGCGAGCGCTGTCGGCAGGTAGTTGACCCCGGAATTTCCGAAATACAACTCCCTGCGGCCAGAAGTCCTCCTTCATGAAGGTTTCCAGATGATGGGTTGGTACTCTCACCACAAAAGAATTAAAATTCGTTTTGCGACGAGACTCCAACCGTTCAACCCTCAATGAGAAAGTGGACTTCTTCACTATGTAGTCTACGACGTCTTGGACCTTCGTAGACCAGTGCAAACGGGACACATACAGCTGCGTCGACGGTACAGCAGGACGCAGCAGATGGTTCGGTCCGGTCGGAGCAGTGCCATGGGTGTTGCGGCTAGAGGTGCCATGGGTGTTGAGTTTTCCAGACGGTAAAAAAAATCGTTCGGTACCTATATCTGTGGTGGTTAGGGTCGGTCCTCAATTAAAACAAGCATGGACACACCGAACTGCGCCGCCACGCCGCGGCCTTATATCACGTCGACTAGTGTTTGTAGCCAAGGACAAGTAATTTTGTTTATGGTAATGTTTGTCCCGGAAAATAACTGCGTTCTAGAAAGATTCTTATAATTTACTGAATAGCTGTTACGGTTGTCGTGTTTTTATAATTTTATTTTGCTTCGTTGAACTTGTTTTACACTGTTATCTGGGCTATTTATAACTTTCTGGGAAAATAAAATATTTATTACATAAAAGATGTTTTATTCTAACTCTCCGGGTAAACGAACACAATTTTTTTTGGTCTGTATTATTTACCGCCTCAATTATCTGTACTATATAAAACAGATATCATAGAACTTTAAAGAGTAAAAAACCGACTTCAACGAATAACACTAAAAAAACAAAAAAGAAATTGTTCAATTATCGAAATCGGTTGGCGTGATATCGGGTTATTCGTAAATTTGTCGGTTTTTATATACTCTTTAGAGTTCTATGTTATTTATATTTATTTATTTTATATATTATCATTTTATATAATATGCGTGGACTGCGCCATTTCAAACGTCAAGGGGAGTTAAGCAATGTAAGGACATTGTATGAAAACCACAGACCCGAATCTGTGATGAAAACATTTGGATATAATTTTTAATGTTGACGATAAAAGTACTATCAAGTTGACTCGCACGACGATCGGTGGTCCATCGATCATTTGCTACTTATTTAATTTGCAGGTGCGTCGTCGGTAATTTTATTACGTGGTGATGGATGAACGAACTCCCCCGAGACTCGCGGCTGTTGCCTATTTATTGAGCACGCAAATAAGCGAGATTTTATTCAGGTACATTCCAAAATAAAAACCGGCAAGTGCGAGTCGGACTCGCAGACAAAGGTAGCACTGTGATAGAAATTCGAGAAGACTAATTGCAGATTGTACAAAAAAAGAAATTAAAAATATGAGAGCAGTGATAGCCTTACGGTTAAAGAGCTTGCTTCACATGATGATAATAAGTGAGGTTCAGGTTCGAATCCTGGCATATACCAATGAGTTTTTCAAAACTTACGTACTTACATATTAATCACTAGCTCGAAGGTGAAGGAAAACATCGTGAGGAAACCCGCAGGTTCCAGAATTAATTCTGAGACATGTGTAAAAGATCCGGTCCGGCGATGGGCTCACCACCAATCACGTTTAGGACAATATTTCGTGAAAAGTGGGTATATCCAGAAATGGAATACCTCTGCCTACCCCCTCGGGGATAAAAGGCGTGAGATTATGTATTATTTATTTTTTCGTGGAAGTCTTATTAGATTTGCCTACTTTTATACCTACAGAGTATCCGACCCTTTACTTCAACAAGTTACCGCAAAACTTTGGTCCTCATCAAAATTATCAAATCACGGAAGAAGTTATAAATCAAAAATTTAAATTCAACTGATTTATGAATACATAGAAAAGTTTTCAGCTCCGCGTTAACGAGGCACAACTTTGTTTGATAGAAATCTAATTTCAAAATCGATTCAAATTACAAACGTACTGAACACGAACCGGACAGAACTATCTTTGGACTGGACAGCGCACTACTGATAAATATTAATTGCAGTTACTACATAAGTAATGGAAGTTATAACATTAATATATCTAGTATCTAGTTACTATTGAACATACTATAGTGGAGCTCTATCTATTTCGTTGGTAGGTGGTCCGTAGACTACAAGACGATATCCACAATTTGGTTTCTCTAGGAGATTAACACGTTTACTGTCCGTGCCTGGTACATGTAGGGCATTTTAAAGTTAGCTGTGGAGTTCGTGCCGTATATGCAGGACATAGCTGCCTAGACAATTTAAGGAGTTTTTCTCACTGGACTTACGAGCTAGGAGTCCTAAAACTTAGTGGACTTGTGAGTAAAGATTGAAGTAAAAGAAAATCAAAAGTACATAGTATTTTTTTTATTATGGTGTGAATGAATTTTAATGAATTTCTCAAAATTACATGAAATAATTTTTGGACTTGTCAGGCAACTCCTCTAAAGTGACTTGGACAGTGAACGTGTTAAGCTCCTGTAAGAACGCCTTTAAGCTCATAAAATAAATGTCACCGAATGAATACAACTTATTCATTTAATAGTATTACCATCACCAAAAGAAAAGAGTGTTACAAATCCCGATAAAATTTCAATGAAACTAACGACAGAAAATACAGAGCGGGAGAAATAAAATAATAAACTAGAGCGGAGTCGCGATGCAGTTCCTCAAATGATTTTCGATTTGTGAAGTTTAAAATTGCTAACTGCGCCTCGGCTGCTCGCGCGATTTCATATTTCACCTCGAGAATCCCGAGCAATACATTTCTATTTCTCCCTTTGATTTGGATGTTCTGGTTGATCGGATTGCTATTTGAACTCAGTTTGGTTTCATCATCTTTAGGAATACAGTTGTATAGTGATACCGAATTAGGAGGAGTCGGTAAATTTTCTCAATTCTTTCACCTTCTCTGTTTGTACAATTGGCTGGATCTAGTTTCACGCGTACGTTAGTACTTTTAATCTCTGAACAGTCAAACAGAGTCGCTATAGGTTTTTAATAATAACTTGATTCGCTGCATAGTGTACAAACCCCATTACATTCAGGTACAAACAGAAACACAAATACAAAATTTTTATTAAGTACCTACAATTTAGGCAGCTATAATTAATAACTATCGTTTGTTCATATCATATCAGAAACCAGCAGACTTCGGAAACTGTATTCTAGGCGTTTCTGACAGCCACGGAAAATTTTCCGAATCCTTATGTCAAATAAGACATTCGTTTTCGATACCGACATCTTTGAATAGCCCATCTTCGACAGATTTTCAGATTCTGAGTCGTATATCGAAGCTCCGTGAATACGCCTGCAGATACCCACAAATGGACATTGCGTAGGATAAATACCTATTATGTGACTTATAACTTAGAAATACTTTTTATACTCGTACCTATTTATTCACATTGCAAAACTTCTGTCTGTGACGTAAAAATCTAACATGACATCATTAAATAAAAAAAAATAATAAATAAAAATAGTGTTATATTTTAGATACATCTCATCAATGAGTCCACATACCAGTTCATCGCGCTTCGCTGGTAGCTCTGTGCCAGAACAATTCTCTGTAGTGGCGGCTCTAAACAATTGAAAGCACTTCCGCGCTCGCGTGTCACTTAGCTGCCGCCTCTATATGTATGCTAATTTCTAATGCTACTATCTGCACTCGTCTTTGAGGAAGTTTAGTTCGAGAACTGGAAACTTTGGTAGTGAGAGGACTCGATCCCTGAGATGTGCAATGAAATCTTTAAGAGGTGAACCCATAGATGGAGGAAATCTCGGAGCACGGGGATTGGTCATCGCCGCAAAAGATATTTAGTTCCAGAGGATACTGTGGCCGGCCTCCAACAATAAAAATAAAATAAATACACATTCACGCTTTATCTTCGAGTAGGTAAGTAGTAGGTAGGGAAATACCAACCCCTTTAAGAAAGTACCCACTTTTCACCACTTTGTTTTGGAGCACTAAAAGTGACAGGTGTCGCTGCAAACACATTTGCCAGATTCTTCACGTTGTTTTCTTTCACCGTTCAGCTAGTGATGTATACATATACTTTCCCGTTCCCTTGGGAATACGGGAATAAAATACAGCCCATGTTACTCAAGGATATTGTAGCTTTCTATTGGTGAAAGAATTGTAAGAATCGGTCCAGTAGTTTTTGAGTAAAAATAAAAAAATACAAATCTTTGATCTTTATTATATTAGTGTAGATAAATGTTAGTTTTTGATTGCATAAGTAGCAGGCTCACAACTAACAAGTCTAGTTTGATACACCTGTTCTAAATATAGTTACAAGGTAGATAAGTCTCACTTACCTTAATCTTAAAAAATGGTTTCCAATCATAGTAGGGCCATGTACCTGGATGTGAAGCCACACACATCGCGACGTATGAGTGGGATTAGCATTGCTAATCAGCGTTGGGGCTCTCGGGCCCGCGGGCTCACTGCTGCCGGTTCACGGGTGACGGGGCCGCTGTCTCCAAATTGAAATGTTCAGTGTGTCGCGTCTGGCGGGATACGTGAATGAATGTCACGATAGAACAATTAAGGGGGTTCACGGGCTAGCCTTTGTGTGCCAAGTGCAAATGACTTAAAAATAAAATAAATAAACCAGCGTAAAGCAATGTATTGCGTTTCGTTGAGTGAGTGAGGTAACCGGAGGCCCCAATCCCCCCTTCCCCTCCCCTCCCCTCCCCTCCCCCTACTCCCACCTCAAAGGTCGGCAACGCAGTTGTGACTCTTGAGTTGCAGGTGTCCATGGGCGACGGACGTCACTTACCATCAGGTGACCCGTCTGCTCCCTTTTTTATCATAAAAAAACAAAAAATCTGACACCTTTTATCCCCAGGGGTAGGCAGAGTAATTCCATTTCTGGAAATACCCGCGGTTCACTAGTATATTCTCGGACCCCCAAACGTGATAGGTGGTGAGCCCATCGCCGGACAGGGTCCTACACATGAACCCGAGCCTCACTGAGTTTCAGCCGGCTCCTTCCTCCGCCTTTATCACTAGGGTGGAGGAAAACATCGTGAGACATGTGTAAATAGACCCGGTCCGGCGATGGTCTTACCAGCTATCACATTTAGGGGTCCAATAGATCTCGTGAAATGTGAATATATATACAGTAATGGAACACCTCTGCCTACCCCCTCGGGGATAAAAGGCGTGAGATTTTATATTTTTTTATAAAATTACAAATGTTTGGTATTGACACTAGTGCTCGACTTGTCATGTCAATAAAACATATTTCTTGCAAAAAACCCAATCTAAAAATACCTACTTCATAAAGAATTTAAATAATAAAGTATCTAAATGAACCTATTCGACTATTCCCATTTTATTTTATTTTATTTATTCTTCGTAAAAAGCGCACTTTTGAAACTGCAAACGAAACCACTTTCTATGGAAATAAAAAGACTAATGCATAAATAAAATGGAAAGGCAATAAACACACGATCGTTTCGATCACTGGAACCAAATGTAATTCCGAGATAAAGAAAGACTCGCATTAGTGCTGTTTTTACGGTGCGCAGTTCGACTGCTTTGTCTGAACAATAGCACTCCGTCTTTCTCACTCCTCACCCGCAAGAGAGGGATGTGAGTTCGAGAGCATTTATCGTAGAAAGAAATTAAAGTCGCGCCAAATCGAACGGTTTTATCTCGTGCCGATAGCGGTCACAAATTATGTGCTTCCTCCTCGAAGGCGGATACGGCGACGAGCGGATATTTTCCGTTTAGCTTAGAAAAAAAAATTGATAGAAGAAACAAGGTAACAGTACAAATAATTGCTTTTAAAGTTTAGTAGAACACTGTGTTTGTTTCCTGTTTGTATTTTTGAAATAATTTACACATAATTACCTCTCCATGAGAGCTACATAATATTGTGACAGCTTATCGAAGAGCTCTTTTATATTAGAATACAGCTGATCTAATAAACATGATTTTTTTCTGTAAATTAATGAAAATGAAAAAGAAGCAGTGATAGCCCGAACGGTTAAAGAGTCGGCCGAAAATCAGTGAGGCTCGGGTTCGAATCCTGGCATGTACCAATGAGTTTTTCAAAAAACTTACGTACATATTTATCACTAGCTCGACGGTGAAGGAAAACATCGTGAGGTACCCGTAAGTCTCAGAATTAATTCTGAGACATGTGTAAACAGACCCGGTCCGGCGATGGGCTCACCACCTATCACGTTTAGGGGTCCAATATATCTCGTGAAATGTGGGTATATCCAGTAATGGAATACCTCTGCAGGCAGAGTATTCCATTAGGCAGTTAACTGTGTACTGTAGTTGTAATAAAAAGCATTCGTAGAAACTTACTTAAAATAAAGTTCCTGTCCAGTCTTTGAACCCAAAAAGTTACGTCGAAAGCCAACATCAAAGACCAAAAATGAGCGGACCAATCACGTGAAACACGAATAAATTAACAAATTCTAATTAACGAAGGCACCGCTGCCTCTCAGAGGTTTGCAAAGGAAATCCGACTTTGGCAAGTTGACTTAGCTTCTATAATCGAGAGGAGCGGCTTTCGTAGACAAATGAATTCCTGCTCATTGGCGATCAATCGGCGCGTTATCTGTGTTTTGCCGCTATCAGGAGCGGCGGCCAAGATTTATGAGAGCTACCAGGACGAGCCAGGGACGGATTAAGGAGAAACTAAAAGAATAAGAAAGAATAAACTTGAAGAATATCTCGTGAAAACTGGGTATATCCAGAAATGGAATACCTCTGCCTTCCCCCTCGGGGATATAAGGCGTGAGATTTTTTTATTTTTAAAGAATTCGATTAGATTCGATAAGAATTGAATATGGACATGGAATATTCCTCGGACAGATCTTCGCAGTTAGATAGACAACTTCGAAAAACAGTTAAGCTGGAAAATACAGCAAGGCTCGCAGTGTTTGGGAAGCTATAATAATAATAATAATCGTGGGACACAACACACTGCTATTCAGTCCCAAACTAGGCAGAGCCTGTACTATGGGTACTGAACAACTGATAAACATACTCAAATAGATATTAAACACCCAGACACGAAGCCAACAGACATGTTCATGCACACAAATTTTGGCTCCGAGCGGGGATCGAACCCGCGACTTCCGATTCAGAAGGCAGGGTCACTATCACACTATGTCACAAGAGGTGGGAGACATTGCTTATAAAGGATTATCAAGCAGAAATGGCAGTGGGCCAGTCACGGAGTGATCACTGCGTCCTACACAGGAGAAACTAGCAAAGTTAGAAACTGAAAGGACGGTAGAATATATGACCTAGGCTTCGGGTAAGATTTTGCAAAATTCCCGTTTGTTCACGGTGCCTCTCGGGCACAATTCAATTCAATTTTTGCAAAATTCTCTAATATCAAGAGCAGCACTACTGTTTTTGGAGTTGGCAACACTAGCGACGCGCCGGCGCCATCTTTTTGACAACCACGCTCTGCCCGCTGCCGCAAGCCTCCTGTACCAATTAAAATTCTAATTATAAAAGAAAATATACCAATCAACCACAATATAAGGTGACATTATTTAAAGCCGCAATAACGGGAAAAAAGAGATCTGAGATGGCAAGGCCTTGTCCTTCGTAAACCTAATAAAAAAAAAATTACAAGACCTATTCTAGAGTATTTTAAATAGGTTGAGGATAGTTGAGGCCCCTTGTTTCCCTGACTACGGCCCTGTACTCGGGTAGACGGGACGCAGCAATACATTGTTCTAATCGGCACGTGGCCCGAAGTTGCCTTTCGGTCGAGATGTTGCTTATTTGTAAGTCCATAACTTCGGCGGCTTTTGTGACCACAACGGGCATTGGTAAGCTGATTAGGCGATCCACACATTATGTGGGCGACTTTTGGCAGTGCTATACTAGAAGATATATTGGCTCATGCTTTTGTGAGACCGTTTGTGTTCGTGTAAACATTAATTCTGTGATCAGGCGTTGCCCGCGTTAAGTCCGTTTTCCAGTTCCCGTGGGAATTTCTAAATTGATCCGTCGGTCAGCTAATTAGCCAGTTATGACGGTTTCATTCCCGTTCCGGGAATGAAATGGAAAAAATATATAGCCTTTGTTACGTAGCGATATTGTAGCTTTCCATTGGTGAAAGAATTGTTAAAATCGGTCCAGTACTTTTTTAGTTTATTCGTAACAAACATACAAAAATACAAATCTTTTCTCTTCATAATATTATTAGTATATTATTAGTGTAGATATAAAAATAAGTGCTGAAATTGATTGGCTGTGACCCTGTACCGAAACAATACTCAATTAATTAACTAGTACATAATCCGGCTGCGCTCGACAGCTTACTGGAAAATTAATTTATTACTCCGCCGTTCTCGATAAGGTCCTTACTAAGAAGCCCAAAAAGGCTGCCTTCCCGCAGTGAGTGTTCAATTAGTTAGTAATATCTTCCCTTTAATAACCGCGGTTTGCTGTACAACAGTATTATAATTAAAGTGAATCCAATAAAACACGCAACCACTAAAAATTAAAAATTAATAAAAATTAAAAATTAATGACGTAATATGGAACTACCCGGAAAACAGTGGGGCCAGTGAATTGGACATAGGTAGGTATTACATAGAGGTGGGTGATTTCATGAAAAAAATTGTCATTCATAGTTTGCCTCAAAGCGATGTATGACATTTTTGTTTGCTTAGATCTACGTCCTATTAGGAAGCAAAAACAAGCGTATAGTTTCGCGTAGTTCATTGAAGAACCGTACATACATACATACATATGCTCACGCCTTTTTCCCGGAGGGGTAGGCAGAGTCAACATCCCGCCACCTGCGCTACGATCCTGGCATGCCTCACGCACCTCATTCACATCCATCAATCGGTTCATACAAGCTCGTCGGTTTCGGGTAATCTTTATCTGGCTTTTTTTCAATACATCGCCGATCTGATCGATGTAAGTACGCCTAGGTCGCCCTCGAAAAACCGTCTCACAATGTTTTGACGCAATCCGACTCGTTCTTTAACTCGTCCAACTTTGTCTTTTATAAACCAAATTTTTATACACAACAATTTATGAAAATAGAACCGGAATAGTTTTAAAAATATTTTACATCTCTTCAAGATTTGACGTAACACCCAATAGCTGAAACCCTTCAGCAACCCAATGAACCGGTTAGAACCGGCTAACGTACAGTTGCGTGCACAATACGTGGTCGTCAGTCGATACCGGCTCATGTGATAACGGCCGCGCGTATCGGCGCTTTGTTCCCCATGACTTAATGTGGTGCTTGCGATTGTACTCGCTTAAAGGATCTTACGAATCCACAATACTACAATACAATGGGCGGTACCCATGTATCTCAATTCCGACAGGAGAGAGGGGGGGAGGGGGTATTAACTGGCTATCGTTCCCCCTCCAAAAGACATATGCGGGAGGCACAGACTTAAATCCTGATCCTTAAAACCCACGCTCTTCACAAGTGTAATTAGTTCCATTTAGGTAAAAAACACTTAAAAGGTAAATAAAAGCTAAACATGTACTTGTGTGAGGGTGCGCAAAGGCTGATTCATGTTACACCGGGGCGGGTCCGGGCCGGGCCCCGTCCGTGGCACGGTCAACATCTATAGTAGGTATACTTTTGGTATGAAGCGCTGGCCCGGACGCCGGACGGGGCCCGTCCGGGCCAAATGTCGAGGCGTATTGTTAGGGTCGCGCCACATCTGCGGAACGTACAGGGTCGAAGGTTCGGTGAACAACATACATTACGGTTGACGCGGGTGGCTGCTCAGTTTATCTTTAAAGTGAAACGTCAATGTATTGTTCACCGAACCTTCGGCGCTGTACGTTCCGCAGATGTGACGCGACCCTTAGGATGATTCACCCCGGACGGGGCCCGTCCCGTTGTAACATGAATCAGCCTTTAGTATGAGCAAGCAAGCAATATGTTTGTACATTGCAAAGAAAGGTCCGAACTTACAGATTTCAGTGGCCCTGATACAGGGTGTCAGTCATATTCCATCGTATATTCACTTCAATGCACAATATTGGAAATACGTCGACGCGACTGAAGCCTGAACATATGGATTGAATATCAACCGCACCTGCAGACCGTAAAACGTCATGACTTACTGAGATACCGTAAAACGACGTATCACGTTACACTGTGGAAGGTAAAGAAAAATGTCTCAAATTTAAACACACTTTATTTGGTAGTTTATTAACTGAAAGCCAAAAAAATTAACAAAATTGATAGATTGGATGTAAGAATGAATGAGGTCTGATTTGGGAACTCATTTATTATCGACTTAGTTTTTTTTTAAACTATGTTACTGACATAAACTTATTATACTACCTTTAGATTACTGTAGAGTTTCATCAAAATTGGTAGTGGTTTTGCCGTTAAAGAGTAACAAACAAATATGCATCTATTTGTGTTTATAACATTACGTGAGCCTATGTGATTAAGCTTATTAGAAAAAAAAACACTCCCCTAAAAATCCTTTATCGCTTTCAGGCAGTAAGAGTTAGAACTTTATTCAGTAGAAGAAATTGCAAAATAATAAATATAACACTCAACTCGCATATGAAACCAAAATATATTAGTGTATTGTAGGCAAATGTTTTCATTACAAAATTTACGAATGAGTGCACCAAAATGAAATGGTCTGCTGCGGAATCGACAGCATATCGACGCCATTATTTCATTTTATTGCAATCACCACCCTCCAACATACACGGGGATGCATTATTTATTACATAAAAGAAAATAGAGTACCTAGGATCTTTTTGCCGACTTTTACATTTTGCCGACTTTTTTGTCAAGTCATACTTACCTACATCTTTTACCGATGTGCCGACTGCCGGCGATACTACCACTCCGACAATGTACAAATAGCAGAACTGTTTGACAGTTAATCTATACCATTGCAAAAGTGCTATATGATGCCTAGTCAATAATGCCCAGTTTTAGAATTTTTGTCTGTCTTTTATTTTGTCTCCAATAGGCTTCGAAATGGCTCCACGGATTTTTAATGAATATTTTCGTGTATGTATTAATTGAAATATTGAAGAGCCCAGAAGATATATTTTATTTTATAAAGCCGAAGCGAAGGGCGAGTCGGTAGTACTGAATAAGTTACACGTGTCCTAAAGCAGTCCAGCTAAGAGAGAGTGATGTAGTCTTCCATCTTCTAGACGTACGACACCCGTGGCCTTAATTTGTCAAATAATGATTTATATTGACAACTGAAACATCTCTCACAATCAATTGCGTTTACGTAAATAACTTCTGTACTACGATGGGGAAGGGGATATTCCAAACCAATTTTTAATAGGTTTTTTGGAGCAAGCGGGTTTCCTCACAATGCTTTCCTTCACTAGCTAATTGTTCTGTGCCGACAAACCCAGATCTTATGCATAAATCAATTGCAAAAAAGCTGTCACCGCATCTGGTTAGTCTAAATACACACGCTATTAACAGTTACCTACATTTAAAAAAATAAAAATTACAAACAACTTTACTGACTTTTCCGTGAGTTTTTGTAATCTCCGGTAGGCAATAGACCTTTACCCGCAGAAATGATTTAGTAATTTTTTGATAATTCCTTAGTATGTTTTCCATTATGCTTACATTCAAAAACACAAACACAGACTTCAAAAATTGGTGTTTGGATATCTAAATCGATAAATATCAATACAGACATGGTTTTCAAAAATATTTTATGTATATACAAACACGTTCTAGTTATAGTTTTAATGTGTACTAAATATTATATTGATTTACTGTTTACTAATGACAACCACAAATAGCGGAAGCAGTCAACATTCAAAACAGTATTATCTACTGCGATTGGAAAGCAAATAATTTAATTTTCATTATTTTGCAATTAGGTATTAATACCTATGTAATATATTCACTGCAAATGATTTATGTTAGTGGTTTTGTTAGTAGATGTTTTGTATAGGTACATAGATATTCGTCGTGCCTTTCACACTACATTTAAAAAAAAAACAATACTATACAAACTACAAGTTACTTGGTTATGTGGCATATTATGTTACAGCTTTCGTCACTTTTACAATTCTTATGATTCTACTTGGTACAAACAGGCACCACTTACTGCCAGAAATGAAACACTTATTTACTACTTTGTATGTTCTACTTATAGACATAGACATATAGAATATTGTGGTCTAAATACAAACATTCGTTAAAAAGTTATACACCTCTATTCGCAGCACATATCCGTAGACGAGCAGTTGCAAACCTATTCATAACCTTAAAATAATCATAGGAAAGTCAAAGACGCCATTCGCGAGTACTTTAAAAAGCTTTCAAGTGTATTTTCGAGTGGCGTACACTAAAGTGGTACGTTTTGAACCCCCTCGTCGCCCGAACGTCGTACATGGGAAATGGAAAGATAAAATATGTGAGAGACGAGTAAAATCCGTGTCGGTCCGGATGATATTTATGGCTGGCGCGGAAATTCATTTCGATTTAAAAGTGGCTCGGGCTTTGATGGCTCACTCCTGAACTGAGCACCGAGTTGTCGTTCCGATGGAGCGGTGAGGTAGGGTTGGCACTTTTAGGGTTCTTGTTTATTCCAACAAATTCAACTGACACCAGGTTGACGCAGATCGGACAGGTCGATGGCTCGTGTTTCTAAGCCCTATGAAATTGCCGATAAATTATTGGCTAATGTTTTTTTTGCTTTTTAATTATTTTGCGATTAACCCCAATGTTAATTCTAAAGTTGACTTCTAAGACTGCCTACATAATGCTTAAAGGGTTTGTCATTAATTCTAAATTTCTACCGTCGATTCATAGAACTAAGTATAACATGATACCTTGTGCCTAAGCCATGTGCCCTGCCCACAGCCACTTAAACTTAGCAATCCGCTTTCTATCAGTCTCTCTGGAAGAATTTTTTTTTCTCTCCAACCTAAACAAAAGTTTTTGAAAAAAAGATTAGTTTGTCACTAAGAATTAAATCTTGAAAGAATGGGATGACGATCTGCGAAAGGCTGCAGGCGGATGCTGGACGCGTCAAGCTGAAGACAGAGGCCTATATCCAGCAGTGGACAAATGATGATGAAGAATCAAATCTGGGTCTGGAAAACTTATGACATGTATACTCGTATATATACAAAACAACAGCTTCTAAAACGCAAACAGTATTCAAGATTTAGGTAAACGATATCCATTTCACAAGTAGATCTTCAACCCAACAAATGCCAAAGCAACCTTCCGAAGTTATTTATTTACTGGCCCGGCACTCGCAGGCTCGTAAATATCGGCCGGGCCGCGGCCGCAAACCCGTATTATCACAATATTTCCGATATCTAATCTGGCGGGGTCACGAGTCGGCCGAAATGAAAAAGTCCGGCAATATGCCGGTATAATTACCGGCCCCTACGTGTCCGGAACGGGCCGGACAATGCCCGGATGCCGGCTGGAATCAATTTGGAGAGATTATGGAAACTCGACTTATAGAAAGGCGATGTTAGGGCAACCGGTTGGAGAATCAGGATTATGTATCAGGCGAAAGAAAAATAAAAGTCGTTGCCTAAAGGTCTTTAACTTTGCAGTATCATGAAAATAAAAAATACAGTCATGTGGTTATGTTATTGTTTAAAATAAGTTTCTTTCATTCTTACATTTTTGAGCTGCTTCCTTTTCTCAACTATAGCACATTATAGTCGAATAGCAACTATAATAGTTGCAAATGACTTTTAATTAGTGAAATTGTATGCCAATAAAATGAATATAAACTTTTTGATTTGATTTGATTCGAATGTGAGTTGTGTGTTTAAGTCCTTCCAAATATGTGACGTCCATCATTTCGGATGATACCCAACTGAAAAACTTCCACAGTGTCAACTATAACATGTAATAGAAATCGACACAAAAAAATGAATTTCACTCGTATTGGATCCTCAAGTTTCCTCAGCTCAATAAGTTTAATTGAAACCTTTAAATCAATGCCACAAGAAAGATGGTAACACACACAAAAGCAATGGTTAAAATAATATTGTAAGTATATCAACTGTGTATACTTTCTGGCACATAAAAATGTCTCCTGCAAACAAGTCCTAACACAACACGCAAACTATTCCTGATGTGACGAACCGGATTCAGCGGGAATAGTATATTACACATCTAGCTAAGCAAAACATGTGATCTGAGGCTTTCTTATTTACTTCCCGACGTGTGTATATACTTTTTTCTTCTCGACGGAGGCGGAAAGCGGCAACTTCGTTTAGCGCACCGAGCTGAAATTTGTTGCTTTCCGCCCGGAGAGATGAAAAAAGTTTTTGCCAAATATTAGGGATCCAGGGATCCGCTTGCGTTGTGGGTTGCCAGTCACTATATCCCTACATTATACGGACATAATATTATAAACGACTCACCACCTGGCCAAACAAGATATTATACTGATGTAAGTTAGTGTTTCTAGGACCCCAAAGGATAAAGACCAAGAGCATATAAATTTTATTACAAATGCGATAGTTACTCTGTCTGTTAAATTATCGTAGCTAAACCGATCTTGATGATATATGAAAGGAAAATAGCTTGAATCTTGATTAAACTTTTCATCTCGGAACAGAGACTCAGGCTGAGGCGAAATCTACTGAGATAAAAATATATGAACTACGCGTAAGTAAATCTGCCAGTCCGTGTTTGTTTCATTTTCAGGTTTAACTTTAGTTGAGTTTTCCATTAATTAAGAGATTTAACAAATACCATTAAAACATTCGTTAAGAGTTATCCACTCTTTTATCCGAATTCCGATCCGAGCTCTTATGTTCGTATACCGATAAAATTCAATCAGATTGAATTAATCAAATTAAATACTGATCCATTAATTATTGTGCGCTGTTGGTAATTATTGAAATTACGTTACAATGTGTGGCCAACCAAATACTAAATAATAAAACCTGTTTAATAATTAGCCATAATAATCGGACATTTTGAACTCACTAATGTGGCAACACCGCTAAAGGCTCGCACACATATCACGTCGAAAATGAATCGTCGGGGTGCATGGTAGTCGCCTCCTGCGGTGCCCCCTGGGCAACGGGGCAGTCAAATGGACACAGCCCTTCTGTGTCCATTCTCCAGTCACAGCTAAGACTCCAACGTTTCTCCGCGTGTCCTCTGATTAGCAGAGGGCACAGTGGAGAGACACTTGTCGCTACACTACTGATCATATTTTGATTTAGGCATTGGCGAAAATCACCAAAACCACGATGGAAAATCATTATCACCTAAAAGAAGAAGAAAGGGATCAAATCAATCATCAAAATCTTGAATATCTGCTCGAGCTTTTCCCGAGGTAATGCGATGCAGTAACAACACAGATAAGCTGACCTTTGGCTGAGGCTTTGTAAGGCGTATTGATTGTATGTTGGTATTGTTGGTATGTGGTTGACATTAGCTCTCGACTTGTCAAGTGCGAAGTTGTATCGAAACTCTAAATAAATACCAAAGTAAAGTCACCTACCTAAGTAAGGGCGTCTAACGAGACAAATGCGTACTTACATCGATCAGATCGGCGATGTATCGTAGAAAAGCCAGATAAAGAGTACCCGAAACAGACAAGCATATATGAACCGATTGATGGATGAGGATGAGACGCGAGAGGTGTGCCACGATCGTAGCAGGTGGCGGTCTATTGCATCTGCCTACCCCTTCGGGGAAAAGCGTGAGCATATGTATGTATGTAAAGTCACTGACCGTCTAACGAATAAAACATCCGTTTGCAATTTGGCTAAAGGGTTGATTAGTGGGCGTTGTTGTAAGGAATTTCATAAAAGGAATACTGAACGGCTCGAGTAGATATGTTTGCGACAACCGTAAATCCTCTGCATCGAGTGGGGTCAGTAAATATTTACGCGAAGTCCAATTTCAGGCTTCTTTGTAATATGTATCGGCCTTTTTATTCATATCGGATGCGGAAAGAGCGCTGTTGGCAGTTGTTGAGATGTTTTAAGGGACCGTCCACGAGTCTTTTTCTTTGACCCTTACAAGTTATGCTTCGTCCATAAAACTTATACGAATTGTTTTCAAATGTTTTTTGACCCCGATTAGGAAATGTTTGAACTTACGAAGATACAACAAGTTTATTTTGGTGTTAATCACCGTGTCTCTGCCTACCCCTTCGGGAAAAAGGCGTTAGCATATGTATGTATGTATGTAATGCGATTAGGTCGAAGCTGTAACTAAGTAAGTATAGTGCATTTTCGTCGATGTCTGTTTTGTGTGTCTCTAATAAATAAATCTATACATATAATAAAACTCTAACGGGGCCGTGTCTGTACATCAAATATTTTTTAAAAATTTTAACGGTAGTGTATATAGTTATCGATATAGATACCGAAACACCAATTTTTGGAATTTTTGTCTGTCTGTCTGTCTGTCTGTCTGTCTGTCTGTCTGTCTGGTTGTGCACGCATCACTCAAAAACTACTGGACGGATTTTGATGAAATTTGGTATGGAGATAGCTGAGTACTCGGGTCAACATCTAGGGTACTTTTTATTCCAGGAAAATATCTCATTCCCACGGGAAAATAAAAAAACTGGTTAAAAAGAGAAATACGTACTACTCCGAAACGATAACACCTAGAAACTTGAAAAATGGTATGAAGGTGTCTGATATGTCATAGGAAATTGGTATGAAGGGATTTTTGGAAATTCCCACGGGAACGGGAATAAATTAAATCCAAACGGGAAAACGCCGCTGGGCACCCGCTATTTGAAATATGGTATGTAGGTGTCATAAATATGTCGTAGGCAACCACTATGAAGGGATTTTTGTAATTTCCCACGGGAACGGGAATAAATTAAATCCAAACGGGAAAACGCCGCTGGGCACCCGCTATTTGAAATATGGTATTTAGGTGTCTTAAATATGTCGTAGGCAACCACTATGAAGGGATTTTCGGAAATTCCCACGGGAACGGTAATAAACGGAATCCGCGCGAGCAACGCCGCTGGCCATCCGCTAGTAAATAAATAAATTACCGATAACGAGCAGTGATAAACGTATTGCTTACATGGTTGGGTTTGATTCGTACCAAAGCGTTTTTCGAAAACTTACTGACTTCTCACGCCTTTCATCCCCGAGGGGGTAGGCAGAGGTATTCCATTACTGGATATACCCACATTTCACGAGATACATTGGACCCCTAAACGTGATAGGTGGTGAGCCCATCGCCGGACCGGGTCTGTTTACACATGTTTCAGAGTTAATTCTGAGACCTGCGGGTTTCCTCACGATGTTTTCCTTCACCGTCGAGCTAGTAATAAATATGTACGTAAGTTTTGAAATACTCATTGGTACATGCCAGGATTCGAACCCGAGCCTCACTGATTTTCGGCCGGCTCTTTAACCGTCCGGGCTATCACTGCTCTACTTCATCATGTTTATTCCTTTGTTCAAATTTTAAGGAAATAAGGATAGATAGGAGAACCTGCTCCTTCTTTGAAGTAGGTTAAAAAGTAAGCAACTCCGAGCACGATATACCATTGCCAACCCCATCGGGATAAGGCGTGAGTTTATATACGAATAGTTTCCATTTACCATGTGCTTCGCAAGTCGTCAATCAAACCACCCAAACTTCGCGACGCACTATAAATTCTTCCGCTCCGTAAATTCCCGTTTACGATACCAACTCCATTACATTACACAAAATAAAATCCGCGGTAATCGCGTTGTGAGCCAACCCCAAAACGCTGCGTAAATTTGATATCAGCGTAAAATATTGCGCGGCGTAATGCCAACCCCTCATCAAGGCCGATCGGACCACACAATGCCGCCTGATTGATCGCTGAATGTAACTAAATTTGACCGTTGATTAACAGTTAAACGTTGATGCGATCATTACGTCTTCATCCCGCTAACGAGGCCGCGAGGTTTGCTGCGTTCACGTTTTGACAGTTTTAAAACGCGTCCATTTTACAGCGGAAGTGGTAACGTGGTGGTTTTAATATAAATTCTTTTGCGATTATCAAATCAATTGTTTGTTTGTATTAGACATCATCATCGACCCGTAACAGATCACTGCTCCTAGGCAGATTTTAGAACGGATAACAAGTTTTTAGGGTTCCGTGCCAAAAGTACCTATCACGTTTAGGGGTCCAATGTATCTCGTGAAATGTGGGTATATTCAGTAATGGAATACCTCTGCCTACCCCCTCGGGGATGAAAGGCATAAGATTATACGTACCAAAAGGGTAAAACGGAACCCTATTATTAAGATTTCGCCGTCTGTCCGTCTGTCACCAGGATGTATCTCATGAACCGTGAGACAGATGAAATTTTCACAGATTATCTATTTCTGTTGCCGCTATAACAACAAATACTAAAAAACAGAATAAACGAGAGAATGTAATTCTATGGACAAACTTCCACCTGTTGACTGCCAACAACGAAAATGATGTTAATGATGATAATAATTTTGATGGTGACAATTTTTGACATTTTTGTAATTTTTTGTCATTTTTGAAACTTTTGACATTTTAGACCTTTTTGACATTTTGACATTTTTGAACTTTTTGACATTTTAACATTTTTGACATTTTTTGACCTTTTTGACATTTTTTGACATTTTTGACCTATTTGACATTTTTGAACTTTTTGACATTTTGACATTTTTGACATTTTTGACATTTTTGACATTTTTTGACCTTTTTGACATTTTTCACCTTTTTTGACATTTTGACATTTTTTGACATTTTTGAAATTGTCATTTTTGAACTTTTTGACATTTTGACATTTTTGACCTTTTTGACATTTTTGACATTTTTTGACCTTTTTTGACATTTTGACATTTTTGACCTTTTTGACTATTTGACATTTTTGAACTTTTTAACATTTTTGACATTTTGACCTTTTTGACATTTTTGACCATTTTTGACATTTTGACATTTTTGACCTTTTTGACATTTTTGAGCTTTTTGACATTTTGACATTTTTTGACATTTTTGAAATTTTGACATTTTTGAAATTTTTTGACCTTTTTGACATTTTTGACAGTTTTGGCATTTTTGAGATTTTTGAAATTTTTGAAATTTTTGACCCACGGGTCTGAAATGCCCAGTCCCTTTTGACCCACGGGTCTGAAATTCAAACTCGATCGAGGTATTGACCTAAGGTATCTACTGACCGAATTTGAAGTCAATCGGTCCAGTAGATCCGGAGATATCCTGTCGACAGACACACAGACACACAGACACACAGATACACAGACAGACATCTTACTCAAACCATTAACTTCCTCTTATAATGCTACGCAGGAGGAAGTTAATAAGTATTTAAGGGGGCTCCCATACAACGAACGTGATTTTTTTGCCGCCGTTTTCATTTCAATAAGTTTGTCTGATATCTATGCTTATAAAACATTACCCTCAGTGACATAGATTACCCTCAGTGAGATAGCTTCTCACCAGCTTCCGATTCCAAGGCTTCACCGTAGGGCTAACGAACAAACAAACACTCTCTCACATACTACACCCCCACACTCACACAAAATGTATATATATATATACATATATTTCAAAGGCAATGTAACTAACTATGTAGTTGTAATTAGGACTTAATTGTCGTCTTGGGTTGGGTCCTGGAGACCTGTAACACAGGTCTTGAACCTAGCTCAGGCTCTAGTCTCCCACTACCTTAATAAGGAACCTATCTATAAGCCTTAACTTAATGTGGAGAAACAAAATAAATTATTATTATTATAGAAAGCACAGGTCTAGGTATATATTTTAAATTTACAGGAAATATTCCATAAGTATCCGAAGGGTGAGAAATTCCCATAGGGCCAGCAAAAACCGGGTTCGAGAGTTAATTTTTAATTAATAATAATAAATATTGAACTTTACGAACCCTAACTCACAGTATGGCAACAATATGAATACAGTCAAACCTGCAGCGTACTGCAAACTGTACTTAATAAACTTAATAAGTAGGATATTATGTTAAAAGTTAGGGAACGGAGTGCTAAATCCACTGGGAATTTCAATACAGCGGGAAAGCAAACAGCCAGGATATTGCCGGGAAGAGACTCCAGGTAGTGCATTAGTGTTACACACGTACTGTCTACGTATAAATCCTGAACAATGCGAATGTGCTGGTAAAAGCGGGCTTTGTGCCTCGCTTTGTGGAGATATTGTGTACTACAGTTTATGACTAACAAACCCCGATATGTAGGTAAGTGACGACATCGATGTTATGTAGGTATGTGCGACGTCTCTTATGCGCCTATTTTGAGTGATGATGGGAATGACTACTCTTGCCGACTTCAATGTTTATGAGTTTTGAAAAGAATGTTTATATCGTTATTGTTGCCAAACGATGTGGACTGTACCTATTAGGAAAATAAAGAAAATGAAAAATCGCTTAAAATGAAAACGAACATATATTGAATAGCGGCATAAAACTGACAACTGGTAAAAAGGGAATATGTCAATACAAAAATGAAAATCTATATATATAAAATGATGAACTGACTGACTGATTGGTGATGTATCAACGCACAGCCTAAATCGCTGGGTCTAGCGACTTGAAATTTTGCACATAGATAGTTTATACAGTGTAGGCATCCACTAAGAAAGGATTTTGCAAAATTCCACCCCTAAGGGGGTGAAATAAACGTGCGCGAGCGAAGCCGCGGGTAAAAGCTAGTGTTTCATAAAAGCTTGGCACAGCTACCAGCCAGTCACCAACAATTATATAATATGCTAGAGTATCAACATTTTTGAGTATCTAGATGATAACATGATGGTATATATGAAGCGCTTTTTCCTGAAGGGATAGGCAGAGAAACTGGACTTGCTACGAACCTGATACGTCTTTTGGGCTTCATTCTCACACACCAAATGAGTTATACATGCTCGTCGGTTTCAACTCTTTATAATTAATTTTAATATACTCAATCATTTATTGCATCCCGTAAGTTTACATACATAAGTATAACGGGGTCTTAACTAAGTAAGATTAATTAATGGACCCTGCAGGCGTATTCACGGAGACTCGATACCGTTTTCGTTCGATTAAGATCGAGTGAAAAATTTTCCGAAGTCGAATCTATCGATTTCGGAAACTTTATTCTAGGCGTTTCTGACAGCCACGGAAAATTTTCCTCAAAAAAATCCTTATGTCACATATGACATTGATTTTCGATACCAACATGAGCCCATCTCGAAAGTGTTCGACAGATTTTCCGATATCGAATATCGAAGCTCCCTGAATACGCCCGCTGCTGCACAAATATTTCTACTATTGCTGTACCCTGTACGGTACAGCAATAGTAGAAATATTTGTGACTTAAATTTAATCATCGAAATATTCTTTAACACTTTATGTAGCGTGTTTAAATTATAGAAAACTACTCTTGAAACCCTGATGTATATGTAAATTTATAAAGTATAGGATGGTGAGGGTGCACTGAATGCATCGTTTGATTCCAAATTACAAGTGATTCTCGAATTATGACTCCACTATAACAAAAAAATATAGTCTAGAGTAATGAGATCAAAAATACAATAAGCCTTTGTCGAGTGAAGTTTAATAAAGCATTCATTTTCTAAGTAATGAATATCTATGAATAATAATGCATGTTTCACAAAGCAATGAGGTTTTATGAGCGAGACAGGCAATTTGTAAAGAGAAAATTATATGATATACGAGGATCGTGGATGCAGACGTGTATATTACTGCTATTTTATTCTTTGCGGTATAATATATACCTATTTCTATATATTCTGTAATAATATTGCACTGGTGTAAAGTGGGTACTTCCAGAACTAACATACATGCCAACACCCTTGGGGACTAGGCGTAACTAAAATATAATATACAGGTACCTTATTTACTTTTTCGTTTACTATTATTTTAGTAGACGAGTTAATTTTGTTTGTTCTTGCTTCCTTTTTTCTCTACTTTTCGCTCTGAATAGGCAAAAAGGCCCTGAAAACCTTTAAAAAAATCTATTTTAAATTCAGTCAAATCGCTTGCACTGGAGGTCACAAAAAAACAGGTCCACCATATTGTTTTTGTAACCTCACTAACCCAGTGTAACTCACGTACACTCTAAGTGAAGACAATATAACGACATCCCATTTATTAAAACCCATTTTCCCTACAAGCTGCGCCAATTGAATAGAATCACATCTACCTATTTACATGAATTAACTCAAAAATATAACCTTAAAATTAACATTAAAATGTTGGTGACTATTTAAATAAACACTAAAATTTTGTATTTCCACATCAGTCGTCATTCCTGCTGTCGCATAAACAGAGGTCAAAGTGACCGCTAACAATTTGCAGCTCGCGTATAACTTCATTTCCGATTTCATCCGACACCAAATCAAAATGGCAGCCACGCGAAACACTCGAATATTGTGGACGTATCGGATGATGAGGCACACTAGGCCGTGTTCTATTTTATTGAAAATATAATTTACTAGCGGTTTCACCCGCCTAGTTCCCGTTCCCGTGGGAATAAGGGGATAAAATATACCCTATGTTACTTAGGGATATTGTAGCTATCCACTGGTGAAATAATTTTTTTAGCGATTTTAAAAAGCTTTCACCAATGGAAATCTGCAATATCCCTGAGTAACATAAGCTTTATTTTATTCTCGTATTCTCACGGGAACAGGAACTACGCGGGTGAATCCGCGCGGAACAGCTAGTTTTATATAATTTCACCCGCGTAGTTCCCGTTCCCGTAATAATAAAATATAACCTACTTATATCTATCACTCAGGAATATTTTAGCTTTACATTGGAGAAGGAATTATTAAAATAGGTCCGGTCCAGTAGTTTTTGAGTTTATTCGTAACAAACAACAAAATATTAATATTTTCTCTTTATAATATTAGTGAGCATAAGTAAATAAGTAGATATAGATATACATTTAATTTACCTACAAACAGTACCTTTGTAATTACATTAAACGTCTAGATGTAGATGATTACCTAGATCCACAACGTGGCCTAACCGACAGTACCTAACTGCAACTGGTCTATTGTCTATTTACAACCTCAATCGCATTCGTCTTCATTTTGACGTCCATAGCTTCTTCCGTATGTCTATTGTTACCGCCAGTGTAATTAGATCAAGCATTGAAAGCGTAACAAACGTCAAACAAACACGATTATAAGTACAGATAGACAATAAAGCCCCAACTTTGTTTATCAGTCCGTTATAACATGAACTGCCTCGGCGGTGCTTAATAAAGATAAATTGTTGCGATCGCTCGGATGATTAATGGCGCCACGTAACAGGTGGGGCGCTAATTTTTTATTTCTCGTGTACAATCCCCTCACTTGTTACCTGGAATTTAATACCAGTTAAAGTTTAAGCAACTTGCCAGATACGGTCGGATCCTTCATCAATTATGTTACAAGCTAAAATATTACGTTTTTACATCCATTGATCATTTCGCTGAGAAGTAGATTGTTTAAGTCAGCATTTATTTTCTTTAAACTTGAATATTGGTTGGAAAATACTAAATAAATATATAAATCTCGTGAAATGTGGGTATATCCAGTAATGGAATACCTCTGCCTACCCCCTCGGGGATAAAAAAGGCGTGAGATTATATTATATTATTATTAAACACTAAATTAGTAGTAGAGCAGTGATATCCCTTACGGTTAAAGAGCCGGCCGAAAACCAGTGAGGCTCGGGTTCGAATCCTGGCATTTACCAATGAGTTTTTCAAAAACTTACGTACATATTTATCACTAGCTCGACGGTTAAGGAAAACATCGTGAGACAACCCGCAGGTCTCAGAATTAATTCTGAGACATGTGTAAATAGACCCGGTCCGGCGATGGGCTCACCACCTATCACGTTTAGGGGCCCAATGTTTCTCGTAAAATGTGGGTATATCCAGTAATGGAATACCTCTGCCTACCCCCTCGGGGATAAAAGCGTGAGATTATTTATTTTTATACTAAAAAATGAATCCGGGACAGAAAGTTAGTCAAAGAGCTCGTGGAGCTTCACACACTGGACTTTGGACCGTTCTTATTACAATCGCCCTAAAGATAAAACTTTACACTACAAGTGTAAAGCTGCGTATGTCGTGTTGACTGTAAAATTAAATCTATATGTATAAAATGATAAACTGACTGACTGATTGGTGATGTATCAACGCACAGCCTAAACCCTGGGTCTAGAGACTTGAAATTTTGCACATAGATAGCTTATACAGTGAAGGCATCCACTAAGCAAAGATTTTGCTAAATTCAACCAATAAGGGGGTGAAATAAACGTACGGGAGCGAAGCCGCTAGTAAAAGCTAGTGTTGTATAAAAACTCTTTTATTTCAATTGCCATAGTGACCATTAGTCTTAGTGACCACAATTTAGCACTTTAAATTCATATTCAAAATAATTTATTTAGCCAGGTAAAAACGTCAATAGTGTAAAAAAAGGCCAAGAGACTCTAAACTCTACCTTGTCTCTTATTAGCTCAGTATTCAAAGTATACATTTAAACCAAATACCTCCAAAACTAATGCTAACCCTGAGTTTCGCAAACCGGACTTAGCAAACAGGGGTATTAAACTAAGCCTTTAGTTCGAACCGCGTTTATGAAACAGGTAAACTCAAAGCTAATGTTTAAACGTTAGTCCAGCCGTTTAAACGTAACTGTTTGTGAAATCACAGTCAGTTCGTTAAACCGAAGTCGGAGGGGGTTTAGTTAAATACTGGTCGCCGCAAAAGGACCGGGCCGTACTAATAATGCCTTGTATATAGGGTAGTCAGGTCGCCAAACCTAATAGCCGGACCAACCAGCTGGTTTGGCCGGACATTTGGGTAGGCCGGACACCCTACATTATTGAGGATTTTGTCTCTCAGTATTAATAGGTACGTGTTTTTATGTTATTATTATGTTTATTTTTTATATTAAATCAACCTGTTTTGATTAGTATCGTAAATCTTGTGAAATATAAATAAAATCAAAAGCCAAATCAGTCGAAGTACTTTATTATTAATCAGTCAAATAAAGTCATCAGTTAAAATTATACTTGTTTGCGTAATGTAAAAAGCCTAACAAAAGCCGGACAGGCGGGACACCGTTTATTTTGGCCGGACACGCAATCAAAAAGCCTAACTATGTCCGGCTTCACCCGGACGCCTGGCAACGCTACTAACGGACACCGGGTCAGCTGATGTGGGCTGTAGGTTGTATAATATGCAAACTGGGAAAGGTAGGGTTCGGTTATAGACATGTAGACAGAAATGGCGCTGACAGTTATGAGCAGGAGATTGGTTCAACGTTATAGAAGTTAGTAACAGAGAAAAATGATGTGAGAAAGTGATTGCGGTACTTAGAACAGAAAAGGAAATCAGGATGATAGAAGAGGTATAAATATTGACGGAGTAGAGGTTTTTATAGACATGTTTAGAAGCTGTGTTATCTTAATCCGTCAAGTGTAACCTACCTGATATAAAAACAATTAAAAAACCGACCAAGTGCGAATCGGAGTCTATCATTAACTACCAATCCTACCCTTACCTAAATATTTATTTTATTTTGTTTTTAGTTTTTGTTGTTATAGGCAACAGAAATACATACCCAATTTGTAAAAATTTCAACTGTCTAGCTATTGCGGTTCTTGAGATACAGCCTGGTGACCAGTGGCGTAACAATAGGGTGGCAGGGCTGGCAAAATGCCACGGGCCCCCGACCCAAGAGGGCCCCGCCCGGCCCAAGAGGCCACAAGTTCAAAAATATTTTGTTGCATTGTACCTGAGTATTTTATTTTATTTAAAAGGTATATTTTTATAAGTTCTGCTTAAAATCCAAAGTGAGACAACTAAAAACCATAATAGGTACAATTTCAAGTTAATCGTTAAGCGTTTCAACCAACATAAACAAAAACATGTTGATTCATTTTTAGAGATGTACACTGTGCTCATCACTCGGTACACACTAGGCCACATTAGTGGGACATATACAACGTGTAATTGAGTACGCTGAAAATCTCGAAGTTTGTTAAAATTAAACTGATTACAAAGTGAAGATTTTAAGCTATTGCATAGCTTCTATCGCGGGCCTTGAGCGCGGGGACCGAATCCAGAAATTCCGTAACGAAAAAACCTCACGCTCTCCCCACTCCGACGGGCACGGAGGTGTGGCTTAAAGGCCGTGCATTGTATAAAATAAAGTGAAGTAAAGTAAAGTAAAGTAAAGTCGAAGTCGAAGTCGAAGTCGAAGTCGAAGTCGGAGTCGGAGTCGGAGTCGAAGTCGAAGTCGAAGTCGAAGTCGAAGTCGAAGTCGAAGTCGAAGTCGAAGTCGAAGTCGAAGTCGAAGTCGAAGTCGAAGTCGAAGTCGAAGTCGAAGTCGAAGTCGAAGTCGAAGTCGAAGTCGAAGTCGAAGTCGAAGTCGAAGTCGAAGTCGAAGTCGAAGTCGAAGTCGAAGTCGAAGTCGAAGTCGAAGTCGAAGTCGAAGTCGAAGTCGAAGTCGAAGTCGAAGTCGAAGTCGAAGTCGAAGTCGAAGTCGAAGTCGAAGTCGAAGTCGAAGTCGAAGTCGAAGTCGAAGTCGAAGTCGAAGTCGAAGTCGAAGTCGAAGTCGAAGTCGAAGTCGAAGTCGAAGTCGAAGTCGAAGTCGAAGTCGAAGTCGAAGTCGAAGTCGAAGTCGAAGTCGAAGTCGAAGTCGAAGTCGAAGTCGAAGTCGAAGTCGAAGTCGAAGTCGAAGTCGAAGTCGAAGTCGAAGTCGAAGTCGAAGTCGAAGTCGAAGTCGAAGTCGAAGTCGAAGTCGAAGTCGAAGTCGAAGTCGAAGTCGAAGTCGAAGTCGAAGTCGAAGTCGAAGTCGAAGTCGAAGTCGAAGTCGAAGTCGAAGTCGAAGTCGAAGTCGAAGTCGAAGTCGAAGTCGAAGTCGAAGTCGAAGTCGAAGTCGAAGTCGAAGTCGAAGTCGAAGTCGAAGTCGAAGTCGAAGTCGAAGTCGAAGTCGAAGTCGAAGTCGAAGTCGAAGTCGAAAGTCGAAAGTCGAAAGTCGAAAGTCGAAAGTCGAAAGTCGAAAGTCGAAAGTCGAAAGTCGAAAGTCGAAAGTCGAAAGTCGAAAGTCGAAAGTCGAATGTCGAAAGTCGAATGTCGAAAGTCGAAAGTCGAAAGTCGAAAGTCGAAAGTCGAAAGTCGAAAGTCGAAAGTCGAAAGTCGAAAGTCGAAAGTCGAAAGTCGAGTCGAAAGTCGAAAGTCGAAAGTCGAAAGTCGAAAGTCGAAAGTCGAAAGTCGAAAGTCGAAAGTCGAAAGTCGAAAGTCGAAAGTCGAAAGTCGAAAGTCGAAAGTCGAGTCGGAGTCGGAGTCGGAGTCGAGTCGAGTCGAGTCGAGTCGAGTCGAGTCGAGTCGAATCGAATCGAATCGAATCGAATCGAATCAAATGAAATGAAATGAAATAGTCAGACCAACCAAGACAGTCAACTTTATGCTATGCAATAGCTTTACCGCGGCAGTCCCCGAGTGCCACACGTCTTTTTTACTGATAGGGCCCCATCAAAAGAATTTGCCACGGGCCCCAGATGGTATAGTTACGCCACTGCTGGTGACAGACAGACGGACAGACAGCGAAGTCTTAGTAATAGGGTCCCGTTTTTACCCTTTGGGTACGGAACCCTAAAAACTATTAGAATTAAAGAGCTAGAGGGGATTATTTCATAATCATCATCATCAGCCTATCTTAATCCACTGTTGGACATATTTCTTTTTAAAGATATAATACAGGGTGACTTTTTTTACCGTCGGGAAAAAAATGTGGTGTGATAGGTAAGTGTAATAGATTCATTTGGCAATGTTACGTAAAAAAATTTTTTTTTTCTTTTAAAAAAATTTTTCTTGCTTAAATTAATATACATTACTCAATTGTAGTCAATAATACCTACACACTGAAATATTTGAAATAGTATTTTAAAAAGAAACAGGCTCGTAGCTTCCATTTATGCGCAATTTACCTACAACCGCCAGCTGCGCGTAGTACTGTGCGTAGTTTTCTAGATTTTGTAAATTGCATTAAACATGACTATAATTAACAATTAATCTCGTGTATAACTTCGACTCTAGATACCTTATACGTCATATTTTTTTCCAGACGGTAAAAAAATCATCCAGTATATTTGCATACAAATTTAGTGCAATTCTGAAAATGTGTAATCTGAATCTTTGAAAGGATGCGAAAGAAATAACTACGATTAGTGTGGTATACATTTCTCGCATAAATTGTAAAACTGTAATTAAAATATCATAAATTTAACGATAAGTGTATTAAAATTAACACACTGCAATACAAAACAAAAACGTAAGCGTTCTTATAGCTTTTAGCGACCTTTACTATGTAGATATAAACTAAGGATGGATGAAATGATTATATAACTAGCGTAGACGATGCGGTATTAACACTAAGGTACTTCATTTACGAAAATCAATCATTAATAATGTTAACTAACACATACAAATAACTCTATTTGGTATAAAAATAATTGCAAAATTATAGATAAAAGATTTCTTCCAGCGCATCACACCGAGGCAGGGTTCCCAATAAGCTGGCAGCATTTCCTCTTTGTATTGCCAAGCTTATTCTTTGGCAAAAATAGCTGCCAGCCCTTGGGTCACGGGTTGCCTCGATGAGACGCGCTGAAAGATCCTTGACAAAAGCTTTAGCCTCTGGGCCCCAAGGACCCATCGTCTCAACAGCGAATGGTACAAACATATAGCAACCGCTCAGACCCGCATACTTTCGCCTCTTTATTATTTCAGCGGATATAGCAGCCGCTCCTGCGAGAGAAGAAGTTTTTTCAAAATGACACGGAGCCAAAGTGTCTACACATGTGGCATCCCACACCAAGCCTCTACCCAATTTCCAGGGAATCAAAGTCATACCATCAGGTCTCTTGCCGTCTGAGCGGAATATACCGTTCGGTTCACAAATTGCTGGGACATTGGCAGCTACAAGAGACCTGCGGATGATGTCGTTGAGTAAAGCATGGCGCGGAATGCGACCTGCGCTTCGCTGACAGCTCAGACCATGATGGCCCAACTCATTCACCATCTCACCGCAGCAACATTTGTGAGGTTGGTTTGTTCTTACGCCAAGCCGTAAACCAACAATTAAAGTGAGAGCACAATCGTCTATAAGTGTCCCCAAATTAGCAGATGGATATGCCTGCAGCCAGTATCCCGATTCCTTCTCAGAAACAGCAAGAAGACGTGCCCTATCTATTGCATTTTCAGCGGTGTTTGTCAATTCTAACAATAGTAATTTATTTAAAGGATCATCCCACTGTCTCTGGACTGAAGGCACTAAAGGTACATCACCGTGACTCATCAAACTCCAAGCATTTTTTGCATCAGTCAAACCACATACTTCCTCGGAACCCAATAATGGGCTAATAATTTTTCCGAAAAGTGAAGATGTAGCAAATGCTGATGACAAAAAAGCTGGCAGGGAGACGGCGGAAACCTTTCGCACCCCAAGGCCACCGAAACGCACTGGCAATGAGGCTTGTGCCCAGGCCCTGTCATCTAATGGGCAATTTAATATTTCTATAATGGTTTTTTTAATCATGTCGTCCAATTTTTCCAATAACGATGTGTGTTTCCACAAGCAAGAACATCTTAAAACATATGTGAACTTTGGCACAAATAAGCAAAACCTAATTATAAAAAGGGCCATGTGCGTTTTTATCTGAAACAGATAAGCTGATGACAGACGGAATTTATTTATCTGATCCTCAACAAATGATGGAATGGAATCATCCAAGACAGGGGCACCCAGTAAACGCAAATTGTCTATATCCAGAAATCGGATACCTGGAGCTACAGCCTCAAAGGCCCGCCTGATTCCAGCTTCATCCGGAGGTGAAACATTAGCTGAATTAGCAAACGATACGTGTAATAACTATTTACGTAAGCGATGAAACGGTGATAAAAGGCACACTTAACGACTCACAATTCATATAAAGGGTAGTTGGTTTTATAATTTTCGTAACAAACAACTCATCTCCAATAACAACTGGGATCCGTACATGGCAAGGGATGATAATATACCCTGGAAAGGAATAGAATTTTAACAAGGGTCTTTGATGCGGCAATGAATAAACGATTTCGGACATTTTATGACGTACCCGGACGGATTATGGGCCCCTCGGTACACGGGAACACGCGCTGTCGACACGATCCACAACTTTATGCCTATTTACGTTTGTTGTTCCATCGATATCCGAATTTATAATGGCCAGTTGTAGCAGGAACAGAATAGTGATTGCCGAATTTGAGGTATCGAATATCCTATGCGCTTTCCCGTATAATGTAAATGAAAAGGTTTGAAAAGGCTTGAATAGGCAAGATTCTGACGTGAGACAGTTAATTATCTTGCTAGGTTGCTTTGAAGAAATAAGTTTAGTTGATGACCATTTACAGTAAGTAAATTATGATCATTGGTTAACAGTAAGTTTGTTTAAAATAGATCTTTTTGCAGCATTTTAGCTTTTTGCTACTTTTGCAGCGGAAGTCCCCGTATATGTATATACTTAGCTAGCGGTTTTGCGCGATTTCACCCGCGCTCGTTCCCGTGGGAATACGGGAATGAAATATAGCCATATTTTTTTTTGCCTATGTATTGTCCCCCTGCTGGGCAAAGGCCTCTCCTTCCTCCCTCCATTTATCCCTACCCTGCCTATGTTACTCAGTGATAATATAGCTTTCCATTGGTGAAATATTTTTTTAAATCGGTCCAGTAGTTTTAGTAGATACAAACATACTTACAAATCTTTCCTCAAAATATTATTATAGATATAGATTGAACTAATAGAATGAATGCTGCGGAAATAGATATGAAGAGATGCACTTTCTCTAAAACAAAGTAGATAAAGCAAAATGTCTTTCATAAAATAGGTTATGCAAATTCAAAATGTAAGTTCATATCAACATGAGCGAAGCGAGAGCCGCCAGGTTTGGATGGAAACACACGGGAGGGTGAAGCTGGCACACTGTATATTTTTCTTAACCTTTATTTGCCAATAAAATAAAACACAATTGATTTTTAATTGTTACGGTGCCCATTGGAACCGCGCATTAAAATAAATTAGTTGCGGTTTATCTTAGACTATTTTGGTTACTTATAACAGAAGTATGTAAGTAGAATTTGTTTATATAGACATAAGAGATGCCTCCTTTTGAATTTATACTGAAGGATGTAGCAGGCAGGAGGGGCGCATGTAGAATGTCGTAAGAGGTAATAAAGTATTAATATTTTTCAAGAAATACCGGGACAAATCACCATAAAAACATCAAAAAATGACGTTTGTTGTATGGGAGCCCCCTTAAATAATTATTGTATTATATTTTTTAGTAGTTGCTGTTGTAGCGGCAACAGAAATACATCCTCTGTGGAAATTTCAACTGTCTAACTATCACGGTTCATGAGATACAGTCTGGTGACAGATAGACAGACAGACAAACGGACAGACGTACAGCGGAGTCTTAGTACCCAATAGGGTCCCGTTTTACTCTTTAGGAAGGGACCCTTAAAAGGATTATACAGTGGACATGTTTGAAAATAAAGTTGTGGTGTTTCGACACTCGATCCTTCCTTTGATCCTCTTTTTCTTCAAACAAATAACGGCTAGAGATAGAAACAGAGTTGATTTTAGCCTCAATTGCCGTCGTAAAAAATACGACTTTTGTTCTTGTTTACCGTATTCTACTTTAATACTTAGCTTTAATAAGTAGGTACATTAAAACATTTTTTTAAATAAATTGTGTGTTCTGACAAGTAAGGTAGCGTACCCACTGCGTATGTTTCGGCCCCTTACCACTCTCGAGACGCAGCTCTTGGCAAAGCGTCGCTATAGTTCTCCCAAATTGTGATTTATTCGCGACAAATGTCGAAATAAAGCGCCCTCGAGCGCTGTTGCGAGCGATGCGACCCGCGGCACAGGTTCGTTTTATTTATTTAACATTACTGCCATGAAAAACTGCGCACACACACTATTCGTTCAATTTCAAACGTCAACAAAGTTTGCACTCGTCGGCACAGTAAACACGACGCTCGTAAATTCGAAACATATCAAACGGTCCACAGCCAATTGGGAATCAAGTTACGCAAAAATGGAGTTGTTTATGCTTTGTCCTACTTCTTTCATCATGTAGAATACTAACAATATTTGTACTGAACCAGATACGTATACGGTATTATTAAAAGGGACAGGCAAACAGTGAAGTCAAATTCACGGTGTAGGGATGCAAACAATGTTAACGGTTATTTTGTGACCACACAATTATCGTTGTGGAATCAAACTCATATATATTTCATTATTTACTCGCAGGAAGCCAAAGCGGATTTCCCTTAAATAAAGCCAATAATGCCGAAGTATGATGAGCAGTCCAATTCACAGATGGTTGGAGGTCTCAAAATGAAATCTTAAGAAATATGAAGATAAGAATTAAGTGAATTAGTTGACCTAATGTAGCTCCTTGTGAAACGCTATTTGTCAGAATGTAAAATGAATAAAAAATTAACTAATATTAGGTTTTTTCTACTCATATTTTTTCTAAACATTGGTTAAATAGTATCTACTAATATTTGACATAATTGTGAAAAATGTTGGATTATAGTTTTGTTTTAATGATATTAATATGGTTTACACTGGCAAACGCTTAACTGAAATAAATTCATAGCGAGGGTATTGGATTTCATATTAAAAAAAAAATAACCTCACGGCTTTCATCCCCGAGGGGATAGGCAGAGGTATTCCATTACTGGATATACCCACATTTCAGAAGATATATTGGACCCCTAAACGTGATAGGTGGTGAGCCCATCGCCGGACCGGGTCTGTGTACACATGTTCAGAATTAATTTTGAGACCTGCAGGTTTCCGCACGATGTTTTCCTTCACCGTCGAGCTAGTGATAAATATGTAAGTAAGTTTTTGAAAAACTCATTGGTACATGCCAGGATTCGAACCCGAGCCTCACTGATTTTCAGCCGGCTCTTGAACCGTAAAGGCTATCACTGCTCTTTCTTCATATTTAAATAGTCTTATTATTAGCATGCAGTACAATTTAACGTGGCTTAAACGAAACACTTCGATTTTGTGTATTGAATGAAAATTATCAAGTTTGACACACATTCATGTCGAACTAGCTATAGAAACGCAAAATTATTTAATAAAATATCATTAGAGGCTATCGGAAAAATATCAGTACATAGCTTCTGAATTATCGTTTTGTGTATATCCAGATCCTGTAGCTTGGCCCATGCCCCGCAATGGATGGCGCCTCGGGGCAAGGACTCGCCGCTAACTATGACAAACACAATTACGGCATGCCACGCGTATCGCCGGATCAGCCCGTGTTTGCGTCGCTTCTGCACACAACACACATTATTAATCGTCGGTATTCACCTGGGTTTTTTGGGGTCCATACCCAAAAAACTGTACCCTATTACCTACTAACCTAATAAGTCTATTAAATCTTTTGTCCATCCTACTTTTAAAAGGTTTCATCTTTAGACTGTGACGGGTAGCCGATTGAAATCTTTACAGAATAATCAATGTTATTATAGCAAATAGTTGATTTTACGTTAAAAGTAGTTGATTTTACGTTAAAAGAATATATACCTACTCACATTTCGTCCCCAAAGGGTTGGAAGAGGAGTTTCATTTCTGGAAATACCTACAACTCCCAAAGGTGCACATTTCGGACCCCTTCAGAACTTTTATTGAACGTATCCTAAACCAAAAACAATCCCCTACCGACATAAATATATCAGCATACTTTTATAAATTAACAGTAACTCTTTCGTTTTCATTGTATAATATAATAATAATAATTGTATACACAGAATCACTTTAACATATAGCCACAAATATGGCATACGGCACGTAGCTCCGCCGCCGACTTATCAAGAAAGCCAGACGCATAATTCAGAGGTAAGTCCAACGTCAAAACCTCCGTCTTCACAATTTTTCCTAAAATAAAACCACCCAGCCATAGGTACAGTGTAACCACTAAAACAATGAAGTGAAGTCACCGTTTTTCGCATCCCAAAAAGGATTTACTTCTGACTACTCCACTGATTTAATCTCGTTGGAAACGAATGGAGTAACGATTCAGCAAACCAAATACAGACAGCTAATAAATGTAATAAAGCAGTTTTTCCGAAGTTCAAAGATACAGCGGCTAATAACCGAATACGTGATACAATACCGGAATGCCAAGCAGGCCAGTATCGTGGAAGAATACAGCGAAAATAAACAGGCAATTAGTTTAATCCTTGTTAGCCACGTCGCTTATTCCATAGAAATGAGGCCTTGGCTTCAGGTGAAGGGGAATTACGGTTCGTGGAATGACTAATTGACTTGTAGACTGACGAAGACGGAAATGCGGAGAATACAGGGCTTGTGGTATTGATTGCTTCTTTGCCTCACAATAATGGAGTAGCTTGAAGATGTACTGTTCGGAAATGCAAGTGCCGTTATTATTAACATTATTGCGGTTACAAAGTTAAAAGAAAATGTAAATGCTAATTAAACTACTTGAGGTGTAGAATATAAAGTTACTAGGTTATGTATGTGACTTCGGGCAATACAAAGTAACTTTCTGGACTCTAACTATCTCTATACAAAAAAAAACACTTTGATCTTTTGCTTAAACCAATAAACACACTTTCCTAAAAATTCTAAATGACACATTACTACTGAAGTTTCAATGCGTGTAGATATATTCGGCATTAATGCTGAAAGAGATTTAAATGACCTCAACAAAACGAATGCCGTCCACAACAATTACGTTAGTTAGTCAGCGCGGGATGGGAAGTGAAACAAATGACGGGTGCGGGCACGGGGCAACCACATGAGGGCATTTCTCATAATTCCAGTTTATCTTTATGAAAACTATCCGCTGTCGGCATCAGTATGCGCGGCGGGTGGCCAGCCAATCCGTCAGCGGGACCGACCCGGGGCGTGACTCGAATATGTGGCGGGACCGACCGATCTACCGCCGGCGGAAGAGACAGCCGGGAGCACCGATGATTATTTTTAGGATTACGAAGGATATGAGGTATGGAGGACTGGATGTTGACTCAACTTACAAAACACATGGAAAGTTGCCGTTTTGAAATCCTTTGAACACGTATTACCGAAAAAAACACACATGTATAGCATTCGGAATATTAAACGTTCTATAAGAGCAAGTTTAATGTGTTGATGCTTGAATGAGCTGCGACTTTGACATTTTCTATTAAGTGCATTTCTATCAGATCTTTGTCTGGCAGAGACGAATTGTTCACCATTTTCCATTAACATAAAAATAAAATAAACCGGCCAAGTGCGAGTCGGACTCGCGCACCGAGGGTTCCGTACAACCTTGCAAATTTATGGTTTTCATAATTTTCCCTTTATCTATGCTATAAGACGTTGCTTCGTACCAAATTTCAAGATTCTGAGTTCACGGGAAGCACCCTGTAGGTTTTGATTCCCTTGCAAGTGTCGAAAATTTGCGGCATAAACGGCTGTATCTTTTGATTGCGTTGGCTTAGAAGTTTGATTTTTTCACAGCTTCAAGGGACAGTAGACCTGAGTAATTGATATAAATTTCAGCTTCATACCTCCACGCGTTCCTGAGAAAAAGGGTCTTGACAGACGGACGGACGGACGGACAGACGGACAACAAAGTGATCCTATAAGGGTTCCGTTTTTTCCTTTTGAGGTACGGAACCCTAAAAAAGCGGCTTCACTGCTTAAATCATCTAAGATGAATAGACCGTATGATTGATATTTTGCATCTGACAGCAATTGTCAAAGACTAATTTCCTATAATGGTACTTTGAAAGTTCTTCTATTACTTTGAATTAAATTTTAGACGCTTTGAATTCTGGAGTAGCAATTTTATTAAATTCTTGCTCTTTGATTTCTCATTACACTGAGCATCTGATTTGTTGTCTGAAGTATTATTGACCAAGGAATATTCCTTTTGAATCGGATACAAACTACAAAGCTACAGTCATGGCATAAAGGAAACGTTCAAAGCCTCTTCCAGTGAACTCAGCTCGTGTCGCGAAGTTATGAAATGTTACGAACACACAGCCGTTATATGGAGCTATTGACTTAGATTCTACGGCGGAGCAGAGGGTGGGGGCCATTCCGGGCCGCTTGCCCGAATACGACTGATACTTACCGCGATACACCGGGCGACTAGGTACAGCCAGTAATCAGAGATGAAGGCCCGATATTCCATTCCAAGCACGAGACCTTGACTGATTTCATTTATTTCTGGAGATAGTCGAAGGTTTTAGATTCTTAGAATTACGCACATACCTTATCTCATCATCAGTTTCAACAGCGAGCGTCAAGACTCATTTGAGCAACACTCCGACTTCGTTATGCCAAGTAAGAGTAATATTGGAGGTATTGGAGTGAATAAATGATATCGCGACCTTTGTGCCGGAGGAAATATCACTTCAGTCGCGAGTACCTGTGCTGGTACGTTCAAAGGCACACTTATCCCCGTCAAGCACCTTTGAACATTGAGACGGGCAATCAAATCGGGACTACGAATATTCTTATCCCGTTTTAACTCTGAGTATGTAAGCTTTTGACTGAGGGTCTACTTGGGTACAATCATGTTGCTATAGCAACCGTACATAGCCCGGTTATGAGACTTTGAAAGGGGTATATTAAGAGTAGCGGTTGGAAGACTTTGATCATTATGCTCTGAAATTTTCAAATATTTGTTGGTCGTAATTTATTGGAAGACGAAGCAATGAAAAGCGAATTCCAAGAAATAACGTAAACGAAAACCCCGCCACAAGTTCTCGGAGTTTAGTAACTCAGCCGAATCAGAAACAATGTAAGTGTATCTTGGAGAAATAAAACTCATATTCGAACATCTGGAGCGGCCACAGCGCCAATATCTCAGCGCGCTGAGCACCGAATACGGCGGTTTTTTCTTTTTTCCAATTTCCCGGGGCGTGCTCGCAGCGCTCCGTATTTATTATTATTTGTTTTCAATTGCAAAGTAATCTGCGGGTTGTGCAGCTGCCGCGGAAGACGGTGCGCGGCCGGATACGGGCACGGCACTCGCGCTAGCGGAGGCAGACAATACATTTCTAGAATCATTAGTTAGTCTGTCGCTATTTGGGTATTGTTCGCGAAAAAATCATGTTCGCGTTTTCCTTGGAATTTGTGCTGTCTTATTGGAATTGTTTCCAAGGCTATTGATCTGTCTCACTTTTTTTATATTGACTTTTAAACTAAAGAACTGTGGCAGTGAGGCGTAGCGTACCATTTATTTGTACATTAGTACCTTGGCGATTGAGCTTTGCTCGGCGTCTATTTCTGATAACAATTCTGCGACATTATAGCTTGTGTATTACCGTAGTAGGTACCCGTTGCTTGACCGGGTAAATGTAACCTTTCATGGGTCACGGCCGATCGCGTGATCAATCGCGTGCGACTGACGTTTGTGACTGATGCGACAATAGGCAATGTATGAAAATGTATGGCGCCATTTCCGGAGTCTGCGACGGATACGTGCAGCCAATGATAGGCGTCGGTTGTCTACCAGTAGACTTCCGTGGATCGCGGCTGATCGCAGACGCGCGCAATCAATCGCGTACGACTGACGCGCTCGGCTGTTGCGACATATCAATGTATGAAAATGTATGAAGCCATTTCATCAGCTCAGATCAGCCCCGACCCACGGAAGTCTACATTTAGGTAAAAACTGAATATAAAACTTTTGACGAATGAATAGAGCCCTCGCCGCTTCTTGCTGTGCCCGCAGCCGGCGCAGACGGGCCGATCACGCCTGAATTGAGACGTCAATGCTCCGCCGACGCGTGAAGGGCGTGATTAAAATGTGTCTCTGCTGGATAATTTCCACTTTTTCTCCCTGAGACGCTGCACAAATTATTTTTATGTTTCGCTTATTGCCAATCGCTGATCTATTTGGGTCTCGTTGAGCAGTAGGTACGTTGTATTTTTGCTGTAATTTTTTATTCTTGCGTTATTTTTCCAGATCGTGATCGTTGCGAACATCAGTGTCTGGTATGGTGGAGTTTTTATCAATCATTCGATTCTTATTCTCATAATGTTTTCAAATGTGACTCGTTATATATTATTTTGCTTTGGTTGTTAAAGTGAAAACACCTTTCATCCCCGAGTACCCCCCCCCCCCGTATTCCATTTCTCGGAATAAACACTTTTCACGAGAATATTCGACCCTTAAACGTGAGGTGGTGGTGTCTTTAACGATAGGTTGTGAGCCTAAATCGCCGGTAAATCGGCTTCTGTAACTTTGATCGGCCAAAATTTACTACGCCACTGTCAGCAAACAGTGTCTCCATCTTGAACGAACGTATGCTTGGAATACGAGTCCTTAAGACACATGAGTTTCATTACCACCAGCTTACGAACGGCTATCAATCGTAGTCTAGGAGCATCGTCTCGATGTATGCTTGTGCCGCAACGGAACCAAATTTCGTCTCATTGCTTCCTCTTGTTCTACGACTAATTCTGTTGAATGACAAAGGGACTATAGAGTGTGGTAGGTAAACAGATGTACAAAATAGTTTCAGAAATCTATTTAAAATCAAAATGTAAATACTTTTTTGATTTACTAATTCAAATGCAAAATACCAAATAGTTTTGTGATTTGTATTTTAAATAATAAATGTAAAATAGGTATTTTCAAAATAGTTCTTTAAAATACAAATAGTTTTTGTTCAATTCTTTTTAATAATACAATTAGTTTAAACACATTTGCGCTCATTTTCCTTCTGTGAGGTCGCATATCATGCAACCTTATGAAAAAACTTTTTTTACAGGCGCTGAGCTTGGTGAGCATGTGTTTTATAAAAAAATAGCAACGAGCAGCGCCTCTAGTGGCCAATACAAGCACCATTCGTTCATTTAAATAATTGACTGGTTGTGTTCACTAAAGTTAATCGCAAAGTCAAAATGGAAAATATGTCTAAAAAAGTATTTCAAATAAAATAAAATTTTTTTAAGGGTAGGTATTTAAATGCTAAATACAAAATAGGTATTTTGTATTTACATTTTAAATACAAGTCGCATCTCTGATGGTAGAAGGGTAATATTTTGTCTTTCTGGTTCATCTTTTCCCACCATCGGCGAGTAGGTAAGTTTTTTCTTCGATAGCAGTTGTCGCTGCTACTAGATGTGGGGAGAGAAATTTCATGAATGTGAACGGCAGGGTATAAATATTCATAGATGTACCTATCTCTTTTATTTATCTTCACAGAATCGTAAATTAATTTCAAATTTCTTGAGCGAGAAAATAAAAAATAAAAGTTGTTTAAAAGATTTGATGGCCCATTCTTGGTCGAGCTTTTTTTCATGCGTCAAGATAAAAATAATTTTGGAAATAAAAAAAAACTAATAAAAATAAAATAAAAATATCACGTCTTTCATCCCCGAGGGGGTAAGCAGAGGTATTCCATTTTTATTTTTATGATATAAAAGGGGGCAAACGAGCAGACAGGTCACCTGATGGTAAGTGACGTCCGTCGCCCATGAACACCTGGAACTCAAGAGTCACAACTGCGTTGCCGTCCTTTGAGGTGGGAGTAGGGGAAGGGGAGGGGTAGGGGGGATTGGGGCCTCCGGTTACCTCACTCACTCAACGAAACGCAATGCATTGCTTTACGCTGGTTTTCTGTGAGACCGTGGTATCACTCCGGTCGAGCCGGCCCAAGCGTGCCGAAGCATGACTCTCCCACGTTACTGGATATACCCACATTTCACGAGAAACATTGGACCCCTAAACGTGATAGGTGGTGAGCCCATCGCCGGGCCGGGTCTATTTACACATGTCTCAGAATTAATTCTGAGACCTGCGGGTTTCCTCACGATGTGTTCCTTCACCGTCGAGCTAGTGATAAAAAATATGTGCGTAAGTTTTTGAAAAACTCATTGGTGAAAAACATGCCAGGATTCGAACCCGAGCCTCACTGATTTTCGGCCGGCTCTTTAACCGTAAAGGCTTATCACTGCAGTTTTGAAAATGATTTTATTTATTTTTGACGTCAGAATGTACGTTTTGATATCTTTTAAAACATAATTGGATCTAATATTAACTTCCGAAATAATAGTATTTTTATTTATATCTCAAAGATGTTGTTTTTAATGGGATTAACGGCTCTAGGTTCTAGTCCTTTTGTGCCCATCTTGCACAAAAATATTGCAAGTTTACTTCATTGTTTCTGTGTTGTTTCTGAATAAATAATTTAGATATTTTTTATAATTTATGAACCTTTTAAAACAACTTTGGCTTTGACGTAACTCTACACTCTATATTTTATCCCCGTATTCTCACGGGATCGGGAACTATGCGGGTGAAATCGCGGGGTGCTGCTAGTATTCTATATACCTATCTACATTTAGCAATGGAATACTTCTGTCGACCTCATCAGGGATATGGCTTGACTTTATATTTATTTAAATCAATTTAAGTGCTTATAATTTGAATATAATGTTCAAAGATCCTTTTAGGTACTGAATAACCAAAAGATTGTGTAAAAGTTTCCAACGAAACAAAACCACTGCATTTCCGCTTTCGCAAATTTTCTATTTTATTCGAGAATTTCTAGCGCTTAGCGCGGAGAGCGATCAATTCTACATTTATTCTCGAAAATGTTATCGCTCGGGAAATTCTTTTGTGAAATATATTTTCTGTGGCAGTCCAAAAGTGTCATTCAAAATAAATGGCTTTAGCATTTTTAAAAGCAAATTAATGCGGAATGTGCTTTGAGTGATTGAAAAACGATAGTCGCTTGTTATAATTTTCATGTTTGTGAACCCATCAGCGGTCTTAGCCGCGGAGTTTTGTCCGATTTCCTTTAGAAACTTATTCAACCCTACATCTACGGTAAAGAAAAACAGTGTGAGGAAACCCGCAGGTCCCCGAATTAGTTCTGAGGCATGTGCAACGGACCCGGTCCGGCGATGTGCTCACCGCCTATCACGTTTAGGGGACGAATAACTTGAAAAGTGGGTATTACCAGAAATGGAATACCTCTGCCTACCCCTTCTCGGATAAGAGGCGTGATATTATTTATTTATTTTTATGATAGTCAAATATTACATAAATAATTGACCATTTTACAGCAGTGATAGTCCTGACGGTTAAAGAGCCGGCTGAAAATCAGTGAGGCTCTGGTTCGAGTCCTGGCATGGACCAATGAGTTTTTCAAAACTTACGTACATATTTATCACTAGCTCGAAGGTGAAGGAAAACATCGTGAGAAAACCCGCAGGTCTCAGAATTAGTTCTGAGGCATGTGCAACAGACCCGATCCGGCGATGGGTTCATCACCTATCCCGTTTAGGGGTCGAATATTTTCGTGAAAAGTGGGTATTACCAGAAATAGAATACCTCTGCCTACCCCTTCTCGGATAAAAGGCGTGAGATTATATTATTATTATTATTTATTATTGACCATTTCAACAAATTAAAGAAAATAGGTAGGCACCTACAATAAACATTTACTACCACAACTGAATACAAAAGATTAAGATAAAACTAAAAGGTCTTGGCATTGGCACGAGTGGAGCGTAAATAATAATTCAAGTATCAATTGGATTTTACGACGGAGGCAGGCTCGTCTTACAAAGCAAGTAAAACCGATTTTCTACCAAATATCTGCTGTTTACGATCATTACTTTGTGCTGCGTCCACACTGGAATCAAAATAACCTTCGATCAACTATAGCAACATAGTTGATCGAAGAAAATAACCCACATTATTAGTAACTCAAGGCTACTAACGAATTAACAAACTATGGACTATTAATGTGTCTGTTTTTTTATTATCTAGTTTTGATGATATTATTGATCTACTTTATTACCAGAAAACTATATGTGACTGAACGCGTCAAATAATATAGAGGCTGTTCTAACATGAATAGTATTAGGTAATCTGTGCATCGTTAAACTTGACGTTTGCAAATTATGGAACTAAAAGTGGATTTATATTACTACCATTATTAAAAGGTTTATTATTGACGGGCCTGTTGCCTCTTTAATATAATATTAGACCAGGGGGACCGAGCCTCGCTCTTTCTAAAACCACGCCATCTACCGGTGAGTGGCCGTATTACCGTATTATTTAAAACATATTTATTTTTGTGTAAATTTCTGTTTTTACAGAACTAAAAAATACAAAACTGTATCTGTATACAAAATGTGATTAAAATCGTTAGATCCGTTTCCGAGATACCCGAAACAAAGGTATATAAATACAAGAATTGCTTGTTTAAAAATTTAACATAATTATATAGGTACGGTGAAATTATTTAGTAGGATTTAAAAAATCCCATGTAACAATAAAAACGAAATTTTAACAAATAAACTATCTTAGAACCCAGCTCTATAGAGGTTAAAGTCTTATTGCATCCGATCAAGCTAATATCTTGATCGGAGCAATAATAATATGTATAACAATACGTAAGCTATTTAATCACATAAATAAGTTATCCGACCGGATAAAATACCGCAATCCACAACAAGGTCATGATTGTAAAAAAGACTGGAGAAAGAAGGAGATTTAAACACGTACCGTTCTACCATTTACGATATTTTGACCGTCACTACGGATCGAGTCAAAAAGTGACACGCGCTATGGTGAAGTGACACCACCGTAGCGTCGTTAGTTATGTTAATTGGACAACTTCGGTTACAGCCCCCCTAGTTAGAAGTTATTAGGTATTTAGTTATTTTTGATTTTCAACGCTCGCCTGCGGTGTGGACTCACCATGTTTCTAAAGGACAATAAATAAATAGGTACGACACCGGGTTTCTAGGTACAGCTCGTCACGGGCAGACGCGATAGAATATCTACCAAGACCAATTCGACAGTTGACTGCCTGAGGTTTTGTTTTGTTTTGTAGCGACAGTACATAGAACGCGCATAGACGGCCAAATTCTAGACCGCGCTATCAAAGTTTTCTAATGAGTTTGTATAAATAGTAAATTTGACAAAATGGTAACTATAATATTGGTTTTATATGCAGTTTTATAGAATTTAAGGAACTATAAATGTACCTACATTGATTTTCATATTGAAATTATTTTAATCACATAATTATAATTAATGACATGTAAGCTGGATACATTGGACATATATTAATATAGCAATAAGATCTGAATTGACTGTATTCTCGCTAGTAGATAAGGATATTTCATATCTAAGAAATAAGCTAATATGTTTCGTTAACTAAACTTGTTTGTATCCCAAAAAATCAAAAATCAAAATCAAAAATAATTTATTTCTATAGGTATTAAACATACACTTAGAAACGTCAATATTTTATAATATCAAGGCACTCTAAACTCGTCCATGAAGATTGGCTAAATGCAAACAGCAGCCCATCTCCACCGACGAGTTGCTGGTTCCAAATGCAGTACCCCGAGAAGAGCCAGCAAGAAACTCAAGGCCAGCTCTTTTTAATCTCATGTCTTACTAATAAATATCGTTTACAATAATAATTATAATTAATAGCCTTACATAGCGTCGAGTCGGTTAATCCCATGCATGATGGTCTACTAAGTAGTCTGTAATTTTATAGTACCTAGCCTTTTTTATGTAATTTTTGCGTAACTATTGTTTTAAATTTGTCAAGAGGCAAATTTTGTAATTCAATGGGAATCTTATTGTAAAAGCGTATACATTGACCCTTAAAGGATTTGGTAACTTTAGATAATCGACTAACATAAGCAGCCAGTTCAATCTTATTTCTAGTGTTTATACAATGTCTGTCACTATTTTTTTGCAAAGTGATATATTCTTTTTAACATACAATATGTTTTCGTAAATATACTGTGACGCCAGTGTCAGTATATCAATTTAATTGAATTTTTCCTTTAGATACATCCTAGACCCCATTTTATAGATTGCACGAATGAATGAAAACAAAGAATATATAATGGTATCCCATTTGCATATTCCCACTACTTCCATTGACAGAAGTATAAAGAAAAGGTACTGAACCCTCAGTAGACGAGCTCGACTAAAACTTGACCGTTTTTTTTTCCATTTTATTTAGCGTTCCCGTGGAATATGAAAAGATACAAGAATAAAGGAAGTTGATAGCAGCTTTTCAAGATAGACGAGTATTTCAAGGAATATTCGAGCAACTGCCTTGGTCCGTAAGGTGTTCGCATGATTTTTTACCTTTTTTGTAAAACAGCGGCCATTTCCATTCATCACAGGCACACAGGGAGCTAGCACAAGTTCTTCTTAAACTCCTAATGATACTTTGAAGCCCAGGGGTGAGTGCCTGACCCCAAAAAACTTTTGACACAGACACTCTTTATGTTATTTTTAACAAAATTAAAACGGAGGAGGTTCTCGATTCGGTTGTATTTTTTTAATGTTTATTACTTTATAGCCGGTGAGCGGCGGGGTTGCCCGCGCGGATTCGTTTATTCCCGTTCCCGTAAGATTTTCCAAAAATCCTTTTATAGCCGTTGCCTACAGTAGGTACAGACACGGCCTTGTTAGAGTTTTATTATATGTATAGATAACTCACTCATTTTATAAACCGATTTCGAAAATTCTTTTTTTTTTGCTATTTATAAGGATTGGTCCCGTCTTTATCACACATTTCTGATAATCTGATAAACTTGAGAAAATATTATGTGTTATTTAGATAAACTTAGCAATATTTTAAGAATTTCCATTCAGAATAAAATATACAATTTGGTGAAATGAAACTGAAGTAGAAGGCCACAAATTAGTTTCGAATATTTTGAAGTTGGTTATTTTTGTTATATTATTTTAACCATCGTATTCATCATGGCCAAGTTTTTTGTATTTTTTTGCAAGTTTCATGAAGAGTATAGGCATTGGCAGATTTTTAGATAGAATTCCAGTGAATTTATGAATGTTTGGATTTTAATAACACAGTTCTAGGGAATCGTTTTAGCGTTGTTATGTTGTAAGTTAATATTTTGATTATAGCTTTAGAATGTTTATGTAACAGCATCCGGCGTATTTTATACTTTCTGAAATAAACCCACATAGTATAGTTTTTAAAATCGAAAAATAAGTGTAAGAATAAATCTGTAATCGAAGATCAAATCTTGAAACTCATAGTACGAACTCTTCCCTGGCTATTTATTAGGCATTAAACTACAACAAAAACATCTTTTTGTGTAGGTATGTATATTTTAATCAATACAGTAAACTTTTGAACTTCTACATAGTATAAAAGCAAGTCGCTTTCCGCCGTTCTGTACGCTTAGATCTTTTACACCACGCAACGGATTTTAATGCAGTTTTCTCTAATAGAAACAATAGAAATAATAAAGGTTTTTATATAATATCAAACGAAAGAGTGAAGGTGGCTAGTTTAATAATAATCTTGGCGTGTATCTCAAAATTACAGAAATTGTGAGCAAAAAATTGGTTATCTGTAAAGTCGTTTACAGAGGATAATTTTACGTGATAACGCCATAAGAAAACATTGATAAAAAATTGCATACTGGAGTGGAAGAGAGATAGATCACAAGCCGAACGCATAGGCCGATTGTGCCTCCTTATATCGCTCTCGCTTGCACGCTTGGCTCAGGCGGAACGTGACACTTTTTCGTGCTTGCTTAATTGCTTAATTTAATGGCCAATATTAATTATCTAATAGTGCATCTACACTTGAAAATGTATTGAGTGTGACTGCTTTTACAATGAAGTCAAGTGCAGAACTTTAGCAGCATCTCCTATAACTGGAGTCACTACGTGTCCGCTCTAGTAACTACTGAAACTGCAGACTCATAGCAATACACGTAAGCTACTTGTAGTTGTTGGTGCTCAAGTAGTTTGTGCTGGAGTGTGGTTGTTGTTAACTTGCCCGCACCTAAGCGGCTCGCTATTCGACGTGAATAGTAATACAAGAATTCTTTGGTATGATAGAGTGCATTTTCTAAGAAGGCCGTTTTTAATGATAGTACCTAAATATAGTGTCTGACAGGCCTTGCCATCTTTGGACTAAATGACCGTGTGTAAATTGTGTCTAAAAATAATAATAAGATAGCAGTAATAGCCTTGCGGTTAAAGAGTCCTCTTCGCATGACGAAAATCAGTGAGGCTCGGGTTCGTATCCTGACATGTACACAATGAGTTTTTCAAAACTTACGTACATATTTATCACTAGCTCGACGGTGAAGAAAAACATCGTGAGGAAACCCGTAGGTCTCAGAATTCTGAGGCCTGGTTCGGCGATGGGCTCACCGCATATCACGTTTAGGGGTCGAATATACTCTTGTTTAATATATCTCGAAGAGGGATGGGATGCATGGATCAAGTCTTTTCCTTACGGTGCGTCACTGAGAAATTTTTGGCAAAAGACCAAAAAATATTCTGCGCCTTTATAGACCTAGAAAAGGCTTACGATAGAGTGAGAAGGAATGAGCTATGGTCAACACTGGCCATGCATGGGTTGAACCCTATTTTGATACAGGGTCTGAAATCCCTCTATAGGGATTCTAGAGCCTGTGTCAGAATTAATGGCGCCTACACGGACTGGTTTGACATCTCTGTGGGTGTTAGACAGGGTTGTGTAGCATCGCCATGGCTTTTCAACCTTTTCATGGATAGCTGTTTGACAGATTTGAAAGAGCGAGATTGTGGAGTACGAATGGGAGAGGTACGTGTCAAATGCCTGTTATACGCCGATGATCAAGTAATACTTGAACCATCGGCGTGTAAGTTGCAGGACACTGTAACTCTTGTGAATAAGGCTTTTAAGAAGAATGGCATGAAAGTGAATGTAAGCAAGACGAAGGTAATGGTTCTGGAGAAAGATAGGGACATGTCTGAATGTGATATTATGATTGATGGCGAGAAAGTAGAACAAGTGTCAGAGTTTGTTTATTTGGGAAGTAAGTTTACAAGAGACGGAAAGTGTGACAGTGATATTGAAAGGAGGGTGAATGCAGGGAACATGATTAACGGAGCTTTGCACTCCTTTATGAAGAGCCAGAATGTGACAAATAAAGCACGTCTGGCTGTTCATGATGGTGTGTTAGTACCTACGTTGATGTATGGCAGTGAGTGTTGGGTATGGCAGAAGAAGCACGAAAGTAGAATAAATGCAGTCGAAATGCGTTCATTAAGAAGCATTAGTGGAGTAAGATTGATAGATAGAGTGAAAAATAGTGTGATCCGAGAGCGTTGCGGCTTGAAAGATGATATAGTGACTAGGATTGAAAGAGGAATGCTCAGGTGGTTTGGTCACATTGAGCGGATGAATGAAAGTCGTCTAACGAGACAAATATACAAGGGTGTTGTGAATGGGCGAGTCGGTAGAGGACGACCTAGGCGTACCTACATCGACCAGATCGGCGATGTGTTGAAGAAAAGCCAGATAAAGAGTACCCGAAACCGACGAGCATGCATGAGTCGTTTGATGGATGTGGAGGAAGCGCGTGAGATCTGCCAGGTTCGTAGCAAGTGGCGGTCTGTTGTCTCTGCCTACCCCAATGGGAAATAGGCGTGAGATTATGTATGTATGTATGTATGTATATACTCTTGAAAAGTGGGTATTTCCAGAAAATGAATACCTCTGCCTACCCCTTCGAGGATAAAAGGCGTGAAATTATTTATTTTACATAGATTCGTTGCGTATATGTATTCGTAAACGTAAGTAGGTGGAACTAGTGTGGGTACACGATACAGCTCGGTACATCGCGGACAATTTGGCGGCGCACCTGGTGAAATCAATTTTCTGCTCCGCGGCCCGCGCCGGTTTGTTTCGGCCTCGTGCACCGAACACCGAGTTTCCTGTGCCGATATTATGTTTTCAGTTTCTAAATCTCATCAAAGTGGAAGCAGTTTGTATAAAATTTCTAACCGGCTGTCGTATTCGTAGTCATATTTCTGTGCAATTAATATTCCAATTTCCAACTGCGTAACTTTAACTCTACAATTCGCTTAATTGTACAAGTTAAAAAAGTATTTCAAAGTGTGTTTTTCTCTCTCATCAGAAAGCCGTTATTATATAAAGACAATGTAAAAAGTTTTTCTTGGATTTAAACCTTTGTATTGTCACTGCACAATGGCCAAGAGATTACACAATCTGACACCGAAATATACCGGTTGAAGCCTTAAGCGCATCCCCAAATAGTTTTGCAGTTGATTGTTATGAAAGCGTTATTAGCAATTGGGCCGCCCGCCAAATTGGCGGGGTTATCGCGTGGCGGCCATTTTGTTTTGTTTACCACACTTGGCGGCGGATCGTGCTAGACGGATCCTGTGAATTAGTGGACTTTCGAGGAAGTTGACACCAAGCTTTATGCTTTCTTTTTAATTTGTGGCTGCCAATTCTTAGGGGTGCTAAGTTTAATCCAAGCCTAAGTGCAGTAGTAATTGTTTTAAGACTTTTTTTAAACAAGTTGGTGTGACTGCGACATTGATATGAAACTATCAAAAGTCCGAAAACAGCATCTGTTTCTGCTAATATTATTATGAAGTACGCCAGTGTTAGGTACTTGCTTTATAGTGTGATTAGCTTTAGGGCCTTCAAAAAGTCGTTCCTTGGCCATATGGCAATCGTTTTTGACCGAATACCTACTAAAATCGTATAGCGGATTTTAAGAAATACCTACAGTATTTTTTTTGTATGTTTATCATTTGTTTAGTCCCCTTGATCAGGTTCCGTCAAGTAGTTTTAAAACAATCATGTGTAAATTGTGTCTCACATTTTTTTTTTAATAATTAGCTACTTCGTCTAGATTAAAGTAACCTATATCATTTCGGTTCTCGAACTTTCTGTAAGCAAAAAATCTACGCCTAAATACAATGCTAAATGATCAGACCATGATATATCTACATGTTACACAAGCTAAGGTGTTAGGCAACACTCGAGGTCCAACTCTTCAAATTAATTACACCTAGGCGAGGGTCAGTGGCCGCAAAAACTGTAACTGCTACGATATCTCAGTGACCGGCGCAGGCGGCGCTAATCGACGGTATTTCTCACGCCACGCCCACAAAGCAGAGAGGTAGGGAAACCTTGGCTGGTAGGGACATTTCGGAATAGTTTCGATTATCCTTTCTAATAACAATTGCGAAAGTAACTCTTATTTGTACAAATTTGGAGGACGAAAGTTTACATCTTGAGGACGGACTGGACTACATTTTCATCCCGAACACATAATTCCTAGAAGACGTGATACCCTTACGATTCTGCGGGTAGATTCACGGGCAACAGCTAGTTGCATATTTCAAACATTTTCGGTAAATTACACCTGAACTAAGGATCTTCTGTAAAGTTCCGATCAGGTAGGATAACGATTTAGTCCTGACCTGATATTGCTAGAGTGAAATACTTCTTCTTCTTCTTTTGATTATAATGGCTTTCATCGTGGTTTTGGTAATTTTTGCCAATGTCCTAGAAGAAAAAAAAATGGTCGGTAAAAATGAGCAGAGTAGCGTCAAGGACGTGGTAGTCTTAGCGTGACAGGAAAATGAAAACAGAGGGAATGTGTTCATTTGACAGCCCCGTTGCCCATGATGAGCTCACGACCACGCACCCCGAAGAGTGAAATACTTCATCTTTTAAAAAGCAACTTGTGTCGCAAATCAATTGTATCAAAATCAAGATAAACAGGCCCGAATCGCGAAAAATTATGACTCACATTGGTAAAACACTTTAATATAGTGTGAAAGTGCCCTTATTGTATGTCTTCGCAGACTATAATTGCGACGTTAGTCGCAGTGTCGGGTGAAGTCCGTAAATACCGGCGTATCCCTCAGGACTTAGGAGCTGGGAGCTCTATACGACTCGGGTAATTAAGGAACACTAATAATAGTGTACTTGTATAGAGGCAAGGAAGTGATACTTCCCGCACTATTTATGATGATTCTGTTGTTTTGTGAAGTTGTGTTTCAACCCCGTGGTTAAAGAGCCCGCAACTCATTTTTAGTCCCAAACTAGACAGGGCCTGTACTATGGGTACTAAACAACTGATAAACATACTTTAATAAATATTAAATGACCGGACACAAAGCCAACATACATATTCGTTCATGCACACAAACGTAGGCGTCTAGCGGGGATCGAACCCGCGACCTCCGACTCAGAAGTCAGGGTCACACCGACTGATCCAACAGTTTCAGTCAGTTTTTTAACGTCGTTACTGTATGCAAGAATGTCAGCTCTGCCAACTTCTTCGGGAATAAGTGAGTATAGTTATATTATGGAAAACATAGCTTGTTTTACTTTTGCTCAAATTAAGAAAAAGGGATGTGCTCTTGCCAAGAACAAGAATGGGAGCATCTAGAGTAGAGCTGGGAGCTTAGTTCCTCTAATTTATCCGCACGCGTTCGGATATTTTTCCCGGGCTTAGGTCATCCGGGTATTTGTCCCCGCGTCGTCCGGACCACGCCCGGGCCGGACAAGCGAGCGAGACGAATGCAGCACTTTAATCAACGACTTACAGTTATTTTTCCCGGATATACCCGGATGGCTTAGTGCCGAGGAATTAGTGCCCACTTGCACTGAATGTGTGGAGATTGCAATGAACTTTTAAATGGAGGACCAAGAATTAGATCAGTGATAGTCAAGTTTGATGCGAACCTGCCTGTCATGCATGATGTTTGGGTTCGAAACTTAGTAAAACAATGTGCGAATGAGTTTTTCAAAAACATACATAAGTAACTTATTTAACAATAGCTAGATGGCGAAGGAAAACATTGTGAAGAAACCTGCCCCAGAATTGGTTTTGCTTGAGGCCTGTGTAGCGTCCGAAAAGTACTTTGATATTTGAAAATAAATTTTCTACTAAGATATTTTTTTTGAATAATTTACGAGAGCCATTTTATGAATTCATTATTTACAAGAAAACTGTTTTCAAGGGAATCATTTATGTTCGAGCTATTCGTTTCCATGAAATCTTCGGTAAACATGGTAATTTATTCGCATCAATAGCGAGAGATATTTGTTATTTTTCTATTCACATCCTCAGAGAAATCGCCAAGGGATCAAAATGTGTTGGTATTTATTAATAGACTACTTTGACTCTTTGACTACTCCCTGGAAGGTACTGTACTTCAACGCAAATCTGTAGTCAGGGATCTGGGGGTTTACTTTGATGAGAAACTAACGTTTCGCTCTCATTATGACCATATTATCTCCAAAAGCACCCAACTTCTAGGCTTCATTTCCAGATCCACAAAAACCTTCAAAAATCATACTGCACTGTTTCACCTGTACTACGCACTCATAAGAAGCATCTTGGAATATGCGTCAGTTGTTTGGTCACCTTTTTATGAAGTTCACAGTACGAGGATTGAGCGAGTTCAAAAAAGATTTCTGGGCATCATTTGCTATAGGTTACAGCTTGGCCGTGTGTATAAATCATATAGCAGTAGATTAGACAAATTTAAACTGCCTTCGCTTGCATCACGTCGCGAATACAATGAATTAATGTACTTATTTAAAATCCATCCATTCACAAGTTGACTGTCCCGACCTTCTCTCCCTATTGAATTTCAACATCCTTTTTCGATCCCGTAAACCATCAACCAAAATATTCACTTTACAGATTTATAAAAACAACACTTCATATTTTAATCCTATTGTCCGTATGTGTAGGCGTTACAACGACATAATGAGTGAGCATTCTTCTATTGACATATTTAACCATAAACCACATAAATTTATAAATGATATCCGCAACTTGTTTCTTAATAATTTTAATAATAATTCTTAGGCTTCCTATCACAAACCAACTAACTGCACATTTATTACTAACATATTACTAACAGCTAGTTACGTAAGGTACTTTTAATTATGTTTTAACACAACTAACCCTCACCTTTCTTAAATGAGATACAATTTGTTCATTCTGTGCACACATCTTGTGAGTTGCAATCTAGTTTTAAATTTTACTATGTAATTTGTGAAACTCTGTACCTATTTGATTGTAACTTGTTTTGTGAGCCATAAATAAATAAATAAATAAATAGAAATTCCCAGCAAGGTTCAGCAATGCTTTTAATATGACCCATCCCTGCGACTTCGCTATAACTTCCATCAAAAGCAGTGATAGCTTTGTTTAAAGAGACATTGTGTGAGACTTGGATTCGAATGGGCAAGGGCATATACCAATGAGTTTTTCAAAAACTTACTCACTTGCCTCAGTAATTTTAGGGTTCCGTACTCAAAGGGTAAAACGGGACCCTATTACTAAGACTCCGCCTTCCGTCCGTCCGTCTGTCTGTCCATCTGTCACCAGCCTGTATGTCATGAAGTCATGAACCGTGATAGTTAGACAGTTGAAATTTTCCCAGATGATGTATTAAAATTCGCAGGATCATCCCTTTTGAAGTTGAAGGGGCATTCTACGGCCACACATGCTTCTTAGTTGCGTTAGTTATCTGATTCTGGAAGGTACTACACCATCGAGCAGGTGTGGCTGGCTAATGATCGACGGTCAGAGTGAGAAATAAAAAGCGACTAGATGGAGCAAAACCGCCAGCTAATTAGTCTGACCCGGACAATATTTTAGACTTGAGAACCGGTAGAAAAGCGCCCGGGTCTCACGTTACTTGTATATGTCCTATAAAGGCTGTATGGATCTAGGGACGGCGAATTTTATTTTTTAAGCCAATGAGTAAGGTTACAAGCTAGAATTTAATGTAGTATGATGTCACTAAATTAACGAATTATGTCACCATTAAAAACGTGTAATGTTCTGGTTTTTAAAGATATTCTAAAAATTAATAAATTAATTAAACAGAAATGAGTTTAGAATGAGCTAATTTTAGTTTTCAACACCTTGATAGTGGTTGTGACACATTGTCGGATAAATAAGGGTTCAGTTTCTCCTTTAAAACTAAATATGCTCACCTCAAGACTATAGATCTACTCTAGTCTTTGATACTTCCTACTTTTGACTATTGTATTTATTGGACCCCTAAACCTGACAGGTGGATTCTTTGATACTTCCTACTTTTCACTATTGTATTTTTGGACCCCTAAACCTGACAGGTGGACTTGATACTTCCTACTTTTGACTATTGTATTTTTATGACCCCTAAACCTGACAGGTGGATTCTTTGATACTTTCTACTTTTCACTATTATTTTTTTTAGACCCCTAAACTTGATAGGTGGTGAGCCTATCGCCAGACAGTGCCGTTTATATAAGCCTTAGAAGCTCAGAACTAATTTTGGTTCTTGTTGGCTTCATCATGACGTGAGAGACTCACCAAATGAGCTATCTCCCCTTTTACCAAATCACAAATATTTTTCTTCGCAGAAATAAGGACCAAAGCAGCAATTTCTTGGTATCTCATTATAACGCCCACCTCCAGCCTACGCTAGAACCTATAGTCACATCTGTCTGTTCCCAGCTCTACAGTTCAGATTCCCGCCAACAAATGTTCCCCTTTCTAAGGTTTCAGCGAGATCTAATTCTGTTATAATGAGCGAACTTTTTCCATTTGTTTTTGAAAACTTCAAGTGGAAGTTCTTTTGTGAAATTCTGAGGTTTTTCGTTCTGCCCGGCTAATTGACAGCCGGTGATTAGACCGATTGAGGCGGCGGCCATTGTAAATACATCTAACTATACATCTAAAATGCATGGTTATAAAAATTTACAACCACATTCCAAACAGTATAAAAAATATAGAAACTAATACCTCTTTTATAAACCATCTTAAAAAATTTCTTGTAAATAAATGTTACTATAGTTTAAATGAGTTTTTTAATGAAAAACTATAAAATTAAAAATACTAATTAGGTAAATAAATATGTATAACAAATATGATAGTTTTAATATATTAATAATAATATAAATATATATATAATAATACTTCGACTTATAATTTTACAGTTACTTATATAAATATTACCTATATACTAATTTTATATTACTTTTAATTACTTGTACGCATAATTAAGAACAATATTGAAGTGTGTTCGCTCTCTCCATAGATTGTCTTTGCGACACCCTTACAGGGTGCCATAGAATAGAGCTAATATGTACCATAACACCTTGTAAAACCTATGGCATGCAAATAAAGTATTTGATTTGATTTGAAACTACAATTAGAAAAACAAGTAGGTACATGGCGTGTAAACCCTATTATTGTAAACGAGCAATTTATTAGTATGTATGTATTTATTTATGTATGTACTGATTCTCAATAACAGCTCCAAAGATGTAGATTTTTTTTATAAAAATGCAGTTTTGCATTTTAAGTTCAACTTAATATGTAGTTGTATTTCATGTACACAGTTTTACACAAACAATATTTATTAAATAATACGGCCACTCACCGGAGGATATGGGGTTAGCGACGCGTGAAGCTCTGGTATACATATAATCACTACATAGTATAAAACAAAGTCGCTTTCTCTGTCCCTATATCCCTATGTCCCTATGTATGCTTAAATCTTTAAAACTACGCAAACGGATTTAGATGAGTTTTTTTTTAATAGATAGAATGATTCAAGAGGAAGGTTTTAGTGTTAGCATTGCACCCGTGCGAAGCTGGGACGGGTCGCTAGTAATAAATAATGTAAATATAATAAAAAACTATTATTATACCACACGATGAGATGAATACGAATCTAACGCAATCGCAATCTATCGCACTTAAAAATCTGACAAAGTTTTTTATATTTCACAGAATGCAAATTGACTGGATTTTAATTAATCTTCTTCGTGATTCATGAAACTGAGCTCATTTCTGGGGATGAACCGAGAACTTCCGGTGTTTCTCGAGCCCGGCCCTCATTAGCCAAAGTCGACAGAGAGGCCTAATTGTGGGCCTTCGTGCGTGAAAGGGACCGCTTATTACAGCCCGAAGGTTTTTGTATGGAAATCGTGTAGTTGGTACCAGCTGGGTTCGTTAGTGTATACATCAAACTAGCCTTTGCACGCGACTTTGTCCACGTTCCGGGATAAAAAGTAGCCCATGTGTTATTCTGATGTATCCTACTAATATAAAAAATTTGCGGGGACAACGGGAAGTAATTTTAATACTTTATTTTTTATTTCAATGGGGACAATTAGTGGGGTCAACGGGAAGTATTTAAAAAAAAATTATTTAGTTCCCGTTGTCCCCACTCAATGGGGATACCGTCAACGGGGACAACGGGAATACTCCCGGAGTTTTTAAAAACTTAAGTACAATTTATCACTAGTTCGACAGTAAAGGAAGTCCGCATGTCCCATGATTGATTCTGGGCAGTGTGAGCACCTTGGACTGACGATAGCCTCCTGTCACGTTTAGCGAGTCAAAAATATACCTACTGTTGAAAATGAGGCATTTCCATAAACAGAATTTTCGAAGATACTTGTGCCGACCTCCTCAGCAATCATTTGTGTTGTTGGTTAATATATAAAAATAAAATAAGTATTATATTATAAAATTAGCAGTGATAGCCCGGAAAGAGCAGTGATAGCCCGGACGGTTAAAGAGCCGGCCGAAAATCAGTGAGGCTCGGGTTCGAATCCTGGCATGTACCAATGAGTTTTTCAAAAAACTTACGTACATATTATCACTAGCTCGACGGTGAAGGAAAACATCGTGAGGAAACCCGCAGGTCTTAGAATTAATTCTGAGACATGTGTAAATAGACCCGGTCCGGCGATGGGCTCACCACCTATCACGTTTAGGGGTCCAATATATCTCGTGAAATGTGGGTATATCCAGTAATGGAATACCTCTGCCTACCCCCTCGGGGATGAAAGGCGTGAGATTATTTATTTTTTATTTTTATAAAATTAGAGTATAAAAATCAAAAAAGTCATGACCATTTTATATTCATTACGCCCATACATTACTAAAACAATTCCCCTGGCTATAAAAATAACAATATTTTTAGTTAAATAATATTGTAATGAATTTATTATTTAACTATTGATGGGTATTTAAGTCTAAAAAAAAACTGACCCAGTACGTCGGAACTCAGACGCTGAGTGTTCCGTATAATAAGTTGTTTTTACTTTAGAAGATATACATAAATGATTTATATATGTTGCACTAAACCGTAAATGAAGATTCGTCATCTATTTTCTATCTATTTTTTATGTTAAAAAGCCAGTCATGATTATGGTTATTTAATAATTGTATGCCATTATACCAATATTGAAGACGTTTTACACAAGTTTCTGAGCTAAATTAATATTAGAGACTAGTGCAATTACACCCGAGTAATTCCCTTTCCCGGGTCAAAATTCTAGTCCCTACTACTCCCAGAAAAGTAGGCTTTACATTAGTGAACTAATTTTTTAAATCGGTTAGGCAGATTTTGAATATTTTTTGATTATTGAACGTGGAAGAGCCATGCTTCGGCACGTTTGGGCCGGCTCGACCGGAGTGATACCACGGCCTTACAGAAAACCAGCGTAAAGCAATGCATTGCGTTTCGTTGAGTGAGTGAGGTAACCGGAGGCCCCAATCCTCCCTCCCCCTCCCCTCCTCTCCCCTCCCCTCCCCCTACTCCCACCTCAAATGTCGGCAACGCAATTGTGAATCTTGAGTTGCAGGTGTCCATGGGCGGCGGACGTCACTTACCATCAGGTGACCCGTCTGCTCGTTTGCCCCCTTTTTTATCACAAAAAAAAAGGATATATTCTTTACTAGCGACCCGCCCCAGCTTCGCACGGGTGCAATGCTAACACTAAAACATTCCTCTTGAATCACTCTATCTATTAAAAAAACCGCATCAAAATCGGTTGCGTAATTTTAAAGATTTAAGCATACAAAGGGACATAGGGATATAGGGACAGAGAAAGCGACTTTGTTTTATACTATGTAGTGATAGTGATGTAATGATAGTGATAAACATACAAATATTTTTTCTTTAATCTTTATAATATTACTGTAGATAAGATGGGGGAAACAATCTAAAGCGATTTTGCAAAATTGTTAAAATATATATTACTAGTAGCAAGAGTTTTTTGACATAAAAAATGTTTGACTTCCCATTCGAAAAAATAATAAAAAAAACTTTACTCATGTCTGTAGGTAATTGAGTCAAATTAAATACTTTCTAATAGGTGCTACAGACAAATAGATAGACAACGAGGAGATACCACATGCTTCTTTAAACAAAACTGCATTTATATAGTTTTTTTTGGTTTAATAAGTGACTGTCGCACGGAACCCTAAAAAGGTTAAAAACCCCGCACTGGCGAGACAGCACTCGCGATAATGAGCTCCGAGGGACTTAATTAAAATTGTCTTAAAGTAAATTCCTTTCAGAATTCATTTTCAGAATTTTAATTTTATGTGGAATGTGATAATGCTAAGTAATTTGTTTTGAATGCCGGCGAGGGACAAATTCTCGTTCTAAGTCTGATCTGTAACTGTAAGCTTACAAGTTACACTTCATCCCCGAGAAGAAGGTACTTAATTTTAAAAAGTGGATATTTTGAACCCCTAAATGTGACAAGTGCTGAGCCCATCTCGGGTGCGTGGTGGGGTTGTTCTCAGAACCAACTTTGGGCCCTTTAGGTTTCTTCACGATGTTTTTCTAATCGGTTAAAACAGTTTTCACCAATGCATTTAGACGGATGTCTCTTCAGATGATATAAGTGCGGTAGGTTGAAAAATTACAGCCGAGGCGATATTGCTAGCCCGCGCCGTAGGCGAGGGCTACAAATAGATAAGCAGAGGCTGTAATTATCAAAGCGCACGTATGTCATACGACGTTTTATACGAGGAAATAAAATAAAACTCCGACTATGGTAAACGAATAAAAACAATACAGGCACAGGCAATAAAGACAAAGGCACAAAAAACAGTCAGTATTACTAATAACGTAAATTAATATTTTTGTGTTTTTGTTACAGATTAATTGGTTGTAATTTATTGTCAAAATTAATTAAATTGAATAATTATGTACATAAATATTTAATAATAATATAATAATATAATCTCACGCCTTTCATCCCCGAGGGGGTAGGCAGAGGTATTCCATTACTGGATATACCCACATTTCACGAGATACATTAGACCCCTAAACGTGATAGGTGGTGAGCCCATCGCCGGACCGGGTCTATTTACACATGTCTCAGAATTAATTCTGAGACCTGCGGGTTTCCTCACGATGTTTGCCTTCACCGTCGAGCTAGTGATAAATATGTACGTAAGTTTTTGAAAAACTCATTGGTACATGCCAGGATTCGAACCCGAGCCTCACTGATTTACGGCCGGCATAAATATTTCTTTATTATATTTTATCTCCCAAAGTTAATTTTAATCATAAAATGTTGACAACTTTTTTGACATAAAAACTCTTTGCTGAGATTTTAAAAAGTTCCGTTCGTTTTAAGACGGAGCATCTTGATAAACCGTGCGTTTTACATTACACTTACCGCACTTGGGCGTAAAATTTGTGAAATAAGACACCTTTTACGAGCAAATGTGTTAAAAAAAATAAAACGATTTCTTATTATTTTATCAATACTTGAATGAGGTAGTAATTCAATGAATGGGTAGGATTGACTTGTACTATCACTTAAATAAATTTTATATTAGTATAGGTACATGGACATAAGTTATATTTAAAAGCGGCCAAGCGCGAGTCAAGTCGGTAAAGTACCACCTTACAATAAAAATAAACGAGTTTCTATGGCAACGCCTTTTAATTTTTAATATGCTGTTACAACGGCCATAGTCACACTAGAAATTTACAGTCTTCTCACAGTAGGATGGACAGTTAGATGGATGGACAGCGGAGCTTTATAATAATAGGTTCCCGTTGACGCTCTTTGGGTAGGTACGGTATTCTCAGAAACCTACTTCAGAGTTAAAAGAAAGATAAGTATTCCCGAATCCTTCCTACATTATTTTGATTTATTTGCTCTACTTTGAACGTACGTACGACGATACGAACAAAAATATATATATTATTATGTCTTATATTCATTACTACAAAAAATTTCAACAAAACGCTTGATTTATCTTAAGGAATCCTTTGAATACAAACAGGTTCACAGACCGCGTCTGTCGCCGGGGACGGCTTCCGACACGAGCCAAGAATAACTCGGTTACGAACGGAAAAGTTTTCGCCCTCAGTTTATAGTCCGGCCGGATTGATATGAGGGATGCCCGGCGACTCAATTATGTGGCGTTTTGTTGCAAAGTTTTCTTCAAGTGCTTTCGTTAGGTATGTCGAAATAACTCGCGTAAGCGTTGCAAATCACTTCCATTTTCTGTCGTTCCTGTGTATAGGCTAATGTCAGAATTTACTGAATGAATTTTGATACACTTGTCTGGCGATAGGCTTACAACCACTAACTGTCCAGCAGTTAAGCCGTAAAAAGGTAATAAACAAACAGACACACAAAGATACTTTCGCATGTATCCACTGATTAACAAAATTGGTGCCAGAAATAATCCAAAACGAAGAGCTATAAATCTCTCCTCAGTGTATTAAAATACTTCAATCTTGCAATAAGAATCACCGAGCCCCCCTCCCTTTCAAATCAAAGTACAAATCGAAGAACGAACAATAGGGAGCAGAGAGCAGAGATTCTCGCTCTGATCTGCGCTACACAAACTTATAGACATGAAAATGTGCCTAAAACCTTGCAATTTTGTAGGACTACATAATTGTAAGTATTGTAACCTAGACAATTTAATGTAATTGCGTCCTAGTAAAAACATAGAGCCAACAGCCTCGAGACTCTTAAGGTAGAGAGTTTATGTTAATGTAGATGCAGAGATGCTTTTTATTTAAAGAAAATGCTTGCGGTACAACGTTCAGAAAGGAAGAGAGAATCGCCAGCGCGTATCACGTCACTACACAATTGGTTCTTCGGACTGGTTCACGATGACGTGATATACTTGTATCTGTAGTCGCTGATGATTATGTTACGATCGTTAAAAATACAGTCTAGGGAATCGGCGTGCATTTCCAAAACACATTTGACAAAAATGTTTTCTTAGTATAAACAGTTAGCATTAGAATTCTCTAGACGCGCTTGAATGGTAAAAACGTCAATAATTATCCGAGACTTTGTGGCGATTCACACTCCATCGCGAAGAGTGAAATAAAAAAAAAAACAATAGAATAAACGTCAGCGGTGTTGCTAGCGCAGTCCTAGTCTTTTTCAGATTTGATAGTTTTTTTCATTCAAATGGAAAAGTTGAAACTATCTTTTCTCTCAGTAAAGCACAATTGAGAACTTCACAAATTGAGAAAATGTATAAACTGCTTATAATTCTTCGAAGTGAAATACTAGTGTAGAAACAAGTACCAGGTACTACATTATAAATAAATAAAATAATCAATAAATTTTATCCCCGAGAGGGTAGGCATAGGTATTCCATTTCTGTAAATACCCACTTTTCACGAAAATATTCGACCCCCAATCGTGATAAGTGGTGAGCCCATCGCCGGACCGGGTCTGTTACACATGCCTCAGAATGTTCTGGGACTGCGGGTTTCCTCACGATGTTTTCCTTCACCGTGGAGCTAGTGATGAATATGTACATAAGTGTTGAAAAACTTACTGGTTCGCCAGGTTGGCCAGGATTTGTACCCGTGCCTCACTGATTATCATCATGAGAAGCGGAGTCTTTAACCGTAAGGTTATCACTGCTCAGACTGCATCTTAACTTCAAACCGTGTAGCCTAGGAGCTCAAAAACAAATACGATAACAAAAATATGTGCACCCGAAAAACATTACCTTCTTCTGGCTGGAGTAATCAGGCCAAAATAGAACTTTGTTCATCACTGCTTTGCATATGCCCCTTGGTTTATACTCCGGCTCCGGTTAAAAGGTCCGCGACAGGCGGGCCGTTCGACGCGAACGGGATTTTAATACCACCTTTCATGGCCTCTGCAATGTGGTTGTCTTATCGAGTGCTTGCTACCTAGTTTTGAGTGATCTCTGTGAATCTTTGGTTTGTCTTCGTTTTAGGGTGACGACATCGGTAGATACGGTTTGAGCTTCTGAAATTGTTTGTATTGTTACAAAACATCGGTTATGATTTTTTTGTCTATATAATCCTACTAATATTATACACGCAAAAGTTTGTATAGATGGATGTATGGATGGATGTTCGCAAAAACTACCGAACGGTTTTTGATGAAACTTTACAGTTATATAGCACATCAGAGTTACACACAGGATATATTTTATCCCCGTATTCCCACGGGAACAACGCGGTGAAACCGCGGGGCGCTGCTAGGATTACCTAAACAGAAAATTCAAGACATTTCCATGCGAACAAATTTTAAAGCATTTCACGAAAATCAAATTATCTAACGCGAACACGTAACTAAACTTCTAAGAATTCACTTTCCTGGAATAGAAATTCATGTCGGAATAAGCCCGGCCCGCTCCTGACACGGGAGTCATTTCGGTGGCACTTTATTCGCTGTTCCCCATTGTACGTATTGTGCCCAACTTTTATGGGCACAGCCGGGCTTCGCTTCATTGACACGATACATACAACACGTTCATTTTCACTTACATGCTTTGTTGAGTTTATTGGCTGGTTGTAAATTCATTAGGAAGTTGTGAGTAGTGAAGTTTCCGGCTTATTATGTTATACCGATTCCGGCAGTAACTGGACTGGATAGAGTTGGGCTCGGAAAGGTTCCGTACCTCTAAAAGAAAAACACATTTCTTGCATGGGGACTCGAATTAATTTAATAAGTAAAGTAAGAAATACACATTCTGTGAAAATTTGATGTTTCTATCTACAATATGTAACAGAATAAGCGCAATTCCTGAAATTGGTTTGTTCAGTATCGACAACTTAATCGATTTCAGCTATCTTTAATAAGTATGTGTTAAATTTTTCCGTAAAATGAATTTGTATAGCTGAATTTAGTGCTACCTATTGACATCGTACCTACTATTATTGCTCTTTATTTAAGAAAATTGGTTATAAACAACTACCTACAGTACGAAGGCATATTTATTTTATATTAAAATTATACTAATTGGGGTGTATATGGAATAGCGCTTATTCTGTTACGCGTTGTATAACGGTTTATGAGAAACAGCCCACTGACAGACATACAAACAGTCACACAGAGACTTACAGCAAAAGGCTTAGTAATAGGGACTCGACTCTCTTGTCATCCTTTGGGTACGGACCCTAAAAAGAAATGGTGAACTGCGACATAGGCGCATTTACATCGACCCTGACCGAATACCTATCACCACCTATCACGTTAAGGGGTCCAAACACTATCTTGTGAAAAGTGGGTATATCCGGAAATGGAATACCTCTGCCTACCCCCTCGGGGATATAAGGCGTAAGAGTTTTTTTTTATTCTGACCGAATAGTGTAGTGCAGTGCAGCGCAAAAGTTAGATAAAGAGATACCTGAAATAGATGAGAATGCACGAATCATTTGATGGATGTGGGTGTATTGTCTCTGTGAAAAAATATGTGGAAATATATAGGTATGTTTATTCTCATTAAAAACAGACCTGATCATCCGGGTTTATTGTAAATTCATCGCAAGTTTCGTGCTCAATAAATTCAAGTAATTTACGCGCAGCTTCATATGCGAGGAAATGCCCATTATGTGCAGTGGGCTATCGGGTTGATAGCCTCATTAACTCATTCACTCGTCATTATGCTGACTTAAAAACAGATTTATTTGTCCGAAAGTGTTCGGTAAGCAAGAATATTTACAGTATTTGGTGTTTTTTTAGCTTACACTAGCGGGAGCCCAGCGGCGTTGCCCGCGCGAACCCCTTCTTAGTGCTCACTTACATAATTTGAGAAACCTTGTGCAAAATTTCATGATTCTAGATCCAGCGGTTTTGGATGTGCGTTGATCGATCAGTCTGTCAGCAAGGCAATTTCTTCTTTCACTAACGTACAGTAAGGCCGTTATAACTTGGCAGTTCTGAAGTTGCGCAAATAGCTGCGCAATGTAATTTTTAGGCGACCATTCGGCGGTAAGAGGGGGTTTTGCGCAGGCAAAGCCTATGTTCAGAGAAGCCAAGTTAAAACGGCCGTACTGTAGGTACTCTAATACCCCTTTCTACTCTGGAATAATACATTTTTATCAGTTCAAGAATTTATAGAATCGTATGGTTCCAGATGTTAGCTATTACTACGACGAATGTCATCAAAATCGGTTCAGTTTAGGTTACAGAAGGATAGACATACTTTCGTATCTGCTAGTTTTTCTATCTTACTATCGCTTCATCGCGGCTATTTTGGAAAAAAATACCTCAGTTTTTTTAGAGTGACAATTTTATTCTTAGTTGCACATCTGCTCTCTTTCAATTTCTATTCAAGAACTTTTGAAAGGGGATTGCGGTCTTTCAGGTGTCCATCGAATATGACACTCTGAATGGCACTGTGACCAATTAGAGAGTGAGAAAAAAGTAGTACTTGCATTGAAAGCCATTGAGGGCTTTCATTTGGATCATAATGATTTTGACGATAAGAACTTATCTAGTTGCAAAATACAATGGTAGAGTGTTTGGAAACCAGCAGTCTCGAGAATTGGTTCAGCGGCTTGTGTGTTAAAGACCCGAAATATACAATAAATACATTGGAAGAAAGTGGGTACCACAAGGAATAAATTAATTGTGACCACCCCCTCGGGGATAAGGCGTGACCATATAATACTACCTATGATTTTAATATTACATTATAAGAAACAAGTATTCAGAAGTAAAAATACGATTTTCATGTGACGTTAAGATTACGAATATATATATTTTTAAAATTAGTGTAGCAAATTATCTCAAATACATACATACATACCTGGCCTTTGAGATTCATAACCTGCCTTTTATTTGCGGGTTGGCTCAGTTGGTAGTGACTCTGCCTTCAGAGTCCGTGGTCGCGGGTTCGATCCCCTACGGGGCCAACATTTATGTGCGTGAACATGTCTGTTGGCTTCGTCTCCGGTCGTTTAATATTTATTTAAGTATTTTTATCAGTTGTTTAGTGCCCATAGTACAGGCGCTGCCTAGTATGGGACTAAATAACCGTGTGTGAATTGTGTTATTTATTTATTTTTATCATATATTTTATAAAGATTTTATATGATAAAAATATTATTTTATATTATTTTTTAGCATCTTAAAACGCGCTATTCACCGCCCCAAATACAATTAATATGAAAAAGAAACAGCAAAAAATTTCCTCAGCAACATTTCCCCGCCGCGGAGGGAACTCATTCAAATTCACGGAATCGTTATAATGTTGATTTTCTTTTAGAAAGACACCTTCAAACAATGGGGAACTTGCACTAAAATTATATTTATAAATTATCTTATTAATTCAACAATGACAGTCGCTAAAAGTGCATTGCTGAAAAAAATATTCTGAAATTATGATATTTGCATTCTAAATAACGCTATATGACACGTAATTTCAAACACCAATCAGCGACGAGTGACGTCACCCCATCGCAAAACGAAAAAGAGGAAAGGAAATATTTGTATGTTTGAAACGAATCTACTCAAAAACTACTGAATCGATTTTAAAAATTCTTTCACAAATAGAATGCTATATTATCCACTTGTATTAAATAAAACTGAAAATATATTATTTCATGAAAAGTTTCCTTGATATGTCATCATATCAAGTAAACTTCAACAACAACAACAAGTTCGAGTGACGTCACGTCGAGCCGGTATAGGCGTTTACGCGCGAAATTTGAAATATCAATTTTTGATTTGCAATAAGTTATTATAAATTACTAGCTGATGCCCGCGACTTCGTCCGCGTGGAATTTGTTATTCCTTTGCGTTTAGAAAATATATCAAGAAGGATAATCTACACTATCTATCTATCTATCTACACTAATATTATAAAGAGGAAAGATTTGTAGTTATGTACCCATGTTCATAACGAATAAACTCAAAAACTACTGGACTGATTTAAAAAACTCTATCACCATTAGAATGTTACATTATTCCTGAGTAACATAGGCTATATCTATGACAAAAAAGAATTAGGGATCCTTACTAAAACTTGACTGTATATGCCAGGATTGGAACCCGAGCCTCACGAATGAGAGGCGGGCTCTATAGCCAGTGGGCTATCATTGCTATTTATTTATATTTTTGTTATTCAAAACACCCTTTCCATTTCAAGGGATATACAACGCGTCCCAGAATAAGCGCGCGAAGTAGACTTTATATGGAGACTTTAGAAGAATATTTGAGCCAAGTTTCAAGTTGATAGTAGAAAAAAACCACACTTTTTCATACCAACTTCAACCCCTAGCTTAATTCTTTTAGGGAATAGTTTTCGACAAATCTAAAAACACGTGTCTCATCATTTATTTCTAAATATATTTGGTGCAAGTTTCAAGTTAAGAGACGTAAAAACAACACGTCTCCATACAAACTCCAACGCCCTGTTTCACCCCCTCAGTTTTGAGGAGTATCTGTACAAAGTTTCGAATTGATACACCCAAAAATGAGGGTTTTCCATACATACCAAGTTCAACCCCTACTTTCACCCCGTTAGGGGACGATTTTCGGAAAATCCAAAAACACGTATCTACTCATTTATTTCTTAAAGTATTTGTGCCAAGTTTCAAGTTGATACACGTCAAAAACAAAACATCTCCATACAAAATCTCACCTCCCGTTTCGCCCCCTTAGGGGGTGTTTTTTACAAAACCCAGAAATACGTGTCTTGTGGTTTGTTTTGAGGAGTATTTCTAGAAAGATTCGAATTGATACACCCAAAAATGAAGGTTTTCCATACATTACAAACTCAACCCCTACTTTCACCCCGTTAGGGGACGATTTTCGGAAAATCCAAAAACACGTATCTACTCATTTATTTCTTAAAGTATTTGTGCCAAGTTTCAAGTTGATACACGTCAAAAACAACACGTCTTCATATGAAATCCCACCCCCTCTTTCGCCCCCTTAGGGGGTGTTTTTTACAAAACCCAGAAATACGTGTCTTGTTGTTTATTTTGAGGAGTATTTCTAGAAAGATTCGAATTGATACACCTAAAAACTTAAGTTTTTCCATATATTCCAAACTCAACCCCTACTTTCACCCCGTTAGGAGACGAATTTCGGAAAATCCAAAAACACGTATTTCATCATTTATTTCTTAAAGTATTTGTGCCAAGTTTCAAGTTGATAGACGTAAAAAACAACACGTCTCCATACAAACTCCATCCCCCTCTTTCATCCCCTTATGGGGTGTTTTTTGAAAAATTAAGAAATATGTTTCTTGTTGTTTGTTTAATAGAGTATTTTCACAAAGTTTCGAATTGATACACCCAAAAATGAAGGTTTTCCATACAAACGTTAAACCCCTTTTTCACCCCCTTAAGGGTTGAATTTCGAAAAATCCTTTCTTAGTGCTAACCTACATCTTAAAAACAATAGCTGTAAAAAAAATCAGCTTTCTAGGTGTAAGGGTTTAGGCTGGGCGTTGATGAGTCAGTCAGTCAGGACTTCTCTCTTTATATATCACACACCGAGATCTAAAGGGAGCTAACTCAAAAATCGAATATTTTGAGTTATGCACACCATCGAATTCCTTGTCCGAATACCTATCGACCAATAAAACAGATTTAAAAGTATGTACAATACTCGACGTTAGATGGCAGTAAGTTTCCCTTTTGTTGAACAAGCGAGCCCCACTCCCCTGCTAACAAAACAGGGACATCTTTAGTTGCAATCAGAATCACAACTGGATTAGACGAGCCCGTGCAGTATTATTTTGAGTTGTCGACTTTTAGATGGTTAGTTGCTGAGTAAATGAATACACATTTTGAGTTGAACCCGTATTGCTGACGGCGTAAGAAAATTTTGAATTTTTATTTTGACTTGTCACCATATTGTTGAAACATTTTTTGAATTTGTAGTTGACTCTGTTTTGTTGAGTCATATTTTAAACTCTTATATTTCTTTAAAAACCAATTAAAATTGAACTTTTTTGCTATTGGCAATTGGAATCTTTCCATCTTAGTATAGTTTTATTATCATACTGGAATTTACTGAGTTTGTTTCCTTTTTTTTTGAAAATTTTTGAGTTAGATCTTTTTAGATGGATTCTGCCAAATATAATTTTACAACATCGCTAATGAGATCGAAGATGTTATATTGATGGCTTTTTAAATCGATTTAGCGCATGTAAACCTATAAATAAGTAAAATAAACATTTTCTAATTCAGGCAAACAGTGGTTTTTAGTAAATATGGTAGAAGAAAGGGACAAAGAAAACATCACTCCTCCTATAATTTTTACACAATGTGCAACCCTGGAAGATAACTTTAAGGTGTCATCAAGTGATGAAGTCTCATCTAAGGAAATTCGTGCCGTTTTATCAGTGGTTGATACTACATCTATTTACAGTCGGTTTACGGACGATTTTGCGTGATAACTTCATAAGAAAAGCTTTATGAAAAATTGCATACTGGAGTGGAAATGAGATAGATGCGTCACAAGCCGACCGCTCAGGTCGATCGTGCCTCTCTATCGCTTGTTCCGTGCTCGGCTCAGGCGGAACGTGACACTTTTTTGTGCGTGCAGACGGCGTTCAACGATTTATAATACGTTATCACGTCAAAAACGTTCTTTTTCATTTCTCAGGGCGGAAAGCGGCAAATTTCGTTATTAAGTTGCTGTTGTCCGCCTCCGTCGAAAAGAAAAAAGTATACACACCTCAGGCAGTAAATAAGAAAGCCTCAGATCACATGTTTCTAGAGAGAGGTAAACACGACCACCATCCAAACTGGGTCACTGGCTTTTTATTTGTAGGGTGTTATCGTACAAATAAAAAATTACATTGGTTTATTTCAAAATTTTAAATGCTATTTAATTTTAACCGAACCCTGAGCATAATTTTGTAGATATGGTTTTTATTAAAATCGGGTAGTTATGTACTAAGAATAAATAGAGAAAAGTCTGTAAAAGTGAAATGCGATTTTTAATGTGCATTTTCAATTGTATTTCATAGAACGGAAGTTTCCTATATTTTTTATGTAATTCTTAAAATTTATAAAGAAAATTTATTTTTAGTAAAACTTTTTATAATTAAAAAGGGACATAAGAGACTGTCATTAGTGATTTTTAAAGTATTTTTAATGAATAATATTAATCGACTTCAATACTACTAGTGTTTCCTTGCTAATTCACGATCCAATATACTCCTTCTCCTGGTCACAGATCACTCTATCAATGGGACTAATTAAAAATAATACAAAATGCTTACATTTTTAAATTTATGGTGCTTCTTCAAAAGAGAGCCAACTCAAAATTAATCCACCAATACAGGTTCAACTCAAAATAATGCAACAAATAAACTTACATTGTTCAAGCAACAGGGAAATAACACAAAAAATCCAATTTTCAACCCCTAAAACATGATTAAAACACGAGATTCCTACAATACATTTATTCTAGCTGCGTATAAAAAGCATTATTCTATACAGGAAACTCCTGCGGTGCACAGGGCCATAGTAATCAGTTTTTCGCCTTTTCTGAAAAAAGTGGTTTTTTGAGTTAATACCTCTTTAGATCTGGGTGTGCGATATATAGATAGATAGATTTGTGCCCATTTCAACATTTTTCTTTTTGGTATCGTTACGTAATCCTTAAATCTTTAAGGTAAGTTTGTCGGGCCTGTTGGCTATGTTGGTTTGGTAGTGACCCTGCCTGCTGAGTTGGAGGTCGCGGGTTCGATCCTCGCTCGGGGCCAACATTTGTGTGCTTGAACATGTATGTTAGCTTTGTGTCTGGTAGTTTAATATTTATTTAAGTATGTTTATCAGTTGTTTAGTACCCATAGTACAGGCTCTGCCTAGTTTGGGACTAAATAACCGTGTGTAAATTGTGTCCCACAATAAAAAAAATATTAAAAACAAAATTTTATGCAAGTTCCCCATTAAGGGGAAAGAACAGTCGGCAACACGTACAAGTGCAAGGACGCATTACCATAAAACAGCTCGAGACGTGCTGTTAAGATCGCAAGATTACTCTAAAAGAAAAGTTACACGCCGCGTTCCGATGCTAATTGTTTAACTTTCCACGTTAAAAGCTGAATTTATAATTCGTAAACGAAATAAAGTACGTCGTATACCTGAAGTTGGTATTTCGTTGAAGTTTTAATGAATAAATAATTCGACGGTCCCGCTGTTCTATTGTGTCGCCACTACTCTTCAAATCTATTTACTAACTCTCTCTTATTACTGAGGATGTGACGGTTTGCAAATTTTGAAATTTTCGGGTACAATTCAATCTATTCTTTATGTTGTACTATTTAAGGTCTCAATCCCGCGATAAGCCCACCATTAATATCTATTTAGGGGTTAAAAAAATATTGGGGAAAATTGGGTACTTACATCCAGGAATATCTCAGCCGTACTTAGTTTATGTATTAAAATCTAAATATACTGCTATGATAGGTATTAATTTTTAGTTCTACCTCCCCTTTTTTTAATCGCAGAAGCCTTATTTGAATATTGTACTTTGTCACTCTCATAATTAAGTCAAAATTAAAAATATCTCATTCATTATCTTTAAATTTCCATAGCATAAACTGCAACAGAGCGTGACAAAGTAGTACGGACATAGGTACACTCGAAAGACATTACCATTCGTCTGAGGCAGTCGGGAAAAATCGGAAAATGTGCGTGAGCTAGTTGACTTGCGTCTCAACAACCTTAATAAAGCGAAGAACTAGTAAAACGTTCATAACAAACACACAGACGTATCTAAAGGTCTTATTCTGCGAATCCGCTTAAACCTAGCACATAACGATTTCAAGAATTTCTACTCCACGAAGATGGCAGCGGACTCTGTGGCGAGCATTCAAAAATTCTCCGACCTGGAAATACTTCAAAGCGAATCGGGCATTTTCTTCAAACCGTTCTATATTTAAATCTTTATTGCGGAGTTAAAAGGCGAAGGCATTCTCCATCCAAGTTGCAACCCTTTGGAAGGTAATTCGGTTGTTGGAATGGAGTCGTCGCCGACTGACGCCGAATGGATGACTAATTACCGGGCCGACTCATTAACACGGATTTCTGTTGGAATTTGCGCCCCCGAACGGTTCGTTCTCAACTGCACCAGGGGCCTTATTCTATCTACAATTGTAATCGCAATCGTCTTTATTTGACTTTTGATACTTCAGTGCTAGTGTGTTAACGACTGATGAACCGAAGAAGAAACGTACATCAAAATGAAGACCATTGCGATTAAGTTGTAAATAGACAATAGGTCAGGCAAGATCATTGGACTGTTAACAAAAGCTAAATGAAACTAAAAGTGGTCCATAGTTAGATTGGTCTAAGTGATCTGAAAACGGACATAATACGGTTCTGTTGAATTGAGATCTCATTGTTACCCGTCTATAAAGAAAGTATAGCTAATTTCAAAATTGGTTCAAACAAACAAATAAATCGAATATTTTCTCTTTTAATAATAGTATAGATTCAATCAATCTTATTTTTGTCAATTAAGCAGCACCTTAATAGTTTTGTCCAATTAGTAACGTGTTCTGTAGAACACGTAATAACACATAATAATAGTATTGATACATTTCACTATCGTGATTCCCCTGGCTGGATGGACTGGCTACACTATGTGATAGTGCAGTTTAGTATCGTTGACAATTTTGTCAGGTACAATACAATCTACATCAAACAACTTAAATACCTACTTCTTCTTATATCACTATAACGTGGCTTAGGTTGTGAAAACTTGTACTTTGTATTGTATTGATTGCTTAAACTTATAATGTGTTGAGGAGTTTCTTGCCCCGCTTCTCCTCCTCAACTATACATACATAAGCTGTGGAATTGAAATGAATTTCCTTATAAGCCCCTACATCGAATAAAAAATTAAGCTTTGAAGCATTTTAGCTACTTTGTTTTAGGATATATTGTGAAAAGATATTTCACATAGGTTCGTAACAAATAAATTACTTTGGCAAATTTTTTTTCATCCCTGTTAGTGAGATTTTCAACTAACCTATAATAATAAATGAGTATATAAGGAATGTTTCATGAAAACTATTTAATGTTGAACACACAATTTATTTCTTATATTCACACATGATATCGCTCCCGTTACCCGGTGCAGACTGGCCTTAACCGATACATAAAATACGCATACGCTACAAGTATAATACAGAAATCACCTACACCATGATTCCCCTGACTGGATCCCCTGGATACAGTATAATAATTAAACTTAATAACCCTGGGCGATTTACTGGGAATAAAACCAGTACACTCCAGTCCTCCGAAGTAATTTAAAGTCCCAAATTAAATAATATTTCTGGAGTCAATTTTGTACCTTCACATCGTATTACGTAAATATGGAATATTTGGGAGAACACTGAGAAGCGTTGCCAAATTGGAAAGGCCACGAAATGAAGAGGCGAGCTCTGCCGCGGGGGCTTCGCAAAACGGTCGCGTTTTATGACAGATGGTAGAGCACATTACACTCATAATTAGTCGTGTCTCATTACGGCCTGTATCTTTCAGGGCCGATGGGTTTTAATGAGACACTCCAATCCGCTTATGTACTTAAATTTGGTACTTACGTTTATAAAGAGAGCGGGGAACTTTTTATATAGCGTATTATCGTCGTATTTATAAAGTTGTTTATTTAGCAAATTCTAAATGAGTTTCAGAGCTATAAATATATAAAAAAAACATCATAAATAATTTAATATAGGGATTATGAAGATATAGTGGGGAATTTTACAAGTCCTTACCTTGTAATATAAATAAGAAAATAACTAAGTTATATAATAAGTACCTACCAATGCAGAGTTTAAAAGCACACTATTTTTCATCCCCGAAGTCGCGAGCACGTTACTTTACTTGCTATTGTTACTTTTTTTATAAATATATTAAATAAATTACCCTCTTTCTAGTGCAGTGGGACAAAAAAAATGCTTTTGATGCTCGCTACGAAGGCTACGCTACGTTAGCGAGCGACAGTCTCGTACTTCAAAATCCCTCCGATATACTCTTGTAGCGACACTACATAGAACGCGCCAATAGACGGCCGAGTTCTAAGCCGCGCTATCGAAGTTTTCTAATGAGTTTGTATAAATACAACCGTCCAACATCAACCGTTTTACTGACGGTCCCCAGGCTCGATCACCTCGCCTAAAGGAAGATCTTCCCTTTCTACGATAGAGGATCTCGGATCTTTCATCTCCGCTCCTCCATACTCTAAAAGCATTACCATATTTACCATCCTTCCGGTGCACTCGGGTAAAAATAGGTATGAGAAAAGCTAAATTAATTAATCAGAGTTATATGTATATGACTGATTAAAGATTTAAACAGCATTTTAAACTCTGATGGACTTTAAATCGAATTTGCAGAACCACAAAACAATCTCAAAATATCCGACAAATGCACTTCAAAATACACCAAATGTTTCAATAAAATAAGACTTAAAATTAGTTTTTCAAGAAATCGGAGTACTTCCAAACAGCAATACTTCACCTAAACAAACTGCACTGGATAGATTGTTGGCACTATTCATCACTGCGAAGTTTGGATGAATTTAGTGCGGATCGCTTTCATATTTGAAAACGTTCTCTGACGAAAACTGAGATTTAAGTTTCACGTTTTCAATTGCAACTGTGGCTTATCCAACTTGGGTAGGTATGGACTGCTACATTACTTGAATTTTATTTTTTTATTTTTTAATCACTAATTCGACGGTAAAAGAAAACATATTGTGGAACCGAACGAATCGAACGGTTAAAGAGCCGGCCGAAAATCAGTGAGGCTCGGGTTCGAATCCTGGCATGTACCAATGAGTTTTTCAAAAACTTATGTACATATTTATCACTAGCTCGACGGTGAAGGAAAACATCGTGAGGAAACCCGCAGGTCTCAGAATTAATTCTGAGACATGTGTAAACAGACCCGGTCCGGCAATGGGCTCACCACCTATCACGTTTAGGGGTCCAATATATCTCGTGAAATGTGCATATATCCAGTAAAGGAATACTCTGCCTACCCCCTCGGGGATAAAAGGTGTGAGATTATTTTTATTGAGGAAACCCGCAGGTTGGAATTAATTCTGAGGCATGTCTAAGAGACTCGGTCTTACCATGGGCTCACCACCTATCCCGTTTAGGGGTCTCTTCTCGTGAAAAGTGGGTATTTCCAGGAATCTCTGCCTACCCCCTCGGGTATAAAAGGCGTGAGATTTTTTATTATAGAGAAAAAGATTCACATATAAACCTAGAAACATGTTAAGTGATAAGAATCTATCGAAAATGTGACAACACTAGTTGTCCATCACTAGCAATGACGCAATAGAGAACCGTCAGGCACGACAACAGGGTCTTATTAATTAATTGCAGTTGACTTCTATTTCGAATAACTAAATGTCTACAATTTGTGTAATCTATCTATACTTCTATACTAATATTACAAAGAGGAAAGATGTGTATTTTTGAATTTTTTGTATTTTTCTATGTTTGTTACGAATAAACTACAAAATTACTGGACCGATTTTAAAAATTCTTTCACCAATGGAAAGCTAGAATATCCCTGAGTAACATAGGCTATATTTTATTCCCGTATTCCTACGGCAACGGGAAATACGCTTGTGAAACCGCGCAGAACCGCTATTATATAGTAGGTACACTCTAACTTTAATCTCCGTTTGATGCTGTCCGGCAAAAATTATATTGCTCACTCTCAATGGAAAAAAAGATAATGTTTTTGTACCTTTCACCTACAATTCTTTTTGCAGATGTTTAATCCGGCCCCAAAATCTATGGGCTCTTCTAATCCATGGCCCCATGTGGAGTGCCAACAAATTACCTCAATTTGCATGGTCCCCCATTGCTAGCGTTATCTGGTAAAACCTTTGAGTATTATACCAAACGGAGACGCCACTGACAGGCGTTCCCCTCTGCCAAAAAAAGTGTCGGTCAACGATCATACCTGTTATATACAACTACTTTTTTCAGTTCACGGAGTGCTCGTATTTGTGAATGTATTTGTGTGCATCTACACACACCGGCACAATTAGTGGAACAGAAAAAAAAAGGAGAAAAAAGAGGGAATTTAGAACAATGAATGTAATTTTTAAACAATATATTATTTAAAATGAAACAACAATTAAATTAACATGTTTTGACATTCATTTGTAACACCATACTTAAAATTTTATAAAAATAAAAATTAAATTAAACAAAATGCATTTTTCTTCGATTTTTAATTATAGAGAAACAGCAGAAAATTCAAGATTTTCCAAAGTTTAACAACAATTTCAATGACTGTTCAATATCGAGTGTTTCCTCCTCGTGCTCTGATGAGGGTTTCCATCCGTCTGGGCATGCTGCGGATGATGTTATCAATGGTTTCTTGGGGCAACCTCTGCCATTCTTCAAGTAATGCGTTTCGCAACTCGTTGAGATTATTGGGAGGGGGCATTCTTGACTTTACACTCCTCTTTAGCAAGTCCCAGACGTGTTCTATAGGGTTCATATCGGGGGACCGTGCTGGCCACTCCATCACCGTTATACCAACATGGTTTAGGTATGTCTGTACTGTGCGAGCACTGTGAGCCCGAGCATTATCCTGCATTAGAATGAAGTTGTTACCAATAAAGGGGGCAAATGGCACAACATGTTCTTCTAAAATCTCCCTGATATACCGATCAGCATTCAGATTCCCGCCATCGACCACTACTAACTCCGTACGAGCTCCTAAACATATTCCTCCCCAGACCATAATTGAACCGCCGCCATATGCAACTGTATTTTCAAAATTAGACTGGATATACCGTTCTCCTTTGCGTCTCCATACTCGCTGCCTTCCATCAATTTGATTTAACATAACTCTGCATTCATCAGTAAAAAGAACCTGTCCCCAGTCGTCGAAGTCCCAATCACGATGTTCACGACCAAAGTGTAGACGGTTTGTGCGATGATGTCTCTCAAGTTTTGGGGCTTTGGCGGGCACATACGAGCCTATACCCACTTCTTCGAATCTTCTACGAACTGTCCGCTCACTCATCCTTACTGCTCGTACCTCTTCCAGTAAATTTCGAGCCTGCACCGCCGTTAGTCTCGTGTTCCGTCGGACTTGAAGTTGGAGAAAACGGTCATCCCTCCTTGAAGTACACCTTTTCCGGCCTTGTCCTCTCCTTCTCACTAGAGCATTCGTCAATCTGTATCGTTGGATGCTACGATAAATCGTTGATAACGATCGACGAAGGCTTCTGGCAATCGATCTGTAGGTTTGACCATTTCTCCTCATTTGATCTGCCCTAATGATTTCTGATGGCGTTAAATCAGGCATAATTAGATGCTCGTAAATTATCAATATGCGAAAAAACTCAAAAGCCTCAAAAACTGCAATTCAAAGCTTTTCAAATGGAATTCACGAACCTTCTAAAAACGGACAAGCGGTGGAAAAAATGAATCAATGAAAATTAAAACAAAAGAATGAAAAAAAGGGCAGTCGCTTAGTATTCCATTTTTAAATTAGAACCCAAATTTTAAAAAAAGCTTGTTTAGCCGGCCAGTAACACGCAAAAATGCGTAAATACTCCCTTTTTTTTCTGTTCCGCTAATTGTGCCGGTGTGTGTAGTTCAAGCAAGTGTTTAATTGTTTTGTCAAAAAATGCGTTTGTTTTAACATTATTTGTGTGCGTTTCTTCGTCCCCCCCGCAGCAATTGGCAGACTTTTTTGTAAAGAAACTAGTGCGCGTGACGTCTCCTGTACGGTAAAACATACGCGTTTCTGACTCCATTTTGTTTGAAAAAGTAAAGTTTGTAACAGTTGATTGACATTGATCCACTGTTCTGATCCAGTCCTAGAAACCAGGGGTACTGGTTCGTTATTGGATCAATGTAAATACTTGTCATTCTGGCTTTGATGGATTATATTGGGCCACTGCAGCACTGGTTTCTAACACTGTTTCCGACTAAAATCTGTCATTAGAATAGCCAAATCTCGCTCTAGGCCTTTAGATTATTAGACTGGATCAAGGAAAAGATAAAAAACTATGTAAAATATTTTTGGATTGTTGTTTTCAAGTTGTAGCTCAGTTGTATTGTAACATATAACAACTGTTGTTTGTAAAGTTACTATAGGGAAAATTCCTGTTTTGAATATTAAAGAGAAAGTATTCCAGCTCCCAGAATTGATTTGTGGAACCTCGCAAAACTTATTACCTGCAGTCTTATAAATCCAACTTGAAATATGTTTGATACATGTACCTTTGCCAAATTAGGTTTGGGATTAATCCAACTGGATTCAGATTGGGGCTTTCTGCCCGTCTGCTCGTTGACCGAAAGGTGAACTACCCGTGGTCAAATGTCATCCCAACTTTAATTTTTCAAAGTTAAACTATGTATATTTACATCTCATTTTTACGCAAACCGCTCATTGGGTTCTTAAATTAAATTATGGAGATACGACGAAAATGAAATAAAATATCAACTTAAAAGGTGTGGTGTGAGTTTATTAATGAGAAACCGGCAAAGTGCGAATCCGACTCACTCACTGAGGGTTCCGTAAACTTGTAGCTTTGTAATACTGCACTCACTAAAATAATTAAGTAACATCACTGAAGTTCTGAATTATTTGAGACTAGCTTTTACCATCGCAGACCCACCGTACCACCGGCCATACCCCTGGTGGTATGGTGGGACTTAACCATACCACCGTATTAGTGATGGGATTGAAAAATAATAAAACCATTAAGGTTACACCATGAAGACCCGGGCCCTAATTCTGTAACTTACGTACGTACGTACGTTTATTTGACCCCTTTTAGGGGTTGAATTTTGCAAAATCCTTTCTCACTGGATGCCTACACTGTATAAGGTATCTTTGTGCAAAATTTCAAGTCTCTAGATCCAAAGGATTAGGCTGTGCTGTTTTGGTGATGTATCAACATACATCACCAATCAGTCAGTAAGTTTATCATTTTAAATATATAGATTAATTTCAACTCCACGAGTTCCTGTGAAAAACGGTGTCGATAGACAGACGGACAACAAAGTGATCCTATGACGGTTATTTTGGCATTGGTTTTGCTGTTTTTTTTTAAATATGTTAATACATTCATAGCGAAACAAACACGTTGTTTCCAAGAACGAGATACATACATTGTGTACTTTTAAGGTCAATACACACAGAGGCAGGATACCTAATAAAGTGGGTGCACCCCCTTTTTCTGCCTGTGTGTAAATGACCTTTACACTACCAATATGATGATGCTACGTCAATCTTCTCAATCTAAAAGAGCTTTTGTTCTCTATTTATGTAGTATCTTTAGCTATGTCTTCCTGTGAGGCAGTGACCATTCCAGTGACCCACATAGACCTCTGGCCCTGTCTTCAGTGACCAACACTTATTTTTTAATAGTCTATTCGATTGAGTTGCTTCTATCTTTTTTGCCAGTTCATTTCGATGTCTTTTAAAGCCTCCACTGGTATTATTCTGCAGCACTGTAATTTCTTATTTCGCAATACCAATTTAAAAGTGAAACTATGATTAATACACCCTCCAGCTCACTCTGATAAATGATTGCGCACTATTAATATATTATTTTCAGTTCGTTTAGCGCCGGGACAAGCGCTAGACTAATGTATTCCGAATCCATTAATGTACTTCAGGCTTACATCTACAGAGTAATTTGAAGAACTTTGTCTCAAGGGAGTAGAGAGCAGAACTGCGTGGCAAGAAATGTGGAGATCTGTCGTTTCGGCTAGAGGGGAAGGAGTGTCGCGAACAAGACAATTTAAACTAATACCTAGGACTTAGGTGTTTAGATTTATTGTTGTGAAACTCCATCTAAAGTTTGTAAGCAACTATAATTTCCGTTGCATTTGTGAAATGAATATTTACCGTTTTTGGTTTAATATCACGAGGTGTTTTAATGCGCAAAGTGAATTTATAATTCCAGATAATGCTCGGCTTGGTTACTTCTCGGTCCTACTGAATCATTTGGGTGCTTTGTTAAATTGAAATTGTGTCAGAATATTTTAAAGGGATTTTTATTACGTCGAGCATGTTTTAGGAACTGTGTTTAGTTATTGTTGCTGCTAACAATGTTTTAGTGACATTGTAGGCGGATTGGGTGTAAAAAAAGAAACTGAGCATGTAATATCTATTATGTACACTTTAGGTTATTTTATTTTAATATTTTTTGCACTAAAATACTGCCTTTACTTTGATTTTAAGAACTACAACATCACTATCACTACATAGTATAAAACAAAGTCGCTATCTCTGTCCCTATATCCCTATGTCCTTATGTCCCTTTGTATGCTTAAATCTTTAAAACTATGCAACGGATTTTGATGCGGTTTTTTTAAATAGTTAGATTGATTCAAATGGAAGGTTTTATTATTAGCATTGCACCCGTGCGAAGCCGGGGCGGGTCGCTAGTAGCACATAAAATTCGCTTAAGTCAATAAATAAAGCACAATTGTTTTTTTATTTTTACGGTGCGCATTGGAACCGCGCGGTGCTTGACAAATCAACATACTTCGTTATACCTATAGCTCACGTGGTTTGAAGGAAGAAAGTACTTTCCTAACACCCTGTATATGTACACTTAGATATCCACCGCCTTGTACGTACGTGAAAGCTACAAAATGTACAAAACAAAAGTAACTTTCAGCAGAATCCATATCTCTAATTTCAGCATAACATCTGAGATATGACAGCTCATATCAGGGAAGTAAATTCCCGAGTTTAGTCTGGGTCCGTTGCAAGCGGTCACGTCCGTGGGGCAGGCGGAGCCGGGGCCGGTCCGAGTACGTTGGTATGGCCGAGTTTAAGGTAAGCTATACTATCAGCTTACCTAATTCAGTTTTGATTCTTAATATTATTTAAAGGATGAGACTAAAAGAAATCACAATGTCCCTATGTTCCCAAATCGTAATATTTAAAAAAATATTTTCCTCTTGAATACAATACAACGCGTACAAAATAATATGTGTAACATAATTTAATAAAATTTTATTAAATTATCAACAGCCACGCATTCGAAACCATTCACGTGACACGAGGCAAAAAGTAATGGAAACCATAAAAAATATAAAAAATCAACGAGTAAATAAAACCAATGGAGTACATAATGTAAATTCGTGAGACAACCGAACGTGGGTTGATTCGGTTTGGATTGTTTACCGAGCGCCGGGGGCGGCCCTAATAAAAATAATGGGCCCTTTTGTCTCCTTGATAAAAACAAATGAATGTGATAAACACAAAAAAGTAGAATGCGGAAGGACAGCCGGCAGCCTGCCACTCGCACAAACAAATTTATTTACGTCGCGGATGAATAATACAAGTCGGGCTATACGGGGTGAGTTCTTGGGATGGGACTGTTTGGCCAAACTTGAACTTGTGTAATAACAATATTTACGGATTCCTAAGTAATGATATAACGGGAGTGCCAAATTTTAGCTTAATTTTAACAATATTGTTAAAATTAAGCAATTACAATATTGTTGTAAGTATCGTAAGTAAGGATACAATGAAAAACAATGTATACTTAGGTACTTGATTTTAACGTAATACTTATATAAAATGATTAACTGACTGCTTGGTGACATATCAATGTACAGCCTACACTGCTGGGTCTAGAGACTTGAAATTTTGTTCATAGATAGCGTATAAAGTGTAGGCATCCACTAAGAAAGGATTTTGCAAAATTCAACGGCCCGGGGTTGAAATAAACGTGCATGAGTAAAGCCGCGGGTAAAAGCTAGTACTTAGATAAAGAAAATGAAATTTAATTATTCATTTATAAAATTTTCCTTTCTTTATTTCTCATAATTTCAGATTTGGCGTTAAAGTCCCATCTCAATAAATCAGCCTGTATAAAGAGAGGTTTGTGAATTATACTTGCTTGCCAACTGACAGTAGAACATACCGATTGCTCTACTTAAATGACTAAAATGTACTGGATGATCTTTGAGTATCTTAATTAACATTCGAACCGTCTCAATACAACGTGCGGGGCAATAAATCAGCTGTAACAGCTGCCCCCTGCCAGTGCAGCGCGGGTCATATCTCCCCGGACCGCAGCCGTAGGGATTACGGCGCCAGGTAGCATGCCACCTAGATTAAACACTGAAGATGGTCCTCCCTCACACCGTAGCTGTTTTAAGGCGTCAAGGTGATGTGAACAATGGGGTTTGTTGTCGTCGGTTTGTTCGTCGTCGGGTCACCAGTTTAGGGGCAGCGATGGTGACTGCCACTGGGTGACGTCGAGGACGATGAGGGTTGAAAAATGAAGGATGTTGCTCGTGTCGAGAGTCGAGATCGAATGTGATCGGTGATCGGATCTGACCTCTTTTAATGCGCTACCTCTATTAATACCAGTTGTGTACATAAATAAGGAAGGTAGATACATTTTACTAAACCATGTAGGTGGGTACCTACAACCAACAGTATCTAAATAAAATTTCGAGTAGTCATTTCCTTAAAAAGTTTATCCCAAAACACCTTTAAACATGTATTTCGGCTTTCACATTACAATTATAGTTAGTTCGTTAATTTAAAAATAATAAAATAATGAAACAGGTTTTGCAATTGAATACTAGAAACTATGACGTCACACCATGCTATTTCAGTACATTTTCCATAGTAAAATTTCATTTTGACAGATCTTAAAAAGTAACTAATTTGACTAGGCAGGATTTGGTAGTGACCCTGCTTTCTTAGTTGGAGGACGAGGGTCCGATTATTTAGCTCAGTGCTAACATTTGTGTCTGGGTGCTTATATAATTAAGTACATTTGTTTATCAAAGTCAAAAAGTTTAAGTATTAAAGTAAGTAGTAAAGTAAGGACTTACAAGTTCCCTTATTAAACATCATTTGAACTCCACTTCATCGGTCGTTTAGTATCGATAGAACAGGCTCTGTGTAGTTTGGGACTAAATAACCATGTGTCCCACAATTTATTTATAACCGCTAAATGCAGCAAAATCAATAAATAGGCACACAATTGTAATAACAGTCACTGGATCTAGAGGTCGACCCATATATCAAAATGCCTCTTAGGGATTACGTTGCCAGGTATTCTCTGATTCATAACACCATTGAGAGGGTACGATGTGTCAAGGTAGCTTTATTGAGTAAACATCTCAATGAGTGATCAAATGAATAGAAATGACTGCCACAGTTACGGCAGGGAGGAGTCTCTTGACTTTTCTAAGTATATTTTATATACATATAGAAAATAAATGAATTTGTATTTGGTATCTGACACGGCCTATTGTTTTGACTGCATCGAAACTTAATTGCGAGAGATAATTTACTAATAAGATTATCCCATAAGACAACAAGTATTCGGTTTTCATTTTACAGTTATAGCCATTTATAAAATAATAAAACAGCCAAAAAAGTGTCACAATTGAGTTCTAAAAAATGATGACGTCACAACGCAATAATAATAATAATAATCTTTATTTCAGGCAATATTTACATTAAAAGATCTTAAATAACGTAAACAGAGGCCCATATTATACTCGTATATACCTTATATCTAACATACATATAAAATAACTAACTAAACTACTTTACTACTCAGTACATAATACTCAGTAGGTACATGTTCCATAGTAGATTTTCGTTTTGACAGATCATAAAAAGTACCTCATTTGACTAGGAAGTCAAATACCCAATTGCTTTCAACTCAATTATACGTATGAAGGCCTGAAAATAGACCGTTTAAAAAATAAAACCTATCTATAGGTATCTTCTAAAATTTAAAGATAAACTTAGAAGACGCGTGAGTGGGTCTCCGATAGTTTAATATCCGCCTCTCCCGTCGCACACGCAAGCACTTGAGCTAATTTCCTTCGCGACCTAGATGCCACCAAGCTGTGGCAATATTTGCACAATAATAATATAGTAGGATCGAAGCGCCACTACATGTGTAGGGTTTAACTCTGGTTGAGTATAGTAAATATAGTATAGTAATATTATTTTTAAAGAGTTATTTCAACGTTTAGGTACTATTAATAACACCAGAAACACCATAAATTCAAACATCAAAATACGTTTAAAGTCCCATTTATATTACATTCATCCAACATTAGCATTTTGATAAAGATAATCTAGGTTAACGCTTACGTACTAACTCTAAAATACAAACGGTCATTCTAGTTCTTTTGACCTCGGACCTAAAAGTGATATTGTGTGAAAGATGAGCCACGTCTGTACAGTTTAGTGCCTCTAGTTTTAAAATATAGTTCTGTTCGGACATTTTAGAGTTGCCCATTTACACCAAGTCCATACAACATTGATATTGTGTGAAAGACAAGCTACAATATAGGTACGTGCCTCTAATTTTAAAATATAGTTGTTATCGGACATTTTAGAGTTACCCATTTACACAAAATCCATCTAATATTGGCACTGATTGCAAGTCAACCCATTTTTATAAAATTACAGTCATGCCTCTAGTTTTAAAATATAAGTGTGTTCATACATTTTCGAGTAGCCATTTACACAAAGTCCATCATTGTCTGAAAGACAGCCCAATGTTGTCGTTACGCCCCGGTGTGAGAGCACCCCCCTAAATCTGCGCTGCCCGGACGGGCCGGCCATTCCTCGGCGTCCGGGGATTTAATCAGAGCGGCGAGTGCCCGCGTCTTTGTTCTGCTCACTTTGTTACCTGTGTTGCCCGACGCCGTCCACCCGACGCCGTCCGACCGACCGCGTCCGCTCGTTTGTAGCCATCATAGGTTTAGCATGCCACGTTATTGACATAGTTTCTTGTTGGACCTCAAATAGTTCGTCGTGTTGGTTTAGTTACCGTACTAAGTTGTAGTTTGTTAGGTCTAAAGACGAAATGTTAATAAGCGTACTGCAGCTGAACTGCCTAAGTATCATCGTCACAGGATATCTGGTTTGACGCTGCTTAGTAATGATAGACAACCTTAAAAAAAACTGTTAATATTATTTTCTAAGCACCAGTTCTAAGAAACAGTTTTTAAACGCTTTTTCCGGAGTTGAGGTTCAGTTCTCGCTGCGAATTCGGTTTTGGATCAGTTGGAAGGCGCCACTCCGAAGCTTTTGACTGGTTTGCATGTCAAACTCGTAAACCCACGTCTCGTCACCAGTAAGAATGCATTTCATGAGTGTTGGGTCCGAATTCTAGCATGCCCTCAGTGACTCTTATGCGATTGAGTTTTGGAGAAAATTCAAGTCTTTTGGAACTAGTCTAGCGGCATCATGTTTCATACCCAAGTGATTGTTTCAAGTAGTACGGATCGACTCGTGTGATACAGAAAGTTCAACGGCCATCTCTTTCAAACTTGAATGAGGATTTCCAGTCACTATTTCTTTCACTTTTGCGGCGTTAACTTCAGTAGACAATGATGGCCTACCAGAGCGAGGCAAATCTTCCATCACATCTCGACCGCTTTTGAATACATTGTACCCAAAGAGATTAAAATATATGTCCTATTATATTTTAATCTCTTTGATTGTACCACTCATAAGCACGTGTTTTAGATCAAGTCGATTCACCATACGACTTTTGTAATATTTTTAGCGACTCCGAACACAAAATTCCATAAAATTTGAGACAAACTCTTTGTTCAATGTTTTTGTACATTATGAAATTCGCAACACGCACTAAAGATGATCAAACAAAAAACATCACTGTATTTAATCTAAATGACAGATGTAACTCAAACTCCACGCCAAATGGAAATGGAAAACAGTTGTGCCAAAATAGCAACAAAAAAAAAACAAAAAAAATTACTTTGGAACCATAAAAAAATATCAATTATTCCCGATACTTTTTTGACAGAATGTATATAATTATAACGATTTTGTTCGCTTTGGCCGCTCTATATTATACCCTAGTAGGTATATTTAAATCTCTTTGGTTGCTGCAATACTTTTTTGTAACTCTGATTATGATATTTGTGGCGGAAATGAAATACGGTTCTTTAGAATAAATATTTGCTCGTTTTTACAGTGTATTGATTACGCAGTGCTATGATTTTAACAAAAAAATGTTTTCAGACAAAATATTTGCTCAAAATTGTTTTCATTTTATTTCCTTCACTGCACTTTTATAGGATTTCAATGGAAAATATAATGTTTGATATTACAAAAACTGTTCCGAATTCACTGGCAACTGGGCATGTAATATTTTTAACCGACTTCAAAAAAGGAGGAGGTTCTTAATTCAGTTGAATTTTTATATTATTTTTTAATGTTTGTTACCTTACAACTTACAACTCATGTAATTTTTATACTACTTACTCGGAAAATTATTTTTTTGTTTGAATTAGATTAATACTAATATAATGGAATACAGGAGGAGTTCTGTAGGAGAGAACTCCTCTAATATTATTGACATAGTGATTATTGTATTTTTTTCAGAATACTATCATTTGGATAAAGAAGATATCAAATTCAGTTTTGAATACTTTGAAATCTGTTGTTTTTGACGTTATAGCGTCTTATAAATCAGGCAGCAGCAGGTACGAAAAAGTGTCATGTTCTACCTGACCCGAGCGTGCAAGCGAGAGCGAGAAACAAGCTATAAAGACGCACGATCTGCCTAAGCGTTTGGCTTGTGACGCATCTGCCTCTCTTCCACTGCAGTATGCAATTTTTATCTATGCTTTCTTAGGACGTTATTACGTAAAATTGTCGTCCGTAAATCGACTTGACAGAAATTTGTTTTCTATATTATTGTCTGTAGAGACACAGTACTACAAACAATCATACTCATAGCCTATCCTCGTCTCGCGTCCGCCCACTATGCTCGCTGTTGTTCACAAAAATCCAATTTTATTAAAAGTTTAGGAAGCGGGCGAGTGGTCCGATTAATTTAACTTTTTTTGCTACGAGCGGCAGTTGTTTTGTTTCTGTGGGTGTCGCGGCTACAATGTTAAGCTGATTCACACACTAGAACTCAAAGTTTGAGTAACCGAGGAATGACGTTCCATTTGCGTTATAATGTGCAAATAGCTGTAGGTATATATTTTAACGGTGACTAATACATCTTCAATATTCTAAGTGTGACGTCAACAACTGTCTAAATATATTTGAAAAAGAAATGCTTACACGTTTTGGAACGTAGTTTCATAACGCGCGTTGCGAAAGGGGGCTAGACGGAAAAAATTAAGACCATAAGTTGTAATGACCGACACTTTTTGCTATAGTTGAAGCTCCATGATAAATCTAATAATGATGATGAGATGATAATGATGATGATGATTATGATGATGATGTAACTTCGTTCCATCCGGGTTTCTCTTGACACCACTCAAGTTTTTTTTATTAAATGGTACACACAGGCATTTCCATTTCTGGTAATAACCAATTTTAATCTGTACAAGTTTGGACCCCATGAGCAGGATTCTAGAACACACGCCTCAGAATCAATTATAGGCCTCTAAGTTTCCTCCTAATGTTGTCCATCAACGTCTACCTAGTCTATATCTACATCTATACTAATAGTACAAGATTTGTATTTTTGTATGTTTATATCTCTTTAACGAATAAACTCAAAAACGACCGTACCTATTTTAAAATTATTTCACCAATGGAAAGCTAAAATATTCCTGAGTAACATAGGCTATATTTTATTTCCGTATTCCCATGGGAACGGGTACTACGCAGGTGAAACCATGCAGAACCGCCAGTAATAAATATGCACGTAAGTTGTTGAAAAATTCATTGGTAGCCCAGGGCAAGATTCGAATCCGAGTCTCACGACTGAGAAGCGAGCTCTTTAACCTATAATAATAATAGTATGGACTAAGTAGAAAAAACAACTCATAAACATAGTGAGGCCTCGGGCGAGTGGACTGGAGCGAATCGCGACGCTGCAAGTTAGTTTCAGTTCGGCGAGTAGTTCCGCCGAGCAGGATTTTCGCGAAACACATTTCAGATTTCTGGATGCACGATTTATTTTTTAGCTGCTTTTAGTGACCGTGTCGACCGGTTTCGATTCTGGGTCACTGGTTTCGGACTTAGTATTAGCTGAATGGAAAGTAAAGTTACAATGAATAACTAATACTTTGGATAAATACATTTATTTACAAAGAAAGAATTCATCAAGAGAGCAGTGATAGCCCGGACGGATATAGAGCCGGCCGAAAATCAGTGAGGCTCGGGTTCGAATCCTGGCATGTACCAATGAGTTATTCAAAAAACTTACGTGCAGAATTAATTCTGAGACATGTGTAAACAGACCCGGTCCGGCGATGGGCTCACCACCTATCACGTTTAGGGGTCCAATATATCTCGTGAAATGTGGGTATATCCAGTAATGGAATACCTCTGCCTACCCCCTCGGGGATAAAAAAAGGCGTGAGATTATATTAAATTATATATGTAAAGAATTAATTTATTCTAATACTTACATTCACTCCTAATTACGAGTATAGTAAAAAAAAACCAGTTATTTTCTGTAGGTTTGTACCTACAGAAAATAACTAAAATAAGTACACATATAAATGTCAATAGTCTAATAACAACGTCTATACAACGCGTCACAGAATAAGCGCAATTCCTCATATTAATTAGTACCTTTAATAATATAGCAAAAATATGACGCATTCGTAATTTAGTTTGGTCTATCCAAACTTCTTAAATAAAGAAAAAAATAATTCCATAGGTAGCCCTAAATTCACCTAAGCTAATGAATTTTTCGGAAAAATTTAACACTTTAAAAAAGCTGAAATATCTATACTAATATTATAAGAAGGAAAGATTTATATTTATGTATGTTTGTTACGAATAAACTCAAAAACTACTAGACCAATTTTAAAAATTCTTTTGTCAATAGAAAGCTAGAAAATCCCTGAGTAACATAAGCTTTATTTTATTCCTGTATTCATGCGGGAACGGGAACTACGAGGGTGACTACGAAACTGACTAGCTGACTGACCACTCAAACCACAGGCGAAAACTCTGGGCATGAAACTTTTGCACAAATTTTCCATACATAATGTTAGTGAGCACTGTGGCATTTTTGTGAAATTCCCACGGGAATAAACAGGACTTGCGCGGGCAACACCGCTGTAGTAAATAACCCTCTCAGCTTTCAATATACCGTTTACAAGTATCATTACAAACATGCAGTGTAATTTATAAAGTGTCACCAATAACCCTGTCGATGCATGCTTCGCCGGTCGCGCAGTGGACTCCGCTAATGAGCTGCAGCCGCAACACAACATATCAATTTGCCGAAACCCATTACTTATTTAAAACCAAATTTATTGTCGCATTACCTCGATAACGCGTGAGCCATTTTTAGGGTTTAGAAGGTCGTGAATTACATACATAATATATATCTCACGCCTATTTCTTATTGGGGTGGGCAGAGACAATAGACTGCTACGAACCTAGCAGATTTCTCGTGCTTCCTCCATATCCATCAAACGACTTATGCATGCTCGTCGGTTTCGGGTACTCTTTATCTGGCTTTTCTTCAACACATCGCCGCCGATCAGCAGACGTATTCACAGAGACTCGATACCGTTTCCGTTCGATTCGAGTCGAATCTATCGACATCGGAAACGAATCTATCGAGATGGGCTGATGTTGGTATCGAAAACTAATGTCACATATGACAGTTGGTGTCACATATGACATTAGTTTTCGATACCAACATCAGCCCATCTCGATAGATTCGTTTCCGATGTCGATAGATTCGACTCGAATCGAACGGAAACGGTATCGAGTCTCTGTGAATACGTCTGCTGGTCGATGTAGGTACACGCCTAGGTCGTTCTCTACCGACTCGCCCATTCACAACACCCTTGTACATTTGTGACGTTAGACGACTTTCATTCATTCGCTCAATTCGTCGTGTATTATGTAATAATAATATATTGTGGGACACAATTCACACACGGTTATTTAGTCCCGAACTAGGCAGGGCCTGTACTATGTGTACTAAACTACTGAAGGACATACTTAAATAAGTATTAAACGACCAGACACGAAGAAAACAGACATGTTAATGCAAACTAAAAGTTGGCCCCGAGCGGGGATCGCGCCCGCGACCTCCGACTCAGAAGGCAAGGTCACTACCAACTGAGCCAACAGGCCTGTCGGATGTGTAAGTGAAAACCTGGGAGTATTTCCCTCTCTAAATAGTTTTTCACTTTAAAAAGTTTTAACTAAAATTTAATAAATTCTCCCATGTCATTGCCTTAAACTTACGAAGTTGGTTGTTGGAAAAATTTAAGAGAAAATTTAATAAGTTGCAGAAGCAGTACGACGTGCTGAAATTAATGATATGCTGTTTGAAAATAAATGGTTGAATTATAACTTTTAACTTAACAAACTCGGAGCTTTTCTTTAGATAGAAAAACATGGCAAATAGGTAGGTACATATATTATTGCCCATGTGGTCTTTGCATATAATTAGATATGCGTTTAGTAACCAATTTATTGAAAGAAGTGTGTTTCCCTATTGGTTTTAAGGCTCTGTTACCAAAGGGAGGCAACGGGACCCTATTACTAAGTTTCCGCTGTCTATTTGTCTGTCTGTCACGAGCCTGTATTGTATCATAATAGGTAGATACTTAAAAATTTTAAATAAAATAAAATTAAGTAAAATTAAAAGGGATCCCTATAATACAAGAATAGTGTCTTTTTATTGTTTGTCTACGGAACCCTTCGTGTGCGCGTCCTACTCTCGCCTAGCATGTTTTTTTTTGAGCGAGTCGGAGGTCGCGGGTTCGATCCCCGCTCGGGGCCAACATTTGTATGCATGAACATGTCTGTTGGCTTCGTGTCTGGTCGTTTAATACTTATTTAAGTATGTTTATCAGTGGTTTAGTACCCATAATACAGGCCCTGCCTAGTTTGGGACTAAATAACCGTGTTTGAATTGTGTCCCACAATTTAGTATTAACTAGCGACCCACCCCGACTTCGCACGGGTGCAATGCTTATACTAAAACCTTCCTCTTGAATCATTCTATCTATTAAAAAAAAAAACCATCAAAATCCGTTGCGTAGTTTTAAAGATTTAAGCATACAAAGGGACATAAGGACATAGGGGCATAGGGATATAGGGACAGATAAAGCGACTTTGTTTTATACTAATATGTAGTGATTTATTATTATTTATTTTTGCTGACGAACTCCTAACCTTCTGGCAACGCTTAAAATCCAAAAACAAAAAAAAACATGTACGAGTTCCTACCAATTTTCTATCTCACTCATTGTAGAAATGAAAACAGAACACTTTCGGGTGAGCACAGTGATCCAGCGGGCGGTTCTGTGTCGATTACTGGCGATTATTCTAGCAACAACGGCCCGGCCCGATTATAAACACTCGGTCGACACTAACGCGATTTAAGGCTCTCGCCCGGTCTGTTGTGGACCGGGTACAAGATATTGGCGATTTATGTTGAATAGGGTTTAATGTATCAAAATTAATTAAAATATGCACCGTATTATATTTATTAAAAAATACATTTATTTGCAATCTAAAAATGACCTCCAAAGAAGAATCACGTGAAACCAACTTTTCCAACGTTAGAAAGTTGTCTTACAATACTTCTACAGATTGCATTTCGGGGAGGGTAGGGTGGCTAAGGATGACGGATTATATGAACTTGGAAATACAGACACCGGCAGGGCAGGTGACCTTGAAAAGCGCTTCGTGCGTATAGATGGGACATTCAACAAGTAGGGATAAAGTCCAGCCTTAAAGAAGTCCGATGACTAAAAGGGGAAGGCAGAACAAGCTCGTGCAGATCTTGGGCACCCTACCCGAAGTGCAATCGGTAGAAGTATTGTAAGACAACTTTTTAACGTTGGAAATCGCAGTCAACTATCTGATTGGTTACGACTTAATTTCCTTGTTAACCTATGACCATTCCAATTATCATTGTTATCAGCTAAATCCTACTAATATCCGCCACCGCCTGTCCCTTAAATCACATATCAAAGTAAAGCTTACGACTTAGACGAACTCCTTGCTTAATTTCGCGGAATGAGCTCTTAAGCGGGCCCTTTAGTTGTCTGACTGGAGGGCCCTGTCTTGCGGTGTTCACCTGCAAGTTTCCACTTTAATACGGCCTGGGATGCTTACGCGTTTTATGTTGGCCCGGGGATTAACCGGCCCACGGCAGTTACATAAACTTAGCTTGATCCCGGGTGTCGTTGTCAACTGGGCTGTGTTACCGTGGAATAGTTATTTAATTTTTTTTTTTTTTTTAAACTAGCAGTGATAGCCCTACGGTTACAGTGCCTGCTTCATAGAGAATCAGTGAGGCTCGGGTTGACCAATAAGTTTTTAAAAATTACGTACCTACATATTTATTACTAGCTCGACGGTGAAACAACATCGTGAACAAGGACATCGTGGTGAAACCAGAATTAATTCTAAGGCATGTGTAACAGACCCGGTCCGGCGATAGGCTCACACCACCTATCGCGATTAGGGGTCAAATATATTCGTGAAAAGAAATAAAATACCTCTGCTTACTTTGAAGTTTGACATGAGCAGAGGAGCCATCCAAATGATCGCGCAGATGGCAAATGATCATCGAAGCCTATGGACATGTGTAGTTCGGTACATTGGCAACCTTTGAGAAATTCGTCACGCATTTTGAAGAAACTTGTATCATAGTACAAAGGGAAAACCTCAGAAGTTCATTCCAAGTTTATATATGCACTAAAACATCGCAAAATCACTACAGTTACATTTTTAGTTTGTACGACCTGACAGAAAGTAAAACAAAGATGTAATACGAGTAGTAAAGCCTAGATGCGGTACACCAGCACGACGATAATTTTACAAGACAAAGAGATGAGTTTGGCGCAGGTTCTATCAGTTAACGTTCCACCCGATCTCTATCTTTTCCCACATCCGTACGACGAACAGCTTTGAGGCACCTCGCTGTGACAAAGTCCTTACTTTTTTTTTACAAGAAAAAGGGGGCAAACGAGCAGACGGGTCACCTGATGGTAAGTGACTACCGTCGCCCATGGACACCTGCAACTCAAGAGTCACAACTGCGTTGCCGGCCTTAGGAGGTGGGAATAGTGGGAGGGGGGAGGGGAGGGGAGGGGGGGGGGGACTGGGGCCCTTTTTTTTCTTTCACATGCGGGTAAAATGCCTTACGCATACCTGGTGGTAGCGGGGACGACAACCAGGTTATGTCAGGCTTGCACTGACTAAAAACTCCCCATGCTGTTCCTCCTCTCGCCCTAAGTCCGAGTCCCGGAAAACAGTTTCTTCCGTGACTCGGCCGGCTATGCTCTCCCCCGATCGGGGCAGCAGGCGCGGGTTATCGGGGGGACTGGGGTCTCCGGTGACTTATAGTGACAATGACAATTGCAATTACAAAAATAGACCATTTCTTGCCGATTAATGGAACAGAATTTTAAAAAACTATGTTACTGGCTTCTGATAATTTAACTTTAATTAGGGGTACTAAAAACTTGAGCTTTGAAGCGACAATTCTTCCAAATGTATCAGATGAAGCGTTTGTCTATTACTGAAGAGCCCTCAAGTCTAATCTGATTACAAAATTTACCTGCAACACTGACAAGTTTAATGTCCATCATAACAATTTAAAGGGCTCATAATGCGAGCAGTAATATAACTGGAGCGGTCCACCCCGGCTTTGGTACCCCTCCCATAAAGTCTTAGTAATCCTTAGATTTATCTCCGTTACTTGGCAAATAATAGACCTCAATATTCAGGAAAATCTGGTAATGAAAGCGATTCATTGTCATCATTGTTGGTTTTGGTGAAAATATCTATAATTCTACATATAACTGTTACTAAAATTATTACAAAGTATTCGATGTAATAATACACTTTTTGGATTGAATTCTATTTTCATTGTAAAAGATCACACTTTTTTACAAATTAGAAAACTACGATCAATATTATATAAACGAATAATTAACCTTTTTCAGAATGATAAAGAATAGTTCTTTAAGTATTGGTTTTCAAAATTACCTTATAATGATGAAAATAACAAATAATTACTATAAATTGTTATTTTTAGTTTTTGTAAAAGTGGATCCGATTTTTTATGAATCAAAATCATAATAAAAAATTGTGGGACAAAATTCACACACGGTTATTCAGTCCCAAACTAGGCAGAGCTTGTACTATGGGTACTAAACAACTGATAGACATACTTTAATAAATATTAAACACCCAGACACGAAGCCATTATACCTACATGTTCATGCACACAAATGTTGGACCCGAGCGGTTTGGTCACTACCAATTGATTCAACAAAACCCCGTAAAATAGTTGTTTATATTAGTATTGATCTGGAACTATGAACTGGCTAGAATCCAAATCCAGTGGCACTGGATCAACTGGATCATTTCTTTTTCTATTATTTTTATTCTACGAGTATTTTATTATTATACAAACTATTTTAGACTTGAACACCATAAAAAATCCAACAGGTTGCTATACGGAAGGGACGTACTTTTCTTCAAACTTTTGGAAAGACGATAAATGTCTTACGACTTTCCATATAAAGTCAGCGCGTTCATAGAATTTCAAAGTGCAGTAAACGAGAATTGGACTCTTAAATCAAAATAAGATTCAAACAATTCCTGTAGTACGTTTGAAAGACTTGAATTTTTTGTTAAACGATTTCTTGGACGAGAATCAAATGGTACTAGATGATATACGTTAGTACGTGTATAGCAGACTATTTATTTATAAATTTCTTAAATCACTACATAGTATAAAACAAAGTCGCTTTCTCTGTCCCTACATCCCTATGTATGCTTAAATCTTTAAAACTACGCAACGGATTTTGATCCGTTTTTTTTAATAGATAGAGTGATTCAAGAGGAAGGTTTTAGTATTAGCATTGCACCCGTGCGAAGCTGGGGCGGGTCGCTAGTTGTCTATAAATGTACAATTTATGACGGTTGTGTGGATGTCACCACACTTCTGCCGACCGTCACAGGGATAAGGTATGGTCGCATTTAGTGATTTTAAATGTATAAAAATATTGTCCATCGCGCTGAATGGCAACATTGGCAACTCATCTAATGAATTATTAAAAACGAAGAAGTAAAAATTAGGTTGTATTTCGTAAAATTGTCACGTCCAAATTACAAACCTTTAGAGTCTTCTCGTTTAGAATCGAAAATATTTTTCGTCCATTTAAAGATTTATCTTTCCAAGGTGTTTACTAAACCAGTCAAGTCTTAAAGATTGGATGTGTTAATAGAATATTAATTAGAAAAACGTCTTAATTTAAAATATTCTTAATAAAAAAAATGGTATCGTCACTGCTCTATTGTAACTAGAATTCCTTTGATCGAGGGATTACAATGTTCACTGCTACTGCGAGTGTATTATTTATAGTAGTGTATAAATAATACACTACTAAAATAGAAACTACTAAAATACCTATGTACTTGTAATAATCTGTTTTGCTACACCGTCGAGCTAGTGATAAATATGTTCTAAAATAAAATTGCTTTTTTTTTTGGGTAAAAGAGTAACAAACATCAAATTATTCATTAGTCCTCGCAAATATAAAGGTAACAATTGACATTTTATTTCTTGACAATTAAAGGTGTTAAATGTTTAAATAGATACCGGTTTTTATTGTTTATTATTGTGAAACAACCACCATTTAGCTGTCTTCGTAGACTGATAAACAAGCGTCGACAAAACACCCAATTCACGGGAAACTTTCTAAGATAATCAAATTACATAATTGTTTGATCTGTCGGGGGACATTAATCAATTTCTTGTACAATTCGACCGTTAACTTTGGATCCGTCGCAAATTCAATTCTCCACCCCCCTCTCCCTCTCAACTCGGACTTTACCTTCGCTCCTTTACATAATCAGGTTTTACTTAAATTATGACTTTGAATGATTTATACGGGAAAGTTGGCCGTGAAAATACGGTTTTGCGAATTAAATATTTTTTGAGCATTTTTAATTCGGTTTGAGTTTTAATCTTTTGATTGAGATGGGAGAAGATTAAGGAGGGCTCAGACGTGATACACCTGTCAACGCTCACATTTACTTTCCAATTCCACATTCTTAATGTATATTTTTAAAACGACTTGAAAAAAGTAGGTTTGTCATTTTGACCGGTTTTTTGTCTTTTTGATGATTCTTTTTTTGTTGGAAAGGAGATATCTCAAGGGTGGTACCATGATAAGGAAACCAATATCTGATGATGGTATCTCAGAGAAATCGAGGATCAGGGAACCTTCGAAAATCGTAGTATCGACTAGTGCTTTTTTACTTTTTTAGTGTCTTGTTTGAAGTGGTTATGTTTTTTTTGTTAAAAATTTTAACCCACAGATATTTTTGAATTTAGGACTCGTGAATCAATAGTAACCACAAGTTTTGGCAAACATAGGGCGTCTGGGAATTTCACCCACGTAAACCCTGTTTCAATGGGAAAATTATAGCTTATGTTACTTACAGAAAATTAGCTTTCCATTGGTTAAAGAATTTTTAAAATCGGTTATGTACCTAAGTCGTTTTTAAGTTTATTCGTTACAAACATAAAAATATTTTTATATTATAAATATAAAACATTTGTATTTTTGTATGTTAGTAACGAAAAAACTTAAAAAATACTGGACCGATTTTCAAAATTCTTTCACCTATGAAAAACTACAATATCCCTGAGTACCTAACATGGTCATGGTATCACTTCACTACATAGTATAAAACAAAGTCGTTTTTTCTGTCCCTATATCCCTATGTCCCTATGTATGCTTAAATCTTTAAAACTACGCAACGGATTTTGATGCGGTTTTCTTAATAAATAGATAGAGTGATTTAAGAGGAAGGTTTCAGTATTAGCATTGCACCCGTGCGAAGCCGGGGCGGGTCGCTAGTATAATATATTAGTGTAGTGTAGATTAAGAAAAAAGTTTTGGAATTGTCGGTCTGTCATAAAGAAAACTTTAAGTGGACACACTGAGTGACTATTCGGAAATGGATTCTTCGAGCGCTTGTGTTCAATGTAGACCTGAAAAACATTTTCCTCCGTCTTTTACAGTCGGGTAAAAGCGTCATTCCCATTGTGAGTTGAGGTGGTGCCGTAGGCATCATCACTGGTATTGCCAGTTGAGTCACCGATAATAATTTCATTAGCGCGGCGAAGATAAATATTTGCGATACGAACACGGCGGCTGATTAACGATGCCGCAGTGTCGGCTATAGTGATGGGCACGCGCTTTCGATTATCGAAGTAATTGTTTTTGCCGGTGATTGTCTATGGCTGCTGTCATTAACTACTACTATGAGAACGGCTTGCTCATGTGCTCTTATACTGCGCACTCTATTAGCCATATACTCTTGCGCACCAGCGTCGCCAAGCTGACTAAGAGTCGAAGTGGTCGCCATGGCCGAATACGGTCGGAGCTCATCATCAACTTGGCTATCCGACGAGGTTATCCGACAAAGAACGGTGGTCGAGATAGCTAAAAGGGTTAGCAGTGGCAGTGGGTCGGTTATATCTGCAGAAGCACCGTCAAACGTTGGGGAAAACGAGTAGTACCTACTGGATTGGAGACCACGTCTGGTAAGCCTGTCTGGCATATTTCTTTGATAAATCGATATTCGATTCGCATTTCTTTATGGTTTTTCAATTGCCGTTTGTTTCAATAAAAGTAAAGAAATAAGAAGTTAACTCGATCCAGCTGTAGAATGTCAAAATAAATTTTAGTATAGTGGTGATTCTATAACACGAAGCACGTAAAAATATGAACATTTTACTCTCCATTTAAGAGCATGCACAACTTTAATAAAATTCAACAAATTATAGTTTTTACATGATATTATATACCAAAAAAGGTTTTTAGATAAATAAAACTAGACTGACATAGTTTATTAAATTACAGGTCCTGTAAAACCAAAAACAGACCGAGATACGCTTTTAATCAAACGAACAACGTCGTTCCTACGAGCTAAACTATACGACAAAGACAAAATGCAAAGTTGAAACGAATCCCGCCTATGAAAAATCCATCGATACGGAAATCAATTAGGCGCTTCCCCGCCGAAGTGTCACAAAACTGAAATTAAATTTACAAATGAAAACCGTTAACTTATCGAGTTTTGTGAATAAGAAATTGATGAATGGTTTCTGCGATGCAGCGTAATTATGGAATCGGGCCAGAGGGAAGATAAATCGGGTGGATTCAATACAAAATACAATTTGTATTCATGAGTGCTCGTTTTGGCAGGTGATATTTTACAGCGGAGACTTTTGAGAATGCTATTCGTTCTTTTGTGTGTAATTTAAGTTGTTTATGTTGTGGACGTTTTTATTGACTGAACACTAAGAAGCGTGTGCTGTTTATTGGAACAGAGACCGTATACTGGTGATTTTTTTTACCGTCTGGAAAAAAATATGACTTAATAATATATGGTATCTAGAGCCGAAGTTATACACGAGATTAATTTTTAAATATAGTCATGTTTAATGCAATTTGCAAAATCTAGAAAACTACGCACACTACTATGTAGTAGCTAGCGGTTGTAGGTAGATTGCACATAATGGAAGCTACGAGTCTGTTTCTTTTTAAAATACTATTTCAAATACTTCAGTGTGTAATATTGACTACAATTGATAACTTATATTAATTTAAAAAAGAAAAAAAAAATTAAAAAATATATATTTTTTTTAATTTTTTTTTTGAAGTAACATGCCAAATTTTAATGAATCTATTACACTTACCTATCACAACATATTTTTTTCCAGACGGTAAAAAAAATCAGGCTGTATAACAGTGTCAGTGTATGCAGTTGTTTCTTATTGTAAACATTAACATAACTTACAGGAATGCAAAGCATTGATACTAGCAAGTTTAGCAACTTAGATTGCTTACACTGTAACCGTACATAGCCAGAGATAGAACCGTCTCACAGTCGATTGATTTAACGTCTCCCGCTGAATGCTAAAAGTACTAAGTGTTTACAAAAAAACATCCTTAAAGTACAGTCTGGTTAAAATATAGAAGCAGAATAATCTTGCCTCAGCTCGTACTTCACTATGTGACAAACCGTTAAATGCACCCAATTATATGTAAAATGGCCGTAAACACAACAAAAAGTGAAGCAGAGTATTGCAGGGATTGGAGCGCTTTATTCAATGGTACCGACTAGCATTGCCCGTGTGCAATACATTCTTCCTCGTTCCCATGGGAATTTCTCAAAAACCTGCTTTAGCACATGCCTATATCGTGTAAGGCATATACCTACCTCAAGTTGATAAGCTAACACTTGCACAGTTTCGGTGATTTCGTAATGACTGAGTCAGCGATGTTTAATTAATTTTAACAGGCCAATTTCGCTAGCAACCATCGTTGCGAAGGTGCTTGACAGTGTGCTGAACTCATATCTTACTAGGCATATCAAGCTGCACGACGGTCAGTTTGGTTTCCGACCTGGCCTGTCAACTGAAGCAGCCATTTTTAGTTTAAAGCACACTGTCAAGTACTACACGGATAGAAAAACGCCCATTTATGCCTGTTTTTTAGACTTATCCAAAGCCTTCGACATGGTGTCTTATGATAACCTTTGGCAGAAACTAAAAGAGACGACGGTGCCGCCGGAGCTTGCATCGGTTCTCAGGTACTGGTACTTGCATCAGGAAAATCGTGTGCGGTGGGCGGGAGTTCTATCGGAGCCGTCCAGGCTGGAGTGTGGGGTGCGACAGGGTGGATTGAGTTCGCCCTTGCTCTTCAGCCTGTACGTAAACGCGTTGATCGACCGGCTCAGCAGCATGCGTGTCGGCTGTGTTATCGACAGAGTTTGTGTCAACAACATCAGCTACGCAGATGACATGGTGCTGTTGGCCCCCTCATTAGGCGCCCTCCGGGAGCTGCTCGCGGTTTGCGAGTCATATGCAGTTTCGCATGGGCTAGTGTACAACGCGAAGAAGTCGGAGTATATGGTCTTCAGGGCTGGTACCAGGTGTCCATCTACCGTTCCGCCTGTACTACTGAACGGTCTTGCTTTAAAGCGAGTTTACCAATTTAAGTACCTGGGACACTTGGTAACAGACGACCTGAAAGACAATGTAGATATGGAGAGGGAGCGCAGAGCGTTGTCGGTCCGGGCGAACATGCTGGCCCGCAGGTTTTCCCGATGTACAGCCCCAGTTAAAATAACTCTGTTTAAAGCATACTGCACATCACTGTACTCGGGGGCCCTGTGGTTCAGCTATACTCAAAGGTCATGCAACGCTCTGCGTGTCCAATTTAATAACGCCTTCAGGGCTTTGTTGCGGCTCCCACGCTTTTGTAGCGCTTCCACCATGTTCGCGGAGGCGCGCACCGATGGTTTCGACGCCATCTGGCGTAAAAAATCTGCGTCGCTATTAAGCAGACTGCGCGGGAGCCCCAACACAATCCTGCGGGCGCTGGCCGACAGATTTGACAGTCCATTCCTATGGACTCTAATCTGTCGGACCAAATCTCCATTAGTTATAAGTTACTAACATAGGTTAAGGATATTTTGTTTACTAACATAGGTTAAGATAGATGTGTAATGTTTTATGTAACTACATAGTCTATAAAATACTTTGTTACTAACCTGTATGGACCTAAGAAGTCCGCTAAATAAATAAATTATTATTATTATTAAAGCTTAGATTAGTATTATTATTCAATAGAACCACTAGATGTCACTCGGTACCATTCTCCTGGGACTCGCCATTCTGAATGCTAACTTCGTTGCCAAATTCCAAGTGACTGTCAGTCCAGGAATTAATCCTACGTCAGTTGCGGATAGAAGTTAGGCACCTCGATGCTGGGTATAGAATTAAATGGATTGTAACGGATTTGCCTCCAAATGAAGTTTGTAGTAATAACAAGACTGTTGTTTTAGCTATCTGAGTGTTAATCGGGAAAGCAATTATAAATTATTACACAATTTACACAAGGTTATTCAGTCCCAAGGTAGGCAGAGCCTGTACTATGGGTACTAAACAACTGATAAACATACTTAAATAAATATTAAACACCCAGACACGAAGCCAACAGACATGTTCATGCACACAAATGTTGGCCCCGAGCGATCGAACCCGCGATCTTCGACATAGAAGGCACTACTAGTCACTACCAACTGAGCCAACAGGCCTGCACTGCAGGCGTATTCAGGGAGCTTCGATATTCGATATCGGAAAATCTGTCGAACACTTTCGAGATGGGCTGGTTGGTATTGAAAACTAATGTCATATTATGTGACATAAGGATTCGGAAAATTTTCCATGGCTGTCAGAAACGCCTAGAATAAAGTTTCCGAAGTCGATAGATTCGACATCGGAAAATTTTTCACTCGATTTGAATCGAACGGAAACGGTATCGAGTCTCCGTGAATACCTACGCTGATCGCTTAATTTAGCTGATTTGAATTGGAGCCTAGATTTACCGCGTCTGAGGTAGAACTGTGGGAATACTCACAGGAATATTATAAATACAGTAACATCGACAATAACTGCAACGGTAACTGCGATAGTAGTAATCGATTATATGAAAAAAGGTTGATATCGCCTCAATGGATACTACTAAAGGTTAAACCCTATTTTCTTATGACGCGTGCCATGCATACATACAAAAGCTCGTTTTTTAGTTTTCATGAACTATAATTACCTATTTAATGTCACTTCTCTCACTATTAAGTAGGTAGGTACTGCGTCTGGCACAATATAGTGATTCTAACAGTTTCCAATGACATTCAAGTAGAGCACCAACGTAAAACAATGACCGAAATGAGCCAGCAGATGTTAAGCTTGGTACACATAGAAGGAATGAACGCAAGCTTACTTCGAAAAGACAACGCAAGATGACTCGTTTTCATTGGTGTCACATCCACAGAGTAAAATAAACATTACTACCAGTATACTAATAAACTCACGCATTTTATCCCCGAGGGGGAAGGCAGAGGTATTCTGGAAATACACACTTTTCACGGGAATATTCTACCATCGCCGGACCGGGTCTTTTACACATGCCTCAGAATTAATTCTGAGACCTGCGGGTTTTCTCACGATGATTTCCTTCACCGTCGAGCTAGTGACGATGTACGTAAGTTTTGAAAAACTCATTGTACATGCCAGGATTTGAACCCTAGTATCACTGATTATAATCTTGAGACGCGAGCTCGGCTATCACTGTTCTATGCTTCACAGCTAGTATAACTGTTGAAAAACAATAATATAAAATGTATATACAGGGTGACTTTTTTACCGTCTGGAAAAAAATCTGGTGTGATAGGTAAGTGTAATAGATTCATTTGGCAATGTTACTTAATTTTTTTTTTTCAAAGAAATTTTATTTCTTGCTTGAACTAATATACATTACTCAATTGTAGTCAATAATACACACTGAAATATTTGAAATAGTATTTTAAAAAGAAACAGGCTCGTAGCTTCCATTTATGCGCAATTTACCTACAACCGCCAGCAGCGCGTACCTAGTACTGTGCGTAGTTTTCTAGATTTTGTAAATTGCATTAAACATGAATATATTTAACAATTAATTTCGTGTATAACTTCTAGATACCTTAAACGTCATATTTTTTTCCAGACGGTAAAAAAAATCATCCAGTATGTCTGTAAACTACTCTACTCTCAACTAGGATGACAAAAGTGTCTATCCATCTATTAAACTTTTTTTACCTCTTATATCGTTAATCGATTTACTCCAAATATATTCAGGTACAACATTTAGTGCGACATAGCATTTTTTTTGCCAGAAACAGTTTCGCATTATCAGTAGCACATCTGCACCCAGCTTTATAGGGCTAAGTGTAGCTGCGTTCCATTCCACGCGGCAAGAGGCTTCCAAATTTGAATAACAAAGGCAAGCATGCGCCGGAATAATTACCCCGCGAATTAGCCGCTGCCGCTTTGACGGCGACATGCCCGGCGATTGCGCAGCGCCGGGAGCAGAGCATTGTCTAGATGTCATGCACTTAGTCAGTGCCAAATGATAATTTAATATATTCCGTACTAGCTATTGCCAGTGGATCCGTCCGTGAACTATAGCTTATCGCCTCCTATCTATATCTATGCATGTAATATAACTGTAACGAGACCGTGTCTACACGTACATGAACTATTTGAAATTTCAGCGGCAGTGTAGATAGTTATCGATGTAAATACCAAAACACATTTTTTTTTAATTAATACTGGAGGGATTTTGATGGGTGTGGTGATAGCTGAGTAACTGTGTCAATATATAGAGTACTTTTTTAGAAAATGTTTTATTTCTACGGGAAAATGGTTAAAAATAGAAATACGTACCTACTATTCCGAAACGATCATCATCAGCCGGAAGACGTCCACTGTTGAACACTGTTGAAACGATAACACCTATAAACTTGAAATATAGTAGGTAGATAATAATAATAATATTGTGCGTAAATTTTTGCAAGAGGAATCCGCTAACTCACCCAACCTTCAAGGTGAAATTCACTTGGCTTAGGTCCGTGAATTTTGTCTTAAACTTACCGAAATATACTGTAGGTATATTTCGAGAAATAAAAAGAAAAACAGAAAATAATAATAATAATAATTTATTACATAAACTTAGTCTAATTACAATAATGGTTAACAGAGTAAAACTTATTGCTAATTAAATTTTAGAGATACCTAAACTAAGTAACTAAATACTTGTGTCTTAGGTATCATGTTAGTAGCACAGTAAACGGTTAGTACAAAAAAAAATATATTTTAATAATAACAATAAAAGAGTAAAACTATTTTACATTAATCAAATTATAAGATTATACAACTACGGCCAGTAAGTTTTCTGTTAAGTGTAAGATGTCTTATATATCGTAGGCAACGGCTGCCAAGGGGTTTTTAGAAATACCAACGGGAATACACTGAATCCGCGCGGGTAATGCCGCTGGGCACCCGTTATATATATGTGTTTTTTTATGAATTGAATTAAAGCAACAAATTGGTGTTTTATCAGATGAAAAGTAGTCTAAGTTTGTACGTCCTTAAGATATCAATTGAATCGGCTGTGCCTAGTTTGGGATTAAATATGTGCGATTAATTGATTTCCCAAGTTTTATGCGAAATCAGACTAAATGGACATAATTTGGCATTACATTTCACATAATACATCCTAAGCTTCTAATAATCAATTCCTATCATCTAATTCTCTCAGAGATAGAGACAATAGCGTTATGGTCAATTACCACACTTCCGAGTGAAAACCCGTGTTATTTTAGAAACTACGCTCCGTTATTTAGGTCCAAGCGTCCTAGCACGGTGAATTAAGCGTTCTAATACTGCGAATTAAAGGCTGTTCACAGTAATGCGAATGACGAGGTTGCACAATAATAGTCGCAGTAATGTTGACGTGAACGATTACACCTTTCAGATCTCTTGGTATGTTGTTTTTCGATCTATCTGTTTAGCAAGATTGTGTGCTGATCTGCAATAATATAGAACTCAGAGTAAAAAACCGACTTTAACTTATATGGTTTTCTCATGGATGCCATTGTCAGAACTGGACCAAATTGAAATGAGACCACACAAGAAGCACCAGCTTCCAAATAAACAAAAAAGAATCATCCAAATTGGTTCACGACTGGATGAAGCAATTTGGATGGTTCTGAGGTACCAAACATGAAAAAGAAAATACGTGTCGAATTGAAAACCTCCTCCTTTTTGGAAGTTGGTAAAAAAGTCCATGGAAACAGCTAAATGTGCAAAACAGGATATAAGTACATGTGGCGTTTTATGGAGAAGTTGATCATGATGAAAGAAGGATATTTGATAAGTAATAGAAGTAGATTAATTTGATTAAATTGCTGCCAAACGTACTTATTATTGGTGATTCAAACTCTTACAAGTACTTAGATCAAAACTTTAAAAAAAGTAAGATGTTTTACAAATTAGTGTCCTCCAAGGCATAAAGCTGTTGTAGCAGAATGTAGCACCGCACTTCCTCTAGCGTCCGTCATGAATGCTGACACATATTTCGATCTCAGTTGTACTACTTGTCGAACGTTCAAATATTCGACCGTCAGTATCAAAGTTCTCAAGTTACTGCGAATGGATTCGCATTCCCCGCCGTATAAAAACTTGTGTACAGCCCTTTATTGTCCAAGCATGGCGAATTAAGCATCCTAGTGTTGTGAATTGGAGCCAATCGGGCTTTGTGCCGCTGTTTGCGTCGCGATCGCTTGGTGGGGGGAAGGGGGGGATACACATTGATATGGGCACCCGTAAATATATCTACATAACTTAATTACGTACGTTGTAAATACGTCTTTTAAAAATTACGCGAGTGGATTGGCAGATATATTTCATTCCTGCGCAGATGGATGCTCCACACCGAAGATACAATTAGTTTTCCTAGCCAAGATGCAAGCGCTAACAAAAGCGAATGATTTTATAGACTGACAAGTCAGTTACAAGTATGTTATTGACAAAATCACTTGTTAACGTTAGCGCTCGTTCGCAAGTTCTTTTGTTAGCGCTTGCATCTTAGCTAGGGGGCAGATTGTAATATTTGATCTTTGTTTTTAAAAATGCAAAGTGCAACAGTATTTTTTACCTGACCAATGACTTAAAATGACTGGTTTCTTCAGCCACGTCACTTAGTGCTGCCCATGCACATAAGTTTTAACTTAACAAGTTGTCTTTAAAGCTAAGCCACTATGTCCTTTAACCACTAAATTGGCTAGTGTTTGTTTGTAAATAGAATTAGCGGAGGTGCAAGGTGGGACAGGTATCGGCGATTCTCACAGGATTTGCATCGTAGACTGCGAACTGCTTGCTTATAACGTGAATTAAGTGGCGAGCGGTCGTGGAGTTAGAAAGACGGAGGTGTTTGGAAATAGTTTTTGGTTGTGTTTTAATAGGATTATTTATTTAAATAACCCTATTAAAAAAACACACCTTTTATTCCAGACGGGGTAGGGTTTCCATATTTGAAAATACCTACTTTTCACGAGTATATTCGATCCCTAAATATGATAGGTGGTGAGCCCATCGCCAGCCGGGTCTTTTACACATGTCTCAGAATTAATTCTGAGACCTGCAGGTTTCCTCAAGATGTTTTCCTTCACCGTCGAGCTAGTGATAAATATGTACGTATGTTTTGAAAACTCATTGGTACATGCCAGGATTTGAACCCGAGCCTCGCTGATTATCATCATGAGAAGCGGGCACTTTAACCGTAAGGCTTACTGCTCTACACAATATCAATCGCCCTATTGTTCCTTTTTATTGTTGAATTCGGTATTTTATTCTAATGAGAGTAGTGTTGAACTTGGATTGACATTTGGTGGAAGTATGAGGTCAAAAGCGCCTCCTGACCGAAGTCCTTCGAAGCATCCTCCAGGTACGTGATACCGCCGTACCGACATTGATGACTGTAGCCACATTACATAGAACGCGCCAATAGACTGCTGAGTTCTAAACCGCGCTATCGGAGTTTTCTAATGAGTTTGTGTAAGTACAAATGTCCAACATCAACCGTTGGACCGCGGTCCCCAGGCACGATCACCTCCTTCCTTTTCCTCCATAACGACCATGGAAAGTAGTTGGAATAAAGTCAAACTCATTTATTTTCTGTAGGTATGGAACATACATTTAGAAAAGTCAATAGTCTAATAACAAGGCACTCTAAACTCGTCCATGAAGATTGGCTAAATGTAAACAGTAGCCCTTCTCCACCGACGAGTTGCTGGTTCCAAATGCAGTACCCCGGAAAAGCCAGCAAGAAACTCAAGGGCAGCTCTTTTTAATCTCATGTCTTATTAATAAATATGGTTTACAATAATAATTTTAATTAATAGCCTTACCTAGCGTCGAGTCGGTTAAGAAGTTTCTAGCTCGAGGACAAATAACGCATCCACAATTGCCTGTATCGACGTCATCGGACTAACTAGTCCATCGGGAAACTAAGTGAATAGTTGTCGAGTGGCTAAGTCCGCTAAGTAGAGCGAAGTTGAGCGTTATAATAATACGTGTTGATGGGCGCAGTGCAGGGCGAGTTTGAGGAGGTCGTATCTATGACTGTTTATTCATAGTTTGTTAACTTTAAAGCAGTGATATACTCTGTAGGTTGCCATAAACGTAAATATAAATGCAACTGTCTAATTTATCGGATGACGGTGTTTAAAGTTTATATATTACAATTAATTAATTAATTTTACAGAAAGTTTAGGGGTCCAATGTATCTCGTGAAATGTGGGTATATCCAGTAATGGAATACCTTTGCCTACCCCCTCGGGGATGAAAGGCGTGAGATTATTTGTTTAATTTTAATTGTTTTGAAATCTTTTTTTGGTTAAAATGTAAACGATTTGGATTTAGTTTAGTCTGTAAATTTACATTGGTCTGGATATAATAAATAAAAGTGAAGAAATTTAGTGAGTTTGACTTTATTCCAACTACTTTCCATGGTCGTTATGGATTAGCGGAGTTGAAAAGGAAGATCTTCTGCCAGGCGAGGTGATCGTGCCTGGGGACCGCGGTCCAACAGTTGATGTTGGACAGTTGTATTTATACAAACTCATTAGAAAACTCCGATAGCGCGGTTTAGAACTCGGCCGTCAATTGGCGCGTTCTATGTAGTGTCGCTACAACGTCACAAAGTCGTTTCGACAGCCCATAAAAAGAAACTCATTTAACAAGGCAGTAAAATAACCTATTCTGAAGGTATGTAGCAAAAACATAAAATATTACATTGTTCCATATTATATTAATTACTTAATCGGAACCATTGCAAAATTCCTATGGACAGCTTCAATGCAGAACAACAATAGCACAAAATAAAAAAAAATCGTCGACAGAATAATATGTTTGTAAGAAATAAATGTTGCAACTTTGCCTACAGCTCCAACAAAACATGTATATTCAACTGACGACGCTGTGAGAGCGGTGCATCGCGGGCAATATTGACAGTGGTGTTATTCTGCAAATACTCCTTCCTAAACGGTGTTCGTGTCTCAATACTATCGATACACACGCGATGTGACGCTGGGGTATTCACTTTATTTTATTATAGCTCAAAATCATTGTAATATTCACGTGGACAACACTTTTTTCTACAATATTTACAGATAAAAAATTCGCATTGTCTATTATCAGGATACCTAGCTTTTGCTCCCGATTTGTACTGGGATAAAAAACCTGTTATTCTGATATATATGGAATGAATAGAAACTTACCCGAAAATCTAGACCAATTTTAAGAAAAATTCACAATTAAAATTCATTTCACTGGGAGAAACATGGACTATAATTTTTAGATGAAATCTGAAAGCTCTATCAGTGTAAAGTTTCATCAAAATCCGTTATTTTTAAAAGAGTAAGAAACGTCAATCCATCCACAAACTTTTTCGTTTATAATACTAGCTTTTGTCCACGACTTTGACCGTGTGCCGTATCAAAAAGTATTCTACGTGTTAATCCAGGTTATTAACTATCTGTGTGCCAAATGTCGTTTGAATCCGTTTAGCCGTTTTTGTGTAAATGAGCAACAAACTACATCCATTCGCACAAGCATTTGCGCTTATAATAATTATTAGTAGAATGATCGGATTATTTGCCTTCTGTGATCGACTGATCGCTCGCCAATACATTCACAAGCCATGATTTGTGATCGGCAATAGGAAAACTAAACATTTGGAAGGCACTCGGGTGCATTGGCCGCGTGTAAACACGGGAGCAAACATGGCCGATACTCGCTGGCTCGCTCTTCTCCTTTCGCAAATAGCGAACACACGTTTCCTACAATCTACGATCGGAGAATGGCACCGTCTCCGTTTAGAGGCGGTTTATTTTGTTTGGTCAATATATAAGACTGAGCCCAGTTGTTCGGCTTAAGTTTTTTAGTGCTACTAATTTATCGGGGCTCTCTAAGTTGGTATAAATCTTGTAAGTCAAGTTTAACCTACTTTTAATTGTTTGATAAGCTTGAAACTTTGCGAGTGTATGTACTTTGGATGGCAATCTCAAAGTCAAAAAGCGGGAAGTTTCTTTGAGATACAAGTATTAATTTATTTGATGAATAAAGCGCCTCACGGTTTAAACAGTCACCCATCCACTAGTCACAAACCAACTGACATTACATAATCATCTCAAATATAGGTACATGTTGATGAGCACCTACACCTAAGACTGAATTTTACAGAAGCTGACCACGATCTGCATGGCCTCTGAAACTGTAGCTGTCTCATCAAAGCCTAGACGAGAGACCTAGGAAGTTAAAATGTTACCTACATAGGTTGTAAGTGGAGTTCATAAAATGCGGTTTCAAAATTATAAGACCTAGAAAAAAGGGATCCACAGTGGGAAAAACCGTCTAGCTCTAGTTGTTTCATAATTTTCTTTTTTTTAATGATCATAATCTCATCACCGATGCGGCTGTGGCACACACACTCATGCGCCGCTCGGTATGGAAATATCGCACGCTTTCATTTCATTGTTGGAAGCTATCTGCGAACTGCTAGTTGTTCCATCTATTGTAGTGTGGCCACCACTCGTTGAGTTTTTGGGAATTTAATTTGTGTAATCTCGTAGCATATGCTACGGCGTAGCTATTGCTACGATATTCCGGTGATAAATGTTTTATTTTGGTTTCCACTCGTTTTATCTAACCGGTTATTTTACTGACAGAGATGTCTCCTTAAAAATCAAATTAATATTGATTAAATTTTACACATCAATGCATTCGCAATTTTATAAGAGTAGAAGGTTATTGACAAAGAATAATTATCCGATTAAAGTCAACAACGACAAACTCCACTACTACTACTATTCCCTAACGGACAACAATAATGGTGGTCATCGGAATTGACCACCTCTGTTCATTTTAGGTTTTCAGTTGGTAAATTTTTCTTAACCGCCATTCTCCAAGCCTCCTCCATTCTTTACGATATTTGAGCCGTTACATCGGAACGACCAGTGTCAAAAAGTGACACACACTATAGTAATAGTGCTACCGCCCATGCTGTAGTGTCTATAGTTACCCAAATCGTAGTTCGGAGCCCCCTAGCCACACGTAAGCACTAACCACTGCTGAGCTACGGGACCTACCTAACACTTAATAGTCACTCAGGTAGTTAGGTCACTCATCAGGAATGTCCCACTATTTAATCCAAAGATGCTCCCCCTACTCTCAGATCAAAGTGATTCGCTTTTGTTCCGGCTGACGGCGCCGCGGAATGATTCCGAGCCGGTTCAGTGATTGCTTTTTGACGTACCAGTCTCGGTTCGATGCTCGAGCCGATCATACATTCTCCGTCCCGTTTGGTTTACAAATTGGTTGTGAAACTATTCGCTGCTCAAAGAATCGCTCGCTTCTCGTTTTGATTGCGATTTGATTTGGTTGGATATTGATTTGTATGTAAAATGAATGAAGAGTATTCGGAGCGAGCATTTATGAGTCGGGCAAAACGCGAGACGTGTAGGGTCGTAGCAGGTTGGTTTCTTATTGGCTCTGTATATTCCGTGACAGGAAAAATACTAATCTTATATCTACTTTTATTCTAAACGAATGGCTCGGGCAGAAGTTGTCCTACCACAGATAATAGAGCCACATATCGGGTAAATATAAACCATCCAGGGACTCAAATACACATTTAAAGGAACATCGAAATCTGTCTAGCCATTTTTGAGGTTTTTGCGAGACTAACGCGCGGCAGTTCATTCTTTAATTAAAATTTTCTTGAAGCGTTTGTTCGTGAGATTTAAAAGAATTCAATTTTTCTATTCCCGTAGGAATTTCGTAAAATCCTTTCTTAGATCATCCCTACAACGTACTAGGAAACCTGCCAAATGTGATAGTTTCAGATCTCTCGTGATAAGTAAGTCAATTACTGGTAAATCGATAACGCGCGAATACGTAAAAATATGTATGTCATCAATCAATACGAGAACTCTTCAAAGCAAGCAAGAATTTCGAATTGGAAAATCAAAGCCCTCGATACATTCCGACCGCCTCAGCACACACTTTGCAAAGTAAGCATATCTCAGGAGCACCCAAATGTGTTTACGAACGACGAGATCAACAAAGCATGTTGCAGCGCGCCGTCTCGTTCGGGCTCACCTCGAATGCCCCGTGTCACGGTAAATAAATAAGCTAGTGCAGAACGGCAACTGCGCCTTTTCCAAGAGGTAATTACCTACGCTCTTTTAGAGCGTTGGGGTCGTCACCTTTTTTGTGAAATTGTAAAGTTTTCACTATTTTTTTTTTCGGTTCCAGGATGCTAGAATAATATTTATAAACTTTTTATTATTCGGTATTGTAAGTTATTTATTGATTTAAAATACGTTTGTCTTTTGTTTTGTAGAGAAATGCGGCATGCTTATTATTATTGTATTTTTGTATGTTTGTTACGAATAAACTCAAAACTACTGGACCGATTTTAAAAATTCTTCCACCAATGGAAAGCTAAAAGATCCCTAAGTAACATAATCTATATTTTATTATAGTATTCCCACGGGAACGGGAACTACGCGGGTGAAACCGTACAGAACCGCTAGATTGATAATAATATTTATATTTTAAATAGCAGACGGTCCGCGGTTGTACAGTCCAGAGCTCGCTAAACTTAAGACTTTGGACTTTGACCCGGGCCCTGTATTCTATGCCGCGCAGTATAAAGCTCAGCCTAAAGAGCTCAGCCTAAACTGGTAGTGTAAAGCTTGACTTGCTCTTGACTGTACGCATTTAAATGCAAAACAGGGGTAGTGAAAAATCTCCCGTGGTACTACTAGACAGGATAGTAGTACTACGTGCACAAAATAATCCCCGTGGTACTACTAGTAGTACCACTAGTAGTACCACGGGTAAGGATTGAACGTAACCACTTTTCAACCCGGCACCCCTAAACGACTGCATAGCGAAACCCGCTTAGAGCATCTGTTCCGACTGTCTGTGTAAGTCGTTTCGGATGTTTGTACAGTCAAGAGCACATAAAGCTTTTTACTTGTAGTGCAAGTTTGACTTCTAAAGCTATTGTAATAAGAACGTTACAAAGTCCAAAGTGTCAAGCTCTACGTGCTCTTGACTGTAGTTGCCGTACTGCTTGATATTTACTGTGGCATGTTGCAGCGCAACGTATCGCTCGGGCTTACCTCGAATGCCCCGTGTTTGCCCGCCAAAACCCGCTGCTTTGTGGTGCAGCCTGCGAGATGTTTACTGAAAAATTCAACCGAGATTCAAGCTGGAGTACTTCTTAGGAAATACTGAGTTACTATTCGGCAGTTGGAATGTGAAATGCGGGATGCTACAAGATTGGAAATAACAAACAGGGATTGCGGTTGCAGCTCTGGTTAAGCTTTCGGGTCAGCGTGTCCAAATGTAACTAAATTCAAGAGGTTTTAGGTTTTTCAAGCAGAAGTATACTTATTTTATCAAAATATCATGTTTTTCATTGTGAACATTATAAGTAATTAAAAAGTGCAGGGATTTTTTTGAAATGCTTATTAAACAAAAGCCGTGCTCAGATCAAACGGCGATACTAAACTTTATTTACCTAATTCAAATAAAAAGCGAACAAAACACACAACAACAATGAAAATAAAGGACGAACGTACATAATAAAACTAAATAAAAATCAATTTTTAATACATTACAAAATAGAAGGTATGCACGTAATATTCCGAGGATAGAAAAAACTATTATGATAAGTACAATAAAAACACACTTTCAACAATACATTTCACATCATCAGCAACCACAGCAAACTGTTGAGCTGTAGTCTACTTACATTGAGAGTAAACACATTAAACACAAATCTTCATAAAACCTCAAATATCCGAATAAAGTAGTGCAATATCAACATCTACAATGTAATACATTAACAGGTATGCCACCGCTGCAGGCTCCTCGCGAAACACGCCACCGCACATTTAGCGCCATCAATGAATATTCAAATGCTTTCACGTCGACGCCATTTTCTTCGGAGTGCGTACTCCATACCAATTAGTGACGTCATTAGTCGGGCGCAACGCGAATTGCCTGGCTAATGAATATTTTCAGTTTAACCGTCGCGTGATGGATGCAGGTGCTTATTTTAATCGGTTGCTTGATAAATTCAGGTTGGCTTGATACTTCTAAGCTATTGTAGATACTAAGTGCCACTTTGACGGGTGGCTAAAAGGTAAAATCATAAAAAAACGTATTCTATTTTATTACTTGATCCATAGAAAATTCAATTTTAATGTAGTATAATTTGTCCTTAGTTTCGCTTTGTAGCTGTAGATTCCTCAAAAGTTATAGCCGTTAAAGAGTCTGCTTCACATGATGAAGATCAGTGAGGCTCGGGTTGGAATCCTGGCATGTACCAATAAGTTTTTCATAAACTTACGTAAATATTTATCACTAGGTCGACGGTGAAGGAAAACATCGTGAGGAAATTTGCAGGTCTCAGAATTAATTCTGAGACATGTGTAAACAGAACCGGTGATGTGCTCGCCACCTATTACGTTTAGGGGTTCAAAGAATATCTGGTGAAAAAGTGGGTATATCCAAAAATGGAATACCTCTGCCTACCCCCTCGGAGATTATTATAAGGCCTGAGATTATTTATGTTTTATTGTAAACCTCCTAAGTTCTAAAACGCTCTCCATTGCTCCCTGGAACCACACACCAAACACACTTTTGCATTCATAAAGTTTGTATAATAAATACAAGTTTTTTATAATTATAAAAAATACACGACCAAATGTAATATATAAATAGGTACCCACTAATATATGTTTAATAAATAAATGTAGGAGAACGATGGCAAATTAAAAATGTTTTGTCAATAACATATTTCCTATTACAAACCAATGAAAAACTCTGTCGAACATTTTATAAGCACCAGATGAACTATGTATCTTTGAGTAAACTATTTTTTTTTTAAAAAACCAAAACAAATTTTTAAGCTCAAATTTCAAAGAAATTTCTGGTCTCATCTAGTCCATTAGCTTATTACTCGGCTTTGCTTGCCGAGCGCTTAAATCTCTGCAAAGTACTAAAATAAAATTGAGCGTGTTGCATTTGCTAAAAGTAGCTTCATTATGGGCTATGTCTATTATACAATGTACTATCAGCAAACGCTAAGCCTGATACATTTGGAAAAATTGTCGCTTGCTAGCTCAAAGTTTAATACCCCGACCCTAATTAGAGTTACACAATGAGAAGCCAGTAACACCGTCTTTTTTTTCTATTGCGATCCATTCATCGACACTAAATGGTCATAAACATAAAAGAAACACTTTTTTGTAATTGTCATTGTTAGTATAAGTGGGGGCTTTGTCGACACGGGGTGGGAAAAGATAGCTGCTCGCTAAAATGACACTTAGGTGTATCAGGCAGAACTTTTTTCGATAGTACATAAATATTATACTCGTATTAAAATCCTCAAAAACTCCTGGTAAACAGTACTAGTAACTGTAAAAATAATGTACATTCAGAAGAATTTAGACTTCGGCTGAATTATTTTGAACTAGCGGTTCTCCGCGGTTTCACCCGCGTAGTTCCCGTTCCCGTGGGAATACGGAAATAAAATATAGCCTATGATACTCAGGGATCTTCTATCTTTCCATTGATGAAAGAATTTTTGAAATACGTCAAATATTTTTTGAGTTTATTAGTAACAAACGTACAAAAATACAAATATTTCCTCTTTATAATATTAGTATAGAAGTATAGATATAGAGGTTGGTTAGTATTAAAAATCAGTTCTAAGTTCCCCTTGTCAATTTAATAGGTAGGTTTAATAACTCACCTTTTTATGGTTCAATTTTCAGGTATAACTTTATATTTAAAACAAAATAAAAAAAAAGACGTGTGGCACTCGGGGACTGCCGCGGTAAAGCTATTGCATAGCATATTGTATCAACAAGACTGCCGAAAGAAACGGGTTGTTCCCAGTCCGCCGATCGGAACTCCGATTGGTAGGGACGAGTGGGAATATTTTTTCCCACTGCTCCGATTGTTTTTGTTGTTTCAATAACCCCTTTTTTCGCCAAAAGTACAGTCACCAATAAAATAATAAAGTTGACTGTCTTGGTTGGTCTGACTATTTCATTTCATTTGATTCTATTCGATTCGATTCGATTCGACTCGACTCGACTCGACTCGACTCGACTCGACTCGACTCGACTCGACTCGACTCGACTCCGACTCCGACTCCGACTCGACTTTCGACTTTCGACTTTCGACTTTCGACTTTCGACTTCGACTTCGACTTACTTTACTTTACTTTACTTCACTTTATTTTATTTTATACAATCGGAGTGGGGAGAGCGTGAGGTTTTTTCGTTACGGAATTTCTGGATTCGGTCCCCGCGCTCAAGGCCCGCGATAGAAGCTATGCAATAGCTTAAAAAGTTTTTGGTTTAGCGGTCTTAATGAAATATGCAGTGCCAATTTCGATAGAAATGACCATCCCACAAAGTCTTTTCTTATCAATTCGGTAAATAAATGTACTAGAGGAAGTAAGCATCGTATTATTACTGGTAGGTATAGTCTCATCAAAATCAAAATGATTGTATTCAAAGTAGTGCTTTATTACAAATCATTGCAACTCTGCTTCCGCATGTCTAATTGAGAAAATGAAAATGTATTTATTTCTGTCGGTAATTAAGAATTACACTTAGAAAAGTCAATAATCTAACATGGCACATTACACTCGTCCATGAAGATTGGCTAAATGTAAACAGCAGCCCATCTCCACAGACGAGTTGCTGGTTCCAAATGCAGTACCCCGAGAAGAACCAGCAAAAACTCAAGGGCAGCACTTGTTTTTAATCTCATGTCGTAATAATAAATCTGGTTTACAATAATAATTACAATTAATAGCCTTACATAGTGTCGAGTCGGTCCGAAGAAGAATGTACCTAAGTCTATTTATATTCTAAGATGGTCCTAAGAAAAGAAATGCCAAAACAGATTGTGTAACTAAAATAAAATCGTGTTATAAAATCAATTTAAAAATTTAAGAATTAAATTTAACATACAATCAAATTTTATTCGGAATTTAATTAAAAGTTCCGAAAATACCAGTTTAAACCGGTCCCAGTTCCATTTTGGAAAGAAAACAAGAGCATTCATTCGGCGTGGCATCCGCATTAATTCCTCCAGTTCCAAAATCAACTCAAACAGATTGCTGAGCAATTACACACGCGGCAGTCACTCGCGGAAACTCAATATTTGCGGAGTTTCAGAGTCTGTTTAAAATTCCGGTGTGCGGTGCCGGATCTCCGTCTGAATTGCCGCGGATCCGTTTAGCCAACACTAGCTTATATCTGCGACGTCACTCGCATAGGCTTTAACACTTTCAGAGAAAAAGAAATATTGAACTCTATGTGGTTGAAATAAGATTCAAAACCAATGAAAAATTCAAACTGGCTATGCCCATTAAAGGGTTAAAAATCGGTCGAGTTCCGTAGTGCCTGTCACCTATACTTCTATACTAATATTATAAAGAGGAAAGATTTGTATTTTTGTATGTTTGATACGAATTAACTCGAAAACCACTCAGCCGATTTTAAAAATTCTTACACCAATAGAAAGCTAGAAGAAGAACCATGACAAAACGAGATAAAAAAACCACTCTACGTGACGAGGCAGGAAAGATAAAAAATATTCACGATTTTATTTTACCACTTCGATAGCGTGAGACACTAAGAGTCTCAAACAGACAGAAAGACGGACGGACATGACAAAGCTGTCAAAGGGTTCATTGTTGATTACGGAATCCTAAGAATAACCAGTCTAACTAGTTATTACTAGTCTAAACGGAGGCTCTAACTAAGTGGCCTTATAAAATGTAAACTTCAGTCAATAGAATGATAAATGTTTGACATATTATTAAGTGTTCGACTAGTCATGCGATCGCCAAATTGACGCAACACTTTAAAGAACTATAGACACTGACACGTGGTTAGTATTATGATTGTTAAGTGAACGATTCTACAAAGAGACAGGTCCGCCATATTGTTTCTTGTGACGTCACCAAAATGTCTTCCCCACACGACACCCTATTTATTATAATCTATCTTTAGGATACAGGTTATACTCTTACCAAAAAATATTACCTCCCTTCAAGAGCAAAGAAAAATTACATGATATACTACGTCTACGTGTTCTCCAACGTTAGAAATCTAGGGCTCATCAAAGCCTACAGTCAACCTGAATGAGGGCAATTTACAAAACTGACTCACAATGAGGCAACTTGTAACGTATTTCGAATTGAAACGACTTTGACTTTGAATAATCTTTCCACCAAATGAAGCCTCAATTCACCTATTCGTGTCCTATAACTCAACTCGTATCTTGACACGTTGTAAATTAATTCGAAGTGACGAAAAGTTACTTATCATTTGTCAGAGCAGGGGCGTGCGATTAGAATTGCAAATGATCAACTCGCATGGTCCCTCAGAGGCCGCTGTTGTTTAGTTTCGGGTAGTGTTGCGTGAAATACGTACCATCGTGCCCACGAAGAATCGTCGTACTATCGATAGTCTTAGTGCTGTGGATCCTATTATCGACATGGCGCGGGACTAATTGATCGTGGAAATTCTGTCTTATATTTATTACATAATTTTACTTCGACAATATATTGCTTAGCTGGTGAAGAAGAGAATATAGAAAAACTATAGTTATGATCGATAAGTTTTAGAGTTAATGTTAAAGACACTTATACACTATTGCTTATCTACATCTACACTAATATTGTACAGATGTTTTTTTTTATTTCTGTATTCTTGCATGCTACAAGCATGCACGAATACCTACACTCAAAAAGTATTTTACCGATTTCAAAATTACTTTCACCAATGGAAAGCTACAATATCCCTGAGTACCTACATAGGCTAAACTTTAATTCCTGTATTCCCATGGGAACGGAAATTACGTGTGACCACGCAGAACCGCTAGTTGATATTATAAATCGATATTACGTAATATCGATTTGATATCAGATTTCGGAGTTCTTACAGTAGTGGTTGCTCTGTTGAGAATGCCTTTCATGCTGGTCTGGGTTCGAAACCCTATTTTTTTAAGCTTACATAAATATTTATCACTAGCTCGACATCCTGAGGAAACCAGCTTGCCCCAAAATTAATTCTGAGACAAGATGTCACAGTTTCGTAGTTCAAAAAGTCAAATGCAAAAATCATTTATTTCTGTAGGTACAAAGTTGACTTAGAAAGGTCAATAGTCCAATAACAAAGCACTCTAAACTCGTCCTTGAAGATTGGCTAAATGTACACAGCAGCCCATCTACACCGACGAGTTGCTGGTTCCAAATGCAGTCCAGTTCATAGATGGACTTACCACTACACTATTGCCAAGCTGGTAATTCCTGCAACGGAATACCTCTCGGGTGTTTTCAGGGGAACTTTCGATAGGCACTCCATACAATACAATACAAACAATAACTCTTTATTGTACACTAAAAACAACACAATATGGATGGATACCAACATTAACTAAAGTACAATGGGCGGTCTTATCGCTTAGCGATCTCTTGCGGACAACCATACGATGGATGAAACTGAGAGATTAGAACTAGGGTAGAACGTGCACTATATATTATTGAACATACTCTTACATAAATAAATATATAGGTATAAATATATTCATAATTTATAATAGGTACATATCACTATCACTACATAGTATAAAACAAAGTCGTTTTCTCTGTCCCTATGTCTCCCCTATGTATGCTTAAATCTTTAAAACTACGCAACGCATTTTGATGCGGTTTTTTTAATAAATAGAGTGATTCAAGTGGAAGGTTTTAGTATTAGCATTGCACCCGTGTGAAGCCGTGGCAGTTCGCTAGTATTTAATAAATTAAACAAGAATACTTACACACATTCACACACACACTCCATCGATAGTAGTACAACACTAGTTTCGGGTTTTGATTGCCTTTGTGAACGCTGCATGAGTGTACGTGTAGCTGATTTATGTCTCGTAGTAAACCTGTCGGCTAAGGACCTCTCTGCGGAAGGCAAAACTCAACTGAGCGTGGTGTCCCGCTTGAGGGGAGTCCCGGGAAATCTTGCTGAGAATTTTTCTTTACTGAGTGGTATAGCGATAATAAAGTACTAGAATGTGCTTAAGATGTTATCAGTTAAATTAGTAAATAATTAGTAATCGGTGATAACACTGTGGTTAGTGAGCCCAGGTTTCATGCCGAAGAAGTAAACGACTACAATTTATTTTTTATTATTAACCGTATTTTTTCTTTTATCATAAAGCTTTTGATACGCCTACGCATGACTGATATATTTTTTAAATTAATTAAATAGTTTAAAAAAATGTAATAACTTATTTATAAATTTGCAAGGATTTAACAATTTTGCATTAAGTAAATATAACTGTGTTTTTAAAAATAAAAATAATTAATGTTGGTAAAATAAATGTACAAATAAAGGTCGAGAATACCAAAACGACGTACGCCCACGAAATTGCGACCTATTACTTCGATTAGCTCAATAGATTTAAAGGTTATAAATCTAATATCAGATTTAGATAATAATTTCGAAAGGAATAAAGAAAAATAATACTATGTTCTATCAAACAATAATATAATATCTTTACGAAATATCTCTCGACTTTATTACAACTCGGAGTTCCACTGCAAATAGCTCAGCTTTGGGAAAGTATGTGATCAGAAATCTTTTTAAAAACTGAATGCTTTGGCAACGATCCGCTTCTACAGTTCGGTCTTAATCTAATAAGATTTAGTCATGTTGTTTAGGAGTGCTTTTTGTGGACTGTTGACCTGTAAAAAAAAGCTGCTTGGTGATATTTACAAAACACCTGAGAACCAATCAGATTCTCCTGTTTTGATATTTTTAAGAGCACTTGGAGATTAAATTCGTCATTGTTATCTCGTACGAGACATCAAAATGTGGTCTTAACTCCACTGTAAAGTCACAGGACAGACTCACAAGTATTATTCTTAGGATAATCTTCTGCATAACTTTCTTGACCATTTTCCATTATTTGGGTTGGGTGTATTATGTCTTCTTTTTCCATTTATCGTTATCAACCATCATATCTACATTAAGTTCCTTCATCCATCTTTTTAATTCCCTTTTTAGGGTTCCTTTCTTAAAAGAAAAAACGGAACCCTTATAGGATCACTTTGTTGTCCGTCTGTCTGTCTGTGCCTGTGATACCTTCTCGCGTTTCCGAGATAAAGGGTCTTTCCCTTTATCTCGGGAACGCGTGAAGGTATCAAGCTGAAATTAAAACCATGTACTCAGGTCTACGGTCCCTTGATGCTGTGAAAAAATCAAACATCTAAGTTACCGTAAAAAAATGGGCGAGTCCGACTCACACTTGTCTGTTTTTTTTTAAATCTCCTTACTATTCTAAAAGCGTAAAGAACGTATTCACTTTTTATCTTCCAGGGATACTAACAAAAACGTATTGGCTGAATCGACTGGCTTTCAAGAGGAGCACTAAAGCGGGCTGTAACATTGTGGCACGGCACAACAGACACCGGTTAATAAAAATTCCTCACTAGAAGTTATTTTGCAAGAGGCCGCAGGAGAGTCTCGTATCAGAGTCTAGTATAAAACGCGGCCGTCGCTCGCGTGAACGTGTGAGACGATGGCCCAAGGTACAAGCCGATGAAGGCGTTGACCAGGATTATTGTTCTGATCAAGATTAGTTAAGGAAGTGTCGATAAATTTAAAAAAAATTATTAGTTTTTTTTTCTTCTCCTCAGAACACATTAGGAAGTGGTAGCAGATACCACAAGTTTACGTTGAAAAAATATTTATTTGCTATGATTTTAGTAAGATACGAATAATTATATAATATCTAATTATTCGTATTTCAATATAGATATATGTACCCAAAATACATATTTATTGTAACTAAGTGCATGACCTTGTATCATTTACGTTCTAAAAAAAAATTTGATTGTTGTTTGCAAAATCGTTTCAAATTTCGATACATACATACAGGTATTTTGATCTAGATCTACAGGATCATTAAAATTTGTTCATTATGTCCTAAGTATTCAGTTACTATTAATTGGGATCGTTTCTATCTACATTTTTGTAGAAACTTCTAGACCTTAAGTCTTTAAACAAAAGACTACTACTTTCATGATAATATGCATCTCATATTTAGATGGATCTTAAAAAGATATGACGGCGGAGGGGCCCCTGCTCGCTACACTACATCACTCATTACAATATTATTGATACTCAGAGGTCTCCCGCGCATCAGAAGTATTCAGGATTAGCCGATACGATATCTATGTGGGCGTATCTACTCTGGGCAGGGTAGTAAGTAATAATTAAACTGGTTACACAACAAGGTACATAGTCACTTTATTAAGTAAGGTCACCAAGTAGATCAAGAGACAATACGATAATCACACCAACAGAATAATAGTCTGCTAAAGGTATTCCAAATACATGAGCGGGTAGGTACTCAAGCTAGATTGTGGGATGGGACCAGGCGGCCCACCCACCCTCCTGGGGACAGACCCACCACCATCCCATGGTCTCGCCGTTCTATGGCACTGACCTAAACGCGGGCTGCGCTCAGTAATCCCTCTTTACTGCTTACTTCGCGCATGTCTTGATTCCCTACAAGTCAACTGTCCCCTTACCTCGCTATTGTCTATTCATTGTACAAACATTACCTGATGCAGCAATGACCCATCTCGCCTTCCACGGCACCGCTGGTGCATAGGTTCCAGCTCTGTCACGTTTACCTTGTGACTCCTCTCACTTGGCTTATGTTCACTTGCGTAATCCTTTATTCAGACTCCTCAACGCAGACTCACTATTATTTAGGAATAACGACAATACCGTAACCATGCAACGATCATAATCTCCATTCATTTGTCCTTTGATTGACAGCCGTTCAAATTCAAAACTACTTCTGGGTTGCCATTTCTTCTAATCGATCCAATTAATTAACATAGTAACACTGACAACGATTAGATCCAATCTTCATAGACTAGACCGCGTTGCTGCGACACGACTCATTAGTTCTAGTTATCATAATAGATGGCGTTCCTGTTTCCCCTACAGATATATGGATTGTGTGAAGGATGATATGTGCAAGATGGAAGTGAGACGTAATATGATAGACGTAAATGGTTGGAAAAAACATACTGCGCCGACCTCAAATAATGGGAAAGGGTAAGTGAATGATGATGATGCATCTCTTAGTTGGTGTGCGTTCGCGTCCGCCCCTGACTTGCTCCTCGCAGTGGCCGGCATCTCTCTATGAAATACCACTGCTTCTGCTAGGTGAGAATATGCTGTAGAGTGTAAAATTTCCCAAGGTGACAACCGCCGGGGCATTTTTCCGTGTAACTATGTCGGGAGCTGTGTAATATGAGTCTGGGGAGCCCGTTTGAATTGTGCGGAATGGAACGAAAGTTTTGACAGCGATATTTTTTGGGTAAATCCGTGGGGCTCACGAGTTTTCTGGAGGTTCGGTGTTTAGGGTAAGATTCTCAATTTAAAAAGCAGTTTTTGAAATGAATGACTTAAATTTATTTCTCATTATTCGACTACCCCAGAAGGATGGATTCTTGGGATGTAAGGTTAGTCGAGAGTTGATTTTTCTGGCGCCGTAAATAGCCTAGGAAGGATGATAGATTTTAATAAATGAGGTGTGATACGTGCTCTGCTCTTATGTATCATAGGGTGGTTTTTACCTTACTGCACCAGAAGGTAATGTGTTCTTGAGATTTTGTTTCGGTCTTTAAATTGTTGTTGTTTTTAATTCAATTCAATTTTCTAACGCGTTTGCGTGTTTGAGTCTTTATCATGATTAATTGTAACTGTAACAATATATTACAACTACCGCGCTTTAAAAATATTAGCAAACCTATTAAATTAATAAATATTTATAGTACTTGAACAGCATTTTGTTTTGAAACTCAGTAATTGTAATCAGATCTGATGTGTAGACAAATTGCGTCAGCTTCGTTTTGAACTCTGATTCTTGGTTCGTCGAAAACATCAGTATTAATAAATGCGTGTGTGTCTTCTGATTATCGTCACAATTTCAAGCAGAAGACCACGTTTTTACTACCACCAATGCTAATCCAAATTAGATTTTGCTCGACCCAAATGAAAAACTCAAGTTCTATCCTGTCAAAACCTGGCAAGTTGCAGCTGAAATACGGCTGTTTGATGGTGGGGGGAGGGGGGTACAATCCTTTTAGCGGGAACCCGGCCAGAGTGTGATTGCGTTGGCACCGGCTCTTATCGCGTGCACATTCGATGTTTATTTATAAGTGCTGGCGAAAATGATGCGTTTCTACGAGGGACGCCCTCTTAATGGCGGTCGTTGGTTAGAGCGATCCTTAACTGCTAGCTCTGGTGATTTGGCTTTATTGGACCCTAAATCAGGTGTGATTCTGTTATCTATAGAAATAGAGAATAATTTTTTGAAGATACTATCAATCACATTTATAATTTTTATACTAGCTTTTGCCAGCGACTTGGTACTGTGTGTAATATTAATTAAGATGATGTTTATATATTTTATGATAATTCAATTGTATATTTTCATAACACAAATATTCGTATGCCAAAAGATACATCATAGAGTAAATTCTAAAACCGCAGATCTTTGTAACCTATAATGTCAACAAAATTGACTTCATTTTCAACTTCAACTTTAGTTTTTTTGTATGTATGTTACGCGATTACTCCGCCAATTATGGACCGTTTTTGATAATTATTTTTTATTTGGTAGGTAGATCATATTTCAGACGTGTTCCTATTTAAATTTTTATCAAAATCGAGCACTTTTTAAAAAATCTACAAAAGTCTAAAAATTTTATACCTACATCGATGATATTTTAGTGCTAGCTAGCATTCTTTGTTATATGGACACTACACGTCACAATTTGAATCTGAATAAACTTTGGCTTCACATCGGTAGACTTTCTACCGCTTAAACCACGACTGTAATATTTCCTTCAAAACCTATAGATAGTCCACCTACTATATGACTTTTCCAATGTGACAAACGCTATGTCAGTCGTGCTCATAAAGCAAGGAGGCAGCTTCGTACAGTTGTCGACCGCGGACTCTAATGTCTATCTTCACCGTTGTTACTGTGCAATAGAGGCTATTCTTCCACAAATAATTGTTTTTATAAAGCCCACTGTCGCCGTGTATCCCATAAAGATCAGAGCGCGCGCCAGTGCCAACATAATCATGTTTTGGCTGACTGCCCGCGGCAAACTGATTCTTTCGCCGAGTGCAGCCGAAACTGCATTACTGTTACTGCCGCGATATCACTGTTGGTAACTGTAACATTGATATAATGCGCTTTTGATAATATCGCTACGCTATAACACAAACCGCCAGTCGTGCGAAATTCTTTTAATGTTCCATTATGAGGAAAAGCGGGCGGCACTCGCACTCTCTCCGTAAATTCCTTGCCTGCTTCTATGTAGGTAAAAAACTGTTGTGGGAACTAATAACTCTGTGTTTCAAAGGTTCCGTACCTTAAAAGGAAAAAAGGAACCCTTATAAGGTCACTTTGTTGGCCGTATGTTTATCTGTAAAAGACCCTCTTTTCATATTAAATAGTCAACTTTCTTAAGTCTAAAAATTTGAAAGGTAAAATCATTTATTTTCTGTATGTACAAAAAGAAAGATAGAATCAAAAATATTTATTTGATAATATTCAAATGAAACTATTACAAAATACCTAACTTAAATCTAACTAAACTAGAAAAAGTACACTTAGAAACGTCAATAGTCTAATAACTACGAACTTTAAACTCGTCCATGAAGATTGGCTAAATGTCTTTCATTGCAGCCCATCTCTACCGACCAGTTGCTAGTTGCAAATGCAGTACCCCGAGAAGAACCAGCCAGAAACTCAAAGCCATCAGCAATATCAAATTATTGTTTAATGTCCCTTGGAGTTGTAGAAAAATCAAGCGGGAAGCCATTTCCAAGTCAAAATCTATCGGGTACTTCCCGTTGACGTTGAATCATAAAATTTGGCAGGAAGTGACGTGTCTCACAATAATTAAAGATATATTTTATATTTTTTGTTCGGATATTTTTGTCGCTACAGGAATCGATTCCAGAATAGTCCTATCCTATATATTTTAGCACATCTAATCTATAACACCTATACCATATTTAAGGAGGTACGTTTTTCCATGCAACATAGACGTACGAGCGTTATACAGTGCCGAGTTATAGAGGTTAATATCCCACACGCCCTGCCAGGCGAGTAATGGACATTTATCTTAGATGTGGCAGTCGACGTTTTGCAGAGACGGAAGCGGGATCTCGTGTGGATGAACTTCCTTTGAATATTCAGTTCCGCTAGTTCAACTTTCAAAAGGTGTTAAAAGAAATCTGATTTTTAATTAACAGTAAAGTTTTTCACGGCGCAGTTGGCAGAGAAGCTCAACTGTTTTACATTTTTATGAGATTCAAAAGAATTAGTTTTCTATATTATTTTAAATATATCTTTCAATTTTATTTCCCTCCTTACATTCCTTCTAAGAAAGTTGGGTAGAAACTACAAGCAATCATTAGAAATAGTTCAAAATATAATTCAAACCGTAAACTTGAACTTGATTTCGTGTAAAAATACTTTTAGGAAAGCTCTGCATAGTTAAGAGCTACGTACCTTATTCCTATTACTTTAAAACAAGCAATTCTTGTATTGATGTATATTTCGGGTACTTATCTAGGAAATGTCTCTAACAATTTTAATAAAACTTTGTATACATATACAATTTTGCACTTTAAGCTCAACCATCAATTGCATAGTTGTATTTCTTTCAAAAACGCAATTTAACCCAAAAAAAAATATTTTTCATAATACGGCCACTCGCCGGCAGATGGCGTGGTTCTAGAACGAGCGAAGCTAGGTCTCTATTATAAAGTACCTAAGTCCCCAAATTTCTCTACCTTTTTTTCACAGCTAAGCGTCAGGCTCCCATAATAATATATCACCATCTTTATGTTCGACGAGACAAAACCCCAGCGTCCAAAAGTCAGCTGTTATTAGTTGATGAATAAAAGCGCATCCCACATAAGTGTGTTCGGTTGGCAATGGGAGATGACCTGTTTTCACTCGCATGCAATCACACTCGATTGTGATGCAAATCGGGCCTAAATTGCGAGCTGAAACCGCGACGATGTTTCCAGCCAGCTAAAACAATCATTTTATCTCGTTTTTAGTGCAGGCAGCTAGGGATAATCAAAAATTGATAGTGACTGAATGTATACCAAAACTATTTTATACAACGCTCTCGTGCGCAGCCATCTCGAATACGCTAGTGCTGTATGGTCCCCACAGTACGCTATCCATTCTCAACGCATCGAAAGCATACAGCGAGCCTACACCAGGCACCTGGCGTTTTCTTGCAGCAATTTCTCTCATAGGAACCCTTACGAGCAAAGGTTGTCAAAATTCAAAATGACTACTCTTCGCGACCGTAGACGCATGCTTGACTTATGTTTTCTTCATAAATTGATAAATAATAAGGTGCAGTGCAGTAATCTTTTGGAAAATATATCGCTTGCCATCCCCCATTCATATCCTAATAGGTACAAAATAACCAAAATTTTTAACACTCCATTTTCCAGAACGAATTTAGGTCTCCAATCCCCCTTACGCAGAATTCTTGATCAATACAATTACACACAAATCCGCGATCCAGACATTGACATTTTTCACAACTCATTCAGTAGTTTTAAATGCAGTTTGCAAAGACTGACTAAATAAGGTTACGTATCCAAATGTCTAAAATTAAAAAACCTAACGTTAAATAAACTAAGTTCAAAATACCTAAAATTAAAATACCTAATGGTTGTTTGACTTACAGTTAAAATACCGAAAGTTTAAATTGTCAAATGGATATAATACTGAAGTTCAAAAGGATAAAACTTGAAATACCTATGTATTATATTATATTATTATTTACCTATACTAAACGGAAGGTGATCCACTATTTCAAACAAATATCGCACAAGTGGTGCATTACTTTAGGTATTTTGACCATTTCTTATTAAAAATGTTGGTATATTAAAATTAGGTGATATAACTATAAACATTTTAAATTTTAGGTATTTAGTCCAATCGGTATTGTAATTTCGTGGGTATGTATTATTTTATTAGGTATATTAAAACATAAGGTATTTTGATTTTAGGTATTTTGAACTTAGGTTATTTAACATTAGGTTTTTTAATTTTAGACATTAAGATACGTAACCCAAAAAGTACATAGTTCTAAATAATTTGTTAACTTATTACATTAGATATTATATAAGTAGTTGTTTAATTAAGTACTTACGCCATTTATAGTAAATGTTATGTACACCATAAGTGTCATATATATATATATATATATATATATATATATGTCGGAGGAAGTCATAATTACAGAAGTTTCATAGCGACATCTATCGGAGGCCAGACGTAACATTAGCAATATGAACATGGCAACACTACTACTGCGTCGTGATTGGTCAATTGAAATGGAGCATTGTGATTGGTTCGTCGATAGTGGGGGAAATCTATGAAGCTAACGAACGCAAGACATCAAACAGGGCAGTGATTCTACATTGTTCCTGCGCCGGAGTCGGTCGACACCTAAGACAGATGGTCATTAGCCAGTAAAGTAGTGAAGACGCTGGGAGACGGAGCCTTGGTCGGAGCAGTCCAAGGGTTGGGCTGGTGCACCGCTGCATTTGGTATTGTCTGTACAATTTGATAATAGCGAGGTATGAGGACAGTTATGACTTGTAGGGTTAAGACAGGCGTGATGTAATGAGTACAGAGATTACTGAGCGCAACCCGAGCTTAGGTCAGAGCCATAGAGCGGCGAGACCATGGGATGGTGGTGGGTCTGTCCTCAGGAGGGTGGGTGGGCCGCCGGTCTCATCCCACAATCTATCTTGAGAGTACCTACCCGCTGATGTTATTAGAATAGCTAGTAGACTGTTATTCTGTTAGTGTAATTACGTAATTGTCTGTTAATCTACTTTGTGACCTTATTTTAATAAAGTGACTATGTACCTTCTTGTGTAACCAGTTTAATTACTACCTACTACCCTGCCCAGAGTAGATACGCCCACATAGATACCGTATCGGCAATCCTGAATACTTCTGATGCACGGGAGACCCCTGAGTATAATTAACAATGACTGATGTAGTATAACGAGCTAGGGGCCCTCCTCCGTCATCAGAAGTGGGATTAGGGACACTATTCTGGGCCGAAAAACTGCTCGTAAATTATGATAAAAACAGTGTACTTTAAATTTCTTTATTTGTGTGTTTTCGGTAAACTCTGCTTCATATTTCGAATCACATTCACTACGGGCTGAGGTGCAACAAGTTTGACTACGGATTCATCTGGAGCAGCGAGAGCAGCGCTGTGACACAGCAGCTTTAGAGAGGCCGCGCGCGCCAGCGCAGCGATAAGCATGGCTTTGTCTCCAGCCGTCGCGATGGGACTTTTACATCGGAGTCCAGCAGTACAGTTGAAATCCGGTGAGTCGTGTCCTTTTTGTTTTGTTAAGACCTACTTATAGGCGATCGTTATGTTTTAAAATCACTTACTGGCAATAGAACCATACGATGAGAGTAGATTTTGATGACATTTGAAATTATTTGTTTGAATCTTTACAATGAGACATGCTTTCTTATTTCTTGTTGTATGTCAGGTAGGCCGAGTAATAATGAAAATTGAACAATTGTTTAGAACGAACGAGTTTGTAGGTCGATGCACAAAATCTTAACCACTTATTTTAAATTTACGAGTAGGTACCTGCAAAATTGATGATTACGCCAAATAGCGTGACACTGTTATTTATTTTTGTAGACGCGGGTATAACTTGAAATTAGTCTTCTTAGCTATTTAAGACACATAGTTCCAATTATTCTAGACTTTGGTAATGAAATGAAGTAGAAAAACGTATGTAGGTCAAGTGTGAAAAAAAAATCGTGTGATTAGCGCGAGCACAGTTCTTCGACTAAAAATCGGTTTAGCAGATAGGTCGCAATAGCTTAAACGTGAAATAACAATAACGTAATTAGTAAGTCAGGGTTGACTTAAAGAAAAGTTTTTCTGAATTAAATTGAAGTAGCATTCAGTACTATTTACTCGAAATTAGTGAAATATTTAGTTGAACCCCAGTTCAACTCCAGTTTTGAAGTATTGCTTTTCGAACAGAGTTAAATTGAGATTATGAATCATGAAAGATGAAAAGGGTGGATCCGAAGTTTAAGGGACCGTTTAAGGTGGTAGAAGACTGATTAGGATGCCAGAGGCAGCAGAGATCATTGAAGAGACCGATAGCATAGATGAAAGCTCGTTGCCAGATGTAGAGTGCTAAATTGTGTTGTTTTGACCGTACTAGAGTTGAGTCGTAGCCGTAGCTCGATAGAAATCGGTATCTACCCTGGGTAGTCCGTGAGTAGGCGGTATTGCGTTCAGCTCTGGCGGAGGTCGGGTTTCTGGAGGAAACCGTAGGGTCTGGAGAACCCGGCGATCACAGGTGGTGATGCGCGTATTGGTGTGTGTTCTGTTTCTTGGTGACTTTGAGCTAGTGTTTAAAGTTCTCTCATTGATACGGTTCAGTGATCTCTGACGTCTCAATTTGTTATTGATTTCTGTGTATTTACATTGTGAACCTGAAGTTAGTATGTTTGGTTAATAATCATGTGAGGATAGTAAAGTGAAGAGATATTAAGTCCCAATAATTTGATTAGAGATGTATTACGACAAAATGTTTAGTTTCCTTATTGAATAACAGAGATTGAAATCTTAATATTTCCCATAAGATAAGAATGTCTGGACGGAAGATACTGTTTGAGTATTTTGTTTCAGAATAACACACGAGGACGCGTGTCACGCAGGATGGCCGTGTCGGAGGAAGTCATAATTACAGAAGTTTCATAGCGACATCTATCGGAGGCCAGACGTAACATTAGCAATATGAACATGGCAACACTACTACTGCGTCGTGATTGGTCAATTGAAATGGAGCATTGTGATTGGTTCGTCGATAGTGGGGGAAATCTATGAAGCTAACGAACGCAAGACATCAAACAGGGCAGTGATTCTACATTGTTCCTGCGTCGGAGTCGGTCGACACCTAAGACAGATGGTCATTAGCCAGTAAAGTAGTGAAGACGCTGGGAGACGGAACCTTGGTCGGAGCAGTCCAAGGGTTGGGCTGGTGCACCGCTGCATTTGGTATTGTCTGTACAATTTGATAATAGCGAGGTATGAGGACAGTTAAGACTTGTAGGGTTAAGACAGGCGTGATGTAATGAGTACAGAGATTACTGAGCGCAACCCGAGCTTAGGTCAGAGCCATAGAGCGGCGAGACCATGGGATGGTGGTGGGTCTGTCCTCAGGAGGGTGGGTGGGCCGCCGGTCTCATCCCACAATCTATCTTGAGAGTACCTACCCGCTGATGTTATTAGAATAGCTAGTAGACTGTTATTCTGTTAGTGTAATTACGTAATTGTCTGTTAATCTACTTTGTGACCTTATTTTAATAAAGTGACTATGTACCTTCTTGTGTAACCAGTTTAATTACTACCTACTACCCTGCCCAGAGTAGATACGCCCACATAGATACCGTATCGGCAATCCTGAATACTTCTGATGCACGGGAGACCCCTGAGTATAATTAACAATGACTGATGTAGTATAACGAGCTAGGGGCCCTCCTCCGTCATATATATATATATATATATATTATATATATATATATATATATCAGTTATATTACTAATTAACCTATTATTTTGAAAATGTGAAAATATATATGATGTGGTTGTGCTATAATAAATAAATAAATATACCGCCTGATTTTTTATGCCGTCCAGAAAAAAAATGACATAGGATTCATTTGGCATGTTTACTTCTAAATATTTTTTTACAAATCTCGTGTAGGTAATAACATTAAACGACATATACTGCCGGATCTTTACACATGTCTCAGAATTAATCATTTGACCTGTGGGTTTCCTTACGATGTTTCCCTTTGCTGTAGATATACTGATAAATATGTACGTAAGGTTTTGAAAACCTCATTGATACCTGCCTTGGCCAGAATTCAGAACAGAGTCTCACAAATGAGATGCTCTTTAACCGTAGGTCTATCTGCAACCGTTTCGGAAAATACGTACTGTTTACAAGAGTACATACGTACATACAGCACACGTACCTACATATATATTTTCCCGACCGGTTAGACAGAGAGAATAAATAGTACCCGGCGCATCTTTTGCGCTTCATCCACATCAATCAGTTGGCCCGTCGGTTTCGGGTACCCTTTATGTGGCTTTTATTCAGTATCTGAGAGCAGTGATAGCCCGGACGGTTAAAGAGCCGGCCGAAAATCAGTGAGGCTCGGGTTCGAATCCTGGCATGTACCAATGAGTTTTTCAAAAACTTACGTACATTATTATTATTAGCTCGGCGGTGAAGGAAAACATCGTGAGGAAACCCGCAGGTCTCAGAATTAATTCTGAAACATGTGTAAACAGACCCGGTCCGGCGATGGGCTCACCACCTATCACGTTTAGGGGTCCAATATATCTCGTGAAATATGGGTATATCCAGTAATGGAATACCTCTGCCTACCCCCTCGGGGATAAAAGGCGTGAGATTATATTATTATTATTATTCAGTATCTGATGTTTACCAGCATATTATTATTATTAATCAGTATCCAGGTGTTCTCCACTCAAGCTTTCTCATAGCAGGATATATAATATTCCAGCTTATTTTCAAATTAAGTAACATTTAGTAAGACTATAAATTATATTTTCCGGAAATTGTTACACCTGCCTCAGAACTAACTCTGGGGCGTCCGGGTTTAATTATGTACGTAAGATTTTGGAAAACTCATTAGTGTAGAGAATGAATATTAATGAGTTTTCAAAATCACCAGGAATTGAACCGGTACATCATTAGAGGCTAACTACTTACTACTAGTACGACTGCTCACATGCTTAAATTAACTACCTACTCCATTCTAACCAAAGTACAAAGGTGATGTCCAGAAAAGCTATAGAGGGTGGTATAATAATAAATGAAAAATACTATAAAGATCTGAGTTAGTAGAGCGGTATGAAGATATGATTTTAAACAAATATGTCCTACAAAACACCCCCCAGAATGCCCCCCACGCCCCCTCCTCATTTGTAAAATTCTTCAAAGTACAAAAATATGCTTGCAACATTATCTAAATACTGGTAACCCATCCAACATATATTTTTGTACATGAAATCAAAAAAGCTTGAATCCAGAGTCGTAAAAAGAAATATTTAAAAGAAATAAATATTTTTTTGCACGAAAGTAGCGATTGATGTGCTACGTAAAAGAGATAGCGCTCTACTGTCTTTCTCACTCTTATCTGTCATAGCTTTTATGCGGAAGTGAAATAAAACACAGATATTTTTATTATGTTGTCGGTCTGCCACTCTGCCAATGTCAATTTGACATTTCATCTGCATGGAGCACAGAACACTATAACTCCTCACAACGAAACGAACAGACCACTATATATTCGACTAACAAAAAAATAATTTAATAATTTAGGAATACTAAATAATCACACAAATTCGGTTAGCCTAACTAAACACGTAACTAAATAATTATTTTAAATCATTTTGGGTCCATAGACCAAAAGGGTGACGTTCGTTTCTCAGTGACCTAAACCCTCATATAATACAAAATTTTTCAAACATAGGGTGCCATTTTAAAATATTTCATTATGTTATCTAATAGCCCAGTAAAATAGCTTTACAATGATATATATATGGTTCTGGTAATAAAATACGAGGAATAAAATACCACTAATATTCTTCTCTTTTGCCACGTTACGCTATTGCGGAAACCACATCGAATCTCCGCCGGCAAGCTATCCTACTAATATTATAAACGCGAAAGTTTGTTTGGATGGATGTCTGGATGTATGGATGTCTGGATGGATGTTTGTTTATCTTTCACGTAAAAACTACTGAACGGATTTTGATGAAACTTTACAGTTATACAGGTGACTTTTTTTACCGTCTGGAAAAAAATGTGGTGTGATAGGTAAGTGTAATAGATTTATTTGGCAATGTTAGTTAAAAAAAATTTTTTTTTCTCAAAAAATATTTTTCTCTCTTAAACTAATATACATTACTCAATTGTGGTCAATAATACACACTGAGGTATTCGAAATAGTATTTTATAAAGAAACAGGCTCGTAGCTTCCATTTATGCGCAATCTACCTACAACCGCCAGCTGCGCGTAGTACTGTGCGTAGTTTTCTAGATTTTGTAAATTGCACTAAACATGACTATATTTAACAATTAATCTCATGTGTAACTTCGGCTCTAGATACCTTATACGTCATATTTTTTTCCAGACGGTAAAAAAAATCATCCAGTATAGCTTATACATGAGAATAACACATAGGCTACATTTTATCCCCGTATTCCCACGGGAACGGGAACTACGCGGGTGAAACCGCGGGGTGCTGCTAGTTTTAATATAAAGCTTCAGCGAGCAATTTGATTAGATAATAAATTTCACGAATTACTGGTGTCCAATCGCCAATTCCGATTAAATATTCCCAATTCCGTCCGATAAACAAAGCGAGGTAGCAAAGCACGGGCCACCTCGTTAAGGCAAACTTAGCCCAACTTCAGGCAAGTTAAGCCGAGGTTATCTCGCCTTCACGAACAATTTAATAATGGAATAACCCGCTGAATTATTTGAATTTTCATTTCGTTTCTCTCCTTCTCGCAAGATGTGTATCTTTCTTTCCTTTGTTTCGGCCGTTGGTCCTCACGGCTGCCATCTATTATGAATTAAGATTTCGCCAGTGGTTTTGTTCCGCTTTTGTAGGGAGTGCTAGAGTCAACATCGTAAATCTCTGCTCTTGAATTCGCCCCAGTTTCTTTGAATGCTCGGACATAATCCGGGATGCTTGAAGAGAAGTCGGGGGTCAGCGCTTGAATAGCAAAAGTTCTGGAGTGGACAGGGGTACGTAATCTCCCTCTTAGCGTGCTGTCGAAATCTGCGGGGAGATCCGGCTAAAATATTCTTATGAAAATATTAGAAATAAGCTGACGTGACACGGTTTTAGTAAGAAATAATGAATGGTGGTGGCAGCTTTCAAGTTTTTTAGGGTTCTGCACCTCATTATGTATAACACGGAACCTTTAGAGCATCACTTTATTTGTCTGTGCATGTGACAAGACCATACCAAACTGCTTACAGTTATAGGTACATCTTTTACCAATCTATTTCGAGGATCAAAAATTGTGACCGGTCTTCTATTTTGTCAAAATCTGCTTGATGTGTCAAGGTTTATCTATAGCATTATACTTTTGTAAACGATCGAGTTTTTAGTTTTACCGTTACTGACTGACTAAATAGGTATATTAAGTACTTCCCGGCGAGTAACAACCGTGACATTTGTCACAAAGAGGTCTCTGCGCAAATAGAAAACGTTCGTCGGTACGTGCTCTCACACTTTTTTTTTGTAATAAATCCATAAATAAATATAAATATTTCTATAAATAGTTATATGTTCATAGAGAGAAACATATCCTGTGGAATACTAATAAAAACTCTCAAAGTATCTCCACAACAGGTAAGACTCTAGAACCTAGAACACATAATTTTTATTCCGCACACACCGCTACCGCCACACAACGTTGCCAGTAAATACGGCGGCTGTCTCGCTCGCGCTTCGACTCGTAACCCCTCGGGCGCCCGGAGTGACAACGCGGCAATTACATTTCGTTCCGAGCGCGTTGAGACCCGCACTACTCGTACGAGACTTACCAGCTACCGGGTGACAGATTTTACATAAATTGCCGTATATGCGAAGTATTCATGGATTTTGTCGTTAGTTTGTAAAGGGCTATGTTTATGCGTTAATCTGCGAAATATTCATTTGTTTTATGTCGGTTTTCGTTTATCAGATCCCATCAATTAGGTCAGAAACCATATCTTTAAGTCGTCTAACCACGACCAATGGTGTTAAATTTAAGTTTTGCAATAAAGTCGATAGGTCTGTAGGAAAAAAAATACTTTTTAAAAATTGGGCTTTTGAAATTAATGTCAAATTGGTAATTTTTGTGGTTAAAATTACATATTTTTATTTTTTTGTTATTGATGACGTATTTCCATGCCTTTATCATGTATAGAAAAAACAATTGAAGTTTGATGATCGCTTTACCTTACTAAGATAAATATTTAGTGTAGCATCCCCTTAAATTAACCTCAAAAAACATTTTGCACATAGAAAAACATTCTATGTGCTATGAATTCTATAAAAGTCGTAAAAGGATCATATGTACTGGCTCAGCGACTCAACAACAGCGAACAAAAATCTCTCTATTCACAGCGCTCTGTACTTGTGCTGCTGCAAGCATCATAAATTTTAATACATAATAAATCGCCTTACAGCGACAATTAAAGAAGAAGCAACGCTAATGCAACGCGACAACTCGTTGATAACTAGAATTAATCCCCTCGACATTCCGTTTGAATGTCATTACATTACAGTTGCAGTCGAAGCGGCTGCGGTGCGCCGCGCGCTGCGCTCTACTTGAAGTTTGCAAATCAATGCGAAGCAAAGATATTGGAGAGTTTTAGAGGACTTCAAGCTTACGCTGTGGTTCTATTTCAATTCCTATGCGTACTGAAGTACATTTAAATGCTACTAGCGTAGTTCATATAGACGGATTGCTGTAAAAGGCATTACAAATATTAGAAGACGGATCAAATCATATTATCACTCAGAAGTAGAGGAAATGTATTACATATGCCTGTTATCAAAATCTGTTTGTGGAAAAAGTGAATGAGAGAGACACGATACACATTAAACACGATACACGGTATTAAAGCACCAAGTATCGCAGAATCCTTGATGGTGCTACCAACAATTCGCTGCTGTATGAGGCACAAACAATGATTCGTTTTAAACCACTTAAAGATTATATATATTTTCCGAGATATAAAGTAGCACCGTGTCACTTCTCCAGCCTCCATTTGTTGCTGTTTAAAAGTATATCAGTAATCAACACAAATACATTCACATACATAACATTTTATTGTACAGGATGATCATGTCATGGTACTTGAACTATATAAGCCAAAATTTATACACTGTCAGCTGTTAATGTTCTCACACATCTCTAAGAAAAGGCCAACGATAAAATACGACAAGGTCCGAAGTACTCCTCAGCCGAGAGACGAGCCAGCAGACCAGAACCAATAAAAGCTAATACGGAGCCCCTATCTGCGACACAGGCCCTCAAGACAAAAACTGCGCTATTTAAGTAGCGGCCGAAGAAACCGACCGGGTTCGTGATAAGCATCCATTTCGTCGGGTCCTTCCTTAGGAATTTATTACGTCGTTGGTCGTATTGGGCGGAGTAGTCACCGTACACTGAACGTTTGGTTTTTGAGAATTTGTAGTCTTCAAAAAGACAATCAATTGCAAAAGGCATAAAACTATTGTTTTATAGTTAAAATTCTTCAAAAATGACAGTAACGTTGAACCTACATCGAAAAGTTAACTTCTAATTTTTATGTTTAGTTTTGGGTAATTCTTTTTTAAAGTGGAGTAAATGAATAAGTAGTATTTCTCTTTCGAATATGTAATTTAGGAGCTACTCATTTATTTGTAATACACATCTGCATCTGCATCATCACCAACAACCTGTTTTAATTTGCTGCTCTTTCTCTCACTCTTTCACACCAAAATGCTGCAAAGATAGTACAATTCCACTATTCAAACAACTTCACTGTCCGCAGTCCCTACATCTAGGATCGAGGGTCCCCGCGGGACAGCCCTCCCCCCTTTATGGCCCCCCTTTAAAACTACCCAATGACACTCGCGATGCGACGGTCGATCGCCTGCCAATACACGCCGGTACACGTACAGAGGTCACTGGAGATGCGACTCGGCGACACTGTAATGTGTATCGTGTACATAATTCGATCGTTGTTTTGAATGGACTCTGTATTCAGGAGTGGTAAAGGGCGTCGTTCTTTTGATTCCAGCTCAGTTGGTTGCACACTGGCTTAAGTCAAAACTAGTCAAATCAAAAGGATTTTATTACCCGACTATAGTGTGCCTAGCGGCGTTGCCTCATTTTTATTTCAGCTCGGCAGTGTAAATTTTCAAACAAAGTGACAATTACTTCCAAATATCCCTTTTTGTGCTCACTTTCGTTATTAAATGAACATTTATGCTAAACTAGCGGCCCGCCCCGGCTTCGCACGGGTGGATATTTATTTTTTCAACATTTTGGGATGCACAAACAAATTTCTCCTAGCAACCCATAGTAAATTATCAAAAAAAAATAGACTTTGTATGGAGACTTTTAAAGAATATTTGTGCCAAGTTTCAAGTTGATAGACGCAAAAAACCCCTCTTCTATATACCAACTTCAACCCCTTATTTCACCCTTTTAGGGAATGATTTTAAAATAATACAAAAATACGTTTCTCATTATTTATTTTTAAGAGTATTTGTGATAAGTTTCAAGTTGATAGACGTAAAAAAACCACAACGTTTCCATACAATCTCCAACCCCGTTTCACCCGTGAGTTTTGAAAAATCGAGATATACCTACTTGTCTTGTTGTTTGTTTTGAGGAGTATTTTTACAAAATTTCGAATTGATACATCCAAAAATGAAGGTATTCATGCAAACTTCAACCCCCAAGGGGATGAAACCCCTTGGAGGATGGTTTTCGATAAATCCTAGAGGGGATGAAACCCCTTGGAGGATGGTTTTCGATAAATCCTAGAACTAATATATCAAGTTTATTTTCAAGAATATTTGTGAAAAGTTTAAAGTTGATACACGCAGAAATCACACTATCCCATACAAACTTTATCCCCCTCTTTCACCCCTTTAAGAGATGATTTTCAAAAAATCCAAAAACACGTGTCACATCATTTATTTCTAAAAGTATATGTGCCCAGTTTCAAGTTGATAAGACGTAAAAAACAACACGTCTCCATACAAACTCCAAATGCTACTTTGCCCCCTTTAGGGGTAGATTTTCGAAAATTTCTAAAACACGGGTCTCATGATTTATTTTTAAGAGTATTTGTGCCAAGTTTGAAGTTGATAGACGTAAAAATCAAACACGTCTCCATACAAACTCCAACCCCCTGCTTCACCCCCTTAAGGGGAGATTTTCGAAAAATCCAGAAATATGTATCTTGTTATTTGTTTTGAGGAGTATTTTTACAAAGTTTCCAATCGATACACCCAAAAATGAAGGTTTTCCATACAAACTTCAACCCCCACTTTCACCCCCTTAGGGGGTGATTTTCGAAAATTCCTTAAACACGGGTCTCATGATTTATTTTTAAAAGTATTTGTTCCAAGTTTGAAGTTGATAGACGTAAAAATCAAACACGTCTCCATACAAACTCCAACCCCCTGTTTCACCCCCTTAAGGGGTGATTTTCGAAAAATCCAGAAATACGTATCTTGTTATTTGTTTTGAGGAGTATTTTTACAGTTTCGAATCGATACACCCAAAAATGAAGGTTTTCCATACAAACTTCAACCCCCACTTTCACCCCCTTGGAGGAAGATTTTTGAAAAATCCTAGAACTAATATCTCATAGTTTGTTTTCAGAAGCATTTGTACCAAGTTTCAAGTTGATGGACGCAAAAAATAAACTTCTTCGTATCAACTTCAACCCCTACTTTCATCCGTTTAGGGGATGATTTTCGAAAAATCCAAAAATATGTGTCTCATAATTGATTTTTAAGAGTATTTATGTAAAGTTTGAAGTTGATAGACGTAAAAAACAACACGTCTCCATACAAACTCCACTCCCCTGTTTCACCCCCTTAGGGGATGGTTTTTGAAAAATCCGGAAATATGTGTCTTGTTGTTTGTTTTGAGGAGTATTTTTACAAAGTTTCATATTAATACACCCAAAAATGAAGGTTTTCCATACAAACTTCATCCCCTATTTTCACCCCCTTGGAGGATGATTTTCAAAAAATCCTAGAACTAATATTTCATAGTGTGTTTTGAAGAGTATTTGTGCCAAGTTTAAAGTTGATACACGCAGAAATCAAACTATCCCATACAAACTTCAACCCCCTCTTTCACCCCCTTAAGGGTTGAATTTCGTAAAATCCTTTCTTAGCGAGCATCTACACTATAAACATAACCTACACACAAAATTTCATGTTTCTATGTTCAGCGGTTTGGGCTGGGCGTTGATTTTTAGATTTAGCTTCTCCTTTTATTTATATAGATTACATTCTTCCTGACCCAGCAGTTTCAGCTCTGTATTCATCTATCAGTCAGACAGACTTATTGAAAGTCGTGAGACTTATTGAAAGAGTTGGAATGTCTTTCAATAAGTGTATTTAAAAGACCCTTGTTAGAAATGATATCCAAATAAAGGATGCCTTGCGCCATATGTCTATGTACGAGTATCTACCTTTACCTACTTGCTATTATGTGTGTGGGTAACCTTTAAAAACCATTTGTCAACCATCAACTTACGTGTTTCATTATACCCCTACATTAAACAAAAAACATTTATATTCCAATCTTGCTCATGTTGTTGTAACAAGAGACTATCAATCAGTGAGTTATTTAGATTACATGTAATTCAATTCTAGTTTATAATTAGGAACATTTCACAGAAATGTTAGAACCCTGATAATGGTTACGTGAAGTTTAAATCTAGTTTCGTTTTAACCCAAACATGGTAATTGGATCGACCGCGTGCCAGTATCACAGACACATTCTCCAAGTTTATCTCTGTGGCAAGTGACCCGGTCCAAATAACCGTGACAAAATATTCGCGGGTGTCGCTAATCTTGTTACGCCGAGCTTTGATGACGTAATCGAGTTGGGTCCGTTTAATTAATTTCATATCATTTCCTGGGCAGTGAAAATTAGTTTATGGAGTTATACGATCGCAAAACTTATTCTGTTATTTTCCGAATTACGTTTATTGAAATTTTAGTGTAGTTTGATTGACAGAGCTCTACTGGACAGATGCATTCTACCGTGAAATGGAAGATATTGGTCCTATATCATATTCACCGTGATTGTCAGTATTCAGATGTATGTATACTCGCATATATCCTCCAAGGAGTTTAATAAATTTTACTTTATAAGGATCTTATGATGTAACGCAATCTTATAATTAGTAAAATCATGATTGGTACCGATTAGACAGTTGGAGTAGCTTGAAGTAATGAAGTGGCGCACAAATTACGTCAATATCACAACACATCACCAACATATCATATTTATACATTGTACAACAAGCGAAAATACATCACTATTGACGCCTCATTTACATATGTCGAATCAGTAATCTGGTCGTGATTTATTTTTTACTATTTATTACTATAGTTTATTTATTTATTACTATAATTATGCGCATTGCCAAACTTCACGCCACTTAGGGGCACCTACGTAGATAATATCATTTGAATATGCACAAACAAATTGTCACGCGCCAGTCACGTTAATGAAACACATCGTAACGACACGCGCGCGAGCCAGCGTCGTAAACTGAATACCTTTCGCAGTGGAGGGTTAAAATCACCCTACGTGTTGCTTCCACTATAAAAACTGATTTCATTTGCGCTCCTCATTACACCTAAGGTAAACGCAGCTATTAACGACCCATCGAAAATCTGCAGGTATTGCCGACCCATTCTGCTTATTCTTATTTTTATCGGTTTGGAACGATTTGAGTCACAAGAGAGTATAATATACACACATGTTTTCATGTTTCCTAATTAATTTACTGGTGTTAGTGTATGTAGGTACACGGGAATGTAACCAAATACGTTAGTTTCTGTGAACGTAGCGAGTGCGCCGATCGTGTCATACTAACCCTTACTTCCTCAGGTAAGTACTCAAATTTGTTGCTTAAGATATTTTTTATATAAATATTTACGTTAAGTTTATTCTGAATAACTCAACATATTCCTTTATTTGTATATTCTACATTTCGCAACTAGATTATTATGTTTTAAGGGATTTTAAAAAGTATTTTTGAAATTAAAATAGAACGGCAATAGCTGCAGTGCATTTTAGTAGTGCAGTCATTACCGACCCATGGATCGGCAATGGCTGAGAGGTTATTCTTTATTTTTTCCCTTTTTCGTTAATGCTTATAATAATTAAACAAGTTTTTATAACACCATTTCCATCTTAAGTATTCTAAAATTATAATCATCTATTAGCGACCTACACCATGTTATATTATAAACTTGTTTTTCCGCGATAAACTGCCACGCATTATTAAACATTTAGACGTGGGATATGAAAGAAACTAATTAGAGTTTTCTTCGTATTTAAATGAAAATGGTGTATTTTTTTATAGTTTAGGACTAAATCAATAAATTATTGTATTGAAACGGATGGGGAAATATATTACAATTAATATCGATTATTTTTCGTGGCTCGGTAAAAGATTTGTTTATGTTTTTATTTAACACTAATTGCCGATCCATATGAATCGCTAATTGCAACAAAGAGAAGCTATCACCGATTCTATACCGATTAATTGGTATTTTTGGATTAACGGTATGTAATGTCTAAAAGTAAAGCTACTAATTTATTTCAATATAATGATTTGATTCAATGAGTTAGGTTAGGTTTAATTTCATTTAATGTCATTTTCATTTCATATCCATAAAAAAATCTACTGAAGACTTGGCTGTATGTATAGTTCCCCTTGCCTACCCAGAATGGGGGAAGAAAACAAAAAAAACCTCTGCTTTTAATCTTTTACGGTTGGCGCGATTTTCCAAAAATGTTAGTTGAGTTTATTGTATTTTTATTAATTTATTAAATTACCTAATTTTTTTCGCAACTGTATTAAAAATAGTTATTAAGTACACGTGCGGAACCGTCATTGCAACTTGTTCCGACAGTCAACCCTACCTTCGGCTGCGCTAAACTTGGGAAGTTCGAAAAAAAATTATAGGCTTTTTGGGAAATAAAACAAAAGTTATTTTGAAATAAAATTGTCTAATTATTTTTACTCAAAGGAGCAAACCATGATTCATGTGTGTAGAAGCACCAGCCGCTATCCCAACTTGAAAAACTCTGTGCTGAAAATAAAACAGTGTGTTTTTATTTTAATAACATCTACACATTTACAAAATTATCTCTGAATTTTGATAGTGAATATTTATGTTTCAGGTGATTCAGTTATCCCCTATGTCCAACACAATTGACACTAAGACCAATTCCCTTCAACGGCACTACATGGAACTGCATTGTGAAGTAACAGCATTGACATTGTTTTAAGAAGTAATTACTATTAAGCAGGCTAATCAATTAGAAAGAAAGGCTATGGTAACTATGGTTTGCACTAGCTGGCCAAGCAGCAGGTTTCTGGGGGCGCAAGATAACAATACATGACCTATGTTCTCACTTTGATTTTATGAATGTTATTCTATTTACCATTTCTATTAAAGTCTATTTTCTGATATTACTAAAATTTCATTTGTGTCCACCGAGAAATCAATACCTTTATTTTTATTGAGGTCCAAATGTGAAAACAATCTTTTAAAGAATCCACAAGCATTCCGAGGTTCACTGCGATTAGTTGGAAAGCAAGGGCACTAGAAGAAGAAATCTGCTTATCAATGAATTTCATGTTGGTTCTATTCCTTTTTTTTCACCCCTTACATGGTAGGCAAAGGCATTACGCCATGCAGCCTCGTCATTAGTTAATGATATCCTTGAGTAAATGGCTCTGCTTCAGAGTCCATGCACAAAAATACAGTGTCTTCAACACTTTCTACATCCCTAACTTGGTTATCAATAGTAAAATAATAGCACTTTTACTGATGACTTCATTGTGACTTCTTGAGGCAATCCAAAAATGTCCATATCTCGCATTTTATCGAATTTCCCATTCACTGCACACTTTTACGGAGACTTGCCACAATATAAACTATCACTATTATGATGAGTGAAAACCCGAAATACACAGCAAAATGAAAATTACTTATACAAAAAACATGACGTCCTCTTTCGGATTCCCGCCAAAAAGTTTAAAGTCAAGTTTATCTCCATTTTCAGATTATTTTAGTAACTATAATTATTGTAATGAATCAAGTACAAAAATGAGAAGCAAATAAAAGTAAACGGGACATTTCGAAACGGGATATCTTGGGAAAGGGATATTTCGCTCAAATTAATAATTATTTTGAGAATCGAACGTGTAGGTAGGTATTCTGTGAAAAAAGTATGCTTTATTTACTTACGGTCGGTGTTAGATTCATAAAAATCGGTAATAGCTTCAAAGCGTTTCGGGTGGGTCGGTGATAGAAACAATTGACTTCAACAATCCTTTGATTATTTTTTCAATGAAAACATGATATTTTTAAACAAGTGAAAATATAAATATAAAATATACAATCTATATTCAAATATAAAATAAAAAAATCTGGTGTGTTTGCAACCACTACCCTTAATTCTAATAATCAATTTCAAAACTTGCTTAAGGGGGTCGGTAATAGCTGCGTTTACCTTAATACTTGTAAATGGTTATTATTTAATTATCGAATTGTGATTCTCATCACGTTTCTGGTTTAATAAATAATTTTGTTTACACAACGATCCGAGTTTGGAAATGTTGTTTGTGAATAAACTAGTAACGTTATTTATTCAGTGTTGACATACATAGGTTATAATTATCTTGCACTTTTACCATTATTTACGGTATTTACCCACAATTTATTCTTTACACATAGGTACATATTATGTCAATTGAAGTAGCTATTGATGCTGATTCTGCTTTACAGAGACTAAACTTATTTAAGTTTACTCCTGTACATTTTTTTCTACTAGAAAAGAAATGAGACGAGAGATATTAAGTACTGTTCTGACTGTGACTGGATCAAATTCGGTGGGTTATCTTTTTTCCCTTTTCTTTTCTTGAGGTAAGACAGGACAGGACTAAACCAAAATAAGTTTAGTCAGGGTAAGTCAGAATCGCTGCCATTGTTAACAAGTTCCTTTTAAAAAAAAGATAGAAAGTTTTCTTCTTCATAAGTTATGAGTTAATATTTAATATAATCTATTCTTATCTTGGCACCATAAGAATAAAAAAGTGAAATGGAGCCGTGTGCCGTAGGGTCATAATTATTAAAGGTCAAGAAAAATGCGGGTGATATACTTTGACGCGCACCACGACCACACCACGCAATTTAAACAGGTTAATTTATTTCTGTGACAGAATAAGGGTTAATAGGACGTGTACATTTTTGTTAGCGACGCCGCTTTGGAATGGGTTAGGTGCAGAATAGAAAGAAAAAATAGGGTAGGTATTACTATGTAGAGCAGTGATAGCCCGGACAGTTAAAGAGCCGGCCGAAAATCAGTGAGGCTCGGGTTCGAATCCTGGCATGTACCAATGAGTTTTTCAAAAACTTACGTACATATTTATCACTAGCTCGACGGTGAAGAAAAACATCGTGAGGAAACCCGCAGGTCTCAGAATTAATTCTGAGACATGTGTAAACAGACCCGGTCCGGCGATGGGCTCAGCACCTATCACGTTTAGGGGTCCAATATATCTCGTGAAATGTGGGTATATCCAGTAATGGAATACCTCTGCCTACCCCCTCGGGATTGAAAGGCGTGAGATTTTTTATTAAGCTATTGCATAGCTTCTATCGAGGGCCTTGAGCGCGGGGACCGAATCCAGAAATTCCGTAACGAAAAAAAACCTCACGCTCCCCACTCCGACGGGCACGGAGGTGTGGCTTGAAGGCCGTGCATTGTCTAACGTCGTTTCTTTTCGGCAGTCTTGTTGATACAAAATGCTATGCAATAGCTTTACCGCGGCAGTCCCCGAGTGGCACACGTCTTTTTTTTTTATTACTGTAATGTGTCGAAAGTATTCGTTCGAATTTCCCCATAATCAGACAGATAGAGTTAGTATTGTATAATATTTTAGTATGTATATAGTATAAAGTATGACATAATATTATTTGCAGGGATCTTGTTTTTAATCCATTCCCGTGGGAACTAAAAAATATATTACGTCGTGCCAACGTTGTAAAAGCTACTGACATTCCAAAGACTAAACAGTCATTAGGTGCTAGAGGAAATTCGATCCATTTTCGGTAATAATATCGGTACATAAACTTTCATTTCCTAGAACTTCCGTCCAAATTATCGTAGCGAAATCAGATTTATCTATCCACGCAGCACTTTCGTCGGCCACCCTTAAAGCGAGGCTTTCTGTGTCCGGCGACCACTGCAGTGCCCCGGGGACCTGTAAATTCTGCCGGGCACCTCCCGCGTCGAGAAAACGCTCAAACTGTGATAGAGCTAAGTCTATTTCTGTTTAAGTCTAGGTATATCTACAATAATATTATGAGAGATGAAATCAGTTGGTGACCCTTCTGAATCGAAGGTTGGTTCGATTACTGCACCGCTCGAGGCCAACATTTGTGTGCATGAACATGTCTGTTGGCTTCGTGTCTGGGTGTTTAATACTTATATCACTACATAGTATAAAACAAAGTCGCTTTCTCTGTCCCTATATCCCTATGTATGATTATATCTTTAAAACTACGCAACGGATTTTGTTGCGTTTTTTTTAATAGATAGAGTGATTCAAGAGGACGGTTTTAGTATCAACATTGTAGCCGTGCGTAGCCAGGGCGGGTAGCTAGTATAAGTATATTTAACAGTTGTTTAGTAGAGGTACATTCTCTGGCTAGTTTGACTAAAAATGACCGTGTGTGACGTGTCTTACAATTATTATTATTATTATTTTAGGCACTTACGCGGATAAAACTCGGATTAACAGTTAGTCATTCATATAGATTTGTATCTCTAATGACCCACTCAAACTGATACAAGTTAGGGATTGAATCTTCGGACTTTGCTGTAGCGGCAAACCGCTCTGACTAGAACTTTAGAACTTAGTTACAGTATTCACGAGTACATTAGCATCAGTAACAACATACCCTTATACTGATTTTTTTTACCGTCTGGAAAAAAATATGACGTATAAGGTATCTAGAGCCGAAGTTATACACGAGATTAATTGTTAAATATAGTCATGTTTAATGCAATTTACAAAATCTGGAAAACTACGCACAGTACTACGCGCTGCTGGCGGTTGTAGGTAAATTGCGCATAAATGGAAGCTACTAGCCTGTTTTTTTTTAAAATACTTCAAATATTTCAGTGTTTATTATTGACTACAATTGAGTAATGCATATTAGTTTAAGAAAGAAAAAAAATTTTTGAGAAAAAAAAAAAAAGTAACATTGCCAAATGAATCTATTACACTTACCTATCACACCATATTTTTTTCCAGATGGTAAAAAAAGTCACCCTGTATAGCCGGTCATAATCCCTAGTTAGTAGGTACTTACCGTTAGGAGATTCGATTAGTTTTTGTTTAAAGATTGTGATTTTGAATCTTCCGATACAAATTGATAGGAATGGTTTTGAATAGCAAAAAAGCTATGAATCGACGTATTCCAAAATCAGTCTTAGCTTGTAACTCATAAAGATTTCCTAAAATCACTCTACACGTGGATTAAACTCCAGCAGGGAGTTAACATAACTAACATAGATCTGCGGTTTTAATTAAACCCGGATTAAGGGAATAATTGCTCGGGAACGTATCAAAACATACACTATATCTGATTCGCGAACGGTTAGCTGTTTATTAATATTGATGAAATGAATTATTATCTACACATCTTAATCAAACAAACATTACAGTATTGGGGTATGTTTCGGTTAACAGTCGAGAGCTTTCGCATGGTATTATGAAATTATATCTATACTACTTGTAATGTTATCAAGAGAAACGACCTTGAAACCTTCAAGAAGAGAGCGTACTTACTCCTACTTCAAAGGCAAGGCACTTGTGACTCTTGAGTTGCAGGTGTCCATGGGCGATGGTAGTCACTTATAATCAGGTGACCCGTATGTACTCGTTTGCCCCCTTTACTTACCTATTATAAAAACATTATTTGTGTCTTTGTTTGTTATCAATCTCGCAATTTAATTTTGATATGATCAACTATTTATATTAATGTAAAGTATGATTTTTAATTCCGTGTAGTTCTAAAGCTTCAAAAGACGTGACAAAAATAATATTTCCTTGAAAGGAAAGAGAAGAGACCAAACAAAATTGTTGTCATTTTAAAATGCTATTGCAATGATACCTGTCAGAATTACTCGGAATAAAAAATCATCAGGCCTACCATCTAAGTAAAACCTTGCATATTCAAGAGTGTCAAATGGCTGGCCATTTAACGTTCAATTTGACGTTTGTGATTTGAATTTGGATATAAAATGGCGCCGCGCCACGCTTAGAGCACAACGGTTTTAATGTTTATGATTGTTTATTTGCAAAATAAAGCGGATTCAAATTAGATATCACGTAGGTAGGTCTGCAGCAAAAGAGATTAAAATATAATAACGCATATAGGATACAAAACGAAGAAAAGATGCCTAAAAGTTATTACAAGTGAAATAAATCTAGTACGATTTCGATCGAATGACATGACGTTTGAGATTCAAAGTTTGGTAAGAAAATATTCCCAATGCCCCGTCTATGCCTTATTATATTTTAATCTTTTTGGTCTGCAGACTTTAATGTATCGCGTGTGTCTAAGAAGTGGTTCTGTATCGACCCGTTCTTTTAAATCCACGAGTCTGTGACCAAAAGTGTAGTTTACGAGGAGCGAGCATAAAGTCCGATTTATAAGAATAAATACATCGTAACTTACCGCTCCCTACGGCGGCCATTACTCGAATTTACATAGGTACGGTGGAGGTTTATTGGGGATTTAGGTATTTGGGGAGGCTCAGTTTATAATGTGAAGATTTCTTTGGGATTTCCAGCTATAACCAGAATATGTTTTGTACAAGTTTATGGTCCTTGAGCTTTTTTGTCTGTTTCAGTTTTAATTTTCCATTTGACACACCAACAACACATAAAAACATTAAAAAAATAAATAGCTTTTGAGTTGAATACTAAATTTTTTAACCAATTTAACTCCTAATGCTAATACTGCATTCGAAAGTGTCAATAGCAAAAGGAGCTGATACGCCACAAAGACTTACATTTTGAATTTTTATTTCCATAACATCAGGAGTACCGATTTCTCCTCTTCTATAATCAGCTCTTGGATCATGTAGTTTGTAAGGTTGTACAGTACTTGGTTTATGTGATTATAACAAGATGTAACCAGTCACCCAGAGAGCGTTTTAAATGGTCAGGCAACATTTTATTAAGTTAGTATTGCTGGCTTGGCTGGCTTATGCTACACGTCCGCTCCTGGAGTGCGATTTTTGAATCTCACTGGTGATATCAAAATCACCGGTGACTAAAATTATCACCGATGACTTTTATGTCACCATTTTCCAAAAGCCGTATTTTTGAAAGTCACACGATGTTTACCAACATGCAGAAATTTTACAATGTCAGTCAGAGACAATCTTCCCGTTACGTTCCTTTTTACGCAGATGTTATAGTGTTGCCCTTGATATCGGTTTTTATTTTCTCATACTATAACTTAAAAAAGATTCATCAAATTGGTCAATCGTAAAACGTAACGTATCTGTCAGTGTCATGTAAACGAAAATTAAAGTTTTGAATTGAAAAATTCACTTAATTCACTAGAAAAGGACGAATAAAGAGAACATAACACAGATTTTACAATTTATAAGAAAATGTATGTACATTTGTTAGTGGCATATGTTTTACAAGTATATTTAACTTAATAATTGTATTTACTAATAATTGGATATTGTTTTATTTAATTGAGAGGTTTTTTATATTTTCAATAAATCGTCGCAATCACGAAATATCACAATCGAGCCCCGCTGCTAACATACTTTGGCACTTTTGGCAGATGTCACATACGTTAACTGTCAAAAACAATCACATGGTGATTTCAATTACGAGTGGGTAGGGGGCCACACTGTGGACCACACTCCACTCGTTTCATCTAAAAAAGTGGAGAGGGGGTAATCGCTGACATCACATCTAACCACACTAATATACAGCAAAAATCCGCAAATCAGCTTCCAACTAAACAAGATGACTGACTTCGGAAGGTCTCCATCAATCTTCTTAGTGCCAGGAAGCTCAACCCTTGCAGTCAGGGACATTTCGTTAATATTTGATTAATCCGCCATCAGCCAGCCTGACCGGATGTCGATTACAGGCCGGAAATGGACTGTAGCTTGTCGCGACGTGTCCCAATTTGAAGTTAATGCTACGGCCACACCTGTGTATTTAACGCGCAAGGGTGCGGGAGGATTATGATTGTATATATTATGGAGGAGGAATGCTCCTCTGTGATAATATAGAACTCTAAAGAGTAAAAAACCGACTTCAACTTCCTTCGGTTTTCTCATGGATGCCATTTTTAGAACTGGACCAAATTGAAATGGGACCACACGGAAAGCACCAGCTTTCAAATAAAAAAAGAATCATCAAAACCGGTTAACACAGAGTTCTGAGGTAACAAACATAAAAAAAATGCACTCGAATTATGAACCTCCTCCTTTTTGAAGTCGGTTGAAAAGGGAAGACATTCCGACAGGCCAGGTAATCGTGCCTAGGAACCGATGCCCAATGATGACTGTTGTATTTACACAAACTCTTGTGATAAATTGTGACGTCACTCGTTTATGGAGCTTGTTGTTCTGTGTAGGACAGATGGATGCCGCTACACATTCAACAACCAATAACCAGCCCACTGCTGAGCTATGAGCCTCTCCTCTCAGGTTTTATAAAGCGTGTTTTACAAGCCCCTCCTAACTCAGCGTCTATCATATATCTGAGAGGCCTTACTGGCTGTAAATACAACAAAGAGCATAATCCAAGGCAGGATGTTGCCAAGTACCAATCGCCCATGTAGCGACAAGCTGCCAACAATGAAGTAGACTCAAAAAACACACTAGCATCGAAGGACTTTTAATTTTTTGTTTTAAAATTTCATTTTGTAGGTATATTATATGTTTTTGTATTTTTATATTGCTGCGCCCTTCCAGGGTTGATGTGTGTACATTATAATTACCTACCACCTGTATAACCACATTTTTGCAATAAACGATATGACTATGACTATGACTACGAGTACGTCTGCGCTACGGCACGGCGTCAATAACGCAGGTGTGGGCAACGCAACGCTAACGTAACCGGTATTCGTTTACGTGATACGTCAAAAGTGACGACTGTGGTAATAGCTGTATTTGACCTTATCGCGGCCATCATCAATCACCAGTAAGTTGGGTGGAGGTAATTATCGCATCAGCTAAATGCCGTTTAGTAACACGCGATCTTGACGCGAGGTGATCGAAAAACTTACTGAATGGTTTATCATGATGTCGAACATAATTGATTTTGAGGGAGTGAGCTGTGTTGGTGTTTGTGTAATGGAAGGTTACACAAATAAACTGAATAAGCTAAGGTAAGTTTGAGTTTGCGGGGCAGGCGAGGACGACCTAGGCTTACCTACATCGACCAGATCGGCGATGTGTTGAATATATATAGGTTTTATTTAACTACGATATCATTAAAAATACAATATAAAATGTTAAACTATAGGTTAAATACCTCCTCCAAAGCATCACATCGAGGCAGCGTACCCATACAGCTGGCAGCATTGCCCCTTTGGACGGCTATATATATATATGTATAATAATATATAAATATAATCTCACGCCTTTCATCCCTGAGGGGGTAGGCAGAGGTATTCCATTACTGGATATACCCACATTTCACGAGGAACAACATTGGACCCCTAAACGTGATAGGTGGTGAGCCCATCGCCGGACCGGGTCTATTTACACATGTCTCAGAATTAATTCTGAGACCTGCGGGTTTCTTCACGATGTTTTCCTTCACCATCGAGCCAGTGATAAGTATAAGCTAGTGTTGAATAAAAGCGAGATAAAGAGTACCCGAAACCGACGAGCATGCACGAGTCGTTTGATGGATGTGGAGGAAGCGCGAGAGATCTGCCAGGTTCGTAGCAAGTGGCGGTCTGTTGTCTCTGCCTACCCCAATGGGAAATAGGCGTGAGATTAAGTATGTATGTATGTAAGTAAAATTGAGTTCAGGTCACTATGAGTCTTTCAAAAACAAAAGTAAGTACATATTTATAACTAGACGGTGAAGGAAAACGTTCTAAGGAAACCGTGAATGATCGTCCTGTAAATTTAATTAGTATCGGTGCTGTTTAGTCGTATAATATTATAGGCTAAGATGCGAAGTAATATGTATGATAATGTTTTATGTACCTACCTTTCTTGTGAAAAAGTTAGGAATTCAGCCAATACATTTTAAATCTTAAAATATTCCCTCCTGTATCGTAGTCCTTTTTTCTTATTATCGTCGCCCTAGAGTGGAAACCTCGTATATGAAATTTCATGTATTTTTTTATTACGTATTGGGAAAGAAAACCTCGTAACAGACGTTCTGATTTTACTCAAGTAAATATCATAGACATGGTTAATGATTTTTACTTTAGTAAAACTAGAACGTCCGTTACGAGGTTTTCTTTCCAAATCACTACATAGTATAAAACAAAGTCGCTTTCTCTATCCCTATATCCCTATGTCCCTATGTATGCTTAAATCTTTAAAACTACGCAACGGATTTTAATGTGGTTTTGTTTTATAGATAGAGTAATTCAAGAGGAAGGTTTTAGTATTAGCATTGCACCCGTACGAAGCCGGGGCGGGTCGCTAGTATGTAATAAAATTTTACATAAAATTTCATATAGGTACGTGGTTTTCACTCTACGGCGACGTTACACAGACTTCACATTTGAAAAATTGATTGTGTCAATAGAACCATAATTGTTGTTTTACTGTCAAATAAGTCGTTCAGTAAAATCTGCCCGCAATTTCGACTGATGTTCGTTTTACAACAGCAGACGAGAAAAACATTCACTAAAGTGTAATCAAAGGAGATAAATACTAAAAAAAAGATAAGGGGTGTTCGGCAAATTAAATTGGAAACTTGTCTTTAATTCTGCTCATTTCGACTCAAGTCGCAGTCGAACGGTATCTAAATACCACTTTAAAACCGTTACCAGACAGTGCATATTCGAATGTCTCGGTGTATGAAGAAATTTCTTTGCAATAGCAACTGAAAGGAGGGAAATTTGCGTCGTATCGGATTTTAATTTCTCCTTGGGAGAATTAATGACTTTGCTTTGCCCAGTTCTGCCCCGCCTTTGTCGATTCATACGTTAAAAGGTCTATTGGGTTTAAATGGAAAATATTTTTCCAAGAGGGACTTCCTCGGTGACTTGGGGCAGATTTTCATTAAAATCTTTTTGTGGGGATTTATGATATCGTCAAAGTTAGCATTCACGTTTTTCCTGTTTCTTCATTATTAGATCAATAGTCATAGGTCAGTAGTAGGTAGAGCAGTGATAGCCTTACGGTTAGAGAGCCTGCTTCACATGATGCAAATCAGTGAGGCTCGGGTTCGAATCCTGGCATGCACTAATGAGTTTTCAAAACTTACGTACATATGTATCACTAGCTCGACGGTAAAGGAAAATTCGCGAGTAAACCCGCAGGGCCCAGATATATTTCTGAGACGTGTGTCCGGCGACGGGCTCACCACCTATCACGTTTAAGGGTCCAAAAAATGTCTGGTGAAAAGTGGGTATATCCAGAAATGGAATACCTCTGCCTACCCCGTCGGGAATATAAGGCGTGACATTATATATATTTAATTTTTTTCATAGGTAATCACACAACACCTCCCAAAGTATACCTGAAATATCGTAGGTGACTACTGTCTTTATGCATGCTTTACCATCTCATAATAATGAACATGGTAAACGTACGATAGAATATACCTATAGGTAGGTTAGCTAAATTCCTTAATGAATTACCATAAGCAGTACTACCTTCCGCGAATAAGGTTCAGCTGCCGCATAACGTTTTTCCGAAGGGGTTATAACTATTTATTAATCGGTGTAGTAACTAAAATGTTGTACACATGTAGCGCTGTACTACAAATAAAATAAATAATAATAAATAGGTAGGCAGAGGTATTTCACTTCTGGAAGTACCCACTTTTCACGAGTATATTCGACCCCGACGTGATAGACTAACGAAAGATCCTCCTTTATATTAAACTAGGTTAGAACTGTGACTTTCTCAGTTTTATCCATCCTAAGGTTGTCTGGAGAGATCGCAAAAACCGATAAGACCGCGCATTGTACTTTAATTGTTAATGTTTATATCCATACTAGCTTTTACCCGCGGCTTCGCTCGCGCACGTTTATTTCACCCCCTTAGGGGTTTGATTTTGCAAAATCCTTTCTTAGTGGATGCCTACACTGTTTAAGCTATCTAGATTTGTGCAAAATTTCAAGTTTCTAGACCCAGCGGTTTAGGCTGTGCGTTGATACATCACCAATCAGTCAGTCAGTTTATCATTTCTTATAATATATATAGATTATATTGCTTTTGGTGTACAATAAGTGGTAGCGTTTAGAGAGCGCCAGAGCAAAAAGTTTGACAAAGACGTTGGTTTCTTAAACTAGCCAAACTTAGGATCAAAGAAGCTACGGTCCTCCTCTATAACATAGGTATAAAAGTTTTCACCTTGTTAACCTCAAACCATAAATCTTCACAATCCACCTTCAACTTTAACAACATTTCTGGAATAGTTGCGGAATTTCCAGCGCTCAAAATACAGCTGCCAAACGTCAGCATCGACATAACAACAGAATACTAAACGTAGCGTGAACTGGAACACACGAGTTCCGACGAGACCGTCCTCCACAGAAACATAATTGAAGCTGTTACCCTGTCAAACTTCAAAGACCTCACTCGAGAAGACAATTTTATCTGTTCAAAACTCAGCGGAGCTATAAGCAAAAATAGGAAACGAAGAGACCCGTTAGAAACTTCCAAACAACGTTTTCGCATCGCAATTTGTTTAAAAGAAATGTGAAAAATCATATGTAGGTACGTTTTTATGGGTGTTCGAAAACTGGCTTTGTTTGTTGGTGGGTAGGGTGGAATTTGCTGTGGACTGGTGATTATTCCGGAGTACAGTCGCACCGTGCCAGCACCGCGGAGCTCGTGTTCCGCCTGACAGATATCTCCGTTGTAAAGCTGTGTGCTTGTTGCCGATCAATTTGTTAGTCTCTGGTGTTTCGTGAACTGATCTATCGGAAAGTTTTACCTGTTCATTTTTGAACTGGGTCTGTATCTTATTCTATATTTAGAGTTCTGAAAATTTTGGTTTTCTCATGGGTAACTAATCATGGTTTTGAAGTATGCAGACCGTTCCGGCGATGAAATCATCACGTCACGTTTGCATGTCTCTACGGACCCGTACACCCATAGGTATACTGGAAAAAGTAGGTTGTTTCAAAAATGGAATGCGTCTGCCAAGCCCTACACAGAGCATGAAATTAGGTACACGCCTTTGATACACATTTTGATATATATTAGACCGGTGTTTCGCATGCTCCCGAAAACATTCTGATTATACTTAATAAAACTTTATCAAAATAAAAAAATGGTATTATTAATATCCTTAGAACTCAAGAACCTTTGCACTTTAATCCACAATAAATCGTATTATGTTAAAATCAGTTAAATTTTAATAATATATTCGGTAAACGATCGTATTTCAGAGGTTTAAGTATTATTGAATGTTTAATTTTAAAATATAATAAATATGTTTTTTTGTATTTTCTGGATCCCTTAACGTGGCCGGTGGTATGCTCATCGCCGGACCGGAGCGGAGTCCTGCTACGCATGCGTCAGAATCAATTCTGGGACCAGCGGATTCCCTCACGATGTTTTCCTTCATTGTCGAGCTAGTGATTAAGTTGAAGAAAAACCTCTTTGGTACATGCCCCATATAGAATATGAACTCACGCATGAGAAGCAACCTCACGAATAAAATTTAAATAAGTAGTAAGTTTTTATTTCCAGATTCGAAGCCACGATTAAAATGTAGTTTTGTTTGTTTTTCATTGATTTCGCAAATTTGTAACTGTATATCTGAATTAAGAAATAATATTTCATTTTTCATGTTCGTTTTATTTTTTTGTTAAAAGCGGATTTTTTTATCTCTCAAAACACAACGGTACTCAACGGTACACAACAAAACAAACCACGAACGAATCCTTCAGCTGTTTTCGAGAACAATATCAACAGACTTACACATACACAATAAAAACCTTTATGACAAGGCTATTTATTTACACCTACTCGTATTAGGCCCACCTATTACCCAGTGGTCAAAATACGACCTTAATTCATTACATTATATGATATGACGCCACTTAATTTAGCAATGATAGACTATCATTAACGAAAAATAATTCTTGATCTCTATTCTCGATGAGCGCCATTTTGTGTTCCATTAAATAATCAAATGCCTTTTGCTGGTATCGGATATTCAAAGACTTAAATAGTAAGCCTTCAGTTCGTTTAGATTATGGGTAAAACAATGTAACCTAACGATAAAACTTCTACGCTATTTAGATTGGTGACACATCACTACATCCTAGTTACCTTGCCTCTTCTCAATGGCACTATAAGGTCTCTTTGATGACCAATTCCGAAGCTACCAAGCAAAAGGTCAAATGGCCCATTCCGTGTCAAAATCCCCGAACACCATGCAAAACTTTTTGTATCGCAGCATTGAGGCACTTCTCGGGCAAAAATAGACTTTAAGACAAGACCATAAAGGGGAGTTTGGAGTAGTGTTATCACTAGGATGTAATAAAATTTGTCTAGTATGCAACATTTGCTTCGTCACCCCTCAAGGGATATTGCAGTATGTTTGCTGTAGCTCGCGTGGGAAACTCGACTATTTCACAATATATTTTCAATGTATTTTAGGTTGGCAATAGATGGCGCTGCTAGGCGCTGCCGTTAAAATGGTTCCCGATTCTGAGTACCTACGGACTAATTCACTTTATCATGGAATAATGTTTTAACAGACGCAATGCAGATGAATTTTCTGTGAAAACAGGAAAAAAATCATTCAACCGGGGAATTCATAAATTTCCTGTCATATCTTTTAGATAGTGTAGAATATAATAATTAAGGTTTTAACGCACGAGAGGAGTAAGACACCCGGTTTGAACGATTTAAGATTAGAAGTTAAGTTTGTGTAATGAGTACGCTATTTTTTGTTTTACGAATTTAAGAGTTTTTTTAACGAAGTTTCTTTCTCATATACCTATTATATTTTAGTTATAGCATAGCAGTCCAAATTAAATAAACTAGTGATCGACCATAATTAATTAAGTATAAGTTTTTTATTATATTTTTTATTATTATAGAGGTATATCCAGTAATGGAATACCTCTGCCTACCCCCTCGGGGATAAAAAAGGTGTGAGATTATATTATATTATTATGAAGTTTTTTATTGATTTAATTTTGAAAAATATTAGCATTCTGCACTCTATCCGCGCAATTTTCGTAAAAAATGGTACACAGTTTTTGCTTAACGTATTAATATAGCATATCATCGTTCGGTAGTATATCTAAAAGAAAAAAGCTTGGAAAACATATTTAAAGAATCTATAACCATAGTATTGAGAGTTGAGCAATACATACGTAGACTTCAAAAAATACAACCCTTTCTTTTTGGCCTCTATAATGTACGCTTATTAGAAAATTTAAGCGATTCTCAATTGACCAGATTCTCACCAGTGCTGCAGTGTACAAAACACCGGTGCAGACGCTAACCATAATGATTTGTCATCATCATCATTTCAGCTAATTGCTGTCCACTGCTGGACAAAAGCCTCCCCCGAGCGCCACCCATTCCGGTCTTGGGCAGCCCGCATCCATCCACTGCCAGCCACCTTCTTTAGGTCATCGGTCCATCGTGCCACAGGGCTACATACACTTTGTTTGCCTAAGCGCAGTCTCCACTCCAACACTTGTCGGCTCCAGTGGCCATCGGTCCGCCTGAAGACATGATTAATTCATAAGAAGAATTATAGATTTTTATAAATGTATGTGTCATCAGATTCGTCTTAATCTTAGAAGTGCAATACGTTTTTAGCCAACTACAGCCAAACCAGTCTGTAAATGAGTCTCCGTGGAGCAGTTTGCCTGCAACATGAATATGCTAAGTGAAGATGGCGGAAACTTAAGGACACATGAGATGAAATAAGTTTATGAAATTGTCGGGAGACGCGGCTGAAGAGCTGTGATTGAAGTGGTATCTAATATTCACTTTAGCAGCTGTGAGCAGCTGTAAACTCTATTTTTACTTAGTGTTCAAATGATATAATGCAACACACTCATAACCACATTAATGTAGTGAATAAAATAAACATTTTTTCAGAAGTAGCCATTAAATTTAAAGACTTTTTGGAAGTGAGTCCGCCCTGTTTGATTTCGGATCAATATACAACGTATCAAAATGTACCTATCAATAACTAAAAAAATTACAAAATATTGAAAATGTATTTATTTGCAGAGATTTTTAAGCTTAGAGATCTATGAAGGCCTGTGAAGGACATATTCCGTATTCCTTCATCGCGGAACATGGACGAAGTCACGGACAAAAGCTAGTCATGACATATATACAATATGTAACAGAATAAGCGCAATTCCTGAAATTATTTTATTCAGTATCGACTACTAAATCGATTTCAGCTAGTTTTAATATGTGTAAATTTTTTCTGAAATATGAATTAGCATAGCTAAATTCAGTGTTGCCTATGGAAATCGTACTATTTTGCTCTTTATTTAAGAAAATTTGTAAGACACAACTAAAGTACGAAGGTATCATATTTTTTTTATATTTATTATTATTATAAATACTAATTGGGGTGGATGAGGAATTGCGCTTATTCTGTTACGCGTTGTATAATTATACCATTTCACTTCTATAGTAGGAGACTGTATGTGTTGTGAACAGGTAAGAGGCAAACTCAGGAAATGTGCCCAATAGATCGCGCGATGCCAGCGCCAGCCGATACTGCTATGAATTTTATTGACTTTTGATTATTCGGGGCAGGGCTGGCACGTTCAACTTCTACCATTATTAAGCAGCTCTCTTTCTTTTATTTCTTCGTTTTATTTCTTCATACCATATTTTTTTTTTATTCAGGTCAAAAAGCACGAAATTTAAATACCCCTAAAGACCGGTGCGGACCGACAGAACCCTCGGTTTCATTGACTCCATTGATTCATTGATTTCATTGGCTCTGGTATATAATGGCTTCGTTTAGTACCTCGATACAAAATATAGTATGAATTTTGAATTTGACTGTTTGAGTTAAATATGGTATGAATCTTTATACGGAAATCCTTAATTTTTACAAATCGCACCAGGCACACGGCTAGTGCGAAATAAACATATAGAAGAGTGACAGCCCTGTTCAACCTGTCCAATCGCGGCTGATGGCGCTTAGCGTCTGTAATGAGATCTCGGGTGCCGAATAATTGATTATTTGACTCCGCCCGATAAATACTTCCATTGGCTTCTCGCGAAGGAGAAAATGAAATTACCGAATATAAATTTTATTTGAAATTGATAGCCCTTTGGCAGAGAGTCTGCTTCGCATAATTGTGGTCTGTCGGTTCGATTCTGGGTGGGGCCGCGTACTAAAACTACTAAGGTTTGTCAAAAAAACCTTACGCTTTGCCTCCAATAATCGTAATAAACATTTTTCAACATTGCATTTTTTGATAGACGGTGGGCTATCATATTATTATGGATTCTGTAAAATATATTCTGTAAATTAGTGAAATCCTTAAAAAAGCTGAGCGTCCGGAATGCGAAGAATAAAAGAGAGTGCAAGAAAATGCTTATGAATGTAAAGAAAGCTAGGGAAGTGTGCGGAGATCGGGCAAAGTGGCGATCCATCGTCTCTGCCTACCCCTGTGGAAAGAATGCGTAAGCTGTATGTATGTAAAATATATTGATGGGAAGTGAATCGCCTTAGGCACCTCGATAGGGCGTGGGTAGTTATTTTCATTATTTAAAACTTCTATTTCTTTGGAATCTAAGTTAAAGTTCTAAAACAACTTTGTAAACAACAAGATAACTTGAGAAAACATGAATAATGTATTTAACCTAACTATAAATCTGTGGGTTGAAATTTATACGTGGTATTATACATCTTGAAAGCCCAATAACTCAGTGGTAAAAGTAACGGGTCAAAATTCTAGATTATTCTTGAAAACAACTTCTAGAACAAGTACTAAAATTAATGAAAAAGGAAAAATTAGAACTGCTGACTATAATTTGTGAAACAAAAATATTACAGTTTCTTTCCCAAACAAAATTACTGTAATCGATAAAAAATACGACAAAAGGAGAATACTTTTCTTGTTTATGTTTAAGTATTCTCTCTTTCTAACACCGCGCCATCTGTCGGTGAGCGGCCGTATTATTGCATTTTTTTTTGTCTAAAATTGCGTTTTACTGGAAATGCAACTATGCAGTTGAAATTTAAATGCAAAACTGTATCTGGATACAAAATTTCATTAAAATCGTTAGAGCCGTACATACAAGAATTTCTTGTTTATACACACACCGGCACAATTAGCGGAACAGAAAAAAAAGGGAGTATTTACGCATTTTTGCGTGTTACTGGCCGGCTAAACAAGCTTTTTTTAAATTTGGGTTTTAATTTAAAAATGGAATACTAAGCGACTGCCCTTTTTTTCATTCTTTTGTTTTAATTTTCATTGATTCATTTTTTCCACCGCTTGTCCGTTTTTAGAATCTAATTATGCCTGATTTAACGCCATCAGAAATCATTAGGGCAGATCAAATGAGGAGAAATGGTCAAACCTACAGATCGATTGCCAGAAGCCTTCGTCGATCGTTATCAACGATTTATCGTAGCATCCAACGATACAGATTGACGAATGCTCTAGTGAGAAGGAGAGGACAAGGCCGGAAAAGGTGTACTTCAAGGAGGGATGACCGTTTTCTCCAACTTCAAGTCCGACGGAACACGAGACTAACGGCGGTGCAGGCTCGAAATTTACTGGAAGAGGTACGAGCAGTAAGGATGAGTGAGCGGACAGTTCGTAGAAGATTCGAAGAAGTGGGTATAGGCTCGTATGTGCCCGCCAAAGCCCCAAAACTTGAGAGACATCATCGCACAAACCGTCTACACTTTGGTCGTGAACATCGTGATTGGGACTTCGACGACTGGGGACAGGTTCTTTTTACTGATGAATGCAGAGTTATGTTAAATCAAATTGATGGAAGGCAGCGAGTATGGAGACGCAAAGGAGAACGGTATATCCAGTCTAATTTTGAAAATACAGTTGCATATGGCGGCGGTTCAATTATGGTCTGGGGAGGAATATGTTTAGGAGCTCGTACGGAGTTAGTAGTGGTCGATGGCGGGAATCTGAATGCTGATCGGTATATCAGGGAGATTTTAGAAGAACATGTTGTGCCATTTGCCCCCTTTATTGGTAACAACTTCATTCTAATGCAGGATAATGCTCGGGCTCACAGTGCTCGCACAGTACAGACATACCTAAACCATGTTGGTATAACGGTGATGGAGTGGCCAGCACGGTCCCCCGATATGAACCCTATAGAACACGTCTGGGACTTGCTAAAGAGGAGTGTAAAGTCAAGAATGCCCCCTCCCAATAATCTCAACGAGTTGCGAAACGCATTACTTGAAGAATGGCAGAGGTTGCCCCAAGAAACCATTGATAACATCATCCGCAGCATGCCCAGACGGATGGAAACCCTCATCAGAGCACGAGGAGGAAACACTCGATATTGAACAGTCATTGAAATTGTTGTTAAACTTTGGAAAATCTTGAATTTTCTGCTGTTTCTCTATAATTAAAAATCGAAGAAAAATGCATTTTGTTTAATTTAATTTTTATTTTTATAAAATTTTAAGTATGGTGTTACAAATGAATGTCAAAACATGTTAATTTAATTGTTGTTTCATTTTAAATAATATATTGTTTAAAAATTACATTCATTGTTCTAAATTCCCTCTTTTTTCTCCTTTTTTTTTCTGTTCCGCTAATTGTGCCGGTGTGTGTAGTAATAAGATGTTCGCTGGGTATAAAGGTGAACCGCACTTTCTTACGATCGTCCTGGTTGAGCAGTGGGGAGGACACGGTACTTTCTTGTACATATGCATGCAAGTATAAAATATTTTTGGAAGATTTTGCGGCCAATAATAACCGGGAAATTCAACAATGGGTAGTTTGATGGCGAAAATGTATGTAGTTTTGTTTTTAATTAATAATAAGCAGTTCTCGATAAAAATATAGGTAATTATTTATTCTAATTTATGGAAGCTCATTTGATGGATCAAACTTATCGAAATTCCTTTGATCTGCCAAGTAGGTATATCTTTTATTGTGGTGTATGAGTTAAATTATGAATACTTGAAAATACAAGGTACATACACTCTGTAAGCCGTAATTCACAAATAACAAGTCCTCTACGAAGCCTACGATGCGAGTGTCCAAAAGCTAGCAGTATTTCCCCTGCATACTCGTATCTCGGCTAATCCTTTGACAGCGATAGTGCCTTTTAGGTTACCTGAAGCTTCAAGCATTGACGTATAAACACCAAATAAAGGGGATTAAATACCATTACCTTTGTTGATCCTAATTTATTTCTATCTATCCTTGTATCTTAGATAAAATTTTAAATGCACGTGTAAATTTTATTAATGATTTTGATTTAATTTCGCCGGGATATTGTTGACATCTGGCAAAAAAACTTAAGATAGGTACCTTTATTCCAGAATTTCAGAACAAAGTTGTGGATAAGCAAAAAAGCTTATTCAATAATCTTGGAAAAAAACAAAAAAGGAAGCATTACATTCATAGAAAGAATCGTTGACATTTGGACTACAGACAACTACACGCGGCCGAGGGTTTTATTTTTTGTTTTAATGCTATTTGTACCTACACTTCATAAAAGCACAACACAAAAATAAATAATGTGTCTCTTCTCGTCGACTATCACGTACTGTCGACCCGCACATTGACACTGCAGCAAATTACGTTCCTTGGACCTCATTTAGGCGGTCTACGCGCGAGAAGCTAGTAGCGTATTTTCTTTTTTTGCTTTTATCTAAGTTAATAAGAAAACAATTTAAATTTATTTACAAACAGTACGTGATACCAGTAATAGCCCTGTTGAAAGTGAGTCCAATTTTAAAGCACGGGGTTTAAAATTGGACTCACTTTCAACAGGGCTATTCAATGAAATGAAATATTTTATTTGCTTGATTTTGGGTACTAAGATATTAAGTTCTTTAGAAATAATATGTAGTTCCAAACCAAAATTGTCAAAATTAAATGATGATTCTTAAGTCTTATATACCTTTTCAATTTAAATCTGAACTATAGTTACATCAATCTTATGTCAACTAACCTAAAGTAATGAAGATGAAGCTATAATCATAGTTGTTAATATTTTTTATTTAAAATAATTTTTCAATCGTATAAGACTATCTATCGTTCTTGAGACCATGTAGGACACAGATGCTACCTTATAACTCTTAAGTACCAAAATAATCGTACAATGAAAATCTAATAGTAGATTATACAACAAGGGAATAAAGCACTGTTTTATGTCACGGGCGCGACATTGAATCCTGAACGTAACGAAGGAGTCCCGTAAGTATTAGGACTGAGTCCTGAGTTTAGTGAGGGATTTCAGCGCCCAAGACAAAAACAGTTTTATTCCCGAGTTATATACTCTACTTTTCTCACCTTATGCGAGACAATAAAATGCAATTGCATGGTAGTAGATTATTGACAATGCCTATGGCATCTAGTGACTCTGAAGTCAAAGTACTTTCATCACTCGACATTTTCGATATTCTTTTTGAAACGTTAAAGCTATAAAATGGATACAGCAACTTGTTTCTGCCGGCGTGACCTACTTGATTTAACAAATGAAGATCGTGCGAATGTAGTTGGTCGCGGCTTCGGTTTTCGAAAATCGAGTTGGCCACGACTGCATCACACTTTGTTTAACGAAATTAGACTTTATCGTCATAGCAATAAGGATTATGAAAAGTGAAAATTACATTATTGACCTAGGGTTATAATGAAATTCCATACAACATTATAACCCGGTTAAAGCCAAGGAATATAATGTCTTGCTTTCGGTGACGTTTATATGATATATAATCCGGCTTTGTCGAGCATGTGGTGTGAAAAAAAACTTACAAGCCTTTACTGCATCAAACGTCAGCGTTATCTGTAGATAATACTTTATTAAAAGCTTTTTTTTTTCATCGTACGCACCGTTCATCGTCCTCGCAACGCAGCTGACAGCGGAAACGTACATTTTTAATCTGCCGCTACTCCAATGGCGCGATCAAATAAATTCGCCTGTCCAATAAGCCAGGATATACGATTCGAGAACTTTCCGTGGAGCTTATCAACGGAATTTACAGCGGATAACTCACACGGTGTAGTCGTTGCGACGGAAGCCGCTGGAAGGGCGAGTAATTGCTGCCGTTGCTAATTATGTTACGAGGTAACACTGCTTTGATGTATTCCATGATGGAGGTAGAGCTGTTGTGGAAAATAAGCTCGTTGACTTTATATTGATAGACCTTTGCGGTTGCGATCGTGGAGTTTTCCGTAATCTTGCGAGAACTACTAATAGGTACACTAGTTATAATAAAGTGTAACGTTGTACTTTCGTATTGAAGCATTTAATATTGTGACTCAAAAATAGGCAGAATGTAATGATGCTTTTGCCTTTGCCAAACGTCATTTTAAAAAGAAGTCGATGTTGTCAATTTCTACGAAAGATTTCCCTTTTGTTGACAAAATTATGTTATTCAATTTAAAAGCATTTCAATGCTTTACATACTAATGATATAGGGAAAATAGTGTTGTGTTATTATATTTGAGATCACTTATATGTCAAACAGTTTTGAACTACCTATGATTTTTGCACAATTGTGTCTTGTGAATTTGAGGTCAAGAGCCTACAGTTACCGTGTTTTTCGGGAAGTGTGTGAGAGATATCTAGCAAATTTCTCATCATTATTTATTTCCGTTCTATTTATTTTGTCATCAAAAATTCTAGGTGACAAAAGTGATAGATGTGAAAGTAGCTTTATCAGTGTGTCTATTTTTTACATAACTATAACAGTTCAATTGGTGACGTGGTCGTGATGAAATTTGCCAAGAAACATTGGCATACAGCTTGAGAAAAGACATAGTACTTTCAATTTCGGAACGCGGAAGGAGTGGACAGCAAAAGCTAATACTATAAATGTCTCGTATGTGTTTGTCGTCGGTAGAGATGATAAAAAAAACTGGCCATTTATGTTCTGCCGACAATGGCATGAAATTGTTTATAGGCAGATACTTATTACGTACGTGCACCGGCAACACCAAGTCTCACAACTCCGTTAATATTTAACCTAACCAAAGAAAAAAAAAACAATCGAATTAAGAACCTCTTCCTTTTTTGAATTCGTTTAAAAAAAGAATCATCGAAATCGGTTGGCGTGATATTGAGTTATTCGTCCATTCGTCACGCACATACCTACTTAATGCAAAATTTAAGACTTATATAGTTTTCTCATTGTTGCCTGTCAGAACTGGACAAAATTAAAATGGGACTACACGGGAAGCACCAGTTTTCAAATAACAAAACCGAAATCGGTTCACCCAGTCGAAAGTACTGAGGTACAAGCACAAAAAAAAACCTACTGTCGAATTGATAACCTCTTTTTCTGAAGTCGGTCGAAAAACTCCACGCATTCCACTCAGAGTGCCCTAAAAATCGGACTCTCCAAATCTGGCAATAAAATACGATATTAACCCTTGCCGTAACATTTACACGGTCATAAGTTCCGGATTAAAAAAGGGCGCGCAATGAATGGAAGGAATCGCCGCGATGAGAAGGGTCCCATTGTGTTGCCGCGTATTAACTCGGTGGACGTACGCACGTGGTGACAGAGAACGACGGAAAGTATGGCGGAGTCACTTGCGGTTTCTAGAAACATCTAGAATGGTTGGTGGATGGTTCTAGGAGTTTCAAGTACAGGTGAATCAAAATGTTTGTAGGGTTTCATGCACGAATGATAACGTTGGCTGTTTTAGCCCCCAAAACGGAAGGGTGTTTTTTTTTAAATACCTCTGACATGGAGGTCAGAGACTTTTATTTCTCATTTACTTATTCTTATTTACATTTTCATGTTCTTTACTCCTTAGCCTACTCTATTGCTAAAACATTTAAATCTTATGTTAAGCCTCATCGTCATCAGCTTATAGCAGTCCACTGCTAGACATAGGTCTCTCCAATTGCACGCCATTCAGCTCGATTCTCGATAACTCTCGTCCAGGTGCGACCAGTCACCCTGCGAAGATCGTCGCTCTACCTAGCCTGAGCCTACCTTAGCCTACCTGACGCTTGCCGATTCGCGGTCTCCACTCTAGAACATATCTACCCCAACGGTCACGTGCTACGGCTAATATGGTGAATAATACATAGGTAAGCCCGCAATAACTTATAACATTAAAGTATACCTATAATTTTACTGTAAATATTTTTGTAGTTGGGTTTTCTGTTATTTCATCAGAAATCTAATTCGCGACATCCGTCTCAGAAGGCAGGGTACTGTAGGGCACCACTCACCAGCAAAGAACCAAACAGACCCATCGTAGATTTAATGTTATATCAACGAAGGTCTACACAAAGCGTCGAATCGTTGTGAAATATAAGAAATAAAAAACTTGAGAAGTGTCAAGGGACACCCGGATGGAACAAAGTTCCATCATCATCATCGTCATCGTTGTCGTCGTGGTCGTCGTCGTCAGCATCATCATCATTATTAGATTTATCATAGAGCTTCAACTATAGCAAAAAGTGTCGGTCGTTACAACTTTTGGTCTTAATTTTTTCAGTCTAGCCCCTTTCGCAACGCGCGATAAGGAACTACGTTCAAAAATACATACCGTGAAGATAAGGCACTATGCCTCTTGATCCTTGCCTCCATTACGCACTCTTACGTTTACCCCGTGCCCTGTCAGTTGGCCATCACGCAACACCTATTCTAGACTGAATCTCAGAACGTAGTTTTTTCTTTACTCGGACATTGGCGAAAGTCACCAAAACCACGGTGAAAAGCCATTATCACCTAAAAGAAGAAGAAGAAGACATGTCTTTTCCAATTGTGCCAACGAATCCTAATAAAGCTATTTAAACAAATAACAGAGTTTATAATTTCTATACTTTTTGCTTCTATTTTAAAATGGTACGTAAAGTAAGTAAAGTTAGTCAAAAGTATAAATATAATATTGCGAAATACGACCGAATCCTAACCCTCTGCGGTGGCGCGCCATGTACGAACACGGTGCAATAATAATTTGACCCATGTTTCGCTGTCACACATGTCATCCGAGTAATATTACTGACGCGATCGCCGCCAACATCGACCTTAACACGGTGGCATAAGGGCACCTGCCGGGTATCTGGCGTACTGTTAACAAAGGTTTTCTATCCGTGCAAAATCATATTTTCGTTAATGTTTGGGACGCTTAGGTGATTGGATGCTTCGTTGAACGGGAGAATAAGGAAGTTTCCGATAAAATTATGGTAAGAAGGAAGAAAATACCGCAATTTTGGTGCTTTTATTTTGGTGCTTTTATTTTGGTGCTTTTAATGACTTTTATTGAGTTTAACACAATGAAAATTGGGAACAATGATTTTACACGCCTTCTGAATCTTAGCATTTTAGGAATGTATACGAGTAAAGCCGGGTCTATCTTATCACATGATGATAATCAGCGAGGCTCGGGTTCAAATCCTGGCATGTACCTATGGGTTTTTCAAAACTTACGTACCTACATATTAATCACTTGCTCGACGGTGGAGTAAACATCGTGAGGAAACCCACAGGTTCCAAAATTAATAGAATAAAATACATATGTAAAGGACCTGGGATGGGCTCACCACCTGTCACATTTAGGGGTCCAACTAATATCTAGTGAAAAGTGAGTATATCCAGAAATGGAATACCTCTGCCTACCCAGTAGGCAGAGGGCCTACCCCCTCGGGGATGAAAGGCGTGAGACTATTATTATTTATCTCCATTTAAACAGCCCTGAGGTCAGCAATATGCGTTGCAAATGCCTTATCATATCACGCATGTCTTGAGTTGCGTAGACGCGAGTGCCTACTGTAAGCTACAAATGCGTCTACCAAGAAAGGAGCGAGGCAGGCGTGTCGAGGTATGCATGGCAAGGCATCTGCATTCGGTTATGGATTGTGGAAGTGTAAAGTAATTTTGTGTTGAGAAAATAAATCATTATAATTATATACAGAAGACTACCGTCATTTAAGCACCAGCAAAATCTCACAATAATTGCAGATTAATTTTAAACCCTCAAATTCATTCTGAAACGGACACGGAGCATATATCTAGTCGCTTTAATAATGGATATAAAAAGGTAAATGTATTTATTCCTAGGTAATAAGAATTACATTTATAGAAGTCAATAGTCTAATAACAAGGCACGCTAAACTCGTCCATGAAGATTGGCTAAGCGTCCATCTCCACCATCTTTTTAATCTCATGTCTTAGTAGTGGGTAAATAAGGTTTACAATAACAATTATAATTATAACTTTATACCACATTTGCGAGGAAATAAAATAAAACTCCGACTATGGTAAACGAATAAAAACAATACAGCGTTAAGAAAAAGCGCGCGGCGAGCATCAGCATTTTTTTTTGGCAAAGGCACAAAAAACAGCCAGTACCTATTACTAATAAAGTAAATTAATATTTTTGTGTATTTTGTTACAGATTAATTGGTTGTAATTTACTGTCAAAATTATTTAAATTAAATAATTATGTACATACATATTTCTTTATTATATTTTATATCCCAAAGTTAATTTTAATCATAAAATGTTGACAACTTTTTTGACATAAAAACTCTTTGCTAAAATTTTAAAAAGTACCGTTCGTTTTAAGACGGAGCATCTTGATAAACCGTGCGTTTTACATTACACTTACCGCACTTGGGCGTAATGCGATACAATACGATATTGAAATTGGTGAAATAAGACACCTTTTACGAGTAAATGTGTTATAAAATATAGTACCTAGGCCTTAGTTTACTTTATCGTACTCAACAAACGCACCGCAACGCCAAAGTGGCCCAGAGCCACGTTGTATTTTCGGCATCTATTCTGCATTAATTATTTACACTCATAATAAGCAAGCCGTCCTCCGCGAACAATTAACGAGTTGCTTCACAGAAAACTTCCGCGTTCGGGGTTTGTCTGCGCTACAGTGGTACTACTGGTTCTAAAATTTGTTGATTATTTTTCAAGATTGCCTTTTTTCTCTTAGGAATTTCTCACAACTTATTAATCAAGTGACGTTAATTTACTGTAAGATCTATAGCTGCTTGCTGCTGAACATAACAGCATTAAAAGATGTGTTCATCAATATTATTACTTTAATTGTTAACATCCATTGTATCTCTCGTCAAGCTCGTATAAGTCTCGTCTCTGATGTTTGGTTGGTCAATGAGCTACATAATATCCTCGCGTGAGGTGAGTTATAAATAATGATTTTCAATTTCGACCTGTTTTTCTATGAAGTATTATAGTAATCACAGTTGTAGGTAATAAATATTAAATTTAGGCTTTTAATTTTATCCATAATTTATAAAATTTACCAATTAATGATTTTCTCGTAGTCGAGTTTCTATTCGAGTTTGGATCGAGAAACCGTCGCAGCTCCGCGCCATAAATTATATTTTCCGTAGTACCGCTCCGGGGGAGCATAATAGGATACTAAGCTGTATTCTTCTCATAATTAATTATCTCGTAATGAAAGATAGGTATTTCAAAATAGTTTTAAAGATAAAATTATAAATAGTCGAAATACAGTTTGTATTTGGGACTATTTGGGAATGAAGTCAAAATATGATATGACATTATTCTGTTGGTCATCAATACCATTTTATAAAATGGTTGCCGTGTAGTGGACGATATTTTATATAAAAAACAAGTGAATGGAATTTCATCCCAAAAATAAAAAAGACGTGTGGCACTCGGGGACTGCCGCGGTAAAGCATTTTTTATCAACAAGACTGCCGAAAACAAACGACGCGACGTTAGACAATGCACGGCCTCGATAGAAGCTATGCAATATCCATCCATCCGTCCGTCCGTCCGTCCGTCCGTCGGTCGGTCGGTCGGTCGGTTGGTCGGTTGGTCGGTCGGTCGGTCCGTCGGTCCGTCCGTCCGTCCGTCCGTCGGTCGGTCGCTCGGTCGGTCGGTCGGTCGGTCGGTCGGTCCGTCGGTCCGTCCGTCCGTCCGTCCGACGGTCGGTCGGTCGGTCGGTCGGTCGGTCGGTCGGTCGGTCGGTCGGACGGTCGGTCGGTCGGTCGGTCGGTCGGTCCGTCGGTCCGTCCGTCCGTCCGTCCGTCCGGCCGTCCGTCCGTCCGTCGGTCGGTCGGTCGGTCGGTCGGTCGGTCGGTCGGTCGGTCCGTCCGCCCGTCCGTCGGTCGTTCGGTCGGTCGGTCCGTCCGCCCGTCCGTCCGTCCATCCATCTACTATCATAACTTGGGTTTGGATTAGGTATGCCCAATAAACAAGCCACGCCTCCGTGCCCGTCGGAGTGGGGAGTTTTTTCGTTACGGAATTTCTGGATTCGGTCCCCGCGCTCAAGGCCCGCGATAGAAGCTATGCAATAGCTTAATAAAAAAAATATATTAAAAATACTAGCGGCCATATTTCGATATATATTCTCCTAACCATAAATATGCGTAAAAAATTGGTTTCTAGCGTATACTCGATCCCTACACCAATTCTGCAGCCGGATCTCGTACTATAAAGGTGCATTTGTTTGTAGGTTATTGATATACAAATCTTTATTTACACAGAAAATATACATTCATTTACAATAATTACAGATAAAAAATGTCCTCCATAGAGGAACCATACGTGGGACAGTGCCCAGAATACTGGCTGCATTGCCTCTCTGGAGTTGTTTGTTTCGAATACAAGCGGCCTTACTATTCAGAGGTTTTCATATTCGAAATAATAGCGAATGTGCGGCACGCGAAGTCTCGACTCTCGAGCAACTGGCCAGTATGTGCGAGCCGTTCGAGCTATTCGAAATATTTAATATCGCCGAGGATTTATCGGCGGCGCAATAAATGTAAAATATTGTGCAGTGTTACGCGGAAAGCGATTTATGTACTAACTCCGGAGTACTGCCGGCACGTGTTAATACACGGCAGTATCGGCAAGTTCCTATTACTGGTTGATTTAATAGAACATTGTTAGTTTCTGGTTGAGTTAGCAATTTTGCTAGTCAGTATAACATTATTTTTGTTTTAACCGTCACGCTACCAGCTGAAAAGAGTATTGTTTTGATATTTCTATCTTCGTACCATGACGTCCTTATAAAGCTTGTTTCTGTTAAGTATTTGATCGTTAATTGAAAATGAGGCTGCATACTTACAATCATTCATTCTTATACATCACTATGTAGAATAAAACAAATGTAAGAGATCATAGTATGTACGAATTTTAGTAATGATATTTTATGCTTGAAACAAAACATTCCGGAACTATAGTCATTTTTAAAATATATGGTGGTAGATCCCCAGGAATCAAAAATGGAATGGAATACCTTTTCAGAGGATTCTAAGCAGGTACTTTTTAGGATTCCGTAGCCAAATAGCAAAAAAAGGAACCCTTATGGATTCGTCGTGTCCGTCCGTATGTCACAGCTACTTTTTTTCCGAAACTAAAGGGGATTGCCATATTTTTTTATAAAGACTTTAATAGGTTACCTACTTTTTAGGGTTCCGTATCCAAAAGCTTAGTATTACGAAGCCTCCACTGTCCGTCTGTCTGTCACTGAACTGTAATAGGTAGACAATTGTAATTAACACAGGGTTTATTTCTACTGATGTTTTATCAACAAACTAGCGTTTCTGCGCGGTTTCACCCGCGTAGTTCCCGTTCCCGTTCCCGTGAGAATACGAGAATAAAATATAGCCTATGTGTTATTTTGATGTATCACTACATAGTATAAAACAAAGTCGCTTTCTCTGTAATTAAATGTCCCTATGTCCTTATGTCCCTATGTATGCTTAAATCTTTAAAACTACGCAACGGATTTTGATGCGGTTTTTTTTAATAGATAGAGTAATTCAAGAGGAAGGTTTTAGCATAAGCACAAGCACCCGTGCGAAGTCGGGGCGGGTCGCTAGTAAGCTATATAACTGTAAAGTTTTATCAAAATTCGTTTAGTAGTTGTTGCGTAAAAGAGGAACAAACATTCATACATACACACTTTCGCGTTTTTAATATTAGTAGGATAATAATTATGAAAAATCGAATTCTATATTTAACTTCTTTTAGCAGAGTATAAATTAAACAAGGCGTCTCAAAACACTTTCCTTACAATGTTTTCTTTTACCTCCAAAACAAGAAAAATATATACGTAATTAAAAACAATATATAAAATATAAAAAGTCGGTTAGCGGACCATAATTTTACGTGATATCGTCATAAGAAAACATTTGGTATTCAACCGGAAATCAAACCAGGGAATAATGCACCAGACGTGTGCTTAACACCTTGCCATATACTCTTTAGAAGCTACAAACTGTTTCTAATGCCCTCAATATGATAGCAATTTGGTTAACAATGTAGAGGTAGACGTGACAGCCGCCCCTCTGGGATGCAGGAGGCGTGATATTGATCGACGTCAGTCGTCAATCAGTGCGTGTAGCGGTAATAATGTTTGTAGGTGGTAAGGCTTGCCACAGACTTACAACTAACTGTAGGTACAGTCGAGAGCAAGTCAAGCTTGACACTACCAGTTTTAGCTGAGCTCTGATTTATACTGTGCGCCATAGAATACAGGGCCGGGTCAAAGTCCAAAGTGTCAAGCTTAGCGTGCTCTTGACTGTACAAGATTTGGTAAAGCACAATAAAAAAATATGTTTTTAATGACGTAATGAATTTATTTGGATTACCAACAGCACAATTAAGAATTATGAGTACACAAGTATAAGAATCTGCAAAGCCATTAATAGGTAATCGCAGTTTATAACAAAACTAGACATAAAAGTTGGATAAGATAAAATGTAGACTACAGCTTATAAATACTTGCAACAACATATATTTAAAACAATATAAGATTATGAAAATGTGTTTCACTCATGACGAGAGACACTTTTTACTATTAAGGGGAAGACACTTTGTTTAAATGTGAATATTTTTTAAGCTATTGCATAGCTTCTATCGCGGGCCTTGAGACCGAATCCAGAAACCGGGGACCGAATCCAGAAATTCCGTAACGAAAAAAACCTCACGCTCCCCACTCCGACGGGCACGGAGGTGTGGCTTGAAGGCCGTGCATTGTCTAACGTCGTTTCTTTTCGGCAGTCTTGTTGATACAAAATGCTATGCAATAGCTTTACCGCGGCAGTCCCCGAGTGCCACACGTCTTTTTTTTTATGTAAATAAATTGTTGGACACCACTCAAAGACGGTTATTAAGTTCCTAACTGGGCAGGGCATGTAGGTACTAAGAGGGGTACTAAACAACAGCACTGATAAACATACTTAAAAAAATATTAAACAACCAGACACGAAGCCAACAGACATGTTCATGCACACAAATGTTTCAAGCGGGGAACGAACCCTCGCTCTTTCGATGAGTCGATTAGATTAATAATGATAATAATATAATCTCACGCCTTTTATCCCCGAGGGGGTAGGCAGAGGTATTCGATTACTGGATATACCCACATTTCACGAGATATATTGGACCCCTAAACGTGATAGGTGGTGAGCCCATCGCCGGACCGGGTCTGTTTACACATGTCTCAGAATTAATTCTGAGACCTGCGGGTTTTCTCACGATGTTTTCCTTCACCGTCGAGCTAGTGATAAATATGTACGTAAGTTTTTGAAAAACTCATTGGTACATGCCAGGATTCGAACCCGAGCCTCACTGATTTTCGGCCGGCTCTTTAACCGTTCGGGCGATCACTACTTTTTTTTTAGATTATATTAGTCTGGAGATTTCCAGTCGCAACAACCAATCGCAACGTTCATCGCGCGCCTTAACGTAAACTCTATCATAATGCTTGAACTGATTGCTATGGCGCTATAATCGTGCTAATGAATTTGTAAAGCTGACTTATATAATGGCTTATGCTGAGTTACACCGCGGCTTATCAGGGAGCTGTTAGCTCAAGCTCCCAGTGCTCCCAATTGCTCCCTGCTCCCTATTTAATGGCTGTGTATTGTTTGAGTGGCTAACTCCAGTTGACAGCACTGCTTCAGTGTATTTGGGTGACTTCAATTTAATCTCGCTTATGTATACAGGGTGAATATTTTATGTGGGTGTGGATAGTACTCAAATGCGTCTCGGGCCTGATTTTGATGAAAACTAAAACTGCATTTTTAGATTTTTCAAAAATCAAATTCCTAGCCAGGTATTGAACAGTCGAGTTTCGAAAATAAAACACACGGTATTATTACGTCATTTGCTGGTGTCGATAATAAGGATCGAATTCTGGGAAGAAAATATGACATACGGCAAACTTAATCTCGACTCCTTTGAGAATAATTTCCTCTATTCCTCATAGTTTCTGATTTAGCCATCAACGCCCACTTGAAAAATTCACCATACCCTCATATCTTCTGCGATAAGTAAATCATATTGTAGTATACCTATGATTGCTTTTCTTAGTTACATGACTATCTGATTCTGGAGTAGTCAGGTTTGGAAGAACTAGGTAATCTACCTTTAATCTATAGAGTTTATTCACCTCTATTTTAGGTCAATCTTTACAACATTTTATGTTTTACAGAGGTAAAGTTGTTTGTATATTTTGTATGACGGGCCTTTTGGTAGTAACCCTACCTTCTGAACCGGGTCGCAGGTTCGATTCCCGTTCAGTTGACGATGATGGATCTGATACCGGAAAGTCTTCCAACACAGAGTAAAGAATTTAAATTAAGAGTAGTGATGGCCAGTGGTTAAAGAGACCGCTTCTCATTCGTGAGGCTCGGGTTCGAATCCTGGCATATACGAGTATCAAAAAGCTTACTGTGAAGAAAAACATCGTGAGGAAACCCGCAGGTGTCAGAATTATTTCTGACACCTTTGTAACAGCATCAGGTTTAGGGATGGGCTAGTCACTCTCTCGTGTCGCGTCTACAGTCAGTTACTTGACGGGCTAGCACCTCCAGGATAAAAGGAGTGAGATTATTTATTTAAAACTATCCTAAGGCGGTTTTGAAACGTAATTGAATAACAGACTCTTTTTCTAGTTCTTATTAAATTATTGAGATTTATTTTCCTTAGCTCTGAAGTAGCATAATTAATATATTCCATTTTTTTAAATAACGACCCTATTATTTTTTAAATAAGATAAATCAGAAAGAAAACGAGGGAGTTCATCACAAGTGCTATCAATTAAGATTGAAGGAGAAGAAAACTTAGTATCATAAGATTTTCTTAGAATTACTTATAATGATTAAATTTAACCTACCTCAAAGCCCGGTTTCAGGTATTACTAAATGGTATTTTTAGTAATAAAAAATAAAAACTAAATCATCTCACGCCTTTTATCCCCGAGGTTGTAGGCAGAGGTATTCCATATCTGGAAATACCCACTTTTCACGAGATATTCTTTGGACCCCTAAACGTGATCGTTAAATTTACATATTAATTTTGTATGTAGGTATATAGCTGTGTACTTGGCTAAGTGTGAGGAGGCCGGGTAGACTAAAACGGTTTAAAAATAATGGATAAGAGAAGAAGACGAAGTAAGAAGGAAAAATCCAGCATTTTTCCTTGACTTGCGCAGGATTGTGTGAAGTGGCACAAGAAAGAAGAATCCTATGCCCAGCAGGTACATGTGAGGTGAATTAGAAGGATTGTCAGATAGGATGGTATGTCTAAACAAACTTCTTGCACAAATGAGTAAAGATTTAATAAAAGTAGTTTGACTTTGGAACAACGGTCAAGCTTACCACTACGCTCGATAGGACTTGCAACCGGCCGAGACCCCAAACAGCACCTTTATAAAATTTTCCCAAGGAAATTAACAATAAAAAATTATCATTACATTAATAAGGGCCCGCGGGAAAACTTGGAAACTCCATTACTAACTCAGCGGAGAATTTTTCATTAAAACAATCCCCCGTCCAGAGCCATTCCTTGGATGGTGGGCAATTAGTGGGGCCAGTAATTGCAGTAAACGAAATCCTCTTTGGTCCTAAGGAGGGGGTGGGGGGTAATAGTAATGCACGATCAGCTGTGCAGAAATTTTTACAATATGGAAACGTTTCTGTGTCTTACAGAAAACAGCAGTTCCATTACCAAAAAAATTGTGCAACAATTTTGAGAGAGAAAAACATTTTGCCTTTTTTTTGCAGATCATCATCATCAAGCCTCTCTCCTTGCAGAATATGAGAAAGCAAGAAAATCCCAAATCTGTATTGGAAGATGGTGTTAGTCAGTTAGAACTTTATGACCACTCCATTTGCCATGACTTGGGACAACAATGAAAACCAAGCCCAATGCCTTAGTGTGCCTTCCAAAGCACGGAGGAGCTGGAGATACAAACTAGGCGTTCAGCCATTCTCATACCTGACCGCGCCCAACATAACATTATTATGTAATCATTATAAACGCAACACAGAGCATCTGCAAATCATTATTGTATTAATTTAAATGTGCGCTTAACTACCTTAATTAAAATTAAATGCGCCATCCATTAAATTAAAATAGGTACAAAAATTAATGGACCACGGTACAATTAGTATTTCATAAATTCACTGCAATTTATTTTCGTAGCTGTAAAGGCCTTGTTTGAAAAGTGCCTTTCATTCACAAAGTTCGATATTGGGCTAGGTCATCAGAAAGTTTTTTTAATTATTTATCAATAGCACCTGTATAGTATATTACACAAACATGTGATCTGAGGCTTTTTTATTTACTTCCCTAGGTGTGTATACTTTTTTCTTATCGACGGAGGCGGAAAGCGGCAACGGACCCAGAATTGGTTCTGAGGCTTGTGTAACAACACCATGATCTAGCTATAGCATAACAAACGTAATTCGGAAAATAAAAAACAATAATTTTATTATACTTGTTTCAGATATCGCCTTGTGGATTGTAATTGTAAGATTGTTGTTTGTTGCAATGATATGCTACAACATGAACTAAGATAGATACGTTGCCTGTACACAAATAATGAAAATATTCAAATTAGATAATTGGCGGAAACTGCTTTAGTAGCATGCTAACCTGTCATAGGAAAATGCATTTTTTCTCAATAGTCTAGAGTACAATTGGGCCTAATATAGTTTTATTTTTAAGATTTTGATTAAAATCTGGACTAAAATGAGCGATCGTTCACGAATTGTCTCTCATTTAAGCGATATTTGACTCATGATATTGTCGCCAATTATTTGGTGAAATATGTATTTAAACATAAATACAATAACATCATTACAAGATTAAACTGAAAAAAAATTGAATTCCCTTTAACAATGTCAAATTTCCTAAGCAATATAGTAGCATTTAAGTATTTGTCTGTAGCTTCAAAATAAATACCAAAACAAAAGAGAAACTGTTTTTAAAATTTTTGTCTGTCTGTGTGCGTCTGTCGTTCAGAAAGTTTTTCAGGGATATGTTTCGAAACGTCTCAAATGTTTTAGCTTTAGGTCCAGAAGACTATACCGAAGCGAAGCGCGAGCGGATCCCTATTACCAAATAAAATTATGTCTACTAATAAAATGTCATTGGTTTCATTTAGTTTTCACAACAATCATAATACTGTGGTCCGAGCTTTACTTTTAAGCCCCAGGGGCGGCTCCTCCGGCAAATGGCGGATAATTTAATTTAGTTTTTCTCTTCAGCCCTGTTTTTAATACTAAGTTTCTTGGACTGGCGGCTTTTATATTATTTAATTAATAACATCCGTCTTTTTTTGTAAGGCAAGAGTATTTTCTTTTTTATTTCTTTTGTGTTTGTAGAGTATTTGAACACCTTGAAATAATTTCTTCTGACAGTAATCCTACCAGGAACATTATTTACGTCTACATAATAAAACTTTTACTGACTGATAGACAACACACAGTAAACCAAGGAAATATTACTTACATGTTTTTTTATTATAAATTCATACCCATACTGTTTCTGTTCTTTTTATGGTTCTGTTCATTCGATGATTAAACAGAATAACTTAGATAACTTTCGATTCTATCTTGCCATATATCACAAACTCGTATTTCCTTTGAAATTACAAATTACGAATGTGTAGGTATGTAAATAATTATTTTGAAAATATATTTTCTTAATTTAATACAAAGCTAACGTATTATTACTATTCAAAATTTAAAACAAATATACATATAAACCGACATAAAAAAATACACTAAAAAAACTATTATTTGCATATTCCATCACCTACATTCCTCGCTGATACAGAATGATTTGATGATTCTCACAAAACTTATATTTGACCATCCTGACCTTGAGGTACACCCGATCAAACAAAAAAATCAACATCGCTTCAGATTTGACGAAACCTCTGAACCACAGAACCTCTTCATTTTTTTCTAAGTCGGTTTTATATTTAACTCCTAAAATACTGACCCCAGAATCATTATTGTTAACTAAGATATCGTACATCCATTATGCATTCACTTGTGCTGACGTAAATGGGTGGAAAATAGCTCGTAATGTTATGTATAAGTAATTAAGCCAAGTTGTGGATATCGGCGTGGAAATACCAAGGCAAGATTCGGCGGCAGTCGCTGCCGGCAGACATTTGCATCTCATTGGGAATGCAAGGCCGATGCACGTTGGTCGCGATGCGGCAATCGGGACATTATTATAGCTGTTACCGTTCCTGTGGGAATACGGAAATAAAATAAAGCCTACGTTATCCGGATATATTATACCATTCTAATGCAAGCATACAAAAATAAGAGCAGTGATAGCCCGAACGGTTAAAGAGCCGGCCGAAAATCAGTGAGGCTCGGGCTCGAATCCTGGCATGTACCAATGAGTTTTTTTAAAAACTTACGTACATATTTATCACTAGCTCGACGGTGAAGGAAAACATCGTGAGGAAACCAGCAGGTCTCAGAATTAATTCTGAGACAGACCCGGTCCGGCGATGGGCTCACCACCTATCACGTTTAGGGGTCCAATATATCTCGTGAAATGTGGGTATATCCAGTAATGGAATACCTCTGCATACCCCCTCGGGGATAAAAAGGCGTGAGATTATATATTTTTTACAAAAATAAAAATCTTTTCTCTTTATCATATTAGATTAGTGTAGATTAGTGTACATAGTGTTGAAGAGTATGACCCGGCAAACGTTGTTCTGCCATATAAAGGGGGGGGGGGGGGTGTGGGAGATAGGAGGGTGAAAACTACTTTACGACCTTACGACCTACTATCACACCTACCAAATATGCAAAGAAAACAATATTAAAGCTGGTCGAACCGTTTCGGAGGATTTCAACCACAAACACCGTGACAAAAAAAAAATATAGTTTAGATTTTTGTCTTGACAAAAATGTTTAAAATCCGTTTTCATGGTTTAAAAGATCTACATACGAAAACGAGTTTATTTTATACTATGTTAATATTCTTATATTACCTAGTATAAATTTAAAAAAAAATGAGCAATTGGTACATTTTTTTAATTTCATATGTACAAATAGTGCTCAGTTTTCTACAATTTTTATGATAAGATTTAGCAGTTTGTACAATCTTATCTGACAATTATTACGCGCAGTCAGTACCATATGCCTTCTCCAAACAACAATAGTTGGCCCAAGCAGTGGTCTAAGGAAAATTTTGCAAGCAATTTCCGCCTTAGCGACGAATGCAAATAGCAAATGTGTTATTTATCGCGTGAATTAGAAGCTGCGTGTTAGCTGCCGGAACTGGATGCTCTCATTCCTGCATTTGCATCAGGCCTGCAATTTATTAGCCCAAGTGTTTCTAACGTAGCTTCCGATTACGTCCAGAGATATGCATTCCAGTATCCCGGCTAGTTCTTGGACCTGACTGTGTGATAACAGCTTCAAATTGTTTTTCGAAATAAACACGTTGACTGCATAGAAAATACACATTCATTTACAATATTTACAGAAAAAAAATGTCCGCCAACGAGGAACCATGTGGGATAGTGTCCAGAAAACTGGCCGCATTCCCTTTCTGGCTAGGCTGATCTTTTGACAGAGATAGCCGCCAGCCCTCTGGTCACCTGAAGCCTCGACCAAACGCACTGACAGCTTTGAGGTCTGGTTATGGTCTCCACCCCAAACGGCACAAATATGTAACCCTCATTGAGATCGACATATTTACTCCGCTTCAGGCGTATTGTGTATTTACAACCTTAATCGCTTGTTTCTTACGTAGGTACAACAAGTGTATGTAGAACAAGCTAGCCACGCTCTTAATGCCATATAGAAACTAGTGGCATTATATAACAATGGCATGTTGAATTGTTGGTCCCGATTTGCTTTTTACGCACAATGGAAGTCGTTTAGTCATATCAGATACCCTGGACGGCTTTAAAAATTCTGACTGTTAGGTGGCCAATAACTTAACACCATACTTCCTCATGTAACCTACATTTAAAGGTTTCTTACAGAGCGCCAAAGTCCAACTCTCCCACTCAACCTATATCTCTCTGACGCAGACATAATACGAACTGTCCAACCTGTAACCGATTAACCCTAAGCTTCCGAGAGCGAACCTGCCCAGGACGTCTATCACCAACCCTTCAGCAATTAGGGGTCCCAAGGGCCGACTGTAATTTTCCACGCCACTTCCCTTAATTAGGTCAAACTGGGAGACGGCGGATACTTAAGATGGCGTCGAGGGACACCGGTGTAAACTAGTTTGAACACCTGTATTTAGGAACTGGAATTTCAATCTAGCAATAGGTTTTGGTAATAAATCTATGCGATTTTAATCGGGAAACCACCTATAGAGGCAACTTCAATGTTTGGATCTTGGTATACATTTTGGTATTCTCTTATAAATTTTATAGGAGTAAGATTCATAACGAACGACGTTGTTCCTAAATAGTTCCTATTATATGTGTATAAAAATATTTAATAATATACCTCATAGTTTTAAGGATTTGCCACAAAGATTATTTGTAAAAAAGTTTTTAATTGGTTACTGGTTGTCAAAAATTATTTAGACTTATGGGTACAATAAGTATTTTAACAAATATTTGCATGTCATCTGTAAAATGATAGAATAGCCTGAACTTTATTTTATATTAAGAACTGTATGTATGAACCTATTCTGAGCAAATAAATGATTCTGATTCTGATATAAAAGTTATTAAATACAAGCAATATACAATAGTTTGTCCACCATGAAACCCGAACCCAGAGCCCTGAGTAATGGTCCCTCAAACACCGTTCTGGGTTATGGACCCAACCCCATTCGTCATATTATCCCCCCCATTATTTTCTCGCTTCTCCTTCTAAGGGCGCTAACGTATTACAGAGAAATTGGATAAGTTTCCGTAGATTACGAGTATAGCTGCATTTTGGAATAATAGGAATTTATTAGCAACACAACAATTTTATAACAATTAGTTAATTTATCTTTAGTTGTTGAATACGGCATATAAGACATCTTAAAGGTCTTATCGTTCCGGAAATTTGTTCCACAGACACACAAACATACAGTTTTCGCTTAACATTAAAGGTGTGGTCGATAATTTTGAGTTTTTACTTTGTCTCTTCTTCTCTCCCAATTTGCGGTGAAAGGTTATTACCCATACCACCCCATACTTCCTCGTATGTGAGAAAAGACCCTTAGCTCAGCAGTGGGCTGTTACGTGTTGATGTTGATTAATTTGTATTTTAATAAAATATAGAAACAAAATAAAAAATAAATCTCACGCCTTTTATCCCCGAGGAGGTATTCCATTTCTGGAAATACCCACTTTTCTCTAGAATATTCTACCCCTAAACGTCGACACCTATCGTGTTGAGCCCATCACCTGAGCGGGTCTGTTACACATGCCTCAGGATTAATTCTGGGACCTGCGGGTTTCCTCACGATGTTTTCCTTCACCGTCGAAAAAGTTATGAATAGTGTACGTAAGTTTTGAAAAACTCATTTATAGGTACATGCCAGGATTCGAACCCGAGCCTCACTGATTATCATCATGAGGGTGAGCTAACCGTAAGGCTATCACTGATCTTATATAGAAACAATTGAGAGATAATTCCAAAAGGAATACTAACAGATAATAACAATAACGGAAACGAGCATAAGAAGACAACAAACTAAATAAGAGTCTCTACCAAAATGAAATAGTAATGTAATAGCTTATAGCATCAAAGCTCAATATCGTATCGGGATATAGTTAATACCGGCCAGACTAGGGCAGTAATGGATTCGGGGTCAGTGACCGTTTTTGATGGGCTGTTAAAATGTCACTCACACCAAGGACCGGCAACCGTGAAACATGATAGCCTGATCCAAATACACAGGGACTTAAGACCCACATAAAAATACGCCTGGAATGGTCCGGAGCAAAGAGATTAAAATATAATAGGGCATAGAGGGGGCATTGGGAATATTTTCATACAAAAACTATGACGCTCAATCGTCATGTCAGTTAGTATAAACGCGAGCTGTCATTCGGTCGAATCACACTAGACTTTTTCCCACTTGTAATAACTTTTGGCTTCAAATTTTGTTCGCTTTGTCCCCTCTTAGCCCGATTATATTTTAACCTCTTTGGTCAGGAACTATCGAATAGAGCGTAATAATTCTATTTTTGAATTCGAATGTTGTGTAATTCGCGTTCATAAGTTTTTATATTCCTGTCCATTTCAATGATATCACGGTAACAGAAAATGGCATAGTCTAATTACGGACCCAGACTAACACCGCCACAGACACCAATATCCAAAAATCAATCAGCCTCGGCGGCCCGGAGCCGGGGCTGCGAGAAAAAATTGGAAATCAATCTATTTCTATTTCGACGCGTCGCCCAAGTATCCATTACCATAATGTGATGGGGACCCAATCCTATAATCAGATATCTGCGAGACCTTCCACCGTTATGTTTTATATATGTATATTTTTATTATATACGAATATGGGACGCGCTCCCTCGGCGAATGTTATGAGTATTTTTGCGCGGGGTATGATTCTTATGATATTTGATAGCGGCTCTCATAAAAGTAGTGGCTGAATGAAAATTCTTTGTTGGGCGTTTTGGCGGAATTCTGTAACCATTTTCCAAGTGAGTGGAAGTGTAATTTCCCCTGTCAGCTAAGCCGTTGCTTTTTAGGGCGTGACTACCACTGCTGACATGGCCGTTTTAGGGTTCTGAATGAGTGCCGACGCACTTGACTTACGACTTGCGAAGGACGCGGCTAGACGGATCACAGACGTTCTTTTTGTTGTGGGACACAATTTACACACGGTTATTCAGTCCCAAAGGCAGAGCCTGTACTATGGGAACTAAAAAACTGATAAACATACTTAAATAAATAGGAACTAAACACCCAAAAACGAAGCCAACAGACATGTTCATGCACACAATTGTGGATCGAACCCGCGACCTCCGACTCAGAAGGCTGAGTCACTACCGATTGAGCCAACAAAGCTGTTAAGTTGCTATGTAGGTAAGGGTTTGAATTAAACTTTTGGACTGATCATAAACGACAATTTCTGTGATGGATGAACCTCGTCAACTATCTGACCTGTCAATAATGTAACTGTTACTTCTTTTTGAGTCTATCATGTACTAGCTACACCAGTGTGTTTGTAACAATAGAGAAAGTTGAGTGTTTTCGGTCAGTGAATGAGGTGACAAGCTAGTGGCATTTCCTATATCACGAGCTCCTCCGTTTTCCGGAAGGCAAGTTAAACCATACACACAATGCTAGTCGTAAAGCCACGTGAGATACCCTTGGGTGACTTGAAAAATTCTGATAGATGTCATACCTCCCCATGTTTGAGGAACGTCGCTTAGCGGAGTGTTACGGGTTGATGATGACTAGTTTGATGCTAACTCGAACTGTCAACGAAAGTTATCATCATCATCAGCTGGAAGACATCCCCACAACGTGCTGCTTGCATCCACTGGTTACTCGCGACCTTGACGATATCGTCGGTCCACCTGGTGTCCTACCAATGCTTCTTCTTATGTTTCATGGTCGCTACTCGACTCAAACTTTAACAAAAGTCTATTTATAAGCTTATAGTGACAAAGAGCTTACAGTTAAGTGTTTCGTTTTACCTATGTCCGCAGTAACCGTTTAAACTTACAGTGAGCCAGTTTAGAGGCAAGATAGGTTAGTGGGCAACCCTGCTAAAGTTTTGAAGCATCCCGTGGGACGCCGCTTCAAAACTTGTGCTGTACCTCGTTACCCATCGACGGGAACGCTCTCAAGTGAATGGGGCGCGCGTGGAATTGATGTTGGAATGGTCACTCCATTTATCACTCTGTCGTATCGAAGCTTAGGTCGGCTTTTACTTGGAGTTCAGTGTTTGATGTTGTTAAAAATGTTTGGTACAAGAGCACATGAAGCTTTGCACTTGTAGTGAGAGTCTAGACCTCTAAGGCTGTATGACAATGTTACAAAGTCCAACGTGTCAAGCTATACGTGCTCTTGACTGTACATTATTAGAATGAAACTATTTTTCATATCTTGTACTTTTTGGTGGTATTTGGAGTTTAGTATGGGAAAAAATATTTATATATATCTGTGTTTTTTTATCTTTAAATTTTTTATCTCCTACTAGCGACCCACCCCGGCTTCGCACGGGTACAATAGTTATACTAGAACCTTACTCTTGAATCACTCTATCTATTAAAAAAACCGCATCAAAATCCGTTGCGTAGTTTTAAAGATTTAAGCATACAATGGGACATAGGGACATAAGGACATAGGGATATAAGGACAGAGAAAGCGACTTTGTTTTATACTATGTAGTGATATAAAGGTGTTCCTAATAAATATTTTTCTTTCTTTCTTTCTTTAAATAATTATGTTTCTGTAGGTACTACGGTATCTGACTTTACCTAATCCTATCATTAATTTCGTTCTAATATATAAATGCGAAAGTAACGCAGTCTGTTAGTCTGTCCGATACATTTTGAAAGAATTAAACGATCTTGATTTTGGTGGGAAAATGTCCTGCTAAAGACATGCCACTTTTCATTCTGAAATGCAGAAAAGTCATGAGCAAAAACCAGTGTAATACATTTTAGTCTAAACGAATTCATCACCCCGGTTTCATTAACCATCACCCTGTACATAGTCGAAAATCCACCACTCCATATTAAGTACTACGCACTGAATATTACCAAGTGCACTCACCGCCATAATTCATATTCATCATTACCTATAAGGTAAATTGCACACTAAAACGGCTCTTAATAACTTCATCAAAGCAACGAAAAGCATAAACGGTATCGCAGTGTCTTCTCACAATGCAATGTGTTACAATATCTCATTTTTTTGGGATATACCTATATACAGGGTGTTAGGAAAAGAACTTCATTCCTGTAAACCACGTTTGGTATAAGTGAAGTACATTGCGTAATAGAAAGGGACAGCTAGATTATCAATTGTTTGTTTACAATTGTCGGTGCAGTGCAGTGCAAAAATATTAGGCAGGTACGGTCAAGCTCAGCTCCGGTTAAACAATCGAAGCACCATTGAAGATGTTATTGCGCGTGGCTTAGGAACGGTACAAACTTCAGTGTCTAACCCGAGCTCAGCTTGACTGTACCAAAAATGACACACGGCGCGATATGTTGCGTTCTGAACTATGGGTGAACAATTTAATGAAAAGTTACAAAATATATTTTTATAAATTTAAAAAAGAAATTAAACATGCATTTCATACTTTGTTATACCTATAGCACACGTGGTTTAAAGGAACGAAGTACTTTTCATAACACTCTGTATAAACAGGTGCAGTGAACCAAGTACCAGCTACCTATTGCCATTATAAGAATTCAGGGCGAGCAAAATTGCTGGCCTGGGAGTCGCGAACAAGCGATCAAATAAAGAATACCATAGTGTTCATTTGCATGCAAGCGGGCCCGCGGGCGCTAAACTCGGTCGCGCTATCGGCGCGCAGCTGCAGTCGCGATTACTGCGCTATTGGGAATAAATAAAAATAAAAACCGGCCAAGCGCGAAAGCTGGCAGTGTTCTGTACCAAAGATAAAGGAAATTTACTAATAAAAAACGCTCACATAATATCAGCACAGCAGGTTCTTTTGGACCCCTACTTTGGACAGATCCTGAACTCCTCGCTGGCTAGTGATCATTTTTGAAATAAGTACTCTTTGGCATATGCCTTCACATGGATGCGATGCTCGACTCACACTCTTCCTGTTCTATGTGGAAGTAAATGGGTGATACTAAAACTCAACAAGTCGCCTTATTATCTATTTTTTATTGTAATCGCAATAGTATTTATTTGAATATTTGAAATTCGATTAGTGCTTGCTCTATTTACATTGGCGGTAATCACAGATGCACTATAACATAATAACAACCTTTCCTTTGCCTTTGCCTTCGCTGCAGTCGGGTAAAAAGGCAGTATTATCGTATTTGCCCGGGACTTCCCACAGTGTAAGAATACCTACACAGTGACCCATCGCCGAAGTTTACGGAAAAGCCGACATAAGCCGACATTGTACGGGATGCTCAAGCCTTCGACTGGCAGTGTGGCGGTTCAGATCCGTTCCCTCCACTCACCCTGGATTGCTGTGTTTGGACACTTTGTATAGATTTCTCTGCGCTTTGTCTGTGGAAAAAGAAAACATGGTGAGAAACTATCATCCAAATCACTTAGACAGTTGGCAATCAACCACTGTGAGGTTCTTACGGAACTTTTTGCCACGCACAACCAATCTGTTGAACAAATTGTCGCCTGTGGTATTTTTAGACTGATACGACCTTTGAATCTTCAAGAAAAGAGCGCACTCCTAACGCACTTGTGACTCTCGAGTTGCAGGTGTCCATGGGTGACGGTAGTCATTTACCATCAGGTGACCCGTTCGCTCGTTTTACCCCCTATACAAAAAAGAGGAAAATACGAGTCCAAGAATTGATTGTGTGGCAAATGTAGCAGCACTCGGTGATAGGCTCACCACCTGTCAGGTTTAAGAGGAAAAAAATAGTTGGTGGAAATGGGAATTCCTAGAATGAAACTATGCCTGGGATCTCAGGAATAAACGGCGTGAGCATTTTATAAAAATATTTTTGCTTCTTTTGCGTTACTGGATGTAGTAACTAAGGAATACATACTGTTAGTGCATGTAATGTAATGTGTATGTATCGGCTCAGTGTTCTCACTCAACCACGTCTTCACTGTGCGGCGGCCGGAGCTAGACTGCCCACGTCCCCTCCTGCACATTGCGTGGGGTGTAGATCCGAGACGACAGATATTTAGATGGTGTGATTGTATGTTCGTATGTATATTTATGTGTGTGTCATTTACCTGTATGCTACACTGGAAAAATATCTATATCACTTCCCTGTCCTCCAACTATCTTTTTACAAAAAATGCTTGAAAAAAGTAGATCATTATTTAAACTATATGTCAATTACCATATACCTAGTATATTAATAGGCTCTCCATGATGAAGACAATCAGCAACTTCTATACTGCGTTTCTAAAAGCGTATTTAAGTATCAACTATGAATTCTACAGCGGCAGATTCACGATAAAAGCCAGCAATTTTTCTATAAATTCAAAAAAGAACTATAAAACCATTTAAAAACGTGACTGCAGAAATAACTTACTCCAATAAAGGGGTGGCGGATCCCTAAAATCAGCATAGCCTCAGCCGGGTTCTGCGGAAAGCGAGAAAACTCAGTTGTAGCAGAAAACTAAGCTAATAAGGAACTGAGCGAATGCAGGGCAGCTGCTAAGTTGAAGGCTGGAAGTCACAGAACTCACAAAACTTGAACAGTCTGTTCGATTTGAGTTACGACATTTTTACATCGGGGACTTTGTGTAAGACTGTTTGACTGTCAGAGATCGCTGAACAAAGTTTTACAAGATGTCAGTACAATTTGTTCGGTGGGAGGGTATGGGCTTGCAAGCGACCGGTTATATGAACGACTAAACTGGTGAACATAGAAACCGTCACCTGGCAGCCAACCTGTCAGATCCGTGTCATATAATGAAATACTTAGATTTGGACCATTAATATTATGTCCGTTACTACTCGTATTAGAGCATAGAGCAGTGATAGCCCGGACGTTTAAAGAGCCGGTCGAAAATCAGTGAGGCTCGGGTTCGAATCCTGGCATGTACCAATGAGTTTTTCAAAAACTTACGTACATATTTATCACTAGCTCGACGGTGAAGGAAAACATCGTGAGGAAACCCGCAGGTCTCAGAATTAATTCTGAGACATGTGTAAATAGACCCGGTCCGGCGATGGGCTCACCACCTATCACGTTTAGGGGTCCAATATATCTCGTGAAATGTGGGTATATCCAGTAATGGAATACCTCTGCCTACCCCCTCGGGGATAAAAGGCGTGAGATTATATTATTATATTTACTCGTATTACTATTTTCAATGTACATACTCGTACGTCTGTGAGTAATGTCATCCAACTTTGGGACTCATTCAAATAAAATAAAAAGTTTTTATTCAATGTACGGACTTAGGCAGCCGAAGTTGGATAAGCAATGATTTTAAATCCAGCGACACATTACGACGAAAATATGTCACCCTTTTGCTAACACCCATTACAGCATAAAGTTTGTTATAATACTTATTATGATTTTTATGTAATATAAGGGCTTATTGGGGGTCATATGAGAAGTCCAGTCAGTTAAAAGTCAGCATATATATATAGTTAGGATTTTATGATCCGTCCGATTTATCGGACGCTATGCACTGTGGAATCATAACCTATGTTGGTGCAGTATAAAATGAAATGAATAAAACAACTGAATATTTTGCATGATTTATTAGATAACTAAAGAAATAAATCGGGTGCGATTGTTACGTTGAATGGCCGATTATATGGTGGTTCATAAATGATTTATGGTGAAGGCCCATTTCACATTTCAGGCTCTTGAACTTCTATTTCCCTCTACATTGACTACCACAGCAGCTTTCCGTGCTTATGGGTACAATACAATGTTCTTTGCCATCATACCGTGTGGTGGACTTTGATGCAGTGAAGTTCCATGTGTGACAGCAAACTGCAAGAATTTTTGGCACATCGTAATTTTTAGAGAAATTCAATCTGTTACTTGGTAACTTGGCGTAACTATGGACAATAACACAGCTCTCAAAAATAACATAAATTTCATCTTCTGTAGCCATCATTGTTTATTTTTCTTGCCTGAGTAAAGATTTTTTTGCTATACAATGTGTGTAAGTAAATCTCTGTGGAAAAAAGTTTGAGTGGTCTTTACAGCTTTGACTTTCTACTGATGATGGTTGTGTGTTATTATCTGGGCATGAAACTTAGGGTAATTGTTTTTTCGACAAAGCTGTTCGTTTCTTCTTAGCCTCGGACTTTTCTGGCAGATTATTACGCTAGTTTACATCAGAAAGTGGTTCATTATCTTCATCGTCGCTGTTTTTACTCGATGAAGTGGCCTGCGAAGCTTCAGTATATGATAATTGGAGACCTGAAGATGTGGGCGGCATAGTATCAATTCCATTTGCTCGTAAACGTCGTATTTCATATCCACCGTGAAGTAAAGTGCGTCCTGAGTGATTTAGGTTGCCATAATGTTCATCGTCTGACTTGTCACTGTCCTCATCCGTTACCTGACCACTATTTTCTATCCATGTATGTATGTTGTTCAACATAAATACCGCACTCCGCATCCTCATATATATATCATCGCATTCTAAAACTGATAAAATTTCATTCACCTCCACGCTTCAAAAGCAAGCAAACACCACCACTGTAGAGCCCGCCATGCATAGCGTCCGATTTATCGGACACTATCAAAAACACACGCATAAGAACAAAAGTAACAACGTTGATACGAAATAAAGCTTATTTTTGCATAAATACACATTATTTCAACCAATACAATGGATTTTTGAAATGTTTTGGCGTAATAAATGACGAAAAAATCAAAACAAAGCTTACCTTATCCTCAAATTAGACTGACCGTGACCCGCCATTTTCGAAAATGACACATAACAAGTGTCATAAGTGGTTCAACTGTTGCAAATAGGTTTGGTAAGGTAAAAAACATATAGTACTATATTTCAGAAACAAAAACTACTAAATTATTAATTATTTCTACAAAATATTTAAAATTTTCTGGCGTCCGATGTATCGGACGTTATGCTGTTATGGGTTAAAGATTCGCCGCCAAGTTTCGCGTTATTTCCGTAAAGTGTGTTGTTTTACTTTCCTTTAATAAGCTATTGCATAGCTTCTATCGCGGGCCTTGAGCGCGGGGACCGAATCCAGAAATTCCGTAACGAAAAAACCTCACGCTCTCCCCACTCTGACGGGCACGGAGGTGTGGCTTAAAGGCCGTGCATTGTATAAAATAAAATAAAGTGAAGTAAAGTAAAGTAAAGTAAAGTAAAGTAAAGTAAAGTAAAGTAAAGTAAAGTAAAGTAAAGTAAAGTAAAGTAAAGTAAAGTAAAGTAAAGTAAAGTAAAGTAAAGTAAAGTAAAGTAAAGTAAAGTAAAGTAAAGTAAAGTAAAGTAAAGTAAAGTAAAGTAAAGTAAAGTAAAGTAAAGTAAAGTAAAGTAAAGTAAAGTAAAGTAAAGTAAAGTAAAGTAAAGTAAAGTAAAGTAAAGTAAAGTAAAGTAAAGTAAAGTAAAGTAAAGTAAAGTAAAGTAAAGTAAAGTAAAGTAAAGTAAAGTAAAGTAAAGTAAAGTAAAGTAAAGTAAAGTAAAGTAAAGTAAAGTAAAGTAAAGTAAAGTAAAGTAAAGTAAAGTAAAGTAAAGTAAAGTAAAGTAAAGTAAAGTAAAGTAAAGTAAAGTAAAGTAAAGTAAAGTAAAGTAAAGTAAAGTAAAGTAAAGTAAAGTAAAGTAAAGTAAAGTAAAGTAAAGTAAAGTAAAGTAAAGTAAAGTAAAGTAAAGTAAAGTAAAGTAAAGTAAAGTAAAGTAAAGTAAAGTAAAGTAAAGTAAAGTAAAGTAAAGTAAAGTAAAGTAAAGTAAAGTAAAGTAAAGTAAAGTAAAGTAAAGTAAAGTAAAGTAAAGTAAAGTAAAGTAAAGTAAAGTAAAGTAAAGTAAAGTAAAGTAAAGTAAAGTAAAGTAAAGTAAAGTAAAGTAAAGTAAAGTAAAGTAAAGTAAAGTAAAGTAAAGTAAAGTAAAGTAAAGTAAAGTAAAGTAAAGTAAAGTAAAGTAAAGTAAAGTAAAGTAAAGTAAAGTAAAGTAAAGTAAAGTAAAGTAAAGTAAAGTAAAGTAAAGTAAAGTAAAGTAAAGTAAAGTAAAGTAAAGTAAAGTAAAGTAAAGTAAAGTAAAGTAAAGTAAAGTAAAGTAAAGTAAAGTAAAGTAAAGTAAAGTAAAGTAAAGTAAAGTAAAGTAAAGTAAAGTAAAGTAAAGTAAAGTAAAGTAAAGTAAAGTAAAGTAAAGTAAAGTAAAGTAAAGTAAAGTAAAGTAAAGTAAAGTAAAGTAAAGTAAAGTAAAGTAAAGTAAAGTAAAGTAAAGTAAAGTAAAGTAAAGTAAAGTAAAGTAAAGTAAAGTAAAGTAAAGTAAAGTAAAGTAAAGTAAAGTAAAGTAAAGTAAAGTAAAGTAAAGTAAAGTAAAGTAAAGTAAAGTAAAGTAAAGTAAAGTAAAGTAAAGTAAAGTAAAGTAAAGTAAAGTAAAGTAAAGTAAAGTAAAGTAAAGTAAAGTAAAGTAAAGTAAAGTAAAGTAAAGTAAAGTAAAGTAAAGTAAAGTAAAGTAAAGTAAAGTAAAGTAAAGTAAAGTAAAGTAAAGTAAAGTAAAGTAAAGTAAAGTAAAGTAAAGTAAAGTAAAGTAAAGTAAAGTAAAGTAAAGTAAAGTAAAGTAAAGTAAAGTAAAGTAAAGTAAAGTAAAGTAAAGTAAAGTAAAGTAAAGTAAAGTAAAGTAAAGTAAAGTAAAGTAAAGTAAAGTAAAGTAAAGTAAAGTAAAGTAAAGTAAAGTAAAGTAAAGTAAAGTAAAGTAAAGTAAAGTAAAGTAAAGTAAAGTAAGTCGAAGTCGAAGTCGAAGTCGAAGTCGAAGTCGAAGTCGAAGTCGAAGTCGAAGTCGAAGAAAGTCGAAAGTCGAAAGTCGAAAGTCGAAAGTCGAAAGTCGAAAGTCGAAAGTCGAAAGTCGAAAGTCGAAAGTCGAAAGTCGAAAGTCGAAAGTCGAAAGTCGAAAGTCGAAAGTCGAAAGTCGAAAGTCGAAAGTCGAAAGTCGAAAGTCGAAAGTCGAAAGTCGAAAGTCGAAAGTCGAAAGTCGAAAGTCGAAAGTCGAAAGTCGAAAGTCGAAAGTCGAAAGTCGAAAGTCGAAAGTCGAAAGTCGAAAGTCGAAAGTCGAAAGTCGAAAGTCGAAAGTCGAAAGTCGAAAGTCGAAAGTCGAAAGTCGAAAGTCGAAAGTCGAAAGTCGAAAGTCGAAAGTCGAAAGTCGAAAGTCGAAAGTCGAAAGTCGAAAGTCGAAAGTCGAAAGTCGAGTCGGAGTCGGAGTCGGAGTCGAGTCGAGTCGACTCGAGTCGAGTCGAATCGAGTCGAATCGAATCGAATCGAATCGTATCAAATGAAATGAAATGAAATAGTCAGACCAACCAAGACAGTCAACTTTATTATTTTATTGGTGACTGTACTTTTGGCGAAAAAAGGGGTTATTGAAACAACATAAAAACAATCGGAGCAGTGGGAAAAAATATTCCCACTCGTCCCTACCAATCGGAGTTCCGATCGGCGGACTGGGAACAACCCGTTTCTTTCGGCAGTCTTGTTGATACAAAATGCTATGCAATAGCTTTACCGCGGCAGTCCCCGAGTGCCACACGTCTTTTTTTTATTCACTTCAGTTGTCAGTAGCTCTTCAAGTGGCCAGTTACCTATCTTTTCCACAGAAGTTCCTACTAAGCGCGTAGGTAAGCCTTTAATTGTCAACTGACTTCAAAAAAGGAGGAGGTTCTCAATTCAACACGATTTTTTTTTTCATGATTGATACCTCGGAACTTTCGATTTGCATGACTCTTTTTTTATTTAAAAGCTGGTGCTTCCCCCTTGGTCTTTATGTTTGTAATCGGTTCTGACAATAGTATCCATGAGATAACCATATAAGTCTTCAATTTGCATTAATTATGTACGAATAACTCAATATCACCAGAACAGATTTCGATTATTCTTTTTTTTACCGACTTCAAAAATGGAAGAGGTTCTCAATTCGACTGTTTTTTTTTGAGCTCCATGTTATTATTAACATAACCATCCCGTCAGCCTATCGCCCTAATCGGTCACGACATGACACGAGTTGATCCAACTTTTTAATATTTATCAAACAAACTGTGTAGCCCAAAAACGAATGAATAGGGTATGTAATCCATATTTGTATCCTTAGCACTCGTGAATTATATAGTAGATACGTAACACACATTAAAACTTTTGGGGTTTATTCCGAGCTCATTGGGAATTTATGAGGCTACAGTAACGAGGGTGTAAGTGCAATTAAAATGTTTGCATCTATCAGCAGCTGCTGTGATATAAGTATAACAAGCATTCATAGATCATTGTTTGCGTTACGTATATTAGTCAATACTTTGACACAGACTTTGATAGGTAGGTAGATATACTAATTTCCCGATATTCCATTAAAAAGCGATCGAACTATGACAAGACGCGATGTGATTCTCATAAGGAACAGTTAATGCATCATTGACCCAACAGCCCTCTCTCTCTACTGCAATAGAAATAATAAGTTTTAATATCATTTTGAAATCCTAATTTCCATTTACAACATTGAATTTGACTCTTATGACTAGTGGGTTAAGTATCAATGTCTTGTCGACAGCGTTTATGTTCCATCTTCCAAGTCGTTGATCTATGCCCTCCCCAGCTTATCTGTCATCGTGAACTCTGTCAAAGATTTATGTCATCAAATTACGGCTTAATGACGCGACAAAGGGCCGTATTACATGTCCTTGTATGCAATACCTATTCATTATCATGTTACGTCGTTTATGTTGCTGGGTGTTACGTACAAGGAGGTGCCTTGAGCAAAAAACCCTATTCAATTGTATAATTCTATATTATATCTCTCAGAGCCTCTAGATACGCTCCATTTTGCACGGCGCCGTCACGGACTAATCTAGGTTTTTATTCCCCAATGAACAGACTTGTTCGGATATACAACAATATTTTTAAGAAATCAGGAATAGACGTTGATGTGTTCTCGGACAAGGCCTTTAAATTCAAGAACACTGTGGTTAGCGCTGCTGGCAGTTGATGATCGATACAACCTACTTATTGTTTTTCTTTACTGGTATTATTTTAAATTTTCTATCTACCTACTTCTTTGAATTGTTTGTATTTTTATTTTATACCATCGTGTAACTGTTTCTGATTATGCCCCTTTGCTTGCCGTGGTTGCTTTTAAGTGAAGCGGCACAAACCTGTAAATCTGATCAGATGTGATGTTCTTATGTATTGTGTCAGCTTTGTTAGCAATCCTAAATAAATAAAATAAATGAAATAAAAAAATATACAAACAAAATATTCAACACTGTTATAGATAGGTACCTATTGTATAGGACCTCTTCATCACATGAAAGCATTGAAAAATTATGTGTTACTTAATAACAAAATATCTGAAACTAGGTAACATTTAGAACTTGAAATTTTGAATTATGTAGTAAATGCAATTAAAATATTACTGCTATTTATAAGATGATCAGAGACCAAATAGAACTATCTGCTAAGATGGCTGTAGAAACAGCATTTTTTAAAATCCGAAACGCCACACAAATACATATGACTTGAATACTCCAAACTCCTTACCTCAAAGGCAGTCTACCGTCATAGTTTAGAAAATTATCGCATAACAGAGAGTTTTGATGAAAGCTCTAAATTAGAACGCCGAAGAAAATGCCATCAGCGCTGCAACATGAATATTGCAATAACTTCTGCGACTAATAGTGTTGACCAACTATCGATACATAGAATGTAGCATTATTTATATTTTTATTAGTTAAGAGCTATATTACCGATAACTGAGAATCCTAAAAATACACTGTAGAAAAGTAAGTGTTATAAGAAATGAAATTCTTCCATCAACCACTCAAGGATAAATTGTGATTATTATTAGGAAAAAATAGAAAAGGTTGTAGCAAATGAAATATTTGTGAAACTTGCCAATCTATTTATTATAAAATCGATAGTGTTTATATGTTAAAAAAACTCCGGACACCAGCTCTTTGAAAAGAAGTCACTTATTTGATCCGTAAACGTCCTTCTGGGGCGTCCTCTTTCCTTGCATCCTTCAACATACGCACCATAAATCTCTTTCGTTACTCTTCTTTCATCCATACATTCTACAATTTATCGATAAACTATATAATTTCTTGCAACACTAGAAACTGACTCGACAACCGGCCGATTAGTGAAGATTCCAAGCTGAGACATTCAACGTGAAGCCACATTAATGTTTAAATGCATAGGACTGAAGATAGCCTTTGGAGCCGTGATCTGGGAAAGTATCGACAAGACAAATCTGGATTGTCAATGTGATATTGACGAGGATGATAGCTTTATCCGAAGTATGCTTGTCTTTGGATTTTATTTAGTTACTGGTTGCGTTGCATGGTTGCATATGCCTTTGCCTGTATTCTAGAGTAATGTGAAGATGTGAAAGGATTTTCAATATTGGATCCCAGTTAATCACACTTAACATGAGTGTTTTGTGGCAGTCTATTGTATCTCTCTCAATAAGAAATAGACATGAGATCATGTATGTATGTAAATATCTTTAAATTGCTATGGAGCAATCGTTTTCATCAACCCGTAACAGTCTACTGTTAAGCCAAGTGTCTTTCCTCACACATGAGGAAGTATAAAATATAATCTCTCACGATAGGTTTTCTTGGACTGATATGACTTAACGACTTCCATTGTGCGTAAATCTACACTAAGTAATATTATAAAGGAAAAATTTTTGTGTTTTTGCATGATTTTAAAAATTCTTTCACCAATGGAAAGCTACAATATCCCCGAGTAACATAGGTTATATTTTATCCGTATCCTACAGGAACGGGAAATACGAGGGTGAAACATGAGTATCTTCCTAAATATAAACACTTCCAGCTTGTGTTTAATGGCTGGCTTACACACTGTTTAGTAAAGTCAGTAGATGAACATTGCTTGCCCACTATGAGGTTTGGTATTCATATACCCGTTTACAGAAGCGATGTTCATCTACTGACCAACTTAGCCAACACAGTGTAGACCAAGACTCTTGAGAGAAATGGCTAGATCTGTACTCGCCTGTGCAAGAGCAGGAGCAGTTTTTGCTAGCACAATGTTCTTGCAGGCAATAAGTCACAATTAAAGTCGCCGTCATTGTTTCAGTATCGCTACTTAGTGAACTATTCATGCAGCAGTAATTGCATGGCGTGCCAACGAACTGGTAAAAGTTGATACGGCAAAGTACAACGAGAATTTTAACTAAGTAAATGATTAGAAAATAGAAAGAAAGAAAATTATTTATTAAGGTAAACTTAAAAATATTAATATATAAAAAAAGGTTGTTTGTACAAAAAAAAACAATCTCACGCCTTTTATCCCCGAGGGGGTAGGCAGAGGTATTCCATTACTGGATATACCCACTTTTCACGAGATATATTGGACTCCTAAACATGATAGGTAGTGAGCCCATCGCTGGACCGGCAGGCGTATTCAGGGAGCTTCGATATTCGATATCGGAAAATCTGTCGAACACTTTCGAGATGGGCTGATGTTGGTATTGAAAACTAATGTCATATGTGACATAATGGATTCGGTAAATTTTCCGTGGCTGTCAGAAACGCCTAGAATAAAGTTTCCGAAGTCGATAGATTCGACATCGGAAAATTTTTCACTCGATCTGAATCGAACAGAAACGGTATCGAGTCTCCGTGAATACCTACGCGGGTCTATTTACACATGTCTCAGAATTAATTCTTAGACCTGCGGGTTTCCTCACGATGTTTTCCTTCACCGTCGAGCTAGTGATAAATATGTACGTTAGTTTTTGAAAAACTCATTGGTACATGCCAGGATTCAAACCCGAGCCTCACTGATTTTCATCATCTGAAGCAGGCTCTTTAACCGTAAGGCTATCACTGCTATTTGTACAAACATAAATCGTTTGATTGCGGTCCCTATAACAGTGACGTGGCCGTGTGATACTCGAGTTCCTCAATAGGCCGAAAAGAACGAATTGAGTACTCGGATTCAGAATACAGTACTCGAGTACTTCTTTAAACTTGACTAATGATAACGTTATGAGTTCAGTAGTAAGCTATGTATTAACAATTAGACTTTATTGAGTTACACGATAAGGTTGTAACTTCTCCGAAGAAGGAGCTATGAAGGAGCGTAGGTGGAATGCTCCTCCATCGTGAAAAGGAAGATCTTCCGCCAGGCGAGGTGATCGTGCCTGTGGACGTCCAACGGTTGATGTTGGATAGTTGTATTTATACAAACTCATTAGAAAATTCCGATATCGCGGTTTAGAACTCGGCCGTCTATTGGCGCGTTCTATGTAGTGTCGCTACAGAGCATTCCACCTCCACCAAATCATTACTAATTGACTACGAATGTAACTCTTGCATTATGCATAATAGGTTGGCTTGCTATCAAGGGAGCTATCACTCCACATTTTAATTATTCTTCATTATACATACCTAGCTTTTACTACCGACTTCGCTCGCGCACGTTTATTTCACCACATTTAGGGGTTGAATTTTGCAAAATCCTTTCTTAGTGGATATTTACACTGTATAAGCTATCTATTTGCAAAATTTCCAGTCTCTTGACCCAGCGGTTTAGGCAGTGCGTTGGTTTATCACAAATCAGTCAGACAGTTTATCATTATCACTATCACTACATAGTATAAAACAAAGTCGCTTTCTCTGTCCCTATATCCCTATGTATGCTTAAATCTTTAAAACTAAGCATAGGACTTTGGTGTTGTTTTAATAGATAGAGTGATTCAAGAGGAAGGTTTTAGTGTTATCATTGCACCCGTGCGACGCCGGGGCGGGTCGCTAGTTTTGTATATACGACGCGTAACAGAAAAAGCGCAATTCCTCATACACATTAATATAAAAAAAAATATGATGCAATCGAACTTTAGTTGTGTCTAACCAATGTTCTTAAATATCGATTAATAATGGCACGATTTCCATAGAAAGCACCAAATTCAGCTCCGCTAAATCATTTTTGGGAAAAATTTAACACACATTAAAAATAACTGAAATCGAATAAGCAGTCGATACTGAACAAACTAATTTCAGGAATTGCTCTTATTCTGTTACATGTTGTATAGATAAAAGAAACAAATAAAGCATATCCACGTAAATATTACCTCCTTGAACGAAAGAAGCGTTGGACCTGCCGTCCAAAGAGCTGGTTAATTCCTCAGTAGAGCAGCGCTAGGTATTATTCTCTCGCTAATAATTGCTTAACGCTATAGAAGGCTTTCGTTAAGAATTAAAATTCTTTTACGCTAGAGAAACGTGGATATTGTTGATGTAGTTTTGTGTAAATTTCATTTTTCTTAAACAGCTTTTGGTAGTGGCTTCGTCTGCGTTCCAGGATTAAATTTAGTTGTTTATTTGAACCTGGTTAACGAATTTTATGAAGGTATACGGTATTACGGTTCAGCGATTGAGTCATAAAATTGTATCAAACAGATAGTCAGAGATACATTTGTGTTTACAATAATAGTATTATTAGTTAGATACAATTTACTGAATGCGGAAAGCTGAAGACAGGGCGCTATGGCGCTCATTAGGGGAGGCCTATGTCCAGTAGTGGACTACCTATAGGCTAATGAAGATAATGATAATTTCGAAAAATACGAACTTCTAGGCGATACTTGAAATTTGACAGGTTGAAAAAAAAATCAATTTTATTTTAAAGGACTTTGAAATTGTATTTTATATGAACCTTTAATGAATGAAGGTTACAAAAATAAATAAAAATTTAGCAAAAAAGTCGTACATAAAAAAAAATATAAGTACCTAGTCGTAACTGTGTAAAATAAAGTGGTTTAGACACCATAAGCATTTGAGTTAGATGTTACCGCTGGCCACTTTGGTTGGGGAAATTCGTCACTTCCGGTCGGGCCTTTTCACGAAAAACGACTGAAGATACTAATTTCCGGTTCGTGGGAGGCCAGCGTTGCCTTTTTGTTGGTTCGTTAAAATTATTTTTTTATGTTTTCATAGATTAAGTTGGGCGTCGGTTGGATCGTTCAAAATAAATTTTGGATTATTTTTACTAGATACAAATTTATGAAAAATATGTAAATTACAATGTACCAAGGAATTAAAAAAAAAACGTACTTATTTATCACTAAGTCGACAGTGAAGGAAAACCTCCTGAGGAAACCCGCAATTCTACTAAATGTCAACGGTCTTAATTGGATGACTATGACATACCAATGGTCAGACAATGGTGTTATTTTGACACGTTTCAGAGCAAATAACACCATCGACTGACCATGTCATTGTCATTGTCATCCGACTGTAACCGTTGAAATTTTGTAGAATTGGCCCCCAGGTCCCAGAATGGATTGTGAGGCATGTTTAGCTCAGTCCGGCGATAGACGCACCACCAAAGATATATATAAAAAGACGAAGATATGTTACTAGAGCAGAAGATATGTTACTAGAAGAGCAGTTATAGCCCGAACGGTTAAAGAGCCGGCCGAAAATCAGTGAGGCTCGGGTTCGAATCCTGGCATGTACCAATCAGTTTTTCAAAAACTTACGTAGCTACATATTTATCACTAGCTCGACGGTAAAGGAAAACATCGTGAGGAAACCCGCAGGTCTCAGAACTAATTCTGAAACATGTGTAAACAGACCCGCTCCGGCGATGGGCTCACCACCTATCACGTTTAGGGGTCCAATATATCTCGTGAAATGTGGGTATATCCAGTAATGGAATACCTCTGCTTACCCCCTCGGGGATAAAAGGCGTGAGTTCATTTTATTATTATTATATGTTACTAGAGCGCGGAAAATGAGGCCGACAAATGTAGGTAATTGACCTTATTTTATTTATTCGCAATGTTTGCATTTTTCACCTAGTCATGTTTCAAGTGCAACTCTTGACAGACAGGTGTCTCTTTGTATTGCAGGTGTCCATGGGCGACGGTAGTCACTTACCATCAGGTGACCCGAAAATAAAAAAGCTCCTTCGTTATTTGCCGGCAGCACCACCAGTGACACCTTTACAAAAATCCTGGAGGAAACCGGGGCAGGAATCGATCCGGAAATTAGCGCCTGGAGGCTTCTACGAATGGATTTCCGGTGGACGCGGGCTTTATCCCTGGTTAGGGTTCCGCAGCCGATGGATAAAATGTTGACAGTTTTTTGAATGTGCAAAAGTTAGTCTCTTCTGTCGCATGAGGCCCTGGTGTGATTTTATTACTGGTGAGAGCATGTACCTATGTTTTTTTTGTTATAAATTGATGTAATGACATATTTATCATTTGCTTGATGGATGAAGTAAGCTGGTGAGAAAAACCGCAGAACTCTGGTTCACCACTGAGGTTTAGAAGTCCGAAAAAAATACTAAATTTAGAAATGGAATAATAAAGATTGCATATTATTATGGTATCACCACATAGTATAAAACAAAGTCGCTTTCTCTGTCCCTGTATTTATTCACTACATAGTATAAAACAAAGTCGCTTTCTCTGTCCCTATATCCCTATGTCCCTATGTATGCTTAAATATTTAAAACTACGCAACGGATTTTGATGCGGTTTTTTTAATAGATAGAGTGATTCAAGAGGAAGGTTTTGGTGTTAGCATTGCACCCGTGCAAAGCCGGGGCGGGTCGCTAGTATAATATAAAGTAATTAAAGTCACTTCCCGATCCTCCAACTATCTTTATGCAAAAAATCATGGCAATTCGTTGCTACGTTGCTGCGTCAAATGACAAATCAACAAACACACTTTGATATTGTTTTGATATTGTTGTTATTTAGTACCGAACTAGGCAGGGCCTGTAATATGGGTACTAAACAACTGATAAACATACTTAAATAAATATTAAACGATCAAACACGAAGCCAACAGACATGTTAATGCACACAAATGTTGATCCCGCAGCGAGATCGAACCCACGACCTCCGATTCAGAAGTCAGGGTCACTACCAACTGAGCCAACAGGCCCGTCGAAATATTGTGTTAAGAAAGGCCCCATAGCTCATCAGTTTACTGTTACGCGTTCGATTTTGACCCTAATTTGTGTGATATACAGTAAAGATGCCGCGAATAGTGAATTGGCCGAATACCGAATATTCGGCAACGCTGTCGGCCGAAGCGCCGAATATTCGGCGCGAAGTATATGCTTGGTGGGGGCGCGTTAGCTAGAATAAGACAAGTCACAACCTGTTTTTCTCGTTGCGTTCGAGCGGCAGGCGACGGCCGACGACGGCGCGTTTGTATTTATTTAAATTGCGAGTAAATCTAGCGGTTATTTTCTGAGGCTGGTAACGTTAACGATGAAAAGCGCAATCGTTTGCTACCAAAAAATGCTGAAAAGCTCGTTTTTATCCATCACAACTTACCACTGATTAATTTTAACTACTAATTTAATTTTAAATTTGGAAATAAATACATAATTTTGAGTAAAATAACGTGTCATTTTTTACATGATTTGCACTATTCGGCCGAATACCGAATAGCAAAAAAGTGGCCGAATAGGCCGAATACCGAATAGTTGCCGAATATTCGTGGCATCTCTAGTAGGTTGTATTTGTCGTGGTCTCTAAGTATACGCTTGCTGAATTTCTTGTTGCCAAACTTAGTTTAAAACTTGGTAGGGGTTTCCCGCAACATTGCACTGGATTTAACCCCCTAATGGGCCTCAAGGCCACTTTTAACTTAAAGTTTTGAATGTAAAATATGTTTTGGAAAATATAAGGTGATTTTTTTATACGTTTCGTATTTAACTGTATGGTATATAAAGCTGATCGAATTTCGTTTTGAAAGCAATTCAAATTCGAAAAAAAAAATGTTTCCACACAAAAAATCAACCCCTGATGGGTTTTTTCCTTTTTTTTTTTGAGAATGAAAAGATGAAGTTCATATTATGTTGGATTAGAAAAAACAGAATGAAAAAAATATAAAAAATTAACTGTTAAATATAACAACAAATTCATTGTTATTATTAGTCTTGAGGCTCCCAATGAAAAGGTGTTAGGTAATGTAAAAAAACACCTAAACACAACAAAAACAAAAAAAAGGTACGATTTATAAATAATTGCAATGTTTCTTTAGAGTAACATCTGCCATCGACTAAGTAGGTATATTTAGGGTACTTTCCCACCATCAGCAACCTTTTTTTTTCATGTAGATGACCTATATCTTCTGATACAAATCTATGATAATAGATCCCTATTCCATAAATTCGACTTACACTTGCCGCTTTTATTATGTGATATGCTCAAGTAGTGCCAATTGTCCGCGGAGTCCCTAAGAGCCTTTAAAGGGTTAACGTAGGGATTTTATTCTGATTCTAAATATTTTTCTTTTGTCAACATTTTTGGGACACGACAGACTAATGTGGGTACGATTACCGAATTTTTAACTACAGGGAAAGGAACATTATAGACAATAGCATTTTTTAAAATATTAATAAACAAATATAAGCTCACGTTTTGTCACTGAGAAAAGGGTAGTGGTCGATTAATGGAATTTCACGAGCGTATTTTTTGGACACCTAGACGCATCCTAGACGTTAAGAACCATCACACACGACGAAGTTAATTTATATTTTATCTTCAGTATCTTAAGATACCGAGCAAATACGCAAATATGGAAATATATATTTCGTACCTATCTTAATATGTTATCTTAAGATACGAAATATACACATCTTAATATAAATACATGGTGTTTTTGTGTCGGGCTATGTGCGGACGCAGCGCGGGGTGCTCCGGGAAGGGAGAGGAGAGGGGGTAACTTCGCACGAAAGCTGTTGCCTTCTCTGTCTACCTAAGCTAGTTTACTACACTGTAGACTGACAGATCTTCATATAGGTTAAATTCGCCGCAGGTTTTTCTCTTTTTTATGTAAGGCTCTATCCAAATTTTTCTCCTTTTGGAATGTGCTACTGCAATCTGCATTTTACATTCTATATCAGAATCATCGTCTGAGGAGCTGTCTAACAAATCAAGAAGTAAGGCAGTATCACTCATAGTCAATCACCCTGTCTAAAGAACTCTAACAATTAATACGTGTGGCACCAACGCAGACTCGTAAGGAAATGAATAGGTTTTTTAATATTATCGTTTCTTAGCCGTGTGTGATATGGTAACCTAAGATACTATAATATTTTATATTAGGGCATCTTAAGATAAAATATTATAGCATCTTCACCATGTGTGACGCCCTTAAAGGTTTCTAGCGGCTTTTGACAGACTTATCTATCTCTCTCTTATCTATTCGTAGCACTGTGTGTACATTTATTTATTTATTCTGGGATTTGTTTCGGGAATGCCACTCGGTCCCATCCACTGACTGACCTCGCCCAACTTTGTTTAACATCGTAATCGCTACAAACACAGTGATACCGCAGGGCTACGAGCACCTCGGCTTAATGAATGAAGAATAGTAAATTGTGTCATAAGGGAGCAAAACTATATTTTTACTATGAGGGCGTTTTTTTAAATCACGAAAATAGTGAATGATATTATTATCATGAACGAAGTGAGGGGTTTAAAGTACGTAGCCCAAGGTAAAAATTATTTTGCGACCGAATGATAAACTCTGCTTTTCATACCTCTCTAGATAGAAAAATTTTTAATGACATTGTTTGCTTCTTTTTTAAATATTTTCCGGTGTTTAACTATCACTGCAGTCACTGCTACTTGAAAACATTTTAAAATATAAAATACACAAACAATTCAAAAATAAAGCGTAAAAAAATATGTGAATTGTGAAAAATTAAGTACGAAAGGGCGCGCATTGCCACATCAATTTTTCTGACAGTGTGGCACAACCGTCGAAGTCATTGAGCAACACCGGTAAGGAGTAGGCATACGGAACGTTTCCCCTCTGTCAAAGTACAAGACCAAATGGTCATAAAGTTTGACAAAACTAGTTGCGCTCGGATTTCTTTCTAGACCGAGTCCAGTCGCTCAAGTGAACACTACACTATTTAAAATGCCGAATTGCTCAGTGTTTTCTTGTAAGAAGAGGTCTGGAACATCAAGCTTACAAAAAGATGGTGTTACAATTCACTACTAAGTAAATTCTTATCGTATTGTTTATATTTAATTACATTTTAACTCTAAATTCGTATATTTTAATCAAATGTAGTTGTTGGATTTGTTGAGCAACATCGGGTCTGCACGTCCGTACAAATTTCGGATCGGTCGCGTGATAAATCCGACTTGTCGCCGTCGAGGAATTGAGTGATGTTACCGTTACATAATGTTTGTCGATAAAGGTGATGTCCAGAAAATCTATAGAGGGTGGTATAATAATAAATGAAAAATACTATAGAGATCTGATTTAGAAGAGCGGTAAGAAGATATTATTTTAAACAAATATGTTCTACAAAACACCCCCCAGAATGCCCCCTGACTTGTAAAATTCTTCAAAGTACAAAAATCTGCTTGCAACATTATCAAAATACTGGTAACCCATCCAACATACATTTTTGTACATGAAATCAAAAAAGCTTGAATCCCGAGTCGTAAAAAGAAATATTTAAAAGAAATAAATATTTTTTTGCACGAAAGTAGCGATTGATGTGCTATGTGAAAGAGATAGCGCTCTACTTTCTTTCTCACTCTTATCTGTCATTAGCATTTATGCGGAAGTGAAATAAAACACAATTATTTTTTTATTATGTTGTCGGTCTGCCACTCTGCCAATGTCAATATGACATTTCTTCACCTACATGGAGCACAGAACACTATTACTCCTTGGACCTTGGACCATGAAACGAACATACCACTTTGACTTACAGAAAAATTATAATTTAATAATTCAGGGAATACAAAATAATCATACAAATTCGATTAGCCTAATTGACCACTTAACTAAATAATTTTAGGCCCACAGGTTAAATCATTTTGGGTCCCTAGACCAAAAGGGTGACGTTCGTTTCTCAGTGACCTAAACCCTCATATATGACTGAATTTTTCAAACATAGGGTGGCATTTTAAAATATTTCATTATGTTATCAAATAGCCCAGTAAATTAGCTTTACAATGATATATATATGGTTCCGGTAATAAAATACGAGGAATAAAATACCACTATTATTCTTCTCTTTTGGCCGCATGGCGATATAATCACATTTATTTTACTTGGCAATGGCAGTTATCTCTGTCAAAGGATTAGCCTTACTATCCAGATAGGGAATGCAGCCAATCTTCTGGTTACCATTCCGCACGGTTCTTCTTTGGAGCATATTTTTTATTTGTTAAAATTTTTTAGAGTTGTGTATATTGTACAGAAATTTATGTATATATTTTCTTTTGTTTGAAACTATAACAAAACCATCATTTGTGAAATGTTCCGAAGCTTAACTGTCTTAATTATAAAACGAACATGAAAAATGTTGTGGTTTTTGTAAAAAACTCTCCCTATTCTCCCGTTCATTGTTAATTAATTCTTTATTAAATTTTAATTTTGTTATATTTCAGAAGCATTTAATATTGATTAAAATTGTCTTTTATGTATTAAAATGAATACTAACTTTTGTAGATATCAACAAAAATTGTAAGATTCTACAGTAATAATAATAATTGAGAAAATTAATAACTTAAATCTATAAATAAAGATAATATTTAGTCCTTCTAATTCTTACATCAGCCTCAGGTATTCTTACATTAATTATTCCTTCTTCCAAATTTTATCGATATTGCAGCATCGACGACGGTTACTACAGCCCTACTTACGTAGAAACATATCAATGTGTGGGTTGTGACTTATGCGTGCACAAAATTGTTGGTGTATTGTAACATTTTTTATGTGTTAGTGTCGTCTTTACAGTTTTCTTTTTGTATGTAAGTGTGCAGAATTGCACTTGTGTGCATATTTCCCCCCGCAAAAAACGCCAGAAAGGTTTGAATAGTAGGAAATCTCTATGCCCACTCCTTACCGGTGTTGCTCAATGGTCGAAGTCCATTCAGCCTTGTCAGCCTAATACGGCGAAAATTAGAACTAATGTTTCGTTATAGTAGTTAAGCTACAGTGGCGCCAACCTTAGATGCAAACTTATTTTGTTAATCTCTTTGGCTAAGAATGTTGAGGGATATTTTTAATTCCAAATTCAAAACACTTTTATTCGCACTTATTAAAATCCTATCGGAAAAGACTTACTTTGCTCCCTGTTATTGATTAGCAAAACGTCACTTTTCGAATAGATGGTATGAAAACCATTGTACTTATACACTTTCAGTGAAAAATGTGAAAGATAAGCAGAGATCGGCAGTAGGTAGTGTGATTAGGTACCATAAAGTCTAGTACGGGTCTATTTACATGTATACGTGTCTATGTGTCTATAGGTATGAGAAGTTGTGTGTGTTTAAATGTAAGTGCAAAGCGCGCGGAGGTACGCGAGCAAATATATGCCGCGTGCGATCCACCGCTCGTATATTATTCATGGCTCCGAAACGCACGTTTGCCTCCGCCCGGCTCCGGCCGCGATTTCCTTTATTGCCCCGGAAAGTGTGTTTATATTCAACTGTCTCTTGAAATCTCTTTTACGGCGTGTTTAATTCTTGCAGCTAGAGGGGTTGGCGATACGCGGCTCAAATGTACTCGTTTGATTTTGTAAAAAGCGTTGCTGGTAGGGAGTTGGTATTTATGTAAAACAGGGTGTTTCAAAATATTAGGTCTTTAAGGTATAGATTTATATACTTTGTCACTGCTTCTAATCTTTATAGACCGACGACTTAAAGATGGTTGGCGCTCCTTGGGGGTATAGCTTTTGTCCTGCAGAGGACAGCAATTAGCTAAAATGAACAAATCTTTAATACTAAAAATTAGCTATCCATATATTTTAATCTGACAACTAGTTTCTTCTGTGCTGTAAGTAGTTGTTCCGCGAAATTCCACCAGCGTAAGTACCGTTCCCGTGGGAAAATTATAGCCCGTGTTACTCCCAAAAAAGTAAGCTTGCCATTGGTGAAAGATTTTTGAAAAACGGTACAGTAGTTTTGAAGCCTATCTATATAATAATATATACCTGAAATGATAAACTGACTGACTGATTGGTGATGTAGCAACGCAAATCCTACACCGCTGGGTCTAGAGACTTGAAATTTTGCACATAAAGGCTCTAAAGTATAGTTTATAAAGTGTAGGCATCCACTAAGAAAGGATTTTGAAAAATTCAACCCCTAAGGGGTTGAAATAAACGTGCGCGAGGGTAAAAGATAGTCTAATACAAAGAAACAAAAAATCTAATATTTCCTCTTTATAATATTAGTAGGTATAGATAGTATAGATTACCTAAATTTGAATTTGCAATTCAGCAGCTATTTCGACTCATAAAGAAGATGTTGCATTTTCTACATATAAAAATCATATTCCCGACTTCTAGTGTCGCCCAAAAATGGGTTTAGTGCTGTAGTGTTGTCCTGTTCTGTTTTATGATCCTATTTATTTCAGGTTTGCGCAGAACTTTTAGGAATAAAGGAAGTTCTATAGTAGTATACTGTGGATTTACAGCGGAAATTCAAAGTTGTTCGCCATTGCCGAGACTGGGATAAGCTTGACTATGAAGATAAAAAATATTAACGAGTGCGCTGGTATTTGTAAGTGTTGTAATAAAATAAGTACCACATTATACTGGATGATTTTTTTTACCGTCTGGAAAAAAATATGACGTATAAGGTATCTAGAGCCGAAGTTATACACGAGATTAATTGTTAAATATAGTCATGTTTAATGCAATTTACAAAATCTAGAAAACTACGCACAGTACTACGCGCAGCTGGCGGTTGTAGGTAGATTGCGAATAAATGGAAGCTACGTACGAGCCTGTTTCTTTTTAAAATACTATTTCAAATATTTCAGTGTGAATTATTGACTACAATTAAGTAATGTATATTAGTTTAAGTAAGAAAAAAAATTTTGAGAAAAAAAATTTTTTTTTAAGTAACATTGCCAAATGAATCTATTACACTTACCTATCATTTTTTTTCAGACGGTAAAAAAAGTCAGCCTGTATAACTCGTAACGGAATAAGCGCAATTCCTCATACACCCCAATTAGTAGATATGTAAACATAAAAAAAATGTGATGCCTTCGTATTTTTTTTTATACTTGTTTTGTTTAATATTTTACTTTTCTTTATTACTTTAGTTGTGTCTAACCAATTTGCTTGAATAAAAAAGCAATAATAATAGTTTCCATAGCTGTAGCATTAATGCTATACTAATTAATTTTTCGAAAAAATTTAACACATATTAAATATGTTCAAAACTCATGTTAAACAAACTAGACGACTATATAAATGACAATGATGCTTGGAACAGATTTCCTCCAGTCCAGCGCAATACGATAGCGAAAAACAAACGAAATTATGTAACCCAATTTAGTATTAAGTAACAATTGATTAAAAGAATATTGTGTTGAGGAGTTTCTTGCCCCGCTTCTTCTCCTCAACCATACATGCTGAAGCGGTGGAGTTGAAATGACGTTCAATAAGTGGACTTGTAAGTTCCTATTTTGAATAAAACATTTTGACTTTTGACTTTATAACTGAAATCTATTAAGTAGTCGTTGCTGAACAAACTATGTATTTTCCGGAATTTATTCTGTTACAAATTGTGTACTATACTATCCACGAGGGAGTTGGCAGAACTGTTACACTTCTGAAAGAACCCACTTTTCAAAGGTAAATACACCTTGATTTTGACATTTTGACATGGCAGAGGAAAGTGTTCCTTAATGGTTAGTGAAAAATATGCACATAAAGTTTTTTAATACTCATTCATACACGCTCCCAACAGTATTCGAACCCAGAACTCACACATGAGCTTAGGCTCACTTCCAACTGTGGTATCACTGCTCATATAATTTATAGTAGTACATAACTTTTCTTTAAAAGATAGCCTTGGTCATTATTCCCAAGTGGCGTTCACATTCGCGGCAGAATAAGCTCATTTTGTCCACACGCTCCAACCAAATGTTATATTACGTACATTACGACGTTTTGTTTGCGATTAAATCACATATTCTTCTCGTTAAGAAGGTACAGTCAAGAGCACATGAAGCTTTAGACTTGTAGTGCGACTCTGACCTCTGAAGTTATTGTAATAAGAACGTTAAAAAGTCCAATGTGTCAAGCTCTACGTGCTCAAGACTGTACGTCAAATTCATGTAGAATACTTTAGTAACACTTTCTGAAACGGTAGGCCGATAATTAGTATTGACATTAAACAGGTTAAATATAGAATCCTTATTTTACGCGAAAGTAGCTCTGTCAGTCTGCCTTGCCTTTCAAACACTGCCTAAAATATGTATAGCTGGCTTCTTTAGGAAACAACGTGTAGTAACAGTCAACAAAGTTGTTAGGGTTACATGACCAGTAACTAAGAACTCATTTTTCTGGGGTAGTCATAAATAAATCTTATTGATTAATGTTTATTTCAAAAGATATCTTTGATCCCTATAATTTACCAAAAAATACTATAAATACATTTAAGGCTTTAAGAGAAAACTGAATCTTAGTTTTCTCCATGTAACCCTAACATTTTTGTTGACTGAACTACAAAACCTAGTAGTTATTATAAACAAGAAATTACCATTGTTTCCGTCTGACAAAATCAGCTTACTCGATGAGCTCCGACATGGCCCGTCGCGTCGGGACATGGCACAAGCCGCTAACTGCCAGCTACTCGTAGCTTTGATGTTTTCCTCCTTTACCTCACAGACTATACTCGTTGGGAGAAACATGCCAGGAGTGTGTTGGGTATGAATGTATTGGGGTCTATAGCTGTGTTCCTTTATGTATACTAGTAAAAAGATGTGTGTGATGTTGATGTCTAACAAGTGATTTTTAAACCAACTTCAAAAGAGGAGGAGGTTTCTCAATTCGACCGTATATATAACTAGCGGATGCCCAGCGGCGTTGCCCGCGCGGATTCCGTTTATTCTCGTTCCCGTGGGAATTTCCGAAAATCCCTTCATAGTGGTTACCTACGACATACTTAAGACACCTACATACCATATTTCAAATAGCGGGTGCCCAGCGGCGTTTTCCCGCTTGGATTCAGTTTATTCACGTTCCTCCATCAATTTCCTATGACATATCAGACACCTTCATACAATTTTTCAAGTTTCTAGGTGTTATCGTTTCGGAGTAGTAGGTATTTCTCTTTTTGACCAGTTTTTTTATTTTCCCGTGAGAATGAGATATTTTCTTGGAATAAAAAGTACCCTAGATGTTGACCCGGGTACTCAGTTATCTCCATACTAAATTTCATCAAAATCCGTCCAGTAGTTTTTTAGTGATGCGTGCACAACCAGACAGACAGACAGACAGACAGACAGACAAAAATTCCAAAAATTGGTGTTTCGGTATCTATATCGATAACTATATACACTACCGTTAAAATTTTCAAAAAATATTTAATGTACAGACACGGCCCCGTTAGAGTTTTATTATATGTATTGATAAAATGAAGTTCATAATAGTTGGTATTACAACTCAGCCAAGCGAATAAATTTTTCGATAGGCACTTCGCTAGACATGCAAAAACATCCACCTCACGTTTCTTCAATATACAATATTATTCTATAAATACTTACATATTTCGTATGTATAATTATTGCACCTATTTTTTATAAAAATAAATCTACGTTTCTTCTTTTGTACTCAGTTATTTTTATAGATACAAAAAAATCCCTTTGATTACTTAACACATATAAGTAAAACAGATATTTAGGATCGAACACTTGCTATCTCCCAATCCGTAGTGGGCTCGCGTGTGGGATTATAGCCCATACTTCCTCATCTGTGAGGAAAGACCCTTAGCTCAGCAGTGGGCTGTTACGGGTTGATGATGATGATGACATGCCGAAGCGGTAGAGTTGAAATGGCATTAAATAAGTAGACTTACAAGCCCCTACAGTGAATCAAAACATTTTGATTTCCATCAGCGTTTACGTAGGCCTACTTTTCCATTAGACTACTGAACCCTAAAAATTGAGAAAACGCATTCTTGGGGCCGGTTAAAATCTCGGCAAAGTTGGCGGGAAAAAACGGACGAGTTCGCTACAATCCGCGCCTAACGAGCTCTCTAGGTAATTAACTATTTGTTTCGAAGTCAAAGAGTCGAGTTGTGCTGCTGGGGTGCAAGGCATGTGCTTACGGGAAAAATACCGCACTCAGTAGTATTTGACTTGAAGTGATGTTTTTTTTTTTCAAATTCCTTGTAGCAGACATTATTGCTTTACTTAATCAGTCTTTAAAATGTATTTTTAACCGACTTCAAAAAAAGAAGGAGGTTATCAACTCGTAGCGTGTCTTTTTTATATTTTTTTATGTTTGTTACCTCAGAACTTTGGACTGGGTGAACCGATTTGGATGTTTTTTTTTTTTTTTAAAGCTGGTGCTTCACGATTGGTCCCATTTTAATTTCGTCAAAATAAAAAATGGACGAATAAAGGCTGATTCATGTTACAACGGGCCCGTCCGGGCCCGGACGGCCTTAACTCAATATCGTGCCAACTTCAAAAAAGGAAGAGGTTCTCAATTCGACTGTATTTTTTAGTATAATTCGTTGAAGTCAATTTTTACTCTTTAGAATTCTATGTTACTTTCCATTGTATCTGAAAACTTATTTTGATATTCCAATAAAATACTGGCTGTAACATTTGCTTTAACCCTTTCAGACCTGACTTTTTTAATTTTATCGTATGGATTTAAATAAATTTTCATAGTTATAATAGCCATTAAGAAGTAGGAAAAAAATAATCATAAAAATCCTGAAAGTCAAGTTTTTCAGATAAACTTGTTTTTCTTAATGTGCACAAATGTGGCCATCCGGCTTTATTTATAATGACGATTCATGTTGAGGGGATTATTATAAATCAATAAACACTGTTATTATACTATATTTTTATTAGAAAAAAAACAATGAAGTAAATTAAAATGAGATTCCTTTGGCACCGTAATCATATAAATAAAAAAAACATACTAAGTTGAAAAAAAGTAGAAATATAAAAGCCTAAGTGTGGAATGCTAAAAAGCAATTCTTATCCTTGGTTAGGCATAAGTGCACTTTACACTTGATGCACTTTAACCGGGATTTTCCCTTGCACCCTACCATTTTGCAGCGTGTTCCAGTCCCATCATCGTGTGCAGGAAGGTGTCCAACCCCGTCATGAGCTATTTCACTCGCAGGGCGAACTTCTCCTGGTTTTCGGGGAATAATTAGGGAGGGCGTTGGGCTACTGCCACTTGGACGGCCTCTTTTAGCGACACCAATCTGTTTGTATCGCAAAACTAAGCTTTCTGCTAATCTACGACGAAAGTGAAGCAAAGTGAGTCGTTTGTTTATCGGGACTCCGAGTAATTCGTTGTCAGTCTGGTATTCCCGGAAAGCCTGAACAACTGCAAGATCTGACGCATGGAATATCATGCGTAGAGGCCATTTTTTTGATTTTATGAATGTCCTGTAATAGCTCATGAGCTGATCAAGCAAGTCAACTCCTCCCATCGCATGATTGTACTTCTTCACGATTTCTGGCCTTCAACAAATCGCTTCTCCTTTTTACACCATCTTCTCACTAAATCTTTTTGCCCAATACCAATAAAATTGGAAGCCAGATGAGTAATTTTGTTATCCAACCACTTGACTACCGTAACATCACCATCATGACTACATATTTCTTGTGCAAAGCCCCTGGGTTTCTTCTGGACACCAGTCTGATGGGATACTGTTTTCCAGTTCTCTGTGCCTCCACCTAATTCTCGCCTTTGTTGTCAGATTCGAAAAAATATCTTCATTTGAAGAAGCTGCCACTGGTTGGCTCTCAAATACTCTATCAGAATTGTCAGGAACTTCGTCTATAGGAGCAGTTGGGACAAACAAGTTGTCGAGAGAAATGTCATCAATTTCATCTTCATCAGAGTCCGGAGGGAAAATCTCCCTTTGATTTTGGTTAACCATCTGCACCGAATCGAACAGACCGCGATTCTCTATAAATACTACCTCAATTTCCATCGTCGTCATCTGAAGATAACTCCAAGTCTGAGAGATTTCCATCACGAAGAAGATCCAAGGCATTTCATGAAAACATTATTCGTTGAAGACTTATTCTGAAAAATATGTATAAAGAAATGTTAGATAATGTTTTCCTGATTAAAATATGTTACAAAAACAACGTAAAATTACATTTATAAAACAAAACATATTTCTTTTCAAAGATCGTTACACTATTTGAATATAACGCAAAAAATACAATTGACACCTGATGGGCACATTTGAGGACAAATCGAAAAATCTATTATTTTGGTACAAAAAAACAACAAATGACACATAAAATAAATCATACATAATCTTAGTAATATAACTTATTGATACATATTTATGTACATGCAAATTTTTCGCTAAATCATAGAATTTAGGACTAAAAATAGCAGCTTACCTGAGCGGTTCGAAACTTGCAGGATCACTGGATGAAACTTGATGAAAAGATGTTAAAGCACGATACTAGATGGCGCTACATGTAGTGTTTTTGGACACTTGTAATGTGAACAAATGAATACAACCGTTTTTCTGTACGAAATATCAAAAGTGATACATTTATATTTAATAATAGTTTATGTCCAGAATTGTGGACGCCAGGTCTGAAAGGGTTAAATAAAATCTTCTTTTCTGTAAAATAAACTAAAAAAAAGTATGGTTATTATCCGTGTGTACGGGAACAATAAACAGCGCGCATTCCATTTTCAAAACTAAAATTCGATGAAAACAAAACATCTGCTGAAAAAATATGTTCGCTTCCAACTTTCACCGCTGGTTAATAATTCGGCCTCCAACTGGCGCGACTAGAGTTTTTAACTTGATGAAAAACACAAATGAGGTTTTTAATTGAATTTTTTAACAGCTGTCTCGGCGTGATTGTCTGCACACGCTTGCCTTTGAAATATTAATACCTGCTTGGAGTTATTAGCACTTGTGTCCCGGGGGTGAGGAAATTAGATGAGTGAGGTCTTTAATACAATATAATTCTAGCTACTCTTACTTGTAGCTTCATTAAAATGTTAACATTTTAATGTTTAATTCAATTTTGAAAGACTAATTTAATAGTGATCTACCATTAAATATGGAAGCGGTACTTTGAGTATTAAACCAACAGGAGACGTCACGCGCACTAGTTCCTTTGCAAAAAAGTCTGTCAATTTCTGCGGGGGGGACGAGGAAACAAACACAAATAATGATAAAACAAACGCATTTTTTGACAAAACAATTAAACGCTAGCGTGAACTAGATGCACACAAATACATTCACCAATCCAAGCACTCCGTGATCTCAAAAAAACTAGTTGTATTTAACAGGTGTGCGCGTTGACCGACACTTTTTTTTGGCAGAGGGGAACGCCTGTCAGTGGCGCTTCCGGTTGGTTTAATACTCAAAGAAGCGGTACAACTAACTCCTCAACGACACTACATGTTATACCCACTTTTCATGAGTGGAGTTTTCAATACCTATACAAAATATTATTTAATTGGGATGTCTGAGCTAATTATCAATCTATGTTTACATTTTTATTTAACACTTTCTCTTGTTCCTTCCTACTGCTGCAGAATATGTTTTATGTCATGTCACATATCGCCTCGTTCGGGATCATCGTGAGTGCTGTCAGTGTGTCTCTCACATGTCTAAGCACAGCGGATACCAACAAAACCTAGCCATTAGGCTCCCGAAATATCCGGGAAACGTTCAAGAGGAAATTCTCAGAAGTTAGGCTGGCTCCGGCTTCCTAAAGCGATATATCAGGCGCACACATCTCGGAACATTTCCTCTCGGTAAAGTAAGAATTTCATTTACGTTCACTACAACGTAGAGGCGCGTACTCATTGGGAGTGACGTTTGATGCGGACTCAAAAACTTTTTTTTTGGAGCAGACCGCAGCTAGATACTAATAATGTTTTTTTGATGTACCTAAGTGAGTCGAATCTTTTTCGAGTGTCTAAATGCAGGTTAAAATGTGTCGCTAGATTAGGCTTAGGTGTGAAAGTGCTATTGGGGGATAACGTCACAAAAAAAATGGCGGACGATAGCTACCTAAAGTATGCATCAGTAAAATTTTAGATATTAAGAACTGAGTTGTCGTAATGTTACCTAATCTTCTTTTTTGTAGCGTCAAGGGCTTTCAATTTTAAGAAACTACCGTTTTTAATACTCTTCTAGGTTTGACTAGGCCTTGGGTGAAATATCAACTGGTAGTCCTGCCGATTTTGTGTGCGATTTGAAATGAAAAGATTAATTTTGATCAAGATCAATTCAGCGGCTTGGCCGTTTTAGCCATGATTACATAAAGACAAACATAGTTACTATCTCAATTATTATAAGTAAGAATACGTTTGTTTTCCAATGAGTACGCTTCTTTACGGGTTGTATGTACACTTTCCATATCAAAGGGTGTCGACACTCAAACGCGTTTCTTCATATCACACTGTAGGGGGGTAGAAAGTTGAAACAGTATTATAATGCGGGGCTTTGAAGCCGCGTTTGATAGCTGGGGGGTCCCAATGGACCCCAAGGAGTTGCTAGGATACACGAAGGAACGATTGTTTTTCAAATTTATGCGAATAACTCAAAATATAAAGCAGTGATAGCTGAGTGTTTAGAGAGGACGCCTGTACCAATGAGTTTTTCTAGTAGCTTTTTTGTTAATGAGCAGTGATAGCCTTACGGTTAAAGAGCCTGCTTTACATGATGATGGTGAGGCTCAGGTTCGAACCCATGAGTAAAAATCATATTCATCACTAGCTCGAAAACATCGTGAGGAAACCCGCAGATCCCAGATCTAATTCTGAGGCATGTGTCATCAATCGCTTAGGGGCTTCAAAGAATATCTCGTGAAGAGTGGGTATATCCAAAAATCGATATAACCACTTACCCCCTCGGGGATAATAGGCGTTACATTATTTAAGTTTTTTTTAACCTATTGCATAGCTTCTATCGAGGGCCTTGAGCGCGGGGACCGAATCAAGAAATTCCGTAACGAAAAAAAACCTCACGCTCCCCACTCCGACGGGCACGGAGGTGTGGCTTGAAGGCCGTGCATTGTCTAACGTCGTTTCTTTTCGGCAGTCTTGTTGATACAAAATGCTATGCAATAGCTTTACCGCGGCAGTCCCCGAGTGCCACACGTCTTTTTTTTATTTGTGAAAACTGCTTCAAAATTAGTTGCGTAACTTAAAAGATCTAAGCGTACAAACGGCGGGTAGAGACTTTGTTTTAGAGATTCGGGATATATGAGAGATTCAGGTCTGTGTTCGGGATGGTGACCACATGGCAGGAACTACAACTACTAAAATAAAAGCCATCGATATGAAAAATATGGTTTCCTACAAATAGATGACTTCACACTGTCTGAATTTTTTCAGGGAAACTGCTTGCATCTTAAAGAAGGACAAACCCGATGAAATACCCAGCATGTGTTATTAAAATACCTGTTATGTTCAGGCATTGTTTAGTTTTCTGATATGAGGGTAGTCTACAATATTCTGCGACAGAGCCCTCCTGCCGGTGCGACCAGATCGCTCTCTACCGCAAAATACCGGAGAACAATTTTTTTTAACTTTATGAACATTTCGTGTAATATTTTTGACAATATTTGTGTAAAATACAGCTGGCCAGCGGACTCTTTAACTGCAGTGATTTTGCAAAGCAAAGCAAAAAGAAAAGTCAAGGTGAGAGGATTGCTCTTTATTGGTCGGCCGACAACATAGATTTAGTATACTAACGTTAAAGATTGGCAATAGAGCCAGTACGGCGAGACCTAGAAAATTGACACTTCTGTGCGTGTAACGTGGATGTGTGCAAGACAAATAGTGCTCTCCCTAAACTTGTAGCTCTCGATAGCAAATGGGCGTGTGGTATATTGTGTAGTTAATACCTTTGCCAGTCACGTTATCGAAATGTGGTTAATCGATATTACGACAATCACTATAAAATTGAGGTTAGAAATACAAGAAATTCACGTATTTTATTTTTCGCTTAAATCAATTCTTATACATTCAGAACATTTATATAATAAAAAGCAATGTTATTACCTATCTATTTGTGCACGGTTTGTTTTTCAGTTTTCTATAATCATTGAATTTAGAGAATTAAATCTTTCAATCGCACTCACATGTAAAATTACTAATTCTGTGGATTTTCTTTCCTAGATGAATTACAACCGGTACTGCACACGTAACCATAGCTGTTTACGTCTATTAAACATAAAACTTACTCTTTTAATACGCGAGATTAATTAAAATAAGCGAGATTTGTTTCGTTCACAACTGACGTCAGCCCGGTATAGCCCCGTAACGTTTACGAAAATGGTCTCGTCTATCTACCGCTCGCTATCTCGCTCTAACACACGGGTACCTATTTTCTTTCTCTTTCGCATTGCCAATCTAAGTATACTAAATCTATGGCCGACAATTCCTGTAAATTAACCCCCAAAAAACAGAACCAGCAGATATCGAAGTAAAACTTCCCTACACGTGACATCGTCAACTGTCAGATCACTGCCTTTTTGACAAGCAAGCCCAAAACGGTCGGACAAGACCAATTAGACAATTTTGATGTTTCTACTACACTGTCTACATCCGGTGCAGAAGGCAAACCTATTGGTTGAAATACCGATGGTCCCTATCATAAATGCCACGAAGCAAAGACATTGATGGATAGGTTTATGCTTCAGCCATTCGATTCTGCCAAAACTTGCTTTTTCATCGAAACCCGGCCTCGTATTTACATTGGCTCCAAAGGGCAGCGGGCGCGGGCCGTTTCAATTCATACCCGCGCGTGCGTGGCGCCCTCATGAATAATGTAGGTACCACCGACTTTTAATTTTGTTTTTGAGTCGGACATAAAAGTGTCGTTCTATTTTTGAATTCGGATTTTTGTTTCACATGCGGTGCTTAGGTCTTCGATATGGTAAAAGGTTTTTGCAGGCATTCAAAAATTCAAATCATTTATTTCTGTAAGTAAAAGGATTAACACTTACTTACAATAGTCCAATAACAACACTCTAAATACATTTACTACGTCCATGCTCTAAAATCGTACATGAAGATTGGCTAAATGTAAACAGCAGTACCCCGAGAACAACCAGCAAGAAACTCAATTGCACCTCTTTTTAATCATGTCTTACTAGTGATTACTAAATTGTAGACGTAAAATTGATGAGTTAATTGCAGGACACAATTCACACACGATGACATAGTTTCAAATTGTAATACTTAGAGCTTTCACTATGGATACTCGCACTTTGTTTGTCTACGAAGGGGTCGGTATAATTATTCCGTTTTAGGAAATACCCACTTTTCACCGGTATATTTTATTATTGAGAGCACGTGAAGCTTGACACATTGAACTTTGTAACGTTCTTATTACATACACCTTATGTGCTTTCACTGCACATGCCCTGTACAGGATTCGAAGCTGAGCCTCACCCATAAGAGGTGAGGTCACTACCAACAGGGCTATAATTGCTTTAATACATGTACAGTCAACAAAGTTGTTAGGGTTACATGGCCAGTAACTAAGAATTCATTTTTCTGGGGAAGTCATAAATAAATCTTATTGATTAATGTTTATTTCGAAAGGTATCTTTGATCTCTATAATTTACCAAAAAAATACTATAAATACATTTAAGGCTTTAAGAGAAAAGTGAATCTTAATTTTTGGAAATGTAACACTAACAACTTTGTTGACTGTACCTATCTAAGTATGTTTATTACTTTTTAAGTATCAATGGCAAAGGCTCTGCCTAGTTTGTGACTAAATAACCGTGCGTGAATTGTCCAACAAATAACATAGTTTACTCTTTATAGTAATAAAGAGTAAGAAACTGACTACAACTTATGTGGTTTTCTCATGGATGCCACTGTCAAAACTAGAACAAATTAGAATTAGATAAATGGGACTACACTAGAAGCACCAGCTTTCAAATGAAAAACGAATCGTCATAATCGGGTCACCCAATCCAAAGTTCTGAGGCAACAAACATAAAAAAAAACATACAGTCGAATTGAGAAACTCTTCCTTTTTAACCGACTTCAAAAAGGAGGAGGTTATCAAATCGTCTGTATTTTTTAATTATTTTTTTTATGTTTGTTACCTCAGGACTTTCGACTGGGTGAACCGATTTGGATGATTCTTTCTTTTTATTTGAAAGCTGGTGCTTCCAGATTGGTCCCATTTTAATTTCGTCCAGTTCCGACAACGGCATCCATGAGAAAACCATATAAGTTGAAGATTGAAGTCGGTTTTTTTTTCTCTTTAGAGTGGTTATGTTATTTGAACTCGTTTAAAATACCAGCATCCTATAACTTCCAAAACTACTCACAGAACGAACTACGATTCGGCTTATATAATCAAAGGCAGGCTTTCATCCCTTCAAATCACAATTGGGGCTGGGACGTAAAATTGTGCCCACCTTCCATTAAATTTGGGCCAACAATGGGACCCTTGGGAGCGGGCATCGCGACTACCCGACTGACCGCGCGCAATCTACGGCTACAAAGAACCAGTTGTAGTGATTTTTGGAGCGAGCCATGGGAGGTAGCGGAGATTTCAATTTGGTCCAGTTCTGACAATGGCATCCATTTTATTTTATTTTTATTTTATTTTATTTAATGGTCGAAAGACCAACAGCTACAAAACAATCTAAACACTTAATTAAGTAAAAAGAAAGCCAATGACAGGTCTTCACAGATAACAACACAATGGAAGAAAAAACTCATTTTTGTACACTGGATGCACAGTACGTACTTATTAACTATCACAATATAATATTAAGTTAAAAGATTGATAATTTACTTAGGTTTACATAGTAATTAACTGTATAATTAACAAACAAATTGCATAACGTGCGTTTTGCCGCCATACAGCCGGTACCAAACCAAAAAAGATCCAGGTCCAATTCTTCGCACAGTATGTTAAAAGTTCTGCTTGCCCGCCAAATAAAGGTGTTCTGCCGATACCTAGTCAGATCAGCAGACGTATTCACAGAGACTCGATATCGTTTCCGTTCGATTCGAGTCGAATCTATCGACATCGGAAACGAATCTATCGAGATGGGCTGATGTTGGTAACGAAAACTAATGTCACATAAGACAGTTGGTGTCACATATGACATTATTTTTCGATACCAACATCAGCCCATCTCGATAGATTCGTTTCGGATGTCGATAGATTCGACTCGAATCGAACGGAAACGGTATCGAGTCTCTGTGAATACGTCTGCTGAAATCAGAAAACCAGATAAGTTGAAGAGGGTTTTTACTGTTTACTTTCTATGTTATTATCTAGGAGGTAACATTGTTTCTTCTCTCAAAAAAATAATCATTGAAATCGGTTAGCGTGATATTGAGAGCAGTGATAGTAGATTAAAGAGTTTGCTTCACATGATGATAATCAGTGAGGCTCGGGTTTGAATCCTGGCATGTACCAATGAGTTTATCAAAACGTAATATTTATCACTCTTGACGGTGCAGGAAAACATCGTGAGAAAACCCGCAGGTCCCAGAATTAGTTCTGAGACATGTGTAAAAGACCCGGTCCGGCGATGGGCTCACCAGCATTTCACGTTTAGGGGTCCAAAGGGTATCTCTTGAAAGGTGGGTAGGTATATCCAGAAATGGAATACCTCTGCCTTCCCCGTCAGTGTTAACAGGGGTGAGATGTTTTTTTTTTTATATTGAGTTATTTGTCTTCGTCCATTTGTCGCGCACATACTTAATACAAATTAGAGACTTATATATGGTTTTCTCATGGATGCCATTCTCAGAACTGGATCAAATTAAAATGGGACCACTCATGGAGCATACACTCGCTCTCCATTGTGTAGACACAAATAGACTACGAACCTGTTACACATCTACTTCGTCCACATCTATTTAATAAATCACACATGCTCACCGGTTTTAAGCACATTCTCTTTATCTGACATTTCTTCAGTACATTGCCGATCTGATAGATGTAGGTAAGCCTTTAACACCCTCTACTCGCCCACCCTTATACGTACCTCGTTAATGGCGTATCATTTATCTGCTCAACCAGATATCTTCAGAATTCCTTTCTCAATTCTAGACTCTTTGAAGCCACAATGCTTTCCATCAATCGTAGGCTTTTTCTTTTTAATGAGCGCACTGTGAGTCTGTTCCAAAGAGATTAAAATATAATATATTTTAATCTCTTTGGTCTGTTCACATGATTCTTGCAATCAACGAAGAAATTGATACGTACCGTCTTGAGCTTTAGGGTTCCGTACCTAAAGAGTGATGACGGAACCCTATTATAAAGGCTCCGCTGTCTGTCCGTTCGTTTCAGGGCTGGTTTTCAACCGTAATAAGTAGACACTTGAAATTGTCACAGTGTGTTTAGTAAAAACCATTGTTATAAGTAGAAAAAGGTTAAAGAACCCGCTTCTCAATCGGTTTCTTATTTAAATTATAACACCTAGATTGAATACCCTATTCATTTCAAATAAAGATTTCATTTCATTTCGAATGATGGAGAGGCGATACACTCTTCGAAGGAAAAAAAAATCTTGGTCCACAGAATTAATTCTGAGACACGTGTAATAGCACCCCGGTACGGCGGCGATGCGATGGGCTCACTACCCATTACGTTTAAGGGTCAAAATAATACAGGTACTGGTGAAACCTGGGTATTTCCAGAAATGGAATACCTATGCCTATCGTTAATAAGAGGCGTGAAATTTTTTTTTCAGTACGTAGTACGGAACTCTTTGTGTCGCTATTCTCGGACCGCACTTGGCCGGTTTTTAGTCACTTTCCTGGTCTTAAAGAGTAGACGTGTAGTATATTACACACCTAGGGAAGGAGAAGAGAAGGCTTCGCCTAGGTCGACAACTACATGTGATTTGAGATTTTTTTATTTTTCTATACCCAGGTGTGTATACTTTTTTTAATATCGACGGAGGCGGAAAGTAACTTTGTTTAGCGCAGCAGGCCGAAATTTGCCGCTTTCCGCCCGGAGAGATGAAAAAGTTACCAGTTCATCACTTGAGTCTAGGGCCAGTTTTCTGATTAGCATCAGAATCCGCCCTTTGGCTTCTATTGTCGTTGGAACATATTATCGAGGCCCATGCCTTTCCGACACCCGATTATGGATTTTATTGCCCCGCCCTCGAGGATAGCCACGATAATGTTGCCGACACAAAGGGCAGAGGTTAAAATACTTCCCACATTAAAGGTGCCCCTACTTTATGATTTTTACGAAACGAGCGTAATATTTTTCGGCCCGATTCCGTTCTCATTTCAGAGGGATTCCACGTGAGGTACGTTTTGAAATAGGAACTGGATTTACGCTAAAGTTTTTGTTCGCCGAGTTGTAAAACCAGGAGTTTCCGTGGAGGATTTTACGCGTGACCTTTTAAATTAAACAGAGCACAAAACAAAGTGGGTGTACACAAATTTGCACAAAACAAAATGTCAAGCGCAACGAGTGCAGCGCAAAAATGGCGGCGGTGTGCGGCCGCGCAATCATGCGACATCTTGTTATGCTAATGTCCGGCGAATGGCGCGTGAACACAGCGCCGGAATTATTGTGTTGTTTTAATAAAATGGAGAGAATTTTCTGTTGCTACGAAGTGGTTTAAGCTTGTTCAGGGGGACAATTTTGTTATGTTGGTAATTTTTACTAGAAAGAGTCACACGTGTATTAGGCATGTATGTAACTCCTAGTTTCCGAAAGGCAAATGTATCTAAAATTAGCAAACAGACTGTTGAAAAAGGTTGAATAAGATCTTTACTCTTTTGAACAACCAATCAGAATAACTAACATAAGATTCAAAAGTCTGTCAGCAAATTTTAGATTGATTTGCCTTTAACCGGGGGTAGGTATAGTACGAGTATATTACACACCGAGGGAGGTAGAATAAGAAATGTCTCATATCACATGCAGGTAATTGTCGACCGAGGCGAAGCCGAGGTCTACAAACGTGTCACCTGAGGCTTTCTTATTTGCTTCCCTAGGTGTGTATACTTTTTTTCTTTTCGACGGAGGCGGAAAGCAACAACTTCGCTTAGCGCAGCGGGCCGAAATTTGACGCTTTCCGCCCGGATATATGAAAAGTCTATTTCTTGGTTATAGGTTAGTAGTGGTGAGAGTCACTTGGTAACGTCACAAAAAACAATATGGTGGACGTATTCCACAGATTTTTAACCTCTCAGACCATTAATCATAGACACAATAGATTTTTAATTATGTCTCGGTTCCGCGGTTCTTAACCGATTAAGTACATACCTACATACAAGGTGCTATTTGATTCTATTTCATCTGTGGATTGTGATATGCTACATTTTACACCCGACTGACTTCTTTTAACCAGAAGGGGACAAGTCTTTAAAATAAATATTTTTCGGCCTTTCTAATTATTACACTTGTTTTTTGAATAGCTTGATTATTAGGTCAGTTCAGGACATTTCTTAGTAGGTACTTCCAAACATCCAATTCGTCAAAAAATATTTAAGTTTAAGTAAAACAAAAAAACTTACTTGGTACCTTTTTTTCTAAGATACTAACCAGGGACGCGTTTCCCCTTAATAACAAATATTTTTGTGAAATTGAAAATATAATTCAGGTGTGCCTCGATTTATATCTGCTATATACTGTTCACACTTCCATGGAACTGATTAAATTTATAAATTCGTTATTGTCACAGAATTCACATGGAGTCTAAAGTAAATATCAATGTTCAGTCAATGACATTTTAAAGGTAGATAATACTCTTGTAGTATACTGTTACTATTGCATTAAATAAATTGGAACAACACCAAGTATCAAGTTATACCAGGTGTCAGAAACAGTAGTTGCAGTCCATACATTTTACCTTACTTAATCAGGGAACATTTGGAGGATTTCAGGAGACTTTTTGTTACCATTCGCTCCAAAGTACGAATAATAGTAAGTAGAAGAACATAGACCCAATATATCGGCAATTAGAATTTAATTGAGGTAGTTCGTACTTCATCATCATCAGCCGGAAGACATTCACTGTTGAACAAAGGCCTCCACCATAGAACACCACAATAAACGGCAACTTGCTGCTTGCATCCCCCGGTTTCCCGCTACCTTGACGATGTCGTCGGTCCACCTTCGTCGATTCGTACTTAACGGTTGATAAAAACACATTTCCCGAATAGGTATATGTGGCAATTACCTGATATATAATATTGCCATAGTTTGATTACTAGTAACACATCTACCTTAGTTTGTTATTAATATCATTGTGTTCAGCAGATATTCCGAGCTCATTTATTTCCACCTGTTTGCACTCAAATATTTTGTTCGGAAATTAAGTGTTTATGCGAACAGCACTGCAGAACGAGCAAAAACTGCAACTGCAACCGTTCTGTGCATTCCGCCCGTGTGTTTGACTACTTTGTTTAACCTCTTGCAACAGTGTGTATTAGGGTGGCAGGGCCCGTATGCTACTGTGTTTGTGTGTATAAAAAAAAAGGACATCACTACAAACAGGTGGTGTTAACTTCTATAAGTTTATGGTTTTATTGAAAGTAGGTTCTTTCTCTGCTATCCCCCTAATAAGGTGCAGAGTATATTTATTTAAAACATTTACGTCCTTATTAGAAAACGGAGTTTAAAGTTAAACAGTATCGAAAACCGTTGGTGTTACTTTCTTGACAATAAAAGCGGAACCATTGTTTTAAACTTTGTCTAATTTGAAACATTTTTTTTGTAAGAACTCAGCTTGTGTTTGATATTATCTACTATCAGTACCTATCGTGAATTTTGACATCATTTATATTTAGTGGAGAATATGGACATTGGCTATTTAGTTAAATACTCAGGACGTTAGCAAAATATGAATGTAGAAAAATATTGATAGAATGAACAATGTTAAGTAAATTATATTAAGAAACTCAACTCAAACTCAGAATTATTTTATTTCAGTAGGTATATAAAATACACTTTGAAATGTCAATAACAAGGCACACTAAACTCGTCCATGAAGATTGGCTAAATGTCAACAGCAGCCAACCTCCACCGACGAGTTGCTGGTTCCAAATGCAGTACCCAGCGAAGAGCCAGCAAGAAACTCAAGGGCAGCTCTTTTTAGTCTCATGTCAAGAAACTAAAATGTGCCTCAAAGACCACCAATAGTTAGCTCTAAAGCACAACTCTATTAACTGCTTGGCAAGTGGCAATAAAATGTAAGTTTAAATCGTATTTCCTCCAAGACAATTTAAGTGGCCGCGCCAGGGACACGGCCGCCGCAACGGTCTGTCGAGTTAGCACTTTCGCAATTTGAATCAACTCACTTATTAAGCCAGCGTCATGAATACGGAACAAACTTCGCAACGAGGCTCTAATTAATTGGGATATAAACTGGTTTTTACGAGTACATTCCGACTATCGCACGATTCGAGGGAGAATTGCGAAGACATCTCATCTTTTTCGAGCAAATATGGCCGCTTATTTGTTTCAGTTTTCGCTTAGCAGCGAGATTTGGCTGTTGTGAGTTCGTCTTAGGATACGTAACTACATGAGGCAAAGTTACATGAAAGGCATTTGCATATTATCCTACTAACTTTTTCCGTAGCGTCGATCAAGGTTAACAATTTTCCAGAGAGACTCTATCTGTATCTGTGTAAAACTGCGGAACCCTTTGTGTGCGAGTGTGACTCGCACTTAATAAGTGCTTGACCGCTAGCTCTACCGCGATCGAGTTAGGGGGTCATAAAGTAGAGGTCCAGTCAGGAGAGGCTCCAATTCGATTACATTTCAAAATGTAAATTAAAAAACACACAAAAACTTTATTATTTATTGTTAGATAGAACGCAAACCTAAAATAATATCACTTGGGTTCCTGTAGTAGGTACCTACATATTGTAGAACTTCACTCAAACATTATCTGTTTTATTTATATTAATTTTGTTGGCATCGATCTTACTAACGCTGTACTCTGTGCCAACGGATTTAGAGTGAATACCTTAAAATATCTTAAGGTAGAATAAAAAGAAAATGTGAAATTCGAAATATAAACAGATTTAAATTTTACTACAAAACGAATTATTTATTCAAAAAGATGAATAAAATAATAAATGAAAGATAACCCAATCCTATTAAAAGTATCCTGGCTTAGGACACTAGCCTACTAGATTTACAAATATGTCTACACGAAGCTAGTTTTACTAGCTTGGCTTGGTTTAAAAATCTAGCCTCATCTCACTCGGCATAAGACACGGTACTACAGCAGTATACCACACTACCGCATAGTGTTCTAAATAAATTGATTTACTATAAAATACATCACGAATAATATTTTCAATCTCTGTTTTCAATCCTGCAGATATCTATGAAATAACAGCAATCTTTTAGTGATCCTGGAATATCGAATGTTTAGAAAGTAGTTTACATAAATTGTGTTTTTGATTGCTTTTTGATCTAGATTGGGTATTCAATTGAAGTCTAGACGCCGATTCAATCTCTATTATAAATTTCTGTAAGATGCCTATAAGAATGCTATAGTATTTAAATACTTGTAAAAATACATATAATACCTATAGGTACTTCATAAAATATTTGTAAAACAATAGAAATAGAAACGTCAATAATCCAATAACAAGGCGCTCTAAACTCGTCCACGAAGATTTTCTAAATGTAAGCAGCAGCCCATCTCCACCGACCAGTTGCTGGTTCCAAATGCAGTACCCCGAGAAGAACCAGCAAGAAACTCAAGGGTTAATAGAAAACGATTTCTATCTTTTTACTAATAATTGTACGCTTTCCATACGCTTTTATAATAAAATACCAGAACAAATTTTGAAATTGCCTGAAACTGTGTTCAAAACTTATGTTATACATGTACTTTTTAAAAAGGCATATTACAAACCAGACGACTATATAAATGACAATGATGCTTGGAACAGATTTCCTCCAGTCCAGCGCAATACGATAGCGAAAAACAAACGAAATTATGTAACCCAAGTTAGTATTAAGTAACAATTGATTAAAAGAATATTGTGTTGAGGAGTTTCTTGCCCCGCTTCTTCTCCTCAACCATACATGCTGAAGCGGTGGAGTTGAAATGACGTTCAATAAGTGGACTTGTAAGTTCCTATTTTGAATAAAACATTTTTACTTTGACTTTAAATCGATTTTTGAAAAATCTATTAATTTTATTATAATAATCGATTGTTAAAAATCGATTATATAAATAAAAAATCCAAGTAGGTAATATAGAAAATAATATTTTTTTCACATTCTTTATAGTTTTGACATATTTTTTGTTAGTTAACTTACTTATGATTTCTTTATATTATTCGTCGCACATAATTATGATGTTTATAAAAATCATTAAAAATGTTTAAAAATATTTTCGATTAATAAAATAGAGTATATAAAAAAACGATTAGTCCAAAAATAGTTTTTTTTTACATCCCTAATGTGGCGTCACAGCGTCGAAGGCAGCTACAATATCCCAGATAACGGCTACTTGGCCAATTTAACACGCTTGCCGCCATACTCCGCTTCCGAAAGTCTCATTCATTCCCATAAAGCCAAGTCTAGGAGAATAATCGCAGCATCTTTCTCTAGTTACGGTTCCGAGCCTCTTCAATGGGTAAAGTTTAAGTAAGAAAACCTGAATTGTATCGGTATTATTTAACTGGCTGGCTTCTTAATCGACTTCAAAAGAGGTTTCTCAATTCGATCGATTTTTTTATGTGTGTTCGCCGATCACTTGGTTATGAACCGATTTTGTTGATTCTTTTCTTTGTTGGAAAAGAGATGTCCTAAACGTACTATCATGACAAGGAAACCAGGTTCTGTCTGTTCTGTGTTACTCAGGGATATTGTAGCTTTCCATTGGTGAAAGAATTTTTAAAATCGCTCCAGTAGTTTTTGAGTTTATTCGTAACAAACATACAAAAATACAAATCATTCCTCTTTACAATATTAGTATTATAGATATATCTATGTGTTTCCTTTCAACACGTTTCTGAGCGATACAAAAAGTGTCAATTTAGCAATTTCTGCATCGCTCCTATCCACTTGTAACCTTCGAGTAGTTCCTTCGCAGATGAAAACGCAAGAGTTGACTGCTTCGGGGCTTCAGAGCAATATGTTACGCTAACGAGTATTGTATGGGTTGAACCCCACATGTTAGTTAACTACATAATTCTTACTTAGCGTTAGTTACAATGTGTTTGCGAAGCAGATGGGTTTAAAATAGAGATGTAACTTTGTTGGAATTATGTGAAATAGTGCTGTTGTCATAGTAATTAGGGTAATTATTCCCTTAAGAATAATTCAGAAGATTTGTAAAATCAATGAATAAAAGTTTAGTAGGCTGGTTGACTGCCTAGTTATATCAGTTACATGTCAAAGTGCTACAGGTTTTTAATTGGAAAGTTTTTTGTATGTTCTATTATTTGAGAAAATGTTATTCGAAATTCATTTTAGAAAAGTTATAAGATGTTTTTTTTTATTAATTACTGGTCATGTAACATTTTTGAGAGACAATAGGATTATCTATTGTTCTAAATGTCCAAGATTAGAGATCAAGAAATACCTAATATTATTTTTACATAATTATATTTAAAAACGATAGCTAAGAATTAGGTTTTATCCCCCATCACTAAGAAAAAAACGTTTATTAAGTTGACACGAATGAGGCTCTTCAGAAACGTGTCTAGTTGCCCAAATAAACGTCGTTGTAATTTATCAAATCGACAGCTATATTTGGAAGCCCAGGTTATAAGGTCCAACCCCCCGGCCCGTAGCGGAACGCCCCCGCCCGCGATAAGGCGCCCTCCATATAATTCATAAGCGCCATATTTCGCTGCCTTCAGATTGTATACGATTTATGTATTACACCTTTATTTACTAATATAAAGTTTATGCAGTCGATATATTACGGTTAATCCCGGACATTACTCAAGTCAGAGGGTAATATTTTGTCGCTTAGTTTACTTTTTATATTTGCCCATTTACCTTAAAAATAAGTAGGTAACAACATCAGTGTTTTGCTCACCCGAGCAAAACAATTAAACTGAGCTTTGGCCCTTTACTGCTGCTGCTGCACACACGCATATAACTGCTTGTTTAATGTTTTTTTTTATTGCCGTATTATTTGTCTTATTTTTTGTTTTGTTTTATATACCTTGTTTGTGTTAATATAATTACAATGTTATAGCTTTATATTTGTGGCAAAAAAAATTTTTTTTCTTTTATTTCTTTTCGACCCGCCACTGCTTCGCACGGGTGCAATGCTAATACTAAAACCTTTCTCTTGAATCACTCTATTTATTAAAAAAACCGCTTCAAAATCCGTTACGTAGTTATAAAGATTTATGCATACATAGGGATATAGGGACAGAGAAAGCGACTTTGTTTTATACTATGTAGTGATAGTGAACTGGAAGCTTATCATAAAGCATAATCTATACATATAATAAAACTCTAACGGGGCCGTGTCTGTACATTAAATATTTTTTGAAAATTTTAACGGTAGTGTATATAGTTATCGATATAGATACCGAAACACCAATTTTTGGAATTTTTGTCTGTCTGTCTGTCTGTCTGTCTGTCTGTCTGTCTGTCTGTCTGTCTGTCTGTCTGTCTGTCTGTCTGTCTGTCTGTCTGTCTGTCTGTCTGTCTGTCTGTCTGTCTGTCTGTCTGTCTGTCTGTCTGTCTGTCTGTCTGTCTGTCTGTCTGTCTGTCTGTCTGTCTGTCTGTCTGTCTGTCTGTCTGTCTGTCTGTCTGTCTGTCTGTCTGTCTGTCTGTCTGTCTGTCTGTCTGTCTGTCTGTCTGTCTGTCTGTCTGTCTGTCTGTCTGTCTGTCTGTCTGTCTGTCTGTCTGTCTGTCTGTCTGTCTGTCTGTCTGTCTGTCTGTCTGTCTGTCTGTCTGTCTGTCTGTCTGTCTGTCTGTCTGTCTGTCTGTCTGTCTGTCTGTCTGTCTGTCTGTCTGTCTGTCTGTCTGTCTGTCTGTCTGTCTGTCTGTCTGTCTGTCTGTCTGTCTGTCTGTCTGTCTGTCTGTCTGTCTGTCTGTCTGTCTGTCTGTCTGTCTGTCTGTCTGTCTGTCTGTCTGTCTGTCTGTCTGTCTGTCTGTCTGTCTGTCTGTCTGTCTGTCTGTCTGTCTGTCTGTCTGTCTGTCTGTCTGTCTGTCTGTCTGTCTGTCTGTCTGTCTGTCTGTCTGTCTGTCTGTCTGTCTGTCTGTCTGTCTGTCTGTCTGTCTGTCTGTCTGTCTGTCTGTCTGTCTGTCTGTCTGTCTGTCTGTCTGTCTGTCTGTCTGTCTGTCTGTCTGTCTGTCTGTCTGTCTGTCTGTCTGTCTGTCTGTCTGTCTGTCTGTCTGTCTGTCTGTCTGTCTGTCTGTCTGTCTGTCTGTCTGTCTGTCTGTCTGTCTGTCTGTCTGTCTGTCTGTCTGTCTGTCTGTCTGTCTGTCTGTCTGTCTGTCTGTCTGTCTGTCTGTCTGTCTGTCTGTCTGTCTGTCTGTCTGTCTGTCTGTCTGTCTGTCTGTCTGTCTGTCTGTCTGTCTGTCTGTCTGTCTGTCTGTCTGTCTGTCTGTCTGTCTGTCTGTCTGTCTGTCTGTCTGTCTGTCTGTCTGTCTGTCTGTCTGTCTGTCTGTCTGTCTGTCTGTCTGTCTGTCTGTCTGTCTGTCTGTCTGTCTGTCTGTCTGTCTGTCTGTCTGTCTGTCTGTCTGTCTGTCTGTCTGTCTGTCTGTCTGTCTGTCTGTCTGTCTGTCTGTCTGTCTGTCTGTCTGTCTGTCTGTCTGTCTGTCTGTCTGTCTGTCTGTCTGTCTGTCTGTCTGTCTGTCTGTCTGTCTGTCTGTCTGTCTGGTTGTGCACGCATCACTCAAAAACTAGTGGACGGATTTTAATGAAATTTGGTATGGAGATAACTGAGTACCCGGGTCAACATCTAGGGTACTTTTTATTCCAGGAAAAAATCTCATTCCCACGGGAAAATATAAAAACTGGTTAAAAAGAGAAATACGTACTACTCCGAAACGATAACACCTAGAAACTTGAAAAATGGTATTAAGGTGTCTGATATGTCATAGAAAATTGGTACGAATGGATTTTTCGACATTCCCACGGGAACGGGAATAAACTAAATCCAAGCGGGAAAATGCCGGTTGGCACCCGATATTTGAAATATGGTATGTAGGTGTTTTAAATATGTCGTAGGCAACCAATATGAAAGGATTTTCGGAAATTCCCACGGGAACGGGAATAAACAGAATCCGCGCGGGCAACGCCGCTGGGCATCCGCTAGTATCATAATATCTCCAATAATGAACTCAATTCGCTAAATTCAATGTCAGGTTCAAACTAGTTTGAAATTAATCTCAGTAAGAGGTCAGGCCCGTAAACCTGAGCCCGGTGGGGACGCGCCGGAACACTAAGTAGATGATAATGAATGAAGCTTTAATTGCAAAGTTTGGAGAGTGCTAACTTTCTCTTGGTTGTTTTATTTAAGAGCGGTGGACACTGTTTTATTCGAAAGACCTTTTGTTGAATTTTGGATAAGGAATAATATTTATGAGTGGCCGTTGTTTTGCTAGCTCAGAAACTAGTATTTAAGTAATTGATTAAGTAGTTTAATATAGTGGTATTTTTATTCACCAATGGTAGACTAACTAACTGACAGAAAACGCAAACTAAGTCACTGGACCTAGGGAATTAAAGATTACCTACTAGTAAAGACATGAAAAAACATCGTGAGGAAACCCGCAGGTCTCAGAATTAATTCTGAGACATGTGTAAACAGACCTGGAGTGCGATTTTTGAATCTCACTGGTGATATCAAAATCACCGGTGACTAAAATTATCACCGATGACTTTTATGTCACCATTTTCCAAAAGCCGTATTTTTGAAAGTCACACGATGTTTACCAACATGCAGAAATTTTACAATGTCAGTCAGAGACAATCTTCCCGTTACGTTCCTTTTTAGGCAGATGTTATAGTGTTGCCCTTGATATCGGTTTTTATTTTCTCATACTGTAACTTAAAAAAGATTCATCAAATTGATCAATCGTAAAACGTAACGTATCCCCTGGACAGTGAGCGAACCGGCTTCCGGCTGCTGTCATTTATTGCGTAACAGTGGGCGAGCCGGCTTCCGGCTGTTCTCAAGTGGTTCAAGACTCCCGCGATAAGTGAAGCCGTTGATACATTATGCCCTGTCAAGATAATATAGCACCAGCTTAATGAAACAAGCTAGCAAATGAACCAAAGACTCAAGTGGCCCTTAAAGAAAAAAAATAAATTATACGTCTTTCAAAAACACGTCACCGTGACTTGTTCGCGGCATATTTTCAAACGTTTTTGTAGTGAAAATAAGTGTTTTTGGTCAGTTCTTTTGGCAGAAACATGGAAATGTGTATATTAGTTCATATTTGTTACTAATAATACCGCTATTCCTTCGATTTTTTGTGAAAAAACCCGTCTTCAAACTATGACGGTACTCGTAATCGAACTATGAGTGTTGTATTATTTTTGCTTTACTGGACGTAATACATTATTAAACCAAAATGTACTGCTGAATAAAAGACATCATATTAATAAAGTTGTATTATTTGTATTGTAAATCGTATATTTCAGTCAGAAACAGTAAGAAATTTCAATATAATTCAACGAAGAATACTACGAGCCGGGCGCCGGCTCCTCCACTGACGGGGTTTGACAGTTCATTTTTAATACCGAACCGGCCTCCGGCTCCTCCACTGACGGGGTTTGACGTATAATTCTAGTACTCTTTGGGTACCAAACTCACCTATTTTTATGATCATTTTATTTGAAAATTTCCTTTGAAACATACATATCTTTTGTTTTAATTTAAAACTTTGGTCTATGTAAATACTAAAAAAAGTATAGGTACTTTTAGTAAGACCTATATTTATACCAAAAACTTTACTTTTAAATAGTACTAATTTTTGGGCCAAATTGAAGTCCGATATTTGTTTAACTTTTACTCTAAACGTATTCAACATTTTCATTGTGTTGCTTTTAATACTTGTTACTGATAATCTCAAGTTACTGTAAACATAAAATCTTTGTGCGTAGTGCCGCGAGTCATTTCAATAACAAAGAAATATGAGACCATGTTTTGAGCTCAGACAGAGTGGCTGTTGTTTATACCAATTGTTTGAACATTGTGTTGTGTAAAAAATATGTATGGTGACCCTTGATGTTTGGTTTGTATATCATTTGAGATGATGTATAGTGTAAATAAAACACAAGATAAGAGTCAAACGTTGTTTTATTTTTATAATAATTCAGGAATTGTAGTACAAAATATCATACCCCATACTGAAAGTCATATTTCAGCTAAAATTCAATATTTTTAAACAAACAAGATTGAAGAATAGATCCTCAATCTAATATAGTATAATGTTTTAAACAGAATTCTGTATAATTCTAACTAGAATCAGAGAAATTCTAATTAGAATGAATCAGTAGCGCTCCAGGACCCCTGTCAGTGAGGCGGCCGGAAGCCGGCCGCACTGCAATACCATAATGGCGTAAACGACTGTTCACTGCGCAGGGGGTATCTGTCAGTGTCATGTAAACGAAAATTCAAGTTTTGAATTGAAAAATTCACTTATTTCACTAGAAAAGGACGAGTAAAGAGAACATAACACAGATTTAACAATTTATAAGAAAAGGTATGTACATTTGTTAGTGGCATATGTTTTACAAGTATATTTAACTTAATAATTGTATTTACTAATAACTTGGATATTGTTTTATTTAATTGAGAGGTTTTTTTATATTTTCAATAAATCGTCGCAATCACGAAATATCACAATCGAGCCCCGCTGCTAATTCTTCCGAAAAACATACTTTGGCACTTTTGGCAGATGTCACATACGTTAACTGTCAAAAGCAATCACATGGTGATTTCAATTACGAGTGGGTAGGGGCACTCGTAAATCGATATCATAGGTATGACAAATGTAAGTCACCGATGAGTTTCAAAAATACGAACTTTCGGAAATCACTCACATCGGTGAGAATTAGTCACTTGGTGAGATTCAAAAATCGACCCCCCGGTCCGGCGATGGGCTCACCACCAATCACGTTTAGGGGTCCTATATATCTCGTGAAATGTGGGTATATCCAGTAATGGAATACCTCTGCCTACCCCCTCGGGGATAAAAGGCGTGAGATTATGTTATTATTATTATTATTAAAGACATGAAAGAAAAAAAAGTGCTGCCCTTGATATTCTTGCAGGTTCTTCTCGGTATTGCATTTGGAATCAGCAACTCGTCTAGATGGGCTGCTGTTTTAGCCAATCTCCATGTACGAGTTTAGATTGCCTTGTTATTAGACTATAGACTTCTGAAAGTGTTATTTTGCAATTTTCTACAAAAAAAAAAACATTTTGGCATTTGAGAACCCAGACTTTTTGCAATTAATTAAATATGACTGTAATATTATACCCCATCAAAAATAAGCAATAAATGACAAAATAATAATAAAAAAATTCAACCAAATTAAATAAGGGGCTTTGTGGTCAAATGAGCCCACAGACGACTCAGCCCGCGGGTTAGGGAAACAAACTGGTTTTATCGAAAAAATCGAATCTGTATCAAACTTTCTCCAATATCGGCACTCCATTCCTGGAAATACCCACTTTTTACCAGTATATTTTGTAGACTCCTAAACGAGACAGGTGGTGAACCCATCGCCGGAGTAGAATTTTTTTTTCTGTATTTATAAAAAGAGTACACTTAGAAATGTCAATAGTCACAAGTCGTCCATGAAGATTTAATATTAATTTAATTTTTGCTTATACAACACGTAACAGAAAAGCGCAATTCCTCATAATATTACTATAATATTAATATAAAAAAATATGATGCAATCGAACTTTAGTTGTGTGTAACCAATTGTGTTAAATATCGATTAATAATAGCACGATTTCCATAGAAAGCACTAAATTCAGCTACTCTAATTCATTTTTGGGAAAAAATTAACACATTAAAAAATACTGAAATCGAATAAGTAGTCGACACTGAACAAACTAATTTCAGGAATTGCGCTTATTCTGTTACATGTTGTATTTTGTTTTAAATTTGTCAACAACATAATTTCGTAATTCAATGGGAATCCTATTCTAAAAGCGTATATGATTTTTTAACTTTAGATAAACCGTAACACATATTATGCGCCAGGATCAATAATTGGACCTGTGGGTTTAATAAATAATCAAGGTTCTTCATCACCCCGAGCCATCAAAATTTGTAGTAACCTAAAATTGGTTTCCACTCTGTCTCCGTGCGACAAATTTAATTAGGCAGAATCCTTTGCATCGCAAACTGGCATAATCGGAGGTTACACTGGTTTAGCAGACGGAGGGGACTCGCAAACAAACCTTTCAGCGATTAAGCCTTCGTGAGCGTAAAATATTAAACGAGTACTCTGAGGGGTTGAAGTAGAAGCGGGTTAACGGGTTTTAGATGTGGCAAGAGCCGCGGCATTTGTAATTAGCCGGAATTTACTCCTCAGCCGTTTGCTTTGCCACTTTTCAACTTAGTAAACTTATAATTGAAACCATAGGCAGGAAATTTACCAGTAGGTTATAGCTAAATTTTTTAAAGGGGACTGGGGATCTCAGTTTCGCACAACAGCGACCAGAAGTATTTAAATAAAGTGTAATATGAAATTATTAAACTTTATGATTTTTAAGCACTTGTGTAAAATTGCGTAAGATGCCTCCTCATACTGTATGCGCTAATAGAATAGGATGATAAGGTAATGGATTGATTGATATATATCTATAAACAGTTGACGACAATTTTTAGCAGCCCTGTTGTCTATCCATACGTGAGTGATTCAATTTCTGGTGACGTGTATCAATGACTTTTTAAAAACTTACTTACATATTTATTATCTGGTATAATATGTGGTAAAGGAAAATGTTTTGAGGAAATTTGCAACTCCGAAATAAATTATCTTTAGAAACGACACTAAGCCTAGAACACATTGCCGCGATTTTATATCGCGCCGTTCTGTCATGTCAAATATATCATGTCAAATATGTCATGTCAAATATATCATGTCAAATATGTCATGTCAAATATATCATGTCAAATATATCATGTCAAATATGTCATGTCAAATATACCATGTCAAATATGTCATGTCAAATATGTCATGTCAAATATATCATGTCAAATATGTCATGTCAAATATGTCATGTCGTCGTTTTTGACGTATTTTCATAGAAATATGACCAAAAACTTGCACTCTAAACTCGTCCATGGAGATAGGCTAAATGTAAACAGCCAGCTCATCTCCACCGACGAGTCGCCTGTAAAATGCAGTACCCCGAGAAGAACCAACAAGAAACTCAAGGGCAGCTCTTTTGAATCTCATGTGGGCGAGGATAGGATTAGCATCAAAAGCAAACACAATATCTTCCAGCAGGTAAAACAAACATTAATTTGAATGGATTTTTGTAGTTCCGATATCTAGACGAACCCTGACGTGACAGGTAGTGCGCTTGTCGCCAGACCAAGGTGATTATAGCACAGAAACTTTTCGGGGGCAAAATTCCTAAAAAAGTTTTTTATTATATCATTTGTCTTGGCATACGAGTAGTTTTGGTTATTTCAAAAGCTGCTTCTCAAAATTTAGATGAGTGTAAATCCTGTTACTGGTTATTTTGAATTCGGAACTCAACCAGACCGAAACTAGAGAAATTCTCAGAATTCAGAAATATTGCATGCAATGTTTCGGAATTCTCAGAATTCAGAAATATTGCATCCAATGTTTTGTATATTCATAGACTATACTAAAATAGTTAGCTGAAACTAGGTTACTGTATGAATGAAGCAAAAACTCAATTCTCGATATCGAAAAAAGCAATTTAAACTGAAAATGTTTAAATATTGACTTTCTATTTATACATGTGAAATGTTTTTGGAGATTTCTGTTGTTTGTCAACTGTCTAATAGAATTTCTGACTGTGTTGTTAGTTAATCCCATGCATGTAGGTTTACTAAATAGTCTGTAATTTTATAGTCTTTTTGATGTTTTTTTTTGCATTTTTTAAAGAGGGTCTTATAAAGGACAGAACTGATCTGCATCCACGCGAACTGCAAGTGCAACGTTCGAGCCCTCCATTAGTTGCACTAAAGAGTTGTGCAACATACAGTTACAGTAGCAATACTCGTGGGGCACTCGTTGTCTACGATGGATGTTCATATTTTAAATTCTACTTATGACAGCCCCGATGATGTCTTTTATAGCTGCTGTCATGTCACACAAAATTATATATATCAATAATCTATCTATCAATAATCGCACCAATTATTTTTTATTAACTATCTACGAAATTTATTTGTTCCGTCGTGAACACTCGTGCAGCGCATTCTCCAGATGTAGTCGCACCCTAAGAAATAATTGAAAAACAATCACTGTATTTTATAAAAATGTTTTCGTGACACTTTCACCATTTTTATTTTTGCAAACAATGTAAAATAGTAAACAGAAAGCAAATCCATTTACAAATAAAAAATAGCTGTCTCAATTCAAAGTGAAAGCCCGTGTCCAATTCGTCACAAAATTAAATAACGCTTTTTATTTCTAAAACATTTTAAAATCCACGTTTAATTAAGAAACGTGAGAGGTAAATTCGTTATACAAATAAATTACTAGATAAAAGAATTGTAAATTCCATTGTTTGAGGTTGCGGGTCCATCCGCGGAACTCCCAGAGTCGGGATAATTTCCATTTATGAGTTGAAGGCGTCTGCGGATGGGAGGCACGTTTGCTACAATAAACCAAGTAAAGCAAGTTTGGGCGCGGTTTGATTATTGGATCGGATTAAACAAGGTCGAATAAACTAACAGGCCCGTTTACTCAACTGATAGCCATCCTGCCTTATGAGTCGGTCATGGAATCGACTTCCGCCCGTTACCAATATTTATGAGCATATCTGTTCGTTTCGTGTACAACTGGGGCCTCATTTTGTATTTATAATTGTAATCATAATCGTCTTTGTTTGACATTTGTTACGCGATCAGTGCTTGCTCTTCTTTCACTGGCTGTATTGACAGATGTACGGAAGAAGCAACGTATGTCAAAATGAAGACGATTGCGATTACAATTATAAATAGACAATAAGGTACATACCGAAGCGGTGGAGTTGCTATGACTTTAAACCAAAAAAAAATCAAAATGTTTTATTCAATGCAAATTTTTTTTTTAAGTGTGAGTGCTATATGTGCCAGCTTTAGGTAACCGATCTGTACACCAAAGCTTACGTTACGGTATTGCCGTGAACGCGCTCACGATAGCGTATCGCCGCGGATCGGTTGCGCCTCGCCCATAAATTACGCCTAATCATTTTATTGCCTTAGTTTAGCGCCTAATGGAGCATAAAGGAAGCGCGAAAAGGTATTTATTGCGCCAACCAGACCGCGAAGTTAGTTGCGATATTTTTGACATTTGGATTTTGTCTTTTGTTGCGTGTAGTTTTAGGTTGTATTTCGATTACGATAGAAATTTTAATTTGAGAAAGAATAAGTTTCGGATATAAACAATAATTTTGAACAATTTAATATTTGGAATAATTGAGATTTGCGCGAATTCAAGTTTGTTATTCTGACGTCTCATAGCGGTAAAACGGAGACGAAATAATTGTATCGTTTCCAAATTATTTCACAGCGCTTTGCATATTTTGATGCAAGACTTTGCAATATTTATATACCTACTACTTCATATACACATTAGTGAGCCACTAAAATGGTTTTAATGAATGTCACTTCTGTTTAGGAGTTAATTATTAAATACATTTATGCTTTATCAAAAAAGATGCTGGCGTAGGACCTTAGTGAACCCTACAAGTATTACGATCATAACGGCACCGGGGTTTCCTCGAAATATTTCCATTCCGAACTCACAACTAGTATACATTTTGAGTTTTTGAAAATTCATTGATACATTCAAAAATTCAAAACAAAGCTTAATACATGTTGCTTTAAAAAACAGGGTAGGTACCTAATCTAATCTCGTGCAGCTAAGGCATACCGCAGACGTGAATGAGTAAAGTGTGTAGAAAATAAGGAGCGGCGCTCACCGCACTGGCTTAAGATATAGCGAGGGCAACCTCATCTTGGTGAGATAGCCATCTTTTGTATAGTGCGTTATTCTTAGCTGCTCTGTTAACAACGCTCCGGTCAGTTCGCCCCTTTGTGGCGACGACGGTTCTATTTTTGACGAGTGGTCATGTTTTTACTTTAATTTTATATGAGCAGTGAAAGCCCTGCGGCTAAAGAGGCCGCTTCTCATTCGTGACGCTCGGGATGAGTTTTTGAAAAACTTACGTACTTACATATGTTACACTAGCGGTCGGTAAGAATACGGGAATAAAATATACCTATAGCCTAACATAAATATAGCCTATGTTATTCTGGGATATACAAACATACAAAAATACAAATCTTTCCTCTTTATAATATTAGTATAGACTAGCTCGCCGGTGAAGGAAAACATCTTGAGGAAACCCGCAAGTCCCAGAATTAATTCTAAGGCATGTAGATCCTTTACGGCGATGGGCTCCCCACCTGTCACGTTTAGGGGTTCAGAAAATATACTAGTGAAACGTGGGTTTTTCCAGAAATATGAATAAAAATAAAAAATAAATATGTTTATCTCGGATATGAACCTATGAATCATATTTTGTAAAAAGTCATCAAGAGATGTTAATGACGTTGCCTCTTATAATAATGATAAACAGTTGAACAATTCACACGCAGTTATTTAGTCCCAAAATAGGTACAAGACTAAATAGCTGATAATCATTAAATACCCAGAAAATAAGCCAACAGATGTGTTAATTCATACAAATGTAGGCCTTGAGCGAAAAATTAACACACCCTCCGACTTAAGAAGGCAGGGTCACTAACAACTGAGCCAATAGGTATAATAGCTTTTTACACAAGCCGTAAAACTAGGTCATCTTAGAGGATCTGCTATAGTTAAGATTCACTTCACTTGGCTATCATTATTCCCTTTATAATAATGAAGCAACAGCAACTAATGATGAAGAAGATACAAATAAAGGTTTCAGTATAGCACCACAATCATTAGAGCGCGATAAGCCAAAGCCAGTTTGCCTGCACCAATCGCTGCTATCGCGTAATGAGCGACGGTTAACCTGCCGAGTAACCCGCTAGTTGCGATACCATCTTCGTAAAGGCTTGCGCAATCAGTTAACACTACTAAAACACTTTGATAATGTCCGGTTTTAGAATCTAAGAGACTTTATTGGTGTGAATAATAAAAGACAGTCTCGGAGTACAATTTCGGAATGAAAATAGCGTCGGAACAAAAGTTAGTAGGCATTTAGTGTTAAAAAAATACGTTTCTTGTGAAGCCACTCCATTAACTTTTAGTTTAGTTTTATTATTTGTTGTTATAAAGCTGCCATTATTCTGTGAAAAGTGTCAAGTGTCAACCTATTAGACTTCAGAAGATACAGTAATGTGACAGACAACGCAGCTTTAGTAAAAAGGTCCCGTTTGCATCCTTTGTGTACGGAACCCTAAAAATAAAACAATTTATTGACACATATAATTCGGGTCGAGATATATTTTTAAACGACTTCAAAAAAGGAGGAGGTTATGAATTCGAGTGTATGTTTTTTACCTCAGAACTTTCGACTGGGTGAACCGATTTGGCCGATGGTTTTTTTATTTGAAAGCCGGTGCTTCCCGTATGGTTCCATTTCAACTTGTCTAGTTCTGACAATATCATCCATGAGAAAACTTTATAAGTTGAAGTCGGTTTTTTACTCTTTACATTTCTATATTACTTCACTAAAATACTCAACACGGCAAGAATTGCTTTTAAATCAAACCGTTTTTCATAGTAACTGATTTGATTTGGACTGATCTTTAGACAAGAATTCAAAGAACATTTATAAATAATGGAATCCTTAGCAAAAGAAATAGCGAAAGAATAAGCTTTATAATAGAGAAATAAAGACGTTGAAAATTGCAATCGTAAAGCTGCCAGCCGACTATCGATAGTCGCCGGATCGGACTCGGCTCATCTTTTATTCATGAGGGAATTGATGTTTGTCTAAATTTGACGCGCCACCGAGAGCCTGGATTGAAATTTTGCCAAAAAACTTTGACTATTTTCAAGTTGGTTCCGTTGTCAGTGATAAATCCCTTGCTTCATATTTTCCAAATATATTTTATGTCTTGGTTACGACCTGTCAGCTTTTAAATGGATACTGTTGGCATGTTTATTTCAACTTTTTATCAAATAATTACATCTTTCCATTCATCAATAACTGGTCATCTTCTTTTGTATCCACAACAACTATTATCACGTTATGCTAAGGGTTACTTTTTTATGTTGCACTAGCTGAAAGTCTTGTTCCCGCGGGAAAATTATAGTCCATGTTACTCCCAGAAAAGTAGGCTTCATTGGTGAAAGGATTTTTAAAATCGGTCCATTAGTTTCGGAGCATATTCTTTCCTTTTTAGGGTTCCGTACCTCAAAAGGAAAAAACGGAACCCTTATAGGATCACTTTGTTGTCCGTCTGTCCGTCCGTCCGTCCGTCTGTCAAGACCCTTTTTCTCAGGAACGCGTGAAGGTATGAAGCTGAAATTTATATCAATTACTCAGGTCTACTGTCCCTTGAAGCTGTGAAAAAATCAAACTTCTAAGCCAACGCAATCAAAAGATACAGCCGTTTATGCCGCAAATTTTCGACACTTGCAAGGGAATCAAAACCTACAGGGTGCTTCCCGTGAACTCAGAATCTTGAAATTTGGTACGAAGCAACGTCTTATAGCATAGATAAAGGGAAAATTACGAAAACCATAAATTTGCAAGGTTGTACGGAACCCTCGATGCGCGAGTCCGACTCGCACTTGGCCGGTTTTTTTTAGTATAACTAGCTGTTTCCGTCGGAATACGGGGATAAAATATAGCCTATATTACTCGGAGATATTGTAGCATTGTTATGATGAAAGAATTTTTTAAATCGGTTTAGTAGTCTTTGAGTTTATTCGTCACAAACACACAAAAAATAGAAAAGTAATTTTTTTTTCTCTTCATACTATTAGTGTAGATAAATATTTCTAAAAAATAACTGCTATTTCTATAAGAAGTGTCTATCTAGCGGTGAATAAACTGTGATATTTTCGTGCAGTCTCAAAGACGAGTGTCTTCTATTATGCTGGGGTATATCACGGGTCGAACTGATGTGCATTTGTTTTATTTATTACCGCAACGCGCTCGTGCTTGCGCCGCAAATACGATGCCGCGTTTAGATAGCGATGGTTCTCTTTTCTGTGAGGTTGTTCACCGCAGCTGAGTTAGTATTTGCAAATTTATTTGAGTTTATCATTTTCTTGTGCTTCTTGACCGCCCTGTTGGCTCAGTTGAAGAGTACATGGGCAAAACAAGAAATGTAACAAAAACAAAAAGTTGTGTAATTAACATTTTAATTTTTCAAAGGTTATTTTTAAGTGTCACTTAAAATATTAACTAGTAATAGGAACTTCAGTTTACCTTGTAAAGTCTTATTTTCAGAAACATAAAATATTGAAATGTTTTTTTAATTTTTGTATAAATTTTGTCATATTGGACATTTCTTCTTATGTTCCGTTACACTATGGACCTTCCCTGTTTTGTTCCAGTATACAGTTTTGAGACTTAAGTAATACATCTGACTATACTTGTTTTTACGCTTTTTGTGTAATGCCAAATAAAAATACGAGGGAAAATGAAAATATTGCCATCAAAACTTAACTTTTTGAATTTTAGTGACATTCCTTGTTCTGCACCTGTACCCTTCAGTTGGTAGTGACCCTGAGTTCTGAGTCGGAGGTCGCGGGTTCGATCACATTTGTGTGCATGAACTGTTGGTTCGTGTCTGGTCGTTTAAGATTTATTTAATTATGTTTATCAGTTGTATAGTACGCATAGTACTGCCCTTGCCTAGTTTGGGACCATATAACTGTGTGACTTGTGTCCCACAATTAATATACTATCTATTATTATACTAAGTACATAAAGGATTATTCTGCAGCATTCATTTTTAAAGGATGTTATTCTATGCTTTTCACCATTGTATAACATATCAGAAACAATTCTGGAGCCTGCTGGTTTCCTCGCGATATTTTCCTTCACCGCCAACTTAAATGTATAATTATATGAAGACAGAGAAATGGCAATAATATAATATGGAGTTTAATATACTCAATGTGGCACCTAATGTTACAAAATTGTATAAACATGTATGTATGTATGTATAATCTCACGCCTTTCATCCCCGAGGGGGTAGTCAGAGGTATTCCATTACTGGATATACCCACATTTCACGAGATACATTGGACCCCTAAACGTGATAGGTGGTGAGCCTATCGCCGGACCGGGTCTATTTACACATGTCTCAGAATTAATTCTGAGTCCTGCGGGTTTCCTCACGATGTTTTCCTTCACCGTTGAGCTAGTGATAAATATGTACGTAAGTTTTGAAAAACTCATTGGTACATGCCAAGATTCGAACCCGAGCCTCACTGATTTTCGGCCGGCTCTTTAACCGTCAGGGCTATCACTGCTCTGTATATAAACATATCGCGACTTAAACAACAAGAAATTACCCAAAACACACCAAACTCTTACGAAGTAATTCTGCTTCAGAACACGGTAGTTACTTCATCTTTGAAGATAATCTTAATTGTCATTGTGTAAACTGGAAAGTACTGGCTCCTCTAATTGCCGCTGTCTAAACGCCACCAAAGCGAGGACCCTGCTCGGAAAGTGAATTTTGATGCGACCCCCTTTTATGTGTTCCAATGAAACGTTTACTGTGCTCTTTTGTTGGGCTGTCTCGCTCCCACCCTTCGCCGCTCAGTTTATATCACGCGATAAGTATCGCGAGTTGATCGAGTCGTCTAATTTAGTAGACAGATAAATTTTGTTGCAGTATTCTTAAGGAGGGTACGGTGGGAGCCAATTTTGGGAACTCACGTAATTTAAGGGTCATATCAATTGGGTTCGAGGTGAGGGTCTGCAGGAAGATATTGATTTTTTTTAATAATTGTCCAAATGTCGCTACCCACTTAAGGTAGACTTGGTAGAAACATACAAATAATAAAAGATATTTAATTTTCCTAATATACTCGTACAGGGTGACTTTTTTTACCGTCTGGAAAAAAATATGACGTATATGGTATCTAGAGCCGAAGTTATACACGAGATTAATTGTTAAATATAGTCATGTTTAATGCAATTTACAAAATCTAGAAAACTACGCACAGTACTACGCGCTGCTGGCGGTTGTAGGTAAATTGCGCATAAATAGAAGCTACGAGCCTGTTTCTTTTTAAAAAAAAATCATCCAGTACCTATATTTTTTCCATCAACCACTTTTTGTAGACTTTGAGTGAAAATCTGACCAATTGGTACCGCAAAATATTTTGAGATTCAATCTTAAATTTTAAATATACACAATAAATTGGCTTGAAATTAAACTTTTGATTGAACGAACGAGTCCAAAATTCCTATGACAAAAAATTTATTCAGCAAAACCAATTTAAGTTTGATTCCACTGGCTAAAACAACTCAGACACCTGCTAAGTATTCTTAAGAGTCCTCACTAATTTCTGATTCTGCCAGCAATTCGAATCAGAGTGTATTATTCTCATTTTCTCCCAGTTACCGTTCCAAAGAGATTTAATTTCGATATTTTTTTCAGGATCATCACTATTTGGGTCACGTTGGCGGGAAAACAGCACCCCTCCCGCGTCCCCTCGCTCTCCACCGCATCCACCGAATGCAAGAAGACTATTTGTCTTCATTGCGACGGCCCCGAACTTATTGGGGACATTTTTTGCAGACGGGAAACGTGTTTCGGAATGGACTTCGGTAAGGTTCATAATTCCGTGGATTATTTCTGTAGATTGTAGCGCTGTCTGTGTTTTCCTGAGTTATGTACAAAGTATCTTGAATTCATTTGTGCGACCAGTTTGAAGGTTTTTTTTGTTGAAGGTTTGTTTACCTAACACAATATGTTTCTCACATTGTCAATTGTCATAAAAAAAAGATTATTTTAAAATACACTCGAGCTAGTGAGTACGTAAGATTTTGCAAAAATATTTTATTCAACTTCTAGCTTCTATCACGCACGTTTATTTCACCCTCTTAGGAGTTGAATTTTGCAAAATCCTTCTTAATGGATGCCTACACTGTACAAGTTATCTATGTACACAATTTTAAGTCTCTAGATCCAGCGGTTTAGGCTGTTCGTTGATTATATCACCAATCAGTCAGTCAGTTTGTCATTTTATATAGATATATAGATTTATCAAATTTCTTATATCCCTATAACGTATTATTTTCAAGATTTTTCATTAACATAGTTCACGTAAATGTTAACCAAATCAATTCAAAGGCTGTTAGTCTTCAAAGTCGATTCAAACTCGTAATGAATTACAAATTCAATGATTCAATCAAAGCCTTTGAATGATTGATCAGTTCAATCGCTGGCAAGCTCTTGACCTAATTTGTAATATAATGTGTAGTGTAGAGATCTTGGGAATAGCTTTTGAAGTCCATAATGGGAGCCTCAGTTTACAATAAGATGGATCAACGGAAATTAATTTGCTTAATATGAATATTCTGATGAAACTCAATAAAACGTTATCTTAGTAGGTAAAAGAAAAAATCGGGCAAATCAGTGTTGCTCAATATAAGTAAAAGTTGTTTTTTTAAACCAACCGAAGATACATAAGAGTTGAAGATTTATGTGAAAAATATTTAGTGATTGGTGATTTACAATACTTTATTGGTAAAATTAAGTTATGAATATAAGAATATAAATAGGATTAGAATATAAATAAGAATATAAAATAATAAAATATTAGTGTATATAGATAAAATCGTAGTTTCGGAGCCTAGATATTCAATACCACCAAATCTTTCCTTTTGAAATTTTGAAAAACAGTTTCTTATTCGACGCCTAGGTCATAAAAGTAATCTACTGTCTAATTTTATAGTTTCTAACTTTAGTAGTTTCAAATGTTCGTTGGTGAGTAAGTCGATCAGGTTTATTTATATTTGCATTGCCACATTGTATAAAGATCTTAAAAACTAAAACAGTACATTATGTAGCACCCCGTAGGGGCATTGCAAATAGAGAGAGCTAACTGACATTATTCTTAAGATGATCATAAATATGATGGTATTCACCCTTTATATTTTTATGTAACAGAAGAGCAATTCCTGAAATTAGTTTATTCAGTATCGACTACTTATTCGATTTCAGCTATTTTTTATATGTGTTAAATTTTTCCTAAAAATTATTTAGCGTAGCTGAATTTAGTGCTATCTATGGAAATCGTGCTATTATTGATCGATATTTAAGAAAATTGGTTAGACACAACTAAAGACCGATTGCATTTTTTTTTATTAGTATACTAATTAGGGTGTATGACGAATTGCGCTTTTTCTGTTACGCATTGTATAATAGAAGTATAGATTATACGCTTTAAAATAAAATAAAACTAAACTTGAAAGAAAAGAAAAAACCAAATAGACATATTTTTATTAAGAGTGATTTCGTTCCAATAAAGTCTAAAGAAATATTCTGTGTATATCCAACAACATAGTTTTTCATCTTACGCAATAAAGATAATCACATAAGCCCGTCCCAAAATTAATCTAAAAATTGATCTAGCATTATCGGAGGACCCAATAATCCGATTGTCCACGGTCCGAATCTTAAAGGAGACTATGTAAATGTGTGGGTTTGAGACTCGAATAAATTGATTTCTCGAGGGCCTGATCTGTGCTTGACTTTCAAAACATCTTTGGTTCAGTCTGTAACAGAACTGCCAAGTCAGGGCATGGACATGATCAAAGAGTTCTAGATTTCAAAGTAGGCGTCAATTGTGCGATCAACGCTAAATATTGCAGCATAAACTATTTTCATCATCTTTTATAATTGTTCGGAAGATCCTTTGAGTTTTTTAGTAGCGACCTTTGTACCAAAGAACTAAACAATCTGGAGTGGAATTTTAAGCTCAAGTTCTTTATCAGATTTTTACAAAACTTATATGGGACCACCCTTTAGTTTAAACAAACAAACAAAATTAGACATCGGTTCAAATTTAACTAAAATATAGATTAAAATAAAAAAAAACATGTGACGAATTAAGAACCTTCTCCTTTTTTGACCTCAGTCAAAAACTTTTGTTGTATGAGAATAATAAACACAGCCACTCTAATCATCAAAACTGACACCAAAATCACAACTGCATGGAACCGAAAGTCCAAGTATTTTGCATACGTGTGGTACCAGGTCGTTAAGCAAACGGAGGTGAGAGGGGTGCGGGGTGGGATGGTAACGAAGAGACCGGAACGGACGCTGTTTGCTGTGGCAGGATGGCGCGGGAGTCGGTACGCTGTGACGAATATGTGCGACAGTGACAATTATGTGCGACAGTGACAATTATGTGCGACAGTGACAATTATGTGCGATTGTGATTAGAACTTAAGTGTTAATAGTTGGAAAGTTGTCATGGGCGGTAGATGTGGCTTGTTTTGAAGATTTGTGATAGCTACGCTACAGTGATAGTCCTATTGCAATTGCAGCCACATCTGATGTATGAAAGGTGAGGGTATGTACCAAAATATTATTTAATAAAAGCTTATTTAAATATGTATATATATAATTCGATTGGAGGGCGAGGAAAACATGTATGACCTGAGTAAACACACTTTCATAAGTAGCCTAGTGAAAAGCAGGTACTTATGTGAATGGAATACCTCTGCCAATCCCCTCAGGGATAAGGCATGTCAAAATATTTACATTCATATTTAGCGACTTTTGAGAGCTCCATCTCTATTTTGCAGCGCGACTCTTAAAGTCTGTTGTGTTTTTAAAAATAAGTGTGTATAATTCTAAAATCAGTGTGGTGTATGTCTCTACAACTTGTGGGTATTAAGATTTTATGAGTCTTCTATTATGTTTTTTGTGACTGAATTAGGTAATTATTTTTACCGATAAAATCTAGTACAAGTATACAAATTAAAAGTTGTATTCGTTCATAGACTTCACTATCGACTTTGCCTTTGCACTTCTACTTGCACAAGCACAGCTATAAGTTTAACTCCGATAAGTACAGACGTAAACTCACTTAATATTTTCGAACAATACACAATTACAAAGTTAAGCGAGATTTTCTGCGCTGACTCCCGAGCTAAAGGCAAGATATACAGTATACAGCGAGGGCAAAGAATCAATCGGACAGCGGGGAAGCTGTTTTCTTTTTCAATCAGTGGACGTCTCTTGAGACTGTAAGCTCACACTTCGAGAGCAATGTAACCTTCTTGCCACAGTATACGCAAGTATGCTTAAAAGAATTAGTTCACTGCAGGTTTTTTGTAAATCTGTAGGGAGTATTTCTAAGCTGTGGTGCAAAGTGTTGGTGTGTGTATGTATGTCAGGAGTGGTAGTTAGAAAATAAATTGAATATTGGAGAGTAGCCGCGATCCCTCCGCGCCTGGATTGAGTGCGGCTTTATTTTAGCTCAGCACGTCGTAAATGTTAAAGGAAGAGGTATGAAGGAACATTTTTATAGTGCGTAGAGGTTGCTATTTTGTTTTCTTGTCAGAGAAACGTGTATTTGTTTTCGATTCGTGAAACGGTGTTATAAAGTATTCTCTTTGATTCTCTCGGTAACATTAATTATTCCTATGAGGTAACAAATAAATAAATAAATAATCTCACGCCTTTCATCCTCGAGCGGGTAGGCAGAGTATTCCATTTCTGGATATACCCACTTTTCACCAGATATTCTTTGGACCCCCAAACGTGATAATTACAGACCTGTAGGAAGTAAATCCGCGTCTCTTGTATTTTTAATTTCGTTTAGAAATCAGATCTTCAAAAAACATTAGCTTGACGGTGAAAAGAAAACGTCGTGAGGAAAGAAGGACTGTTTTAGACGATCAGTACCCTGTATCTTTTAAGGATCAAAAATATACTATTGAAAGTTAGATTCTATAAGAAATTAAAACCATCTTCTTTCTCAGGTATGAGTGTAAATTTATTTATGTATTGCAAAGAGATTAAAATATAATATGGCATAGAGGGGCAAAGCGAGGAAAATTTGAAGCCAAAAGTTATTCCAAATGGAATAAGTCTAGTACAATTTCGACCGAATGACAGCTCGCGTTCATACTAACTGACATGACGCTTGAGCTTCAAACATGCTTCAAAGTTTTATATGAAAATATTCCCAATGCCCCCTCTATGACCTACTATATTTTATTCTCTTTGATGTGTTGTAATTTTCTATCTTAAAATTGTTCTTATATAATTATTTTTATAAATTCGGGATACACTTCGAATTAATTAAACAGTTTAGTGCGACCACTTCCAAACCAGATTATTCCCATCGGTGTCACGTTCAAAAGCTGACTTTGACTCAAATTGAATTTACACACGACAAATTAGTTTTAGGGACATTTGATGGATAAATTAAACACAAGGTAAGTTAATTAAAAACAGGATAATTTCCTTTTACAATCTGACGTAAAATAAAATTATTTTTTTGAAGTTTATTAAAATAAAATAAATAAAAATAAAATATCTACTGATTCTTTTCGGTATTTCGAAGGTTTTTAAAACAGTTAAGCAATCTATGGTGTATTGGAACTTGGAAGTGAGTTCGCCTCTCATATGTCCGAGGTTTGATTACAAATCGTACTATCTATCGGCCGTCGTACATCTATTTTCTTTGACTCTACACAGTCAAAGAAAATAGATGTACGACGGCCCCAAAGCATCGTCAATGTTATTAAATAGCTGCTGAGTATTATAGATGAACTTAAGAAGATTGGCAAGGTAAACTTTACATGCTCATTTAAAAAGTAAACATCAGGCAGAAATAGTTTTTTGAAACTTATTAAAATGGATTTTATGAAAATTTCGTGAAAAATGGGTATTTAAAGAAATGGAATAAATACCCTACCTCCTCGGGGATAAAAGGCTTAAGATTTTTTTATTATAATTTTTTTTTGTGATAAAATTGACTCATTGAATCCCATTTTTTTTAAATCAAAAATATATTTTTATTTTTTAAATCAAAATATAATGTAAAAATAATATAATTCACTTATTTATAACAATACTTACTTTCTTAAATTTACATATCTAAATAGTCCACTCAGTCAAATAATCCGCCCCTTGTCATTCCTGGAGCAAAGGTACCCATTATACTAGCAGCACTTCCGCGTTGGATGGCTATGGCCAGTCTTTGCACCAGAAACGACTCAGCGCGGGGGTCACAACATTTTTCTTTGAGCCGACGGCCGATGTCCCGGACAAACTTTATCGCGTCTTCACCCCAGCATCCGGCTGTCTCCACCGCAAAAGGCACAAATAGGTGGCTCTTCTCTATCGGCGTGTATTTTTGCCGCTTCAGGGATGCCTGATATTCGGCAGCGGCCCCGGCCGCACGTTTGGTGCGGTTGAGATGGGTGGCGGCGAAGGTACTGACACAGGTCGCATCCCACACCAGACATCTTCCCCTTTCCCATGGCACCAAAGTTAAACCATCAGGCCGTTTGCCATCGGTGCGGCTGAGACCTGGGGGTTCCAGCGCCGATGGGATACCGGACGAAGAAAGAGCTCGGTGTATAATATCAGGGCGTGGTGCCGCGGATGCCTACCTGTACATTTCCGACAACTCAATGCATGATGGCCGTTAGCCTCCACCATGGTACCGCAGACGCATAAATGTGGTTGACATACGTCACAGCCCATTCGAAGCGCAACCGCCACACGCAGTGAGTTGCCGTCCAAAAGAGTGCCCACATGTGGTGAAGGAAGTGCATGCAGCCACGCCCCCGCATGTGTTTGCGATACAGCCAAGAGCCTCGCACGGTCAACTACCCCAGCAGACTCCACAAGCTTGGCAAGAACCGATTTACATCCCTCGTCATCCCACGAGCGCTGGACTCCAGGTTCTTTGGGCACGGCAGATCCTGGGTTTAGAGCCAACCAAGCCTGCAAGGCATCAGCTGCATAAGGGATGTTCACCCTGTCACCATTTGATGATAGAATCTTAGTAACAAGGTCAACCACCCCATGAGCGGATGCCAGGATTATTTTTTTAAATAAATAATAAAATAAATGTTTTTTGTTGGTACTTATACCAGGATTCAAACCCGATCCTTAAGAATGAGAAGCGAGCTTTTAACCACTAGGGTATTTTGCTCTTTATTATTATTATTATTGCTCTTTTTCTTCTGTTTCTGAAATTAGCAGCGAATAGGAGTTTAATTTTAATACAGAACCCTAATAGCCAGTAATCACTCAAGCATATACTTGGTACTAGAAACGCTGCGAATTTAAAAAGGGATCCCGTTTAATAATCTCAGACGGAAAATAAAAGAGCATCGCATAAAAAGATTGAGCATCGAACAGCGATCGCGCAAAAAAAGCCCCGATATATTTTATTCATCTTCCAGTAGTGGGGCGAGATTTCATGTTTACTAGCTAGCCCCGTGGATTTGTTTGTGTTTTACCTAAACTAGTTCACGCAAACAGGTTTTATGGCAAATTGGTAGTAAAAATGTTGTGTGTCAGATATAGTGTCCTTGTACAACGCGTAACAGAAAAAGCGCAATTCCTCATACACCTCAATTAGTATATTAATATAAAAAAAATATGATGCAATCGAACTTTAGTTGTGTCTAATCAATTTTCTTAAATATCGATCAATAATAGCACGATTTCCATAGATAGCACAAAATTCAGCTATGCTAATAAATTTTTCGGAAAAAAATTAATACATATTTTCAAAATAGCTGAAATCGATTAAGTAGTCGACACTGAACAAACTAATTTCAGGAAATGCGCTTATTCTGTAACATATTGTATTTACAGTGAGTCGTACTATCGTGGTATCTAACTTGATGCCGCTGTGTATATTGTATATTCCCGTGTATTCCAAGGTATTCTCGTTCCCGTAAGTATTTCAAAAAATACCTTCGTAGCGGTTGGTTAAGACATATTAGACACGTACATATCTATGTGTAATCGTTTCGGAGTAGTACGTATTTCTCTTTTTAACCAGTTTTTAAATGTCCGTGGTTTGTTTTAAGCCTAGAATAGCATTATTCAGATTCGTACCACGCCCTCTTAAAACTATACAGTTTTATTCCTGCATATTGATGTACAAAAATGAATGATTGTCTCATTATTGCTTGTTTACTGCAATTCTATTTATGAAAAGCTAGCCAAGTGCGAGCCAGAGTCGTGCACGAAGGTTTCCGTAACATTGTCTAAAAACGGCAAAAAAAATCGTTGTATATGATACGGAACCCTAAAAATGAGATACAGCTCCATTTTCATATAGCGTTATCGCGTGCGCATCGTGCTTCAAAACAGACTTAAATAAAGTATGTTATTGGATTTCACATAGTACTAGCGACCCGCCCCGGCTTCTCACGGGTGCAATGCTGAATTTTCTTTGCTATAAACTATCCCTGGACCCACTCGAACCCACACAAAAAGTTTCATGAAAATCGGTCCGGCCGTTCTCGAGTTAAATCGTCAGGAAGGAAAACCCGACTTATTTTTATATAGTAGATGAACAAAAGCTAACTTTGTAAGGACGCCATGGTACGAAGAAAGCAAGACCAAAACCATACTGTATTAAGCTTGTTTTAAAAAAGATTAGTAGGCCGCTACCTACTTTTATTTTGTACGTAAGACTGTCTAAAATATTTCATAGTTCTAAATAAATTGACTACGACGAAACCTCATGTTAGTTTATGCTCTATTAGCTTAATTATAAGACTCATTTCTACAAACTCAACATAGATTCCCTTGGTGATTGTATTGTTTGCCAAGTCGAATACCATTAAAATTCACATTGCCAATATTCGTTCAGTGTTTCAAATTTACTGTGTAAATTGTAAATTCTAGTGTTTTACTCCGAATAATAAAAATGACAAGAATGACAGAATTATAAAGCAAACTTGTGACCAAACGGCATTATTCAGTTAAGAACAGCCGGTTCCAATTGGAACCGAGACACAATTAAAAATCTATTGTGTCTGTGATTCATTGCCTGAGAGGTTAAATTGGGTGGAGTACATTCTTAATGAGCGTCAAGATGACAGGATCCCGCTTTAAAATATAAAACTGTCTACATTGGTTATAGTTTAGTACCAAGTACCTCATAATTTCCTCTACACATATTTGCTAGTCAATAAGTTTCTTAGATAAATCGTTTGCCTGCAAAAAAGAGGTTTTGTGATAAATATTATGTCGTGATTACATCTAAATCGATGAACGTCGGCTGCATGCACGAAAAAGTGCACGTTCCGCCTCAGCCGAGCGTGCAAACGAGAGCGCGGAACAAGCGACAGAGAGAAACGATCGGCCTAAGCGTTCGACTTAATAATAACGAGTATGCAATTTTTCATCAATGTTTTCTAATAACGTTATCACGTAAAATTATCGTCCGTAAACCGACTTTACAGACAACCAATTTTTTTGTGTCGTTCACACGCAGTCACGCTCATATGTTTATTAATTAATGTGCCTACCTTTGTGTATTTATAACATCTCTAGTTTAAAGCAACAAAACCAAACAAACTTATACTAAGCTGTATAATAACCTCACTGGAATTTCCTTTTTAAATCATTGCATTAAACTCTAAACTCCTTTGTACAGGCAGCGTATGAAGTTAATAGACAAGCCTGTTGTCTAGTTTTAAATTACTTCCCACAAACAGACAAGCACATTTTCCTTTGACGGTGTAGGGTAAGAATTCCCAGAAGAGTGTATTATGCCGCCGTAGTACGTGATTTGAATTGCTTTGTGAAGTTAGTATTGAAAGAAATGCTGGATCACTGACACGCATCAATGCTGCCGTTCTATATTCTCAGTGTTTTAAGTTACAGTTATAGCTCTGTGGTGAACGAGCCCGCCTCTCAAGCGTAAGGCTTGGGTTCGAATCCTTTTGAATGTAAAATACGTACTTATTTGTCACTGGCTCAACGGTGAAGGAAAACATCGTGAGAAAACAGGCAAACAGATAGAGATACTTTCGTATTTATAACACTACCTATAGTATAGAGATAAAATAGGAAAGTAACTGTCATATTGTAGGTACATTTCGTATTTATAGTTTAAAATAAAATCTCGCCATTTGTCCCCGAGAGATATTCCATTTTGAGTTAGAGATAAATGTGTAAGTTAAGCATTTTGAAAAAATGTGAAAAACAGTCAAGAGCACGTGAAGCTTGACACATTGGACAGATTCGCACTGCAAGTGTAATGCTTTATCTTTACTGTACAGTCAAGAGCACGCTAAGCTTGACACTTTGGACTTTGACCCGGCCCTGTATTCTATGGCGCGCAGTATAAATCAGAGCTCATCTTAAACTGGTAGTGTAAAGCTTGACTTGCTCTTGACTGTACATGCAAGAATTCGAACCCGATCCTCTAATGAGAAGCGGGCTCTTTAACCACTGGGATATCAGTGATTTAGAGCTATTTATAGTCCGTTAGGGTCTTTATAGTCGTATTAACTTTTCCGATCCTTTACTTTTCCTCATCACGATATCGGGCAATTTAACTATTCCAATGGACGTATGAATTGAGCAATTTGGCCGCAGCGAGTACACGACACCAGCCAGTACTCAGGACTAACACTGCCAAAGTAAACAGGACGTCCGCTCCAAAAACAATGCCGAATTTCTGAACAAAGTACGAAAAAAAAATTAAAATTTGTTCAGCAAACGAATTTTGTGCAGCTCAAATAAAGTTTTTGGGCGAGCCGGCGGAAGTATGTGTCCGTACAAAACGGATGGGTTTTCGAACGAATTTTTTGGGTTAGGTAATGCGGTTAGGAATTTTCCACTGGAATATTCTGGTGGTGTTTTTGTATTTTAGTTTTTATTTTTGGACGAAAGAGTCGAGAGTGTTTCGGAAGGCCCGTTACAGCGGTGGTCACCGGTTTCGTTGTGTTTACGCACAATGGAAGTCGTTAAGCCATGTCAGATACCCTTGGCTGGTGTAAAAAATTCTGACAGGTGGTATGTTACAGAGAACTATGTTTAAAATGTCGCCTGTTATACCTACCTGTTACAATGCAACAAATAAATGAATTTGGCCTCTAGCGTAACACTATCTCCCAATACATGATGGGCTCGCATGGGATATTGTGGCCCATACTTCTTCAAGTGGTATGTGTGGTGGTGGTGTAGTCACGTGTGGAACGACCCTTAGCTCAGCAGTGGGCTGTTACGGGCTGATAATGAATGAATGAATGAATGAATGATGAGTTTAGCTCCACTGTATCGTATAAGCGGAAAATATTAATGTGCTATACAATATATAAGATGGCGATGTAAGAAAGAAAGAAAGAAAGAAAAATATTTATTAGGAACACCTTTACATAGGAGATAAAAATCTTAAAGATAAAAAACACAGAACATATTTGAGTATCCTAACGGGACCCCACTCAGCACAAGCTGCTGCATGTATTAAAGAAAAGTCAGATAAAGAGTGGGTACCCGAGACCGACGAGATGATGGATCTGGAGGAATCACGTGTGATCTTCCAGGTTCGTAGCAAGTGGCAGTCTATTGTCTCTGCTTACTCCATTGGGAAATAGGCGCGAGATAATGTGTGCAAGTCCAACTTGCACTTGACCGATTTTTTCCTTTTCAGGTATGTACCCCCAAAAATATATTTCCCAATTCGTATTTCATAGGATCCCATTGTGCCTCTTGGAGGTCGAGAGCCATCACGCTTGGACCCAATTACGAGGTCGTTAGAGCTCTCTGTCGCACGCTTTGTAATTTATTCTACTTTCATCGTACGAGCATTGGCGTATTGTAATGTTAATAGGTCAAAGATCTATTCACACACATCAGTGCTGCGCAATTGAGGATCAAAGCGCGAGGCGGTAAGCTAGGGTCAGTTAGATTAGGACTCTTTCTTCCTTGTCAAAATTTTGTCGAAACTTATTTCGTGCATTTGTATTATACTCACACGAGTAAGACCAATAGTTGATAATAATGGTACATTGAATTGACGACCGGAGTGATACCACGGCCTCACAGAAAACCAGCGTAAAGCAATGCTTGCATTACATTTCGCTGAGTGAGTGAGGTAACCGGAGCCCCCCTCCCTCCCTTTCCCCTACTCCCACCTCAAAGGCCGGCAAGGCACTTGTGACTCTTGAGTTGGAGGTGTCCATGGGCGACGGTAGTCACTTACCATCAGGTGACCCGTCTGCTCGTTTCCAAGTTGCAACCTTCTTTAATAAAATAAAAAAATGCTAGAAGCAAATAAAACAATTCGTTAAACGATTACGAGTACATTTCATGTTCAACAAAACAGTAGACGAAACTTTGTCACTGCACTCATGTTAGCCCGACTGGGCTATATACCAATAGTACTATTGGTATTCACTACACAGGGTGATTTTTTTACCGTCTGGAAAAAAATGTGGTGTGATAGATAAGTGTAATAGATTCATTTGGCAATGTTACTTAAAAAAATATTTTTTTTCTTGCTTTAACTAATATTCCTTCCTAACTAACCTTCAAAACAAAATTTGGTTTTGCGAGTCATGCTCGCGCTCATGAAAAAGCCCAGGCGAAGACGAGCTAAGGGTGTCGCCGTCGACGGATACGTCTGGGAGGACATCATCACATTACTCAATTGTAGTCAAAAATACACACTGAAATATTTGAAATAGTATTTTAAAAAGAAACAGGCTCGTAGCTTCCATTTATGCGCATTCTACCTAAAACCGCCAGCTGCGCGTAGTTTTCTAGATTTTGTAAATTATATTACATATGAATATATTTAACAATTAATCTCGTGTATTACTTCGGCTCTAGATACCTTATACGTCATATTTTTTTCCAGACGGGAAAAAAAATCATCTAGTATAGTTAATAAGACACCATTTTTATAGACACCCAACGTTGCTTAACCTGTGTGAATGTACAAATCCCTTTCTTCCATTCTAGTATATACAGTAAAATGCTAACAGAGAAATTTTGAGAAAATCTCTGCGCGTTGACGCGATTATCTTCTTTAATCTAAAAAACAGTTTAAAATTCCCGCTCGCAGACGGAAGTTCTTTAGCTGGTATGTAGCACACGGGGCTATTTGTCGAGCTAAGTCTCTCTAAATCAAACAAAAACCGGACAAGTGCGAATCTACGAGGTCGAGTTCCGTACCTTTAGAATGTCTTTCAAAGATATGTTATTATTTAAATCAGACAATGTAAATAAAAATAAATAAATAATCTCATGCCTTATATCCCCGAGGGGGTAGGCAGAGGTATTCCATTTCTGGATATACCCACTTTTCACCAGATATTTGGACCCCCAAACGTGATAGGTGGTGAGCCCATCTATGGTCCGGGTCCGGGTCTGTTACACATGTCTCAGAATTCATTCTGGGACCTGCGGGTTTCCTTCACCGTCTAGATAGTGATAAATATATAAAAAAATGTTTTTAGTTTTGAAAAACTCATTGGTACATGAAAGGATTCGAACCCGAGTCTCACTGATTTTTATCATGTAAAGCAGGCCCTTTAACCGTAAGGCTATCACTGCTCAGTATTTTATTATCATAATATTTTCAAACTCGGACGATAGGTGTCAGTCAGTGCAAAAAAGACCCAGCTCATTCTCTCTCTGTCCCTCTTTCGATAATAATTTAATTATATGTTTTTAAATGAAATGGTATTTATTTGCCTTGATTTCAGTACAGGTACAGTTCGATAACATTTTGTCGCAGAGTCCGGCAAAATCTGTCTTTTATGACGATGACGTGCAAATATTTAAATTGTGTGAAAATAAATTACAAATAACACTACAAAATTTGGTACAAGACACACATTATTAACATAATCAATAGCAATTTATAATAAAAATAATAAATAGTAAAGAAAGAAAGATTTTTATAATTTGTAAGCAAGCGCCTGCGTGTGGTTTGAACATTCACAACCCTTGGGTAGTTTAAACATTCGGACAGGAAGGTGGCCACTAGCCTAACCGTCCCCAATCAGGTGGGGTTTTTTTTATTTATTTATTTCATTCATGTTGTATGTTGTTGTTTCATTCATTCATGCTTTCGAAGATGATGGTCCACACTTCCTCAAATGTGAAGGAAACCCTTAGCTCAGCAGTTTGTTACGGGTTGATGAAGACGGTGAAATACAAAAAAAACTCAGGTCTTTTATCCCCGCGGGGGTAGGCAAAGGTATTCCATTTGTAGAAATACCCACTTTTCACGAGAATATTCGATCCCTAAACGTGATAGGTGGGTAGGTAGGTTTGTTACACATGCCTCGTCACAAATGTTATCCTTCACCGTCGAACTATAGTCTATTTCACGTAGCATGGATTCGGTGACAGTTCATAATTTTCCGTTCCACGCCTACTACTTTCGACTTGCAAAAATACAATATTTTTTATTAGTAGAATTAAGTAGCATGAGTAAAAGGGAAAAATGTGAACTGTCACCGAACCTGTGCTGCGTGAAATAGACTAGTGATAAAAGTCGTTGATATGTGCCAGGATTTGAACCCGAGCCTCACAGATTATCGTCATGAGAAGCGGGCTCTTAAACCGTAAGGCTATCACTGCTCTAATAAAATGGTAAAATAAATCATATGCGAAACCCTAAAACAGCGAGATACGAGATGCAGCTTAACAATGAGCGCGCGAGTTGCAATGAGTGAGTTTGCAGCTGAATTTGTTCCTGTTATTTGTATATTGTTATCAAAGTTCAGCCGAAATTTTCGCAAATAATTGCTACGAAACGTGCTCGCTGTTGTGGTAATTTTGAACATCCTTTTGAGAGGTAAATATTGTAAGGGCGTAGCTTGCTCAGACTAAAATGAATGTAAGTCATAGTCAACTTGAAGAAGTAGGTAACTAATACTTAAGGTTGGTACTAATAAATGTACTGTGCAATAATTTGAAAAAAATAAATAAATAAATAATAGACTTTTCTTATACATGGGCTATTTCAATTTGTGTCGGATTGATCTAAAATCCGGTTAACCAGTAAATTCCGACGAAAAAAACACATAAAGCTATATATCAGGCATGTTTGCGGAAGCGCACACTGATGACTTTTATGCCATCATGCGCAAGCGCGCCGCCTCGATGCTCTGCAGACTGCGGGCCAGCTCCAACTCCATCCTGAGGGTCATTGCCGGGAGGTACGATGCGCCCATTGTGCGGAACTGTGTGAGGGTACTTACCACACCAGACACATGACCCCCACGGGCCATATTTTTGCCGCTTTATTAGTTTATACTTTTTATTGTTTGATTTATTAATTTATATTATTACTAACATAGGATAAGCACATTGTTACTAACACAATAGGGTCTAAGTTACCTGAATAAAGTCATATTATTATTATTATTATTATTTTGTCTAAGACTTGTTACCAGACCGGTTAATAGACAAAAAAGTCTATCTGCAAGTAACTTGAACAATATGTTCGTAATCCCAAACCAACTGTTTACCGAAGCGATAGCGCACTGTCAAATCTGCCGCTACTATGTATACCGCATTCAATGACAAATGGTACTAGTCTTATATGGTCTAGTCTTACTTTGGAAAGTGTTTTAGCTGCGATATGTTAATGTTTCTTTATTTATGAACAACTGATGCTATGACATCATAAAATATTAATACTGCAAAAGAAAACTTAATAAACAGAAAATATTATGGAAAATATGAAAACATGCATAAATTATTATCAACCGATCTTTGGAACAAATTGTCGCCGGCGGTATTTCCAGACCGATACGACCTTCAAACCTTCAAGAACAGAGCGTACTCCCACCTCAAAGGCCGGCAACGCACTTGTGACTCTTGAGTTGCAGGTGTCCATGGGCGACGGTAGTCACTTACCATCAGGTGACCCGTCTGCTCGTTTGCCCCCTTTTTCTTGTAAAAAAAAGGCAATTTACACTTGTCAGATCACATGTGACATCAAGTAGGTACATATAGCAACCCGCGTAGTTCTCGTTCCCGTAGGAAGACGGGAATAAAATATAGCCTATGTTACTCAGGGATCTTCTAGATTTCCATTCTAGTGAAATAATTTTTAAAATCGGTCCAGTAGTTTTTGTAGCAGAGCAGTGATAGCCCGGACGGTTAAAGAGCCGGCCGAAAATCAGTGAGGCTCGGGTTCGAATCCTGGCATGTACCAATGAGTTTTTCAAAAACTTACGTACATATTTATCACTAGCTCGACGGTGAAGGAAAACATCGTGAGGAAACCCGCAGGTCTCAGAATAAATTCTGAGACATGTGTAAAAACAGACCCGGTCCGGCGATGGGCTCACCACCTATCACGTTTAGGGGTCCAATATATCTCGTGAAATGTGGGTATATCAAGTAATGGAATACCTCTGCCTACCCCCTCGGGGATAAAAAAGGCGTGAGATTAGATTATTTATAATTTTTGTATTCGTAATAAACATACAAAAATACAAAACTTGGTTCTTTATAATATTAGTGTAGATTGCATACATCTGTTACTGTAATTCGTGAAGTTACTGTAACTCAAAGAGATTTAAATATAATAGGGCATAGGGGACAAAGCGAGGAAAATTTGAAGTCAAAAGTTATTCCAAGTGGAATAAGTCTAGTACAATTTCAACCGAATGACAGCTCGCGTTCATACTAACTGACATGACAAAGACATGACGCTTAGGCTTCAAAGTTTTGTATGAAAATATTCCCAATGCCCCCTCTATGCCCTATTATATTTAAATCTCTTTGCTGTAACTATAGTATTCTAATATCTGTGCTGTAATTCATTCAAACAAAAGATGACACCACGTCATACTACATCGATGTGCGGGCGTGCCCGTTGAAGCATATAGTGGTCGAGCCGAGAACTCCTCTACACGAAATCTTCTTATAATTTTGTCTTTATTACTTCGTCGAATTTCGTAATTGGGCTTAATTAATACATTGGTTTAATAACCAGTGGAGCAGATTGTCCAATTTTATTGGGAATTCGCCAAAATCCGGATGTAAATTAATTAAATGCCACAAAATTATTTCGTTAAACTCAACGTATTTTCTGATATTTTCCTGGAACCTGTTTTTCATGTTTTTATGAAAAATACCTTGATAGTCATGCTGTAATATATGAATTCCTGTGCCAATGTACTGTATTTAAATGAACTGTATATAATTATAAATATTATCTTCATTCGTATAGTTGTACCAACTGTTTGCCGGTCGACGAGGTTGCGGGTTTGATTCCTGGACCAACAATGAGTGTCTGAAAATATTTTGAAGTTTCGTGTATATACCATTTTGCAAATAACCTATGTGTTGAAATATAGCCTATGTGTTATTCTGATGTATAAGCACATGCTATAATAATTTATCCCCGTATTCCCATGGGAACGGGAACAACAGTGAAACCGCGGGGCGCTACTAGTATATTTATACTGTTATCTTTCTAATGTTATAAACGCGAAATATGGTTTGTTGGTTTTTCCTTCTTTCACACTGCAACGGAGCAATGGGTTGACGTAATTTTTGCAGAGTTTGTTGAGAAACCAAAAAATAGCACACGCTTCTTCTCATCAACTTTATAACTGTGAATGACATAAGTCCTTACACTGAATTAAAACATTTCTTTGTGTGTCAACGGAAGTCGCAAACAAAGTTATTTAAAAATAAAATAAATTATTGTATAATCTTTATTTTGTCTTCGTTGGATTACATTAAGCTGAGCTGAACAGAACAAGTCTCATGCAAAGTAGATGCGGAGTACAAACTGGCCTTAGTTTTAGTGTTCTTGTAGCTCGGATTGCAGAGGAAAGCTGCTTAAAAGGACACTCCGAAAAGGGTATGCAAATTTTATAAAGTGTGTCCGGACCATTATTTAATTCAGAGCCGTGCGCGGACACGGACACTGGAAAAATGCAGCATTTTGCTTCGGCGCTTCTGGTTGGTTAATCCGTGCTGCGCAAGAGGTTATGTATTCTGCATGTGTCGTCCTGGGTTCAGAACAGTGATCCGTTCTGTTAAAGACCCACGGTCTTTGATGTTGTTCTCTTTTATTATTATTCTTTATATCTGAGATCTGTATAGACCGATATATATAATATAAGCAGATAGTTTGCTGTAGTATTTGTCGTTTGGAAAGATTGTGCTTATTGCAATAGACTGCTACGAACCTGGCAGATCTCTCGTATCTTTTTTTCGAAAACAACAAGATGATATATGTAGATGATGTAGTCTATACTTCTATACCACACTAATATTATAAATAGGAAAGATTTGTTTTTTTGTAAGTTTGTTACGAATCAACTCAAAAACTACTGGACCGATTCAAAAATTCTTTCACCAATTGAAAGCTACATTATCACTGACTAAGAGAGGCTATATTTCGTTCCCGTATTCCCACGGGAATGTGAACTACGCGTGTGAAATGACACAGAACCGCTAGTAATTAATAATACAATATTTTTATAACCTCAAATTATAAGTGAAACAGTTGACTACATCTTATGCCTGAGATTGAAAGCGAAAGAAGCGATACTCCAGCACTTGATCCATTTGATTTTCGAACAACCCGACTTGCAGCTTACTTCAGACTAGTGGGAGCGACGGCCACTTCGTCATCCGTATTGTCCAGTTTAATAATACTTTCTACAACCGCACAAACATTATTACTTTGCTGTAAGACTGTTGGCTCAGTTGGTAGTGACCCTGGCTTCTGAGCCAGAGGTCGCGGGTTCGATTCCCGCTCGGGGCCAACATTTGTGTGCATGAACATTTCTGTTGGCTTCGTTCGATGTTTAATATTTATTTAAGTATGTCAAGCAGTAATTCACCACCTATAGTACAGGCTGTGCCTAGTTTGGGACTGTATGTGTGAATTGTGTCCCACAAATTCTTACAGCATTTTTGTGTAATCTTCATTTTTAGTTATCGTTGAGCAACTGTGTCAACTAATTAAAGAAAAATTCAATGTTAACAACATCTTTAATGTGGAACATTATTTTACAGGATAGCGATGAATGTCGTATCACCAATAAAAATAATAAAAATAAAACTCACGCCCCTTTATCCCCGAGGGGGTAGGCAGAGGTATTCCATTACTGGATTTACCCACTTTTCAAGAGAATTTACGACCCCTTAACGTGATAGGTGGTGAGCCCATCGCCGGACCGGGTCTGTTGACACATGTCTCAGAATTAATTCTGGGACCTGCGGGTTTCCTCGCGATATTTCATTCACCGTCAAAGTCAAAGTCAAAGTCAAAATGTTTTATTCAAAATAGGAACTTACAAGTCCACTTATTGAACGTCATTTCAACTCCACCGCTTCAGCATGTATGGTTGAGGAGAAGAAGCGGGGCAAGAAACTCCTCAACACAATATTCTTTTAATCAATTGTTACTTAATACTAAATTGGGTTACATAATTTCGTTTGTTTTTCGCTATCGTATTGCGCTGGACTGAAGGAAATCTGTTCCAAGCATCATTGTCATTTATATAGTCGTCTAGTTTGTAATATGCCATTTTACAAAGTACATGTTTAACATGAGTTTTGAACACAGTTTCAGGCAATTTCAAAATATCTTCTGGTATTTTATTATAAAAGCGTATGCAAAGCCCCACAAAGGAATTATTAATTTTACTTAATCGTGACTGAGGTTGCTCTAGTTTATTTTTATTCCTAAGATTACAATTATGCCTGTCACAGTTTTTAGTATACAGTAATATGTTTTTCCGTACATACATAATGTTTTCATAAATGTACTGACAAGGCATTGTTAAAATATTAATTTCTTTGAACAGTTCTCTTAGGGAATCACGACATCTTAACTTGTAAATGGCGCGTATAGCCCTTTTTTGTAAAATAAAAATAGATTCTGCATCAGCAGCTCTGCCCCACAGCAAGATGCCATAGGACATTATACTGTGAAAGTAGCTAAAATAAACGAGTCTTGCTGTGTCTACATCAGTAAGCCATCTGATTTTTCTGACGGCATAAGCAACTGAGCTCAGTCTGTTAGATAATGCAGAAATATGAGAATTCCATTGAAGTTTGGAGTCTATCGTTATCCCCAAAAAAACTGTATTATCAGCAAAATCTAATTTGTCATTGTTTAAAATTATCTCATTCTCTACTCGTCTAACATTAGGGAGTACAAACTTTATACATTTGGTCTTCTTAGCGTTGAGCACTAGATTGTTTGCAGTGAACCATGTGAGAATTTGTTGAAGAGTGTCATTTACCTCGTCGAGCTTCTGAGCTTGTCTATCTACTTTGAAAATCAGAGATGTATCATCAGCAAACAACACTATCTTTGACAAACTCTCTACCATGAATGGAAGATCATTTATATATACAAGAAAAAGAAAAGGACCAAGAATCGAACCTTGAGGCACCCCAATTTTTACGGGTGCGCCCTGTGATTTACAATCATTTATTTTTACTTTTTGTATCCTATTTTCGAGATAGGACTGTAAAATATCAAGCGCTTTACCGTTGACTCCATAATGATTTAATTTACATAGCAAGGTCTCATGATCTACGCAGTCAAATGCTTTTGATAGATCGCAAAAAACTCCAATTGCGTTTTGAGATTTCTCCCAGGCATTAAAAATATTCTTGAGTAATGCTATTCCAGCATCCGTGGTTGAACGACCTTTGGTGAAGCCAAATTGTTCGTTATGAAATAAGTTATTTAGATTGAAGTGTGAAATCATTTGATCAAGTAATAACCTTTCAAAAACTTTGCTAAGTACTGGTAAAACAGAAACAGGTCTATAATTTGAGGGGTCTTTTTTCTCTCCTGATTTAAAAAGAGGAATAACTTTACTATGTTTCATTAGGTCAGGAAATAATCCTTTGTCAATACAATTGTTAAAGATATAAGCTAAATATGGTGCGACTAAGGTTATGATGAAGCTACATACCTTAACAGACATGCCCCATATATCTTCAGTACTTTTAAGTTTAAGTGCTCTAAAAGTTTTAATAACGGTATCCGGACTAGTGTGTCTAAATATAAGAGATTCGTTACAGCTACTTACATTTTTTCGTAGAAAAGTTATGGCAAGAGATGTGGATGAGTTAAGGTGTTCTGTTGTTTTAATAGGTATATTAGTAAAAAAATGTTCAAATTCCCTAGCCACATCCTCACTCTTGGTAAATAGGCCGTGGTCCGTTTGAATAGCTAAGTCATGGTCACGTGGTTTCACTCTACCCGTTTCTCTGTTTATTACTTTCCAAACAGCCTTTATTGTGTTATCCGATTTTTTAATAGTATTACTTATGGACATTGCTTTTGCACAATCACAAACCTTTTTGAATGTTTTAGAATAGTTTCTAACATATTTCACAAACTTTTCATCATGGGTATATGATCGCTTTTCTTACAATTCAAATAATTTGACCCTGCTTTTACGAATACCAATGGTAGCCCATTCGCTAAATTTAAATTTATTAGAAAGTATTTTATTTTTAAGTTCAAAATGTGAATCAAATTCCTCGGTTAAAACAGAAAAGAATTTCTTAAAATAGCCGTTTGGATCAGAATCAACAGGATCGGGCAAAAGGTAACTTACACTCTAGTGCTCTTTTATATTTCTCTATTTTACATACTGTGACAGGTCTTATCTGAATTTTTACTGATAAATCGCGATTGTCCACAGGGAGTAAAATACACTGACCGCTGTGATCGGATTTTAGCTTATTTATTATAGTTTTACTATTATGAATACAATTACAATAGATATTGTCAATGCAAGTTGCCGAAGTTTCTGTGATTCTGGTAGGATCTGTAAATACATTCATTAAATTAAAAGATTTGAATAAACTTAATATCCTAGTTTTATACAAGCTTGGTTCAAGCAGATCCACGTTAAAATCACCACAGACCACAACACTTTTACTATTTTTACTTAACAACTTTAAGACCTCATCCATTTTGTTTTCAAAATTATCAAAATTTACACTATAAGGGGGTCTGTATACGCATACAATGATGTGTTTCTCCAACTCACCAATAATCACCAATAATTGACACATATTATTATCTACTAACATAATATGCAAGTTGTAAGTACCTTCTTACCGAAATTGATCATCATATTCAGAGCCATCGGTCTCAATAAGGTATTTTATTATTATTTGTACTATTTCATTGTGTCTTAATCAATTGTGAGATTTAAAAAAAAAAAACTCTATACTCGTATATTCACGAGCAAAATACATTTTCAACGATAAGTATTTCTATAAATATTTGCGATATTAAATCATCATTCAAAAGATTTAGATAAGCAGGGCTTAGAAAGAATTACTAAGAATTTTGTCTGTACTTAATATTAAGCTTAATATGATTACCAGAGTATCTTTTTCAATCAGTCTTAGGTTGTGTAGCTAACTAAAAATAATCTTATGCTAAAAATACACCAAAAATGGTCACCACTTCAGGCAACACCAGTTCAGGTACAGGTACTCTTCTGGTGGAACTGCGCCGTGACACGACGAGCGTACAGAATTGTTTCTCATACATATACAGGTATATGTTATAATTGCAGTGCAGTGATAGCCCGGACGGTTAAAGAGCCGGCCGAAAATCAGTGAGGCTCGGGTTCTAATCCTGGCATGTACCAATGAGTTTTTCAAAAACTTACGTACATATTTATCACTAGCTCGACGGTGAAGGAAAACATCGTGAGGAAACCCGCAGGTCTCAGAATTAATTCTGAGATATGTGTAAACAGACCCGGTCCGGCGATGGGCTTACCACCTATCACGTTTAGGGGTCCAATATATCTCGTGAAATGTGGGTATATCCAGTAATGGAATACCTGTGCCTACCCCCTCGGGGATAAAAAAGGCGTGAGATTATATTATTATTATTATTATGTTATAATTAAACATATGGTAACATTGTATGGATATAAAATGAAAAGATAACCTAAGGCACTAAGCTTGAACGAGGAGAAGAAACTTCCAGAGTTCTATCTTCAAATCCATAATGGGAGGATCATGAATTGTGTATCCGAACAGTAAAATCGCCGTGTGCAGCTCAAGCCACCTTTATCGCCAGCCCCCAGCCTCAGCCTCAGATCAGTATTCCCGCCGTACAGTATCCCAGATTACGCGGTTTACGATACCCAACTTTATGCGCTCTTACCCCAATTATTACTTACTCGCGTGATTCCAGAGTTTACGACAATGATTTGATTTGATTGAATTGTGCCAACATTGCAAAACATCGCCGGCACCCGGGTGTCGACAGTAAAAAAGGTTTTTATTGCTCTAGGAGGATTCCTAGCTGGCTGTAATAGGGTCGAGTTATGTGCGTATTATGAGCATAGCCGAAATTGATTTCGGTGGCGGTGTCGGGCTGGAATACATACACATTCGCCGATGAGCGGTTATTGATCCAATGCTAATGTAATGGCTCGTGAAATGAACAATTTTAATGTGGGATCCTGTAGATGGAATGTTTCTTATGTTGACGTTTGGGCGTTAGAGGTGGGGCACTTTGGGGCTCTTCCCTCTATAATCGAGTCAAAGCTTATAGGTAGAATCATTGATGTATCTGTAGGGGTTTCAAATTATTAAAGCAATGCATTGCGTTTCGTTGAGTGAGTGAGGCCCCAATCCCCCCCTCCCCCTCCCCTCCCCTCCCCTCCCCCTACTCCCACCTCAAAGGCCGCCAACGCAATTGTGACTCTTCAGCTGCAGGTGTCCGTGGGCGACGGACGTCACCTTCCATCAGGTGACCCGTCTGCTCGTTTACCCCCTAGTTTGTCATAAAAAAAATTAGGCACTTTTTTGTAAAGGGGGCTAAAACACTGGCAACTCTGACTGGAATTCCCCCGCAGTTATGACATCTGGGGCGGGGGAATTTTGAGGAATTCCCCTTGTATGTCGTTCCTCTGACATATTCTAAACTGCCCAGGAGCTTATACTAACTTACCTTTTCTATAACGTTGGCTCTAAACTAATTTATAACAACATGGAAGGAAGTCGAGTCATAAAATCAACCATTCGGCAAAGATATTATATATAGAAAGACGTAGATATGTTACTAGAGAAAGGAAAATGAGGCCGGCAAATGTAGTTAATTAACCACATTTTATTTAGTCGCAATGTATTTCAAGTCGTATAGTAAGCACAACTCTTAACAGATAGCTCTCTTTTTATTTATTATTTGTTCCGTATCATATTTCCCCGTCATTGTTGTATCCTATAAATACGCTAAGAAGTAAGTAAGTATGTACATGTTGCAGCACACTCGTAGGGGATCAATGTTCAAACGCAAGGAGTATGAATATAACTCATCCTTACTTTAATATCTTTGCCATTAGGGGACATTTGTAACATCCACTAACCCGCTAGAGCATTACGAGTAAATCTCAAAAGGGCGTCCCCAACAGATTAAGCCAACTTTTATGAACGTAATTAAATACTCATAAACGATATTTAAGCCGCCTCCTTCCGGCCGAAAACAATAAAAGCTAATCATAAACACATTCACCTACTTTCTCACTGGACGTTGAAAATAATTAAACATTCATCATTTATGTTAATTGCGACTTCACGTTACTTTTGCTTAAATTGTATTTAAAACTGTTTTTGTTGTCCTGTTCACACCTTTGTGGTGTTTGGGTAGGCTATTTTCCCTTTAGGCGGAGTACGTCATTTTCTTTACCAGTCACTTTCTGGTTAGGTCACGTTCTGAAGACGCCACTTTCTGTGGACGTTACGTTCTAAGGAGGCCACTTTCTTAGATTGCCACTTTCTGACTTTGTCACTTTCTGATTTCGTCACTTTTAGGTACCTACAAAAAGTTTATTTTATTTCTCTTAAGGCTGCGTCAACCTTTTATGGTGTTTATAAAAAGTTTGTAAGACATTTGGAATTGCACATAATTATTTGGAACAGAAATACCAAATACTAAGTACAAATACCTTTATTCTGTCAACTCGAAAACGTATTGATTTTTTTGGCAACCTAACCACTGACGTGCCACTAATCCGCCCGCTGTAGTGCGACGTATGCTTATGATGAATAAATAAAAACTGTTATAAATTGGAAAATTGTGGGTTTATATTTTCTATGCATACAATCTTCTATAAGCTTATTTTTTAACTTATATTCAAATTCACAAACAAAAGAATTAAAGCACTCTACAGCAGCAAAATACAAAATATATACCTATGTAAATATTATCACAAAGAGGTTGTCTACAATTTCTGAGCAATATATTTAAATTTTTATTCATGGCTTAATAAATAAATCAATGCAAAGTTGTGCATAAAAAGAGAAGATCAAGTGGTCAGTGTTTAGGTCAAATATTTGAATAATAAAAAAATATTTTTAAACCAATCTAAAAAGTATTAACTACACATTAAAAAAAACATTTCGTAATACGTTGTAGTCATTTCATTACATTTGGAAACATTGGGACTGATTCTGAAACCTACAAGCCTGAGGTCCTGACTGAGATAACAAATATTTAAAAAACACACGAGTTGAAAAAACCTCTTCTTTCACATATTTTGAAGTCGGTTAAAAATAATTAGGTTGTAATAATAGTAATAATTAAGCACATAAATTCAACCTACAATGTGAAGATAATAATGCGTAATATTTTTAGTTAGTAACATTTAGGAAGCGATCGCACGACGTACTCGTAGTAGTGTGCGTGTCTATTACGCATACATACAGCGAACCAAGCCACGCCGCTCTAAATATCTAATCTGTACAAGCTAAAAGGTTGACGCAGCCTTCAGAGAAATAAAATAAACTTCTTGTAGGTACCTAAAAGTGACGAAATCAGAAAGTGACAAAGTCAGAAAGTGGCAATCTAAGAAAGTGACATTATCAGAACGTGACGCTCTAAGAAAGTGGCCTCCTTAGAACGTGACGTCCACAGAAAGTGGCGTCTTCAGAACGTGACCTAACCAGAAAGTGACTGGTAAAGAAAATGACGTACCCCGCCTAAAGGCTATTTTCTACAATGGCGATTAGGTATAAAATATTGAATGCCGTGAACTAGTCACTATGTTTTTTGTCTGATTTTCTATATTGATAGTCTTATAGTTTCAGTTTCAATTATCTTTTAATACTAATTATAATATTAAATAGTTTATAGTGTAAAACCTGTTGGCAAACCTTATAAATATATAAATAACTTTCTGCTTTAATTGGGCTCGTATTTTCATAAAAAGATTATTTTGACCAGTCTTTAAAATAATATGTACCTACCTTAAAACTTTTTCACGGAAATAAATTGATTATAAATTAAAATTTCAAGAATATTCTTTGAAATATATTTTCATTACTTTGGTAGTTATTCTATTTAGGTAGTTAGTATAATATATAATTATTCTCTTTTACTTTTAAGCTAAGAATATAATTCTAGTTCTCGATTTGGCCAAAACATAGTCATCTTGATCATCATCAAATTAGTCTATTTAGAAAAAATATTTAAAATTTAAAATTTTTGCTTCACTTTTAATATTATTCATTTCTTTTTAAAAGTTAGGAAGCCAAGTACCTATCTTCTTTCCAAAGTTTTTACTTGGAAATTCTACACGCGATCAGTTTAAAACCTGCATTTTCCGCTGCGCCAAGTCGATATACTAAAATTTTACACCCCTACTCGTCCCCGAGCGATATTAAGGTGCTATTTTTAATAGGCCATTCTGGATGCAGGCGAGTGTTGAAAGCATCTTTATGAAGCTTAGTCACATGTAAAATGTTTGTATAATAATATTTCGCATCTTTTCAGCATAGGAGATTGCGTGTATTGAACCTTTAGTGACACCTATCAGGAAGACAAGGTAACACATGTTGCCACTTACACAGCGTAAAGTTCTAAACCGCGCTATTGAAGTTCTTACAACTGTCCAACATCAACCGTTGGATCTCGGTCCCCAGGCACGATCGCCTAGCCTGGCGAAAGATCTTCTTTTCACGATAGAGGAGCATTTCATCTCTACTCCTCCACAAACCAAACCAAAATAAGCTATAACAGATAGACTAAAGAATATATATAATAATAATAATATAATCTCACGCCTTTTTATCCCCGAGGGGGTAGGCAGAGGTATTCCATTACTGGATATACCCACATTTCACGAGATATATTGGACCCCTAAACGTGATAGGTGGTGAGCCTATCGCCGGACCGGGTCTGTTTACACATGTCTCAGAATTAATTCTGAGACCTGCGGGTTTCCTCACGATGTTTTCCTTCACCGTCGAGCTAGTGATAAATATGTACGTAAGTTTTTGAAAAACTCATTGGTACATGCCAGGATTTGAACCCGAGCCTCACTGATTTTCGGCCGGCTCTTTAACCGTCCGGGCTATCACTGCTCTAAACTATAGACTAAAGAAGTCACACCATAAGGGTTCTGTTTTAACCGACTTCAAAAAAGAAAGAGGTTATCAATTCTACTGTATTTATAAGTTTGTTACCCCAGAACATTCGACTGGGTGCACTGATTTGGATGATTCATATTTTATTTTAAAGCTGGTGCTTCCTGTGTGGTTCCATTTTAATTTGGTCCAGTTCTGACAAGGCATCTTTGAGAAAACCATATAAGTTGAAGGTGTGCATCTGGATTGAGGGCCCACTTTTTAAATTATTGCGAAACGAAATGATACTTACAGGGCATTTACTTAAAATTTTGTAAAACCTAAAGCAAAGATTCTTAAATTTCTTAAACGTGAATCAAAAGAGTTATGGTCAAATAGCTTGGGCCCTCAATCCTGACGCCTGCATAAAACGGCATAGTCGAATCTCAGGAAGTACTATCCCTGGGATAATAATTTTTATTCGAGTATTTAGTTAGGAATTTCTTAAATACATTAAGAAATTGTCAAGTCTTAAGAATGCGACAATACAGATTTATGGCGGTTTAGCTTGGGCCCTCAATTCATCAATTTTGATATTGTAGAATCAGCAAAAAATATGAGTTTTTCTAAGGAAAGATATTAATACGACTATAATATATTTGAGTTCCATATCTCGGAAAATTTGTTAAAAAGAAATAACGACACAAAAGTTAATTGTTAAAAAGTTATTGAAATTCGTATTTTTTCAAAACGTCTGAACTGAGGGCCCAAGGTTTTTGTCAGTATTGACTAGGCTAAGCCTTCTACACTACCGCACTTTAGGCTAAGTATTTTAACAAATTTTTAACTAAAAGGCTACAAAGCGTCCATTCTTCTAAATGCCGTACTTTAGGAGAAAATTTCTTTTCGATGTTTTATATGAGAAAATTCAGTAGGGTGTATATGATTTTGTTACTTTTTTGAGACAAATCAGCATGTACCCTCATATAAGATATTTCATAAGTTGTTGTCGGAAGCGATTACGTTTTGTGTGATCCAATAATTACTATAGGGTGTTATTTAAATGGTTATCATAGTATTCGTATTTTTGACGCCTGACGTACGCGCGTCCCCGTCATGTTTTTTGTTTAATTTTCATTTTGCTGTGTATTTCGGGTTTTGACTCATATTAGTGATAAAATAATATAATTATATACATACTATTTTATATGTTTTGGCAGATTATAATGTAAAAGAATAAAGATTTTGTCAGGGTTTCATATTATTTTTATTTTCTTGTTAAAAACAAATTAAGGTTACCCTTATTTGTAAGCTAAATATGTAAAAATGTTATACATAAAACAAAACTCTAACGGGGCCGTGGCTGTATATGAAATGTTTTTTGAAAATTTTAACGAGTCTATTTTATCTAGTCTATATAATTATCGATATAGATACCAAAACAACATTTTTTTAAATTTGTGTCTGTCTGTCTGTCTGTCTATATCTGTCTGTCTGGTTGTGCACGCATCACGCAAAAACTACAAGACGGATTTTGATGAAATTTGGTATGGATATAACTGAATACCCGGGTCAACATCTAGGGTACTTTTTATTCCAGAAAAATATCTCATTCGCACGGGAAAATATAAAAACAGGTGAAAAAAGAAATCGTAGTCGACCGCTATGAAGAGATTTTTGGAAATTCCCACGGGAACGGGAATAAACCGGATCCGCGCAGGCAACGCCGATGGGCACCCGCAATTTCTAATATGTTATGTAGGCGTCTTCATGGGCGTGCGGTCCATAGATGCTGATAAGCGCCGCATGCCCTGGGTATTTTTCCAAAATACATGCAATATATTCAGTACTTTAATATTCTTAACAATTCGCAAATCTACTAATAACGCCTCCTTTTGTTTCTAAATCAAACTATTTTTGCTTCCTACTAGCCCCGTAGCGCCGCCACTAGATAGCCATATTATACGGTTTGCGGCGTAAGCGGGTACTACACCAGCCTACTTCATCGCCATTATCTTTCTATTCCTACACGCAAATATTAGATGTCAGTGTGGAAATGTTTCGGAGTGTGCGTGAAATTTTGTATGGGAAATAAGCTCCGCTTTTTCTCAGCCAACCCGATTAGAGGAGTACGGCATAATACGCATCTCTATGTAACGAAAGAGACAGCAGCCCACAGTCGGGTGACTTCGGCGACGTTCGTTAGTTGACGAAGTTCTTTCATTGCGAATGGACCGGAAGTCTAGAATGGGTTATCAATTCATTATCTATTTAATTGTTTATAAGCAGATTAATAATAAATAAACAACTATCTCTATTTCAAAATAACATTTTTCTAATGCAATATTTATTCATTTACACTAAGTGCATTTTTACAGTATTGCTTGTTTGTTTTTTCAATAAAAGCGTTTTGTCATTTCCTGTCTTCCTGGTTATTGGTCTGTGCTGTCTTCGGGGCATTGCACTTAAAGTTTTTGGCCATATTGTTTTTGTTTTGATACAAGTTACGAAATAGTTTGATGAAATACTTTTATATATATTGTGAATTCTTTACGAACGAAAGTGAAATAATGGAAAGTTTACGTTGTGATACGTGTAGTGATAGTTTGTGTGCAAAGATTTAGAAACTAACCAGTTTTCGTTAGTGCAACAAGATTAGGTACCAATTCGATTGAAATTGCACTAAGAATGCAAAAACGGAGGTCACTTCTAGTATCCATTATCTGACTTGTTTGTGAATATCAATCATTTACTGAGATGTTTGATGTGGCTGCCCAAATAATTTCGCTTTCTGCATTCAGTGTGAGCATACTTGTAGGAAAGGTACAGTAGGTACCTACACTACAGTAACCCGCAAGGAAACCAGTTAGCTTTATGGTAAGGTCTCTTAAATAATTTTAGTTACAATTTATTTAAACTACCTATAAATAAACGGGTAGGTAACGCCGCTGGCGGCGTGCTGGTGTTGTATAGGTATTCTAGCAGATCAAATTCTAATAGCATGACCGGTACTATCAACCAGTGCACGCCCCTGGGCGTCTTCTATGTCGTAGACAACCGCTATGAAGGATTTTTTTGATATTCCCAAGGGAACTGGAATATACTGGATTGAGGAATGTTTAGATTTTTTGTATTAAAAAGGCTCCGATACTATCGGTTTTACCGTTTTAAAAAAATCTTTTGCCAGTGGAAAGCGTACTTTTCTGGGAGTAACATGTGCTATAATTTTCCCACGGAAACAGGCCTAGACCACGTAACCGATTTAAAAAGTTCTTTTACCAATGGAAAGATACATTATCAGGGAGTAACAAAGGCTATATTTTATTCCCGTATTTTCACGGGAACGGGAACTACGCGGATGAAACCGCAAGGCACTGCTAGTTGTTAATATACAGGGTCATAATTTTAATACGTCCAATACATAATTTCATTGATTATTGGCACTTTCTTATTTTATTTTTCCACGCATACGTAGGTGAAGGCACAGCACAGCTAATCGTATATAATTATATTGAGCTTTATATATTATATACAATATGTAACAGAATAAGTGCAATTCCTGAAATCAGTTTGTTCAGTATCGACTACATATTCGATTTCATCTATTTTTAATATGTGTTAAATTTTTCCGAAAAATGAATTAGCATAGCTGAATTTAATGCTATCTATTGAAATCGTACTATTATAGAACGATATTTAAGAAAATTGGACAACTAAAGTTCGATTGCATCTTTTTTTATATTAATTTACTAACCGGGGTGTATGAGGAATTGCGCTTTTTCTGTTACGCGTTGTATAATTATATATATTGTATCTGCGCTTTACAAAATACTACTTACATGATCACAACGAATACTTGTTTATACTTACGATAAACATTATGGTCACCCTACTGAATTTTCTCATATAAAACATCGAAAAGAAATTTTCTCCTAAAGTACGGCATTTAGAAGAATGGACGCTTTGTAGCCTTTTAGTTAAAAGTTTGTTAAAATACTTAGCCTAAAGTGCGGTAGTGTAGAAGGCTTAGCCTAGTCAATACTGACAAAAACCTTGGGCCCTCAGTTCAGACGTTTTGAAAAAATACGAATTTCAATAACTTTTTAACAATTAACTTTTGTGTCGTTATTTCTTTTTAACAAATTTTCCGAGATATGGAACTCAAATATATTATAGTCGTATTAATATCTTTCCTTAGAAAAACTCATATTTTTTGCTGATTCTACAATATCAAAATTGATGAATTGAGAGCCCAAGCTAAACCGCCATAAATCTGTATTGTCGCATTCTTAAGACTTGACAATTTCTTAATGTATTTAAGAAATTCCTAACTAAATACTCGAATAAAAATTATTATCCCAGGGATAGTACTTTCTGAGATTCGACTATGCCGTTTTATGCAGGCGTCAGGATTGAGGGCCCAAGCTATTTGACCATAACTCTTTTGATTCACGTTTAAGAAATTTAAGAATCTTTGCTTTAGGTTTTACAAAATTTTAAGTAAATGCCCTGTAAGTATCATTTCGTTTCGCAATAATTTAAAAAGTGGGCCCTCAATCCAGATGCACACAAGTTGAAGTCGGTTTTTTTACTCTTTAGAGTTCTATGTTATTACTAACTAGCGACCCGCCCCGGCTTCGCACGGGTGCAATTCTACCACTAAAACCTTTCTCTTGAATCACTCTATCTTTTAAAAAAAATCGCATTAAAATCCGTTGCGTAGTTTTAAAGATTTAAGCATACATAGGGATATAGGGACAGAGAAAGCGACTTTGTTTTATACTATGTAGTGATAAACACAACAACAAAATTTCTAACCTATTTCTATTTGAGTTCCTGTCAACAAACAGTGTACCTATCTCGCTGATATTGCAAGAGAAACATCAAATCGAGAAATCGCAAATCCGTGTCGCAAAAATCGGTGACATCTAAAAAGTATGAAATGAAACCTACTTCAACTCCATACCTAATTGTAGAACTTTATGCCAGCATCTTACTTTACTAGAACTACTATCCAACCATCACTTTAGACGATTTTAAAACCATAAATTAGGGCAGCAGACTGAAAGGATTGCATAAGTGGTTCGTCCAGCAGGTTGCGCCATTAGCCGGCCCCGAGATTTATGGCCTCCGGGACATACCCATTGTTGCCGTGAAAGGGTCCCGCTACACCGTTGACAGGAGGACTTTGAAATTCCAAGAAAATTGCAGTAAAGATGCTCAAGGATTCAGCTACACGACTTACAGATATACTTGGTATGCATATTGATATTTTTCTCAACTGTAAGTAGGTACTACTATTAGAGGGTAAAGTACTTTTCACGAGAGAATTCGACCCTGAAACGTGATATTTTTCGATTTAGATTCGACCCCGGATCTGTTACACATGAACCCTTCCTCACGATGTTTTCCTTTACCGTTGAGCTAGTGATTCAATTCAATTCATTTATTTGCATATCACATGGTTACATTAAAAGGTCTTACAATAAATCTTAAGTGCTAATACATGTAACACCCCGTGATTTCCATGGATATGTACGTTAGCTTTTGAAAAACTTCTTAGGTTAGTACATCCCAGGATTTTAACCCGAGTCTCACTGATTATGAGAAGGGGGTTCCTTAACTTTAACGCTTTCACTGCTCTGGTCTCTCTACTACCTTTTCATTTCATTCAATAATGAGGAACATATAAGAATATGACTAAAACTAAGTACATATTATTTGATTTACTATATTGGACACTTTCATTGTGCCTAAGGAAAAATTACGGGTTTGGCACATACTTTGCAATTTTTTAAAGGATACATATACTCCTATTGTGCCTACATTCTGTTACGGGACCTCCAACTAATCCTCTCCTCCACGACCTCCACCTCTCCATGGTTTTCTCAATGGCCCACACTACCTCTTATGAAGTGACGAAATAATCTGTAGGTTTTTACGTGTTGCAAATTAATGAATGAATACCTCGTAAACTTGTTTACGGGATCTATATAAGGTAATTTGCTTCCTCTACAATGTGTTGAACATTGTAATGATGATGGAGCACTAAAGCAGTAGTGACAAGGCTGTGGTAGTGGCGCGTGAGCGTCGGGTGATCGTAATCGCAAGAAACTCGTCGACTTTTTTCGTTGTTCAAGTAACTTGGCATAACAATTTAATAGTGTTTTAAAACTCACACCATAGTAAGTGTAACCGACCGTTCCATGTCATTGATACGCTAATTGATAGATACGGCTGTCTATTTGAGACTACTACACTACTAAACTAAAAAAACGGTGGAAAAAATGTCAGTACAGATTTAAAGTGTTGTAAGTAAATATAATATATAATATAATCTCACGCCTTTTCATCCCCGAGGGGGTAGGCAGAGGTATTCCATTACTGGATATACCCACATTTCACGAGATACATTGGACCCCTAAACGTGATAGGTGCTGCCGTCCACTAGCTATAATGCCGTTAACTGACAATCGACCAATTTCAAACTATAAATGCCACCCGAATAAGAAAAAAATGCTCTATCTAACCATCTTACCAGTTTTTTTATATCTTGTTTGGTTTCGGAGATAAGAAAAATAAGAATGCCGTTAACTGCTCCGTTTTTTCAAAATTACATAGCTAAATTGCAGTTACCTTAAATTTCTTAGCTAAAATGTGGTTAAGGGTTATTAATTTTTAAAATTGCTGAAAACCTATCACAATTTACATAACTTAATTGCCGTTATTTGGATTTCCTATACAATAAAGCCGTTAGAGTACTTTAACGACAATATTGTTATGCTGTTCTTTGCAAAGCGTCAATATAACCTTTCAGGACTATAACGCCGTTATGTAAATATCTAGACAATAACGCGGTTAAAAGTCCGATAACGGCATTATAGCGTTGTAATTCAGGATTTTAGTGATTAAAGTTTCAAGTATGAGTTAACTATCAGCACTATCCAAATGTCACAAGCTACTCCAGAAGTACACGTTTACAAGGCTTAAATGCGGCTAACCCGCATTACTTAACTATAATGCGGTTATGTGCAAAAGATTCGAGGACGAATTAGCGAACGTTGGGTAGGCGCAAGCGTTGGTTGGATCCGCATTGCCAGATATACAGATTTCTCGGTATCCATACAGATTTTCAGCATGTCATACCGATATAAAAATTGGGGCAAATTATATACAGATTTTGAAAACCTTACAGATTTTTCATACAGATTTCCTTAAAACCGTAATTTTTGGACCGAAATGATAACACCGATCAATCTTGGCGGCTAGCGGGTACGATTAGGGGACAGAGCTATAGGTTAGAAGAGTTACGATGTAGTTGCATCTTTTCTCACCATAGCTCTGTCCCGCAATCGTGCCTGACAGATTCGCCGTTGTGACGGGGAATTCCCTAATTGTATATTCCATTAACTAGTTCATTTTCTCATTAATTTTGTTCGTTCATTGTTCATTTGTTTCGTTCGATTAGATTTGGTATCAAGCTGCCTGACTGTTAATTTTTATAAAGATAAAGTGAGTGTGATTTATAAATAAGCAACAAACAATGGCTGATTCGGCAAAAAAGCCTCGAATATTGCAGCGATTTAATCGGCAATGGATGGAAGAACCGGGATTCTGTTCTTGGCCTCAACCCAGCCAGAAAGGTGATACGTTTGCGTTTTGCAAGTACTGTATAACTGATTTAGCAATAGGATGTGGTGGCAAAAACGATATATTCCGACACATGAAAACTACGAAACATATAAATTCGGTTCCTACTTCCAGTGCAAAGCAAACGATAATAACGAAATTCGCACAGAAAGATTCTACGACGAGGGCTGATATCCTTTTAGCTTCTTTCGTGGCAGAGCATAATTTGTCAATGAACATTATGGAACATTTGCCACAGTTAATACAGAAAATTTTGTCCAAACTCAGAAATAGCCAAGGGAATTAACTGTGGCCGGACAAAAACGACAAAAATACTGACATCAGTAACAGGAGCGACCGACGATGATAATATTTTTAGACACATCCGAAAAAATAAGTTTTCCTTACTTGTGAATGAAAGTACTGACCGAGGGTGTACTAAACACTTATGCCTTGTTGCTCGCTATTACAAAGATTACAAAGTATTGTATTGTATTGATGCATTTCTTTGTTTAGTGCCAATTCAAGATGGGACTGCAGAAGCACTCTACCAACATATTGTGAAACTTTTCTCAGACAATTCTGTTCCGTACAAACAGAATATGGTTGGATTTGCTGCTGACGGTGCTAGCACTATGATGGGACAACACAATTCACTATAGCATCGAGGTTTCTTGCAGACATACCGAATTTATTTGTGATGAAATGTATCTGCCACACTTTCCATTTCTGTGCGTCATATGCATGCGCTAAACTGGCTCGTGAACCAGAAGGCTTAGTAAGAGATATTTACAATTATTTTAACAACAGTCCAAAACGAGCTGTCATTCTCAAAGAATTTTAGGAATTCCTGAACTTGAAACCCCACAAGATTCTGCACCCGTGCCAGACCAGGTGGCTTTCGCTGCGTCCAGCTGTGACCAGACTCCTGGAGCAATACGAGGCGCTTAAACTATACTTCACAGATCGCTTGCAGACATCTGATAACATTCTAAACATGCTAAAAAATCCGTACAACCAAATGTACTTGGAGTTTCTAGAATATGCATTACAAATCCTCAATAACATAAATAGACTGATGCAGTCTCAGCGTCCAGAAATCCACAAACTGCACGAAAATATGAAAACCGCATTCCGAACATTATTGGACAATTATATTCAAAGCTCGTATTTAATTTTAATGTCAACAGAGCTGCAGGAAGTCCAATTGGATAATCCCAAGACGGTGTCTGCCGATCGAACAAATATACTTGGGTACAAATGTAGCAACCAGCATAGCGACATCTGCAAACCTTGAACCAGAACATATTAAAAATTTTCGACTCCGTTGTCTTGAATTTTATATTGAAGGTGCCAGACAAATCAGAAACCGATACAATTTTAATAACAAAATAATAGAAGACATGGAATTTCTAAATCCAGATATTATAAAATCCCGCAAGATTCAATCCTTAGTAAATGTCACTTTTCACTTTTCCAATTTAATTTTACAAATAAGAGACATTTAAGAAATAATTCAGCTCTCCACCCAGAAGGAGCTAACGAAGACATGGAAAGGTATTGGAACAAAATTCTTCACGAAAGAATACCCAGCGACACGATGGGACAGCTTTGTATCCGCTATTGTCAGTACTTGTATCTGCACTTCTGTGCCTCCCGCATTCCAGTGCAGCTGTGGAGAGAATTTTTTCTTCCATAAACCTGATAAAAAGGAAAGAAAGAAATCGATTAGAAACCAGCACAATAGAAGGTTTGTTGCATACTAAGCAGTTACTAAACAATAAACCGTGCTATGACCTAAATATTGATTCTAATATTATATCTAAAATTAATAAAGACATGTATAAGTAGTCATACCTTTTATTTATTTATTTTATTTTCTTTATTTCATAACATAAATACTTACGATTTGCTTTATTTTCTAAATTATCAACTAACAAATGCATAACTTAAATGCCGTTATAGTGAAATGTTTTCTGTTTAGCTGCATTTTAGTTTAGTAATAATCACAAATAAATGTTGCATTACATAATCTTTTTCATTTATGTACTAATGTTTCGCTTAAATGCCGGTAAGTGACATTAGCTGCATTATAGTCAAGTAATGTTCGGCCTGAAAAATTGAGTTTTACCTAGGTAAAACGCCGCTATATTACGTAACGGCATTTAAGTTCAGTAAAATTATTAGTGAAAAACTTTATTTACCAACGCATCAAAGTTGTTTAAAATCCAACACTTAAATGCCGTTAAGGTACTCCTAGCGGCATTATAGTTCAGGTTTTTTAGAAGATTTTTGTAAGTAATACTAAGTTATAATGCAAAAAATAAAATATTTTAAAATTTATAATACATAGCGTGCTGAGAGTTTGAATATATTAAAGCTCTTATAAATACCTATCTAATGATATATTGAGGTTATAATTTTCTCTTTTAAATTTGAAACAGCATACATTTTTCAATTCCCGCTCTTTAAACCCGTTTTTCTCGAAATGTTGTTTTGGTACTTAACGGCATTATAGCTAGTGGACGGCAGGGTGGTGAGCCCATCGCCGGACCGGGTCAGTTTACACATGTCTCAGAATTAATTCTGAGACCTGCGGGTTTCCTCACGATGTTTTCCTTCACCGTCGAGCTAGTGATAAATATGTACGTAAGTTTTGAAAAACTCATTGGTACTCATTGGTTGTAAGTAATGTAAGTTAATTAAGAATCAGAGTCCTACGGGTGTTCAAGAACAATGGGTAAACGATTACCCATTGTTCTTGAACGTAGGAGAACCAGTCAACTAACGGAATGCAGACACAATACGAATCGTGTCTGCATTGCGTTAGTTGACTGGCTATTGAATGTTTTATTTGGTACGTTTTGTTAAAATAAAAATTGTACGATCTTTTAAAGACACTACAAGGTTGATGAGAATTTTCCAAGTAAATAAAAAATGGGTGTCTGTAAAGTCAGTGTATGGACGATAATTTAACGTGATAACGTCAAAAGACAACATTGATGAAGATCGTGCCTCTCTATCGCTTGTTCCGCTCTCTAACCTGCACGCTCGGCTCTGGAACGTGACAATGACTCATGCTGTTTCGTGCGTGTAGCCGGCGTTCATCGATTTATAAGATTTTATCACGTCAATAATTTTGAACATACTTATACTACTTACACTTAGTCTTGTACTTAAACCTTGTACAGTCAAGAGCACGCTAAGCTTGACACTTTGGACTTTGACCCGGCCCTGTATTCTATGGCGCGCAGTACAAATCAGAGCTCAGCTTAAACTGGTAGTGTCAAGCTTGACTTGCTCTTGACTGTAGCTGTGGTACAAGCCCAGTTACGCATTCTCTTCAATCGTTCAGCTCATCATTTGCCCCACACCCCACAAGTACTTAATAGGTTTCAAAAGGCTAAACCAGCGTTAATAATTCATACATAAACCTTAACATGCCAGCATTTCGTGATGTGCTACTTGATATTGACTGAAATAGTAATTAAGGTGTTTTAGTGTGTTATTGGACTCGATTCTGCAAACCACCTAAAATTCCTAATTTTAAGTTAGCCTATCCTTCTTTATAGAATACGGAAGAAAAAGGACAGAAACAAACCATATATTATAGAGTAATGTCAAACATGGAAAAACCGACTAATTTGATGTCTTATCTGCATCGTTGCTAAAATTGCTAAAAACGTGTATTTGAATGCGTCCATAAGGTTCAATTTTGTTATTTTCACATTTGTGACGTTGTAAATAAATATGGCGCTTATTTCTGTCCCTTTCCTTTCCAAAACGGTGGAAAAGAATATTTTAGGTGGTTTGCAGAATCGAGTCCATTGTTATTGGTGCCAGTAGTTTATTTTCCTTTTAAGGTCATATTTTTATTATTTTTGTCATAAACGGAATTCATAAAAATCTTTAGTGTAGTAGTAGTGTGTAGTCTTCACATTTGAGGTAATGGAAAACATTTGTCACGTTTAGCGGTCTGCTAAATATATCTATTGATGAACAGTTTTACCTTCGAAGTTCCCGATCCCGTTCCCCTGGGAATTCTGGAATAATATTAGGATATCTTTAATTTCTGATGCATTACTCTTGACAAAAGCAAAGGCGGCTAGCTTGCCTGTTTAATAAGAGTTGAAACTAATTTTTATTGTGACCGAATCCTTGACCAAACTCTTGTATTCCTGAACATAATTCATTTTGTTTCGCTACTACCTCCTCAATGAGCATGCTCATGCAGAGCACATTAAATTAAGTGGCAGATAATGCGAACAAAGCGAATTGCTGACCACATCAAACAGAAAATAAATAAATCGAATACAACCAAATTTTCGAATCAATGAACATTAATGATTAAATCAATAAGTGAACCTGAATAAAAGACTACACAACGACATGGTGTGTAACTTCTAACAGTAATTATTGGATGGAAAAATAATAAAGCTTAAATGAGAGTCTACCTAGCCACAAGAATGACTGCAACTAAGCTGGGCCCCAATTCCACTAAATGTCAACGGTTATAGTTGGATGACAATGGCAGAACAATGGTCAGACTATGGCGTTATTTTGACACTTTTCAGAGCAAATAGCACCATCGACTGACCATTGCCATGTCATTGTTATCCAACTATAACCGTTGTCATTTAGTAGAATTGCCCCCCTGTTGGACGTACCAGCAACAGACCTAAAATGTCAAAAGTCAAATGAAGTCAAAAAGTCATTTATTTTCTGTAAGTATAAAAATTCAATAGTCAATAAGGCACTCTAAGCCCGTCCATGAAGATTGGATAAATGTAAACAGCAGCCCATTTCCACCGACGAGTTGCTGGTTCCAGATGTAGTTCCCCAAGAAGAACCATGAAGAAACTTAAGGGCAGCTCTTTTTAATCTCATGTCGTTTTAAGTCTCGCCAACTGTTACAACTGTCAGATTTGTGCCAGTCGATGAAAGAAGTACATGTGTGAAATCCGTCAATAATTGAGTAGCCGTCTCTAACAGTCAGCAGGTTGCCGTGACGCTATCAACCTCTCAATCTCACGCTTTTTATCTCCGAGGGGATATTCCATTTCTGGATATACCCACTTTTCAGATGTTCTTTGGACCCCTAAACGTGATAGGTAGTGAGCCCATCGCCAGACCGGGTCTGTTACACTTGTCTCATAATAAATACTGGGACCTGCGGGTTTCCTCACGATGATTTCCTGCACCGTCGAGCTAGTGATGAATATTACTTAAGTTTTGAAAAACAATCTTACAATCTTAACCAACCTTTCCAAAAAATTGTATCAAAAAATTGATTGTCTTGGCATATTGCAAAAAAAAATCTACATAAAAAATGAAGCAGTATGTGTCTTGAAATACCGTTTTGTGGCAAGCACGTAGACGTTCATGAGGCCACGCCACAGATTGCACAGCCGTCGCGCATAACGTCATCATAAAAACGACAAAACTCGCGTTTGAATAAAGAGAGTGACATAAAAGTGATGACGTCATTTATAAGAGTCGTAAACTAATGATTAACATAAACACGACACAATAACGAGGGCTCGTGTATGCGGAACTCGCAACAACTCCCAACTCTCGTAAGCGGACGGCGTCGTAAAACTTTTATTGTCACTAATGGACATTTCAGACAAGTTGGCCGTCACCGCCAACGTTTCGGCCATCATTGACTTGTTAGATTTATTAATTCATTGTTTCATTTGAAGAAATCGGTGCGTTTTGATCTTACGTTGACTAATTCATTTCTGTTTTTATTAAAATTAGTGCAAAATTTAAATTAAAACTCTTTATCGGGTTGACTTAAATAAAAAATATTACTTATACTACAACATTATTTGCAATGAAACTTTATCGAACTTTTGTTTTGTCAGACAGACACATGGACAGACGGACAACGAAGTGATCAAATATAAGGGATCCTTTTTTTCCTTTGGGAAGTACGGAAAAAAAATCTGTTCTTCGTAAGTGAGTGTGACCTATATGTTTTATAGATAAAAAGATACACAAGGCATGCTTTATGTTAATCCCATTCTATTCAATTGACGTTTACTTTGTACAGTCAAGAGCACATGAAGACTTACACTTGTAGTACGAGTCTGACCTCTAAGGCGATTGTAATAAGAACGTTACTAAGTCCAATAAGTCAAGCTCCACGTGCTCTTGACCGTACAAAACAGTAAAATAATAACCACTCTAAAGAGTAAAAAAAACGACTTCAATCTTCAACTTATATGGTTTTCTCAATGATGCCATTTTCAGAACTGGACGCGGGAAGCACCAGCTTTCAAATGAAAGAAGAATCATCCAAATCGGTTCACCCAGTCGAAAGATCTAAGCAAACATAAAAAAAAAAAACCGGCCAAGTGCGAGTCGGACTCGCGCACCGAGGGTTCCGTACAACCTTGCAAATTTATGGTTTTCGTAATTTTTCCTTTATCTATGCTATAAGACGTTGCTTCGTACCAAATTTCAAGATTCTGAGTTCACGGGAAGCACCCTGTAGGTTTTGATTCCCTTGCAAGTGTCGAAAATTTGCGGCATAAACGGCTGTATCTTTTGATTGCGTTGGCTTAGAAGTTTGATTTTTTCACAGCTTCAAGGGACAGTAGACCTGAGTAATTGATATAAATTTCAGCTTCATACCTCCACGCGTTCCTGAGAAAAAGGGTCTTGACAGACGGACGGACGGACGGACAACAAAGTGATCCTATAAGGGTTCCGTTTTTTCCTTTTGAGGTACGGAAACCTAAAAAAGAGACGAATTGATAACCTCCTCCTTTTTGAAGTCGGTTAAAAACAATGTTAGATGAATGACTCTAAAAGAATACCTGTTTGAAGGAAAAAGATTAATTATTGAAGTTTTTCAATATGAATTAGAATAAGGGCGGTCTGTCAAAGGGCGGCCACGTAAACCCGGCAGCGATATCTCGAGAAAAGTTAAATTGATACATTTTCAACAAGTTTCGGGGTTGTGTCCTTAAGGGTTTAAGGCATAAGCTTACGCGGATGAGATACAATATACTAATAAAAAGATAAAATAAATAAAAATTGTAAATTAATTTCGCTCATATTTTTATGGGTGTTATTTAAATGGTTAGCAGAGTATTCGTATTTTTGTAAGCAGAAAAATATAATCTGTAAGCAGAAATAGCTAATTGGTCAGCAACTCATGGCCAGCAAACATTACAAAACCTATCAGCAATTTATGTCATTCTGGATGGCTGTAATTATTTTTGAGCTGCAATGAGCTGCTACTGTTTAATAAAATTTTGGTAAGCACTCAGAAGGAAAGCCAAAAAATATTTTTTGAGCTTCATATAAAAGTAGCAAAAATAATGTCAGCAAACTTGTCATGCGCAAAATGGGCGCATTTCTTACATAGATTAGAAAGGACTTTGGATTATGCAACATTTATGATTAATGATTATTATTACGATTACAAGTAGTGGTGGTGGTTGTGGTGGTGTTGGTGGTAGTGAGCGTGGTAGAGTGGGGTAGGAGTGGGGGTAGGAGTGGGGGTAGGAGTGGGGGGTAAGAGTGAGAGTTAGGAGTGGGGGGTAGGAGTGGGGGTAAGAGGGGGTAGGAGTGGGGGGTATGAGGGTGTGGGAGTGTGTGGGAGGTTGTGGGATCGTGTGGGAGCGTGTGAGAGCGAGTGGGAGCGTGTGGGTGCGAGTTGGAGCGTGTGGGAGAGTGTGGAAGCGTGTGGGAGCGAATGGGAGCTTGTGGGAGCGTGTCGGAGCATGTGGGAGCGTGTGAGAGCGTGCTGGGGCGTGTGGGAGAGTGTGGGAGCGTGCTGGGGCGTGTGGGAGCGTGCTGGGGAGTGTGGGAGCGTGCTGGGGCGTGTGGGAGCGTGTGGGGGCGTCTTGGAGCATGTGGGAGAGTGAGGGAGCGTGTGGGAGCGTGCTGGGGAGTGTGGGAGCATGCTGGGGCGTGTGGGAGCGTGTGGGGGCGTGTTGGAGCATGTGGGAGCGTGAGGGAGCGTGTGGGAGCGAAAGGGAGAGTGTGGGAGCGTGTGGGAGCGTGTGGGAGAGTATGGGAACGTGCTGGGGCGTGTGGGAGCGTGCTGGCGCGTGTGGGAGTGGGAGTGGGGGTGGGGGTTGGAGTGGGGGTGGGGATTGGAGTGGGGGTGGGAGTAGTGGTGGTGGTGGGAGTGGGAGTGCGAGAGTGTGGGAGCGTGCTGGGGAGTGTGGGAGCGTGCTGGGGCGAATGGGAGAGTGTGGGAGCAAATGGGAGCGTGGGAGCGTGTGGGGGCGTGTGGGCGCGAATGGAAGTGTGGGAGCGTGTGGGAGAGTGTGAGAGTGTGCTGGGGCGTGTGGGAGCGTGGGGGTGGGAGTGGGAGTGGGGGTGGGGGTTGGAGTGGGGGTGGGAGTGGGGGTGGTGGTGTGAGTGGGAGTGGGAGAGTGTGGGAGCGTGTGGGTACGTGCTAGGGCGTGTGGGAGCGTGCTGATGCGTGTGGGAGCGTGTTGGGGCGTGTGGGAGCGTGGGGGTGGGAGTGGGAGTTGGGTTGGGGGTTGGAGTGGGGGTGGGAGTGGGGGTGGTGGTGGGAGTGGGAGTTTGTGGGAGCGAATGGGAGCGTGTTCGAGCGTGCTAGGGCGTGTGGGAGCGTGCTGATGCGTTAGGGAGCGTGTTGGAGCGTGTGGGAGCGTGCTGGGGCGTGTGAGAGCGTTTGGGAGTGTGGGAGCGTGTGGGAGCGTGCTGGGGCGTGTGGGAGCGTGCTGGGGAGTGTGGGAGCGTGCTGGGGCGAATGGGAGAGTGTGGGAGCAAATGGGAGCGTGTGGGAGTGTGGGAGCGTGTGGGAGCGTGTGGGGGCGTGTGGGCGCGAATGGAAGTGTGGGAGCGTGTGGGAGAGTGTGAGAGCGTGCTGGGGCGTGTGGGAGCGTGGGGGTGGGAGTGAGAGTGGGAGTGGGGTTGGGGGTTGGAGTGGGGGTGGGAGTAGGGGTGGTGGTGGGAGTGGGAGTGTGGGAGCGAATGTGAGCGTGTGGGAGCTAATGGGAGAGTGTGGGAGACTGTGGGAGCGTGTGGGGTACGTGTGGGAGCGTGTGGAAGAGTGTGGGAGTGTGGGAGCGTGCTGGGGCGTGTCTGAGCGTGCTGGGGCGTGTGGGAGCGCGGGGGTGGGAGTGGGAGTGGGGGTGGGGGTGGGAGTGGGTGTGGCAGTGGCAGTGGGAGTGGGAGTGGGGGTGGGAGTGGGAGTGGGAGTGGGAGTGGGAGTGGGAGTGGGAGTGGGAGTGGGAGTGGGAGTGGGAGTGGGAGTGGGAGTGGGAGTGGGAGTGGGAGTGGGAGTGGGAGTGGGAGTGGGAGTGGGAGTGGGAGTGGGAGTGGGAGTGGGAGTGGGAGTGGGAGTGGGAGTGGGAGTGGGAGTGGGAGTGGGAGTGGGAGTGGGAGTGGGAGTGGGAGTGGGAGTGGGAGTGGGAGTGGGAGTGGGAGTGGGAGTGGGAGTGGGAGTGGGAGTGGGAGTGGGAGTGGGAGTGGGAGTGGGAGTAGTATAATTTTTACGACATGTTTTCTCTGCTGTTCAATCATGAAGTCTTGCTGACCAAGTAGTTATTTTGCGGACCAAGTAACTATTTTGCGGACTGAATGTTTATTATGCAAACCCATGTTATTGTAAGCTGCCTATTTCTGATTTAATTTTTGACCATTATCAAAATTATTTGCCGAACAAGGATTGCTGCCTGATTTTTTTATTTGCGAACAAAATCTTTGTATGCAGACCAAATGATTTAAATGCTGATTTTTTGTGGCTAACCAAATTTTTTAATTGCTGCCCATTTAATTACTTCTCTATTTTTATTTAGAAAACTAAATTACAAAAATCATGTCACAGAATAAGCGCAACTCCTCATACACGCCAATTGGTAAGTATATTAATACTAGCAGCGCCCCGCGGTTTCACCCGCGTAGTTCCCATCCCCGTTCCCGCGTAGTTGCCGTTCCCGTTCCCGCAATGTTCCAGTTCCCGTTCCCGTGGGAATATCGGAATAAAAAGTATCTTATGTCCGTCTCCTGGTTCTAAGCTACCTCCCCACCAACTTTCAGCCAAATCGGTTCAGCCATTAACGCGTGATGCTGTGACCAAGGGAAATAGGGATTCATTTATATATATTTATATTACATATATATATATATATATATATATATATATATATATATATATATAGAAGATAAAAAAATATGATGCATTCGTAATTTAGTTTTGTCTAACCAAATTTCTTTAAATAAAGAACAATAATAGTACGGTTTCAAAAGGTAGCACTAAATTCAGTTATGTTATTAAGCTAATTAATATTTCGGAAAAATTTTACATATTAAAAATAGCTGAAATCGATTAAGTAGTCGATACTGAACAAACTAATTGTATACGGTTTTAGCGAAAAATCCTTGTGGTTTTTAAAAGTTATTGGAAACATTTAAAAATCTAACTAACTCAGAAAAATGAAACTTCTGTAGCACTCAAAGCACTACGGTTTATGTAGGTAGTTTATAAGTCCAGCGAACAAAGAAACACTTGAGTTCACATAAAACAGTTTAATGAAAAGCAAGTCAAGCACAATACAGAGATACAGCACTGAAGGAACACATAAGCACAGAAGGTACATTTTAGCGTTTAAATATGAAGCAGATACAAAAAGGAAAGATAGAAAGCAAAATAACGTTCAACACTTAACACGTCACGGCTAGAGCTAACGGTAAACCTTTAAACAATGAGCGTGCGTCTTGCGTCAGAGCGTAGTGGACAATGGCGACTGGCGGAGCTCGCGAAGGCACCCGAAGCGCGCCGGCGCATCTCCCGAACATTGCCGACGAGCGGCGGAAATCACGTTGCTAACCGTTCGCTCGATACTAGTGCACCCTTCGTTCGCTCAATTAGTGTGCGACTTTTTAGTCGCTACACTTCCAATATAAATGCAAACCTAGTGAGATATCGTATTTCAAGAGCTATCTAACCTTTTAGGTCACAATTTAAAGGTTCGAGCCTATTTGTGTGCATGAACATGTCTGTTGGCTTCATGTCTTGTCGTTTAATACTTATTTAAGTATGTCTATCAGTTGTTTAGTACCCATAATACAGGCCCTGCCTAGTTTGGGAATAAATAACCGTGTGTGAATTGTGCCCCACTAATTATTATTATTTATTTATTTATTATAATATTAGTTTGGAGGCAAATTTGGAAATAAACAGTTACATTTCGAACTGTTAAACGCAATTCCCAATTTCAAGAGCTACTGTAGGTACCGTATCTGTTAGTTATGCGTAAAAACAGTTGTTTTAATACCTAATTTCAAGAGCTACCGTATCGCATGTTAGTAATGCCTACCAACAGTTGTTGCATTTTGTTACTAATATGTTTTATGATGTCAAAGTCAAAGTAAAAATGTTTCATTCAAAGTACTTAGGACTTACAAGTCAACTTATTGAACGTCATTTCAACTCCACCGCTTCACCATGTATGGTTGATGAGAAGAAGCGGGGCAACAAACTCCTTAACACAGTATTCTTTTAATCAATTCTTACTTAATTGGGTTACATAATTTCGTTATTTTTCTCTGTCGTATTGCGCTGTGCTGAAGGAAATCTGTTCCAAGCATCATTGTCATTCATGACTGTCTATTGTTATTTTAGAACTCATGACATATCCCGCTCCTTTCTACACCGAAATAATATGACTATATTTCGTAACTTTTAGTATTTTTTTTAATGTGAATATGAATGAATGATGAATTTATTGTATCGCCGCCGCCTGTGACGCAGCCCGCAGCCTATGTCAAAGAGTTTTTTATAAGTTTTAATCAAAATATCGCGTCTCCCTTTCAGCGCGCCGCCCTCCCTTTTATTAGCATAATACCTCGGATATCTTCCATGTATTGTTTTGCATATTTTACTGCAGCTCATATTAAAAATTTCATAAACCTGTATTGGCAGGTAATATTTTCAAAGAATACTCGTCGCCTTTTAGTAATAAAAAAAATACTCTAACTCAAAAACATTTGTAGACACGGCCACATTCTCAGAAATGGGGAACGAAGATTACACACTACACGTAGTGTAGGTACCTACTAGGTAATGGGCTAATAGCTCGTAGCTTGTAAATCTTTGCTAATAGGGAAATAGACAAATAAAAGTTGGTAATACGATAGGTACCACTACACTTAACACTTTTACAATACTTATTTACTTGCTTAAGATTTATAGGCTTATAAGTAACCGATGACTAACAAGATCTACTATTCCGTGATGCTTCGAAGACGGTCGATAATCGATTGATGTGGCGGGGCGTGCGCATATCTGTTCTCGGTGCCTTCCCCACTCGGTACTTCCGGCGCCCCACCCCAACAGTCAGACTTTCGAGAAGCATTACGTTATTATTAAAATACCTATAAAATATAATAAATCACTAAAATCACTCACTTTTAATATCATATTTTTACAAATATTGTTTTCGGGAAACTGGCGCCTATTTCAATACGTGTTCGACCGGAAGTACATAGGCGCCATTTTCTCCAAATTTCGTTAGGCATGTGGGTTTCAAACATTTTTGACTGTCGTAAAAGCAATTAAAATAGGATCTATAAATTGTAAAAATAATAACCCGCGTGACTGGAACAATTTAGATACAAATAACTAAAGATCGCTCTTATTGCAAGTATGAGTACCTTATCTTTTTATTTCTATCTATATCTATCTTAATCATAGATGACACATTCTTAATTCAAAAGTCCTGATTGTAACGAACTATAAAATATCATCGTAATATTCTATAAAACCTTCATAAAGAAGTCTGTCGGCATTGTTCAGGAGTCGGTATAAACTGGTGTAATCTGGTTATTGGTCATTATTACAGTTATGGCTGTAATTATTGCTATTTCTCGGTTCGACCCCCGTTATCTTTCACCATTAGGCCTGTGCCGAGGGTGCATATTACCCGACTGCACAGAAACGTTAAACTATAATTCCATTTAATGAGTGTTTTATAAGTAACGGCAGACATATTGGAGTTAATTGACTATAAGCGATTCTTTAATAATAATAATATATTATAATCTCACGCCTTTTATCCCCGAGCGAGGGGGTAGGCAGAAGCATAAGTAAACAAGTACATATTGTTGTAAATAAGTGAATAACTAGATAAGTGTAGGGTTCTATGCCAAATTATTAACTAAAGAAAAGAGCGTTATTCTCGCCGACAAACTGCATCGCAGTTTGGCGAGTGTAATTTAAAATTGTATTATTATTTGTAAAAGGAGTAATAAATAAAAAATAAAAAAAATTGTATTTCATTACTGGATATACTCACATTTCACTAGATATATTGGACCCCTAAACGTGATAGGTGGTGAGCCCATGGAATATGTACGTAAGTTTTGAAAAAATAATTGGTACATACCAGGATTTGAACCCGAGCCTCACTAATTATCATCATGAGAAGCGGGCTCGTTATCCGTAAGGCTATTACTGCTCTATCTCCAATACACTGTCAACTACGTTTTCTCTTCTCTCGAGTTTGTTTGATAATAATAATAATACACATGTCTCAGAATTAATTCTGAGACATGTGTAAAAAGACCCGGTCCGGCGATGGGCTCACCACCTATCACGTTTAGGGGTCCAATGTATCTCGTGAAATGTGGGTATATCCAGTAATGGAATACCTCTGCCTACCCCCTCGGGAATGAAAGGCGTGAGATTATTTATTTATTTTTTATAATAATAATAAAACACTTTATTCACCAACGTGTACATAATGATACATACTATTTAGGTAACAATTTGGATGCTTTCAGCTCGTTTTACATCGCTTTTTGACGCAGACATAAAATGCGATTAGTGATTTTGATAAGATTATTGTTTACAAACTGCGAGTAACCTAAAAGGTTTTATAGGAGGCATTACTGAGAGCGACAGCCTTTCACAGTGATTTATTTGTGTTTAGATCAGCTGTGATAAGGAATAACACCTGGGTCTTTGAGTATTTAGTTTGATCACGACAGATTTGTCAATTTTCTATTTACATTTTACGTTCTAGGTAGTAAATGTGTCTTATTTTGAAAGGCGGTGTACTAACGAATCGAGATGTTATGGATTGACAATGCAATAAGCACTTAGCGCTCGTTGGCGAAGGCTTATGTCAATCTCATACATTGTCAATGTATAAGATCATTCGATTCGTTAGTACAATGTCACTAGGCAAAAATGTCAGCTATAAGTCAAATTGACATGTCGTATTCACAACAGATAACTCACTGCCGTAAAACAAAACAACCATGAACTCTTCTCACAAGATAACTTTAGTTCGTTCGCGGTAAGAATGCAGTAAAATCGACATTATCCGTCGGCCTAGCCCGACCCCTAACCAATCAAATCTTTTCAAATTACAAAGTCAAGTTCACAATGATAATTGTAAATTATAGTTGTAATTTGAAAAGATTTGATTGGTTAGGGGTCGGGCTAGGCCGACGGATAATGTCGATTTTACTGCATTCTTACCGCCTAATCTTTTCAAATTACAACTATAATTTACAATTATCATTGTGAACTTGACTTTGTAATTTGAAAAGATTTGATTGGTTAGGGGTCGGGCTAGGCCGACGGATAATGTCGATTTTACTGCATTCTTACCGCCTAATCTTTTCAAATTACAACTATAATTTACAATTATCATTGTGAACTTGACTTTGTAATTTGAAAAGATTTGATTGGTTAGGGGTCGGGCTAGGCCGACGGATAATGTCGATTTTACTGCATTCTTAACGCGAACGAACTATACAAGCAACACTTACAATAATCCAGCGGGCCAATTCCACTAAATGTCAAGGTTATAGTTGGATGAGAATGACATGTCAATGTTGTTATTTTGGCACTTTTCAGAGCAAATAACACCATTGACTGACCATTGACATGTCATTGTCTTCCAACTGTAACCGTTGACATTTAGTGGAATTGGCCCCCTGATAAATTACCAGCCAGTATTTCTTGAGCTACTAGGTCACGTGGGTTTGGCAAAAACCCAAAGAGAATGACTTCAGATAACTCAAGAGACAATAGTTCATAGAGATCATAACAATATTTCAGCCGAGGGCCAAGTCCGAACCGGGAACTTAGTCAATTTCGACGGCAACTTGGCAGATCGCGAGCAGTTTATCGCTGAGCGAGTGAAATCGAAATATAACTTCGTATTGTCATCTCGTAACTTCTCTACGGACGAAACAAAAATTTGTATTGTGCGGCTACTGTGACTACAGACTTGTGACATTTTATTTTGGTTGCTGAAAGGTTCGGTCGTATAGACAAAATTCAATTTTGCTATCTTTTTGATTAAACTTTGGATAGATTGGACACGTACAGAGCGTATTAACATGGTGATTTTGATTTCAAGTTATGTTTTATTATTTACTAGCTTTTACCCGCGGCTTCGCTCGCTCACGTTTATTTCACCCCCGTAGGGGTTGAATTTTGCAAAATCCTTTATTTGTGGATGTCTACACTGTATAAGCTATCTGTATGCAAAATTTCAAGTCTTTAGACCCAGCGGTTTAGGCTGTGCGTTGATATATCACCAATCAGTCAGTCAGTTTATCATTTTATATAATAAATAGATAATCTTCTTTTTCTTCCTACACAAAACAATAAAACTTCATTCCCGACTGATTGACGGACTGACAATAAACACACAGCCCAAAGAGCTCAAGTCAAAGAACTTGAAATATTACAGGGAACTTCATAGTCATTTGTTTTTGAAATAAATTTATTGCAGCCGGCTATGCCGGCAGGCATACTTTATTATTTCATTTTGTATTGTCTTGGATTGTTTAAGTATTATGGAATTCACACTGCATACTAAAACACTATTCCATATTTTATTATTCTCACCCATATATTATTCTAGACTTGTTTCTACTACAAGAATATTCTTCGTAACTATCCACTCCAGTTCATCATATATTATTCTGTGTAAGTAGTTACGGCTGGTCCACACAGGCTGTGGTCAAACTCATAAACCGTTGGCCAATAAAAAGTTATATTCGCGTAATGGCGTCTGCGACGGCGAGCGCTGTTGTGATCTCCGCTTATGTGTCGCTTTGGCTTAGCTAAGCTGGGGACAAGTTTGTATTTACTGCCTTTTTGAAGGTTGATAGTTTATGTAATTTTTTTCATAGCCGGATTTTAATTCGACATTCTTATAATCAAAAGTAAAAAAAAAAAACGCCTTTTATCTCCGAGAGGGTAGGCAGAGGTATAACGTGGGTATATCCAGTAATGGATACCCACATTTCACGAGATATATTTGACCCCTAAACGTGATAGGTGGTGAGCCCATCACCAGATCGGGTCTATTTACACATGTCTCAGAATTAATACTGAGACCTGCAGGTTTCCTCACGATGTTTTCCTTCACCGTCGAGCTAGTGATAAATATGTACGTAAGTTTTTTTGAAAAACTTATTGGTACATGCCAGGATTCGAACCCGAGCCTCATTGATTTTCGGCCGGCTCTCTGCTATTTTCAATAGTAGTGTTTCTTAAAAGTCCATATAAATGTAGAAAGTCATCACAAATCCACCGCTTCGAATGTATAGTTGAGGAAAAGAAGGTGGTAGTTTTGCTAGACAGCTAGCATGAGCATTTATTAGGCTTGAATGCGAGCGTCTACATGAGTAACTAAGTCGTTGGACAGACCAACCATCAGCTGTCAGGCGATAGCGGCCATCTACGAATTTATAGCAACGACTGATAGTAGTCAACGACTTTCCGCCAACTCATCGCTGACAGTTCTGTCAGATAATTTTGAATTGGCTGTGTATATTGTATCTATGTAGGAGCGGAGGTGGAATGCTCATCCATCGTAAAAAAGGAAGATTTTTCAAATTCAAAAGACAAATTCATGAGAAGACTTCAGAACTTACCGTCTATGGCGCTTTAGTTAGCACTATGTAGTGTCGCCATATCAATCTTTACAGGTTGTGTATGTGTAAAAACTGACAAATAACATTATGATACTGTCAAACTGGCTTCCTTTCTGTCAGAAACTACCCGTACGTCACGTTTTAAGCAAAACTTTTTATCTTTGTTTTATGATGGCAACTAAACCTGGAAAGTGAAAATTTGCGTGTGCATTACTTCCTCGAGGAATTAGTGTTCCATGTAGGTTTTGAGAGAAGAGAGATTTCTCTCTTCTCCCAAAAGAAAGAAATTTCTCATTTCTCCACCTCTGTTTTAAAATATTCGTAGAATGTCTGAAGTATTTTACGGAGAGCCTTCATTGTAGGTATCATATTCACTCAAGAAAATTGACAAGTACACGTCTTGTCACTTTGTATCGAATGGCGAGATAATGTCAACAATATTGTATTTTCGTCTGGATGGGCACGGCTTATTTACGATCCATCAAACTTATTTCTCGCGTTTCGAAATAATCAGCTGGTGAACAAAATTCACGGAGTTTGACAATAATTTTATTTTATTTAGCTTGGACAAAAATATTAATGAAGATAAGCGCTCACAAAGTGTGAAAGGGGTTTGGTATAAGAGTTATAATATTTCTTTAGGCATCAAATGTTTACAGGATATAGTGGGTTTTAGGGTTTAGGTAAAGCGTCATGTCAGTTAGTATGAACGCGAGCGAGAATGTCATTCGGTCGAAATTGTACTAGACTTATTCCACTTGGAATAACTTTTCGCCTTCAAATTTTCCTCGCTTTGTCCCCTCTATGCCCTATATTTTAATCTCTTTGGGATTAGGGGTCCCAAAATCTCTTTTAATGACTTTGAGCCCACATAGCTGGATCGGGGTGCTGTTAGACATGGTTTCCTCACAATATTTTCCTTCACCGTTAAACTAGTGATAAATACCTATGTGTACCTACATTTGGTTCGAATTATGCGCAGTTGGTACATTTTCTCAATTTGTACAATTCTCAATTAACATGCTCTATCCCGGTACTTTACCAAGGTTTCATGCTTCGAGAAAATAGGATGAAGTGTTAAATATTAAGTCCTAAGTATGGATCAAGCCAAAACTTCCAAAAATTATTTCTTTTTCGGCTACATAAAGTGTAAACTCGTCTGCAGACGAGATTTTTCCAGTTCAGTAGCCAACTAAGTTGAATTCTCATCATTATTCTTTAGTACTGAAATCGTCTGGAAAACCATATCAGCACTATTTTTACGAAATATTTTCTTTTAAAAATCGTCTGCTATCTGAGTTATTTGTGTTTTCATAGTTTTTAGGGTTCAGTACCCAAAGGGTAAAATGGGACACTATTAACTAAGATTCCGCTGTCTGTCTGTCACCAGGCTGTCGTATCTCATGAACCACGATAGTGAGACAGTGGAAATTTTCACATGATGTATGATACATTAAAAATACTAAAAACAGAATAAAATAAATATTTAAGGGGTCTGCCGTACAACAATAGTGATTTTTTTGCCGTTGATAGGATAATAATACGGAACTCTTCGTGCTCGAGTCCGATTTACATTTGTCCGGTTTTTATTACTCTTGAACAGCTTTAACTGCGAAGAAATATTGAAAAATTTCGAATGAAGTGTTCCATAAATAAACGCAGTAGTTTCTGAGATTTTCTTGCACAAACAAACAATCTCCTTCACGTATATTTCTGCTCTAATAATATTAATAAAGATATAGATAAAAAAGTACTTCCCACAACGCATGTCTCGAAAAAGCCCACGTAGGAGCCGCATAAATATTTAATATCATTGTTTTTATAGCCCCAAGTGCCGATAAAGGAATTATGATTGCTGTATTACCGTTTGTTATGCTGTATTATGCTTTATGCTGTTGCGTTAGAGCCGCTTACCGCTTTACTGTTATTGCTCTTGTCGTGATTTTGTCGAATTTAGGGGAGTGGATGATATTTTTATTGGGTTTTAAAAGGTTTTATCAGTGATCCGAACGATGATAAATTGTTTGTGATGATCCCGCGTGGAGTGTGGACATTCCGGTGGACAAATGAGGCGAGGTGATGTTAGCAGGGTTAATGAGGTTTGATTATGTGTGTGATTTGCTGACCAGGATCGAATTAATGTTTGTCGGGATGTGAGCAAATGATGGGATATTTGCCCTAGAACGAGTTTGATATTTATTTTATCGTTGAAGTTTTAAATGCACTGACTTTTCCTGTTATGTTGCCATTATATTTATACAATATCGTTATTGTCGAACAACATATCAAAGTTAGATGACCTACAATAATATTAAAATGTAAATTATACTGGCATATTACATACATTGTCCATAGATAACTCAATTGTGTTTGACAAAATGCATGTAACTAAACCAAATATATAGAAGTAAAACAAACAGTGGCAAGAGTGGACGCGCAAATGTATACGCTTTTACAATAAGATTCCTATTGCATTACAAAATTTGCCTCTTGACAAATTTAAAACAATAGTTAAGCAAACATTATATAAAAAAGGCTACTATAAAATTACCGACTACTTAGTAGACCAAAATGCATGGGTTTAACCGACTCAGCGCTATGTAAGGCTATTCGTTATAATTATTATTGTGAACCATATTTACTAGTAAGACATGACTCATGAGACTAAAAAGAGCTGCCCTTGAGTTTCTTGCTGGCTCTTCTCGGGTACTGCATTTGGAACCAGCAGCTCGTCGGTGGAGATGGGCTGCTGTTTACATTTAGCCAATTCTCATGGACGAGTTTAGTGTGCCTTGTTTATATTGACATTTCAAAGTGTATTTTTATACCTACTGAAATAAAATAATTTTGACTTTGACTTTGACTTTTGGGACGTTTCAGTGTGGTCACAATAGTGAACCAAGCAATCTTAAAACAATCCACTGAACTGTCCGTCATTTCCAATACGCCCGCTTTTCAAGTCGCATCACTATCAAATGAAGTGGTAGCGTGTCCTCGTTCCAAATGGGGATGTAGTTAACGGCTCGCGCACGCGATCGCGCCACTAGGGCATTGTTGCTAATAGTGTTGTCCCGGTTGAAAAGATTATTGTACGCAAAGGGTGTCGATCGGTAGGGGCTAAAAAAGTTAAGTTGTAATAAAATACCGAAGTGCGTGCGTATATATTTTTTTGACATGTATACAATGTACTTACGTTTGTCACCAAAATTTTTTTAGGTTTACGACTACTTTTTGACCGTAACTTCATTCATTACAGGATTAGAAGTGTAAAAAATGTGTTTTCTTTAAGATGCAAGTTATCTCTCTTGTAGGTAAAGCCGTATACAGAAAGAAAGCTGAAAGCTTGTCCGCGCCGATCGGCGCCGGTCCATTCTACAGAAAGCAAGCAGATTGAAGCACAGCGAGCAAAATGTCGTACGATGATTGGCGGGCGGCACCAGCGCTGACCGGCGCGTGTCGGCGCCGACAAGCGCCGGTCGGCGCCGATAGGCGCCGGTCGGCGCTTGTTCATATAAATGCCTGCGCCGGTTACCTGCGTAGACCGGCGCCGATGGGCGCCGATCGGCGCTTATCGGCGCCGATAAGTTTTCGGCTTTCTTTCTGTATACGGCTATTCTCTCGTGCTAAAGTTTAGTAGGGAAAGAATGTGTCTATATGGGTACTATTATTTTTTGTTTCACCCACGTAGTACCCATTCCCGTGGGAATACGGGAGTAAAATATATCGGTAAAGTAGTTTTTGAGTGTATTCGTAACAAACATATAAATACACAGATCTTTCCTCTTTATAATTTTAGTATAGATATATTTAATCTTCTGTCGGTAGTATAAAAACAAAGTATTCAAACTGCTCCACCGAATAATGTACATAAACAAACGAAAAGTATGTCAAACGGGACGCCAGGTCCGGACACAAGTGTCCCACTGAAACGGGACAGGCACCATTCGAGTCCGCTCGTGTGTCTGACAGCCCCGCTCGACACGTCGCGGTGACACATCTGCCCGGACAGGCAAACACGGCCATTGATGTATTTCCAATAGTCGATTTGTTCTATTGTTTTTAGAATGTCAAAATATCATTATTCTCTTGTCGTTTTTCTAAATTTGGAGATGGGAATAGTATCTACTTATATTGCAAAAGGTTTTGATTTTTGATTAGAAAATATAGCCTTCGTTATAAAATATAGCCTATGTGTTATTCTGATGTAATAAGCTATAATATATAGTACGAGATCCGGCTGCAAAAAAGTGTAGGGATCGAGTATATGCTACAAACTAAATTTTTAAGCATTAATTAAAATTAATTAATAATCTCACGCCTTTCATCCCCGAGGGGGTAGGCAGAGGTATTCCATTACTAGATACCTATACCCACATTTCACGAGATACATTGGACCCCTAAACGTGGTAGGTGGTGAGCCTATCGCCGGACTGGGTCTATTTACACATGTCTCAGAATTAATTCTGAGACCTGCGGGTTTCCTCACGATGTTTTCATTCACCGTCGAGCTAGTGATAAATATGTACGTAAGTTTTTGAAAAACTCATTGGTACATGCCAGGATTCGAACCCGAGCCTCACTGATTGTCGACCGGCTCTTTAACCGTCCGGGCTATCACTGCTCACTATATAATTATTAAGCATATTTATGATTAAGAGATTATAATATCTACCATATCGAAATATGGCCGCTAGTATTTTTAATAAAAAAAATATATCGATTTTTGGGACGAAATTTCATTCACTTGTTTTTTAACATAAAATATCGTTCATTTTTCGGCAATATATTTTATGAAAAAAAAAAAACAAAACAATGAAATTTCGTCCCAAAAATATTTTTTTTTTTGTTAAAAATACTTGCTGCCATATTTCGATAGGGCACCCTGGTAGATATAATATATTCTTCTAATCATAAATATTTGTAAAAACTTGATTTGTAGCATATACTCGATCATATAATTGTACAGTTTCATAAAAACCCGTTCAGTAGTTTTTGCGTAAAAGAGCAATAAACATCCATACATACTCACAAACTTTCGCGTTTATAATAGTACTTAGTATAGGTACTAGAATATCATCGTTTAAATGTAGCAGGTAAAAAGCACATATAGACGCTTTTCCTATTCAACTGATCCGTTCCTTCGTTCATAGCAGCGGGATAGTCCTCAATTGTGCCTTTTCATATGGCATTTTTGAATTTTTTCTTCATTTCGCGAGCAATCCCTGTGAGCCCGAATTCCCAGAAAGCCGCAGCGTCCGGAGTTAGCTTTTGTTCCACTTTTTAGCGGTGGCAACTCGGAGGTACATGCATTGCATCATTGAATGTGAAAAACGGGATAACCTAAGAAATTTTTCTATTTTTTACGGAAGCAGCATGTAGTTATGTAAGATATTTTTTCGCCACGTGTAGCCTGAACGGTTGTGGGAACTGTCTTTAGATTTGTCTGCATCGCCGGAGTGTCATTGGCTACATTTAACAGACTGAACTAGAAGGAGGGTATTGGTTTCAATCTTCCATTAATAAGGCATAGGCTTGTAAATTTTTTAATTGGTTTTGAATCTTATTTCAATTTCATAGAGTTCAATTTATGGTGGTAAATATTGTACCACTGCCTTATTAAGTTACGAATCGATGACTCGTTCGAATGTCAATTCTTTAGGTCGGTCCCTTTTTTTCATTTTACTATTAATCTAAAGGTATTCCATTACTGGATATACCCACATTTCACGAGATACATTGGACCCCTAAACGTGATAGGTGGTGAGCCCATCGCCGGACCGGGTCTATTTTACACATGTCTCAGAATTATTTCTGAGACCTGCGGGTTACCTCACGATGTTTTCCTTCACCGTCGAGCTAGTGATAAATATGTACCCTCTCTGTCAGGGTACCCCGAGGGGGTAGGCAGAGGCCTACCCCCTCGGGGATGAAACGCGTGAGATTATATTATTATTATTATTATATATTTTATATCTTATGTTAGGTTTTTTACAATACGTAATAATATTATTAAAGGTATTCTAATTATTTTGTGACGTCACACAGCTAGGAACACTCCTTCAACTAAAGCCGCGTTTTCTCGGTACTAGCGCGTTCGGACCCAGTCACTACTCGGACTCTATGATGTAAACACGTACGCCGGCATCAAATCTGAGTATCAAATGGTGTTTTATTGACTTGTACGAGCGCACTATCACTTAAAAACATTACCCTGGCTTCGGGTAAAAAAGCTCACAAAGTCAAAGAAAATGTACTTGAATTGAATCCCTTTCACAGTCTCAACGGAAATTCTCGGAATAATCTTAGCTGTACAACAACACATAGCAGAGCGTCGTAATGATCTCTCGAAACCCGATAAAACCTCTGAGTCGCAAGTCGGATATCGCGAAGCCATCTCGCGGAGTTAACGAAACAATTTTCGCTTTCGACGCGAATTCGCTACGTCATCGCGAAAGCCCGCCGCCATAATCTGGGCTGATGATACTCTAATGTGATGAGGTGTGGGTATAATGTGCGTGTTATATGATTTAGGATTTAGTTTGGTGTGGTAATGGAAATTTATATATATGTTACGGGCAACGTGATTAACTGGGCATTATTAATATGGACCGGCCATTATTAATAATGCTCAAGAGTGATGTGCAAAGTGATTAATTTATCAGTTGCAAAAGTTGATATTACGCGAGCGTTAATTCGAGCACATTCTCGAAGAGACTCTCATTTTGATGGACAAGGCTTCCATTATTGTAACTGTAGTGGTCACTGCAATTCAAAACGTGGTAAATGCAAGAAATCAAACATTTTTTCATTCCAAATGTCATAAAAGCTCATCTTGCAAGAATAAATAATTCTAAACTTAATAACTTTCTTACACAGTCCTTCATTATTAGATATTTCTGTTGATTTTTCACAGTTTACTAATTTTTAAACTATTGTTCTTAAGTAATATTTTTATTAAAATAAAAGTAGGTAACTATTATGTTATTACATTTTTAACGTTTATTTTTTAACTACTATGTTCAATAGTTTATTTTTTGTTGACTTTTTATGAAAATTTTGTAAGTTTAATTTCATTTCATAAACAAAAACAGTACAGTTCACCTATTTTATTACTTTTCCCAATATAGGGTGTTCATTATTCATAATGGCCGGGAAAAGTGATTAATTGTGCTGTTTTAATCACATTGTCCAATTGAGTTGGGCATTATGAATACAGACCGGCAATTATTAAAAGTGCCCGGACTTATCAAATTGCCCATAACATATATACCAACATCGAGTCAAGTAACAGGCATTGAGACAGAATTACAATATTTACTTACAAAGGAAATATACATCCATAATTACAGATAAAAAATGTGCTCCAAAGAGGAATCATGTGGGACAGTGCCAGGAGACTGGCTGCATTCCCTCTCTGGATAGCTAGGCTGATCCTTTGACAGAGAGAATTATAATTAAATCGAAACATTTTTATTGTATACTTATAGCCGTGATTTCACTTGAACTTCCGTTCCCGTGAGAAAGTTATAGCCCATGTTACTTCCATAAAAGTAATCTTTCGTTTGGTTAGATACTTTTTAAAATCGGTCGTTTAGTTTTTTTGTATGAAGAGGCTTGTAATAATAGAATAATAGAGTTTATTTAACTTGCAATATTTTTAGGGTGGAATCCTGCAACTCAATTTTAAAACAGATATCTTCAACCGATTGAGTTAAAATTTTGTATACTCGTTAAGTTTTGATGATAATGCATGGTTATAGTTAGGGAGGCGAGGTAGCTAAATGGCGTAATTCAACGGGGCGCCGTCGAGACCTATCAAAATCGAAAGATAAAATAATTTCGAAAAGAAAAGCTCGTATGGTAAAAACCATTTTAGCGGTGGGTTTGGCGTGTACGGTTTTTCAAAAATGTTAAAAAAAAACAGTTACTTGGGCATTCTCGAGCGCGTCAGATATTCATACTACGTATGCCCCAAGTGCCTCTGATAACAACGGTATACTAATCTGCCGGTTTGCGTGGTGGGGATAGGCATATAAAGCAGTCAAAAATGCAAAAAAAAAATTTTTTTCTCGAGCGCGTCAGATTTTTGGAAGGGGTGCCCCAAGGAAGCTCCCTTTAAAAAAACTGACGATTTCGGCGTGACGATAAGTTACGATGAATTTTTGAAAATGCAAAAAAAAATAGTTATTTTGAAATACTCGAGCGCGTCAGATTTTCATAGGGGAGGTTTATCTCGGTATCCTGAAAGTATATTTTCTTAATCTGACAAAAATGTTGGTGGGTTCTCTTAATCTGACCGAAAAAGGTTTTTTGGTTTTTTATTTTTTTTCTTTCTCCTTGATAAAACGGGGATTTATATTTAGTAGGGTGTAACGAAAATTCCCTTCTACCACTTCTTTCCCCACCATCAATGTTGCAAAATAAAGAAAAAATACTGGTAGGACGGCATATTTCCGCGAAGCGCTCAGTCTGTATTACATGTTTATGGCAAATTCCTCTTTTTTGCTTCAATTCTTCACTTCGTTTTGCTTACGATACGTCCAAAAAACAATTTGAGGATCAACAGGCTATTGAATAATATACATACATGAAACTGTACATGTTAATAATACTTTTGTATACAGATACACGTAACTTTTTCCGAGTCCACGAAAATTGGAGAAGCTTTTTTAAAAAAAAAATTGAGATTTAATAAAAATCACATAGTTTAATTATTGTTATTTCATATAATTTTTTTTAACACCCTCAGTTTTCGAGATATACTCAAAAAACCGGAAGTTTGAGTTTTTATGATGCTTCAAGTCAAAAAGTTTTAACTTTGGACAAAAATGTAAAGAGACCTTTTTGTGTAAAATAAAATTCCCTATTTTGTTTATTTAAACTTTTTTTTTGTAAAATGTATCGTTCGCGACATAGATGCCGCAACGCGTTTTTCGGAAGACGAAATGGCTCCTCCACACTTCCGGTCATTCGGAAACCGGCAGATTTTGTATTTTTAGTAAGTTTTAGATTATATTCTTCAAAATAAAAGAAATAAAAATCGCGCTCGAGAATGCCGGATTAACGTTTTTTTTTTTACAAGTTCGCGACCCTATAACTTGGCGGCGTCAAGGACTTATCGTCAGATTAGTTAAATTTAGTCTTAAAACACTAAAATCAACCCCCAATATCTTAATCTGATGCGCTCGAGTATTTCAGACTATCGATTTACTAATCTGATCGTCTATCCTAGGCGCGCGTCACTACATATAGAGCTAAATACTTTACAAGGTTGTTCTATTAGGTCTAAGGTATCATATCATATCATCATATCTTAAACTGCCACGCTCGAGTATTACCGAAAATTCCCCTATTCGCCTCCCTAACTATTAGCTCTGTGTCGTCATTCTAAATCCAACGTGATCCAACATGGCTGAACACACAAGATGGCGGACTAGTTAATTTTAATGCACTCCTACAACGGGTATCAAATGAAAGGTCTTGAAATCACTCGAAAAGAAAAGTTTTGTTTACTTTCAATTTATAATTATTATTGTAGATGAGGCTTAAGAAGTCCACTTATTTTTAAAGGAATTGCAACTACCACCGCTTTAAATGTCTTCTAGCTGAGGAGGAGAATCGGCTGAAGAAACCAAATTATCTTGTAGTTGAAAACCCATCCTTTTATCTGTATTTGACCTTAGTCAGATATATTTATACTACTAGTACTAGATTACATTGATAAAATAAGCAGTTCACAAGGGACGTGATAATTTAAAGATTATGCGGTAGAATTAGGCTGCAACAAAGAGATTAAAAAATATAATAAAAAATATAATAGGGCATAGAGGGGACAAAGCGAGGAAAATTTGAACCGAATGACAGCTCGCGTTCATACTAACTGACATGACGCTTGAGCTTCAAACATGCTTCAAAGTTTTGTAAGAAAGTATTCAAAATGCCCCCTCTATGTCCTATTATATTTTAATCTCTTTGGGCTACAATAAGACTTTAAAAGTAGTTGCAAGAACAGTCAAATTTTCTTTTATTAATATGCATCTTGAAGGCACAGAAGCACTCTCTAGTTTAACTGCCGTCAAAGATTCGCAGACATTTTGCAACAGTTTATGAGAACTCGTAAAAGTGGTCAGAATTTTTAACTTTCAGCAGAATAACGTTATGACTATGTTGCCGACTGGATTATGCTGGTACCCGCTTATGTGATGTGTAGGACAAATTAACATTGTAGCACATTGTAGGTCTGTTACAAATATATGGCAGTGTTGTGAGACTTATACCATAATATTTTCTATTGTTCTGTAGCTAATTCAGTGGGGAGTCACATTAAAAAAAAACTAACGCCTTTTATCCCCGAAGGGCATAGGTATTCCATTACTGGACATACCCAATTTTCACGAGATATTCTTTGGACCCCTGAACGTGATAGATGAGCCCATCGCCGGACCGGGTCTGTAACACATGCCTCAGAATTAATTCTGAGACCTGCGGGTTTAATCACGATGTTTTCCTTCACTCTAGCTAGTGATGAATATATACGTATGTTTTTGGAAAACTTATTGGTACATGCCAGGATTCGAACTCGAGCCTCACTGATTATCATCATGAAAAGCGGTCTCTTTAACCGTGGCTATCACTGCTCCCATTAATTAGCCAAATATAACACTTAATTTCTCATAAACAATAGGAGAACCAACCCCCAGTTTTTACCCTAAATGATACCTTAAAAAAGCATTTTACAGGTTTGAAGCATAACTCAGAATGAGCGCGTTGTTCTGTTGAATACATAATTTAGGCCGAGAACAATGATGAACACTGCATAAAGCGGCCAACACGTAGAGATTACGACACGCGGGAGCGCGAAAAAGGTCGCCACGTCCCCGTACCGTAACACATAAACAAACGTACTCAGCGCCGGCCCGAGAGAAATTGGCGCCCTGAGCGAATGGCTAATAGCGTCCTTGATACAAAATAACTAACGCAGAAAAACTTGTCATCTACGATCCATAGATAAAAAAGCAGAAACTGATTGATGCGATCACTAAGATTGTAAGGTTGGGCGTTCAGAAGAGATATTATACGTCTGACTGCTCGTTTAATAAACATAAAATTTATATACATAAAATGCTATATTATAGAACTATTGTAGGTTAGATATTCAGTTAGATATATAATACAACGCACAACTACATAATCTTTTTCACATATTTTTTTATAAATGACGTTCCGAAGTGAGAAACACGAAGGGATTTTTGGAATTAAAAAAAAACGGATTGAAGTCGAGTAACGCAGCTATTATTTTAAATAAATAAAAATTACTCAAATTAAGAAAGTCAATTTAAAATGATTTAGTCATAATATTCCCTTGTATTAATCATTTTAGTACGAGTGTATCTTACACACTAAATGGCAGTTTTGGTATAATTACATTATAACCAAAACAAAACCAATACAAGCGACTAAGAAGGCCAAATGCGATCAGGTCACGCGCTGACACGCTCGTCCCGTACCCACGGTATGGCGCCCCCAAATTTAAGCGCCCTCAACAGTCCATATAGTTGGGCCGGCCCTGCACCCTCCATGAGATGTATAAAAAATTCAACAAGATGAAAAGCCGTACACCGGGTATATCTTTTTCATAAATCCGGCGACCTAAATAACTGCGCCGCGTAAGTCAACGGGAAATGGCTTAAAACCACCACTTGATACTCTTTAAGATTTCATCCAAAAAAATATTGTACTTAGCGGATTATAAGGGGAAATACAATTTCCGAGATGGTGGGAGTTCAAAGAGTTTTTGGGGAATCGTTTTTGGCGATAAAGTGATTTCGTTTTAGGGGGATGTTGGGTTTACTGTGGGGAGGGCGTGTGTCACGTAATTTGTTTTGGCGCGAAACTGAGACTTCACTTCACCTCCATTGTCGAAACGCCTGTCACAGCTACGTTATTGAATTGACGTAATTAATTCATCCTACTAATTGTAATGTCTATTGTTCATAGTACCTACCTAGTGCGGGCGCATTAGGTGCGCCATCTAGCTGTCAATCCAGCTTCTTCTCCTCAACCATACATGCTGAAGCGGTGGAGTTGAAATGACGTTCAATAAGTGGACTTGTAAGTTCCTATTTTGAATAAAGCATTTTAACTTGACTTTGACTCTGAATAAACGGCCAAGTGACCGGACGTATACGCTTATTTTATTCCTATATCACACTAATATTATAAAAGCGAAAGTTTGTATGGATGGATGTATAGATATATGGATGTCTGGATGGATGTTTGTTCCTCTATCACGCAAAAACTACTGAACGGATTTTGACGAAACTTTACAGTTATGTACCTTATACATCAGAATAACAGATAGGCTATATTTAATTCCCGTATTCCCACCGCGGGGCGCTGCAAGTATTCCATAAATTTGTTTTCTAATCGACGGACCTGTTGGCTCAGTTGGTAGTGACTCTGCCTTCTGAGTCTATCCCCGCTCGGGGCCAATATTTGTGTGCATGATGTTCATCATCTTTTTTTGAAGTTGGTTAAAAATGTTACGACTTTCCTTGTTTGGGAAAACGAAAATTGAAAACAATCAGCCTTGTAGACTCACCTTAATTAACGTGTTCGATTCATTGGACTTCCATTTTGCAAATAACAGTTAATTGCGCCGAAAAGGCGTCCATTCCGTGACGAAAATCAATTTATTGTTACAGATCTACTTGTTACTTGAACTGTGCCAAGAAATTGATTTTAATCACTATGGCATTGTGAAGAATTATTGCCGTGATTCAAATGGCTTTGTTTAAATTAATTGACAATGTCTTGGATTATATTGGCTCATTTGCTGCGAAATAATATTTGAAAACATACATATACATACATATGCTCACGCCTTTTTCCCGAAGGGGTAGGCAGAGACAACAGCCCGCCACCCGCTACGATCCTGGCATACCTCTCGCGCCTCATCCACACCCATCAATCGGTTTATACAAGCTCGTCGGTTGAAATACATATTTGAAAACAGATGGTGAAAAAATCTAAAATATTTTTTGTGAGCTCCATTTTTGGTACCATAGTACTATTATGTCAGAATTTGTGTATTTAGGAAGTAAGTTTAGTAGAGACGGTAAGTGTGATAGTGATATTGAAAGGAGGGTGAATGCAGGTAATATGGTAAACGGTGCATTGCACGCCTTCATGAGGAGCCAGAAAGTGACTAAAAAAGCACGCCTGGCTGTTCATGATGGGGTGTTGGTTCCTACCTTAATGTATGGTAGCGAGAGTTGGGTATGGCAGAAGAAGCACGAGAGTCGAATAAATGCAGTAGAAATGCGCTCGCTAAGAAGCATGAGTGGAGTACGATTGATTGATAGAATGAGGAATAGTGTAATCCGAGAGCGTTGTGGCTTGAAAGAGGATGTAGTGACTAAAATTGAGAAAGGAATGCTCAGGTGGTTTGGACGTGTCGAGCGGATGGATGAAAGGCGTCTAACGAGACAAATATATAAGGGGATTGTGAGTGGCCGAGTCGGCAGAGGGCGACCTAGGCGTACTTACATCGATCAGATCGGCGATGTATTGAAAAAAAGCCAGATAAAGAGTACCCGAAACCGACGAGCTTGTATGAACCGATTGATGGATGTGGATGAGGCACGTGAGGTATGCCAGGATCGTAGCAGGTGGCGGGCTGTTGTCTCTGCCTACCCCTTCGGGAAAAAGGCGTGAGCATATGTATGTATGTATGTATGTATGTATGTATGTATGTAGTACTATTACGTATCTACCTCTTATTCATGCCTATACCATTGGAATATTATACAACCCCACAATATTATACAAAACTGTGCAACTTGAAATTTATCCTCACTTCACAGACAACCAATTTTATTTGGTTGTCTGTGAAGTCGGTTTACGGACGATAATGTTACGTGATAACGTCATAAGAAAACATTCGCTCCGAGATAATCGTGCCTCTCTATCGCTTGTTCCGTGCTCTCGCTTGCACGCTCGGTTCAGGCGGAACGTGACAATGAGTCATGCTTTTTCGTGCGACGTTAACAAAACCCTTAGCTCAGCAGTGGGTTTGATATGATGGTCAACAAATGAATAAAACTCGCTAATATTTTTGAATTGTTTATTGATACTCCCATCTCTCTCGTTACAATTTATTTACAAAATACAAAAAGAAAGAAACCGTAATCAGTGTGGGACATTTTGGGATACGTCCGTCTTCGCTTCCCGTACAAATAAAGTATCAAGTTACATGTATAACATCGCTCTACGCATTATTTTAAGGAACATAGCTAGTTATACTTCAGCTACGGTACTATAGTAATATTTCATAACTACTTTACAAGTATACAATTAGATGAAAAAGTCAACAGGTCAGCCGAGGGTGGGGCCACACTGACGGCTTTGCCGTGCGTAAATCAAGCCGCGAATATCGGGTAGTGTGCGACGACCCGAAAACAGGCGTCCGCAAAAACTGAAACTTTCCACGAATTATGTCACGTAAATCCAGCCAGTGTGAACCCAGATTAACAGGAAAATTAACGCAATTTTAGTTTACACTTAGAAGTTTAAATTGAAAACAGTCGATAGATTCTTTTAATAAGTCATTTATTTGTCTTTAGTTCCTAATAATTACAGTTCCTAAGAATTTCACATTTTCTCATCAGAAGTATAAAAATATCCAATGAAGACAGTTTTAAAAAAATCTTCACCTTTTCTCTGTCGTAGGTATTTTGAAACAATAGACAGCCAATTGCTGCTATTTTCTTGTCTTTTCCAGTTCAGTCATGGAAACAATCTTCATAACCTCAAAAGTAACTTGTTCCCGCCACTTTTTACCCCGAGATCGAGTAAGCGCTTATAAGTCCCGCCGTGACCATCCAGCAAGTTGCGAAAGCCGATCGGAAAACTCTCGCCAACCATAGGCTTAGCGAACGCTAACTTTGGCGCGTTCGGAAACTTATTTGACATTTCGACTCCGCAGGTAAAGTCTCGCAAGACGTGCACGGAAAGTTTCCGCGGCTTCCGCAACTCGGGGTCGCTAAACGTATTCAGTGCATGTGTGTGTAATCCCCCCAAGAATTTTGTTCCATATTTTCGTGTTTCCGTCGAATCGTAATTCTGTAAATGTTTCCAAGTATTTTATTGAATCGATGAGAAGATGCGGAATTCGTATTCAATAAAATTGTTCTATGAACAAAACAAACAGCTTTTCACCACAGGAATGGTGGAAACACTACTTATTTACACACCGGCCGTTATAACTTGACCACTCTGAAGTTGCGCAAATGGCTGCGCAATAAGATTTTTAGCGGACCATTTGGCGGTACGGGGGGGGTTTGCGCAGGCGAAGCCTATGTTCAGAGAAGCCAAGTTAAAACGGCCGTACTGTAATTTAATTAAATAAACTCGTTTCTTTATTTACAATATTCAGAAATATTTACAACGCGATCTGATATAAACTTGTATTCTAAAGTTACGTATAATTTAGTGTAATTATTTACAAAACCGGCAATTTACAACTATATCGAGTACCACCTATCAAAAGAGAAAACTTTTTAATAATTTATCAATTGAATAATAAAAAATATAATTAAAATATGAGCAAATTTTCCGTGCTATCACATAATTTAAAATATTAATATTCATTATGATTACTTAAAATAATCATTTTACTATTTGGCTTCTAGTCAAGTTCATCAAATAAATGATTAACGTTGTTCAAATTTCTTGAGTAATTTTCAAATTAAATTTATTTGCAAAAACAAAATATACTTAAATTAACATCTAAAATTAATTATCCATTTATCTTTAGTTCAAGCAAACGTGCAGTATCTTACCAATATAATAACTAAAAGATTCAAATCACATTATTCACTATCTTCAATCAATCACTTACGTCTCGTCGTCTTAATTTAATCTTTATAACAATTTCTCTAACGTTTTATTATAGTCCTATTTAATATAAACAGATCTTATATTTAGTTAAGGAGGCTGGAGTTTTTGTTTAAATTAAAAACATATTTAATTTAACCAATAAAGCATTATTACTCATCAAGCATCCAGTATTCAATGAACAGTTTATAAACAAATCGAGAACTTATAACCGTAACGCTAAGTCATAAAATAGCTTGTCCCAAAATATAGCCTCGGTAGATATACGACATTTGTGAGAAAAAGACTCTTATCTTTGTTTTCTGTACTGTCATCATAGATGACGTCACACCAATACTTTCCGACTTGTGTTAGAATATTACCAAGATTCCGAGAAACATTTCCTCAAAGGCATACATGCATATAGACAACATGGAAGTATACTCCGCGCTATACAAATACAATTTAATATTAAATCTCAAAGAGTGAATAGGCTATTTCCGGCCACAGTATGTAGAAATATTCAAACGATAAAAAAATCTTTTTCTGATAAAAGCAATAAGAAGCTCATGGATACGCAGGACCAAGAAGAGGCGAATACACGGTACGACACCAATTCCAGACACACTTCACAACGATTAGCATCGCATAGGGTAGTTGAATGCCTAGTCAAAGCAGTTACTTTTTAGGGTTCCATAGTCAACAAGGAACCTTATAGTTTTGCCATGTTCATCCATCGGCAGAGACTACTACTGGAAAGCTGTACTTCGTCATGGCATTTTTAAAATAAAATCTTGTAATTTTTTTTTCGTCGGTCAAAACGCAAAAAATGTGCTGTGTAATCAACTGTGACGTCACAACTTAGTACACTATGGCGCTTTGAGATAATATTGATTACTCTCAATCAAATTTGGATACAGTCAACTACCTTACCGAAGAACATTCATAGCCACAGTCCATGTCGCTGTAAAAAGTAGCTGCATGCGTCATACAGTGTAAATTCCCTGAATCTGCGTGTAACTAATTGAAGAGTTCCTCCAGCTCCATGTAAGCTCCTCCGGGCGATCATCTGCAGGCCATCGAGGAGAGGAGGTAGGTGACCAGCGCACAGCCCAGCTGGGACGAGAGGTACGAGGACGCTCGGTTGCTGGTCTGCATCGCCGCTGGGTGCTCGCCTGAGAAGATAGGTCAGTTTACATTGATGATACTTTTGTATCATGTTTTGGGGAGATGATATGATCGGATGGAAGTTTATGGATGGTGGACTAATTTGGGTTGGATGAGACAGAGGCGGTTTACATTGATGATACTTTTGTATCATTTGTTTTACTAATGTAAACTGGATAATAAACAGTATTTTTCTCCGCGAAAGTCGTGTACAAATCGTGTCATTGAGCTGACCATTTTGTAAGAGTAAATTTTCTGTTTTGAAATGTATTTTTAAGTTATGTTCAGCTTCACAGATGAATTTGCCTTCTTAATTCACTCCCTATCCTATTTGTGGTCAAGCATCAGAGGCTTTGGGGTCAACAAGGAAAGTCAGCCAATAAAAATTTAATCACAAGTGTTTGTTGGTTTATCTTTCTTTTTTAAGGGACGGTCACAGGAGAACGCTGGAATCAGTTTGAGTACCTAATTGTAAAATGATAGGCACCCACCATTGAGCACATGCACGGAGACAGATGCAGGATGAGCGTTGTTGGGCACGCAGGTGTAGTTCCCGGAATCAGTTAGCGCGGCCTTGGTGACCAGCAGCTTGCTGGTAGTGCCGCCTTCCGTCTTCTCAGTCTCCAGGCTAATGCCGCCGCGCGGCGAGTCGAAGTCCACCACCGAGTTGCCGTGGTACCTGCAGATGAAGGTCTTATAAGCTTTTTAAGAAATTGACATATTCAGAAGTTATTTTGAAAAGAAGAAATTCATAAAAAAAACTCCGCATTATGTGGTATAAGCCATCAAACACAGATCACTTGACAGCTCTAATGCTCTCGTGAGCATGCTGTAAGACGATTTGATGATGTCTTGTTTAAAAGCGAAATAATGTGTTTAAGATATTTTGGGTAGATCGTTTCTTTTAAGGGCTGACAGTGTAAACAGAGTTATGTGCTGTCGTAGAGTCTCATTTGCAAAGGGTTCTAAGAAGTTTTATTTACTTTCGGTTGCGTTACATTCTGTCGGCCCGCAATAAATTTGACAAGGATAAACTCCTTACAGCTAGACAGAAACAAACGACAATAAATTGTCAAGGCTCTGTTGTATAAACTCAGCAATCCTTAAATATAAAACAAAAGCTAGTTCAAAATAAACATACCACAACACAGAGGCGCTGGAAGGTGGTGTGGAGTGCACGTTCACCGAACAAGTCAGCGATATCGTGCTGCCTTTCTTCACGTACACATCCTGCGAGCCCCAGATGGTCGCCGCTGCCGCTGCAACAAGAGAAATGTAACTTTAATACAAGAGAACAAGATCGATAGTCGTCGAAAGACTCTCAGTCTGAGTCTTTAGAATGCTTAAGGTGTGCTACACGTGTAAATAATGTTGAAGTTGTTGCAGATAAATAAGGCGTTGTGTATAACACAATAAGCCAATAAGTGAAAGGTAAATATATGATATCAATTTAATTTGAATACCTATTTAGAACTTTAGTACAGTTGTACTGTGATGTATCTATATCCTAACTCATACTATAAATGCAAAAATAATTTATTTGCTACGCGTTTACATCCAAATTGAATAAGCGATGTTGATGACTTCTGGTATAGAGATAGAATGGATCTTGGAAAAGGGCATAGATTACTTTTTTTTTACATAGTTTCTATAGATAAATAGACATGACAATCTGATTGATATACCAAAAAAATCAAGAGAAAATATTAAATTATCCCAAACCTAGGGATAGAAGAAACAGGTAGGTAAGATAAAATCAAAATTAGACACCGAAATGTACTCCAACCTAAGCTACAGCACTGTTATTCTGTAGGACTCTGCGATCTAAATCTATACGCCTATTAAAATTCGATCGTCTGCATTAAGCCTTTTCCAATGTACCGGAACATCCGCTAGTCCTATGTTAGTTCCTCCTACTTCTGAACGCGTGCAACGAATGCAAATGTTTTCTTCTGCCAACTTTTCTACAAAATTGTTACACTTTCTAAAGAATAAGAGTCACTGTTTGTCGTCCCAAATAAAATAAATGTAAGTTTAAGGAATTTGAACCGAAAGACCTCAAGGACTCAGCAAATTGAATCGGCCGTACCCAAAACCAATAATTTGTTAATTAAGCGTTGGAATTTGGTCGGATTCTACAACAGGGTAACGGTATTGATTGAGTCGACCCGGACCCTATAAATAAGGACGCGTAGTCGACTTCCAAAATTGTACTCTTTGTCAGGATTTGGAAGAGAATATTGCTCTTTAGAATTCAGGTGAATGAAACACACGCCCTGAGTCTGAGCGACAAGCGTGACTAAGATTGAAGCATCACACTAAATTGAATTCAGATCATACGAAGAACAAAAAAGACACTACTATATTTCTTTCGATATTAGAATATTATTTATGTATCATCACTTTATGTCAACTGGGAAGACTGATCAGAAGAAACTCAAACGCTACTTAACGAATTTCGATTTACGAATGCTTAAATTCAGTTTTAGACTTTATAACATCCCAGGTTAGGTTGATTTGATTGCCATGTAGGCAGATAGTCAGCGTAGAGTACTTTAGAATTCAAATTAAAAACAGCAACAGATTTACAGCTACTTCTGTATATAGTACCAGTCTCAAATGTTCGGGAAAAATAATTTACGAGATCTTTCATACATAACATACGTTTAAGATTTATCTCAAACGAATATGTGTAACATTTGCCTTAAGATAGCAACGTAAAGTATGTAAGTTAAATAGTTCCACTGAATGCTTGTGGGTGCGGGAGGTGAAGAAAGTTCTGGATTTTCTGCGGCCAAGTGACCGAAATTCCATGAACTTTCCATGTCCCTTTCCAAAATTATGGCAAGACCTTTATTGATATACTTCAGAGTTTAATTTCTAATGAAACTATCGTTGGTAGAACTTCCTGAGAGTACTCTTTTTGTACTTTTTAAAACAGTAAAAGCAATGTTTTCTCATTTCAATTATTATAAGTTTGAAAAATAACCTTTCAATATAAGAAAAAAACTGTCCTCATACCTTTATTTTGGTTGCTAAAACTACTTTAGTACGTCCCGGACAGCTGTCGTTCCCCTACCTTTTCTATCTATATCTCAATGTCATCCCCACCCTTTAGTGCTTAGATAATTATTATAGAGAACTAGCGACCCGCCCCGGCTTCGCACGGGTGCAATGCTGAATTTTCTTTGCTATAAACCTTGCGGAGCCCGAGACCTTTCCAACGAATGCAAAACCATGGAAATCGGTTCGTCAGTTCTGGAGTTAAATCGTCAGGAAGGAAAACCCGACTTATTTTTATATAGTAGATGTCTACAGTCGTTACCATGGATTCAATAATTATAACAGATATTAGATGTCGCAAAACAAAAGACAACGTTTCATAAGTCTTTGATAAAATAATGACAAACTAAAATTACTACCACACAAAAACGAATATCGGTTCTACGAAGATGAATTCTTTGAAGTACTTAAATGGAAACATGAAACCACTCTAGCTAAAGAACTATAAGCGGATGAAGTTAATGAAGAAATATTACTGAATGTTAATAAAAATGAAGTAGAGAAGGAATCGGTACCTGAGGAGCGGGGCGGGGCCGGGGTCGCGGGGGTGAGGGACTCATCTGGAATGCACAATACAACAGCTTAGGAAGAGGGCAGACCAGGAATACAAAACAGAAAGGCCTCAGTGCAGTGCAATTAATTTTATTACACTAATTATAGTCGATATTAGACACAGTAAGTAGGTCGAAGTGGTTAACACACAATAAAGTTGAGACAAGACAAATACTCAAAGAGATTTAAATATAATAGGGCATAGAGGGGACAAAGCGAGAAAAGTTTGAAGTCAAAAGTTATTCCAAGTGGAATAAGTCTAGTATAATTTCGACCGAATGACAGCTCGCGTTCATACTAACTGACATGACAAGGACATGACGCTTAAGCTTCAAAGTTTTGTATGAAAATATTCCCAATGCCCCCTCTATGCCCTATTATATTTAAATTCTCTTTGCAAATACTCTAATGACATTGGACTTAGGCTAGACTTTCTAATATCATGAACGTTATGGAATATAATTATGATGTGTGGCATTTTCATACTGTATACTAGTCAAGAGAAGTGTATTGACTGTTGCTAGGAAATCCTTTAATAGTGACCAAGACGTTACACTCGTTGAAGTAGTTATTCATTTGTAGTACAAATAACCGAATGCAGAAATCAACAAGAAAAGGTTCCTTTATCAGAGGGCATGTATATATTGACAGTTTTGGGTCACTAGTATAGTATTACCTTCTAATCTGCAGTGGGTCGGATTTATCAATATCAATATTTATGTGAGCTTGTACGGGTTAATACTTCATCAAAATAAATAATTGAAAACTGAAGATAATTGTGCTTCCATTAAAGTATTTTCGGAAAAAGTCTGCTAAAATTACTCAGGCAATAGTGTTCAGTATATTTTGAAAGCTTTACTTTCCATTTTGCACTATTATTAGTTGTTTAGGCTATAAATTTTGTTCTCCAACGTATAATTTACTCTTCCTTCAACCATTACCAGTTCACTACTTAAGGACTTTGCCCCACTATGCAGCATCAAAACAGAACTTAACTACTCAAGGGGAACTAACTTCCATTGAGAGTAAACACGAAGATCGGTATTGACTATTCAACTTGTTTTCTGAAGCACGGAGGAAGTCGCGATGTAATACCTACTGCTAGTATGATTTTCTAAAATAAAGGTAGAACCTTTATTCGCGAGGGGGTCGGCAGAGGTATTCCATTCCTGAAAATATCCATTTTATACCACTATATTTTCTTAGACCCCTAAACGTGGTGGTAAGGCCATCGCCGTACCGGGTTGTTGGTACACATGCCCCAGAATCAATTATGATCTCCTCATGACGATTTTCTTCACCGTCCAGTTCTTCATTAATTCTAAGTGTACACTAAACGTGCATTTACAATGTGAAACATTCATTTCAGTTTATGTATTAAAGATTTTACCAAACGACTCGTGAAAATGAACCAAGAAATTATGCAGCGACGAGACGATACAAATTATCACAATTTAAAATACGGCAAAAAAACATATCCAGCAGTCACTTTGGAGCAAAATTATTATCTCCAAAACGCTGCCAGCATTAAAATTCATCTGGGCATTCGCGAAATGAGGCGAGCGAAATTGTTGGAAAAATTCAATGAAAAGGAAAGAGTTGTACGATTTATAGTTGCGTAGGAGAAACGTGCAGCGAGCCGTCGACGGACATTTTTCAGCATAACAAGCGCTGTAATTGGCCGCTGGATTTGAGAGGATGTATCTGGTAGTCGGGTGGGACGTGATAGATGAGCCGATAGCAGGCTCCGGGATATTTCATCGTTGATACGTGGTCAAAAATATGAACCAGCAACTTGTCGGTGGAGATGGGCTGCTGTTTACATTTAACCAATCTTCATGAACGAGTGGAGTGCCTTGTTATAAGACTATTGACCTTTCTAAGGGTACTTTTTGTACTGACAGAAAATAAATGATTTTTGACTTTTGATCTATTTGGCGTTGTCACCTTTGGATGAAACATACACAACGCAATATCAACTAAAAATATTTATATAGATGCCACTTTTACTTAAATTCATATGCAGTCATAGGGAAGCTTCGTGAAATTGTTTTGACAGTTTTGAATCACAAATTCTGAAAATAATCTTTACTTTAAATAGTCTGACTATCTTTACCGGGTCTTCGAGGGGTTATTACCAGATAATAGAGAATATTTTATATATAAAATAGTAAAAACAAATATTTTTTAGGATATGTGAAGATAAAATACTACTAATGCGATGAAAACATTGCAACTCTAGATATTTCCACAGATTTATAAGACAATAATACTTTAGTAATATTATCTGCAGTGGTTCCTGACAAGGAGGAAAGGAAGAGAAATCAATTGGTAAGTAATACCCCTGGGTAGATTAGATGAGACAGAAAATAAGAGGTCAAGGCAGATAATTATGTTTTCAATTTTCTTTTAAGTTGTAAATTTACTAAGGGGTTTATTTTTTAAGTATCCTTATTTTCCCCCAGACTAATTACATTAGATCAAAGAAACGTTGGTAATAAATTTTGACGCCTCAAAAATAATTGCCCGACGAAGCATAGTAGTTTTGTTAACTTGATCAATACAAGAGAAGACATATGAAGTTGCTGGTGGTGGTATATCAACGCACAGCCTAAAACCGCTGGGTCTAGATACTTAAAATTTTGCACATAGATTACCTTACCTTATACAGTGTCAGCATCCACTAAGAAAGGATTTTGCAAAATGTATCCCCTAACGGGGTGAAATAAACGTGAGCGAGCGAAGTATGTAATGAAAAGAAGAAAGACATCAAAATATTAGGGTCAATGACACAGCCAGCTTCATCAATATTTTAACAAACAGTACAGCTTCACAATGTAACAAAAAAAATTCTGTAGAAAATAAAATGTGCTACCATCAAAACTTGTAATAGGAACATCAATACGGCTATAAAACTTAACAACATCCCTTTTGGGCACTATTCGCTTTCTGCCATGGAGCTATTGTACCGAGTGAAATTCTATTACAGTCGATTCCGGGGCAATGGACGGTTTACTCTTCAAATGCACTAGCTCTTGTTGATTGGTTTTAACTTGTGGAGGGAAGACTTGAATACTTGTCTTGTATGGAAAGGACAATCTTCCACTAGGCGAGGTGATCGGCGACGATTAGAATAAAATAGAATATGTTTTATTTGTTTACTATGTACAATATGGTCCTAAAGTTAACCTAGGTACTTAGAATCAACAGTGTATCCTGTTTGAACGTACAAATACAAAATTTAATCATATTTAAGATCTATTCCATCTAAAACATGTAACTTGTAGTTTGTATTGCATTGATCGTTTAAAAGAGGTTCTTGCCGCGCTTCTTCTCCTCAACTATAACACAAGCCGAAGCGGTGGAGTTGCAATGAATTTCAATAAGAGAACTTATAAAACTTTGAAAAAGGGCATTTTGATTTTGGACAGTTGTATTAAAACAGACGTTCTATCGAACGCCCGGTTTAAACTTATGCGCTTATTGTACTGACGTCCTGCCGCTTGTAGCGTGTATTATTTTACTACAGACTTTTTGGACAATATCTTCATTCTCCTCAACAATAAATAGGTTGTATGTAGCCTATTTATTAGATAAGTGTTTTACTTTAACCTTACTATACATACGAGCACATATATATCTAGGAGTTAAACTGGTATTAAGAAATCACAAGATTTCCAAAGGTTCTTATCCTGAATTCATCCTTTAATTTTGTAATTAGCAAAACAAACAGCGAGACTGTATAAAGTATAACAGTGCCATAATTATTACGAAATCCAAATGATCCATAGGATTCATATTCAATGTCTAAAGCCTCTTCCTACAGTTAGTATAATAAGGTTGTTGGAGAATAAAGCTATTTATACAAAGTCGAGAGCTTTGATGCCCCTTTAGTATTCATGTTGAATAGCATTATCAAAATATTCTACGAGACTCGGATATTTTCATAAATATATACTGAGTTAGAGATTTGTTACAAGTACTTATACCAGGTATGCCTGCTACTTTTTTAAATAAAGCTTGATAAATTATCTTTAAAATAAATTAAAAAAAATAGTTTCACGCCTTTTATCCCCGACGGGGTAGGCAGAGGTATTCCATTTCTGGATATACCCACTTTTCACGAGATGTTCTTTGGACTCTAAACGTGATAGGTGGTGAGCCAAGAGAGAACTACAAGCGCCGTAGACGGCAAGCGCGTGACGTCACTAAGTTCTAAACCGCGCCATCAGAGTTTTCACAACAGTCTGCATAAATACAAATAGCCAAAATCAACCGTTGGACCGAGGTCTCCCGGCATTATCACATTGCAAAGCGGCAGATCTTCCCTTTCCACAACATAAAGCATTTTCTAATCCAATATAGCAGTGATAGCCCGAACGATTAAAGAGCCGGCCGAAAATCAGTGAGGCTCGGGTTCGAATCCTGGCATGTACCAATGAGATTTTCAAAAACTTACGTACATATTTATCACTGAGTGAGGAAACCCGCAGGTCTCAGAATTAATTCTGAGACATGTGTAAACAGACCCGGTGCGGTGATGGGCTCACCACCTATCACGTTTAGGGGTCCAATATATCTCGTGAAATGTGGGTATATCCAGTAATGGAATACCTCTGCCTACCCCCTCGGGGATAAAAGGCGTGAGAGTATATTATTATTATTATTATTATTTTATATAATCCTCCATACGCATGCTCATAAACTTACTATGTTACGTCATCAAAGTCGTTGAACTCTTAATCATATTTCCATCAAATATAACAGTCATTGTCAAAGCAGTGTGCTTCAGAGTACTAAATATTATCGCTGAATCTACTCTCCGAGTCTACTTAGTATTCAGAGGCCTTCTACTGAGGAAATATGGATTTGTTGCCTACTTCGGTTGTTTCGACGCTGAATAGAATTTCTAATTCTCAGTACTGTACAATCATTTCTTGTCAAAGTCTAAGACGGGAAAATAGGTGGGGTATTCACAAACAGAAATAGTCGTAACCAGAAGTGGGCATAGTAAGAAATGGACAAATGCAGAAAAGGTCTTAAAAAGAACTTGTCCTATAACGTCAAATCCATCTACCTACCTACTAATACAAATTGTGTTCTGTATCAATCTTAATAATGCCAAATTTAAAATGTATCGAACGGTTAGTTAAGAAAATAATATAGAACTCTAAAGAGTAAAAAACCGACTTCAACATAGTATAATATGGTTTTCTTATGGACACCATTGTCAGAACTCAACCAAATTGAAATAGGAATACACGGAAGCACCAGCTTTCAATTTAAAAAAGAATCATCAAAATCGGTTCACCCAGTCGAAAGTTCTGAGGTTCTGAGCTTCTGCTCTTTTTTCGGTTTAAAAAACATCGTTTTTAGTACCATACCATAGATAAATTAGCACTACACATGTATATTATCGAAATACGAATGAAAAAATGTCCTAATACCTTAAACTATATGTCTTTCTATTTCATTTCCACAGTTAAACCCCTGAACCGATCTAATAATTGCATCTCTAGGACAGGCAATTCATTACGTAACGTGGACGAAATCTTAAAAGCTAGCAACTAGCAAGATATTATAATAAAATGTTATCCATTAAAATTAAAAGTCTAAACATTCATATGAATTCCCAAGCCGAGGCAGGTAGTGCAAAACACGGCGAGGACGACACTCAAAATGTTTGTATTTCGCATGATACATCTAAAACATTAGCGCGGATTGCAGAGGGGCCGGCCTGCGGAAAGTGTCGCGTTTTTATCCTCCTACCGTGCCTGGGGGCGCAAGGGGCCACCGCCTCAGGGCGCTAAATTATTCAGCGGATCAAGCCCTCGCGGACCTTTGTACACCATCTATATTTAATTTTAGTCGGTCTTCTTTGATCGTTCATTAGCCGGACGACTGGCAATCTCCGATTTCAATGGGACGCTAATCAAATTTTGATTAAATAACAGCTCGATATTATGTTTGCTTCGAATTTCATTATGTTTTCGTTTAGGGTTTCGCTAATCTTTTCATTTGGTACAGTCTAAATGTCGTTCTATGGTTTGATTAAATTAGGGTCTTTGTACACTCACTGCCTTTCAGTTTAGCCGTTTGATCGCATTCATTCTATATCTTGGTCTGAGAAGAATTTGCAGTTCCATAACAGTTTGTTTTTAGGGAAGCGAATCTGTTTCATGCTGTATGCTAACCCGAAAAGATGCGACAGTTGCTACAAATTCCAAGCAAAACCAATATTCTGGCAACGAAATTGAATCACGCCCAAACAAACTGACGTAATCAACGTTGTAAAACAAGTTGGCAGCGCTTAGCAAAAATATCTGGCACACACGGCGAGGGGCCGGACGGAGAGTGATGCTTGCCGCTTTGTATCGCGGCATTAGCCCCCGGCCTAATATGACGAGAGATGAATGCGAGATTACATCTACGTCACTTTTCACATAACGCCACGTGCTCCGGCAAGAACATCAATCCAAACAAGGAAGATGAAACCGTATATCTGCTACTCGAGTTTATTACAACAATGCCTAGATAAAGTCAAAAGATACAGGACAGGAAATGAATTATTAAAACCACTAAATTTATTTGCTGAAGACACAACGCGGATGTAAAAATTGAAACGCAATTTAAATTACATTTGAGATTTGCCAAGATAATTTGGGATAATAAAAAGTTTATTCCGAACTCCAGCTTGTATACTTTGGTAATTAACTTTATTTTTTGTTTTTGAGATTGGATCTGCTGTAATTAATTTATAATTCACTTGAGATGAAAGAAATTTTTTGCATTAAATTATTCAAATATTTGTTTAACATTAGAGAGACAAGCATAATTGCTAAGGAAATCGACTTTCCACTTAATTAATGTAATGACCGTGGCCTAAAATAATCTTTTTTTCAACTGACTTCACAAAATTAGGAGTTCAATTCTACTATATGTTTTTTTTTGTATCTCAAAACTTTCGCCTGGATGAAAAAAAAATTATGATTCTTTTTTTGAAATCCCGTGTGGTCCCGATGTGGTATCAATGTCATCCAGTTCTGTCAATGGCATCCATAAGAACCATATAAGTTGAAGTTGGTTTTTTACTCTTTAGAATTCTATGTTATCTGTAAAATATTCAACTTTTTATTGACTAATTTAGCTGATTCAATTGATAATAGGTGATTATGAGGCGATAAGTTAAAGTAGATCACATGAGAATAAAAAGCTGCCCTTGAGTTTCTTGCTGGTTCTTCTCGGGGTACATGAGCTGCTGTTTACATTCAGCCAATCTTCAAGGACGAGTTAAGAGTGACTTGTTATTAGACTCTTGACTTTTCAAATTGTAATTTTTACCTACAGAAAATAAATACATTTTCATTCTACCTTCCACGGTGAGCATGACAGCCATGTTGATCTTCGGCTCGGTGTTGACCTGGCACTCGTAGACGCCAGCGTCCCGTGGCTGGACGTAGTCGACCTTGAGGTCCCAGTCGTCGGACGGCTCCGGGTGCAGCACGCTGAACCTCGCGTCTCCAGTGTACGTGAAGATGTGGGAGGTCAGGATGTGAAGGTCGCGTTTGCGCATCCATGAGACCTGGTGGGCAGAGATAGGACTTTGTCAAAGTTGAAAGATCACTGTGGTTCCATCGCTGTGATTCCAGATGATAGTTGGTGAGCCCATTAGAGACAGAGAGGTAAATATTTCTTAATCTTTTCATGGTTGCGTAACTATTTTTAAATTTGAACAATTGCAAGTGTATTCAATTTTGAGTATAGGAATAGTATATTACACATCTAGGGAAGTATAATAAAAATCATATCACATGTAATTTTCGACTGAGGCGAAGCCGAGGTCTACAAACATGTGATCTGAGGCTTTCTTATTTACTTCACGGTGTGTATACTTTTTTTCCTTTTGACGGAGGCGGAAAGCGGCAACTGCGTTTAGTGCAGCGGGCCGAAAATTGCCGCTTTCCGCCCGGAGAAATGAAAAATAATATAGCTTAGTAGAACTGGATGATACCAATTACTTGAGAGTTAATTAAGGAGAATGCTGTTGCTGAAGTTGGATAAGTACGTTAAGTTGAGGAGTTGTCTTTATGAATGCAAGGCGATAATCGTTTATACAATTTTAAAAGTAGCCGTAGACTGTAGCACTCTTGCGTGACAATTGAACTCCTTAGAGGAACCATGTAATATTGGAGTTCGAGATGAATAATCGAGTAAGCAAGAATATGAAGTACAAATAACACAAATAGCAATAAATAGTAGAGATGTTCAATGTTTTTGCAAAAGTGTAGATTAATGAAAATATAAACAGCCAATTCTCAATTGAGAACCTCTTTAACGATCTTGGAAAATATCTGACTAAAAGAGAATGGAAATGAAAATTATTATTAAGCAAATCATTTAAAATATCGCTAACAACTCTTAATTACGTGAAAGTAGTTAACATTTATTGTACAGCAGTTGTATTCAAAAGACATTGATTGCCAAACTTGAATGGAGTTCGATTTATTGAGCTCTGCTCTGCTCTGTTGCCAACCGACCTTCACCTGCAATTTCTGATTCCTTAGTAGCGTTAAAAATTCTCTCCCACAACGCTTTCACAGATAGCCTGCCCTTTGAAATTACACCAACAATAAACGTTTGAATTATATTTTTAATTCGAGGGCAGCGAGTCTGAGAAATTAGAAAATAAATTCGCTGCCTTTGTTGGGTTTTTGTTTTTGTACGTAATTAGAGTGAGCCAGCCTGAGCCGCGTAAGCCTGCCCTGTAATTAAGCAAGATGGAGCGTCCACAGTCTCTTTACAGCCTTTAAAATAATAAAATTAAGTAACGACCGGGCGACCGTGGAATTTTTTAAATAGAATTCAGCGCTGTCTGAAATTTGATGAGTTACGCGGATTGGGAAGACAAAGTCGAGATTGTGATCGCTTTTTAATTATTTCCGTAACGGTATAGGAATTTGGAAAGGAATTGGTAACTCTTGGAATATGAGCACTATCTATCACATTTTTGATGTCAACGCTCTTGTATTTATGTAACAGTTTTCCATTTCTTTTGAAGCAGCTTGAGAGGCTCAAGAGACAATCTAGAATAATTGAGTTCATACTCAAGATCAAAGGTTATTGAATTTTTTTGGACATTGTGATTTGGGAAATTTATGAAAATTGGGATAAAATATTCCGCGGGCGCCGTCGTATTGATATAGTTAACTCAACTGGAGGCGACTACGTTATCGAGTCAGGTAAGTTTAATGCGGTCTTTTTTACTCGAATAAAAAATATATTTTTCGTAAAAACTTTTAGTTGTAACTTTTGTCGGATTTCTATAGACACAGTATTGAAAGTTCTTCTACGTAAGTCACTAGGCATTCAGCGAGTTTTTTTAAATTGGCTTACACGTTTTTGTACGAAGCGCTCGTAGCCCTGCGGTGCCAGTGTGTTTGTAACGATCATACTGGAAAAGCAAAGTTGGGCGCGGTCAGTCAGTGGATGGGTGACCGCCTAGTGGCATTTATATTACGAGCGCTTCCGTGTTTCGGAAGGCACGTTAAATTGTTGGTCCCGGTTTTCGTTGTGTTTACGCACAATGGAAGTCGTTAAGCCATGTCAGATACCCTTGGGTGGCTTGAAAAATTCTGACTGTTAAGTGGCCACTAGCTTAACACCATCTCCCAATCCGCGGTGGGCTGGCGTGGGAGATTATAGCCCATACTTCCTCATGTGTGAGGAAAGACCCTTAGCTCAGCAGTGGGCTGTTACGGGTTGATGATGATGATGATGACACGTTTTTGTATATAGAACCCGCTTCTCATGATGATGTAGCCATCAAAGGGTTCCAATTCTGGCGAGGGCATGTCAACAGCACGTGGAGCTTGACACATTGGACTTTGTAACGTTCTTATTACAATCGCCTTAGAGGTCAGACTCGCACTACTAGAGTTAGGCTTCATGTGCTCTTGACTGTACCAATGAGGTTTTCAAAAACTTACCCTCATAATTATCACTATCTTGGCGGTGTTGGAAAATATCGTGAGTAATCCAGCAGGTCCCAGAACTATATCTGAGACATGTGTAACAGCACCCCGGTGCCGCGATGGGCTCACCACCATCACGTTTAGGAGTCCCATAAAAATATTGGTGAAATGTAGGTAATTCCAGAAATGACCAAATACCCGTTGGGGGATACAAGGCGTTTTTTTTTTTCGTTTTTATCTTTTTGCTGTTTCTATTTCCTTGTCTGTTTAGACTTATCGTCTAATTATGGTTCAAATTCAATGTTCATATTTTATTGTGTTGATAGGAAAGACAGGGTTCCCTGTCAAAACGATACAGTTCCTAAAAAATCCGTAATGCGTAAACAACTGACAATACTTTTAGCGTGAAGCTCGAACCGAGTAACATTTCAAAACGTTCCATATTTATCATACTAATAAACTATCACCCTTCAAACATCCCGCAAAAAGTTCAATTTAGCATAAAACTCCCCCATCTCGCATCATATCAGCATAAAACACTCGCGGCCCGAAAACACCCAATAATCCCAAGAAAATGACGGTAGATAATCCAACCCGAACAATATATTATAATGCATCGTGGGACACGTCACAAGGCTATTTATTTCCCGAAGTGGGCTCCGGAGCCCAGACCATTAATATGGGGGGCAGCGGACCGCGGATGGAATCGAGGGCCGATGAGGACTTTGACAGTGAAAAATGATGTTTTGGAGTCTGCAGGTGGTCACAGACAGAGAAGGGTACTCTTCGAGGGGTGATTTCATGTGTGAAGAATCATATCCGGACTCGGAATCGGACCGATACGACCTTCAAGAAGAGAGCGTACTCCCACCTTAAAGGCAACGCACTTGTGACTATAAAATTGTTTGCTTTTATGTTGTAGGTAGTATGTGGAACTACTGAACCGATTTAAAAATAGATTTACTGATAAGAAGTTTTATTATCTTCAAGTACCTACCTAATATAGGTTTTTCTTTTAAATTAAACAAAAGCGAAGCGAGGGTGGTTCGTAGTTTTGTATGAAGGTAACATTTTTGTTAAACAAAAAGATCATCTATTGTTCTCATCTGCTGCTTAACCGGTCAAGCTTAGGGGAGTCCAAAAATAAGACTGGTGTAACATTTGTGCTTCCTGGAATGGAATACCTCTGCCGATTCTCTTCCGAATAAGGCTGAAACGTATTTTTTCATATGTGAACACTTCTTTATGTTGACTTGACTTATGATCCTAAGTTCACTAGTCTAGTCCCATCTAGATGGGGTAGCGCTCTAGTAGAGATACATTGGAATTTTTCTGCTTCGTCTGCGAAACGTGGAAAGTCAGAGCTTCAAGTCTTCATAAACCGATGTCTCCGGAGAACTCTCGGTATTTACTGACCCAAGAAAATTTTCAATGTGGCTTCTTTATGTACAGTCCACAAAGTTGTTAGTGTTACATGACCAGAAACTAAGATTCAGTTTTCTCTTAAAGCCTTAAATGTATTTATAGTTTTTTTTGTAAATTATAGGGATCAAAGATACCTTTTGAAATAAACAATAATGAATAAGATGTGGTTATGACTACCCCAGAAAAATGAGTTCTTAGTTACTGGCCATGTAACCCTAACAACTTTGTTGACTGTACCTTAAGATAAATGAACAGATATAACTATTTTGTTAAAGAAACGATACCATCGCCCATCGCTGGGACACTTATATTTGCCTAGCATTAATCCCTACGTAGAGCTTCTTGACTCTATCCCAAATTATAAGTACTACTCGACCTTCAAGGAACTTGGGTGATTTATACGGTTGAGCCCCTTTCGAGCGAATGTTGCTGATGTGTTATTAATGATATGAATCACAGCTGAACCAACAATGACACCCCTTATCTGCACCGCATGTAATCACACCGGTAATTGACCTGGCCTGTACCAACATTACAGCTGTAATAACGGTAATTTACAGGCTTATGATGATTGAGCACCGATACTGGGCTATACTGAGGCGTATGATTGAAGGTTGCTTTGAGTATGCGTAATTTGCGTGATTATACCACTTGTGAAAATTTTGGTTAATAATAAGTTTGAAAGTCTATTTGATGTGCAGAAGGTAATAAAGAAGTACTTTGAATATGTTTTTAGAATACACTTTTTTTAAAAGTAAATGTAAGTCGGGTAAATTATACCATTTATAACTCAAGAACGGCTTAACGGATTTAGATGAAAATTGGAATGCAGATAGTTTATAGTCTGGATTAACATATAGAATAATATTTATACTGAAACTTCAAAGATAGATATTTATTTAACTTCATGTACCAAGAAAATGTACACATGGCGAACCTAATAATAATAATAGTTAAGAATAATAGTTATAATTAAAAATAATATTTTGTTTTTGAACTTTATCAACTTATACTATGTATTTAGTTACAAAATTCAAATGGGAAATATTGTAACTATAGAAAAACTTACTCATGAAACATAACGTACTAAAGAGTAAAACAACGACTTCAACTTTGATGGTTTTCTCATGAATTCCAGTGTCAGAACTGGATCAATTTAAAATGGGAACACAAAAAAGAATCAGCAAAATCGGTTCACCCACTCGACATTTCTGAGGTAACAAACATAAAAAAAACATAATTGAATTGAGAACCTCCTCCTTTTTTGAAGTCGGTGAAAACAAGATAAAAAAAGAGGTCGCGAGCATAACCACCAGATCTGACTAGTCTATTAAACGCCTTAATGTTGATTAAGGTAAACGCAGCTATCAACGACCCATCGAAAATCTGCAGGTATTGCCGACCCATTCTGCGTATTTCTATTTTTATCGGTTTGGAACGATTTGAGTCACAAGAGAGTATAATATACATACATGTTTGTATGTTTCCTAATTAATTTACTGGTGTTAGTGTACGTAGGTACACGGGAATGTGACCAAATACGTTAGTTTCTGTGAACGTAGCGAGTGCGCCGATCCTGTCATACTAACCCTTACTTCCTCAGGTAAGTACTCAAATTTTTTGCTTAAGATATTTTATATATAAATATTTACGTTAAGTTTATTATGAATAACTCAACATATTCCTTTATTTGTATATTCCACATTTCGCAACGAAATTATTATATTTTAAGAGATTTTAAAAAGTATTTTTGAAATTAAAATAGAACGGCAATAGCTGCAGTGCATTTTAGTAGTGCAGTCATTACCGACCCATGGATCGGCAATGGCTGATAGGTTATTCTTAATTTTTTCCCTTTTTCGTTAATGCTTACAATAATTAAACAAGTTTTTGTAACACCATTTCAATCTTAAGTATTCTAAAATTATAAGCATCTATTAGCGACATACACCATGTTATATAATAAACTTGTTTTCCCGCGATAAACTGCCACGCATTATTAAACATTTAGACGTGGGATATGAAAGAAACTACTTAGAGTTTTCTTCGTATTTATATGAAAATGGTGTTTTTTTATAGTTTAGGACTAAATCACTAAATTATTGTATTAAAACGGATGGGGAAATATATTAAAATTAATATTGATTATTTTTTTGTGGCTCGGAAAAAGATTTGTTAATTTTTTTATTTAATACTAATTACCGATCCATATGAATCGGCAATTGCAACAAAGAGAAGTTATCACCGATTCTATACCGATTAATAATATTTTTGGATTAATGGTATGTAATGTCTAAAAGTAAAGCTACTAATTTGTTTCAATATAATGATTTGATTCAATGAGTTATGTTAGGTTTAATTTCATTTAATGTCATTAAATTTCATTTTCATTTCATATCCATAAAAAAATCTACTGAAGACTTGGCTGTATGTATAGTTTCCTTTGCCTGCCCAGAATGGGTGAAGAAAACAAAAAAAAATTGGCTTTTAATCTTTTACGGTTGGCGCGATTTTCCAAAAATGTTAGTTGAATTGATTGTATTTTTATTATTTTATTAAATTGCTTAATTTTTTCGCAACTGTATTAAAAATTGTTATTAACCCGTAAAACCACAATAAAATGTTATTTGATTTTGACGTTTTTTAGGGGGCGCGCGGGTGCAATTAAAATTCCGCGCGTTGTTCAACTTTCCCAAAAAAATGATCACCAAAAAAATACTACTTTGACTATCATCCTACTGTCAATGTATTTTTGTCTATGGATAGATTATGTGCTGCCACATGTAAAAAACAAAGGGGTACTATGAGTCCAAGTCATTCATTTCTGTTCGTAAATAAAAACTCGGACCTGTTTCGAGAATAATCACAGAATAATTGCTACCAATATTACCACAGTACTCAAATTTATAAACAATGTTACTAAACACCAACTAGAAAGATCGTATTATCGTCTAAGATAAACAACTCAACCTTTAGAGGCCACTTATGTTTATAATTGAACACCACTTGAAATCCGACACCGAAAATTTACTATGAAGTGGCCATTTTTTTTATGACTTGTCACATGGCGCGTGTTTGGAAGCGGTTTTCTATAAATAAAAACAAAAAACATGTGTAGCTTTGGATATCAACGGATTCCGAATTTATTCTAGATCACGGTAGTAAATTATATTCAATATCATGTATTTAATGGTGATACAAATAAGGTTTAAAGTCATCTGGGTAGGCCAGCCCGCCGGCGGGCTGCCGCTGCTTGACGGAATGGCGGCATTTTGTGCCAGCCCGCCGGCGGGCTCCTGGGGAGCATTGGGTTAAGTACACGTGCGGAACCGTCAGTGCAACTTGTTCCGACAGTCAACCCTCACCTTTGACTGCACTAAACTTGGGAAGTTCGAAAAAAATTATAGGCTATTATTATTTAGGTTATTATTTATTTCTGAAAATAAAAGTAAAAAATATTATAAATATATAATTTATATGTTTTGAATAAAAATAATTAGACAATTTTATTTCAAAATAACTTAAACCCTTTGTTTTATTCCTCAAAAAGCCTATAATTTTTTTACATTAATATAATTTTTATAATATATTATAATTTTTTTTTTTTTTAAACCTGAGTTTGTGACTCTGACTTAAATAGTATAAAGTATTAGTGCTAGCCACGGTGGAGCAAATCATGATTCATGTGTCTAGAAGCACCAGCCACTATCCCAACTTGAAAAACTCTGTGCTGAAAATAAAACAGTGTGTTTTTATTTTATTAACATCTACACATTTACAAAATTATCTCTGAATTTTGATAGTGAATATTTATGTTTCAGGTGATTCAGTTATCCCCTATGTCCAAGACAATTGACACTAAGACCAATTCCCTTCAACGGCACTACAGGGAACTGCATTATGAAGTAACAGCATTGACATTATTTTAAGAAGTAATTACTATTAAGCAGGCTAATCAATTAGAAAGAAAGGCTATGGTTGGTAACTATGGTTTGCACGAGCTGGCCAAGCAGCAGGTTTCCGGGGGCGCAAGATACCAATACGTGACCTATGTTCTCACTTTTATTTTATGAATGTTATTCTATTTACCATTTTTATTAGTCTATTTTCTTATATTACTAAAATTTCATTTGTGTCCACCGCGAAATCAATATTCAATACCTTTATTTTTATTGAAGTCCAAATATGAAAACAATCTTTTAAAGAATCCACAAGCATTCCGAGGTTCACTGCGATTAGTTGGAAAGCATGGGCACTAGAAGAAGAAATCTACATAACAATGAATTTCATGTTGGTTCTATTCCTTTTTTTCACCCCTAGGCAAAGGCATTACGCCATGCAGCCTTGTCATTAGTTAATTATATCCTTGAGTAAATGGCTCTGCTTCAGAGTCCATGCACAAAAATACAGTGTCTTCAACACTTTCTACATCCCTAACTTGGTTATCAACTGTAAAATAATAGCACGTTTACTGAAGACTTCATTGTGACTTCTTGAGGCAATCCAAAAATGTCCATATCTTACATTTTATCGAATTTCCCATCCACTGCACACTTTCACTGACACTTATTGCCACATAATAAACTATTACTATTATGATGAGTCAAAACCCGAAATACACAGCAAAATGAAAATTATACAACAAACATGACGTCCCCCTTCGGATTCTCGCCAAAAAGTTTCAAGTCAAGTTTATCTCCATTTTCAGATTATTTTAGTAACTATAATTATTGTAATGAATCAAGTACAAAAATGAGAATCAAATAAGAGTAAACGGGACATTTCGAAAACGGGATATTTTGGGAAAGGGATATTTCGCTTTAATTAATAATTATTTTGAGAATCGAACATGTAGGTAGGTATTTTGTGAAAAAAAGTATGCTTTATTTACGTACGGTCGGTGTTAGATTCATAAAAATCGGTAATAGCTTCAAAGCGTTTCGGGTGGGTCGGCAATAGAAACAATTGACTTCAACAATCCTTTGATTATTTTTTCAATGAAAACATGATATTTATAAACAAATGAAAATATAAATATAAAATATACAATCTATATTTAAATATAAAATAAAAAAATCTGGTGTGTTTGCAACCACTACCCTTAATTCTTATAATCAATTTCAAAATTTGCTTAAGGGGGTCGGTAATAGCTGCGTTTACCTTAATCGTCATTGGAAGACTGACATGTGAAATGATCCGCTGATAAATGATATGCTATTTAGCACAATAGCTTAACATTTAGACTACAAAGCACTAATCAAGTAGATATACTTCCTATATATTTATTATTGTTAAGAATAAAGTAATCAATTTTAGAATAGAGATCATAAGCAAAAAGTTTTATATAGGCAAAAACAAACCAAAATCTTTTGTTTATTTGTGACTAGCGACCCGCCCCGGTTTTGCACTGGTGCAATGCTAATACTTAAACCCTCCTCTTGAATCACTCTATTTATAAAAAAACCGCATCAAAATCGTTGCGTAGTTTTAAAGATTTTAGGATGCAAAGGGACATACGGTACTAACCAACTGATAAACATACTTAAATGAATATTAAACTACCAGACACGAAGCCAACATACATTCATGCACACAAATGTTGGCCCCGAGCGGAGATCGAACCCGCGGCCTCGACTCAGAAGGCAGGGTCACTACCAACTGAGCCAACAGCAGACGTATTCACAGAGATCCGATACCGTTTCCGTTCGATTCGAGTCGAATCTACATCGAACACGAAACGACATCGGAAACGAATCTATCGAGATGGGCTGATGTTGGTATCGAAAACTAATATCACATAATATGACAGTTGGTGTCACCTATGACATATTTCGATACCAACATCAGCCCATCTCGATAGATTCGTTTCCGATGTCGTTTCGTGTTCGATGTAGATTCGACTCGAATCGAACGGAAACGGTATCGAGTCTCTGTGAATACGTCTGCAGGTCCGTCAAATAATTTATTTTAGTTTTTAAGTGTTCCTAAGAAATATATTGTCTATCTTTGTTTTTTTTTAATAATTAATATAAGCTCTGGTTTAAAAAGTTTCAATTTAGCAACTCCAATAAGGAGAGCTGATACGACTAATCCATGAGCTAGAACGAGAGCAAGCACAGCGGGCAATACAAAAGTTAGCGGTTCTCAACTATCGAAGAGCAATTTGTCCGAGCACTGCGACGAAAGTTTGATTGTATGTGCTAGCTCTAGCCCGCAGCCGCTCCTGCACACAAAACTCCAACAGCAAACACGCCTCTGGTAGGAGCGACTTCATTTGGAAATGCTGTTTATTTTAACAGATTGCAACTGCAACCAGCCGATTTAACTTCTGTTTCGTTTTGCTTGGAATTTAATTTGTGGTGCACTGACATTTTATTTGTAGGGACGTTTTCCTGTTGAATATGACACTGAATAAATGGAAGTGAAAAACATGTTTTGTCAGATATCAAAGACAATACAATAGTACACCATCGTTAGTAACGATATGTCCTCAAACTATTTTATAAATTTTCATTACGTATTAGTATGCTTACCCAGTTTTGCTACAGGAGTCAGGCTGAATGTAAATTTTTATTAGTTTTAATGACAAACTATTGATACTGATAACCTGATTTCTGTCAAATAAAACAATAACAAAAAAGACACTGTCTATAATTTTAAACAAAAAAATACCGACTTCAAACAGGAAATAAAAAAAGTAAACAAACACTAGTCCCCACTCACTAAGATCATCTGATCCTGATTTCCTTATCATGGTACCACTCTTGGGATATTTCCTTTGAAACAAAAGAAGAATCATCAAAATCGGTTCATAAACGACGAAATTATCCGCGAACACACATAAAAAAATTACGATCGAAAACTTCGTCCTTTTTTAAGTCGGTTAAAAACATCTTCTGTTAGTTTTATTGACAATGTCTGACTTTGAAAATAGTTTTTTAGTAGTGCATACTGAGTTTAGGCTCATTGTAAATAAATATATTTTTGGACTGATCTCTTGTCTAATTAGTCACTCGAAAGGCTTAGAAGGGAAATTCTTGTGATACTGGCAAAGACAATGAGAGAGGCATGTAATTCTAAATAGTTGTAATCATAGCTCAACAGCTCTGTAGCAGTGTACTTACAGTTCTATTTCCAATGGCTTTAGCTCTACACCGCAAGATGGCCGACTGTCCGACTACGGCGGATACATTTCTCGGTGATACATCGTCGAAATACGGTCTCTCTGGTCGTGGGCCCTCGCCTCCGCCGACTCCAGCCAATCCTCCTGGAACAAAAAGACATTCTTTTATTAGCACGATTATGAATATCAATGACAAATGAGACATTACAGATGAACTCGTCATCGTCATCATCATTTCAGCTAATTGCTGGCCACTGCTGGACGAAAGCCTACCAAGGAGCGCCAACCATTCCGGTCTCGGGCAGCCCGCATCTATCCACTGCCAGCCACCTTCTTTAGGTCGTCGGTCCATCGTGCCGTAGGGTGCCCTACACTTCGTTTGCCTTAACGCGGTCTCCAAACCAACACGTGTTCGAATCGAATGTTCTTTAAGATTGACATGTATCGGATTGACATTATCGTTAGCGCTCGTTGGCAAGTGCTTATGTCAATCCCACACATGACAATCTAAAAGAACATTCGATTAAATTGTACAATGCCACTTGGCTAGGGGGCTGGTATATACAGAAATTTTTGTTTTTTGTTTTTAGGGTGTCTTAACAAAGTGGTAAAACAGAAACACTCATGGTGCCGATTGGCATTCTAGATGAAATTGTAATCAGTTTTGAATCCCATTTTAATTCGACATTATTGAAAGTGAAAAATTATAAAAAAATCGAGAAACTGGCGCTGAAATTCGCAACAATCTCCCCGTACCTATCTACGTTTACAACCCATTTTTTTTCAAGTAATTGAGGTTAATTTAATATTTATATAGATACAAAGGCATGAAAAAGTTGCGATTGTCTCAAGACCGTACATTTAATGTTTAAGGTTCGTAAACAAAACGGATCGCCCTATTCCACTCTAATAACCTGAGTAAATTCACTAGAGGATTCATTCTGTTGATCGCAATTGGTTTTGTTCAACATCTTTCATTATAATGAGCAGAAAATATAATACCTACCTATTTATAATAATTTGAGTTTTGGAGCAAGTTCTTTCATAAATTGAATATAATGGTTATTAAAACTTCTAAAACTAATTTAACTTATATCTTAAGGCAATCATAGCTGGGATAGACACTGGTAAATGCTTCTGAACTGTATTAAGTCTACGGGACGAGTTACAAAAAGCAGCATTCGAAAAAAATTTTAGGCACCTATTATCTTAATAACAATAATAAATGATGGGACATAATTTACACACGGTTATTCAGTCCCAAACTAGGCAGAGCCTGTACTATGGGTACTACACAACTGATACACTTACTTAAATAAATATGAAACACCCAGACACGAAGCCAACAGACATGTTCAGGCACACAAATGTTGGCCCCGAGCGGGGATCGAACCCGCGACCTCCGACTCAGAAGGCAGGGTCACTACCAACTGAGCCAACAGGCCCGTCATTTGCTCGTTTGACGCCTTTTAGAAATCAGCACAATAATCACTACATAGTATAGAACAAACTAGAACAAAACAAACAAACTTTCTCTGTCCCTATATCCCTATGTATGCTTAAATCTTTAAAACTATGCAACGGATTTTGTTGCGGTTTCTTTTAATAGATAGAGTGATTCAAGACGAAGGTTTTAGTATAAGCATTGCACCCGTGCGAAGTCGGGGCGAGTCGCTGGTATTCTATAAAAATCACCTTAGCATTTCTTTCTCTATCCTACGTAGTCCTACGTCGATTTATGATTCTTAACAAGTGAACTTCTACGAAATTTGTTCGACTTTCATGCTTCCTTGTAGGTACTTTTCCTCTAATATAGACATAGAATAATATTAATAATAATTTCACGCCTTTATCCCCGAGGGGGTAGGCAGAGGCACATATATTACAATACTATACTGTGTGTGCAGAGGTATTCCATTTCTGAACATACACTTTTTACGAGTTATTCTTTGGACCCCTAAATGTGATAGGTGGTTAGGTTAGGTTAGGGTCTGGTGCACATGTCTCAGAACTAATTGTAGGACGTGCGGGTTTCCTTACCATGTTTTTCCTTCACCGTGATGCTTGAGATAGTGATGAATATGTACGTACGTAGGTTTTGAAAAACTAATTGGTACATGCCAGAAGCAGGCTCTACACGTTCACTGCGTTATGAGGTCTAAAAAGCCACATGTGAGACTTCTCGCTGGTGCGGCAGTCAAAATCACGTTCTTTCACTCTGTGCGGGGGGTGACTATATTAATATTTCTATGCGTATGACAAAGACAAATGTATAAAATTGCTTCTCTTACGAAGTAGATCCTAACGGCGCGCGCCGCGCTTCCTGGCTTAGTGATGTGAAAAGTTTCGATACAGTGCTCCTGTATCGAAACTCTCTACTGACTTTTTTACGATTTTTACATTTATAAGTGTAGGCACATTAAGTAGTTGGTTGTCGTATTATGGATCAATAAAACGACAAATTAAGGCTAACTTTAAATAGCAGTCAGGCTCCAAAAAAAACTTTAAAACATTTATTTTGTGTCCAGTGTAACTGACAGATCTGCTTGCCCTGTTTTAATGAAAAACATTTTGATTGATCTTTTATAAACACATGTTATAAAAAAAACTCATGCCTTCTATCCCCGAGGTAATTCCATTATTCCAGGTATGCAAAGGTATTTCATTTCTAGATATAGGTACCCACTTTTCACGAGATATTTTTTGGACCCCTAAACGTAAACAAATGTTATAATATTATCGTAACTGCAACTTTCTTTTATTCCCATCTCTAGTCTTGAACTTTATTTTAGTGCAATGTGAGGCAGAACTGATGTCATATATATTTTTTTCATTTACTCAATACTGAAATGTCATAACTGTAGGCGAAGCTAGATTCAACCTTAGCAACTATTTCAGTATATAATGGTAAAGTTTCAAGCAAATATTGTCACTTTTGAGCTATATTTAAGGTGCTTTTTAAAAACAACATTTTGTGAGGCTGAAAAGGTCTCATACGCACTGCAAAGAAGTTTAACCTTGCCTCAAAAAGACCTCATACGCACTGGCTGAGAGTCCATGAAAAATGGCTTCGCAGCGAACGTGTTAACCGTTAGGCTATCACTGCTATTATATAAATATAATCTCGTACTTTGAAGCCACACAACACTTTCTGTATAATAATTTTCATCATATTCTACCTCTGGCGTGCGGATTCGCGGCGTATCGGGGAATCTCGCATGCCAAGGCGTTATTTTCGTTTACATTAAAAGCTTCTGCGAGATAATAATATGTCGGCTTCTTGTTACACAATATAAAAAATATTTTCACCAGCTCCTACATCTGTTGTAGCTCATATTACTTTTTACGTAGAAATATCGAAAATTCAATTTGGGACGTCTTTTTGGTTAATTTTCTAACGTAATATTACACAAATGTGACAAACCTAAATTCCTACAGGATTAGATATTGTGTTTTATTCGTGTTACGTAAATACATGTATGATTTAACGTGGTTTCATTTAGATAAATAAAATGTGAATTTAAAGTTTTAAGGTCATTTTCCAACTGTTTCACAGGTTTTAAAAAAGTGTATCATGACCGTGACGTCATCCCCTTTCATATTTGTTCTATAGGGACATTTTTATCCACGGACATAAGAATAATATACTTATTGGATTGCTTTTGCAAAGAGATTAAAATATAATAGGACATAGAGGGGGCATTGGGAATATTTTCATACAATACTTTGAAGCATGTTTGAAGCTCAAGCGTCATGTCAGTTAGTATGAACGCAAGCTGTCATTCAGTCGAAATTGTACTAGACTTATTCCACTTGGAATAACTTTTGGCTTCAAATTTTCCTCGCTTTGTCCCCTCTATGCCCTATTATATTTTAATCTCTTTGTATAAAAGTAATATCAATGCTTTTAGTAGCCGTTACGAATATAAAATTAATAAATATACATTCAGAAATTGAAATTAAAATAACTCCGACAATCCACTTCGAAGTTATATAAATTTCATGTAGTACCCACATTTGTTTATGTAGTAGATTTTTAGACCTCTAAGCGTGATAGGTGCCTAAAAACCTTATTTCAGGTTTCCTCAAAATGTTTTTCTTCTCCGTCATAATACTGATAAACTATGTAAGTTTTTGTAAAACTTGTTGATGGATGACTCTAAGTATTCTGTGCTAATCCTACTAATATTATTACAACCGCAAAAGTTTGTGAACATGGATGGATATTTGTTAATCTTTTACATAAAAACTACTGAACGTATTTTGAAGAAACTTTACCGAAATATACCTCGCGCAAAGTTTACAATAATTGTCAAGGGTGTAAGAAAATTTTACAATTTCAGAAGTGGCAACATCTTCCCTAATGCTCATCCGACATCGGAATAAGAACAACGTGTGCCATTATTATGGAAGTGTTTTGCGCCGTTGGCTCCGTGCGTGGTGACGTCACATCCGCCGAACCGGAAATAAGAACACAGCCTTCGCGCGCTCTTATACAGAACAAACCGGGGGCATGTAAAGTCGCGGTCGGGCCACTAAGCAAGCGACAGAAAGGAACGTTTCGGTGGTCATGCAGAGGTGGGTGAATTTATAGATTTTTTTTATGTTTACTGAATAGGTTTTTTTAAGAGTGTACTAGAAAGAAAAAGAAAGAAAGAAAAAGTTTTTAATCAAAGAAACAATTTTTTGCAAGACACATTATTGTAAACTGCAAAACAGTTTGTTGGCAGACGTATGAAAAAATATGAATACGAATGCAGCAGAAGGATAAGGAATGTTTTTCGGTTGTATGTATCTTACATGTGCGCATATGTAGCCTTAAAGATTTGACGGATTTTAATGTGCAAAGTGTTTTCTTAATATTTATGTGTCTCGAGAATGTGCAATATTAAAATTTTTTCAATCCTTTACACGGATACAAACTGTTTGGCGCGTCACTAATTATATAATGTAACTCGGTAGTAGACACACCATGACGTTATAAATAGGTTCTACTTTTATTACTTAGATTCTGGCATCCTTTGATTAGCATTAAAATAATTTTAGTTTTTCGAAAGAGATTTATGGTGCAAATGTTGAAGGATACAAGGCAAGAGGACGCCCCAGAAGGACGTTCACGGATCAAATTAGCGACGTCCTTCAAAAAGCTGGGGTCAAGAGTGCAAAGAATAAAAGAGCGTGCATGAAAAGGCTTATGAATGTGGAGGAATCGAGGGAAGTGTGCAAAGATCGGGCAAAGTGGCGATCCATCGTCTCTGCCTACCCCTGTGGGAAGAAGGCGTGAGCTGTATGTATGTATGTAGTTTTTCCTTACAAGTAGGTGACTCATTTTTATTTTTATTAAAACTCATATGCAACATTAATTATGGATATACTTTTCAATCGAAGTGAAAACCGAATAATAACCTGCCCTATATTTTTTTTAAGTTTCATTAAAAGTACAAACTCGCTAGTTTAGCAGCCGCACAACTGATCAGAGCGCAGCCTGTGGTGCAGTGAGAAAATGGGAATGACAGCAATGAAGTTCTTTTGTGGCGCGGAGGGGGGAGATGGGGGTGGCCCAACCTTTTGCGGCGCTGAATGGGACCCACCTTTTGTCTTGTGTTCACTCGCAACCGCAGCCGATGAACAAGCGTATTCGTTTGTTTTTGTCTCACACCCGGTCTCGATTATATTTCGTCGCTTCATTCTTCAGATATATTATTTACCAGGTAGTCCTTTGATCCTACAAGGCGACTTCGCACGTTTTTCAAAGACAAAATCCATCGACTAAAAAATTCATACACTCACTCACTACTCACTCCACGGCTCGATTCATTCTTTTCCTCATTTCTTTTTTTGTGCGAGGCGACGAAAACACGTTACTACTTTACCGTATTTTTCATAAAAATTTTCAAGATGCCAAAGCGTAGTGGAACACAGGAAAAACTTAGAAAATATAAGAAAAAGATAAAAAAACTCGAAGAACGACACCGGCGTGTGAGAGTTTTGAACAGTTCTACGTCAACATCAGATAGCGAAAACGGTAAGTTTGGAGGTTATTATTACTAACAAAAGTGGTTAAAAGTGTTTCAATGGATAATTAAACAATCATAAGATGCATATGGATTGACCGCGAGTCAATAAATATGACAAATTACATATCGGAGTTGACTGCGAGTCTCCAACGATATTACTTAGCAGAACATACGTGCAATCTTAGGTAGATATACACGTTTCTCTGCGCTACTTGGGAGCGTCATAACAACGTTTTAAAAATTACCACTGAAACTAACATTATGTTATGTTTCTTAAACAAACGTTTATTTTCATTTTTAGAGAAAGAAAATCAAGGGGAAGAGGAAACTATTTTGCAAATTCCTGAGGAACCCCCGACCCCGTCAGTCGAGATTGAAGATACGGCAGATCCAGTTGCCGATCCCGTGACCGTACCCGACATTGACCCGGAACTAATAGGCGCATTGGGGGAAGCAACCGACGCATCTCCCGAATTTGGGGAAGACATACACCCAAATTTAACAAAACTATGGGTACCACTTCTAAAGAAGGGCACTCAAAAAGAAAACAGAGAAAAACTTCTTAAAGAATATCTCTGCCCAAACAATTGCCAATTGCTACAAACACCTAAGCTGAACGAGGAAATTTCAGCTGCCGTTCCAGACATGGTGCGGAACAGAGATAAAAATCTGGCAGCTTCTCAACAGCAGCTGGGATCTGGAATCACTGCCATCAACAGGGCTATGGACATATTACTTAAGACGGACGATAAGATACTAGCGATGAAACACCTGAGCAACGGCTGTCGCATCTTATGTGACTTGCATGCCATGTCGACACAGAGCCGTATAAGGCTACTTACACCGAGTCTGGACAAGACCTTTCTGCATGTCATCCAGGACACAGAACGGGACGAGACGATCTTCGGAAAAAAGTTGTCCGAAAAAATAAAGGCTGCGAAAGCCATTGAAAAGCAAGGTCTTCAGATCAAGAAATCAGTAACACCAAAGACTTCAACGGCAACGTCTTCACATACAACGTCTACTCGTCCCATGTACTCGGGGGCAGCTCCTCCTCGTTACCCGTCGAACAGGGGGGGGAGGGGAGGAGTCAGGAAACCAACGATGCCCAGCACGCGCCGCCCGTACACAGCACCGGCGACGAACAAATTCTCCAACCACAACCAGAACAAACCCCGTGCACCTCCACAATAGTACAGGTACATGCCGGTAGAGTTAGTTTCTTTTATAATTGTTGGCTAAAAATAACGTCTAATGAATTGGTTCTAGATTGGATTAGATGTGGTCTCACTATCCCTTTTGACAAAGTGGTTGAACAATCTTTAGTACCTAAAAATAGTTTTTCTAAATGTGAAAAACGAGACATGGCAACCGCTATACAAAAGCTATTAGACATGGGAGCCGTATCGGAGTGCTCACCATCTAGAGACCAATTTATTTCAAAAATCTTCCTGGCACCAAAACCCAATGGTGACAAACGATTTATACTTAACCTAAAACCGCTTAATAAGTTTATCTCAAAGTCACATTTTAAGATGGAAGACTATCGGACAGCATCAAAATTGATACCACAAGATGGTTATTTAGCTACAATAGACTTAAAAGAATCTTACCTACTAATTCCTATTAACTATAATCACCAAAAATACTTGCGTTTTCAATTTGAATCAAACAAAAACGAATTAATCACTTATGAATTTACGGCTATGCCCTATGGTTTATCCGTTGCACCCAGAGTGTTTACAAAAATAATGAGAGAGGTTATATCTCACTTAAGAACCCGTGGCTTCAAATCAGTGATATATTTGGACGATATTTTGTGCATTGGTGACAGTTATCAGGAATGTAATAGCAATGTTAATGAGACTTTGAGATTATTACAATGTTTAGGGTTCATTGTAAATATGGAAAAAAGTTCATTGCAGCCAAGACAAATTTGTAAATTTTTAGGATTTCAATTTGATTCAAAGAATTTGATTATGTCATTGCCAGCAGATAAAAGAGAAAATATTGCTCAGTTGGTTAAAAAATTTATAAATCTTCCAAGATGTAGTATTAGAGAGTTTGCTCAGTTTATAGGAGTATTGGTAGCAGCCTGCCCAGCGGTTAAATATGGCTGGCTTTATACAAAGATCTTGGAGAGAGAAAAATATCTTGCGTTATCAAATAACAATAACTATGAAGCCAAGATTAACCCGTCAAGCATTATACTGGATGACTTGAAGTGGTGGATGACAAACATTCATACTACATCTAGTCCGATGAGATATACCCATTTCGAGCTCGAAATTTACACTGATGCTTCAGGAACAGGTTGGGGAGCAGTTTGTGGTGAAAAGCGAAGGAACAGGATGTGGAAAGCTTCAGAACAAGAGTTTCACATTAATCAGTTAGAACTACTGGCCGTATTTTTTGGTTTAAAAAGTTTTGCCCAGAATAAAACCAACTGCGCAATATTATTACGTGTTGACAATACCACAGCTATAAGCTATGTGAATCGTATGGGGGGAATACAGTTCCCACACCTGAATAACCTGTCGCGCTTAATTTGGCAATGGTGCGAGGAGCGTAATATTTGGATTTTCGCTTCCTACGTTAACACTAAGGAGAACATCGCGGATTCTGAGTCTAGAATAATCAATCCGGATACGGAATGGGAACTATCTGAGGCGGCTTTCCGAACTATTGTGAAGAGCTTCGGACAACCCGAAATCGATCTGTTCGCCTCTCGCATCAATGCCAAATGCGACAAATATATTTCTTGGAAACCTGACCCAGATGCTGCGGCCGTTGATGCATTTACAATTAATTGGCATCACGAATATTTCTACGCATTCCCGCCCTTCTCGTTAGTACTGAAATGCCTAAGAAAAATTATAGATGATAAAGCAGATGGGATCCTAGTTTTTCCAAACTGGCCTTCACAGCCGTGGTACCCCTTGATGCAGACCTTATTGGCCTCAGAAATAATGTATTTCAAACCTAATAAGCATCTCCTTCGTTCTCATTTCAGGGAACATCATCCCTTGCATTCGAACCTTACCCTGGGTGTCGCGAGGCTCTCCTGCAATCCTTCAGTCGACGAGGTTCTCCGCCAGACGCGATGAATTTGATGTTAGCGTCGCTCTCCGACAGTACGGTTAGACAATACAATGTAACTTATAAGCTCTGGTGGCACTTCTGTTACGTCAATAATATAAACATATTCGACATAAGCATAAGTTCTGTGTTATCGTTTTTAACAAAACAATTTAATGAGGGCTGCGCCTATGGCACTCTAAATAGCCATCGCTCTGCACTGTCATTACTCTTGGGTGAGAATGTTGGCTCCGATGAGTGTGTGAAACGGTTGCTTAAAGGCGCTTATAAGCTTAAACCGAGCAGACCTAAATATGTCCATACCTGGGATCCACAATTAGTTTTAAATGTTGTTTCAAACTGGTTTCCTAATACTAATTTAAATCTAGAAAAACTGACAAAAAAACTAGTAATTTTGTTAGCAATTTGTACGGCCCACAGAGTTCAAACATTCTCACTTATAAAACTGGAAAACATAACACTTTCCGATAACTGTGTAAAGGTGGCTATTTTAGATGTTGTAAAAACATCAGCCCCTGGACGAGAACAACCTGTACTTTCATTGCCGTTCTTTCGAGAAAATGTTTCTATTTGTCCTGCTACAGTCCTTAAGGACTATATTTCTGTAACAAAAAATATCAGAACGGAAAGTATGGGAAAGCTTATATTGACGCATAAAGGACCACACAGACCAGCAACATCACAAACGATCAGTAGATGGATTAAACAAGTACTGTCGGAGTGCGGCGTGGACGTGGCGCGATTCAGCGCGCACAGCACGCGGCACGCGTCCACCTCGGCCGCAAGCCGCGCCGGTGTCAGCATCGACACCATCCGTAAGACCGCGGGCTGGACAAGTTCTTCTAATACCTTTGCTCGCTTTTACCAGAGAACCACGTCAGTTGAAGATGATTTTGCAAGAGCAGTTTGCTTTCCTAATGGAACCTGATGATTCCAAATTAATAATTAATTAGATGTAAGTGGTAAAAACAATGAATACCAACGGTTCATATTTTTGATCTAAGTCAATTAAAATCAACAAACTGTGATTTAGTAATAAACGTAAATTAAGTGAAAAATTATGTAAGCAAATGACAAAGTATTAAACTCTTGATTTTATTAAAACAAAACTTTCTACTCTAAAAGTCTACCTGGTAAATAATATATCTGAAGAATGAAGCGACGAAATATAATAGATGATCAAACGAACTTCTCAAGCGAAGTTCGATCATTATTATATGAGTCGCTTCATTCGAAGATATAACAACCCTCCCACCCTAGCATAGCCCAATACGAAAGCTTTGTTTTCTCCTCTAAAGTAAATGAGGAAAAGAATGAATCGAGCCGTGGAGTGAGTAGTGAGTGAGTGTATGAATTTTTTAGTCGATGGATTTTGTCTTTGAAAAACGTGCGAAGTCGCCTTGTAGGATCAAAGGACTACCTGGTAAATAATATATCTTCGAATGAAGCGACTCATATAATAATGATCGAACTTCGCTTGAGAAGTTCGTTTGATCATCTATAAGTCATCGATGCAATACAAACATTTGTAGATATGTCTACGGTGGTTTGTTCAAAAGGGGTGAAGCGTGTAAGAGGGAAGTTTGATGTTGAGTACCAAAATTACATCATAATAATTCTACTATTATTGTAAACGTGAAAGTGTTTGTGTTGTCTGGTTTGTTAGTAACTGTGAATATACTGGTGATTTTTTTTACCGTCTGGAAAAAAATATTTATTTTATTTTTTTTCAACTATGACGTATTAGGTATCTAGAGACGAAATTATACACGAGATTAATTGTTAAATATAGTCATGTTTAATGCAATTTACAAAATCTAGAAAACTACGCGCAGCTGGCGGTTGTAGGTAAATTGCGCTTATATGGAAGCTATGAGCCTGTTTCTTTTTAAAATACTATTTCAAATATTTCAGTGTGTATTATTGACTACAATTGAGTAATGTATATTAGTTTACGACAAAAAAAATGTTTTGAGAAAAAAAATTTTTTTTTAAGTAACATTGCCAAATGAATCTATTACACTTACCTATCACCACATTTTTTTCCAGACGGTAAAAAAAGGCACCCTGTATAATCAAAAGCAAATTTTCTTTTTCTCTTTTTATTTTTTAATAGTAAGCTCTCTGAATATTTTAGAAAATTTTAAATTACAAAGCAAACAATATTGATGAAACCATAAGTATAAGCTAGACAGGGATGTTTGGTGTAAATTTTCTTCAGCTCAGCAAAGCACTAAAATCATGTAACTTGTACTTTGTATATTGATTGTTTAAAATAATAATGTGTTGATGAGTTTCTTGCCCCGCTTTTTCTCTTCAACTATACATACCGAAGCGGTGGAGTCGCAATGACTGTACCAACTGAGCCAACAGGCCCGTCATCAAATTCTATCTGTAGTTCCACATATGCTCTAATAAAAGCATACAAACAACTTTCAGTGTATGTGGTGTATGTAGATTCGAAATTCGACGCATATGTTTTAATAAAACAAAACAAAAACACATCACGAAATTTACATTACACTTAAAACATTTTGCAAACTTCGTAAAAGAAACCTAAGTTACATTGAAATTGGATTTCGATTTGCAGCGACACCTACCATGCAGATTTCGCGCTATAATAAGAAACAGTAACGTATCGATATCGAGGGAGCTCCCAGCTTCCCAATTTATGTAATATGCAATTCTAGCAGGTACATTTGTTACGGACTTAGAGGCGATAACCGTTCGCGTCCAATGGAAATAAAACTGGGGGTCGTTCCGCTGCGAGTGGCGAGCGAAGCCGAGCGACCCCCGCTCCTTTGTTCCAGAGCTATCGCAGAAATTGGCGCTTTTTAAATCGCACCTATATACCACCTTTCTGAATTTCTTCTTAAAGCGTTTATCGATATTTAAAGAAGCCATTCGAATGGAAATTCTATTTCTTTCAGAAAAACGCTCAGTTTTAAATGCGCAATTAGTATTTTGATTAAAACAGGTTAGTTTCGTGAGCAAACAAATTAAACGAAGCCATTCGTTTATGATTACTTCTAAAACAAAGCAATATTCGTGCTGCTGCATTAACTTCCTTGTTGAATAAGCAACATTGTACGTAATTACATGTAAGGAAACTTCTAGAACAAGCCGCCAGCTCGCTGCAGACAATTTCGGCGGTGTTTTCCACAAATTAGGCGCTGTGCGATGTTCCGACATGCAATGCAGTGACGACACTCGTTGCAGGTGCTACAAGCTAAGCCGGGTTTCAAACTAGGCGCTAACCGAGGCTGTTTGGTTCTCGGAGTTTCCAAGATTGCTTGGTATTGTCTGAAAAGCAATATATGGTTTGTGGTACTTATCTTTTTTAAGACTTTTAATCTTAAAAAAAATGTCTTTGCTTTTATAGGTTTATCGAAGTAGAATTTAACACAAGAGCAGTGATAGCTTTACGGTTAAACAACCGGCCGAAAATCAGTGAGGCTCGGGTTCGAAACCTAGCATGTACCAATGAGTTTTTCAAAAACTTACGAGCTCGTGATAAATATATGTAATATTTATCACTAGCTCGACGGTGAAGGAAAACATCGTGAGGAAACCCGCAGGTCTCAGAATTAATTCTGAGACATGTGTAAACAGACCCGGTCCGGCGATGGGCTCACCACCTATCACATTTAGGGGTCCAATATATCTCGTGAAATGTGGATATATACATTAATGGAATACCTCTGCCTACCCCTTCGGGGATATAAGGAGTGAGATATTTTATTTTTTATTTCTATAAGTGGCTAAACAAGTTGGCGTTATGTTTTATGGCTCTATCGCGCGATGTCACGACACGAATGCCACGGCTTCTGCTAATGCCTCGAAGGGGTCGAAGTAGCAAGCTCGCGTGACTTTGCCTACGTTTCCGACTCTGATATCAGTCACGAATATTCGGTGCTATTGTCAAAAAAACTCTGACAGTGAAAGTTGTAAGTCGACAACTGACATTACCATTGTTAAAATTTCTTTACTCATCTTTTTTATAATTAGTATCGGAATCGAAACATTTAAATCCAGAAAACTTTTTTGTTTATTTCAATTAACCAGCGATGTAAGTGTTTTTAAAATCGAATAGCTGTAAGCAATGAAAGTAATCTGAGCATCCCATTGTTATTTGTCGTGTTCAAACTTGTTCAACAAACTGATTTAGGCAGAAGGAAAAATAATTATTCGAGTATTCGTCGTCAAAATCAGGTGATCAGATTTGGACAATATTTTCGAGTGCCTTGTTGTTAGACTATAGAAATTTTCTAAGTGTTATTTCCTTTTACCTGGAATAAGTACATTTTGACTTACCTGAAATAAGTAGACAGATAGTACTTATAGTCTCACTAAACAAAGAATTTTCTTATTTCATTTTGCAATCAAAAATAGCGAGACCAAGAACAATTGAACTTACTATGTCAGATAAAATTATAGGAACCTACAGATCTTTATCTCTGGGTCCTATGTACATATACGACCCGCCATTTTGGATTATGAGATTTTCTACTGGGATAATCTAAAAATAGACTGCCAGCCTTGTGTGCTTCTCTCAAACGTAATATCTATCTATTGTTTTTTTAAGAACAATGTACTTCTGGATAGTGATTTTTCAAGTGTGTGTGTGAGTGGGTGAAAGAGAGTAACGTAGGCGTACACACTAATTAAAAAATATATGATTCGATTTAGAGATTTAGATTAGAGTGCGATGTATTGAAGAAAAGTCAGATAAAGTGTAGATGCATGAAATTGGCGAGCTTGTAGCAATTAGTGGTTTATTATTCCTGCCTCTTAGCGTTATTGCCAGTATAAGGCCCGAGGTTATTAGAATTAACAGCCAGTCACACGGAGACTGGAAAGGAGAGAGTATAAAGATTAAGGAAACTTTAAGAAGAAAGAAGAAGAAGGAAGGATGGGACAGGAAAATAAAATAATATAATTGAAGAAAGTTGTAAAAGGTCTCTAACAATGTCAGAGGGAAACAAGGAATTTAAAAAAAAAACAGCCAGTCACAGTCCCACGGCTGTGATGTAGAGCTCGGCCCTTTTTCTTGCATGATACGATTTACACGACCACTTCACGACCACGACCTTCTTTGTTTCCGCACTCATTTATTGACTGCGTCTAGTTTGTCTATGTGTATTGTTCAAGGAAATAAAGTGTATTCTATTCTATTTTATATATAACCAGGTGTTTCCCTCGGTTTCATCCGCGTAATTCCCGTTCCCGTAGGAACACGGGAATAAACTATAATCTATGGTTCTCAAGGATATTATGGTAGCATTCTAATGAAAAAAAAAAATATCGTAAAACCGGTCCTGCAGTTTTTGAGTTTAATCGTTACAAACATACAGATTCAGATTCATTTATTTGCTTTAAATATGGTTAGTATTAGGTCGTCATATTAGAGTAAGGTTAGTATCTCACATTTAGCCATAATTGGCATGCAAATACTTAAAGATAATGGGTGTTCATATGTGTCTAAGTTTATACATATTTATATCAAAATCTTATACAAATCTTTACTCGTCATAATATTAGTGTTGATTATTATTAATTATTAAATTATTATTATTAAATATAATATAATAATATAAAATTAAAATCAAAATTAAAATTGAAAACAAAATAATCTCATAATTAATAGCGCAATAATCGGAGAGGAACAAAACAGCAAATTGGGGTGCGCTTACACAGAGCGATCGTTTCACTATCCCATGATTAATGGCGCCGTCCATTAAAGAATTATGTAAAGCGTAATGTCATTTTATGAATTTTAATGCCGGCTCCGCGCTTAGCGGACTGTTAATATTCAGTTTGCGGCTTGTTGTGTTATCGCGATGTGATACTTTGGAACGGGCTTTTGATGTCGTCACAACATAATTTAAAAGTTGATTTATGGTATTTTGGTCATAGATGTTGGACTCAATAGATACGAATATGCTTAGGTGAATGACGCGGTCTTGATGTCATTCGTCAGATTTGTAGACTATTATCCAGTATGTAGCTGTGACAAAAATGTGCCCCAACTTACTCAACGACAACAACTCCGAGTTCCAGGTGATATCATTCATTTGATTATAGTGAGTGGAATAATCTTTTTTATTAATTATTAAGCAAATAAATTACAAAACAGAAATTAAAAATTTATTTGTGTCTAAGAGAGTTCATTAGTGTCCACGAACACTAACCGACCATTAAAACAATTATTAGGCGCCCAAAACCATGCTACTACTGTTTATGTGTAAATTTATGGTAATCAGTAGTATAAATAAAAAAAAAACAGCTGATTGTTTCAAGTATATCACTGGATAAAATAATACATACATACATATAATCACGCCTCTTTCCCGTAGGGGTAGGCAGTGTCACTTATTATTTTATCCAGTGATATAGATTTATGCACCTGGTTATTGTTTAAACAGTCTTTTAGTGTCGGTGGACTAGGCACCATGCTCCAAGAATAGTATATTTACATAAAATTTATTGATAAATTAACATTTATTATCTAGGAATGTAATTTAAATTTGATAAACATTTTATTCAATAATTTTTATTTTCACGTATAGGGGTTCAAGAATGTCTCGTAAAAAGAGGTATCTATTTTCAGAAGTGTTTCAGTTTACAATTTCAAGTTGAATTTGGTTGTATTTGATATATTTTTATGTCATTGCAATTTAGTTAATCTTGTGGTAGTCGACTCAATTTATACCCTGAGTGAATAAACCGAAAACAAAACCACAATACATTTTCAATAATTGATTTTATTATAAGTTATTTCTGTTTACTACAATGTTAACAAGCATTTTCGCTTCTGAAGCCGCGTGTTTATAAAACAAAGCGTGTTGAAATGGCTTTACTTTTATATGAATTTATAAATACATAATTCAAGCTGAGCACGCAATTATCGTTTAATTAATATCGCAACAATAAAAACTGAGCGGAGCCGTGCAATATTCAGATTGATGGGTCATTAACATTTTAGCGTCAGTATTTACGAATTTGAGTGTCCATTGAAATATTATAAATGCGCAAGTGAATTTGTTTGTTAAGCTTTCATGCCTAAACCACTAAACTGCAAAAATTCTTTCACCAATGGAAAGCTACATTATCAAGGAGTAACATGGAATATTTTTGTTCCCCGTATTCCCAAGGTAACGGGAACTACGTGGGTTAAACTACGGGGCGCTGCAAGTAATATGATAAATGCGAAAATGACTCTCTTTTCAAGGGCCGAACAGCTAAGATGGTCTGGGAAGTTAGCTTGCAAATTCAAAAATTCAAAATTCAAAATCGTTTATTTTCTATTGGTATTAAAATATACACTTAGAAACGTCAATATTTTATAATAACAAGGCACTCTAAACTCGTCCATGAAGATTGGCTAAATGCAAACAGCAGCCCATCTCCACCGACGAGTTGCTGGTTCCGAATGCAGTACCCCGAGAAGAGCCAGCAAGAAACTCAAGGGCAGCTCTTTTTATGCAATGTAAGAAAGGATGTAGATTTGATAACTTAAAGTTTACGGCGACGGAGTCGCAGGCAGCGGCTAGTAGTCATATTCACTCACGCCATATCCCCGAGGGGTTGTCAGATATTTCTAAAAGTTTATTAAATGGAGATGGGCTCACCACCTATCATGTTTAGGGGTCCAAAGAATGTTTGGTGAAAAGTGGGTATATCCAGAAATGGAATACCTATGCCCAAAATAAAAAACCCCTTATACCCCGAGGGGGTCCTCGGGGTATAAGGCGTGAGATTTTTTTATTTTTTTTAAGCTATTGCATAGCTTCTATCGAGGGCCTTGAGCGCGAGGACCGAATCCAGAAATTCCGTAACGAAAAAAAACCTCACGCTCCCCACTCCGACGGTCGGGCTTGAAGGCCGTGCATTGTCTAACGTCGTTTCTTTTCGGCAGTCTTGTTGATACAAAATGCTATGCAATAGCTTTACCGCGGCAGTCCCTGAGTGCCACACGTCTAAAACATAAGAATTTATCATTTTTTCTTTCCTTTTGTCCGTCGCTCCGAATTGGGTGCTATCGAAACATCGTAAAGGATACATAATTTTCACTCCATACAACATAACCGTAAACCTTTACAGGCCAAATTAAACAGCAAATCAAGCCAACCGAATTGTTACGGCGATAACCCTAAAATGCAATATCAGAAAGTGGTTAGCACGGAAACCTCTTTCGGTGCAAGCAGATCCCAACTAGGACGGGGCCCCGAGTGTAAGTAAAACACCGATTAACTACTCGTAAATGTTCAATAAATTGAGTTCCAAAATGATGTAGATAACCCTGAACACCAGTAGCAGGAGTAGTATCTAAAACTGATATATTTCAGGGAATTTTGTGCACATGAAGCACTTTTAAGTGTGAAAACGATGTGAATGAGAATGTTGTTGACATTTCAAATGATTCTGCTTATATAACGAGTATGTGTGAAAGGGTTGAGTGTCCAATGATGAGGCACTTAGCCCAAATTACAAAAACATTTGTAGAATTGTATTAACATAGTTGTAAGCCTAACTAACAACCTAATGGATCTGTTGTCTGTAATAAAAGCTTTGAATTTGAATTTACGTAACCCAGTAGTTCAGCTTTGGACATCTTGACAATGACGGGGCGCTAATATCCCTAACTGCGGCCCTGCAGTGTAGTGCAGTTCAGCAGTGGGCAGTTACATCTTGACAATGACGGGGCGCTAATATCCCTAACTGCGGCTCTGCTGTGTAGTGCAGTTCAGCAGTGGGCAGTTACATCTTGACAATGACGGGGCGCTAATATCCCTAACTGCGGCCCTGCAGTGTAGTGCAGTTCAGCAGTGGGCAGTTACATCTTGACAATGACGGGGCGCTAATATCCCTAACTGCGGCCCTGCTGTGTAGTGCAGTTCAGCAGTGGGCAGTTACATCTTGACAATGACGGGGCGCTAATATCCCTAACTGCGGCTCTGCTGTGTAGTGCAGTTCAGCAGTGGGCAGTTACATCTAGACAATGACGGGGCGCTAATATCCCTAACTGCGGCCCTGCATAGTGCAAGGCGCATTATTCCGAGCGTTATCGAACTGGGCGAGGGGCTGCCTATTTTTCCCGCTATTAATTCTGAGGCTAATGCCCCGCTTCCTGCCGCTGCAGATATCGTACTAATGAAATTGTTTCGAGGTTTCGGAGCTCGAGGTTTAAGGGGTTAAATGGTCAAGTGAAGTTTGTGTAAGGGTTAAGTTGTGGATCGTAAATGTTACTTTCATGGATTTCGTATACGGAAATTTGAGTATTTTATCTTTGCATTACGATTTAGATAAATGATAATTTAAGAACAGACAATTGCTTTGTATTTGAGGTTAGAAGAAAACTATATATGATTGTTTTAAATAAAAAAGAAAATGAGTTTTGCTTGTCACCCATGAAGAAATGATACTCTAGATACAACATGACTATAATATTACGTTTGTAGTGGGTGAAAGGCTGAGTTTTCTTTTATTTCTATTTTGTATGATTACGTTGCATTATAGAGAAAAAGTTTCATTATCAGATTTCCCTATTACCGGATAAATAACTTAACTTGATCTTAGCCACTAAGTACTATCAGATGTTTTGTTACGCTCAAACACGAAATGCCAAGTAACAAGAGTGATGTCATACACATTTCATACATGCAATGAGAGAGAAAAAAAAAATCGGCCTTTTTTTTCTGGTCCAGTTGGTTTTATTTTGCTTATTACTTGAAGATGAATCTAACGGTACCTACCTCACACTTCAAAATACGTCAAACCCTGATACTGCGGCTGGGCTAAAGAAAGAATCACATATAAGAACAGTGGGATAAAAACCGCCTGGTAACGTTTATTGGTGACAATAAGCGTATTAAGCGCTTACCCGCGTTCTAATCTATCGCATAAAACTAAGCTGTAATCCACCGCAATACGGATGAACACATAAAGCGCGTTCGCGCTGACGGCCGCTTTCGCGCGCGACGTGACGCGAATGCTGACGGCGGGGCACTCGCGCTTCCGCCTATTCGAAATATAGACGTAAAACAAAGAGGTTTAAATATAATAGGGCATAGAGGGGGCATTGGGAATATTTTCATACAAAACTTTGAAGCCTAAGCGTCATGTCCTTGTCATGTCAGTTAGTATGAACGCGAGCTGTCACTCGGTCGAAATTGTACTAGACTTATTCCACTTGGAATAACTTTTTACTTCAAATTTTCCTCGCTTTGTCCCCTCTATGCCTTATTATATTTTAATCTCTTTGACGTACAAGTATGAAATACGACGTAAAAAAGGATTATATCCATTGTCCTTGTGAGAACGTAGGCTGGAACTTGACTGGTCAAACTTTTTGTAAGTCAATGCTTACTTTTTATAAATAAAATATTTGTTGACATCATAAGTGAATATTTTGAAAAAAATGAAGACAATTTCAGATTTACATTTGTTGACATAAAAATACTGGATATCTTTCTCTTTTATAATTTTGCTGTACCCTAAAAAACAGGTTCCATAAATGAACTGTAATACACACACCGGCACAATTAGCGGAACAGAAAAAAAAAGGGAGTATTTACGCATTTTTGCGTGTTACTGGCCGGCTAAACAAGCTTTTTTTAAATTTGGGTTTTAATTTAAAAATGGAATACTAAGCGACTGCCCTTTTTTTCATTCTTTTGTTTTAATTTTCATTGATTCATTTTTTCCACCGCTTGTCCGTTTTTAGAAGGTTCGTGAATTCCATTTGAAAAGCTTTGAATTGCAGTTTTTGAGGCTTTTGAGTTTTTTCGCATATTGATAATTTACGAGCATCTAATTATGCCTGATTTAACGCCATCAGAAATCATTAGGGCAGATCAAATGAGAAGAAATGGTCAAACCTACAGATCGATTGCCAGAAGCCTTCGTCGATCGTTATCAACGATTTATCGTAGCATCCAACGATACAGATTGACGAATGCTCTAGTGAGAAGGAGAGGACAAGGCCGGAAAAGGTGTACTTCAAGGAGGGATGACCGTTTTCTCCAACTTCAAGTCCGACGGAACACGAGACTAACGGCGGTGCAGGCTCGAAATTTACTGGAAGAGGTACGAGCAGTAAGGATGAGTGAGCGGACAGTTCGTAGAAGATTCGAAGAAGTGGGTATAGGCTCGTATGTGCCCGCCAAAGCCCCAAAACTTGAGAGACATCATCGCACAAACCGTCTACACTTTGGTCGTGAACATCGTGATTGGGACTTCGACGACTGGGGACAGGTTCTTTTTACTGATGAATGCAGAGTTATGTTAAATCAAATTGATGGAAGGCAGCGAGTATGGAGACGCAAAGGAGAACGGTATATCCAGTCTAATTTTGAAAATACAGTTGCATATGGCGGCGGTTCAATTATGGTCTGGGGAGGAATATGTTTAGGAGCTCGTACGGAGTTAGCAGTGGTCGATGGCGGGAATCTGAATGCTGATCGGTATATCAGGGAGATTTTAGAAGAACATGTTGTGCCATTTGCCCCCTTTATTGGTAACAACTTCATTCTAATGCAGGATAATGCTCGGGCTCACAGTGCTCGCACAGTACAGACATACCTAAACCATGTTGGTATAACGGTGATGGAGTGGCCAGCACGGTCCCCCGATATGAACCCTATAGAACACGTCTGGGACTTGCTAAAGAGGAGTGTAAAGTCAAGAATGCCCCCTCCCAATAATCTCAACGAGTTGCGAAACGCATTACTTGAAGAATGGCAGAGGTTGCCCCAAGAAACCATTGATAACATCATCCGCAGCATGCCCAGACGGATGGAAACCCTCATCAGAGCACGAGGAGGAAACACTCGATATTGAACAGTCATTGAAATTGTTGTTAAACTTTGGAAAATCTTGAATTTTCTGCTGTTTCTCTATAATTAAAAATCGAAGAAAAATGCATTTTGTTTAATTTAATTTTTATTTTTATAAAATTTTAAGTATGGTGTTACAAATGAATGTCAAAACATGTTAATTTAATTGTTGTTTCATTTTAAATAATATATTGTTTAAAAATTACATTCATTGTTCTAAATTCCCTCTTTTTTCTCCTTTTTTTTTCTGTTCCGCTAATTGTGCCGGTGTGTGTATGAAACATAACACCTATGTAACTTTATGGGGCGCATAACATTTAAAATATTTTGTTATTTTTTTGTAAATACAAAAACATTGTGTAATTTTTTTAGACCGTGTAAATTATTTGTATTTCAATTGAATAGCTTAACGCTCGCGCTGTTCGGCGCCGATGTGCCTTTGTCAAGTAAAGATTATTGACAGGTTGACGCGTACAAATAGATTCGACACTTGAAAAGAATTTGAAAATGTAAACACAATTCAAGTGCATTTACTTTAATCTTCGTCATCCGAACAAAACAATATGTGAATACATTATTTACTGTCAACTTGTCACTTAGTAACTTGTCAAATGTGCAAACATAATAGAAAATAAATTCTTTTCAAATTCACGAGTTTGAATATGAACAAGTGAAAACGCCTGTTCTCTTGTTCCTTTTGCAGAATTTTTGGCAAGATTGAATTAATCACTCAATGACCTTTTAAGCTTGTAACTCGGCATTCGAACACAATTTAATTAATTACGCTCTATTTTTCCGGCACGGACGGCCTCTCGGAACGGCTGCAATTATTTTATTTTACCACAAAAAGATTTGAAACAAAAGACGCGGGAAATTATAAAAAATATTGTTTTCAATTGCAAGGTCACTCTTAAAAAATATATTTATTTAGGTACTATTAAATTAAATAATTTAGGTACTTACTTTTATTTATTTATTCTGGAAGATTAACAGCTTTAATAACAAATTGAATTAATATAAATTAAATAAAAATATGCCAATTACTAATCTCCACCTATAGGAATATCATCAACATCTACGGTGATTTATGGAGTATTTTATTTTAAAATAAATATCACATGGCTCAAAATCTGTTATGGATATTTTCACGATGTTTTATCTGTAGATAGCTGTAAAAAAATGAAACAAAAAAAAAACACTTACGTAGTGTATCTTTTTTTATCAAGTTGGGACCTATAAATATGACTGGTGTGCTTATTGTCAGGCTGGGGTACTGTAACATTTGGCTCCGAACTAATTCTGAAGGATATTAAAAATATTTCTGAAAATATTTCGTACTAGAAGCAAACTCAAGTCTATTCGAGACTGCAAGGCGATCTGGCAAGAATTTTAAAGAATAAAAATAAAATTTATGGAAACTGCGAGGTGTAAATGCGAATGGCCCGAATAGTCCGAGTACAATGGCGGTATTGAAAATAAAAACCGAAATACGCCGCAGATGGCCCCGGGGACCGAATTTGTTTTCATTTTATTGCCGTTTTACGGTTTGAAAGATAAGTTCGGAGATCTGGCCCACCTGCACGGAGCTATGGAGACATCGATGGCAAAAAATACGGTGATTTCACCCAAACTTAGCTGAAAGTTTCAAAATTAAGTTATGTGCTGAGTAGTAATAGGAATAAGACCACTTTATGGACGAGTTATTATTATTAAACTATTGACATTTCTAAGTGTAAGTTTTTTTTATTACCTACGGAAATAAATAAAACATTTTAATTTTCCACTAGAATTTATACTATTAAATCATATTACGAGTGTTACTAAGACATGGCGTTAAAAATGACTGGTTTTGAGTTTTTTGAGGTGCTGCATTTGGAACCAGCAACTTGTACGTGAAGATAGGCCGCTGTCTACATTAAGACAACCTCCATGGTGGAGTTGAGTCTCCTTTGGTATTAGACTATTGACGTTTCAAAGTGTTTTTTTACCTATCACCGAGTTGAAAAGTGCGAGCGTCACAAATATACAGGCATCGCAGGTCTGCCACACCTATTGGTTTCTCGTATCGATGTACGTAGAGTGTAATATACATGTACAGAAACTTTATACATGCCAATAAAGAACGCTCAGTTTTATTCTTAAAGAATTTCTAGGAAGATTTTATTGAGAGTGTTCGAAAACTCTTGAGCTGTTTAAAACAGAAATAAAACTTCAGTATTTCAGGAGAATAGCTCGACAGTGACAATGGTTTGTGGTGTATAGTGAAAATAGAATGATAAAACTTTACTATTTTATTTTTTATAAAATACTAAACGTGGTGGTGGTGAAATATGGAAGACCTTTGCCAACTCCCCCGTGTAAACATATATTTTTTCAAATAACTGTTACCTAGATAATCTATAAAACAGTGAAATCCCTGACAAAATAAAGTCTGTAATTCTACGCGATTAGGAGAGGCAAGATACAACTCATTAACAAAATAAAAATATTCAACAAAGCTACGCTACGTCGCGTAGAACTTTACGCACGTAGCGTCGTTTCTCGTAGCACGTCTACGCACGGACTGCGCGTCACATCAGAAGAGCTGAAATAATAAAAGGCAAAAGTTCTGATATATGAAAATCACCCCCCCCCCCCTTCACCCCTCTTATTCCCCTCACTAGGAGCGTTATTGCATTCGTTTGGACGTGGACTCCAAAGGCAATTTTGCGGTGAAAGAGTTCACTGAGACTCGGAGTTCATTTCAACGTGTGGCCTTATTACAACCGGTTTCAATAACTTGCACTCTCACAGGTTTGGGGTATTGGGCAGGTATGTGAGATAGTTTCTGCAGCGATGGCCTTTTCAATGGCTTTGAAATTAATAATATAATCTCACGCCTTTTTATCCCCGAGGGGGTAGGCAGAGGTATTCCATTACTGGATATACTACCCACATTTCACGAGATATATTGGACCCCTAAACGTGATAGGTGGTGAGCCCATCGCCGGACCGGGTCTGTTTACACATGTCTCAGAATTAATTCTGAGACCTGCGGGTTTCCTCGCGATGTTTTCCTTCACCGTCGAGCTAGTGATAAATATGTACGTAAGTTTTTGAAAAACTCATTGGTACATGCCAGGATTTGAACCCGAGCCTCACTGATTTTCGGCCGGCTCTTTAACCGTCTGGGCTATCACTGCTCCTGCTTTGAAATGTTACTATATTGATTAAAAATTAACTTGTAGTTTTATTAACAGTAACAGTTACTTAATGGTATATTTAGACATGACTGTAACAAAAAAAAAGACGTATTAAAAGTTAGATGCAGTTAGAACTTATAAAAAGGTAAAATAAAGTAAAACTACTCAAACGTTTCCAAAAATGATCAGTAACTAATAAGTACGTACCTATATGCATATTTGTATAATGTTTACTACTTTATCTACTCACAAACAAAACACATTTTTTTTAATTCGATTAAAAAAAATACAATGACGTATCAGAAGTGCAGTACCCAGAAGACTAAATCTATTCCCTCTCTGTATTACGTGTTTGTGATTTTGTTTAATTATTCAGTTTCTATAATACACTTTTTTGTTTCATTTAGGTAGTTACTTAATTTAGCCAGTCATCTGTTATTATGTTTACAAAATTACTAAGTTATGAATGCCACTTTTCATAGGTAATAATTAGAGTTTATAATTAGTACCGACAGCGGTTGAGTTCGTCCATTCGCGTGCCTCCCGCATCCATCACGCGAGACGGAGAATTGCGATAATTACACGAAAGCTTCAAATTATGGTCAGTAGGTCATTTAGTTTTTAACTAGTAAGTATGACGAAAAAAAACTAGTAAGTATCAAGAGAAAGAAAGGGAGACAACGTCGAAGATGGGAGGATGACGTAATAGGAGTAGCGGGTATTACTTGGAGGAGAAAAGCACAGAACCGCACACTATGGCAAACTCTAGGGGAGGCCTATGCTGGAAAGCAAGACAGTCTTTAAGAAAAAAAGAAAAACACTATTGTAGTAACTGAGAATGTATATTTAAAAGTTTTTTAAATAAAGGCTAGTATTATTATTATGAAGAAAAACATATGAAGATTTTTTTTATTAATGATGGGCATACTCTTGACCTCAGACTAGCTAAAGCAAAGACGAGGCCTACAATGGAGCGAGGTTTCCTAGAAAATGCCCGCCTAAAGTTTTTTTTAATACACACATCAACACGGTCTAGGGATATTTAAAAAAATGCGAATTTTTATTATTGTTTTAATATATATAAATTAAAAAAGAAACGTTATTTAATAATCTACCATTTTTTTAAATAAACTTTTACTTTGATTAGAATTTCAGGATTTTATGGAAAAAAAAATGAAACATAGGCCGAAACCGTATTTGAACTAACTTTTATTTTGTGAGATTAAACGAAAAAAAAGAAAGATAATTTAATTGGTGTTTATGAACTTAGAGTTAGTAGTCGAAAATCAGTGAGGCTCGGGTTCGAATCCTGGCATGTACCAATGAGTTTTTCAAAACTTACGTACATATTTATCACTAGCTCGACGGTGAAGGAAAACATCGTGAGGAAACCCGCAGGTCTCAGAATTAATTCTGAAACATGTGTAAACAGACCCGGTCCGGCGATGGGCTCACCACCTATCACGTTTAGGGGTCCAATGTATCTCGTGAAATGTGGGTATATCCAGTAATGGAATACCTCTGCCTACCCCCTCTGGGATGAAAGGCGTGAGATTATTTATTTTATTTTATTTATTTTAGTTAGTAGTCTGTGAAAGCGCCCATGACGTTTATAACACATCGGCAACGATTTGGCATGCTCAGAACAAGGTTGTCAATGTCTTGCTGCGGAATATTGTCCCAGGTCCTTCTGAGGTGCGAAAAAGTTGGTCTTTTGTAGCCAGATTTTCGAGGGACTTGGCTCAGAGGACTTCTTTGAAGCATATCCCATGCGTGCTCAATGGGATTTAGGTCTGGTGATTGCGCAGGCCATTCTTAGGCCCTAAAATTATGATCCTGCAACCAAGCTGCTACCGTTCTCGCCGTATGAGCCCGGGCATTGTCGTGCATGAGCAGGAAATCTTGCCCCATTTGTGATCTGTGGGGCAAAATTATGAGCCCCAGCACCTGTTGGCGATATTTTTCTGCCGTCATATTGCCCCGCACCCAAACGATGTCAGTCCGTCCTCCAAGGTGAATTCCTGCCCAAACCATAATTGTTCCTCCTTGGTATGGGTGGACTTCCTGGGGGTGTTGGAGTCAGCTCCAAATACACGTTCTTCGTGAATCTGGATGGACGCCGAACCTGGATTCATCCGTGAACAGGACATTGGACCATTGTTCACGGCCCCAGTCCACGTGGTTCCGAACCCATTCCAGTCGTCGTCCACGATTGCCTCTCCGTAAGGCTGGGACCCGAAGTGGTCTACGAGAGCGTAGATTGTCTTCATGCAGTCGCCTCCTCACAGTTTGGCCACGCACAAGTGTGATATATGTGGGTATAAATAGAAAATGTATTTGTCAGGTTACCAGTCTGCTAATAAACGTTGACCACTAAACTTGTGTATTTATCAGTAGCGACGAGGATAAAAAACTAACGATTAAAATGAAGTTAAACGAGTTTGACGTTAAAGAAGGCAATTGGCAATCGTACTGTGATCGTTTGGACATGTATTTTAAAGTTAATGGAGTGAAGGAGGAGCTAAAGTTACCTACGTTAATTGCGTTTATGGGTGAATCGGCTTATGAACTTTTAGTAAATTTAGCTACCCCTAAAAAACCTGCAGAAATGAAATTTAGTGAAGTGATCGAATTAATGCTAAATCATTTACAACCAAAACCTTCGTTTTTAGCCGAGCGTTACCGCTTTCGGCAGCGACGACAAAATGTCGGTGAAACAATTTCGTGTTATGTGGCGGAATTAAGAAAACTAACTCGATTCTGTGACTTTGGTGACACTTTGGACAGTAATTTAAGAGACCAGTTCGTGTGTGGGATAAGATGTGACGTCATAAGACAAAGCCTGTTCACGGAGACAAACACAAGTTTATCTTTTCAAAAAGCGGTCAGTTTAGCAGGCTCAATGGAGGCAGCGGAGAGGGATGCTGCCGCGGTGGAGACGCGCGGCGGGGGCAGCGGCGCGGGCGGCGGGGCCTCCGGGCTATCGGCCACAGAGACTAACACAGAGGAATCGAGCACTAATCGGCGGAGCTCCGCTATGTTTAACTTAACTGAATCTGTCAATAGAATGCAGATTAGAGGTTGTACCGCGTGTGGCGATTTACACCATACATACAAGGAGTGCAAATTTAAAGACTATCAGTGCAGTCGATGTGGCAAGATGGGTCATTTGCGGCGGGTCTGTTTAGCGGGAGCGAATAGCGAGTATACGACGTTTACAAAAACACGTGGGCACGGTGCACAGCGCGGCGGGAAGGCGCAGCGCAGCGCGGCCAGCCGGTCCGGGTCGGGCCGAGGCGGGCGCGCGGGCCGCTCGGGGACACGCCACGCGGACGCCAACTGGGTCGAGGAGTATCGGGACCCAGCGGAGGACACGGACGGCGGAGATGAAGAGGCTATCTATCAAATGTCTCTAAGTCAGTATAAGCCGGTGAGCATTGATATCGAGATAAATAATGTAATTTTGCCCATGGAAATTGATACCGGTTCTCCATTATCTTGTATAAGTTATAAAGTATATGAGACATATTTTAGCAACTTGGCGTTGAAACCTTGTAATCTGTCAGTAAAATTCTATAATGGTAGTAAAGTAAAACCGATGGGATTATTGGAGGTAGATGTGTGTTATAATAAAAATAAGCAACGATTGGACTTATATGTATTCGACAGCGGTACCACAAATTTATTGGGTAGGCGATGGGTTCAATTCTACGCGTCCACTGCCTAAATAGCTTAAAACTAAATTTCTTAAATTATATTTAGTTTTACGCAGCCGCTAAGCCAAATGCAATTCTAAAACGCCATGGTTACTAAATTTAGATAGTCTATAACCACAGCGTAAAATGCCTAAGTTGAATAGTGTTGCAATTACAAAGAAAAAAAAGAGCTGAGTGAACGAATGAATGAAATCTAAAAAAAATACAATAATAAATGTGTATATATTTATTAATATGTAAATAAAGTTCTCAACGATTACTTTCGATGCCATTTTTATCATTTTAACATAGGTTTAATTTATATTTTCTTGTTTTACTTCAAATACTAAAGTCACTATTATTCGGGCAACACTGAAAAGGTATTATCAAATAGATTTTTTTTCTTTGGACAGGCTAGAGTCATAGACCGTACTGCCTCGTCTTCAGTTAAGTTTATCTTTAAATGGATATGTGCCTCGTCCTCAGTCTTTGTTTTCTTGTTAATTCAATAACATCTCCAGCAATCTTCAAATTTCTTAGTTAAACGGCTCTGCTTTGGAGTCCATGTACAAAAATACTGAGTCATCAACACCCCTTTTTGGATCATCGACAGTAAAATTATAGTACTATTACTGAAGACTTCATTAAATGACTTCGGCAATCTAACAACGTCGATCCTATGCATTTTATCGAACTTTCCATTCACTGCACACCTTCACAGACACCTGCCACCACTGTTATTAGTCAAAACCCAAAATATACAGCAAAATATAAATTTTACAAAAAAACATGATCCCCCTTTTCGTATTTCCACCAAAAACCCTCTTGACTATTTCTAAAAATATGGAACATATCTTGAAAAATAACACAAACATAAATATGTCGGGATTTTTCCTATAATCTAATTTAAGCGACACCATTTTAATCGCCGCTAAATTTAGGAGGTTTAGTCGTGATGACATTTCTAAAATGCTTAAAATGGCGTCCACAGAATAGCCATAAGGTCGCTAACCCTAAATTGAATTGGCCAGATAAATTAGGAACGTCAGATTCATTTTTAGTCCTGTCATTTGATTTTGACAGTACTGCCTAGAATAGCAAAATGCTTTAGCAGCTGTCAAATAAAATTAAGAGGTTTAGACGGTGTTGTAGAATTGAACCCAATGGTTAGCTGAGTTAGAAATGACCATACCAATGGTACCTATTCATAATGTAACTGTGAACAACGTCAATGATAAACAAAAATCTGTAATAGTTAATGATTTCGTTTCTAGGTATAAGGAATTATTTAGCGAAGGATTAGGCTGTTTCACGGGTGGCCGCGCGCGCCCCCTGCCGTACGCCCTGCGCGCGCGCGTTGACGCCGAGCTCGATGCGATGCTGCGCGCCGGCGTCATCGAGCCCGTTGACGCCTCCGACTGGGCCACTCCGCTGGTAATTGTGCATAACCTGATGGCGCGTTACGAATTTGTGCTGATTATAAAAATACGTTGAATCGAGTTTTGATGGTCGATAAATATCCAGTACCGAAAATTGACGATTTATTTTCTAAATTAAGTGGTAGCATGTTTTTCTCGAAGTTGGATTTGTCACAAGCGTACAATCAGATAAGACTGGACGATACCAAAGAACTGACTGTGATAAATACTCACAGAGGTCTTTTCCGATATAATAGGTTAGTCTATGGACTTTCTTCGAGTCCTGGTATTTTCCAAAGAATAATGGTTAAGTTGTTGGAAAAAGTCTCAAACGTAGCAGTATTTTTAGACGATATATTAATATTCTCCAACGATTTAGAATCGCATATTGAAACAGTAAACACTGTTTTAAGTATATTAAATAACAATGGACTAAAAATTAAAACGCAGAAATGTGAATTCTTATCTAATGAAGTTAAATATTTGGGATTCATTATAAACTCACACGGGATAAAGGCAGATCCGGATAAAGTTAGACCAATTGTAGATATGATTGAACCTAAGAATGTGTCGGAATTGAAATCATTTCTGGGAATGATAAATTTTTATGGGAAATTCATAAAAAAATTAAGTTTTTACGTATCATCGTTATACAGTTTATTAAAAAAGGGGAGCCATTGGTATTGGGGGGTGGAACAACAACGGGCGTTTACGAACATTAAAAAAATGTTAGTCAGTTCAGAAGTACTAGCGCACTACGATGAATCGCGGGAAGTGGTGTTAACTTGCGATGCGTCCGCGCGCGGGGTGGGCGCGGTGCTGGCGCAGCGGGACGAGGCGGGACGTGAGTGCGCCGTGGCGTACGCTTCGCGGGCCCTCACTTCCGCGGAACACAATTATAGCCAGATACATAGGGAAGCTTTAGCAATTATATTTGCTGTTAAGAAATTCCACCAATATTTGTATGGTAGGCACTTCATATTAAGAACTGATCACAAACCCTTGGTCAGCATTTTTGGATCCGAGTTAGGAATTCCCAATATGACAGCGAGCAGGTTACAGCGTTGGGCATTGATATTATCTGCCTACAAATTCACTATAGAATATGTCAATACTAACGCGAACACCGCAGATGCGCTGTCACGTTTAATCGAAGGATATAGGGAACGAAGTTTGGGTATACAAGAAGAACAGGTGCCTGAGCAGACATATTTACATTTCGCTAGCGAGGCTTTTCTTTTGAGTAACGATAAAATACGAGAGGAAACTAGGAAAGATCCATTATTAAATAGATTAATAAGTTACATACGAGACGGATGGCCTAATGAGATTGAAAATAGAGAATTACAACCCTATTTCAATAGGAGAACAGAATTGTATGTAGAATTAGGGTGTATAATGTGGGGTTTTTGACTGGTGGTACCCAAAACTTGTCGAGATAAGATTCTCGGGGAATTGCATGATAAGCATATGGGTATAGTTAGAACCAAGCGCATAGCGCGTAGTTATGTTTGGTGGCCGGGGATAGATGAGGCGGTGGAAGCTATGTGTCGACAGTGCGACGTCTGTGCGCAGACTGCGGACGCGCCACCGCGCCAGATGCCTCAACCATGGCCCTCGCCTTCACGCCCGTGGACTAGGCTACATTTAGATTTTCTAGGGCCTATTTCAGGGCATAAATTTCTGGTTATGATAGATTCAAGTTCAAAATGGATTGAAATATGTAGAATGGAATCTACTACCGCTAATTCTGTCATAAGTAAGGTTCGTGAAATTTGGGCTAGGTTTGGCTTACCAAAACAGGTAGTAACGGACAATGGACCTCCTTTTAGTAGCGAAGAATTTAATATATTCTTAACTAACAACGGCATCGACCATGTTTATTCTGCACCATACCACCCCGCTTCAAACGGGGCGGCAGAAAGTGCCGTCAAAATATGTAAAAAGGTAATTAAGAAGGCGTTAGTTCAAGGTATAAATATTGACTTAGCGTTGCAAAGATTCTTACTTATTTATAGAACTACAGAACACAGCACTACTGGCGAAAGTCCCGCCACAGTCTTACAAGGTAGATTACTACGCACTAGGTTAGATAGCTTGAAACCAGTCAGGGAAGACCGAGTACTGGACAAGCAGCAGAAACAACAGCAAGCGGCGGGAGGTGCATGCAGAACGCTCAGTGTAGGTGACTCAGTTTGGTTTAAAGCGTATCAAGGATCTAAAAGGTGGCTTAAGGGGGAAATAATAGAAAGGCTAGGTCATTCGGATTATAATGTTAAAGCGCTAGATGGTACATTAATTCACAGACATATCGATCAATTAAAACTGGATTCAAGTTCTATAAAAATCACAGAAGTCAGCCCGCGTAGTGCCCTCAGATTCCCAGCTGTACCAGTGGAGTTGTCGGACTCGGAGCGTGTAGGGTGTGCGGTGGGGAGCACTGGGGAAACGAGTGGTGGTCCTGCTGCATCACCGGGGAGGCTAGTAACGGGGGCAGAGAGGGAGGCCCCAGCGCGTGTGCATCTGGATTGAGGGCCCACTTTTTAAATTATTGCGAAACGAAATGATACTTACAGGGCATTTACTTAAAATTTTGTAAAACCTAAAGCAAAGATTCTTAAATTTCTTAAACGTGAATCAAAAGAGTTATGGTCAAATAGCTTGGGCCCTCAATCCTGACGCCTGCATAAAACGGCATAGTCGAATCTCAGAAAGTACTATCCCTGGGATAATAATTTTTATTCGAGTATTTAGTTAGGAATTTGTTAAATACATTAAGAAATTGTTAAGTCTTAAGAATGCGACAATACAGATTTATGGCGGTTTAGCTTGGGCCCTCAATTCATCAATTTTGATATTGTAGAATCAGCAAAAAATATGAGTTTTTCTAAGGAAATATATTAATACGACTTTAATATATTTGAGTTCCATATCTCGGAAAATTTGTTAAAAAGAAATAACGACACAAAAGTTAATTGTTAAAAAGTTATTGAAATTCGTATTTTTTCAAAACGTCTGAACTGAGGGCCCAAGGTTTTTGTCAGTATTGACTAGACTAAGCTTTCTACACTACCGCACTTCAGGCTAAGTATTTTAACAAATTCTTAACTAAAAGGCTACAAAGCGTCCATTCTTCTAAATGCCGTACTTTAGGAGAAAATTGATTTTCGATGTTTTATATGAGAAAATTCAGTAGGGTGTATATGATTTTGTTACTTTTTTGAGACAAATCAGCATGTTCCCTCTTAGAAGATATTTCATAAGTTGTTGTCGGAAGCGATTACGTTTTGTGTGATACAAAATTAATAAAAGGTGTTATTTAAATGGTTATCATAGTATTCGTATTTTTGACGCCTGACGTACGCGCGTCCCCGTCATGTTTTTTGTTTAATTTTCATTTTGCTGTGTATTTCGGGTTTTGACTCATATTAGTGATAGTATATTATACCTATTTTGCAAGCACAGATCATTAATCTAGCTCTGTGGTAGCAAGGGTCCGTGACAGTGTGCAGTGAATGGGAAATTCGATAAAATGCCAGGGATAAACATTTTTGGATTGCCTCAAGAAGTCTTAATGAAGTCATCAGTAAAAGTGCTATTATTTTACTGTTGAAAAAAGTTTGTTAAAAAAAAAAGACCCACAATCGCTCCATACTTGTATGGTTTTTTTTATTGTTTAGCGGCCTTTGGATTCTAGTCCTAATAGCCTTATTACTTTCCTATTATTATTAATCTTAGTAAAATGGCTCTGCTTCAGAGACCATGCACAAAAATACTGTGTCTTCCTCATCTCTCCCAACCCAACTTTCCAAAATGTTGCCAACTGTCTGAAAAATTATGATAAACAAAATTGTTTTTTTTTCATATTATTTTATTTTCTTGTTAAAAACAAATTAAGGTGAGTACCCTTATTTGTAAGCTAAATATGTAAAAATTTTATCTATACGTGGCTGTATATGAAATGTTTTTTGAAAATTTTTACGAGTCTATTTTAACGAGTCTATTTTATCTAGTCTATACAAAGAGATTTAAATATAAATTATATTTTAATCTCTTCGAGTCTATATATTTATCGATATAGATACCAAAACAACATTTTTTAAAATTTGTGTCTGTCTATCTGTCTGTCTGTCTGTTTGTCTGTTTGTCTGGTTGTGCACGCATCACGCAAAAACTACTAGACGGATTTTGATGAAATTTGGTATGGATATAACTGAGTACCCGGGTCAACATCTAGGGTACTTTTTATTCCAGAAAAATATCTCATTCCCACGGGAAAATATAAAAACAGGTGAAAAAAGAAAATACGTACTTTTCCGAAACGATAACACATAGAAACTTGAAATATAGGTGTCTTGTATATCGTAGCCAACCGCTATAAAGAGATTTTTGGAAATTCCCACGGGAACGGGAATAAACCGGATCCGCGCAGGTAACGCCGATGGGCACTCGCAATTTCTAATATGTTATGTAGGCGTCTTATATGTGGTAGGCAACCGCTATGAAGGGATTTTTTGATATTCCCACGGGAACTGGAATATACTGGATTGAGGATTTTTTTGATTTTTGTATTGAAAAGGCTCCAATACTACCGGTTTTACCGATTTAAAAAAAATGTTTTGCCAGTGGAAAGCGTACTTTTCTGGGAGTAACATGTGCTATAATTTTCCCACGGGAACAGGCCTAAACCACGTTACCGATTTAAAAAGTTCTTTTAAAAATGGAAAGATACATTACCAGGGAGTAACAAAGGCTATATTTTATTCCCGTATTTTCACGGGAACGGGAACTACGCGGATGAAACCGCAAGGCAATGCTAGTTGTTAATATACAGGGTTATAATTTTAATACGTCCAATAGGTACATAATTTCATTGATTATTGGCACTTTCTTATTTTATTTTTCCACGCATACGTAGGTGAAGGCACAGCACAGCTAATCGTATATAATTATATCGAGCTTTATATATTATATACAATATGTAACAGAATAAGTGCAATTCCTGAAATTAGTTTGTTCAGTATCGACTACATATTCGATTTCATCTATTTTTAATATGTGTTAAATTTTTCCGAAAAATGAATTAGCATAGCTGAATTTAATGCTATCTATTGAAATCGTACTATTATAGAACGATATTTAAGAAAATTGGACACAACTAAAGTTCGATTGCATCTTTTTTTATATTAATTTACTAACCGGGGTGTATGAGGAATTGCGCTTTTTCTGTTACGCGTTGTATAATAATATATATTGTATCTGCGCTTTACAAAATACTACTTACATGATCACAACGAATACTTGTTTAAACATTATGGTCACCCTACTAAATTTTCTCATATAAAACATCGAAAATCAATTTTCTCCTAAACTACGGCATTTAGAAGAATGGACGCTTTGTAGCCTTTTAGTTAAGAATTTGTTAAAATACTTAGCCTAAAGTGCGGTAGTGTAGAAAGCTTAGTCTAGTCAATACTGACAAAAACCTTGGGCCCTCAGTTCAGACGTTTTGAAAAAATACGAATTTCAATAACTTTTTAACAATTAACTTTTGTGTCGTTATTTCTTTTTAACAAATTTTCCGAGATATGGAACTCAAATATATTAAAGTCGTATTAATATCTTTCCTTAGAAAAACTCATATTTTTTGCTGATTCTACAATATCAAAATTGATGAATTGAGGGCCCAAGCTAAACCGCCATAAATCTGTATTGTCGCATTCTTAAGACTTGACAATTTCTTAATGTATTTAACAAATTCCTAACTAAATACTCGAATAAAAATTATTATCCCAGGGATAGTACTTTCTGAGATTCGACTATGCCGTTTTATGCAGGCGTCAGGATTGAGGGCCCAAGCTATTTGACCATAACTCTTTTGATTCACGTTTAAGAAATTTAAGAATCTTTGCTTTAGGTTTTACAAAATTTTAAGTAAATGCCCTGTAAGTATCATTTCGTTTCGCAATAATTTAAAAAGTGGGCCCTCAATCCAGATGCACACCCCCAGCGCAGGTGCTGGGGGACACAATACCAAGTGAGCCGCCCACTCGTGAACGTCCTTTAAGAATTAGGAAACAAACCGAGAGATATGGTTTTTAGATTGTTAAGTTTTGTTTGTACTAGAAAACTACTTAGTTAAATAAGTTTACTGTAATAGTTATATAAGTTAATAAGTCTAAATTAAGGGTGGAGGTGTGATATATGTGGGTATAAATAGAAAATGTATTTGTCAGGTTACCAGTCTGCTAATAAACTTTGACCACTAAACTTGTGTATTTATCAACAAGCACTTGGTGTTCCACGTGCAGCCTTCGGACCAATTGAGTTGCCGTTACATTTGGTTGAACTCTTGCAGCAATTTTCAAAAATCGGTCTTGTCTGGGGGTAGTGATGCGACTTGGCCTCTGATGCCTCTCCAATACTTCACCTGTGACACGATAGGGTGTCCACAATCTCGAAATGACGCTTTGATGGGTCCCTATTGCTTCAGCGACAACACGTTGCACAGACCCAACTTCCAGCATTCCTACAGCCCGTAACATTTTTGCATGGCTAGAACAGCTTAATTTGCACTTTATCTTTAAGTCTTTAAATGGAAAAAAAAAATGTTTTGAAACGTAATTTGTATTTTTTTCTAAATATCGCATATATGAAAATTCGCTCTTCTACACATCAAGACATTTTTTGCAACAGAAACAAAAGATTTTTCAAAAATTTGAATTCGGAACTAAGCGAGATAAATGACGAACAAATTGGTGTATAAAAGATTTTAATGTGGCCAGTACTTTTTGAGTTATTTAATTGAGTATGAAATATCCCTAGACCGTGTTGATGTGTGTATATTAAAAAATACTTTAAAATATTTTTTTGTATTACGGATACTATCATATGGTACAAGTATATTGCGGGATAAACTAGACGCCTCGAGCATGACGGAGGAGACAGGACAGGCCTTTGCCGTCTAACCACTTTGGCCAAGAAAATGAGACAAAATTGATTTTTAATTGTTCTGTCACGCATTGGAACCGGACGGTCTTGACTGATTGAGAAATAAATAGGCTATAAAAAAAAACTCACGACAAGTGTATAATAGTAAATACTGCCGCTGAGCTATGGCCTCTTTGTACTGCAGCTACACACACCAAACCATAGATTTACTTATCTGCTATTGTTACTTTTGTGTTGTACCTAAATTTATTTGAAAATTACTTTACTGCATACCTATATCACTTTTAGTTGTGTTTTTGGTGGATTACATTTAGCTCCATGCAGCTGCTCTATTAAGTGTATACTTACTTGTCTTTGTTATTGTTTTTTTTAGATGTGATGAGTGTGTATCTGTTGTGCAAATAAATTCTAAATTCTAATAAACTTGCCAACCCTGCAGCAGCCAACACTGCCGCCGCCAATCGCCGGCGATGATTCCCGCCTCGTCACGCGCCACAAAGGTCGCCGCGGCGCTAATGACTGTTTCATTGGACTAAATAAACCTCAACAACCCGATTAGGAGTAGGGTTGCCACCATGGTTGATATTTTTTTTAGTAAACTTTCTCAAATTAGCATTTTATAGTGCTCTAATTAATTATGTCTAACAAATGATTTTGAGAAACAATAAAGCTTATTCCGAATTTACATCGTAAATCAAGTTCTGTATTACTTAATTCTTAGCAAAAGTTCACCAGATTCCCAAATTTTTATCCCTATTTAGGAGTGAGTGAGTTTTAGTAGGCATCGAAACCTTAAAACAGATAATAATATATCACTTCTCTAAACTGTCAACCAACAAAATATTGATAATTCTATGCACCTTTAAAAAAATTGCAGTGAAGAAACATGGATGGATAAGAAAACATAAACATAAGAATTACTAATGATGAAGAATCATTCGGTTATAATACCAGCACTTACTAATCCTATTAATAATTCCTACTTTCATATAAAATATAAATTCAAATGTAACTCTTCTTTCTTTGTCTGACTTTCTTTCTCTTTTGATTATCGCTTTGTCAGGAGCCGCTGAACTACTCTTTATAAAATTTGCCAGAAATCTTGGAAGAGGGAAGAACATATAACATTTTCATGATGATTTAGGTTCCGATACACTAATGATTTGTGTGTATTATTATCAGATCTAAATTATCTTTTATTATTATCAACAGTACATAATAAAAAATCTTTTATGAAATTACATTTATCAAAGCTCCATACAAATAATTATTTTATGATTACACATGATTGACTATGGCGTCCGCGTGTATCACTAATGGCGTTATAAAATTACATCGTTACCGAACAAAGAGTGCGGAACAAAGGCGCGTAAATTATACGTGCGGTAATCGGGAGCCGCACTCCCGCACTAAAGAAATGCGGATTAATTGTTTGACAGACACGTACGGTTCACATAAAACATTTTGTTAACCTAGTGCATTTTATTTTCAAACTGAAGTTTCTGTTTACTTTAAATATTATGTTTAATTAATTACAATTTAAAGTTTTAGTTTTAGTAAGAAAGTGAGGTACAAATCTCATCAGTACATAGGGGTTAATCCCTGTATAATAATGACTAAAACTTACTAAAAATAATAGAGTGATTCAAGAAGAAGGTTTGTACGTATATAATACATGCAAAATATATTAGTATCGGAACACTGATAATCACTACATAGTATAAAACAAAGTCGCTTTCTCTGTCCCTATATCCCTATGTATGCTTAAATCTTTAAAACTACGCAACGGATTTTGATGCGGTTTTTTTAATAGATAGAATGATTTAAGAGGAAGGTTTTAGTATTAGCATTGCACCCGTGTGAAGCTGGGGCGGGTCGCTAGTATCACATTAACCTAAGCGAAGCGAAAGCAGGTTACTAGTATGAAATAAAACTCTTTATTATACACCATGTAACAGAATAAGCACAATTCCTGAAATTAGTTTGTTCAGTATCGACTACTAATTCGATTTCAGCTATTTTTAATATGTGTTAATTTAAAAAAAAAAAGGAATTATCGTAGCTGAATTTAGTGTTTTCTATGGAAATCGTGCTATTATTAATCAATATTTAAGAAAATTGGTTAGACACAACTAAAGTTTGATTACATCGTATTTTTTAAATATTTATATACTAATTGAGGTGTATGAGGAATTTCGCTTTTTCTGTTACGCGTTGTATATCATCAAGGCACCTTTTGATTCCGCGGCTGAATATCGGCTGTTAACCCTATGAGAATCGAATTGCTCAGTCACGCTGACGCCCTCACCAGCTAATTCGACAAGCCAACATTGTCAGAGAGAAAATAAATTAGAGCCAAATTACAAGTTACTTTTTTGTTGTTCGCTACAAACTTTGTTTAGTTTCAGTTTTCTTTAGATCCTTAAGTCTGCAGTTGAAGGATCGGGAGGGTTATTAAGTTTAATGTTGGTGAAGTCAGGAGTAATTACTTTCTCAGTTCTTGCCCAGTTGGAAGTGCTTGCGACTCTGATGCGTGAGGTTTGGGTTGAATTCTGAGTTTTTCAAAAACGTCAAGGAAACTTTCAGGCCCCAGAATTGGATCTGAGATATGTGTAGTCACTTTCTGTTCACGTTCCGCGGTAGAGTTGGTGAAAGACGTATTCAAAAAATGCAGTACTGTTTATCCCGTAAATCTTACAAAAAACCCGCCTTTTATTCCCGATGGTAGGGGGGAGAGGCAGATGTATTCCATTTTTGGAAATACCCATGTTTCACCAGAATATTCTTTGGACCCCTAGACTAAGTAGGCGAGTCCATCGCTGAACCGGGTCTAATACATTTTTTTTTTTTTTTTTTTTTTTTTTTAGGTTTATCTGCAATCAGTAATCTACTATAAGCAGGTTTGTTAGAAGATGTGGTTGGAGTCAGGTCGAGTGTGTCTTCCAATGAGGACATCTACTCAGGAGCCAACTGTGTCAGTTTTTTGGGTGCATTTGGAATATGTGTTTCCGTTTCAGACGCTTAGCACAGCTCTGTCGGGAGAGTTCAGTCGCAAGTGCATTCGGGTGCTTTTCCAGTCGTTTCTGGTATTTGTTGGTGAAGGCTTGAATTTCCTCTTTTACAGTATCCATTTGTAGGTGCCTATGGATCTCGTTGTTGGTAACTAGTCATGGTGCTTGAGATATTGTTCTGAGAATAATATTCTGCATTCGTTGCAGTATCATGATATTGGAATCACTGGCGCTACCCCACAGTTGGATCCCATATGTCCATACTGGCTTGAGTATTGCCTTGTAGATCAATAACTTATTATCTGTAGATAGCTTGCTGTTTCGTTTCATTAGCCAATATAGTTCTTTATATCTGATGTTGAGTTCCTCTCTTTTAGCTTTGATGTGATGCCTCCACGTCAGCCGCCGATCGAGGTGTAGGCCTAGATATTTGACAGTATCCTTGTGTGGCAGTGTCATGTCCTCCAGTTTTACTGGCGGGCAGTCTCCCCTTCTCAGGGTGAAGGTGATCTGTATGGATTTACTAGCGCTGGCTTTGATTTTCCATTTGTGAAGCCATTCCGTTACTTGGTCAAGTCCTTTTTGCAGGATATCTGTAGCCTTTTGAGGGTCTTTGTTGTTGACCAGTATGGCCGTGTCATCCGCAAAAGTAGCGATGGTGGTATCTTCTATTTGTGGTAGGTCCGCAGTGTACAAGATATATAGGACAGGTCCCAGCACAGATCCTTGGGGCACTCCTGCCTTTATATCGTATAACGTTGACAACGCATCAGCTTCTTTTACATAGAATAGTCTATCTCTGAGATAAGAATTCAGCACCAGATAGTAGCTGTGTGGGAGATTAGACTTAATCTTGCAGAGCAATCCATCATGCCAGACCCTGTCAAAGGCTTGCTGTATATCAAGGAATACAGAGGAGCAGTATTCTTTATTTTCCAGTGTGTTTCTTATTTTATTGTACACTCGGTGAACCTGCTCCACTGTGGAGTGCTGCTCACGGAAGCCAAATTGGTGGTCAGGTATAACATTATTTCCGGCTAATAAGGGTAGTATCCTTCTGAGTAGGACCTTCTCAAAAACTTTTGAGAGAATTGGGAGTAGACTGATAGGCCTGTATGACGCGACCTCGTTGGCTGGTTTTCCAGGTTTACGTATCATTAGTATTTGTGACACTTTCCACAGTCTGGGAAAATATTGAACTCTTAAGTTTCCATTAAACAAGATGGTTAAGAACACTATTGCCTTTCTTGGCAGCTGTACTAGCACTTCCTTGGTTATGAGGTCAAATCCTGGCGCTTTTTTGTTTTTTAGGTCTCGTATCATTCTGCATACCTCACGTGGTGTTACTGGTTTTGGTGGAAGCGATAATTGGAGATCGTGTTTTAAGATACACTCCGTTTCCTTTTCATTCTGTTGATGGTGAATATCATGTGGAGTAAATACTTTTGACAGGTGGGCAGCGAATGTATCAGCTTTTGCTTGCGGTGTTCTTGCCCAACTGTTGTCGATCTTTCTGATCGGAGGTTTTGCTTCCTGTGGTCTATTGTAGGACTTCGTGAACTTCCACAAGGAGTAGTTTGTTGCATTCGTTGCAGTAAGAGAGTCTAGTTTTGATTCCAATGCAGTGTTGTGCCAATTCTGGATCGTTGTCTTCAATTGCTCTGCAGCGGCGTTCAGGGCTTTCTTGTCGGTTCTGTGCCTAGTTAGTTGCCACACTCTTCGTAGTCTGCGTTTTTCCAATACTTTTTGCCTTATTTCCGCAGGGAAGTTTGTTGCTACATTTTTTGTCTTTATGGCTGGTGTGTTAAGCCAGCAAGCTTCTTGGATAAGATTGGTGATATATTTCGTCGCCGTTTCTAGGTCGTCCGGTGTTTTTAGTGGGATTTTCAGGTCTATCTTTTATTCTAGGAGTTCCCGGAAGGAGTGCCAATCTGTATGCTTATTGTACAGTCTTTCGGGCTCGTTATACTCAATAGGTAGAGTACTAATAGTCAATAATACCGGAGTATGGTCAGAGGCACTATCATAGCATGACGTGGCTTTAAAGTATTCTCGAGGCAATCCTTTGACTATGTAGAAATCCAGAAGGTCAGGTGTTTTGTTTGTGTCTGCAGGCCAGTAGGTGGGCTCTGAGGTGGATACCGTAGTATAATTATTGGTATCTAGGCATGTCTTGAGTTGTCTGCCTCTTGTAGTTGTTAATCTGGAGCCCCAGAAAGTGTGCTTAGAATTCCAGTCCCCACCAGCCAGGAAACGGTTTCCGAGTGTGCTGAAATATTGTGTGAACATTGTGTCTGTGATCTTATGCTTGGGTGGACAGTATACAGCTGACACAGTGAAGTTACCACAGTTCGTTTCAATGGCTATTGTAGTAGCCTGTATATGGCATGTTTGGAATGCGGGCAACAGGTGATGTTTAACAGTTTTTTTTACAATAATGGCTGTGCCAGCATGCGAGGTACCATCCGGGTGACCAGTTAGGTATGTTGTGTATCCTTGGATAATAATTTTAGTAGAAGAAGTGCAGTGGGATTCAGATATCAAGATGATGTCTAGGTTATGTTCCTTTATCAGGGTTTCTACTTCATGTGTATTCGGCGCTAGGCCGTTAATGTTCCAAGTTGCAACGTTGAGGGTGGTCATTTAGTGATTTTATCAAACAGTTTAGTCATGAGGCTCATCATAGCACTCATTTGTTGTAGGATGAGATTAAATTTTTCGGTCTGTTCAAGTAGTAGTCGTTCCAGTGTAGTCTGTGTTGTGTGCGATTCTTGTGGTGCTTTGACAGTTTCAGCATAAGTTCTTTCGTGGGGAACACGAGTGTTGTATCTTGGTTTTCGGTGTGGTCTATTACATATGCCTTAGAAATTATGCTGATACCTGCAGGTTTCCTCACAGTGTTTTCTTTCACCATCGAATGCTAAATGATGTACGAAAGATTTTTGAAAAATCGGTTGTCTGTAAAGTCGGTTTACTGACGATAGTTGAACGTGACAATGTCATACTTTTTCGTAAATACTGATGGAATGGATTGTGCCTCTTTGTCGCTCTCGCCTGCGCTGGAACGCCGCATACGTCATACTTTTTCGTGCATGCAGCCGGCTCCATCGAATTATAAGACGTTGTCACGTCAAAAACTCATTAGTCATCACTCAACAAATAGAAGCGGTCTCCTTACCCACTGGAATCCGTAATTTCTGTTACAAATTTAATGAGTGTAACAGAAATTTGGTCGCACAATAATATGAAGCCTAATTTACAAAAGGCACGGATGTAAATAAGTCAGTTGTATGTTAATCAACTAAGATGCTTTTGAACTTTTGACAAGAAGTCTTGAAAAATGTTTTTAAGACAGATTTTTTTAAGTCTCAAACTCCGCTTATTTAAGAATTGAATACACTTTTATTAATGTCAATTAGACAAAATAAGAAAACATGGAGATTAGGGTTCCTACTACAGACGGTTCTAAAGCTGTAGCTGTAGAGGGTTCATTTTGTTTGTTTTGTTAGGGTTCGAATCTAATGGGAAATATTTTTTTTACACATTAGACGGTAGTTAGTAACTTATCTGTCAAAATTCTAGAAATATAAATAGAGTCGTTCAAATAGTTTTTATTCATCACAAAATGTAGATGACCACCCTTGTTTTCTGTTTCAACCCATAAAATGTATTAGTCTGTGAGCTTTACATTGGCATCAGCAAACAACTGTTATATTAATTTTATACAATTTTAAGTCCTTTCTAAAATGAATTTAACAATAACAACTCTAAACTCTTTTTTTTAAGTCGGTTAATAAATTGAGTGAGCTTGGAGGTCGCGCCCCTACGTTACCGCGTCGCTTGTTTAGATATAAAATCATTGGCTAATCGCCGCTCAGATGTGCCGATAAGTGCCGGCCCATTTAGCCCTAATGGCCCAGAAATTAAGTTATACTTAAATGGGAGAGGGCGCCTTACAAGGAGGGGAATGTATTTTGGTGTTCGCCGCGTCATTGTTGTGCCCGGCGACTGTGTTTTGTTTTGTTAATGAATGACGTCACAAAACGCCCCCTGAGCGCGAGTGGGATTGAGTGTACTCAAAGGGTACATATTGATATAATCTTAGATGTCCTTATAGGTGGGTACATTTTCATAAATAAGTTGTGGAACATAATTCACAAACGGGAATTCAGTTCAAAATTGGACAGAGCCTGCACTATGGGGCACCTACAAAACAACTGATAAACATACATAAATAAATAAAAAACACCCAGGCACGAAGCCCACAGACGAGCGGGGATCGAACCCGCGACATCCGACTCAATTAACAGGCCCGTCCAATAATTTAATTATTCTGAGTTGTAAATAAAGGTGGTTACATACTTATATTTCCGAGTGTCTATTAAGGTTCATACTGACATAAATGTGTAATTTTTCATACAAACCTACAAACACATTGACTGATACTAATACTAATAGTGATACTTTTGTACCTTTTAGTACCCTAAAACTGCCATGTCATCAATCACTGAATGAATTAATTAAAAACGAGAGCATACTACCTCAAAGTCAACAGCTCCAATCAATCAGTAATCCGACCAATAATAACAAGAGTATTGCGGCCAATGGAGAGGCCTCCATTAATCGTGGTGGGGGTGACAAATGACGTCAGCGCCCGCAGCGTGATAAAATTACCCGATAAAAAACTATTTAGACATTTTATTGGCCATAAAGATGGGCCACAGTTTATCGCCCGGTAGGTGTTGATTAAGTTTTTTGTTTTGTTTGCGCCCCCTATTAAGTGGGACTGGTGCCGACGATACGGATTTAATTTCCTGTTTTCGTAAGTGAGATTTAGGGGTGCTATTATTGCGTTTTCTTTGTTTTTAGGGTTCTGTAGCTGAAAAGAAAAAAAACGAAAGGGTTCCGTAGGATAGGATCACTTAGTTGACCGTCAGTCTGTCTTTCTGTCCGTATGTGTGTCAATACCCTTTGTCTCGGGATCGCGTAGAGGTATAGAGACGAAAATGGAAACCATATACGCAGGCACAGAATAATATGTAATAGTACTATCGTACTGAGGTCTACAGTCCCTTGAAGCTGTGAATAAATAAAACTTCTTACTTAACGTAAAAAAAAAGAAACGGCCGTTTAAGCCGCAAAAACGTATATTTCTACACTCTCAAGGGAATGAAAATTTATAGGGTCCTTTCCGTTGACCTAGAACTATGAAATTTGGCAAGTTATATCATCTTACAAGTACCTACAGGGAAAAATCTGAAAACTATAAATTTAAAAGGTTATTCGGGAGAAAATAATTATTAGAGTAGATTTAAGGGTTGTCACACATCGTGCTAAGTAAGGAGAAAAGAGGTTAGCAGAAATTCCACTCTTTCTTAAACTTTTCTTCAAACTACTTTGAGTAAACATATTCTTGTTTCAGCAACTTTTTTATATTTTGAGTAGGACAGCATGCTATCTCGTATATTATGGCTGCCTTCTGTGAATCACAATATACAAAATGAACCGACAATGGAAATAGATATCAATATTGGAAGAGTCAATTGAATTATCAGTTATATCGAATGTCAATAGAAAGTGACAATTGAGCTATCAATTATATCAAGTGTCAGTTCAGCCATCAATTATATTATCAAGTGACAATAGAAATTCGTAGTATGTAGTTTTATATCCGCATTTATGTAATATAAAGTTATAAGAGAACACGATGAGAACAAAAGTAGTTTTTAGCAAGTTTTTAACACACGAAGAATACTTTTTGAGTTAAGTGTTTGAGTTTTTGTAGGAGCAGTGATAGCCCGGACGGTTAAAGAGCCGGTCGAAAATCAGTGAGGCTCGGGTTCGAATCCTGGCATGTACCAATGAGTTTTTCAAAAACTTACGTACATATTTATCACTAGCTCGACGGTGAAGGAAAACATCGTGAAGAAACCCGCAGGTCTCAGAATTAATTCTGAGACATGTGTAAATAGACCCGGTCCGGCGATGGGCTCACCACCTATCACGTTTAGGGGTCCAATGTATCTCGTGAAATGTGGGTATATCCAGTAATGGAATACCTCTGCCTACCCCCTCGGGGATGAAAGGCGTGAGATTATTTATTTTATTATTTATTTATTTGTTTGAGTTTTTTAACCACTTCATAAAAGGAGGAAGTTCTCAATTCGTTACGTAGGTATGTTTTTTAATAAAATAATCCCCCTATTTCCGTCCGGTCCAATTTTAACCTATTTCGATTGTTTTTTGTTTAAACTGGTAAACCTCGAGGTTGGTTATATATAATTTTAAATTTTGTGAAAATCTGACGTAGAACTTCAGGTGGAGAATGGAACTCTTCAACGGACATCAGCAAATCACTCGATATTTATTTATTTATTTACATTTACAGTTCACAGCGGTTAGCCCAAGCACTATAAACTTAGTTGTTAACTACATAATTAAGACTATCACAAAATATATTGCATAATTTCCTAAAAATAAAAATAAATAATAGACCCGGTCCGGCGATGGGCTCACCACCTATCACGTTTAGGGGTCCAATATATCTCGTAAAATGTGGGTATATCCAGTAATGGAATACCTCTGCCTACCCCGTCGGGGATAAAAGGCGTGAGATTATTTATTTTTATTTTTAAATAAGTACCTACACTTTTTTATATAATATCTTTGATATAAACTGGATCGAAGCGATATAAATGGAACGCTGATATTTAGCAACTAGCGACCTAGGTCAAATTACATAAATGCCGTAATGAATGTTAGATGGTAGGGCTGCTGGCTCTCACTTGTCCTGTTTTTATATCTAAACATGTCTGACATCTTCGCAATACGCAAAACCGTAAACAAAGCAATACACTTATACACACTAATTGCTATCATTAAAAAAACCTAATCCCCACTAGTATTTCAAAACGGCAAGTCAGGTTTTTCGTAATAATTCGTAATAATAAAACACACGACGCGTCATACGATAAACGTAGATGAGGAAAACTTCTCAAGGAAACATATCCGCTTGTTTATTTATCATACTCACTTATTTGTAGGTAGGTATGTATTACAAATACATATGTAGTCATGGTTCAGGGACCTTTTGGTAAAGACATTTGAGTACAATGCAAAGTACTTAGGCACTTACCCGGTCAAGGAACATTTCACACAAATTTCATAAAATGAAAATGTATTTATAACACATTTGCTCGTAAAAGGTGTCTTATTTCACCAATTTCAATATCGTATTGTATCTCATTACGCCCAAGTGCGGTAAGTGTAATGTAAAACGCACGGTTTATCAAGATGCTCCGTCTTAAAACGAACGGTACTTTTTAAAATCTCAGCAAAGAGTTTTTATGTCAAAAAAGTTGTCAACATTTTATGATTAAAATTAATTTTGGGAGATAAAATATAATAAAGAAATATTTATGTACATAATTATTTAATTTAATTATTTTGACAGTAAATTACAACCAATTAATCTGTAACAAAAACACAAAAATATTAATTTACTTTATTAGTAATACAGGCTGTTTTTTGTGCCCTTGCCTAAAAAAAAATGATGATGCGATATGAAGCTTTTTGAAGGACGTCTTAATATTTAATTATATATATATATATATATATATATATATATATATATATATATATATATATATATATATTTATTTATATTATATAAAGCTCGACTACCACTCACTCACTCACTGATTGACATAATTGTTCTCCCAGAAGGAGTCGTTTTGGAGGCAAGTCATATATGAGAAAAGTGTTCAAGATGGCGGGGTGACCCAGGGAAAATTCCGACTTTTCAAAAAAACAAAATGGCGGCCAGGCTTGCCTATCGTATCTCTTTTGTTTTCGGGCCGATTCGGTTCAAATTTTTAGAATCGGTTTAACTTTTTAGATGATTTACGAAAATAATTTAAAAAAATCAAAAAACAAAATGGCGGCCGCGTAGTAGTGTTTCAAAGTTGGAGTGGTTTTAGATCCCACTTGACCCGAATTGATCTCCCAGATGCCGATATCCTACAGGGATGTGTTTGATGTCATCACATAGGTCATATCCTGTAGTTTACCAGAAAATCCCGAAAATCTGAAAAAACAAGATGGCCGCCCCGTTATTTTTGTTTTACTGAAAAAAATCAATTTTCTTAATCTTAATCGGCATTTTTTACACTGTTGGCAACACTTAGGAAAGTTGGCTTGTATGGAGCGATTGTGGGTCTCAGTAAACAGTGTTGCCATGAAAAGAAATATTTAAGAAAATGGTATTATTTTTTGACTTAAAATGGCTAAAACAAGATGGCCGCCCAAAATTAGACTTTATTTGTCTGTCAAAATACGACCCCACAGAGACACGCGTAGCCGCTTGCGGCCTCGCGCACCGCGCGACATCTAGTTTATAATATATAAAGCTCGACTACCACTCACTCACTCACTGATTGACATAATTGTTCTCCCAGAAGGACTCGTTTTGGAGTCAAGTCATATATGAAAAAAGTGTGCAAGATGGCGGAGTGACCCCGGGAAAATTCCGACTTTTCAAAAAAACAAAATGGCGGCCAAGCTTGCCTATTGTATCTCTTTTGTTTTCCGGCCGATACGGTTCAAATTTTTAGAATCGGTTTAACTTTTTAGATGATTTACGAAAATAATTTTAAAAAATCAAAAAACAAAATGGCGGCCGCGTAGTAGTGTTTCAAAGTTGGAGTGGTTTTAGATCCCACTTGACCCGAATTGATCTCCCAGATGCCAATATGCTAAAGAGATGTGTTTGGTGTCATCGCACAGGGCATATCCTGTAGTTTACCAGAAAATCCCGAAAATTTGAAAAACCAAGATGGCCGACCGGTGATTTGCTCCCAAAGAAAAGTATTAATTTTACCACATTTTGATTGTCGATTTTCGGCAAGATGGCAACACCTGAGCGAGTTGGTCTGTATAGCGGGGTTGGAGGTCTTGCTACGTAGTGTGGCCGTGTTGAAGAATTTTCCCGGAATTTTTCGTATTTTTTTACTTTTAACGCAAAATGTCAAAAGTCTAAATTTTACCATTTTGCAAAAACAAGTGACAGTCAGTGAAACATTTTATTCCTCCCTATGACCTTTTGTAGGTTTTTTGAATTTCACCTGGCAACACTGAAAGTTATGGCCGATTGAATTTTTAGGGTAGACCTCAAAAGACCCGAATTGATCTCCCAGATGCCGATATCCTACAGGGATGTGTTTGATGTCATCACATAGGTCATATCCTGTAGTTTACCAGAAAATCCCGAAAATCTGAAAAAACAAGATGGCCGCCCCGTTATTTTTGTTTTACTGAAAAAAATCAATTTTCTTAATCTTAATCGGCATTTTTTACACTGTTGGCAACACTTAGGAAAGTTGGCTTGTATGGAGCGATTGTAGGTCTCAGTAAACAGTGTTGCCATGAAAAGAAATATTTAAGAAAATGGTATTATTTTTTGACTTAAAATGGCTAAAACAAGATGGCCGCCCAAAATTAGACTTTATTTGTCTGTCAAAATACGACCCCACAGAGACACGCGTGGCCGCTTGCGGCCTCGCGCACCGCGCGACATCTAGTAAAGAATATAAAGCTCGACTACCACTCACTCACTGACTGATTGACATAATTGTTCTCCCAGAAGGAGTCGTTTTGGAGAAAAGTCTTGTAGGGGAAAAGTGTTCAAGATGGCAGAGTGACCCCGGGAAAATTCCGACTTTTCAAAAAAACAAAATGGCGGCCAAGCCTGCCCATCGTATCTCTTTTGTTTTCCGGCCGATCCGGTTCAAATTTTTGGCATCTGTAGTTTTGTTAAGATGATTTACGAATATTATTTAAAAAATTGAAAAAACAAAATGGCGGCCGCGTAGTAGTGTTTCAAAGTTGGAGTGGTTTTAGACCCCACTTGACCCGAATTGATCTCCCAGATGCCAATATGTTAAAGAGATGTGTTTGGTGTCATCGCACAGGGCATATCCTGTAGTTTACCAGAAAATCCCGAAAATTTGAAAAACCAAGATGGCCGACCGGTGATTTGCTCCCAAAGAAAAGTATTGATTTTACCACATTTTGATTGTCGATTTTCGGCAAGATGGCAACACCTGAGCGAGTTGGTCTGTATAGCGGGGTTGGAGGTCTTGCTACGTAGTGTGGCCGTGTTGAAGAATTTTCCCGGAATTTTTTTACTTTTAACGCAAAATGTCAAAAGTCTAAATTTTACCATTTTGCAAAAACAAGTGACAGTCAGTGAAACATTTTATTCCTCCCTATGACCTTTTGTAGGTTTTTTGAATTTCACCTGGCAACACTGAAAGTTATGGCCGATTGAATTTTTAGGGTAGACCTCAAAAGACCCGAATTGATCTCCCAGATGCCGATATCCTACAGGGATGTGTTTGATGTCATCACATAGGTCATATCCTGTAGTTTACCAGAAAATCTGAAAAAACAAGATGGCCGCCCCGTTATTTTTGTTTTACTGAAAAAAATCAATTTTCTTAATCTTAATCGGCATTTTTTACACTGTTGGCAACACTTAGGAAAGTTGGCTTGTATGGAGCGATTGTGGGTCTCAGTAAACAGTGTTGCCATGAAAAGAAATATTTAAGAAAATGGTATTATTTTTTGACTTAAAATGGCTAAAACAAGATGGCCGCCCAAAATTAGACTTTATTTGTCTGTCAAAATACGACCCCACAGAGACACGCGTGGCCGCTTGCGTCCTCGCGCACCGCGCGACATCTAGTAAAGAATATAAAGCTCGACTACCACTCACTCACTGACTGATTGACATAATTGTTCTCCCAGAAGGAGTCGTTTTGGAGAAAAGTCTTGTAGGGGAAAAGTGTTCAAGATGGCAAAGTGACCCCGGGAAAATTCCGACTTTTCAAAAAAACAAAATGGCGGCCAAGCCTGCCCATCGTATCTCTTTTGTTTTCCGGCCGATCCGGTTCAAATTTTTGGCATCTGTAGTTTTGTTAAGATGATTTACGAATATTATTTAAAAAATTGAAAAAACAAAATGGCGGCCGCGTAGTAGTGTTTCAAAGTTGGAGTGGTTTTAGACCCCACTTGACCCGAATTGATCTCCCAGATGCCAATATGCTAAAGAGATGTGTTTGGTGTCATCGCACAGGGCATATCCTGTAGTTTACCAGAAAATCCCGAAAATTTGAAAAACCAAGATGGCCGACCGGTGATTTGCTCCCAAAGAAAAGTATTGATTTTACCACATTTTGATTGTCGATTTTCGGCAAGATGGCAACACCTGAGCGAGTTGGTCTGTATAGCGGGGTTGGAGGTCTTGCTACGTAGTGTGGCCGTGTTGAAGAATTTTCCCGGAATTTTTCGTATTTTTTTACTTTTAACGCAAAATGTCAAAAGTCTAAATTTTACCATTTTGCAAAAACAAGTGACAGTCAGTGAAACATTTTATTCCTTCCTATGACCTTTTGTAGGTTTTTTGAATTTCACCTGGCAACACTGAAAGTTATGGCCGATTGAATTTTTAGGGTAGACCTCAAAAGACCCGAATTGATCTCCCAGATGCCGATATGCTACAGGGATGTGTTTGGTGTCACCGCATAGGGTATATCCTGTAGTTTACCAGAAAATCCCGAAAATCTGTTATTTTTGTTTTACTGAAAAATTTAAATTTTCTTAATCTTAATCGGCATTTTTTAGCCAGCTGGCAACACTTTGGAAAGTTGGCTTGTATGGAGCGATTGTGGGTCTCAGTAAACAGTGTTGCCATGAAAAGTAATATTTAACAAAATTTTATTATTTTTTGACTTGTACTAAAAAAAGTCTAAAACAAAATGGGCGCCCAAAATTTTACTTTATTTTTCTGTCAAAATACGACCCCACAGAGACACGCGTGGCCGCTTGCGGCCTCGCGCACCGCGCGACATCTAGTATATATATATATATAAATAAATATTGACGTCCTTCAAAAAGCTGGGGTCAAGAGTGCAAAGAATAAAAGAGCGTGCATGAAAAGGCTTATGAATGTGAAGGAAGCGAGGGAAGTGTGCGAAGATCAGGCAAAGTGGCGATCCTTCATCTCTGCCTACCCCTGTGGGAAGAAGGCGTGAGCTGTATGTATGTATGTATTTCCTAAAAGTATTAGACTTAGATCCATATAGGTGATCCATATATAATTTTCAAAACTGAGTTGAGTAGGTTGATTGCTCGAATAGTAGGGGTTCTTACCGCAAACAGTGCGCACCTGACTATGGGCCAGAGGGGTGCGTAGCGTCTCAAAAATCTGTAACTTTTTTGTTTCTTGAGATAAACGAATTAAATTGTGCACACATTATCTCGAATATATTTGCTTGAAAATAGTAAAACTTTTAGCTAATTAAGTTTGTTATTTTATTTTAAAAAATCAAAAACATTTTTTATTTTAATGAAAACTACTTTTTATATATGAATAACATGTTCTAAAATATAATTTGAATAAAAATCTTTAACTTAGGGGCTGCGGTTCTTCGTGAGTACTAACATGTGATATCCTTAGACGTTTTAATTTTTTTCTAGAAGCCCATTTGCCTCTTCCCACGAGATCAGATCAGATCTTTTGATATAGTTTCCTCAAACTCAAAATATATGAGTCTGATGTGATAATTGATCCTTTATTATTTATTATTATTATTCCATTTTCAACCGACTTCAAAAAAGAAGGAGGTACCTACTCAATTCGACTGTATGTTTTTTTATGTTTGTTAGCTCAGAACTTTCGACTGGGTGAACCGATTTAGATGATTCTATTTTTATTTAAAAGCTGGTGCTTCCCATGTGGTTTCATTTCATTTTGTTCTAGTTTTGACAATGGCAACCAGGTAAATCAGGTTATGAAACCACAAGTTACTCTACAATATATAATCTATTATATTGGGAACCACCAGAAAAGGATAAAGATTATTTATTACGTATTATGTTTATTATTACAAAATTAGTCTTTTCTAATCATATTCATAAATAGTTTATCAAATAACTCCAAAGTTAGATGATTGTAGTTTTTTTTTTAATTCGCCACATTTACCTCTTATCACATTTTTTATTCCAGACTGAAGAGGGGCAGATTCGGGCAAAAAAAATTACTTGGCCCCATTTTCTCATAGCCTAAGGAATATAATGGTATAAATATAACGACAGCGGTAGACAACGGTAACTATCAAAAGTCGATTGAAAATTCAAATTTCGAATTTTTTTGGGGTTTCGGAAAATTATTTATATAAATTAATTTTCCAAACCTATTATTAGTTTTTAAATATGACAGAAAGGACAAATGTATAACCTTTCCAATAATATATAACACTTATATACTTTAAAACAAAATTCTTGAGAACGACTAGTTTGAACATTTAGTTTCATACAATACCCAGACGACATGTTTTCGATGGTATACTTCAAGCGCATATTATGCCGAGATAAATGTGATTAAGTGAACTTTATTTGTTGTATCATGTGGCCTAGGTATCCTGCTACACAGTCCCATTCCTCAATATATTCAAATCTGACTTTCCCAAAACCTATTTTTGAGACGCTACGCACGCTTCTGGCCCATTGTGCTGCGTCGCGGCCAGCGGCGGTCTGTACGACTATCAGCGCAATACACGTGTTAGAAATATTAAATTTTTATTTAGATATTTTAGAATACTAAGATAAATAGCCTGTGAATACTATTGGTACAAATTAAATACTTTCATAATTAAGTCATCGATATTGAATCAAATTGAATTAATATTAACCATTAAGTATTTTGTTATATCAATTAATTATTTTTATAATACTATTATAAAAATTTTGAAGAATGATTAAGAATTAATAAGTAATTTAAGAATTATTGGAATATTAACGTTTTTCTTGTCTGATCTAATTTAGGCAAACAAAGAGTTTTGCTAAAAGCGAATTGAAAATGACATTTAGGCATAACGCGAATTAGTCTATTTACGAATTAGGTACACCTCGCGTAAAGGGTCAAGATGGCCACTCACTTGAGCTCTGTTCGTCGAACAATAAATTTCAACAAAATTAATGTTTCTGAGGTTTTTATTTATCACACGTAAATTTAGTAACAGTAGGTAATGGATGTCAAATATGCAAAATAATAGTATTTTTAGTGCTATTCGTTGAAGCCGATTTTAATTTTTGTTTATAACTTTGATCATTGTTTAATGTGCACTCTAAAGCTACAGGTCCGAATTTAAATATTATCCATTTAAAAACTAGTATGGACTATAATCTTCGTAACCGCGAAGTAAAACTAGTAGTTAATAACATTATTCTAACTGCTAGGGTTGTGCTCACGTTAGTCTCATCAGTCTTTAATCGAGTATCAATCCTCTCGCAATCGATAGAGATGAATGTGACGTTGCGCCATTAAAGGTGTCACTCACATGTAGAGTGACGCGTTTGTTACAACGACAGCTATTTTTAATGGCGCACATTTATAAGGTTAGTTTAGAAGCTACAAGAAGTTGTGTAACAGTAATTAACATTTAGATTGATATACATGCTCGGGTTCGAATTCTGGCATGTACCAATGAGTTTTTCTTAAAACTTACGTAAGTATTTATCACTAGCTCGACGGTGAAGGAAGATTTCGTGAGAAAACCCGCAGTCCCATAAATAATTGTAAGACAATAACAGTGGTACAGCGATGGGCTTACCACCTATCACGTTTAGGGATCCAAAGAACATACTGGTTAACGAAACTTTACTATTTCCAGAAATCCTCTGCCTTCCCCATCGGTGGCGTATTGTGTAGTTATTATTTCATATTTTTTAACACTACGAGTTTTAGTTATTTTGATTTGATTTACGAGTATAACCTGTAATAAATCACAATGACCGAGTTTTAAAAGTAAACTTAAAAATAATTGCGTAACAAAACGCTGCAACTAGCGTTACCCATAACCATTCATTCTCATTACAGAGCATTCAGCGCGAGTTTCATAAACCAAGTTTTAAACTACAATACACTTAAGGCACTAAACGCGATCAAATGAAACCTAACGGCTACGAGGAGCATAGTGCTACGAGACTATGACGCTACGAGAATGATGCTACGAGAAACCGTAGCGTGCTACGTAGACTATAAGTTACAATGTAGCAGTATCAGAAGTTATTAGCTCGCTAAGTTTATGGTTAAGATTATAGTATTATTGACTTACTTGCGAACTGCGCTCAGAATATTTAATTAAATCGTATTTCTAGTTTCTAGCTAAATTAAACTTAATAGCACTTTGCCTGGCTAGTTTCCTTAGTTTCTCTACTGAATAAAGCAGTCATAGCACTTCCGGAAGCAAGAGGAGACTTATGCATACTTGGTTTGATTCCTGGTCAGGGCATTTTATTTCTCAATTCGACGTCGGTAAAGGAGTTATTATTAATTATTATAATACGCACGTCTTATCTTCGGCAGAGGCATTCCATACCTTCATATGAATCATTCGTCTCTTCGCTTCGGCATCTTAAAATATTTTCTGAATACTGCAAGGTTTTAAAATGGAAATAAAAATGTAAGTTCAAATAGTGTCATTAAAAGTAGCAGTTTCGATTATCTTTTTATTTTCAACTTACAGACTCTAACTATAGTCTATTTCACATAGCATAGGTTCGGTCACAGTTCACATTTTTTCATTTTACGCGTAATTTTTTCGACTTATAAAAATTATTGTAATTTTGAAATGACATAATAATAAAGTAATAATTACTTCTACTCCTAATTTTAATATTTGTAATAGTCGAAAATAGTAAGCGTAACACAGAAAAATGTGTACTGTCACCGAACTTATGCTACGTGAAATAGACTATAGGACAATGATTTTGTAAGATAAGATAAGATAAGATTTTATTGCCAAACTGTGTACTAAGACTAGTTACATGTTTTATTCAGCGGGTATCAACAGTTTTGTCCATCTCGGACGTACAATATTTATTACTAGCGACCCGCCCGACTTCGCACGGGTGCAATGATAATACTAAAACCTTCCTCTTAAATCACTCTATTTATTTTAAAAAACGCATCAAAATCCGTTGCGTAGTTTTAAAGATTTAAGCATACATAGGGACATAGGAACATAGGGATATAGGGACAGAGAAAGTGACTTTGTTTTATACTATGTAGTGATATAACTGAGAAAAGCACGCTTCAACCTAATAAAATGCACTAAAGTTAAATAAAATATTATAACAATTAGAAAAAAAAATGTATGGGACAGGTTATCTAATATAATTACTTGTATTAGCGATTGAGGAATATGATCCTGATAGTTTAGTATATCTAATATTATATTTCCCGCGCCCCGGGCACATTCAATTTCCGCATTAAGGATGTTTTCGTTTCCTTTGTGCCGAAACAAGGATTTGGACGGATTTTCAATATTCTTTGTTTCAGTTACAAGTAGATAAGTCTGGTATCTAAGTTTATTTTACTTAGAAGTTTTCGAAATAGTGTTTGTGCAAGAGAAATTATTAAAGATGGATTCACCCAGCATACGTCACCCAAGTACGAGCCGTGGCAAGGATGTAGAATGATTTTTAAATTTTAGTATCCAATCAAATCCTGATAAAGTTAGAAGTCACGTTCGGTTGTCTCTACCTACCCTAAAAGGAACGGAGCGTGGGAATTAAAATGTTACACGTCTTGTACTCAATTCAGACTCGGCATCGTCTAGCATAAATAATCCAACTTAAACCAAAATTAAATCACAAAGTTTTATAGAATATTTTAAAGTTATCATTAATCGGTAGTGTATGTATATCACTCAAAAATACAACGGAGTTACGCAAATAGACATAACTTACTCAAATAATTTAATACACCTCAGAACTCGAAGCAGATTGGAGGCAGACGTCAGAGCCGACGTCAAAGTTACGCAGCAGCTAACTTGTGACCAAGTTACAGAATGTGACCAAGTTGTGACTAAACTCTGGTCCATATCTGCTGCAGGTGCACCCATAACTCGCGCTGAGCGATTTACGTGCCACGCCGTAGCGGGTCTACGCCGTCTACGCCGTAGCAGCTCTACGACGGCGTAAATTGCAATAACTGTCTCTTTGCTACGAGTTCACGTAAGTTCTCTAGTAAAAACGTTTTGAAATTTTAAAGTTTTAATAAAGTATTTTTTACAGTGTGGACTTCAAGTGGGTAGCCCAATTGCTTTTGGAGTTAGAAAGTGACTTAATTACTATGGTTGTTTTTTTGGCAATATTGTGGTATAATCCGTTTATTATACAACTTATGTCAGATATTTCAGATATTTTCAACAATTATTTAATTTCTTTTAAAAAATAAAAATTTTATTCTCATTCTGTTTAGCGGTTCGGATTATCAAAATGCTGTGTTAAAAGTTGAGTCTTTTCGGAGCCTATTTAAAACTAAGTTTCAGATAGACACGTAAACAAAAAAATCTAGAAACGGCCATTGTTATAAATGGCAGCGATGACCAAAAAAAAATATTTTTTTTAAGACACAGATAATAATTTTAATAATTTGTATAAAGTTTTTTAGAAAATTTTCCAAAACTAAGATTCAATATACTTCAGTCATTATTTACTTTAGACACCACTATGACCGGTCTTGTGCTACAATTGACTTATTTTTATTTTTGAAAGTAATCTAAAACTATGCTTGTTTTAAGAAATGTTGGTTGGCAGAAATAGTTACCGTACCAGTAACATTCTATTTCCCCGTGCCTCTGAAAATCGCGAGGCCACGTCTAAGTGCGCTATCAATAACAGTTTATGACAGACATGATAATGGCTGAAACTTCGGGAGACAACGAGCGGCATAAACACAGTGGGACAAATAAAAAACCGGCCATCAGCAGTAATTCGGCCATAATTCGGCCAGTTCCGCACAATGGGCGCGCTCTCCGGCCCATCACGGTGTTATCGCCCAAGTTTAGTTGTTACACGTTTATTGTGCTGTGTATACAGGGTGGGGTATTGATAACACATTTTTTTTGCTGTATGTAACATAGAAGGGGCCCGACAAGACGTTGTCCCGATAGATAACAGCGCCACGTATCGGATGCAATTGTAAATCTAAACCAAACCACACAAAAAACACACACTCCAGTCCATCAAGTCCGTCAAGTGATCCAGTGTTAAAATCCAATGTCAACACTGTATTGATAGTTCTAACAAAACCTTGTTGAATTGTCAACATGTACTAAGTATTTTTTTTTTCCAATAAGATAGAATAAGCGAAATTCCTCATAGGGGTGTATGAGGAATTGCGCTTACACCCCTCCGCTTACACCCCAATTAGTACATTAATATTAAAAAATATGATGCCTTCGTACTTTACATACATACATGTATGTATGTATTTTCATACATACATACATACGTACATACGTACATACGTACTTTACATACATACATGTATGTATGTATGTAAAGTATGAAAGCATCATATTTTTTAATATTAATGTACTAATTGGGGTGTATGAGGAATTGCGCTTATTCTGTTACGCGTTGTATAACGTGTAACATCTTATTGGAAAAAAAAAAGTTGTGTCTAAAAAAAATCTTAAATAAAGAGCAATAATACTATTTCAATAGGTAGCACTTAATTCAGCTTTGCTAGTTCATTCTTAGGAAAAAAATAACACATATTAAAAATAGCTGAAATCGATTAAGTAGTCGATAGTCGATACTGAACAAACTAATTTCAGGAATTGCGCTTATTCTGTTACATATTGCATATATACGTAACAGTGTAGCTGGATCAAAATACTGGATCAATGTAACCAGCTACCAGCTACCACCCTGTAGACGCGCCTGTCACCACTCCGCCGTGATCTTTGTTTGCGTGACGTAAAACAAAAGATTTACTGTTATTTTGTTTAGAAACAGGCCGTAATCGATGCATCCCTGAAGCATTGAATGGCCAGTGTTATTTCAATTGTTCCCAACTTCTGGCTGTTTGGATTTTATTTGAGATTTACGAGATATCTGAGAACATTATATAAGACTTACTTTGTTTTTCAATTATTATGTTGTTTTGTGCAAAATCACATAAACTGACCGAGTACAAGTCTATTATTATTACGGAATAAACCGCTAAACTAAATTAAAATTTCGGTTAGGGATATTGTTTTCATTTTCCTGTAATATATAAGTCTATATTAACTTAAATATAGAATTATTTTAGATTTTTCGCTTTGCAAAATTCAGAGTTAAAGGGTAATATTTTTTTAAAGTTTTCTATATATTATACAAATATATTAACTGAACATTGGAACGTAGAATTCATTTACTAAACATCCACTAATAGTATCTACCCACCGCTTCGAAAAGTGTTATATCTGAGAAAAAAGGCAAAAATATATCAAAAAGTACCTATCTAAGAATCGTAGTTTACTCAAGTTTTAACAGCATAAGGGGAGTACACAACAAATAACTTATCTTCGAAACTTCTCAAGAAAGGGGACATTATGCAATCACTTAAGTTTCCACTCATGGCGCAATTTACGGCGAGGGGCCATATTGACCCCATTAGTTTTCTATTAGCGATGCACCCCGCTCAGCGCCACACAGTCGAGTGCTGCCACCATAAACGATTCCACGGAATGAGGAACACGCGATTACAATGCGGAATTCACAACTGTTATAGATGCTATTTAATAATAATAATGCCTGATGAATGTTGTATTTCTTTTATTTAAATAGTTTTTATTATTTTTTGTTTTGAAGTGTAAAATAAAACCATCGCTGCATACATGTTTTTTCTGTACATGTTTAGGTTGATTATTAGACTTAATATAACTAGAAATATAATGTAAATTTTAGATATAATAATAATATAATATAATCTCACGCCTTTTTTATCCCCGAGGGGGTAGGCAGAGGTATTCCATTACTGGATATACCCACATTTCACGAGATATATTGGACCCCTAAACGTGATAGGTGGTGAGCCCATCGCCGGACCGGGTCTGCTTACACATGTCTCAGAATTAATTCTGAGACCTGCGGGTTTCCTCACGATGTTTTCCTTCACCGTCGAGCTAGTGATAAATATGTACGTAAGTTTTTTGAAAAACTCATTGGTACATGCCAGGATTCGAACCCGAGCCTCACTGATTTTCGGCCGGCTCTTTAACCGTCCGGGCTATCACTGCTCAGATATATTATAATAATATCACTGACTGTTTGTGTGTATAAGTAAAGAATAAGTAAAGAAATATGATCATCTATTAGTAATATTATTACAAAATGATCTCATCAACTGTCACGCCTGAATATGTGTGTATGAAGCAAAAAAATCTTTAATAGATAAACCGAGCCTCTTCCGTCGCGGCCGCAGTTGCCTGGGAGGCCATATATATAGTTAACAGCGTTATTTACGGATACATTAGTTTTCTTCCCGCCGCGCCGACTGTCCGCTATAGATTCCCACTTTCCCGGGATTTATTCGCCGCGGCCATTTTGACCGATTGTAATGAAAAGGTTTGTGAAGAGAAAGATTTCTATGCGGCTGATACAAATGGATGTAGCAGAATGAACGAGCAAAATACTAAAAATAGGTATTCGCTGTGTCTGTACAATTGTTGTATTAATATGTTCAACCATGGTTCCTGTGGCTGTACTGTTCGCTGCAACACCATTGAGATACTGCTTTTCGCAGCTGAATAAATGACCCGTAACAGCCCACTCTTACCTCACACATGCGGATTGAGGCACCCACACGGCACCTTAAGGTATCTGACATGGCTTGCGACTTCCATTGTGTAAACACAACGAAAACGGATTAAATCATAGCAGTTTTATAGTTACATAATAAATTTACTTAAAAAAAGGTTGATCCTTTGACAGAGATAACTACGAAGTCACCTGAAGCCTCAATAACTAACCTCACGGTTCCATGGTCTCTTTCCCAAACAACACAAACGTAGTCCTCATTGAGTCAAAGTCAAAATATTTTATTTAAAGAAGGGACTAACAAGTCCACAGAAAAGAAGCGGAGCAAAAAACTACAGTATTCTTTTAATCAATTCTTACTTAATACTAAATTGAGATACATAATTTCGTTATTTTTCGCTGTCGTATTGCGCTGTGCTAGAAGAAATCTATTCCAAGCATCATTTTCAATTATAAAGTCGTCTAGTTTGGTTTAAATTCTGCATATTTGAGCCGCTTGACACCAGCCTTCTTTAAGGGATTCTGACACTTCAAATACTTACAAAGTCCAAAATGTAAATAAAATTCCATAAAAATTCAAATTCCGTTCACTTGTAGATTTGTTTTTAAAGTAAACAAGATACCCCGAGGGGCTGAATAAACTGGAGAATGACGTAGCTCAAATATTAAAACTCGACAACCCTGCCCCGGTGCCCCACGAGGAAACACGGTGGGTCAAGACACCGTCCGAATTGAGAATGGTTCCGCACGTAGTCATTTGAAATTATTCTTTAACAACTCTGGTTTTAAAAGTTTACTGTTTCCATTATGGTGAGGTACAAATAAAGCTTATCCCAAGATTAAATTCTCGAGTTTATAAGCAGTTTAGTACCTATAGCACAGCTTCTACTTAGTTTGGGCTGAAATAACCGTGTGTGAACTGTGAAATAAGTGACACAATTTCTTATTATTATTTGCATCGGATGAATCCGGTCTTAAAAGCTTTGCGAATCAGGGTGAATTAAATTTAAAGTACATCGCTTCGCTCATTCTAACACCGGTGCTAACGCCATCTGTCGGTGAGATTACGTATTATTTAAAAAAACTATTGTGTACAATGCGTTTTTACAGAAAATACATCTATGAAGTTGAACTTAAAATGCAAAACTGTACCTGTATTCAAAATTTCATCAAATCCCAAAATTTTAACAAACATACATAAGTTCAAAAATTGCTCTTTTAAAGTATTAGGATTTGAGTGGTATATAGTTAGTGAAGAAACTTGTTTCACAAATCAAACGTCATTACCGAAAAGAACCCGAGTGGCCGAAAAATATTCGTCGCGAGGTATTATGGAAAAGTTAAATTCCTCCCCTGGAGCTAATGCCCATAATCTTGGCAACTTTTAATAGGACAGCCCGAATTTGACGGCCATTATTCAAGAAATATACTCCGGGGGTGTCCCGCCATCTGTGAAACTTTATTTCATTCGAATTATGTCATCAGAGCTATTTTTTGCGAGGGTTCCCGGCCGAGGGTGCAACTTCTGGAACTTCGGAGCACTGGCTGAAAAGGGATGGCCGATTGTTATTGGGGTCTGGAATTACGAGGATGGCGAGTGATGTTCAAAGGGAACTGAATGAACTTATAGTTCTGATGTTGTTATCGATTCTAATTAGTGAAGTATCCAGAAAATATACTTATTCATCTCTCAAAACAAAGTGGTCATATATTCTGTATCATAATTAAGTACCTACTGGGTAATTTCAAGACGGCCAAATAATGAATGTGTGTATAAAATTTAATTATGGGCCGACTTTAACCAAACCGAAAATTTGCTATTACTTGCAATAAGTGGACTTATAAGGTTATTGAATAGAAAAAATGGTCTTGATTTTGCTGACCGTACACTGAACTCTTTCTTCGCTAGTGCCACGTGAATGGGGTTGGAATAAGGCTGATTATTTTCAGGTCAAGAGCCCCGAGCTGTCACGTGACATGTCAGCTGCCGGGCCCATTGTGTTCACGCCTTTATCCCGGGCCGGAGTGCGCGGATCATTTGTCAACTCTGTGTATGCGCTTGCTAGTAGCCGTTTAAGATTTAATTTTCTGGAATATACGGCATTAGGTACGGATTATTCTCAAGACAACCTATAGAGTAATATTATATATATAATATATATATTATATATATAATATAAATAATATATAATATATATATAATATATATATTATATATATAATATAAAAGGAGAAGCTAAATCTAAAAATCAAGGCCCAGCCCAAACCGCTAAACATAGAAACATGAAATTTTGTGTGTAGGTTACGTTTATAGTGTGAATGCTCGCTAAGAAAGGATTTTACGAAATTCAACCCTTAAGGGAGTGAAAGAGGGGGTTGAAGTTTGTATGGGATAGTGTGATCTCTGCGTATATCAACTTTAAACTTGGCACAAATACTCTTCAAAACACATTTTGAAATATTAGTTCTAGGATTTTTTGAAAATCATCCTCCAAGGGGGTGAAAGTAGGGGATGAAGTTGGTATGAAAAACCTTCATTTTTGAGTGTATCAATTCGAAACTTTGTGAAAATACCCCTCAAAACAAACAACAAGCCACGTATTTCCGGATTTTTCAAAAACCATCCCCTAAAGGGGTGAAACAGGGAAGTGGAGTTTGTATGGAGACGTGTTGTTTTTTACGTCTATCAACTTCAAACTTTACATAAATACTCTTAAAAATAAATTATGAGACACGTGTTTTTGGATTTTTCGAAAATCATCCCCTAAACGGATGAAAGTAGGGGTTGAAGTTGATACGAAGAAGTTTATTTTTTGCGTCCATCAACTTGATATTTGGCACCAATACTCTTAAAAATAAACTATGATATATTAGTTCTAGGATTTTTCGAAAATTATCCTTCAAGGGGATGAAAGTGGGGGTTGAAGTTTGTATGGAAAACCTTCATTTTTGGGTGTATCGATTCGAAACTTTAATAAAAATACTCCTCAAAACAAATAACAAAATACGTATTTCTGGATTTTTCGAAAATCACCCCTTAAGGGGGTGAAACAGGGGGTTGGAGTTTGTATGGAGACGTGTTTGATTTTTACGTCTATCAACTTCAAACTTGGCACAAATACTCTTAAAAATAAATCATGAGACCCGTGTTTAAGGAATTTTCGAAAATCATCCCCTAGGGGGGTGAAAGTAGCGTTTGGAGTTTGTATGGAGACGTGTTGTTTTTTACGTATTATCAACTTTAAACTGGGCACAAATACTTTTAGAAATGAATGATGAGACACGTGTTTTTGTTTCTTTTGAAAATCATCTTTTAAAGGGGTGAAAGAGGGGGATAAAGTTTGTATGGGATAGTGTGATTTCTGCGTGTATCAACTTTAAACTTTTTACAAATATTCTTGAAAATAAACTTGATAAATTAGTTCTAGGATTTATCGAAAATCATCCTCCAAGGGGTTTCATCCCCTTGGGGGTTGAAGTTTGCATGAATACCTTCATTTTTGGATGTATCAATTCGAAATTTTGTAAAAATACTCCTCAAAACAAACAACAAGACAAGTAGGTATATCTCGATTTTTCAAAACTCACGGGTGAAACGGGGTTGGAGATTGTATGGAAACGTGTGGTTTTTTTACGTCTATCAACTTGAAACTTATCACAAATACTCTTAAAAATAAATGATGAGAAACGTATTTTTGTATTATTTTATAATCATTCCCTAAAAGGGTGAAATTAGGGGTTGAAGTTGGTATAGAGAAGAGGGGTTTTTTGCGTCTATCAACTTGAAACTTGGCACAAATATTCTTTAAAAGTCTCCATACAAAGTCAAATTTTTTTTGATAATTTACCATGGGTTGCTAGGAGAAATTTGTTTGTGCATCCCAAAATGTTGAAAAAATAAATGTCCACCCGTGCGAAGCCGGGGCGGGCCGCTAGTAAATAATAAATTGTGGGAAACAATTCACACACGGTTATTTAGCTACTAGCTAGGCAGGGCCTGTACTATGAGTACTAAACAACTGATAAACATACTTAAATAAATATTAAACGACCAGACACGAAGCCAGCATACATATTCATGAACACAAATTTTGGGTCCGAGCGGGGATCGAACCCGCGACCTTCAGCTCCAAAGGGAGGGTCACTACCAACTGAGCCAAGAGGCCCGTCATGAGTTACGGATATGCATCCAAAAAAAAATCTTTAAAAAGACGCCAGACGAATTAAGAACCTCCACCTTTTTAAAAAAAAAATATAATAATAATCTCACGCCTTATCTCCCCCAGGAGGTAGGCAGAGGTATTCCATTTCTGGATATACTTACCCACTTTTCACCAGATATTCTTTGGACCCCTTAACGTGATAGGTGGTGAGCCTATCGCCGGACCGGGTCTTTTACACATATCTCAGAATTAATTCTGGGACCTGCGGGTTTCCTCACGAAGTTTTTCTTCACCGTCGAACTATTGATAAATATGTACGTAAGTTTTGAAAAACTCATTGGCACATGCCAGGATTCGAACAATCTTCTTTTTTTTTAAGTCGTTTAAAAAGTTTTTGCATCATGCAGAAACCTAAGTTTATTCACTAACTCATGTGATATGACTTCGCTAACATCGTTACGTTAAGTTTCCACGCGTCCTCAAGATCCCGTGGGTCAGGACGGAGGTCCCGTTTTAAAAGTGGATTAAAACCCCCGCCAATAATCGATACGTCTGGAAACAATTTCAAGGATCATCTGCTCCCGATTTATCTTGGATCCTTTCTTAAGTAGGCTTCATTTAGCCGTTGATGAATCTAGGTCATTAATGTAACTTAGTTGTAACTTGCTGATAAGTTTACTTTGTTATTTATAGGAATTTTAATCAGTTAAGAATCGCCGGTTCAAATTGGAACCGAGACACAATTAAAAATCAATTGTATCTGTGATTTATGGTCTGAGAGGTTAAATACTATTTTTACGATTTCATAACGGATGTCTCACTCACTCACGACAAAAATTTTGTGTATTTCTCTTTTTCATGTTTCGTCAAAATTTAGACCGATTTTTAATGGATTTTAACAAAAAAAAAACACAAGTTCTCTTTTTGTGTAGCGCTCCATTTTTAACATATAGTAGCAGTTCTGCGCGGTTTTACCCGTGTAGTTCCCGTTCCCGTAGGAATACTGTTTTAAAATATAATAATATGCCTATGTTAATCATTTATCTTCTAGCTTTCCATTGGTGAAAGGATTTTTAAAATCTGTCCATTAGTTTTTGAGTTTATTCTTAATAAACATACAAACAAACAAAAATATAAAATATTTCCTCTTTATAATATTAGTATAGAAGTATAGATCACTTTTAGGACTCTTAAGAAATATACAGGTTAAAAGTGAAATTTTCCAATGCAATACTTCTGAATAGCCACTCCGAGATCAAAGTGTAAGGATATTTATTTCATTTATTTATTTTTTGCTAGAGTTAAATTAAACTATTTTCAATATTCTTGTGTGAATTGAAATTAGTAGCGTAAAAACCTTCAAGAAAAAAAATATTAGATGTCCATTTTTATGTATGTACAAGTGAGATTATAATTTATTCACTTTATTACAAATGTAATTTAACAATAATTTATTTCATTTTGATTATATTTCTACAGGTCGGCACATAAATAAACCATGAAACTCCTAATAACATTACTATAAGAGTTCCACCGTATTTTGAACTCTACGTAAAATCGCGGTATCAAGCCAGTGCCTTCCAGTATAGGCCGCTAGTACAGTATATTTGGAATTTTACGGAATCCCAAGTCAGTGCTAAAAGCTGCACTCCATTCACTGAGGTGGATGAATTTTAGCTCAGACTTTTGGAATTTTAGCCTTTTACACTTCGCAGCCAGTCATTACCTCGCCAATATGCGAGTCCCGGCTGTACCGTCAGCAAAAACGTCAGCTATCGCTCATGATCGATCGTCCAACTCGCTTGTGATCTTTTTTTCTGTCGCTACGTGCAGCGAGTAACTCCACTTTTTTTTCGAGTTGGGTTTCAGTAACGGCCTCTCGATTTCTTCTGTTTATTTGGTTGATGTTGTGGAATGAGTGGAGATAGATAGGAGCGCATCGAACCCCAAAGTTTTTTAACATATCCACATGTTTAAAAACTGGCCAAGTGCGAGTCGGATCCGCACAGTAACAATAAACAGGTTCCATTATTTTTTTAATTTTGTCTGTTTATCGGCCACATGTTTATGTTTCAAGTGTCTACCTGTTACAGTTCAAAAGACATACAGATGGGTGGACGGAGAAAGAGCGATGCCTTAGTTAAAGGGGTCCTGTTGGCACCATTTGGGTAAGGAACTTAAAAAAATACCCTTATAGCAAGTCAATTCAGCGTAATTTTCGTAGGTAAGTAATGAAAATATCATGAAAGATGGATAAAACAATGTATTTCACAGATACTCGAAGGTACATAAATTCCCAACAAGCTGAAAATCTGTAAAATTGATTAAAATATAATTATAAATAAAATTAAGTTTCCCAGCATTCGCGTGTACAGTCAAGAGCAAGTCAAGCTTGACACTACCAGTTTAAGCTGAGCTCTGATTTGTACTACGCGCCATAGAATACAGGGCCGGGTCAAAGTCCAAAGTGTCAAGCTTAGCGTGCTCTTGACTGTACCTATGTAAAAAATATATTCGAGGTCAAAGGACAAAAAAATAAGTTATTCGTTAAAAGATACAATCAAATCAGTATATTGATTATTATTACCTAAAATATTATATTGCTCTGTTTTCGTATTTAAGTGTCAAGATATGGCTCACCCATTTATGTAACTATGTTATTATATGTTTGTGAGTTTGCGTCTGTTTATTTTTGTTGGAGGCTTAAAGTCGGAATCCGGGTGCCTATCTAATTGGTTTTCTCTCGTAATCAATATATAATAGGAACGAGTAATTGATTTTAATAATTGATATTAGAGTGTGAGAGTAGAGAGCGGTGATAGCGTTGGAGTGAGTCCGCCTATCTTACGTGAGGCTTAGGTTCCAATTCTGATGAGAGGATGTATCAAAGTTTTTCAAAAACTGACGAACTTATTTTTTACTATTGACGTTGAAAGAATTGTGAGGAAACCAATAAGTCTCAGAATAGATGTCAATTTTATTACGTTTTACGTGTCACGTTTAGGCACATAAGACATACTGATGTAAAGTGGGTATTACCGATGTTTCTATTCTCACCTAACAAAACTATAGGAATATGATATTTGAATGCCTAGTAAATTTAGTTACTTTTTTACTATTGTATAAAATTCAAAATAATTATAGAATGATAAGAGAATGAAAGAGCAGTGATAGCCTTAAGCCGTATACAGAAAGAAAGCCGAAAACTTATCGGCGCAGGTAACCGGCGCAGGCATTTATATGAACAAGCGCCGACCGGCGCCTGTCGGCGCCGACTCGCGCCGGTCAGCGCTGGTGCCGCCCGCCAATCATCGTACGACATTTTGCTCGCTCTGCTTCAATCTGCTTGCTTTCTGTCGCCTATCGGCGCCGACAAGCTTTCAGCTTTCTTTCTGTATACGGCTTTACGGTTAAAGAGCCGGCCGAAAATCAGTGAGGCTCGGGTTCGAACCCTGGCATGTACCAATGAGTTTTTCAAAAACTTACGCACATATTTATCACTAGCTCGACGGTAAAGGAAAACATCGTGAGGAAACCCGCAGGTCTCAGAACTAATGTGTAAATAGACCCGGTCCGGCTCACCACCTATCACGTTTAGGGGTCCAATATATCTCGTGAAATGTGGGTATAACCAGTGATGGAATACCTCTGCCTACCCCCTCGGGGATAAAAGGCGTGAGATTATTGCATTTTGTTTTGAGACTAAAATTTAATTTTACTTACAATTTAATTTTGATTTAAGTTTAAATAGTCAGCTTTTTCTCCTTAACTATCAATAACTTTCAATGAGTGGACTTATAAGCCCTAATTTGAATAAAGACAATCATGGTTTTGTTTAATAGCCTAATTGTTTCCTATACAAAAAATGCCATTACAAAGAACCTCCACCGAGCTCAGAATTCGCGAATAAATAAATAGTGCACACGCATTCCTCTTTTTGGCCATCAATTCAGTGTCAGCGGCGACTCCGTTGCGTTTTAGTGGCGTTTTTTTTTGTTGCCACACTCGACGAAGTGTTGTCCTTTGGGAAATTTTCATTATTTTTTCGGAAAAAGTTTTCGATTGGTGTTAGTTTTGGGTTCCATTTCTTTCTGAAAATAGTTCGCTGCAGTTCGAGGTTGCAGTCGAGTTTTTGAGCAAGTGTGAACAAAATTAAATATCCAAAAAAAACACTATCACGAAAGTTATGTTAGATTATCAGCAAAATAGTCAGAAATAGTCGGCAAATTGATGGAAGGCTAAAAATGTCTCAGAAACATTTCTGGACCGGTCGCTCCTTTCTCTACTCTATTCAACATTAAATAACATTTTATCAAGGACCACTTTATATAAAGAGGGAAATTTAAACAGCTTTGAATGTAACGGTGTTAATAAATCAGCTATGGGCAACGCCATCCGATGAATTCGGTCCCCAATTCCTTAAATATTTTCAATGAAATTTGGACGCCATGTTTTACTGAGACTGCACGGAGAAAAAAATTGTTGACATTAATAAAATTCTTGTAAAAATTTTGTGACTGTGGAAATTTATGGCAGGCATTGAAGGGTGGATAATTTATAGTCAACGGAATAGTTAGTTCTTATGGTTCCAATCCGGGGTGTGGTGTGGATATAAATCAAGACTTGAAATGATCTTTCACAAAAAAAGTAAATTAATACATATACAACGCGTCACAAAATAAGCGCAGTTCCTCATACACCCCAATTAAAAAATATTTAATGCATTAGTACTTTAGTTTTGTCCAACCAAATTTCTTAAATAAAGAGCAATAATGGTCCGGTTTCCATAAGTTAGTTATGCTAATTCATTTTTCGGAAAAAATTCACACACCTATTAATAGACGATTGACTTTTCTAAGTGTAATTAGCAATTACCTACAGAAATAAATACATTTTCATTTTCAATAGCTGAAATCGATTAAGTAGTGGATACTAAATAAACAAGTTTCAGGAATTGCGCTTATTGACATGTTTCTGTGATGAAAGGTTTTTAATTGTATTTCATGTTTGTATTTGATTATAATTTAGTATGTTATGTGGTACTCAACACAATTTATATTGTTTTCGAGTCGATAAATAAATAAAAAAAATATATATTCTCTTGCATATTTTATAGATACTCACCAGGTAAATTCTCCTGAAAATTCGTCACTTTAAACCAAAGTATTTTTCAGATGCCATTACATGCTTTGACACAGAATAAGACCCGGGCCTATCATGAGAGAGCTCAATTCCAACAGCACACGGCTCTAAAGAAAATGGCCACTAAAATAAAACCCACAGAGCTGTCAACTATAGCTTTTCGGTTCCACTATCGTATCACCTTTGGAGGTGACGTAACTGCATTAATGGGGCCACGCAGTGTGCGGTGCTCCAGGAATCCAATTACGACAAAATTACCGATGCTATGTGCGGTGCCTTTTTTCACCGAGAGCTGATGGACGCTACAGGACGCCTTTTTTTAATTGGGGAGTTGTTGGAGAGTTGAAGGGTTCCGTACAATTAAGTACTATAAAAACGGCAAAAAACACGTTTGTTGTATGGGAGCTCTAGATCTAGCTATAGAATTAGAGCTACCTTATTTCGCAAAACCTATGGCATGCAAATAAAGTATTTGAATTTGTTATAGCGGCAACAGAAATACCTAATTTGTAAAAATCTCAAACTGTCTAGCTATCGCGGTTCTTGAAATACAACCTGGAGACAGACAGACGGACGGACAGACAGTGAAGTCTTAGTAATAAGGTCCTTAGTTAAGCTTCGATAGCAGTCAGTAAATAAGTAGACTTCTGGTTGGTTCAAAAATATATTAAAATAAAAGTTAAAAAAGGTATTGACGCTAGAGGTCTCAGAGAGCGAATGCCACGACGGGCGGTGGTCAAGATGCCGGCCGGACCGCGTCCCCCCGCGCCCCGCTCGTTGTGGTTGAAGCCGCAACAGTCCTGTACCCTTTGGGTACGAAACCCTAAAAATTAGGCAGAGGCAAATTGCAACTCACGTGTAATACTATGGAGGCATCAGGTGACCAGGGCGGGCAGTTAAAAGGTCATCCCAGCTTTCAGACAGTTAAGGCCACCAGTCTTCAATTCTGTTTCACAACACTTACGGTTCAAAATTTAACATTTTTATGTAATATTCCTATATAATTAATGTACTTTTTCATTGTGTTTATTCATAATGGAACTCGTTAAGCCATGTCAGATAGCCTTGGGTGACTTGAAAAATTCTGACTGTTAAATGGCCACTAGCTTAACACCATCTCCTAATTCGCTGGAGGTTCGCGTGGAAGATTAAAAGCCCATACTCCCTCATGTGTGAGGAAAGACCCTTAGCTCAGCAGTGGGCTGTTACGGGTTGATGATGATGAATTATTGTACTTATCTATCTGTAATTATAGCGCCATGGACCAACTTGGCATTCAAACAAAATAAAGTCATTTACAACTTTCAAATCCCAATAATTGTCAAACACAGAAGCCGTTGAGTGAAAGTTATTGAATTTCCAGTTCCAACTTCCCCAACCACTTCTACCCGCGGCCGCTTTGCAATTCTAATACATTCAGACAGACTGTGACAATTCACGAAACTGAGGCGTACAAATCCAGAGTCTGTTACAACATTAATGTCACAAACACGGCACAAAAGGAATAACAGTAGTTACCAGCTAACTACGTATCGCGACAGCACATACATAATGTAATAGCGAAAGTTGATAGTTGAGCGCGATGAGTCCCCAGGGAACTATTCGGTGCGGGATTGTGTATGTATCCGAACAAAGACATAGAACTGTAGAGTAAAAAAGTGACTTCAACTTATATGGTTTTCTCATGGATGCCATTATCAGAACTGGACGAAATTGAAATGGGACCACACTGGAAGCACCAGCTTTCAAATTGTAGGGACACTACATAGAATGCGCCAATAGAAGGCCGAGTTACATAAAACGCGCGAATAGACGGCCGAGTTCTAAACCGCGCTATCGGAGTTTTCTAATGAGTTTGTATAAATGCAACTGTCCAACATCAACCGTTGGATCGGTCCCCAGGCACGATCACCTCGCCTGGCGGAAGATCTTCCCTTTTCACGATGGAGGAGCATTCCACCTCCGCTCCTCCATAAAATTAAAAAAAAAACAATCGTAATTATCTAATCGAATTATCTTATACCTAGTAGTTGTCGTTCAACCCAAATCGAAATCTCATGAAGGCAAAAACATGTCTGCATTCAACCGCTAAATGCCACATGCGGTGAAACTTCGAGTTCATATTCTGGAACATCAATTGATATGACATCCGATACCAACTTCCAACTATCATACTATTTCCAGATTGCAACACAAGTTCTAGTTTTAGACTAATAAACGGCGCGACACGCGGGACAGCAAACTCGGGACATATCTGCATAGATTATCTTGCAGCGTCGAGCTACTGTGTTTATGAGAGAAACTTTATCGCAAGCGAAATGATAGACCAATTTAAAGTTCTCCTACACGCCCAGAGGGCAGGCAACTTTGCCTACCTTCCTATTTTACTACCACTACAAAAATATGTCGTTGCCTTTTGTCCTCGACGGTGTAAGCAGTATTCCATTCCTGGAAATACCCACTATTTGCCCGTACAGTTTTGGAAGTGATAGGGTGGTGACAGTGGTGAGATTGTGGTGTTGCTGATACATGCCTCAGAATTAATTCTGGAATCACCTGAGGGTTTCTTCACACTGTTTTCCTCATCCGCCTTGCTAGTAATAAATGTTTACGAAAGTTTTTGAAAAACTATTATAAATACATAATAAATTGTGAACACACACAGTTATTTAGTGGGACTAATTAACAGTAACTAGGCAAGTGCAGGTGCTATGGGTACTAAACAACTGATAATCACACTTAAATAAATATTAAACAACCAGACACAAAGCCAACAGACATGTTCATGCACACAAATGTTGGTTCCGAACGGGGATCGAACCCGCGACTTCCAACTCAGAATGTAGGGTCACTACTGAGCCAACAGGCCCGTCGAACTCATTGGTACATGCCCAAAGCACAAAGCTTTTTTCCCAATTCCTCCCTAATTATCATCGAAGCCCAACGATATTCCGCCCTTTCACATCGCTAGACACTTCATTAACAATATAAAGCCTTAACATACCTCTCACCCATATTTTCTAGCGAATGGTTCCAATATATCAAGAAACGCCATAAAAATTTTACATCCCGCTAACAAATCATACGAAACCTTTGCTCGATTACGAAAACATAAAACGAAAACAATTCGCCGAATAAAACCCTCCAAACGGGACTTAGGCGAGCATAAATGCAAAGAGTCAAAAGGCAGAATCGATATGGGAGCATAAAAGAAGATACAAAGAGGCTTCAAACGGCAAAGGATGAATATTTGAAGAGCAGGTTGAGTCGCGCGGACGTGTGTGCGCTTTTATCTGTTATTTTCATTTTCCAACCGACTTCGCCCATTGATAACAGAACTAATAGAAATGCTGGAACGAAGCAGGATGGCCTGTAACTGTGATTTTTGGACTACAACCAGTACAAAACTATCCCGTTTGAAGCAGCCGTGAATTATGTAAACGACACCGAAGTTAAATAAAAAAAATATTTATTAAACGGACAGAGTGACAATCTGTGGGCTAAAACAAAAATTTCAATTTCTAAAATTTGACAGCTATTTATAATACCTTATTTACTAGTTCAGCGATTTCAGTCATTGATGCAAATCCTAGATTTTAGTATTTGACTGAAATTGTATTATGTAACCCAATTTAGTATTAAGTAATAATTGATTAAAAGAATATTGTGTTGAAGAGTTTCTTGCCCCGCTTCTTCTCCTCAACCATACATGCTGAAGCGGTGGAGTTGAAATGACGTTCAATAAGTGGACTTGTAAGTTCCTATTTTGAATAAAACATTTTGACTTTGACTTTGACTAATGCTGAAGAAGTTGATATGTGGAGTTTCGGCACTCTCAGCTCGTGCCTTGCGCTTCGGTCCCCGAATGGTGGTGGTTTATCTACATACAACAGATTTCCCAAGGAGTGTTTCAGACAGACAGACGGTCTGCCGTAAAAAAATGCTTAAACTTTTGCAGCAAAAACTGCCCCGATCAAAATAACAACAAATGGGCAGGAGGATGATAATCCAGTATACAAAACTGTCAAAATAAATATACGTCGGTCTAAAAGTGAGAGCTATGGGCATGGTGTTAATTTTCGTAACAATATTTTCTATTCTACATCCTTCAGCTAACCAGATTGAGGTTTGAACAGGACACATATAAACTTTTCTACTAGAGATGCAATTTATTTTCTTATCGATATTGCTAGAGTAATTGACATAAAATGAGTGAGCAATAGCGGTGACTCGCCACACGCTAGGGAAATGTGCGTCGGACTCATGGTTACCGCGTTTTGTCACCCGAGGGTGACCACGAGTAATTTCACTTACTGTGACCAACAGTAAATGATAAAAACACAAGACTCGTGGTCACAATGCTAATGCTGTGTCGGGAAATAATAACTGTAATTGTGAAGAAGAAAGACTTATTTATTTTTAAGAAATGTTGACTAATTTTACGCAAAATTTCCAAACTATTGCCTTAACTACACTACATTTTTACCTGAGTGCGCCTGTAAGAGAGTAATGTTTTTCTTTTATAAAATATGTAATTTTTTTTTTAATGCCTGTTACCTAAGCCGATCGATCGATTTAAATAAATTAGAAGTGCTTATAATAAACCTTTTCAATGCATTTCCCACTCATTCAGTTTTTTTGGTTTCAATGCATTTATTTGTCTTCTCGGAATTATCAGAAATCAATACAATGCCGCTACTGTTGGTATAATTATTGCTATTATAATTGAACCTGTAACAGTAGATATTATGTACGTAGGTTATTGTAAAATACATTGTTAGAGTAAAATAATACTTTCAAACCGATTAAAATTTAGTTTTCAGATAAAACGTTCATGTTTTAATGAAAGGACTTATTGTCAATTAATTCTGAACGACCATTTTAACAAATATTAACTGATACAATGAGCTTTACAAGTTGATTTTATAAGAAAAAGTATAAGGCAATGAAGAGATTTACAAATTCCGATTTTCTTATCTAAACTAATAATATTAAAACGAGCAAAGATTTGTATATTTGTAACGAATAAACTCAAAAACTACTGGATCGATTTAAACATTCTTACACTAATGGAAAGCTAAAACATTCCTAAATGACATAGGCTGTATTTTATACCCGTATTCCTTCTGGAACGGGAATTACGCGCTTAAATCCGCGCGGAACAGCTAGTTACCTAATGTTATATATAAAGTCGCGAACAACACCTAACACTTACATCTTGAAAACACTTTATGTTGCAGTCGAGTGATAACACAAAATATTTATTCAGCGTATAACTATATAAAACGCAATATATTTCAATAAAAGCTTCCAAAATTAAAAAGGGCCGTAACTAGGGAGGGCGCGTGTTAATTAAAATTGTTTTCCTTCGCCCGGACCGGCATCCCGGACGCGTCCGGTCCGAAAATATTTTAATAACGCCCGCCGGCGGGCCTCTACGTGTACCGATATGTACTGTGACATGTATTCAAGCTGGTATATGTTGATTCTGAGCAAGTATTCGCTGAATTTGCGGGTACTGGCAATATTTGTTTAAAGGTTCGGTCACACAACATGAGGTTGTTTGCTTGGTGTACTCAAAGTCCGTGTTTCACTTTGAATCCAAGTATTTGAGCACAGAGTATTTACCCAAGTATATATTGAACTTGTACCTACACATCATCAACCCGTCAGAGCCCACTGCTGAGCAAGGGTATTTCCTCACATATGAGAAAGTGTGGGCTACAATATCCGCTAACTATATAAATTTTTCAAACCACCCAAAGGTATTTGACATGGCTTAACGACTTCCATTGTGCTCAAACACAATGAAAACCGGCACCAACGGTTTAACATGCCTTCCATAGAGGCGTACACATAAGACTCATTAAAATAAACTCAACTCACTCCCATGCTACGTAAACGTTTAAAAAAATAAAGAAAATTCTTTAATCTACTAAAGGACGCACTTCAATTCCTGCAAAGGTCTTGCCTAAATTAAAGAATTTCCAGTGGATGATGTGCCGGGCCGTTGCTAGGTAACAGTTAATCATGCCGTGTCAGTTAGAGGACCCTCGACACGAGGGCCGGACTCGGTCCGGATTAATTGTGCGACCCCCTTCGACTGTACATTTAACGATATGCCATCTTTGGGTGATTTCGCGTTTTATTGTGTTCGGCTTTCCGGTAGGTATGTTGTCTTCGGTGTAAGTGGGTCTCCAATTAGTAAATGTGGGTGAAGTGGGTGTGCTATTTCAATTTACTAGTATACTCGATATCATTTGATGTGAAGCTGGTTCAGAAAAAAGTTTTATGGTTACTCCATTATTTTTAAGGATCGCACACACTTAGGCGACCAAACTGAAGGAAGCAGGAGCGTAAGCCAGCAAACTCATTTCTTGCTTTCAAATGATACTACAACACCTACGTCATTGACGCAGAAAACGATTTCAATAAATATAGTAACCACAGATCCTGAAATCTAAAATTTAGTTTGTACATACCAGATTCACGGTCTCCTCAATCAATCAATCGAATGTAGGTATAAATTAATGTGAGTTTGTCCTTTATCTATGTGTACCATTCATCCAATTACGATGAAACTTTGATGAATTGGTGGAACCACACAAGCAGAAAAACAGGACATAGTTCTGACGGGAACGAAAACACCGATGGGAAAAAAACTGGAACTGACAACGTCACCGACAAACAAACCGATCACGCGTTCGCAAGACGGTCGTCCACACTAAAAGTTTCGCTTCGCAAACGCTCAGTTACGCTCCCGCCTCGCAGACCCCTAGTCGCTCATGTTTGATCAATGCTTTATTCCTTCCTACTTGATGTTGTTTATGATCACGCTTTATAGTAGATTTTGTGTCGAAGGACTAAACGAAGCCATTATACACCAGAAATGAAGCCGAGGGTATATTAAGTTGGCGTTTAGTCTCGACGTGCAAACTGTACTTTTCACTTTGAGTGCGAGAAAAATAGTAAATTTAGTACAAATACACTCAACAAAAATTCTGAAATGTTCGCGGGCAGTTTTTTCTTCTAAACCTGTCACAGATTAACAAAGAGATTTAAATCTCTTTAAAAACGCATGGCGCCACCTTCTATGCGGAAAAACCATGAAACTAAAACTCTCAACATTTTCGCAATATAGATGGTCTACACTCCACAGATATTTACTGGCTGTTTGACTTTGTCTACATCTCATTATGGACATTAAAAAAACTAATTACTTTTTACTCCCTAGGGACTAAAGTGGTCACTTTATTCCCGATTCGTAGGGCTATATTGGCGTACTTTTAGAGCATGAAAAGTGAAAAATTGTTTTATTTTTGAACTTGTGATCATCAAAACACTAAAGCAAAGTGCATAATGGTCTCGACACCAGTGCAACAGTATTTCTAGAGCAGCGATATACCAGGGCGCAGTGCATCGGAAGATTGCATATAAATCCGCTGGCGTCGCGTGAAAGGAACAATTTGCAATATTTTGGTTGGGATTCCAAGAGAGTTTTACGCTCTTTGCGGCGAGTCTATTCTTATCCAATAAACCTGGATCGAAATACGTATTTCAACGGGTATTCCGTACCGCCAATCTCACACCTCTGAAGTCACATTACATTTTTATTTTATTTATTTAAATATCTAAATAATAACGCAGAGTTTTATAAATTATAGCTTTTACCCGCAGCTTCGCTCGCGCTCGTTTATTTCACCCGCTTAGGGGTTAAAATTTGCCAAATCCTTTCTTAATAAATGCCTACACCGTATAAGCTATCTATGTGCAAAATTGCAAGTCTCTAGACCCAGTGGATTAGGCTGTGCGTTGATATATCACCAATCAATTTTAATGAAAGGACTTATTGTCAATTAATTCTGAACGACCATTTTAACAAATATTAACTGATACAATGAGCTTTACAAGTTGATTTTATAAGAAAAAGTATAAGGCAATGAAGAGATTTACAAATTCCGATTTTCTTATCTAAACTAATAATATTAAAACGAGCAAAGATTTGTATATTTGTAACGAATAAACTCAAAAACTACTGGATCGATTTAAACATTCTTACACTAATGGAAAGCTAAAACATTCCTAAATGACATAGGCTGTATTTTATACCCGTATTCCTTCTGGAACGGGAATTACGCGCTTAAATCCGCGCGGAACAGCTAGTTACCTAATGTTATATATAAAGTCGCGAACAACACCTAACACTTACATCTTGAAAACACTTTATGTTGCAGTCGAGTGATAACACAAAATATTTATTCAGCGTATAACTATATAAAACGCAATATATTTCAATAAAAGCTTCCAAAATTAAAAAGGGCCGTAACTAGGGAGGGCGCGTGTTAATTAAAATTGTTTTCCTTCGCCCGGACCGGCATCCCGGACGCGTCCGGTCCGAAAATATTTTAATAACGCCCGCCGGCGGGCCTCTACGTGTACCGATATGTACTGTGACATGTATTCAAGCTGGTATATGTTGATTCTGAGCAAGTATTCGCTGAATTTGCGGGTACTGGCAATATTTGTTTAAAGGTTCGGTCACACAACATGAGGTTGTTTGCTTGGTGTACTCAAAGTCCGTGTTTCACTTTGAATCCAAGTATTTGAGCACAGAGTATTTACCCAAGTATATATTGAACTTGTACCTACACATCATCAACCCGTCAGAGCCCACTGCTGAGCAAGGGTATTTCCTCACATATGAGAAAGTGTGGGCTACAATATCCGCTAACTATATAAATTTTTCAAACCACCCAAAGGTATTTGACATGGCTTAACGACTTCCATTGTGCTCAAACACAATGAAAACCGGCACCAACGGTTTAACATGCCTTCCATAGAGGCGTACACATAAGACTCATTAAAATAAACTCAACTCACTCCCATGCTACGTAAACGTTTAAAAAAATAAAGAAAATTCTTTAATCTACTAAAGGACGCACTTCAATTCCTGCAAAGGTCTTGCCTAAATTAAAGAATTTCCAGTGGATGATGTGCCGGGCCGTTGCTAGGTAACAGTTAATCATGCCGTGTCAGTTAGAGGACCCTCGACACGAGGGCCGGACTCGGTCCGGATTAATTGTGCGACCCCCTTCGACTGTACATTTAACGATATGCCATCTTTGGGTGATTTCGCGTTTTATTGTGTTCGGCTTTCCGGTAGGTATGTTGTCTTCGGTGTAAGTGGGTCTCCAATTAGTAAATGTGGGTGAAGTGGGTGTGCTATTTCAATTTACTAGTATACTCGATATCATTTGATGTGAAGCTGGTTCAGAAAAAAGTTTTATGGTTACTCCATTATTTTTAAGGATCGCACACACTTAGGCGACCAAACTGAAGGAAGCAGGAGCGTAAGCCAGCAAACTCATTTCTTGCTTTCAAATGATACTACAACACCTACGTCATTGACGCAGAAAACGATTTCAATAAATATAGTAACCACAGATCCTGAAATCTAAAATTTAGTTTGTACATACCAGATTCACGGTCTCCTCAATCAATCAATCGAATGTAGGTATAAATTAATGTGAGTTTGTCCTTTATCTATGTGTACCATTCATCCAATTACGATGAAACTTTGATGAATTGGTGGAACCACACAAGCAGAAAAACAGGACATAGTTCTGACGGGAACGAAAACACCGATGGGAAAAAAACTGGAACTGACAACGTCACCGACAAACAAACCGATCACGCGTTCGCAAGACGGTCGTCCACACTAAAAGTTTCGCTTCGCAAACGCTCAGTTACGCTCCCGCCTCGCAGACCCCTAGTCGCTCATGTTTGATCAATGCTTTATTCCTTCCTACTTGATGTTGTTTATGATCACGCTTTATAGTAGATTTTGTGTCGAAGGACTAAACGAAGCCATTATACACCAGAAATGAAGCCGAGGGTATATTAAGTTGGCGTTTAGTCTCGACGTGCAAACTGTACTTTTCACTTTGAGTGCGAGAAAAATAGTAAATTTAGTACAAATACACTCAACAAAAATTCTGAAATGTTCGCGGGCAGTTTTTTCTTCTAAACCTGTCACAGATTAACAAAGAGATTTAAATCTCTTTAAAAACGCATGGCGCCACCTTCTATGCGGAAAAACCATGAAACTAAAACTCTCAACATTTTCGCAATATAGATGGTCTACACTCCACAGATATTTACTGGCTGTTTGACTTTGTCTACATCTCATTATGGACATTAAAAAAACTAATTACTTTTTACTCCCTAGGGACTAAAGTGGTCACTTTATTCCCGATTCGTAGGGCTATATTGGCGTACTTTTAGAGCATGAAAAGTGAAAAATTGTTTTATTTTTGAACTTGTGATCATCAAAACACTAAAGCAAAGTGCATAATGGTCTCGACACCAGTGCAACAGTATTTCTAGAGCAGCGATATACCAGGGCGCAGTGCATCGGAAGATTGCATATAAATCCGCTGGCGTCGCGTGAAAGGAACAATTTGCAATATTTTGGTTGGGATTCCAAGAGAGTTTTACGCTCTTTGCGGCGAGTCTATTCTTATCCAATAAACCTGGATCGAAATACGTATTTCAACGGGTATTCCGTACCGCCAATCTCACACCTCTGAAGTCACATTACATTTTTATTTTATTTATTTAAATATCTAAATAATAACGCAGAGTTTTATAAATTATAGCTTTTACCCGCAGCTTCGCTCGCGCTCGTTTATTTCACCCGCTTAGGGGTTAAAATTTGCCAAATCCTTTCTTAATAAATGCCTACACCGTATAAGCTATCTATGTGCAAAATTGCAAGTCTCTAGACCCAGTGGATTAGGCTGTGCGTTGATATATCACCAATCAGCCAGTCAGTTTATTATTTTATATAATATGTATAGATATATCTGATCTAGGTTAGTTTTGTTTTAGATTACGAAAGTTGCACAAAGAGTCGCAGTCGAGTTAAGAAAATGGCACTGATATAAGTAGTCATTATTTACAATTGGGTTACGTTAAGGTTGATTCATATTACAAAGGGCCGGGTCCGGGCCGGGCCCGTCCGGGGCACGGTCAACATCTATAGTATACTTTTTGTATGAAGCGCTGACCCGGACGGGGCCCGTCGACATGTCGAGGCGTATTGTTAGGATGATTCACCCCGGACGGGGCACGGCCCGTTGTAACACGAATCAGCCTTTATCGAAGCGCAATCGGATTACAGACTTAATATTCGTCTGACGAATCCAGTTTAAAAAACTGATTATTATACATTGCATCAATTTCCACGAATACCTCTAGAATACTAATATATATTAAACAAAAGGATAAAAATCTGAAAAATTTAAATTATGTGAATATACTAGCAGAACCCTGCGGTGTCACCCGCGTAGTTCCCGTTCCCTTGGGAATACGGGGATAAAATATAGCCTATGTGTTATTCTGATGTATAAACTATATAACTAAAAGTTTCATCAAAATCCGTTCAGTAGTTTTTGCGTGAAAGAAGAAACAAACATCCATACATCTATGCATCCATCCATACAAACTTTCGTGTTTATAATATTATAGTAAGATTGAACGTTATTATCATCTTAAGAATGAATGTTAAAGGTTAAAGTATAGCAGCAGTGAATTGGCAGTTAGAAACGCTCAGAGCTCACAATGAAACTATCGTCTTGATAACTAACTCTAAAGTTTGCAGCGTGTAACTAGAGCTTAGTTTTGCATACTTCGTTTAATTGTGAACTAGAACTAGGTTTGCACGATTTATATTCCCTAACTAGCAAAACTATCCATAAAAGCAAAAGTGTTTACATAACTGACTCAAACTTAGAAACTGGATTTTGGACGAGAATGTTCTAAATATAATTTTGTATATAAAACCGTATTTGACTTCCAATGACAAAATAAAAAATAAAAAAAAAACAATGATACTAAATGATATTTAGGAATATTAAGGACGTCACAATGATAGATGGAAACATCATCACAGGAAAACCTGTGTTGTAGACACCGATGATTTCCGTTGGTTTTATTGGAAACAATAGTCGATTATAATATTAATGCCTCAGAATTAATTCTGGGACCTGCGGGTTTCCACACGATGTTTTCCTTCACCATCGAGCTAGTGATAAATATGTAAGTTTTGAAAAACTCATTGGTACATGCCAGGATTCGAGCCGAGCCTTACTGATTATCACCGTGTGGAGCAGGCGCCTCAATCGTAAGGCTATCACTGTTTTTTATTATTAGAATGAGCAACATTCTAATAACGACTCAAATTTCTCCAATCCCTTCTCAAACGTCCAGTCCACTGACATGTACCAAATGATTTATTACTATATCAATCAGAAACTCATTCACATCCACATACCGTTTCTAAACACAACTTTTATTCGTGTACAGTGACTCCATATGTAATATACTCCACATAAGCCATTGAAGCGTGAACTAAGGTACCGAAAACATGATAGACCATCTGCTTACTACCTGTAGTATGCGCCTGTTTCAAAGGCCGTCTTAGTCGGGTGGAATCCGCTTTCGCCTTTGTCGCTCCGAGTGTAGGGCTCCTCGGCTTTGCGATTTCTCAGACATACTATTTCGTAGCCGCAGACGTGGTCTTGCGACGGTTGGGAGCTGGAAAGAGTTTTGTTGGTGGTTCGCTGTGCTGCTAAATGTATTTTTTGTTGTCTAAGTAAAAAAAAATGTAGGCAACTTCAAGTGTAGTTTATAATTTTTGTATGGAAATACCCAAAGTGTTTAGCTATCTGGAAATATGCTTTAAGCTCCCACGCGATCTCACTGCGCATTGGGATATGGTGTTAAGCTAGTAGCCACCTAACAGTCAGAATTTTTCAAGCCACCCAAGGGTATCCGACATGGCTTAACGACTTGTATTGTGCGGAAGCACAACGAAAACCCTGAACAAAAATTTTACGTGTCTTCCCAAACACGGAATCGCTTATAATATCAATGCCACTAGACGGTCACCCATCGAACGCTTAAGTCAATCCAATACCAACAAATTTTTACGTACTAAGTAACTTGACTATAGGTTGTCCATATAATTTTTAAGTATACATTTCATTATTGCGCAAAGATTACTAACCTGTATCGAAATAACCTGTCTTTTAAAAATATACCGACCGCGCAACTCTTCTAAATTAAACGGATTGCCCGCTCAAAGAGTGAATAATTAATTTTTAATTCTTTGTTGTAGCGCCGCAGAACGCTGCAACCTTTTGAAGAGCGTTTATAAATCGAATGGAGTTTAATTGGCAAAGTTGGCGGTGCGCGGCTCGCACGAAGTTGAAGAACATTTCGGCCCGCGCAGTAAATAAAAGGGCCGCAAGTCAAACAGGGTACAAAGCAGGCCGGGTATCGCTTCGATAGCGAAAAGTCGTTTTTTTAGAGATTTTATTGATGTTATGCAGAGCGATAACGACACAATGTGGTCTGTAAAGAAGAAAATTTATGATCCTATTCTAAAACCATTTAGAGATGTTAGATTTCTAAAGTTTATTTTTTCAGATCATTATAGGTGGTGCTTATTTTTTAAATATAGGTTGGGATTGACCTCTGTAGATATGACGTCACCTTGCCGACAGTAAGTACCTGATTGAAGTGTCAAATGACATTAAAAACAAGTTCACTTAAATCCAGCAATAGGGTTTTTGAAATAAATTGTCTCATAATAAATCCTTATCTTTAAAATAGTATTATAAAAAATAATATTTAAAAAGCTTATCACGCAGAATTTTATTGATCTTCTTCAGAGCTACAACAAAACAAATTATGTGCTCTGTTATTATAAAGTTGGATTCACAACAGGACACGTGTATCAAATTGTCGATACATCAAATCCCAGCAACAAATGTCAAACTCTATTAAACTTGCTAATAGCTTTGATACGGGCAGCCCGGCGCGAGCTATAAACTGTATGCAAATGTTGCCTCCTGTTTGATTGTTTGAACTCTGCATTTAAGTTTGGCATTGGCATCTAGAATAATCTACGTTTACTGCTTTTGAATAATTCTGACCATCAGACTTAGGACCTGTGAAAAATGATGGACTACTTATATACTGGATGACTTTTTTCTGTCTGGAAAAAAAATATGATGTATAAGGGTCGCGCCACACCAGCGGAACTTACGGCGCGGAACTTTCGGTGAACAACATACATTACGGTTGACGCGGGAGGCAGATCCATTTATCTTTAAAGTGAAACGTCAATATTATGTTTTCACCGAACCTTCGGCGCTGTACGTTCCGCAGATGTGGGGCGACCCTAAGGTTTCTAGAGTCGAGGTTATACACGAGATTAATTATAGACATGTTAAATGCAATTTACAAAGTCTAGAAAAGTAAGAACGCTGCTATGTAGCAGCTAGCGGTTGTAGGTAGTTTGCGCATGAATGGAAGCTAAGTGCCCTTTTCTTCTTAAAATACTATTTCAAATATTTCAGTGTGTAATATCGACTTTAATTGAGTAATGTATATGTATAATTATATTATACGAAATAAAAAAAAAAATTGAAGTAACAATGCCAAATGAATTTATTACACTTACATAACACACCATATTTTTTTTCCGGACGGTAAAAAAAATCTGGCGGTATACACCTTAGTGTCAACCCACATGTTGTGGTACAACCACACCACATTGCAAAGACAAAATGTGGTCAAGTAGTGGTTACGTGTGAATGGTGTCGCAGCAGCTTTTTGCAGTTTCGTTGTAGTACCGAAAAAATGACGTTGTGTCTGCGATGTGGCCGGCCGCTCGCTGGTGGATCCGTTGTGGTTGTGAAGCGATGTGGTTGGTACCACTGATGCGATCGATAATGACAGTAAAATGTGGTACGTGTAAATTGTACTATTCATTTTTAATACAATACGTTCTGTGGCTGTCGTACGTGTCGATACTTAATGTTTTATACGCGACTTAATAGGTACCCAAATGATTGAAATATTTAATATCAATCATTTAGGACATTTTTAATAAGATTATTATTTTTTATAATTTTATGCCCCAATTTGTAAGGATTAAAGCTTGTTGTTCTCAACATAATTACACTTTTATCTTTACCGAGGTTAAACAGTTCATTGAGGTTAATAAAATTAACTTTTAATGAAAATGAAAGGAGACTGATTAGACTTTATTACACTAGCTCTTACCCACTGAGACTGGTATGTATTAGAAAGTTTAGCAAACAAAGATTTTTTTCCGCTAGGGAATGCTATTTTATTTTGGACTAGTTTTTGCTCGCGGCTTCGCTCGCGCACGTTTATTATACCTACCCCTTTAGGGGTTGAACTTTGCAAAAACCTTTATTAGTGGATGCCTACACTATATAAGCTATCTATGTGCAAAATTTCAGTCTCTAGACCCAGCGGTTTAGGCTGTGTGTTAATATATTCACATCAGTCAGTCAGTTTATCATTTTTATATATATAGATAAAAAGAAGCTTTTGAGACTTATCGGGCCTCTAATACGAGTGTACACAAAATTATTAGTTGATTTGTGACTATATCACATCACTAAACTGGCTTTATTTTAATGTAATGTAAACGTCATAAATTGAATGCAGAGAAAAAAAATACGTAGATTATTTTATGGAAACAATATATTATTACATTATTTTGCTCTACATTACGAGTCGATCCTTTGCATTACTGCGACGTAAAGAAAGGCCAAGCAAACAAACTTACTTTTGTATTTATCATCATCACTACATAGTATAAAACAAAGTCGATTTCTCTGTCCCTATATCCCTATGTTTGCTTAAATCTTTAAAACTACGCAACGGATTTTGATGCGGTTTTTTTTAATAGATAGAGTGATTCAAGAGAAAGGTTTTAGTGTTAGCATTGCACCCGTGCGAAGCCGGGGCGGGTCGCTCGTAACTAATAAAATAAGCAAATTATTCCTAAGAAAATCACAGTGTAAAAAGTACCCGAAACCGACGAGCATATGTGAACCGATTGATGGATGTATGAAGCTTAAAAGGTATGCCAGGATCGTATCAGGTGGCGGCCTAATGTCTCTGCCTACCCCTTCCTAAAAAAAGGCGTGAGTATATGTATGAAAATCCTAGGGTTTTTCCAAAATACAATCTTTATTTACATAGTAAAATATTAAGCAACAAATCGAATGGCCTCAACACAGCTGGTATTCGACCGACTTGCATCTTGTAAACTATTTTCTTGCAATAACGAGAACTCAACTATTCCGATATGCAATTGGTTCAGAATACATTACTGCGGCACTGCGGCGGAGCTGCAAGCCGCGTGCGATCGAGCGGAAATGTAAAGTGAAATCTGAACGAGTTTACAATTTAGTTATTTGCATTCCATGGTACGTTTAGAGTTTTGTTGGAGTTTAAGGATTTTTACCGCGCTTGGAGCTTTAATGGTGTCTCACGAACACACTGAAAAAAATGATAAAAAAAAGATGTGACCTATGACACACCAGAGATAAAGACGAATTTAAAGATTTATACATCGCACTTCAAAATCCATCAAATGGTTTCGTCTAAAAGTAGGTTGACGTGGGAGAGCCATGCTTCGGCACGCTTGGGCCGGCTCGACCGGAGTGATACCACGGCCTCACAGAAAACCATCGTAAAGCAATGCATTGCGTTTCGTTGAGTGAGTGAGGTAACCGGAGGCCACAATACCCCCTTCCCCTCCCCTCCCCGTACTCCCACCTCAAAGGTCGGCAACGCAGTTGTGACTCTTGAGTTGCAGTTGTCCTGCATGGGCGACGGACGTCATTATCATCAGGTAACCCGTCTGCTCGTTTGCCCCTTTTTTATCATAAAAAAAAAGGTCAGAGAAACACGGGACCGCCATATTGTTTTTTGTGACGTCACCAACTCAATATCATTCCCAAACTCAGAATCTAACCACACCTCATTTATGAAAATCTATTAATTAAGTTACATTGTGCGGCAAAATTAATACAATCACACAAGTAAGATACACTCAAACACACGAAAAACATTATCTTCGATAAGAAGACTTTTTTAGCTTTTAGAAACGAAAGTGTATTGTTATGATAATTGAGTACAAAATAAAATCGGATGGGATGACACAATACCACACATTACCCGATTTAATAAAAACCCTACAATACCGCTGTCTAAAGATTTAAAATACCGAGAGTGCTATATCTTTCTATCTTAATGAGACTTAAGAAAAAGAAATGTCGACTCGTAGTTAGTAAATTGAAAGTGCCAGCTGAATGCGCGATAAATTAAGTTAGCGGGACCGACGCGGGCGTCTAGGAATCAGCCCTGGAATTAGTTCTCAAGCGGATCCTTATTGGGTTACGGCTACTTCGGGACTATTCGCCTCCACTTTGCGACTATTCGCGACTATTGGCCACTTTTGATTGCATATTTTATTGAATTAATAGTTCGTATCTGTATTTTACAAGTTGTCTGCGATTCGATTTCGATTAAGTAATAATAATAATGAAATGTGGGACACAATTCACACACAGTAATTCAGTCCCAAACTGGGCAGAGCTTGTACTATTGATACTAAATAACTGATAGACATTAAATAAATATTAAACACCCAGACACGAAGCCAACATACATGTCCATGCACACAAATGTAGTCTCCGAGCGGGATTCGAAACCGCGACCTCCGACTCCGAAGGCAGGGTCACTACCAACTGAGCCAACAGGCCCGTAATGAAGAATATGATGTCTTCCTTTAAGATGCAAGCAGATCTATCTCCCTGCATTGAGGTAAGAAAAAGACAAGCAGACAGTGTTAATATCGCATTTATAAATTAGTGAGTGAATTAGAGCAGTGATAGCCCGGACGGTTAAAGAGCCGGCCGAAAATCAGTGAGGCTCGGGTTCAAATCCTGGCATGTACCAATGAGTTTTTCAAAAACTTACGTACATATTTATCACCAGCTCGACGGTGAAGGAAAACATCGTGAGGAAACCCGCAGGTCTCAAAATTAATTCTGAGACATGTGTAAACAGACCCGGTCCGGCGATGGGCTGACCAACTATCACGTTTAGGGGTCCAATATATCTCGTGAAATGTGGGTATATCCAGTAATGGAATACCTCTGCCTACCCCCTCGGGGATAAAAGGCGTGAGATTATATTATATTATATATTATTATTATTAAATTAGTGAGTAGGTCCCTACAGCAGGGTATTGTAATCCGTATCCTAATAAAAATAATAAAATCACTTGTACCTTCATAACCACTTATAAGACATTCAGGTTTTCTTAAGAACCAGATTATAGGTTTGTTCGTGTGAAGACTGGTGCCTGAGCTAAGCGTGAGCCTGTCTTTGTCTTTGGTTGTGTTAATTTTCAATTAGAGCTGTCGTTTACTAATAATCAGCCTAACACTGCTTGGCTTAGAACACAATTTAAATAAACACGCGCTCGTTTCAAAAATTTAAGCTTCTCTTGTTGAGTTTATAATATTAGGTACGTCGCACACATATCGCACACACGTATGAGCCACATCTCCGAAAGACTCATATTACTGTTGAATGAACGCAAAAAGAAATTGTACTAAATTGCCCGGCAACCGCCAGAGAGGCAGCCTTCTCACGTTTTATATTTTTATCAAAATTATTTACTTCGCTATTTTATTATTGTGTATTTTTTACAAATATTTACTTTGATGGATTTAAAGAGCCCATTAATTAGTACAAAAAAATAAATACACAATTTGCTCGAAACTCTGATCGTTTCGAGAATTTTCGAGTTCGCAATCTTTACAACATCAACCCCTGGAGATTAAAATAAGCTCTTTATTCAATTTATTTGTTTATTTCAGCATTTCTAAATTGAATGAAAAATAGACGAAAGAACAAAAAATTGTTCTTGAAAATTGTTTACGTTAATGTCGGGAATCTTAGCAGCAATATTTACGAAAATTGGCGTTTGTTAATTTAAATACTTACATAAATTTATTAACTACTAATTTGTTTGTTTTTTGTTGAAATTAGTATTTTAACGTGGGTATTTTCAGATATGAAGTACCTATGCCTGACCCCTATTGGATGAAAGGTGTGAGATTATTTATTTTATTTATTTTTAATATAGGACGTACCGCATTGTTGTTATAATTTCTTTGGTACTGCTAAAATACCTAACTAACTAAATGTAATTAAATCTAAATTTTCAGTTCCTATTATATATTCCTATCAACAATAAGTCTAAAGAACGGTCTACATCGCTTGAAGCTTATAAGAAAGCCTCTTAGGTTCGCATATAAGCCCGTCCAACTAACTTATATAAAAGGCCCTAGCCTAGTTGCCTCAAGCTAAAGTTTAGACATGATAAGTTATTTTGCTTGGGAGCTAACAGTAAAACTTATGAGGCGAGTGAGACATGGTTGCAAGCCACATAACTGGTCGTTCCTCTGAGCGGCTTAATGTCACCAGTCTGTCACGAGGACAGGGCCGGCGTCAGGTGGGTGCGACCCCGTGGCCTACTAGGAAAAGATACTTTGAATCTTGCATTGGTTTAGTACTCTCCCGACTGATAGCAAAAGGAATCGTTTTGAGTAACAGCTCTTCATTTTATGTCAATAATCAATATTGTGTGATAATGAGAACTCATAGAATTACATAAAGACACTAGCCCATTTTTCGGCTGTCTTTTTGCTTGAGGCGTTTTCTTCCAGATTGCCCTAGGATGGATGTACCTGAGATAAACAGTGGATTATGTGGTGTGCTAACGTGAATAAATTACACAAAATATTACTCAGTGCATTAAGGTACATATATACATAATAAAGTTGCTGAAAAAGCTTTCAAATAGATTTTTGAAAGGTTGTAAACATGACAGCGACCAATTGCGCTGGTTTAATACTTTCGTGGTAAAAAACAAACGTTAAAAAATCATAGGTAAGTACACATACACTAGGTACACAGCGCCAACTAGAGGATAGAAATCACACCGAGTATCGATTACACTAATATCAGCATCTGATAGCATTCCAATTACAGTATTATATAACCGAATCATTATAGTCTCAAGTAGTAGTCCATTAGGGTCTTTCATTTTTACGTATTTTTTTATGTCAAAGTAAAATAATTGCGATTTTTGCAACTCTATAAACGTGACGTATAACAATCTACACTAAAGTCTAGTTCACATTATGCCAGTAATTTAGTCGAGTCCATGTTTTTAGTACACGTCATATACCTATACAATTCGACAATATTAGGTTCCTCTGCTACTACTCCTGTACTACATACTGAACAAGGACTCGATTAAATTACTGGCATAGTGCTAGGTTTTTAATGTAGTTCCACAGGGGCACAGGTTGGACACTAGCGACAAAATGTATGTAACAAACGCGTTGCTGCGCACACAGTCTAAGCTCGTGTAGGTGAACGCGTACCATGCTTGTGTGAGAACGCTCTCTCTCTCACACTCATGCTCTGCGCACCTTGTCGTCGTCTCGTCCTAGCCAGCCGGTGACTGTGAGGTTACCAAGCGCTGGGTGGCGACACTTTTAGCGGGAGGCAGGGAGTGGCCATACTGTACGCTAGTACTATTTATTATACTGTGACAGGGGTATGACCTCCTGAATGCGGTCCTGGCAGCCATTATGCACCCGTAACGACTGCTCAGCGCCATTTGTCGGCGCGTTATCTTCGCTTTATGGCGCGCTTCCGCGGCACTTACTTGTGCGCCACTCACTTGTGCGCCACACCGCTGCATTTTGGACTTTGTGGCCACTCCGGCCTACTGAGTACTCGCCTTATCGGTATTACTTAGTACCTGCTTAGTAGCAACACACCTTGGAATCCTCGGACACTTCAGATAATGTGTATGAGACAAAGGAGTTCCTACTTTCACGATCAGGGAGGCAATTCTGGCGCAGTCGAGTTTGCTGTATCCTCAATATTTTGTAGTAGATACAAAATCTTAAAGGTCGAAGTCATTTTAACCGATTTTAAAATAGGTTAAAGTTTTCGATTTGTCATGTATGTTTATCCATATTTCGGTCAAATTTGAACCTCAATGGTGGTCCTATATAAGTTTTGTAAAAATACGTTGAAGATCTTCAGGTGGAATGAAACTCCTTAAAAGACAATGGAGCAATTTTGACCAGGAGAGTCTTGACACTTTACGGCCAGAGGGCAAATAGTTACCAAACAATATTGAACTCTATGGAATTGAGATAAGATGAAAAAACCAATGACAGTTTTAAACTGCTTATGTCCGTTAAAGGGCTAAAAGACTACAATCGACAGGGAAATACAGATTTTTGGCAAGGAGTTCCATTCCTTTGAAATACTAGTGGGATTATTTTAAGTACAGCTGCATAATCACTTCCTAAACTCGTTTATGAAGACAGGAGCCCCTTCAAAAACATTACGGGGGGCGGCAGTCGAAGCAGTCTACATTCCAGCTCAGTAGTAGAGACCGTAGAGCCGGGCTCCAGCGGTCCGTTACGCCGTGTGCTTAAGGTGACTGGATGTGGCATGTGGGTGGAATTTTAATAATAAAAATAAATAATCTCACGACTTATATCCCCGAGGGGGTAGGCAGAGGTATTCCATTTCTGGAGATACCTACTCTTCACGAGATATTCTTGGACCGGGTCTGCTACACATGCCTCAGAATTAGTTCTGGGACCTGCGGGTTTCCTTACGCTGTTTTCCTTCACTGTGACTAGTGATAAATATGTACGTACATTTTTTTAAGAACTTTTTATTACATGCTAGGATTAGAACCCAAGCCTCATGAATAAGAAGCGGGAACTGTAGAATCAGTTAGATACAGTTTTGATACATGTCAATATTATGTTCTCGGCGTCATTTTGGCTCACACGGTAGTTATAATTCCACAATGGCGAAACTTTCCACAAAAACTCGAGTGCCCCTCGGAAGATCAAAGTAGCGGGGCGAAAATCCTACAAATTAGAGTGAGATAGCAATATTTAAAAACGTATACATAAAATTTACGTAGATTATATTTCTAGGACTAAATACCTACGTACCAATGCCATATCCAGTTTCATTATTTCAGTGCCTTGGATGGCATCACGAGGTCAACTACGGTAACGGTTAGTGTTACTGCAGCGGACGGCGGAAAAATGTGCTATTCATTAGTTTGTATGTGCTACATCTAGAACAACTGTGATACTGGTAGAGGGTGGCGTCTTTGTTAACAAAATTCCTTGTTTTACCTGTAATAGTAGGGTAAAATATCCAATTACTGACAGTCAAGTAATATAATCTCACGCCCTTTTTATCCCCGAGGGGGTAGGCAGAGGTATTCCATTACTGGATATACCCACATTTCACGAGATACATTGGACCCCTAAACGTGATAGGTGGTGAGCCCATCGCCGGACCGGGTCTGTTTACACATGTCTCAGAATTAATTCTGAGACCTGCGGGTTTCCTCACGATGTTTTCCTTCACCGTCGAGCTAGTGATAAATATGTACGTAAGTTTTTGAAAAACTCATTGGTACATGCCAGGATTCGAACCCGAGCCTCGCTGATTTTCGGCCGGCTCTTTAACCGTCCGGGCTATCACTGCTCTACAGTCAAGTAATTGGTAGGGTATATAAGTAATACCAATTACTTAACACCCCAACAGACTTTTAATATGTATGGAACTAGCCTTTACCCGCGGCTTCCCTCGCGCACGTTTATTTCACCCCCTTAGGAGTTGAATTTTGCAAAATCCTTTCTTAGTGGATGCCTGTATAAGCTATCTATGTGCAAAATTTCAAGTTTCTAGACCCAGCGGTTTAGGCTGTCCGTTGATATATCACTAATCATATTTAAGGAATATAAATTACCTTATTTATCCCTTCTTCCAATTAATGATATCCAATAACAACGACCTATTACTGCGTGAAATAAATACAAACCTATAAATAATAATAAAGCATCTATATAATTAAAATAAAAGTAGGATTATTCTTTTTATTTGATTTACAGACGAAGCATGACCGCCAAGCTAGTGTTGTACATGAAGTACCAATATTATATCACTACATAGTATAAAACAAAGTCGCTTTCTCTGTCCCTTCCCTAAGTCCCTATATCCCTATGTCCCTATGTCCCTATGTATGCTTAAATCTTTAAAACTACGCAACGGATTTTGATGCGGTTTTTTTTAATAGATAGAGTGGTTCAACAGGAAGGTTTTAGTATAAGCATTGCACCCGTGCGAAGTCGTTGAAGGTCGCTAGTGTTAGATAAAATTTTCTTCAAACGCAGTAATCTACTATATAAAAATAAGTCGGGTTTTCCTTCCTGACGATTTAACTCCAGAACTGACGAACCGATTTCCATGGTTTTGCATTCGTTGGAAAGATCTCGGGCTCCGCAAGGTTTATAGCAAAGAAAATTCAGCATTGCACCCGTGCGAAGCCGGGGCGGGTCGCTAGTATCTAATATGAATTCTAAATTAAAATAAAGTTATAATAATGATTACCAGATAGTTGAACAAGAGCACTCGAACTAACCTGTAACAAAAAAGAAACTTGAGAATACAAAACATAATAATTTCGAAGCAAGCCCAAACAATTTATTCTTCATCCATAAACAATTATAACAGTATTCCAGAAAATCTTGAATATAAAGAAGGAGTAATATAAAAAAGTTCGCAGACTTTTTGAATCGGTTACGTATTATTCAAAGAATAGGTTTATTTACATTTTTGCTGGAGAAAGAAAATACTTTTTAACATATAATACTCTTCAGACCTATATTCCAGCGTATAATAATAAAATCTGTTTAACTTTCGCTGAGCTCACAGGGAGCTCCGAGGAATAGGAGTTTAATTAATTTTTAACTAAAAGATGCTGATATTAAAAGCAGTGTGAAACTTTGCGGGAGTCCGGCTGTTAGGGAACTATTGCACAACCTCCGGAACGCGAGCACATTGAACCGATTTTTTTATTATTCAAAGCAAAGTAATGGCTCTGTGTTTGGCAAAAGGTTCTGTTTCGAATCATCGAAAAGTTAGACAAAGGTATGTAGCGACACTACATAGAACGCGCCAATAGACGGCCGAGTTCTAAACCGCGCTATCGGAGTTTTCTAATGAGTTTGTATAAATACAACTGTCCAACATCAACCGTTGGACCGCGGTCCCCATTCACGATCACCTCGCCTGGCAGAGAATCTTCCTTTTCACGATGGAGGAGCATTCCACCTTCCGCTCTTCCATAGGTATTCTATTCCTGGATGTATTTTGTGTTGTTACACATGCCTCTGACATGAGATTAAAAAGAGCTGCCCTTGAGTTTCTTACTGGTGCTTCTCGGGGTACTGCATTCGGAACCAGCAACTCGTCGGTGGAGATGGGCTGCTGTTTATATTGAGAATCTCTTCACGAGTTTAGTGTGCCTTGTTATTAGACTATTGACTTTTCTAAGTGTAATTCTTATTACCCACAGAGTTAATAAAATTCCTCAGATTCAATTATGGGACCTGCTGGTTTTCACGTTTCGTTTTTTTCACCGTCGTGTTAGTGATATGTTTGCGAGCGCGCAACTGGAGGAATTCCCTACCATTCTAATTCCTCCTGTCCATCATACCCCTATGATGGCCACGATCTGGCTCTGACTGTACTCGGGTGGGGCCACTCACTTTATGATTGAATGAAGAAAGAAAGAAAGAAACTTTTCATTCGAAAAAAATAGAAGTTACAGTAACACATAAAAACAATTTTATGCCGAAAAGGCCGTGTTACAGCCTGGGCGCCCAAGGTGTAAAAAATTCAGCTATAAAATGTCTTTCATCGCATGCACTGCGGAAACTACAGATGATAGAACAAAAAAAGGGTACAATATTAAAGAACAACAAAAAACTTAGCGATAGCATATTTCTAACTATTGTAGTTATGTCAATACAACTACTTTTCACATTTTAAAAGTCGATAGAAATGCCAACAAAAGTCATACCATAATATCCATACCTTCATATTAATCCATATCCAAATAAATCATTTCATATTCAATACTGTTTCAATACCTGTAGATTACTTTTAGAATTATTGAAATCGGACATTCCATTCAAAAGATATCACGAATTCAAAAAATCTTTACTTAATATTACAAATGCGAATTTGTTTATTCGACACGCTTTCGCGCCTAAAAAAATTAAAAAAATCTTTTACCAACGGAAAGTTGCACTATCAGGGAGTAACACAGGCTATACTTTATCCCTGTATTCACACGGGAACGGGAATTACGTGGGCGAAACCGCGCAGAACCGCTAGTTGTTTATAAAGTGCAAAATCAGTGTCCAAACACAATTAACCGTACGTGGTGGTTTCTATCGAAACTGCATTAATGACTTTGGTAGATACTATTAACATAACACCCACGCTTGCGTTAGCCAAATTGTATTTGAACAGACAAACGATAAATACATTACAACTTCGAGCCTGCAGAGAAGATAACAAAGTTTGTTTCAGAATAACAAACTCCAAATCTGTCCAACAATTTACTAAATCATTTTAATTTTGCCAAAATATATTACTCTCGTTATTTTAATTAGGTCTTTTATCAGATTTAATCTCAATTTCAAATTGCTCGAATAGTTTATATTTGAAGGGCTTTATCATTATTAAGCCCTCATTAATATAAACGAACAATACTCATACTACAGTATTAGTATTATTTAGTACTTTTTTTTTGGAATATTAGCACATTTTGTTTATTAAAATTCAATAGTATTAACTCTGTATTTTATTACAACACTCATTATTAGCAAAGAAAATTCTATTTTAGGTGTACTTAGATAAAAGCAAAAAAGGAAGATACGGTACTAGCTTCTCGTGCGTGGACCGCTTAAATTAGGTCCAAGGAACGTAATTCGCTGCAGTCTCTATCGGGCCGCCATATCGACAGTACCTGATAGTCGATGAGAAGGAAACACATTGAATGGTTTAACCGATAAACAATCAAATGCCTTCATGTGCTTTTATGAAGTGTAGGTACAAATAGCAATAAAATAAAATAATCTCACGCCTTTCATCCCCGAGGGGGCAGGCAGAGGTATTCCATTACTGGATATACCCACATTTCACGAGATACAATGGACCCCTAAACGTGATAGGTGGTGAGCCCATCGTCGGACCGGGTCTATTTACACATGTCTCAGAATTAATTCTGAGACCTGCGGGTTTCCTCACGATGTTTTCCTTCACCGTCAAGCTCTAGTGATACTAACTTAGTATGTAGTCCAAATATGAACGATGCTTTCTATCGATGTACCGTATCTTCCCTTTTTGCTTTTATCTAAGTTTAGGTATTTGTTATTTTCTTCAGGGTGAAAATACCCAACAATCTTGAAGAAGCGGCTTATTAAAAATACGTATGCTAAGATGCGAGCAAAATAGCTCCGTAATTAAATTAATGCGCCATTCTGCGTCCCTTCGCAAGAATAAATAAAAACAGCAAAAAGTTCGGTTCTTATCTCTCGTACTAGAACATTTTCCTAAAATCTGGAGAAATGAGGATTCGTAAATTACTCGGAGATAAGACGGAGAACGGTTTGCAGCTGTTAATATTTTTTGCTAAACAACTTTTGTTGAAGAAAGTCAGGTGTTAACAATGATTATTTCATCGCTTGTTTTATTTACGAGTAGGTGAAGTTAGCGGGTATTAGATTTATGTATCTTTTGTCTTTTATAACACATTTGCTCGTAAAAGGTGTCTTATTTCACCAATTTCAATATCGTATTGTATCTCATTACGCCCAAGTGCGGTAAGTGTAATGTAAAACACACGGTTTATCAAGATGCTCCGTCTTAAAACGAACGGTACTTTTTAAAACCTCAGCAAAGAGTTTTTATGTCAAAAAAGTTGTCAACATTTTATGATTAAAATTAATTTTGGGAGATAAAATATAATAAAGAAATATTTATCTACATAATTATTAAATTTAATTAATTTTGACAGTAAATTACAACCAATAATAAATTCTGTAACAAAAACACAAAAATATTAATTTACTTTATTAGTAATACTGGCTGTTTTTTGTGCCTTTGTCTAAAAAAAATGCTGATGCGCGCCGCGCGCTTTTTCTAAACGCTGTATTGTTTTTATTCGTTTACCATAGTCGGAGTTTTATTTTATTTCCTCGCAAATCACTACATAGTATAAAACAAAGTCGCTTTCTCTGTCCCTATATCCCTATGTTCCTATGTCCCTATGTATGCTTAAATCTTTAAAACTACGCAACGGATTTTGATGCGGTTTTTTTAATAGATAGAGTGATTCAAGAGGAAGGTTTTAGTATAAGCATTGCACCCGTGCGAAGTCGGGGCGGGTCGCTAGTGTGTTATAAAACGTTGTATGACATACGTGCGATTTGATAATTACAGCCTCTGCTTACGTGTAGCCCTCGCCTACGGCTCAGCAATATCGCCTCGGCTGTAATTTTCAACCTTATGATATAAGTGCGGTCACTATTATAGTGCTTTAAATATGTTCTGTAGTGGCTATGCCTTCTTTGGATAGTCCTAAAATATCTTTATAACACATTTGCTCGTAAAAGGTGTCTTATTTCACCAATTTTAATATCGTTACCTATCTCATTACGCCCAAGTGCGGTAAGTGTAAAGTAAAACGCACGGTTTATCAAGATGCTCCGTCTTAAAACGAACGGTACTTTTTAAAATCTCAGCAAAGAGTTTTTATGTCAAAAAAGTTGTCAACATTTTATGATTAAAATTAACTTTGGGAGATAAAATATTATAATAAAGAAATATTTATATACACAATTATTTAAGTTAATTAATTTTGACAGTAAATTACAACCAATTAATCTGTAACAAAAACACAAAAATATTAATTTACTTTATTAGTAATAAGTACTGGCTGTTTTTGTGCCTTTTCTTAAAAAAGAATGATGATGCGCGCCGCGCGCTTTTTCTTAACGCTGTATTGTTTTTATTCGTTTACCATAGTCGGAGTTTTATTTTATTTCCTCGCAAATGTGTTATAAAACGACGTATGACATACGTGCGCTTTGATAATTACAGCCTACCGCACTTATATCATAATGTACTATTACCGAGCTAGTAGCACGCGCTTAGAGCGAGCTGTTTTCGCTCGTTTCCGTGAGAAAATTAGAGTACCAACTTTGTATAAGGAATGTACCTGCCACTTGTAGTATCTACATTTTCTAAGATTTCCTGGTTAGTTAGAGAGTGATCATCAACTAGGGCGTGACTAGCGGCGTTGCTCGTGGTGAATAAATTTTTTCCCGTTCCCGTGGGAATTTTCAAAAGAAATTTTTAGGACTCATTTACGTTAGTTAAGGAGCCTTTAAGCCAAATTTCATGCTTCTAGACCCAGCGGTTTCGGCTGTGCCTGGATCGATGAATCAGTCAGCCCTCATTCAGTCATTTTCTTCTTTCATATGTAGATAGATAAAGATGTACTGGTTATATTCAATAACATCGTGCATTGTAGAATAACGTCATAACCCTGCGCTGCTGATGTGAACAATTTTGACGCGAGTCGCCGCGACCTGTCCCCGTCAGCCGTTTGGTTGTGGCCAGGGTTGTACCCAGCGCCATAAATTCAAACTCATTTATTCTGTACGTATGGAATATACAGTTAGAAACGTCAATTGTTTATAATAACAAGGCACTCTAAACTCGTCCATGAAGATTGGCTAAATGTAAACAGTAGAACATCTCCACCGACGAGTTGCTGGTTCCTCGAGAAGAACCATCAAGAAACTCAAGGGCAGCTCTTTTTAATCTTATTTCTTACTAGTAAATATGGTTTACAATAATTTTTATAATTAAATTATAGCAGTGATAGCCCGGACGGTTAAAGAGCCGGCCTAAAATCAGTGAGGCTCGGGTTCGAATCCTGGCATGTACCAATGAGTTTTTCAAAAACTTACGTACATATTTATCACTAGCTCGACGGAGAAGGAAAACATCGTGAGGAAACCCGCAGGTCTCAGAATTAATTCTGAGACATGTGTAAATAGACCCGGTCCGGCGATGGGCTCACCACCTATCACGTTCAGGGGTCCAATATAGCTCGTGAAATGAGGGTATATCCAGTAATGGAATACCTCTGCCTACCCTCTCGGGGATAAAAAAGGCGTGAGATTATACTTAAACTATTAAATTATAATAAGAATAGCTAAAAGCACGATAAAAAATTATCATGAAGCTATAGAAGCTGTGTCCACAAATTTTTGTCTAGACTCTTTTATTTATGCTCCCCGCCATCGCTCTTAGTTAGTAAGAATAAGGATCCACCCTACTGTCTTTCCTCAGTTACAAGGCCTTTTCTGCTAATTCGATTTTTCTATGGCGTAATTAAATTGTGTTCTTATCTAGAACGCAAAGGCCTTTTACTCATATTAGATATATAGTCTTTCTTTTTAATAACGACTATCATGATTCGAGGTTTGTTTAGTTTGTTTGCCATTGCTGGTTACAGATATTCGGAATTCGCATACTATATGTGACGGGCCTGATGGCTCAGTTGGTAGTGACCCTGTCTAATGAGTCGGAGGTCGCGGGTTCGATCCCCACTCGGGGTCAACATTTGTGTTAAACATGTCCGTTGGCTTTGTGTCTGGTCGTTTAATATTTATTTATAGTCACTCAGTTTTTTAGCACCCATAGTACATGCCCTGCCTAGTTTGGGACTAAATAACCATGTGTGAATTGTGTCCTACGATTTATTTATATTTGATTAGATCCGCGTGAATGAACTTTTGAGACAGTGAACAAGATAAATTAAATTCTAAACTACGTTTCCCAGAACAATCAATCTAATTCTTTCGTAATTGTTACTCGGGTCATTGATCACAGCACGTCTTAAGACTTACACCCTTGATAGGTATGTACAAAGATCGAGATGTCTAAGCAACAAATTTTAATAATGCTATTTTTCACGCAGCTATTACAATTATTGTAAAAAAACTTTTGTAATTAAAAGTGAATTTTTGAGTTTTATTTGATACCCCGTATCGCCGAACCAGCTGGTGTGGTGATGTCATTTATAGGTCAAAAAAACAGACATCCTTAAAAATAAGCATCTCATAATATAATTTCAGCTGTACATAAATATAAAAGTAAAAAAATTAAATATGTCGAAATAGTATCGCAATCACCACATTTTACCAAACAAATTCATTTAGATGTTTCTTTTTATTATTGGCTAGGTGCGCGATGACAGCGCCCACTAGTGGTAACAATTAGGGCGGACTTTGAAATGTCAAATGGCTCGCTGTCATTACGAAAAGTAAGTAAACACAAAAATAATTTCAGTGAAACAACGTTATTTACTTAGGTCCTGTCGGATATTGTAAATCTATAGCGTCGATAATAATGTTGACCTTTTTTATTTACCGTCAAAGAAATAAAATCTGAAAATCAAATGAGCCACACCATTGAAGCTAGTGTAATAAGACAAACTTCAGTGACATCAACGCCTAGCCATACAAAACATCATTGCAGTCGTTGATCTTGTTTTCAACTTGCTCTTGGAAATTTATAGAATTTGCGATCACTATTTTTGCCATTATTCTTGCAGTTGACTACGCAATAGGTTTCGTTACCCATGTTCAAGTATTTATTTTCCACTAAGAATGCACGAATACGTAAATTTCTCTAGTAAAAAGTGACAGTTCGTCTGAGTTCGTCCGACCCGAGTTTCTTTTTTAGCCACCATGGGCGCTGCGATCGATTCGTGGTTCCCCCACCCCCTACTTCGCACCCAGCCAATAACAAAATAAATAACAGTGCAAATGCTCTAAGAAAATTTCTGACATTAAAATATTTGTGTTCTGGAAAGCAATAACCCTGAAATATGAACCTATGCCTGAAGACTGTGACAGCCCTGGCAGCAGCGCCCGCACGTCATATGCGCGCCCTGACACCGCGCGAATTGTACTGTCATGTCACTCCGCGTCGCTGACGGGACATCGAGAGGGTTAAAGTATTATATCCATTCATGCAAAATATGGAATTCATTGTTTTGGGAACAAAAAATCAATGGTGCTTTTCAACTGACTTCAAATAACATAGAACTCTAAAGAGAATCATAATAATAAAATAATAATAATAAAAAGAATCATCAAAATCGGTTTACCCAGTCGAAAGTTCTGAAGTAACAAACATAAAAAACATACGTGTCGAATTGAGAACCTCCTTCTTTTTAAAGTCGGTTGAACATCGAGAAAAGTCTGAAAAATTGTATGGATCGATGATAATATATTGTAGCGCTTTTCGTTGAAGTCGGTTTTTTACTACTTAGACTTGTTTGTTATTAAAACCACATTCATTTTAAACCCATTTTATTAATTACTTGCTGTTCGCGTAGTTCCCGTTCCCGGGGGAATACGGGAATAAAATATAGCCTATGTTACTCAAGGATATTGTAGTTGTCCATTGGTGAATTATTTTTTTAAATCGGTTCAGTAGTTTTTGAATTTATTCGTTGCAAACATACAAAAATACAAATCTATCTTCGTTATAATATTAGAGTAGATATTTACAAGTTGCTTTAAAACTTTTAAAAATGAATACCTTTAAAGTATTATAACAACATTCATAAACAGCAAATATTTGAAAACTATTCAGCTACAGCCCGCGTTGGAATTTCATAAAAAGTTGTTTAATTTAGGATTGAAACCTCCCCAGGTATTCGTGTTATCAGTTTGTAATTTTATAAAATTTTAAGTCAGTCAGTTTCAAATACCTACTATGAATGAGTTGAAACCAAGGTTTGCAAACTTACTTACAAACTTGTCCAAAGAAACCCTGTGTAAGTCTTGTTCGTTATGATTAATAGCCCTCCATAGCGTCGAGTCGGTTAATCTCATGCATGTTGGTCTACTAAGTAGTCTGTAATTTTATAGTAGCCTTTTCTATGTAATTTTTGCTCAACTATAGTTTTAAATTTGTCAAGTATCATATTTTGTGAATCAATGGGAATATTAATAATTATAAAAAGAAATTATCTTTCCTATTTAAACTATAGATAGAAACTAGTGAATTCTTCTAATGACATTGTCCACATTCGGGAATTTAGGTAACTTCTTCATGAACATGCCAGCTAAATCTCATCAAGATCTGAAGTCAATGGTGTTATTTGTATACCTACGATAAGTGCCAAATAACAGGTCATTGACTGACCATTGGCATGTCATTGTCATCCAACTATAACCGTAGACATTTAGTGGAATTGGGGCCCTGAAATTGTGACCGAGTCACTTCAGAATTTTTCTGTCAAATTCATCAAATAGTACATTCAAATCCGAAAGTGAAAACTTTGAACGACTTCCAATCATGCGTCCTATTTTCCGCGGTCTCGTTAACCGAGTGCCCGTCGTGGCTCGCACCGAACCGACGTTTTTGAAGTGTCCAAATTGTGCCTGTCATTTGCCGAACGAACGGACGAATGACAATTAATTTTTGGGAATCGCCGCTTTCGCAGTGATATTTTAGAGCGGGAACTGTGGCGTAACGAGCCTTTTCTGTTTCGTGTTGCTGACGGGGTGCGTTGTGAGTGTTTTTATTTCATGGGCAATGATTGGGGCATGTCAGATTAATTGTGGGATTCGTACTGTAATTGTTACATTTTATTGGCATCAAAGGTAGTGTTTTGTGCATTTTATGTACCTACTTTTAGATGTGGGAATCAGTGTGAATTAATAAAAAAATTGAGAAGTGTGGTGATGAATCCACTCACGAAACTTTACAGTTTGAGAATTAAAAATAAATGAACTACCTACGCTATTCAGAGAAGGAATGCGGCCAGTCTTCTGGGAAATGTCCCACATGGTTTCTCTTTAGAGGACATTTTTTATCTGTAAATATTGTAAATATAGGTATATTTTCATGAAATACTAAATTACCATTTAATCAGTACAATTTCACAAAATATTTATTGCATTACGTACGGGCTATTCCACTAGTCTACCAGCTGTCCCTCCTGGTAGGGACAAGTGGACAGTCTGAATAGATTTGTGAGCATTTTATACACTTTCTAATTTTATGGAATTTTCGTCCCTCGGGATATCAAGGACAATGGATAATATTATATAGTCCCACCCAATGTTGCGAGTTGACAGGTGAATTATTTTTGGGACTTTAAAAACAGTAAAAAAAAACAGTCGGCTTGAGAACCTCCTCCTTTTTGAAGTCGGTTGAAAACAAATATAAATTCTTTATAATACGTCTGTTTTATTATTCGCACCAACCGAACATATTGTTTTGTCAAAGAATACAATACCCTTCAGTGGAACAAATCGATAGTAAGACAGATTAAACTTGCAAGAAAAACGTCGAACACAAAATAAAACATTCAGAGAATCCCGTCTTTTGTCCCAATGATAAATAGATAAAGTACGTGTCTAGACAGTAAATGATCAATGTGTTATCAAGCGGCGGAGAGGCTGTCGAATCCGCTCTCTGCTCGCACCACCAATCGTCGAAATACTTGAATGTGTTTTTGTAGGTGAATTTTTTGAGTGCCTATTATTTTTTCACCTGTGGCTTCTTGTGAATCTATCTAGGATTACCACTGACTCACTTTTCTGTAAAGATCCCAAACTATCACGTCTAAATAAACTATAGTCCCTTGGGTAGAAGCATGGGATTTTTGTACAGGTGATTGTAATTATCATCTATACATATAATAAAACTCTAACGGGGCCGTGTCTGTACATGAAATATTTTTTGAAAAATTTAACGGTAGTGTATATAGTTATCGATATAGATACCGAAACACCAATTTTTGGAATTTTTGTCTGTCTGTCTGTCTGGTTGTGCACTACTGGACGGATTTTGATGAAATTTTGTAGGGAGATCACCGAGTACCCGGGTCAATATCTAGGGTACTTTTTATTCCAGGAAAATGTCTCATTCCTACGGGAAAATATAAAAACTGGTTAAAAAGAGAAATACGTACTACTCCGAAACGATAACACCTAGAAACTTGAAAAATGGTATGTAGGTGTCTTATATGTCGTAGGAAACCAGTATGAAAGGGTTTTTGGGAAATTCCCACGGGAACGGGAACAAACTGAATCCACGCAGGAAAACGCCGCTGGGCACCCGCTATTTGAAATATAGTATGTAGGTGTCTTAAATATGTCGTAGGCAACCACTATGAAGGTATTTTTGGAAATTCCCACGGGAACAGAAATAAACGGAATCCGCGCGGGCAACGCCGCTGGGCACCCGCTAGTAGATTTAATATACTGGCGGTAGATCGGCAATGCGTAAGAGAAATAACAAAGTAGTAGGGGGGATCCCAATATAAGACGACCTTCACCGAGCTGCTTATTGGATGAAAAGTAGGTATTTTATATCAAATGTAATATGTTAAAAAAGATATCGCGAGGGGGTTGGCTGAAAAAAGTTAAGTTTGTCCTTCAATCTGACTATTGATGGACTACTACAGAATATACAAGTTTGTACGGAACCCTCGATGTGCGAATCAGACTCACACTTGTCCGGTTTTTTAATAATCCTCTTGTTTGTTAGGATAAGACACTTAGTACTGTCGATTAAAAAATCCGATCCACAGAAAGTCCGAAACTCGATTATTAGATAACAAAATCTGAATGTGTTTCTTTCTTCTTATTTTGGGTGCTAGCTCAAACGATTACAGCGGGTTGTTAGAATGAATTGTTGAATTTATTTTCATCCACGACCTTTGAGGTCGCAGTCGAGATTTCATATAATATAATTTGCAGTTCAATCTTTAATATAGCAGTCTAGTATACTTTGCTAAGTGAATTTAACCGTAATGTTAATGAATATTAAGTAGTATGCACGTTCAATATTTAATTTTAAATATTGAAGTAGTAATCTACATTTTAGTGAATTCACTTTCCAGCCTTTGGTGTCAGCCACCTCGACGATATATTTAATGATTACATATCTATAAATTTAACATACAGTTATTGGGCATCAGGCGTGTAATAATGAACTTTTTTATAAACTTATGTACTTAGGTACATATTTATCATTAGCTTGACGGTGAAGGAAAACATCGTGAATAAGCCCGAATAACTGAATAATAATAATAAATAGTGGGACACAATTCACACATTTTCATTCAGCCGAAACTAGCCAAAGCCTGTGCTATGGGTACTAAACAACTGATAAACATACTTAAATAAACATGAAACACCTAGACACGAAGCCAACAGACATGTTCATGCACACAAATGTTGACCCGAGCGGGATCGAACCCGCGACCTCTGACTCAGAAGACGGGTCACTACCAACTGAGCCAACACGTCCGTCGGTTCCGAGGCACGTGTAGCAATTTTCCAATAGGTTAGGTGTCTGATATAACACACAGGTGAATAGTGAGTAAGTACTGCCAACCCCAGGGGGAATAAGGCGTGAGATTATTGTCTTCATAATTAACGTACAATCAGCAACATCTGTCACTACTACAAGTCTGAGTCAACGGATGTCTTCAGATTATAATTCATGACAACAACAGATCTCGTAACCTAAATCCCATGTCAACTACCTTCAATTATGGACCTAAATAACTTGTAAATAGACTTTAAAGTCAAGTGGCTGTAAACAAGCGCGGGTCGTGTGGACCGTGGAACATTAATCGTGCTGTACAGTCAAGAGCAAGTCAAGCTTCCCACTACCTACCAGTTTAAACTGAGCTCTGATTTATACTGCCCGCCATAGAATAGAGGGCCTCAAAGTCCAAAGTGTCAAGCTTACCGTGCTCTTGACTGTACAAACATGTATAGGGTTGTTGTTGTGACGTCACAGGGTTTTGTTCGCGCTCGCAGCGTTTTGTTGGCGATTCCGCTGCCTCATCGCTCAGCCGACGTATTAGAGAGTTGACATTGTGATTAATACGCTCTGAATTTATTAGGAGTGACGTTGATGTAACAAGATATTTAAATATTGCGAGTAATATACTGCGTAACAAAAAGCTGTGGAGGGGTTGTTTCTTTTCACATGTAATAAGTTTATGTTGGACATAATTTGACATGTAAAAAAAGAATGAAAAGGATAGAATAATTTCATAAAATATAAATTTTGAACGAATAAAAGTATCATGTGCTATTTGTACTAAACGACTGATAAACTTACTTAAATAAATACGACCAGACACGAAGCCAACAGACATAAAATATGTTCATGTAAACAAATTTTGGCCCCAAACGAGGATCGAACCCGCGACCTCCAACTCAGAAGGCAGGTTCACTACTAACTGAGCCAACAGGTCTGTCATAAAATAAAAAAACTAATAATTAGATGTTTATTTATTAATTTGTGCTTAGGCAATGCTTATGGGTTTGTAATGATCGCACTGGCTAAGCAAAACTTGAGGTGGTCAGTCAGTCATCTACTGACTGACCACTATCTACGCCTACTGGCATTATTTCAGCTACTTCCTATTTTGGGAGGCCCTTAACCGTTGGTCCCGGTTTTTGTTGTGTTCACGCACGGTGGAGGCTGTTAAGCCATGTCAAATACCTGTGGGTGGCTTGAAAAATCTAATAGTTAAGTGACCATTAGCCTAACATCACCTCTCGGCCCATGGTGGGTTGTCATTGGAGATTATGTCCCACATTTCCTCATATGTGAAGAAAGGCCCATAGCTTAGCAGTGGGTTGTTACGGGTTGAAAACAAAGATATGAAAGTAAAGATAAGTTATACTCATACTTTGCGCGTTTATATAATGTTACAATATTGCTGAAACATGTACATAATTACCTCTTAGCGTTGTAGGATAAAAAAAATACGACGAAAGATGATACGGAACGAATGATAAAGAGACAGCTATCAGTCAAGAGTTGCGCTTGAAATACGACTATGCTACATTCGGTGCTACAATTCGACTAAATAAAATTAGACCAATTATCTACATTTACCTCAGTTTCCGCGCTCTCGTAATATATTTACCTCTTTTTAGATATAATATCAAGTACAGGTTCCTCGGTGCCAAATACGATTTTATTGCATTGGGCGTCGAGACACTTGGTCCGTGGGGTCCTGGCGCGCACGGGCTCTTCAAGGAGCTCAGCAGACGACTCAGGGAAGCATCAGGCGACCCCCGAGCAGGCGACTTTCTCGCAAAGGATAGGTATTGCCATCCAGCGCGGGAATGCCGCCTGCGTGATGGGCACCTTGCCACGAGGCCCTCATTTTTTACATCTTTTGTAGTTTAGTTTAGTTCGTAGTTTTAGTTTTACTCTTAATTTTACTTTTAGTTTACGTTTACTGTTGTAATTATTCACGGTTATTTTGATTAAATTATAATAAATTTTAAAAGTCGAATACATTTTCTTACAGCATATCTTTGATTAAAAATGTGTAAATTCAAAGTGGAAGTTGATTAATTCGATTTGTGTTTGAGCACCGCGAGTGCTGATGCGTAGTTGTCCATTTCCCCGCGAAAAGCCCTCGTACCCAGTACTCGTGTATTCGGCGTGTATTCGGCCAATGCATATTCATTGCGTCCTAGACTCGACCGATATAACAAAAGGTTGATTGGCAGTAGTCGATGGACCGCACTCAATAAACTTTTTGACAGTTTTGTGATGGAAATCTCGCATTGGATGCTAAAAATCTTGATTGCTACTGAATTTATTTGCGTCGTTTCGTTGTGTCGCTTTTTCTAAAACATGTACCTTGATCCCAAAGATAAATAAAAGAGAGTAAATTATGCTATACTATGGTTTCACCAGCGTAGTTCCCGTTTGGGTGGGAATACGCAAATATATAGCCTATATCACTCAGTGATAATGTAGTAAGCTTTTCACTTTTGCATTTGGAACCAGGCACTTGTCGGTGAAGATGGGCTGCTGTTCACGTGTAGCCGATCTCCATAGACGAGTTTAAAGACTGTTAACTTTTCTAAGTGTAATTTTTAATTACTTGCAGGAAAATAAATATAATCTCACGCCTTTTTATCCCCGAGGGGGTAGGCAGACGTATTCCATTACTGGATATACCCACATTTCACGAGATACATTGGACCCCTAAACGTGATAGGTGGTGAGCCTATCGCCGGACCGGGTCTATTTACACATGTCTCAGAATTAATTCTGAGACCTGCGGGTTTCCTCACGATGTTTTCCTTCACCGGCGAGCTAGTGATAAATATGTATGTAAGTTTTTTGAAAAACTCATTGGTACATGCCAGGATTCGAACCCGAGATTCACTGATTTTCGGCCGGCTCTTTAACCGTCCGGGCTATCACTGCTCTCGGGAAAGGAAAATAAATAAATTTTCATTTTTCATTGGTGTTAGAATTTTTAACATCGGTGCCGTAGTTTTTGAGTTTATTCGTTACAAACATACAAATCTTTCCTCTTTGTAATATTAGTATAGAAGTGTAGATTTACACTCATTCACCCTTCAATCAGTTAAGAACCGCCGGTTCCAATTGGAACCGAGACACAATTAAAAATCAATTGTGTCTGTGGTTCATGGTCTGAGAGGTTAAGAGTAATATGTCGGTTTGAGTGGAGGATATTGTTAGGGTTGCTGCTAAATGAAATTCGGATAAAAACCGAGCCCTTATAATTTCGTCCTATTCATCTGTATGTCCGTCCATCTATATATTACATCCATTTTACTCGGAGGGTCAATCAATAGCCATTGAAAATTTGAAAGGTTCTATATGAACCGCTGTATACCGTGTGAAATCATTTATCTGTATATTATTCAGGCCTCATAAATAGTAGTAACCTACTTTGAAATTGTTATATTCACAGATTTCACAACCTTACATCGTTATATCATTTAGATTTCAGAGAATTTGTTAATTTAGTTATCTACAAAGTGGGTGAATAATCCCTTATTTTAGGCATTCAAATACTCGGGGGACAAAAGTCAATTCAAAGCTTTTGCAACTTTGCCACAACTCAATTTCCAATGTGATAGTTAAACATGGTAAAGTTTGATATCAAATTCTGAAACTGTTATATTTTTTAATTTAATTTATGCCACATTTAAAGTTATAATTGTCAACTTTTAACGGCTGTTCTGTCTGGCTGCAGCTGCGGTCGGCATTGACAGAGTAAAAGTTTTAACATAAAGGCGCATTCAGACGATCGGCGCACTGTCGCGCGACTCAAAAGTTTCATTTGACGCGACTGACATCGGCACAATTCGCCGCCGACAATGGCGTCACTCCGCTTTCTTCGAAGCAAATCTCCCGTAGATTTTATTCAGCGCTTTTAAATTATTGTCTTTTCTAATCGACGGGCTTGACGATAAAATTACTTGTCTAAGACCGCCAATTGTATTTTTTAATCATTGTGTCATTTGTTGCATATTTTTTATTGGTGTACCATAAATAGTTGTTACTTACTATGGACCTATAATTACTATGGACCTATAATTATAAGTTGCAGCTGATATTAATTATAATAATTAAAACCTGTAGTATGTAGGTACACCTATGGCTACATTTTCCAGCGTTAGCCTAGTCTAATCTGTATTGGTTTTGGTTTACGGGTTTTATTACTTCTCGACGAAAACAGATGTAGGTACTTTAGTTAATGTTGGTATCCATTTTTTGTTGTTTTTGGTGTACAATAAAGAGTTATTGTATTGTATTGTACTTTGTCTGAGATAACATAGAACTCTAAAGAGTGAACAACCGAGATCATCTTATATGGTTTTCTCATGGATGCTATCAGAACTGGACCAAAGTAAAATGGGACTACACGGGAAGCTTAAGCTTTCAATTAAAAAAATCATCAAAATCGGTTCACCCAGTCGAAAGTTCTGAGGTGACAAACATAAAAAAAACCTACAGTCGAATTGAGAACCTCCTCCTTTTTTGAAGTCGGTTGAAAATACACACTTACATTAATACCGTTCTAAATTAAAATCATATAAAAACCAATCACATCTCTTTAAAAAACTCGATTAAAATCAACACGGCAATGATTTTATCCGTGCGTTTCATAATTGCTTTTCGCGATCGCTTTGACTAGTCAAAGCTATGGATAGCGATTTTGTATTTTTTGTATTCGAAACTAGCTAATACAGTAGGATCAAAGCAAAGCGCATGACGCTAGAGCGAGCGACAGACAATGGCCCAGCGTGGACAATGGCGTGTGATGACCCACAAACGCGCCCGGCTACTTTTCCACTAGCGAAAGAGTGAGAATACACACACAGGTATTCGTGTAGTGTCTGTACTGTACGAGCCTAAAACATTATGAGTCGAAACGCAGGTTCATCTATAGGTTATTTTCAATCAAGTGCTAATATTTTAAGGGTAGGTACATGTCTGCGTTCTTTTCTAACAAAAAAATATATTTTGTAAACATACTTTGCATAACCTTTACTACCTACCGCAGTAATTCACCTCTTTTGTCGACTTGATTTATTTTTTAGTGACTCGCCCCGGCTTCGCACGGGTGCAATGCTTACACTAAAACCTTCCTATTAAATCACTCTATCAATTAAAAAAACCGCATCAAAATCTGTTGCGTAGTTTTAAAGATTTAAGCATACAAAGGGACATACGGACATAGGGATATAGGGACAGAGAAAGCGACTTTGTTTTATACTATGTAGTGATAGTGATAGTGATTTTGTAACGTTCGTCCAATTATGGTTGGGTATTTTGGTTCCAAAATTGATTCGGACACATGTGTAACAGCACTGCGGTTCGGAGATACCTGTCAGATTAAGGGGTCCGGAAAATGTACCTACTGGAAAAAGGTGGGTATATTCAGGAACAGCATTCTTTTTGCCGACTCCTTCGGGGTAAACCTATGCATATAGTTTTATTGAACACTAGCGGTTCCGCGCGGTTTCACTCGCGTAGTTCCCGTTCCTGTGACAATACGGGAATAAAGTATAGCCTATGTTACTCAGTAATAACGTAGCTTTCCATCGGTGAAAGAATTTTTAAAATCGGTCCCGTAGTTTTTCTACTATAAGTTTCAAGAATTAAAAATGACGTAATTTCCTTACAAATGTTCATCCTCTATTTCAACTCTTTACAGTCTTTTTTTCGCATTATAAAGTAGCATGTGTCCTTTCTCAGGATTTATACTATTTCTGTGCCAAATTTCATTTAAACCGTTTCAGTAGTTTAGGCGTGATTACGTAAAACACAGACAGACACAGTCACTTTCGCATTTATAATATTAGTAAGTAAGGAAGTAAGTACTAGGCGCATCTATGGGGATATATGATAATATATAATTCAGTTAAGTAATTTTGTAAAGTTCACCGAAATATACTACCCAGAACCCTTTAGGTACATAAAGACCACTTCCCAATATGTCAGTTTCCCAGAATGTCCGTTTTCAAAATGACCGTTTCCCAAAATGTCCATTTCCCAAAATGACCGTTTCCCAAAATGTCCGTTTCCCAAAACGACCGTTTCCTAAAACTACTGTTTCCCATAATGTCCGTTTCCTAAAACATCAATTTCCCATAATGTCCGTTTCCTAAAACGTCAATTTCCCATAATGTCCGTTTCCTAAAACGTCAATTTCCCATAATGTCCGTCAACGACTTACGTTAAATAATTATGCGACACTGACAGTTTTAGCATTTTCCAAGTGTCAAAATACATTTAGTGTACATTTCTTTTAAAATGAATTCAAAAAAGGAAGAGGTTCTATTTTCTTCTGTATTTATTGTAATTCATTGCTGAAAGAGAACAAATTGTTTTGATAATCTAAAGACAACAATCCCGTATAGTTATGACTCAATTTTCTATTAAAACGTCTTTTGGTTTCATATCATTATTTGGATTCCATTCCATTCTCGTTCTTTTTAGAACGCGAGTGCTTTTGACGGGTCTATCAGAGCCTTTCACATCTGATCTTCAATCTTGGGCTCTTTTTGCAGCCTATAAACAGCTGTAAGGTACACCCTTTATAACGTTTCTTTAGGTATTATGAAAATTTTTGCTTTGCTTTTTAGGAAAAAAAATATTTTATTAAAATTTGGAATGTTTGTTTGAAAACGAAGTAATGATTGAACTCAGTGATCTACATATTAGAATGTTCTATTTACAAAAATCTCATGCTCATAAATAATATAATGAATAGTGTTCTTAAAAATTTTAATTCACAATCTAATTACGAGTATATTCTATAGTATATTCTACTATTGTACTTTTTTATCATTATAAAAAATAAAAATAAATAATCTCACGCCTTTCATCCCCGAGGGGGTAGGCAGAGGTATTCCATTACTGGATATACCCACATTTCACGAGATACATTGAACCCCTAAACATGATAGGTGGTGAGCCCATCGCCGGACCGGGTCTATTTACACATGTCTCAGAATTAATTCTGAGACCTGCGGGTTTCCTCACGATGTTTTCCTTCACCGTCGAGCTAGTGATAAATAAATATGTACGTAAGTTTTTGAAAAACTCATTAGTACATGCCAGGATTCGAACCCGAGCCTCACTGATTTTCGGCCGGCTCTTTAACCGTAAAGGCTATCACTGCTCATTGTTGTTTTTTATCATTGTTGTTGCATATTTTTACTGGTGTACAATAAAGAGTTGTTACTTACTTACTTCTATCCTAGTAAGGATGGATGAAATTTACAGTATCACAATTACGCATATATGAAATTATATATTTTTTTAAAGATTTAGATTTCTCCACAAACGAAAAAAACGGAGGAGGTTCTCAAGTCGACGCGTACCTTTTTTTTACGTATGATCAAGCATAACTTTTTACAGATCCGATTTTGATATTTTTTTTTTATTGGATATACCCACCTTAAAAGTGGTCATAAATAAATTTGATAAACAAAATTCCTAACCCAATAGTGGAAAAATAGGGCTGATACGCTAACGTACTCGTGGATCGTCTGTCAGTAAATTCATGATTTAAGCTATATACGACCTTTGCTTAGTACAATAATTATAATTAGGCGCCCTAAATGGTCAAAGGAAGACCAGAGTCACACGTCACGTGCGGACAAAAGACAACATGAATTATTATCTAGGCTGGGACCGCTGTCACCGCGCATTATCATAGAGGGACAGTAGTGGGCTCAAACCGAGGTTCGTTGGCCTGGACTCAAGAATATTTAGTCCAAATATATAAAGAACTAGCTGGGCCGTGCGGTTTCAATTGCTGAAATAATTTTTAAAATTGATTCAGTAGTTTTTGAGTTTACTCGTTACAAATATTCAAAAATATAAATCTTTCCTCTTTATAATGTGTATATAGAATACCTTATAATAAGGACCAGAAAAGTTTGTCTGTCTAAGTTTTGGGTCAAAGAACAGCAAAAATATACTGGATGATTTTTTTTACCGTCTGGAAAAAAATATGACGTATAAGGTAGCTAGAGCCGAAGTTATACACGAGATTAATTGTTAAATATAGTCATGTTTAGTGCAATTTACAAAATCTAGAAAACTACGCACAGTACTACGCGCAGCTGGCGGTTGTAGGTAGATTGCGCATAAATGGAAGCTACGAGCCTGTTTCTTTTTAAAATACTATTTCAAATATCTCAGTGTGTATTATTGACTACAATTGAGTAATGTATATTAGTCTATAAAAGAAAAAAAAAATTGAGTAAAAAAAAATTTTTTTAAGTAACATTGCCAAATGAATCTATTACACTTACCTATCACACCACATTTTTTTCCAGACGGTAAAAAAAGTCACCCTGTATAGAACAGCTACCTATGTAATATAAAAAGGACAAAGTCAGTATTCCCAAGGTTTCATCTCTTGACGGTGAAGGAAAATATTGTGACTAAACCAGCAGATCTCAGAATTATTCAGGCATGTGTAACAGATGAGACCCGGTCCGGCGATGTGCTCACCACCTATCACGTTTAGGGGACGAATATTCTCGTGAAAAGTGGGTATTTTCAGAAATGGAATACCACTGCATTCCCTTGTTCCAACTTCAAAACAAAGTCGCTTTCTCTGTCTCTATATCCCTATGTCCCTATGTATGCTTAAATCTTTAAAACCGCATCAAAATCCGGATGCGGTTTTTTTAATAGAAAGAGTGATTCAAGAGGAAGGTTTTAGTGTCAGCATTGCACCCGTGCGAAGCCGGGCGGGTCGCTAGTCTAATTATATAAATAAGGTATCCTTTGAAAGATTTATACTTAATCTCAAGTATTGTACAAACATTTTTTATGTTTTTTTTATGCCAAAGCTTGTTAGGATTTTTAGTTGGTGCAAAAAAATAGCACATTTAACAATACTTTTTTCGTGAATTCGTTTTTTATTGTTGTGTTAGTCCCAAAATAGTTTTTGAGTCTGCTCCATGTACTAAATCGTAATCGCAAAAAAGCTTGTACAACACAAAGGTTTCAGCCCACTGTAACAAAAAGTGAAGGCAATCTGAAGCTCAAATACGTTTCCACGGAATCTTTCACTGTTCAAAGAACGATCTAGAAAACATCTCTTAAAGTCTCTAGCTATTGTAAGTGAGACATTGAATAGTATATTTTATATCGAGGGACTAAACGAAGCCATTATATACCAGAGGTGGTTTGACTCCCGAGCTTGCTTGAGCTTGGAGTCATGAAACCGAGGGTATATTAAGTTGGCGTTTAGTCTCGAGGTGGAAACTGTACTTTTCACTTTGAGTGCGACAAAAATTGACAATTTAGTACAAATTTATTTAAAACCCAACAAATTTACACTCGACAAAAATTCAGAAATTTTCGCGGTCAGTTTTTTCTTCTAAACCTGTCAGGCTGTCACAGATTAACAAAGAGATTTAAATCTCTTTGCAGGTAAACAATTTAAAACACATGGCGCCACCTTCTTCGCGGAAAAACCATGGAACTAAAACTCTTTACATTTTCGCAATGAAGATGGTCCACACTCTACAGATATTTACTGGCTGTTTGAGGTTGTCTTTTTCTAATTAAGGAAATTAAAAAAAAAACTTTATACTCCCTAGCGACTAAAGTGGTCACTTTAGTCCCGCTTCGTAGGGCTATATTGGCGTAATTTTAGAGCATGAGAAGTGAAAACGATATTTTAGTATGCCAAGGTCCATCATCTCGGTTGTAATTTCGCAAATTGTAGCAACGCAGACAAGCTGCGATCGCTTAATGCCTCCCGCCGTGACAGACAGACAGACGTACCACTTTTACGCTAAATGGAGGGAAAATTCTTTTAGAGCGTTTAAGTTGGGAATGGAAGAATTAGAAAAAGAGCAGTGATAGCCCGGACGGTTAAAGAGCCGGCCGAAAATCAGTGAGGCTCGGGTTCGAATCCTGGCATGTACCAATGAGTTTTTCAAAAACTTACGTACATATTTATCACTAGCTCGACGGTGAAGGAAAACATCGTGAGGAAACCCGCAGGTCTCAGAATTAATTCTGAGACATGTGTAAACAGACCCGGTCCGGCGACGGGCTCACCACCTATCACGTTTAGGGGTCCAATATATCTCGTGAAATGTGGGTATATCCAGTAATGGAATACCTCTGCCTACCCCCTCGGGGATAAAAAAGGCGTGAGATTATATTATTATTATTATTATTTATTATGGAAGAATTATTATATAGATTGTGTCGGGGGAAGATAGCGTAGGTACCTAATGTCCTATTGTTGAGACGGGCTTGGGAGCGGAATAATTATTCGCGATGGAAATTATTATAATTGCTAGAACACTCAGACATCGCATATTTAAAGTACTTAAGAGTTTCTTTCCATCAAATTATAATTTAAATACGTAGGTAGTAAGAGTTGTGATAGGTGGTAAGCATTTGGCGCGGGTTCGATGTCCGGATTATAACACACCCTGTGTTCTAATGAGTTTTTTAAAAACTTACATGTCTACATACGAGTAGTCGAGTATTAATCACTAGCTTGACGGTGAAAGAAAACATCGTGAGGAAACCCGCAGGTACCAAAATTATTTCTGAGACATGACTGTGTCCGGTGACTGGCTCACCAACTATCACGTTTAGGGGCCAAAAAAATATACTCGTGAAACTTGGGTCCAGTCATAGAATAACTCAGCCTACCCCTTCAGTTACTTTATACAAGATTTTTGTATGACATAAAAGTAAACTCACATTATATCCCGGAGGGGATTGGCATATAGGGAGTGTTGTGACACAGTTCCAGTATCGTTAAATAAAATTTTTGTCCCAAATAATTTCTACCTAACACTAAACAAAATACCGTCAATTCAAAATTGTCCAATAGATGCAGCAACAAAAGCGATATTATTAGAGCCAGCAGCAACCAATTACACGATGTCCCACCATACTCCAGTCCATTAGTCAGCGACAAAGCGGCGCCATTCAGCGAACTAATAGTACTGCGATTGCTAACTACAAAGCGAAACAAAGTGCGTCAACCCAGCGGCACCCGAGGACGACTGCAAAAGTGGGTGAACTGACAAAGCGCCGATGGCGGCCGCACAAAGGTGCTGCCGTGACGCACACCGCTCTTGATAGCTTTTAAGGCTGTGATTGTGTTTTTCAAATGTAGATGCTTTTGTTGATTCAACTATTCAAGTTCTAGTTGGTAGAATCCTAATTCTTAGTAATACAAATGCGAAAGTAAGTTTCTGGTTCCGTTCCGTAACCAAATTTTTTTATGGGTATAGATTGGACCTTGGAAAAAGACAAAGGCTACTTGAGCCTCTCGAAAATACTTATTGGTTAACTACCTGTCATTTTTAAGGGTCCAAAAAAATATACTGGTGAAAAGTGTGCATTTCCCGGAATAATATTACATTCCACTAACTCTGCCTACCTACTCATATATAAAGGCGTGAGCATATTTAAAACATGTAATACCTACACAGACACGGTAAAGTAAACTAAAGTTCACATGGACGGACCAACTGCTAGATAAAATTACTACTGTATTATTTGTTCATGCCCATTCGTCCAGTGCTGGTTAGTATAATAGGCATTTCAGTTTAATTTACGTGCCGTTTAATTTAACTCTAATGACAGACTCGATACGACTCGACTTCAGCAAAGTTCTGGCAGCACCACAATTAGAATTAGTAAAATTGTGCAGCTAATATAACTTTGACTTCCTACATTTGGGCAATGGTCTGTTTGCAGTGTACGTTTGAAATGTACGGAGCAATGGGATTACTCTCACAGAGCTAATCCGAGCTTAACTCGGCTCGGGACAAAGAAATAGAACGAGATAAAAGGCTTATATCGCGATGTATTACTACGGAATAAGTTATGTGTGCTCTAAAAACAAACTGTATTTCTGGCTTACGAGAAAAGGCGTTCTACAAAGTTAGGTTTAGGTATGAAGACCTCTTTGATACAAGTTTTTTCCAAGATGAATTGTATTTGATGGTTTTTGTGATTGTTCTCGTTTAACATCCAAATTACTTCAAGCTACAATAACAACAATCGTACAGAGTACAGTTTTCAAAACATTTTGCTGTTTTCCTCGTATTTATTCAACCCAACGTTTTGTTTTGAAACCGTTTTGATTGTGCTCCGTAAAATGTCAACGCTACCAATTAATGCGAAATACTAATTAAATAGCACACGAGCTATCAATTATCATCAAACAATACAACGCGTCACAGGATAAGCGCAATTCCTCATACAGCCCAATTAGTATATTAATATAAAAAATATGAGGCTGCATTCGTAATTTAGTTTTGTCTAACCTTTCTTAAACAAAGAGCAATAATAGTACGGTTTCTTATTAATTTTTCGGAAAAAATTACAATATTATGAGAAATAGCTGAAATTGATTAAGTAATAATAATAATACTGAAACAAACTAATTTTAGGAATTGCGCTTTTTCTGTTACACGTTGTATACGGTCGACGGCCCACTTTGTTTCGACAGTTGGCGATTGAGTCCGTCTGGCGGGATACGTGACTGGCCGACTGCTAAGTCGACGTCAAACGAAACAACACGAGGCTACACGTTATATCGGACGTGAAGGATTATCAGTTGCACAATGTATGAGAATTAACAGAAAATTGCTCGTTAGTAAACAATTCATGTCGGTGACACGGTCAGTGAAACCAACTACCAATTTTATTGACAGTTTTCTTTCAGCTTTAACACACGTTCATTATTATATATATAATAATATAATATAATCTCACGCCTTATTAATCCCCGAGGGGGTAGGCAGAGGTATTCCATTACTGGATATACCCACATTTCACGAGATATATTACGTTCATTATTTATGTTATTTATTTATGAAATAAATACACTGAGCATATTTGGTCACTTCAATATAAAATATAAATATTCAATCTGTATAGCAATTATTATAAAGTAAATAATTAAAGACTAGAGAAAATATATTATAAAAACAAACTTGTATGATTATTTCAAAATCTAGTGCTCAAATAGAACATCAATTAAATAATTGAGCCAGACTTCGAATCAGCCCAGTGCACCCCGGCGTATCGCCTGAATGCGGGCCCGGCCACACGGACGCACCATCAACCGACTGTCACGTTAATTGACAGCCCGCATCGCGTCAATGCTTTGCTTTGCTTTCGATCGCACAATTTGCGATGACTCCGCTTGCACCGTTAATTTTGTCCCCGATGTTTGCGGAGTTTGCTGTGGACTCGACGTCATGATAGCGAGCTACGTTAGGATGGAATTTTTGAGTGGATCTGTTGTGTAGCGAGATCTCATTAAGCGCTGTTTGCTGCTGCTGTTTGGATTTCGAAATTAATGGGCTCGTTATATCAGTGTTTTGAATGTGGTTACTTGCATTACTAAAGGTCACGAGTAGGGTAATAGTGCGCAAGATAAAAATACATAAGCTATTATCTCGCAGAAATGTTGACCGGATATTGATATCGTGCTGTAGGAGCTTTGAGTATTAAACCAACCGGAGACGCCACTGACAGGCGTTCCCCTCTGCCAAAAAAAAGTGTCGGTCAACACACATAACTGTTATATACAACTAGTTTTTTTGAGTTCAGGGAGTGCTTGGATTGGTGAATGTTTTTGTGTGCATCTAGTTCAAGCAAGTGTTTAATTGTTTTGTCAAAAAATGCGTTAGTTTTAACATTATTTGTGTTTGTTTCCTCGTTCCCCGCGCAGAAATTGGCAGACTTTTTTGCAAAGAAACTAGTGCGCGTGACTTCTCCTGTCGGTTTAATACTCAAAGTGTAGGAGATAATTAGTTCATTACATTCAGTGCGAGCTGTGTATTGTAAGATGTTTGTCTTGTATTCTCTTGTATTATCTTATCTTTTGATGTATAGCACGAATAATTGAGGTCAAGAGTAATCCCTTTGCTAATGCAATACTACTTACTAATGTAATGCATTATTAAAAAATTAAATGATTTAAAAAATAATTTCTTGAATAACGAAGAATGCATAACCCAACTTTCTCAAGTATCTAATTCAGAAGGACATTTAAATAACTAGTTAAACTGCTAATGTTCCGAAAGTTTTAATTAATCGAGTCAAAGAGAACTAGTCGTAGGACTGAATCGGGTCAAATGGCCCGAATGCGCTTAGGTGCGGCGCGGTATCGGCCGGCCGGGCTGGGCGTAAGCCAACTTTTAATGAACCCACTTCTAAATTTTACTCTAAAGTAATAACTAGCGGCTAAAATAATACACGAATAATCACACAGTTTAAGCAAAGTTAGACGTTAACACACGTTTATTATTTATGTCCCTATAAATAACATAAAAACTTAGCATATTAACTCACTCTTTCATACTGGACCGGGAGTGCGATTTTTGAATCTCACTGGTGATATCAAAATCACCGGTGACTAAAATTATCACCGATGACTTTTATGTCACCATTTTCCAAAAGCCGTATTTTTGAAAGTCACACGCTGTTTTCAATAAATCGTCGCAATCGCAGAATATCACAATCGAGCCCCGCTGCTAATTCTTCCAAAAAACATACTTTGGCACTTTTGGCAGATGGCACTATGTCAACTGTCAAAAACAATCGCATGGTGATTTCAATTACGAGTGGGTCTCTCACTCGTAAATCGATATCATAGGTATGACAAATGTAAGTCACCGATGAGTTTCAAAAATACGAACTTTCGGAAATCACTCACATCGGTGAGAATTAGTCACTCGGTGAGATTCAAAAATCGACCCCCTGTTATTGAAATCACCTGACCGCCTGTCAATGTAGAGATTATTACACTATACACTAACATAAGTGCATATATGCAGCCTCATGGGTTGTTACACACGGTTCCTATTACGACAATATCTTTTGACGAGATAACGTCTTATAAATCGATGAACGCCGGCTGCACGCATAAAAAAGTGTCACGTTCCGCCTGAGAGGAGCGTGCATACAAGAGCGCGGAACCAGCGATAGAGAGGCACAATCGGCCTAAGCATTTGGCTTGTGACGCATATCTCTCAAAAAAATATCTAGATAACATTGATGAAAAATTGTATACTAGAGTAGACTCTAGTATACAATTTTTCATCAATATTTTTGTATGACGTTATCACGTAAAGTTATCGTAAATACGAACTTTCGGAAATGTAAGTACATTGGGGAGAATTAGTCACTTGGTGAGATTCAAAAATTTACCCCCAGGTCGCCAGGGGTTGGATCTCCCACTTTTTGGATCCACTTTTTGGATCTTAAAAAATAAAAGTATTTTTTTTAACTTTGTAGCAATTATAAAAAGTAAATAATTACAAATAAGAGTAAATAAAAACAATTTTGTATAATTTTGTTAAATCTGGTGCTCAAATAAATCACAACACTTCTAAATTTTACTAATTTCATTTCATTAAATTGAAATAATACACGAATAATCACACAGGTTAAGCAAAGTTAGACGTTGTTGATTATTCGATTGATGATTGTCGGCTGTTATTCCGAATTAAAAAAGTACGTGACTCGGGTACAGAAATTCAACTGTGAGGTCTTTAGTATCAAAGCGCGGTTTTTAAATTTTCAATTTTCGTCGATATATCGATGATAAGATACAAACATTACCAAACAGCAATGACCCATCTCGTCTTCCACGGTGCCGCTGGTGCACAGAGGTTTCAACTCTGTCTCGTTTACCTTTCGACTCCTCTCACTTCACTTATGGTCACTTGCGCAATCCTTTATTTAGACTCCTCGATGCAGACTTTGTATTATTCCGGCAAACCATAACAAACGAACCATAATTCTCTCTTCATCTGTCAGATGATTGACAGCCCTCCAAAAACCCTCTGGGTTGCCATTTCTTCCAAATCGAATCCTGTCAAGTGAACCTGACCACTGACATTTCAATCCAATTAATTCACATAACAACACTGAGAAAGACTAGATCTAGCTTCATAGACTAGATGGCGTTGATGATTCTCCGACACGGCCATTCTGACGAATCACACGTCCTCGTGTGAGTATCTGGGAACAACAAACCAAGCACAGTATCACATCGTTCGGCTATCCTGACCTTTAGGTCAGCTCTATCTACCGACTCTATATCATCATTTTTAAAAGAACATTATCATCCAAATTCATCATCACCCCTAAAAGTGATCATTACCATTAAAAGTTATCATTACCATCAAAGTTATCATTACCATTAAAAATTATCATTACCATCAAAGTTATCATTATTTTCAAAAGCTATCATTATCACCAACAGCTATCATTATCATCCGTTTTAATTATCATCATGAAAGTTTTATCCTGATATATAAAATCCAACGAAAACACGTGTTCCACTCGGTTAATCCTTAATAAACTTTTTCTAAACCCTTATTTACTGTCTCTAGCAATCTCTACAAAGCTGTACCTACACACATTCCAAAATTTTACAGTTTAAATCTGATCAGCTTACATTTCAATCAAATAACAAAATAAACCTTTGAGACAAATCAGTAACCAGAGCCATGTACCATTCGATCACCATATTCATTGTCACACTGATTAACCGGCCAAAACTTTGAGTGAACCCTGCAACGCCACGCTCCTACGGCCAAAACTCCCAACTCTCTCTTACGCGCATCAGCCACATTGATCTCCGCGCACGTGTCCGTCACCCACTGATGGCACACTACGATCTGTCTAGACCACGACCTCCGCCAGAGCCAAACGCCACTACGTATTGGCTACTGGTATAGTCGACTCCACTACGGCCGTTAGATTACCCACTCAAGTTCTCATCAAAACATTAAGTTTACTCATCAACGCTAGGCTCACAATTTATTTCAATTTTACATTCGAGTACATGACCTACTGGCATCTTTCTAAATCTTTCGTGTGCGTCTGAAAAGAAAACACTCCACCAATAGTTTTTTTTTTTTTACTATCGCTCGGTCATTCTGACCATTAAAATGCTTGTACACAAAAATCTAATTTTATTACCAAAATCTGTGTAGGTACTTACATGAATTATTCTATTTTAATTAAAATCGTAGACATTTATTACCTACGTACTAACTCTTAGCTCATGTCGAAGAATACCTGAAGGTTGCCTTTTAATCAATCAATCCCAATAATAACTCAATGTACGAAACTTGACACATATCGCAATTATTTACAGTGCCTCCATCGAGCACTATCACAACGCCTCCATCGAGCGTCATGACAACAGCGAGTGCCTCCATCGAGCACTATCACAACGCCTCCATCGAGCGTTATGACAACAGCGAGTGCCTCAATCGAGCACTATCACAACGCCTCCATCGAGCGTTATGACAACAGCGAGTGCCTCCATCGAGCACACGCGTATACACACACGCGCATACAATGCCTCCATCGAGCAATGTATGATTCCGCGCCTCCATCGAGCGCTCACGCAACACCTCCATCGAGTGTTACTCTGTATCTAATCACGCGATGTGTCACTAACATCAGGGACCTCGTCATCCTCATGATTAACCAACTCCTCATCGACTACATGACCTTCGGGCATCCTTCGCAACCTATCATGTGCATACTTGTATGTCCTCTTAGATTCTTTAACTTCTCAGACCATAAATCACAGACACAATAGATTTTTAATTGTGTCTCGGTTCCAATTGGAACCGGCGGCTCTTAACTGATTAACAAGTGACGGTCACCATCTAATACTTCTACAACAGACAAGTAATGTGGACCGGACTTAGCGCACCTTCGACCACCTCAACAGATCTAAATTAAAACATTTCTATATTACCACCTAATTATGAATGAACTACTTTCATGATTCATAATCTCAACTTTAACTGTCCGAAAAACAATACTTCAAAACTTGAGTTGAATTAGAGTTCAACTAAATATTTCACTAATTTGGAGTAAATGGTACTGAATGCTACTTTAATTTAATTCAGACAAACTTTTCTTTAATTCGGCCCTGACTCACTAATTACGTCCCTGTTATTTCACGTTTAGGCTATTGCGACCTAACTGCTAAACCAATTTTTAGTCTACGAACTATGCTCGCACTAACTACACAATAATTTTTGCACTTGACCTTCATTAGTTTTTCTAGTCCATTTCATTACCAAAGTCGAAGATAATTGCAACTGTGTCTTAAATAGCTAAGACGACTAACTTCAAGTTATACCCGCGTCTACAAACAGGAATAACAGTGTTACGCTATTTGGCTTAATCATCAATTTTGCAGGTAGGTACCTTACTTGTAATTTTAAAAGAAGTACTTAAGATTTTGTGCATCGACCTACAAAATCGCTACCTAAAGACATCTGGGTACAACTGAAACCACAGACCAAGCTTTGCAAACTGGATTTTGGTGAAATCAAAAAGGACCGCCATTATAAAAGAAATTGAATTGAATTACAAAATCACTTGTTCCAAACACTTGTTCAATTTTCATTATTATTACTCTGACTACCTGACATAAAACAAGAAATTAGAAAACATGTCTCATTGTAAAGATTCCAATAGTTAATTTCGAATGTCATCAAAATCTACCTGCATAGTATGGTTCTATTGCCAGTGAGTGATTACCAAACATAACTATCCCTTTTAGTAGCTCTTATCGAAACAAAAAGGACACGGCTCACCGGATTTCGACGGTAGTGCTGGACACCGATGTGAAAGTCACAAAGAGACACAAAGCCCTGCTCGTCGCTACGCTGGCGCATGCGGCCCATCTCTTAAGTTGCTGTGTCACGGTGCTGCTGTGGCTGCTACAGACGAACCCATAGCCAGACTTGTCGCACCTCAGCCCGTAGTGAATGTGATTTGAAATATGCAGCAGTTTACCGAGAACACACAAATAAAGAAATTTAAAGTACACTGTGTCTTTATCATAATTTACCACCAGTTTTCCAATCCCAGAATAGTGTCCCTAATCCCACTTCTGATGACGGAGGAGGGCCCCCTGCTTACTATACTACATCAGTCATTATTAATGATACTCAGGAGGTCTCCCGTGCATCAGAAGTATTCAGGATCGCCGATACGATATCTATGTGGGCATATCTATTCTGGGCAGGGTAGTAGGTAATAATTAAACTGGTTACACAAGAATATACATAGTCACTTTATTAAATAAGGTCACAAAGTGAATAAGAGACAAGTCTACAGTTATGCTAAGATAATAATAATCTAGTAGGTGTTCCAATTGAATAAGCGGGTAGGTACTCATAATCCAGAAAGTGGAATGGGACAGGCCCACCCCCCTCTAGGGGACATAGCCCACCACCATCCCATGGTCTCGCCGTTCCTTGGCTCTGACCTAAACGTGGGATGCGCTCAGTAATCCCTCTTTACTGCTTACTTCACGCATGGCTTGATTCCCTACAAATTGTAACTGTCCCCTTACCTCGCTATTGTCTCCATAAGATACAAACATTACCAAACAGCAATGACCCATCTCGTCTTCCACGGTGCCGCTGGTGCACAGAGGTTTCAACTCTGTCTCGTTTACCTTTCGACTCCTCTCACTTCACTTATGGTCACTTGCGCAATCCTTAATTTAGACTCCTCGATGCAGACTTTGTATTATTCCGGCAAACCATAACAAACGAACCATAATTCTCTCTTCATCTGTCAGATGATTGACAGCCCTCCAAAAACCCTCTGGGTTGCCATTTCTTCCAAATCGAATCCTGTCAAGTGAACCTGACCACTGACATTTCAATCCAATTAATTCACATAGCAACACTGAGAAAGACTAGATCTAGCTTCATAGACTAGATGGCGTTGATGATTCTCCGACATATATATATATATATATAAGGCGTGAGATTATATATATATATATATATAATCTCACGCCTTTCATCCCCGAGGGGGTAGGCAGAGGTATTCCATTACTGGATATACCCACATTTCACGAGATACATTGGACCCCTAAGCGTGATAGATAATTAAGTTAATAAGATAGATAGATAATTCTGAGACCTGTGGGTTTCCTCACGATGTTTTCCTTCACCGTCGAGCTAGTGATAAATATGTACGTAAGTTTTGAAAAACTCATTGGTACATGCCAGGATTTGAACCCGAGCCTCACTGATTTTCGGCCGGCTCTTTAACCGTCCGGGCTATCACTGCTCTTATAATGTACTGTCTTATAATGTTGTGGGGCAAAACCCGTAAGGCCATTGGTGTTCTTCTAGTCTAGCACTGAGAGCCTACCCAGGTGTGCTTTGTGAAACGTAAACGTCAAATAGAATTACAAATGCACCTATGGAATTGACGTAAGCGTTCGACTTGACATTGTAACGAGACCAAGTAACATTGACGCAATACTCTAAAGAAGTATGTAGCTGATACTCAGTTTTTCAGCTATTCGATTCCAACTATGGTAATGACAGTTGTATTTATACGAACTAATTAGAAAACTTTGATAGCGCGGTTTAGAACTCGGCCGTCTATATTGGCGCGTTCTATGTAGTGTTCGCTACAAAGGGAAAGTTTGTAATGGCGCATCTATTACTGTACGGAATAATTTCAAAAATTCAGGTTAATCCTGATTGAAATTTAAAACTTTTGATACATAGTCGTGATTGGTTTGCTGTGATAAATTTTATGTGTCAATTATGAAAAGGTTTCGTGTAAAATTGCACTTTACAAGATCCAATCAATTCAGCTTCACTCGACACGCTTTGTATCATCCATACCCGGTGTTTATTAACCAAACTTATGTGTCCAATAATTCAGTGGAATCTGTTTTCGTGTCGCGTCGCACCCACGTCAATCAACCGTCAGCCTAGATCCGAGCGAATAGAGTCCACTTTCAGGTGACATTGATACTGATACATTCGTATCCGGTATATTCCGGTTCAGAGTGGTTCGGGCCCGTTTACACTGGCTGCGAAAGTTGTCCGAATTGTTACTGTTTGTTTTACTGCTGTGATGTCTCATCTGACAGATGTGTCGGATAAACTAGTATGAGCATGTTCAATAAAGATAGGAAAGCACTACGTGATTATGTTCTGTCAAGCCATTATACAAATGCTTGTGCGTATTTATGCTAAGTTGGATCAGTCTATGTATAACTTCAACAGGTATGGGTTCAACTTCAATTCGTGAATAAAATTGATATTTAGATCCATCAATCATCAGTGAGTGACTCTGAGAAGCATCCAGTCAAATTCTTGTATAAAAGAATAAGGACAAACCGTCTTTATTGAATTTTCTTGCCATGTCAAGGCCATATGGACCAAATTTCGGAAGGCACGCTCTTTCGGTAGCAATTTCTTGACTCCCTACAAATTCTGATCTATTTAGTCCCTTGCCAAGGTTTCCTCCATTAACCTTCATTTTCACCTTGGTAAGGCTGTACCTATAAAAGATTTGGGTGTGGGGACGCTGACACATTATTTTTGCAACCCTTTTTTGATCTGCTACTAGGCAGGGTATCTACTTGTTTCGTACTAAGACCAATTGGGGATGATTCCTGGTGCTTTTTATCTGATGTTGGTCTTTGTAATTTTCATTATATTTCTGATATTGGTGACATTACCTGTGTCATGATCAATAGATCAGTCTGATTCCAAGATTATGAATTTGGGTTAAGAATAATTAACTTCAACAGTTAAAGGATACTTTGTGACGAAACCCGCAGGTCCGAAAATGAATATGAGGCATGTGTAGCACTCCGGTCTGGCGATGGGCGCATCACCTACCCCTTTTTGGGGTTCAGGTGGATATATCGAGTTAGCGGTCGTTGGCAAATGCTTATGTCAATCCCATATATGTCAATCTATCTCTATGCGCTTGCATTTTGGCTAGAAAGTGTGTTGGTAGCTGTTACTTATACCTCAGATTCAATTCTGGGACCTGCGGGTTGCGTCGCGACGTTTTTCTTTACGATAAAACTGAAATTAAGCTTTTTTTAATCTGAGTCTCAAGCATGTGAGGCTCACTAACCATAGGAAGTAAGTAATAGTTATCATTGCTCTTAATAAATTAGAAATAGGTACCTAATTCTATTTTATTTAATATAACCGTTGCGCAGTTGCGAGTATTTGTTCAGGCCTATCAAACAATAGGCGAAGCCCGACCATTATGAGACATGTAACGAGAATGTGTGTCGGAAAATCTCTGAAATTACGAGAGCGTCGTACTCACCTACAATATTAATTAATGTAAAACATTGGAGCTTCCACTGAATTCTTATGACAGCCTTATTATAGCGGAATTTCATTAATTACATTCCTTAATTAAAAGCCCCACGTACTCACAGCACTATATACCTTCGCAGGTGATTGTTTGACAATTTTGTTTAAGCTTCAACTTTTTCAGCTTCGAGTACACTGAATGTTGTCAAATCAAAATTCAAATTATAACTTTTGAGACGAGTTTGGGACTCTGAAGACTCCACCTTCTTACACATCGCCTCCTGCCACTGGTTTAATAAAATATGAAAATATGAATTTTTAAGTAAATTTGATTTTAGAATGTAAGCTTATTAACATCATCACTAACAGTCCACAGAAGGTCATTTCAGATACATCTTTCCTCGATTATCAATATATCTTCGTACGTACGTACAAATAATAACGTACAGAATTCTCCAAGTTTCTAAGGATATCTGGATACGATAAGATTAAAATAGGATTGTAATATGTATGATATTATGGATTAGGCGCACAATGACACATTTGAAAAAAAATACATTATAATTACGCAAAATGTCAAATTCTCAAAACGCCACATCGTAAAATGTCATATTAGCAAAACACAATTTTCGCATTGTCACATTCTCAAATGTTTTTTTTTTATTTGGACGTTAATGTTTTTACAAATATCGCACTTTGTTAGTGTGGCATTTTGCGAATGTGCCATTGTGCGCCGGTAGTAAAAAAACTGTGTTTGCCTATACTATGAGATCTAAAAACTTATATGAAGCTAACAGATAATGTTATGTTCATGCACACAAATATTGGCCCCGAGCGGGGATCGAACCCGCGACCTCCGACTCAGAAGGCAGGGTCACTACCAACTGAGCCAACAGGCCCGTCAAAGTGAATAAAGTTGAAATCTCTAGCGGATTTATCCGTTCCGATGATTTCCGTCAAGTGTGAAGGACCCTGGGAGCCGTTTGTGGTGTACGTCGAGATAACACGCCACTAATGTGGCGCGATGGCCGATACGGGTCGCCCTCCGATATTCGCTCCGCTGTCACTTTGCGGCTAATTGTAAATCAATATGGGGAACCGGGATCTCAGGTTTTTCTTAGATTAATTTTGTGGTAGTTTCTTTGGAATCTATTTTGGTATAGCCCAGACAAGACAAGGTTGATGTTGCTTTTGTTTGTCAGCTCCTTTTGTGTTTGTTGTCTTCTCGGGGATACGTGTTTTCGAAGTCGATGATATAACGTTTACATTATTTTGTGTCAATTCAAAGTAAGAAGTATAGAATTTCCAAAAGATGTGTCATTGTACAACAGTCGTGACATTACACGAATTCTCATAAGAAACAAGAATAGGAAGCCATTAGCTTGAAGACTGATAATTATAGACACAGTTATAACATATTCCATTACTGGATATACCCACATTTCACGAGTTATATTGGACCCCTAAACGTGATATGTGGTCAGCCCATCGCCCGACCGGGTCTATTTACACATGTCTCAGAATTAATTCTGAGACCTGCGGGTTTCCTCGCGATGTTTTCCTTCACCGTAGAGCTAGTGATAAACATGTACGTAAGTTTTGAAAAACTCATTAAATTATTAATATTCCAAATTATGTCTTGCAAAATGTGCCTACCTGTACAATATGTAACAGAGTAAGTGCAAATCCTGAAATTAGTTTGTTCAGTATCAACTATACTTAATCGATTTCATCTATTTTTAATGTGTAAACATTTTCCTGAACTATCACTGAATTTAAGGCTACCCACTATTATTGCTCTTTATTTAAGAAATTTGGTTAGATAAAACTAAAGAACGAATGCATCATTTTGTTTTATATTAATATACTTATTGCGGTGTTTGAGGAATTGCGCTTATTCTGTGACGCGTTGTATAACGTAAGACCTATATCCTCAAAGTAGTTTGTTGTGTGGATATTAAAACAGAAATATCTTGGTGTGGCTTCGCCCGTGACGGGCTAAGACCAGATGTATCTGTCACGACAAACAACCCTAGTTAATATTCATATCAGAATTTAATTCCGGAGCTCGTACCCGGCCGCGTGAGTAGGTCAAGAGAAGGGTTAGGCCAACCCGAGTCAAGGGGCGGCCGAACGTGACGAATTATAGGCAATAAATGGAGCAAACAGGGCTGCCAGGTAGAAACATTGTTACAAGCTCCGTAAATACACCGAAATACTTTTAAGCCATTTTATGTTACATTTCCAAAAATTAAGATTCATTTTTCTCTTAAAACCTTAAATGTATTTATAGTATTTTTTTGGTAAATTATAGGGATCAAAGATACCTTTCGAAATAAACATTAATCAATAAGATTTATTTATGACTTCCCCAGAAAAATGAATTCTTAGTTACTGGCCATGTAACCCTAACAACTTTGTTGACGTACGTCTGTAGTCTAACATCTATTATATACAAAGAGAATAAAAATATAATTGGGCATAGAGGGGACAAAGCGAGGAAAATTTGAAGCCAAAAGTTAGTCCAAGTGGAATAAGTCTAGTACAATTTCGACCGAATGACAGCTCGCGTTCATACTAACTGACATGACGCTTGAGCTTCAAACATGCTTCAAAGTTTTGTATGAAAATATTCCCAATGCTCCCAATGTCCTATTATATTTTAATCTCTTTGATTATAATTACCATCTTTATATAACTAAGCTAACCTCACTTTATTTGATATACATAGACTCCACGGTTCTATTTTAAAAAAAGACTCTTACTGAGCCTTGCGGTTTTCGTCACATTTAAGAAAATAAAGATTGTTATTAGTCCAGTTAATAAAAACTAATAATTTTCATTACAATAGTTGTGTCGAGGAAAGACATATCACATTGACCCCAAATAATAGAAAGGAGCAAGATAATAATAGTAATAAACTCTGTTCATCATCACAAAAATCTTGACTTCATCAAAAACGTCTTATTGATCCTGAACCATGTGTAATGGCACCTTGGCCCCCAGGAAACCTGTAATTTAAGGATCAATAAAACATTTTGGAGAAAAGTGGACATTTCCACATTTTCACATTGTGGAATACTTCTGCCGACCTATAAGCGTGAATATATTAATTTGAAGTTAGAAAATATTAGCACTGAGTAACCCTAAAGTGAAAGTCGGCTAGTACAGCTGGCTAGTTTCTGGAATTATGATATTGACCCTTTACGTGCCCTCACTCCAGCTCATTTCTGGCGAGTACGTGAAGGTTTTCCAGATGGACAACAGTTGCGGATGTATTAACCAATGCCACAGTAACTTGTTTTGTGAAAACGGTACACTATCTAAAGTATATAGGTATCAATACTTTTTTATCTATACTAATATTATAAAGAGGAAAAGCTAGGAAAGAGATGTTTGAATTTAATAGGCTCTGAAACTACGAAACCGATTTAAAAAAATGATTGTTGTTACTTTGCAGCATTTTATATAATCCTGTAATTTTTATACTTTTAATATATTCCTTTTTACCGGTGGTATTTTCAAATTCAGTGTAACGTATATTTTAAGCAATAATGTCATATGCCATCTTTATTTCTGTCTCTATCCCTCCCGTGTAATTAATAGCCCTGACAAGTGAGTGAAAGGGACAAAAAGTACACAAGTGCTAAATGTCGGCCCGATGCGAACAAGACGCGACCCCGACTCAATGTTGACACGTTTTCCATCTCCATGCAAATTACTATACTGACTGGTGCTGCTCGACTGGCGACCCAATGGCATGGGGTTACATTCGAAATTAGCATACGCGTTAGCAAACCGAGGATAGAGTTGTAAAATTACGTAATTGTATTTTATATTCTGTGCAGAAAAATAACGTACGTAAACTTTTTCAGTCTCAACTAACACGCGTTTAATAATCCAACTTTTTTAAAACACTTTATTTATGTTTTATAAAAAACAAAAAGTAGGTGGGTACATTTATAATTTTCCTATTCCATTTTAATAATAATAAATTATAATATACGTATGTGACTGTATGTGATAGTACAAATAGCACTTTTCTTTACTTGATCTAGATTTGATACTTACTATAGAACTTCGAAATTCAAAAACCGACTGGGTTTGTCCTTCTTTTTTGCCCAAATGTTAAATAAGCTACAACTTTTTTTCCTAGACCGCTGACGAAGTTTTGGGCAAAAGTTTATAAAATATGTAATTTTTTAAACGAAGTACTAAAAAATAATTGACTGTGGTGTTCTGATTTGGTATAATTTCCATCCCATCGACGCCAACTCATTATTTTTCAAATTTATATTCAAAATAACTATTTATAATATCAAAAATTAAAAAACAAGTTTAGGTAAAAAAAAAAAATTGTGTCACTCGGAAACCATGTAATGCGAGAAAAAATTACCTAAGACTTTGCGTACAAATAGTGCAATAGGATCTTTTCCAGGCATTTACGGTAATATCGCCATAAATACGGATTCACCTTTCTAGTGTGACCTCCGTCACATCGTGCGGCATGACAGCCGCCGAGTTCGACTGGAGTGCGTTTGTTTCCCATCGTATTCATCGAGGGTTTCGGGTTCGATTCGCGGACAAGTGTCACTGGTGAGGGTTTTTGTCTCCATTATCTGTGTCATGTTCAATGGAATATTTCTCGTTGTTTTAGTGGAATATTGCAAAAACAGATTTCGCTTTGTTATTTTTTATCAAAATAAAAAATCATAATTTTTTTGTTGGTACAAAAAGTACACTTGGAAATGTAAATAGTCTAATAAAAAGGCACTCTTAAGTCATCCATGAAGATTGGCTGAATGTAAGCAGCAGCCCATCACCACCGACGAGTTGCTGGTTCCAAATCCAGTACCCCGAAAAGAACCAGCAAGAAACTCAAGGGCAGCTCTTTTTAATCTCATGTGTACAATAATAATTATGATTAATTGCCTTGCATAAATTATATTTTCTTACTTAAAAAGTAATCTGCATACGCTTTTCCCGGGGGGTAGGCAGAGACCATTGCTACACTTTGCAGTTCTGTATTATGAAAGAGCGAAGAATAGATCATTATTGTCAGCGAGTAGTACGACACGTAAACTAAACTAAAATATCAAACATACTTATTAATATAATAATTAATATTGTAGTAACGTTATTCAGTATTGATAAAGCCATTAAATGCCCAAGACTGATAATTTGACATTTAATGGCACTTATCTAATTGGGCCCTAAGTGGGCCTCATTTTTCCTCCTCCCAGCATCCAGGAGCCGGCTTCGGCGCCGACAGGCGGCACTAATTAATCCGCACAAAAATCCCCCGGCACTATTAACCCACTTCGCCGTAACGAGAACACGTACTGATGAACCTTAATTATAGTTCCCAGGTGGTGCCGCCAGGCTGACGCACACTTTTTACGATGACGAACTTTTTTTATAAATTAGTTTTGTAGTTTTTTTTCTGCTGTTGCTTCTTTAAGCTTTGCTCAAAATTTGGAGAAATTTCTAAAATCAGAGAGAGATATCGAAGGGAAGATTTGTAATGTTGTTGTTAAAAATAAAGGGTATATTATACAAAGGGTAACAGAAAAAGCGCAATTCCTCATACACCCCAATTAGTATATTAATATAAAAAAATATAATGCAATCGAACTTTAGTGGTGTCTAACCAATGTTCTTAAATATCGATTAATAATAGCACGATTTCCATAGAAAGCACTTAATTCAGCTACGATAATTCATTTTTTTTAAATTAACACATATTATTAATAGCTGAAATCGAATAAGTAGTCGATACTAAACAAACTAATTTCAGGAATTGCGCTTATTCTGTTACATGTTGTACCTATAGTCATACTCCCACGTAATTCCACATAAGATCGGAGACTGCAACTTATTACGTCCACGCGCGAGAAGCTATGACCGTATCTTTTTTTTCGACCGACTTCAAAAAAGGAAGAGGTTCTTAATTCGACTATATTTATGTAGTGTAAATCGTTGAAGTCGGTTTTTTACTGTTTAAGTTCATAATGGCCCTTTTGTATTTTGTTCCACAAATACTGTCGACGCTCGGAGGCGATTGCGACCGCAACGGGTATTGACTTTGGCATCGTGGTCTACGCATATTTGATATTGACTATTTGTGCAAATAGTGAGGTACAATATTGACCTTCGAGTTTGCGTTTGTTTTCCGATCTACGAGTATGTAATGCTCTTTTTGTTAGTACGCAATACTAATTAATTAATTTATTTCTGTTGCCGCTATAACAATAAATACTAAAAAATAGAATAAAATAAATATTTAGGGGGCTCCCATACAACTAACGTGATTTTTTTGACGTTTTTATTGAATCCGTGATTAAATTACAATGCTTTAACACAGCAAAACCCAAAATGAGCAAGCAAGTTTAATGTTTATTTATGTTCGATTAAAGTTGATAATTTGACAGGCATTCTCTACGACTATGTTATTTTGTTGATCAAAAAGTAATTACTTTCGGAGCTTGCTTCGAATCAATTAATCTTCATCAAATAGCTACCAAAAAGTAATCAAGGTCAATGGAACGAGTTGAAAATTTATTACAGAACATAGCCATCAATTAGTATGTAAAATGTTTAAATTTACCATGCTTCTACATCAGTAATGAAGGATTTTAATCAAAAATAATTATTTCCAATACATTTCACATTTAATGAAACTCCCGTTCAAAAAAATATATCAAAATAAATGTGTAACGAAAAAACCGTTTTAATTGAATAAAGAACAATTATATCGTTTCGTTAGCGCATAACGGGTATTTATAGCGTTATTTTTGTCAATTAAGCTTGCGCTGCAGCGTGCAGTTTGAAGCTATAAAGCGCTGTTTCACCGGCTATTACCGACAATGGGATCATTCTGTTTCAATGTTTGAATCGCGTTTTGTATACGTTTATTTAAAATTTTACAGATAAAAATGTATTTCAAAACCATGGGGACAGTGCCCAGAAGACAGGAAGGCTAGAGGATACAAATTCAAAATCATTTATTTTCTGTGGGTATATAAAATACACTTAGAAAAGTTAATAGCCTAATAAAAAGCCACTCTAAACTCGTCCATTGAGTTTGGCTAAATGTAAAGAGCAGCCAATCTAAATCGACGAGTTGCTGGTTCCAAATGCAGTACCCTGATAAGAACCAGCAAGGGCAGCTCTTTTTAATCTCATGTCTTATTAAATGTTATTAAATTTACAATACCATAAAACAGAGATAGCTGCCAGCCCTCTGGTCACCTGAAGCCTTGACCACACGCACTGACAACTCTTATCGAACTAACTAACATGAGACTAAAAAGAGCTGCCCTTGAGTTTCTTGCTGGCTCTTCTCGGGGTACTGCATTTGGAACCAGCAACTCGTCGGTGGAGATGGGCTGCTGTTTGCATTTAGCCAATCTTCATGGACGAGTTTAGAGTGCCTTGTTATTATAAAATATTGACGTTTCTAAGTGTATATTGAATACCTATAGAAATAAATGATTTTTGATTTGATTTGAAGCACGAGTGCCCGATGAAGAGGCTCGTGAACATCTTTCATTCATTCAGTCATTCGCTCGAACGCGGGTTTGACCGAAAACGTGTTGTTAACAGGCTGTTAACCTGCCACTTGTGCCGACAGTAAACGCTGCTCTTAGGTCCCTTTTAACGTTTCCACTCTTTATTACACTCTGTTAATGTTTGAAACGCGACGCATATCACACATCTTGACTATTTCAGAGTCTGCTCTAAGGGCACACATCACTAAGGCAAAGCGACACGTTCTTTTATAGTTATATACTCGTAAAAGACTTACTGTTGCACGCGGTTTTACAAATACACGAATTTTGAATTTACTCAACAGCTATACTGGACACGACTTTTTGTTTCACAAAGAAGATATTGCGTTGTGTTGATGTGTTTCAGTTTTGAAAATAATCCCTACACAACGATCTTAGATTGAGAGCCTAGATGATGACGTCGAAGTTATAGATGATGGTTACCCTAACTAACCTTTTTACGGCTAAACCGGTGGACCGTTTTTAATGAAATTTGGGATGAAGATAGTTTACATATTAAAGAAAGACATAGGCTACTTTTATCTCGGAAAACCAAGTGGTAAAGTTTACGTTTAGTCACGGGCACCAGGTAGTCCACACTAATATTATAAAGAGGAAAGTTTCGATTTTTTCTTTATTTTGATTGTATTATATAGGCTCCGAGACTACTTAACCTAATATGAAAATTCTTTCACCGATAGAAAGCTTACTTTTCTTACTTTTTATTCGCTAATTTTCCCACGGGAACGGGATTAAAGAGAGTGAAAGCTAGGAGGAAAATAAAACAATGATTGCACTGTGCGATTAACCGAGATAAATCGCCGTTCCACCGACGACTGTGTCGGCAGAATGATTCCGTCCAACATTGTAATCTGAATTAATGAGCGCCGTAAAATAAGTCGCTGATATTAATTTACGCGGCAGATCCGTTTATCGCAGACTCATAATATTAAATCGTAAACCGTAATTGTAATACTGTAATTAATATTTAAAATTAAATTGTTAATACCTTTGAGTGATTGATATCATTATGTTTCCAGATAAATCAGGTGATTGAGACAATAAATACTATGAGATAATATAACAGAACATTTCTTTAGGATCCAATATTTTGATGAAATTTTTACGTCATCAAAAAATCTTCAAAGGTTTCGATGTAATATTGTAATAGAATGTGGTAACAAAAGCCACTCGTCTGGCAACTGTTTTTATCAAGTATTTAATCAAATGAAAAAGTATGAGATAACAATATTTTTTCTTTTTCAATTGCGAAAAGAAAAATATTATAAGTCTACGAACTATGTTAAATGGGGTATTGGTAAATCATGCTCAGGAATTTCTTACCATTTTTTATTTCGGAACGACCATTTAGGACCAATAACTATTTAAAGTTGGTTACTAACTAAAAACTGTAAAATAAAAAAGTTTATATAAAATATCAAACACCCGACTGCTTACGAAGTGAACTTGAAAAACAAGAAATTAAGATCTATTAGTAAAGTTTTAAGTAAAGAGCAGTGATAGCCTTACGGTTACAGAGCCCGCTTCTCATGATGATAATCATTGAGGCTCGGGTTCGAATCCTGGCATGTACCAATGAGTCAAAACTTACTAACATATTCATCACTACGACGAGCTTGTATGAACCGATTGATGGATGTGGATGAGGCGCGTGAGGTATGCCAGGATCGTAGCATGTGGCGGGCTGTTGTCTCTGCCTACCCCTTCGGGAAAAAGGAGTGAGCATATATATGTATGTATGTATGTCAATCTAAACCTGTATCATGAGATTCAGGTTCACTACAGGGTTATCACTGCTCGCAAGGATTCCTCTAACGCTTTATATTTAAAAAAATATAATAAACGCTAGAAGTATAGTTTTAGCAAACTCCTACCAAAGTCCGGAATAGCAGATTCAACTGGCAATTAAGAACAAAAATAGTTTTATAAAACAAGCAGTGAGAAAACTCCGAACAAAAGACCTGGCGGCCTCGCGGGTGTAATCTGCGTAGTCGCGGCCACCTGCGGAAGGCATAATTGAATATTTTTCAACTTCTCTGTAACTTTCATAACTTCAGCTTGCCGTTTATAAGGATTTCTGTAATAGTTCTTGCTACTTATGACACTGTGTTCTGAGAAGACTCTGGCGTTGAAAGTGGAAACAGTAGAAGTAGTATTGTGTATGTGTGTTAATCTATACCTCTATACTGATACATATTATAAAGAGGAAATATTTGATTTTTTGTTTGTATGTATTGAATAGGCTCCAAAACTACTGAACTGATTTTAAAAATTCTTTTATCAATGGAAAGCCACATTAACAGGAAGTAACATAGCCAGTTGAACGCCCGCTCCGATAAGCCACAAATGCCTTGAGCGTCCGCGTTCGCGATGCACGAAAAAAAACACCGAGCGGCCGCTACCTTCTTACTAAAAACATGATAGCAGTCAAACTACTACAGCTACACGAAAATAAAAATTACGTCAGGATAGCTTATAATATGCAGAATCGATGTATATAAAAACTTAATCACAACTAATAATTAAAAGCTCTCAAAAAAATATACTGTAAAATCGTTGCGAAAAACCGACGAGCCACGACCATATTTTTTCATGTCGATTTGTCGTCGCATCAATATGATATCGATATAATAGTTTTACATAATTGGAAGTACTAATCTTGAGGATTCCATTGATATGCAACACTAATATAAATATTGAATAGTTACATTAAAATAACAGGTAAGAACAGAGCTCTAAAAATACGTCACAAAATCCGCACCTCACATTTTTTTATTTTAAGATTTTTTAAAAACTCTATGCTTTTGTGTAAGCAAAGGCATTAAGTAAGATACAAATTTAATAGAGAGTCATCTAGTAGCAGTTGTGAGAAGCTACCTTAGAGTTACCATTTATAAAAAATGTTTTTCGGGGACAAGTCAGCAAAGTAGGTATAGTTACGTGAGCGCTAGACGGTCCTTTTTTTCGTAACTATGCTTACGTAGGCGCTCAACTGGATAGGCTATATTTTATCCCCGTATTCCCATGGGAACAGCGCGGAACAGATAGTGAGGGTTAATTTTAATTGCTAACACTGTTAAGTCATTTGTATCATATCAGATGCCGCAACGACTAAACTATATATACGTGACGTAATACTTCAGGACAATTTCAGAGCAACTAGTTCGTAAACCCAGGCTTTGGTCTTGAACAGGTGTCGCTTGTCCCAACTCGTCTCAGGCACAGAATTTATAATTTACCAGCAACATTGAGGTACCAGCCTATATTATTTAATTTTAAACATCACAGTTTTGCAAGGAAACTGTATTTTTATTTCCAATATTTATAATTAAAAATTACCTCCAAAGAGGAACCATGTGGGTGTAAAAATACTGGCCGTATTCCCTCTCTCCTAAAGTATCTTAATGGAAAAACTTTATACAATAAAATATAGCCTGTTACTCAGGGATATTCTAGCTTTCCATTGGTGAAAGAATTTTTAAAATCGGTCCAGTAGTTTTTAAGTTTATTCGTAACATACAAAAATACAAATATTTCCTCTTTATAATATTAGTATAGATATACATTTTATTTAACTCCACTTATTAGTTAGTAAGTTTGAGTCAAACCTTGTACCACTTCCTCTTGAACTACTAAGTCTGCAATCTCTGTGACTATCTCGTAGCGGAGTGCTACGTGCGTAGCAAGTGCTATGTGCGTAGCAAGTGCTACGTGAGAGAGTAGCACACTGCTTCGACTGTTATTTAGATTTAAAAGATTTTTACTCTACATAAATGGCGATTTTTACTATTTATGGCTCAGGTAATACTGATCATTTCTTTATAGTCGGAGGTCGTAAATAATAATAATAATAATTCACACACGGTGATTTAGTCCCAAACTAGGCAGGGCCTGTACTATGAGTACTAAAGAACTGATAAACATACTTAAATAAATATTAAACGACCAGACACGAAGCCAACAGATATATTCATGCACACAGATATTGGCCCCGAGCGGGGATTGAACCCGCGACCTCCGACTCAGAAGGCAGGGTCACTACCAACTGAGCCAACAGGCCCGTCAACATATTGACTCCAAAACTAAGAATACCAAGGTGCAAGGCTTTCCCCGTGCGTATCTCCTTTTTTCCCGTGCCCGTAGGAATTTACAAAAATCTTATGAGCTCTATCTACCTGCTAAATCAAGTTTGTAGCATTTATACTTTCTTTGATTTCGTGATAAATCAGTAAGTGAGTGGTATTACGCTTAGGTATGTACGTAAAATAATTCTTCTCAAAAAGAAAAAAAAGGTGTACAAAAAAGAAAACGAAAGTCAATTTGGCAATGGAAATATATACAGATGCTTAGAATACTGGGCACATAAAGCGGACATACATATTGGAGCCATACATCATCTCGCATTAATATTCATGGCCCGGTCTGTGTGTATTCCGAAAATGTCCGCGGCCCTTATCAAAGACGGCTGTATTCTAATTAGGCCTCGTTTTAATTACGATGTATTTGTCGCAGAAAAGTCTTCGAATTACCTGAAATTGGCATAATGCAAAAAGCCGTGCAAAAAAAAAAGTCTTCGAACTGTATTAATGGACAACTTATTTAATTGTTTATTCAAAAACTAAAATATACGATTAATGGATGTGGATGAGGCTCGAGAGCCAGGATTGTAGTAGGTGGCGGGCTCTTGTCTCTGCCTACCCCTTCAGGAAAAAGGTGTGAGCATATGTATGTATGTAAAATGTAGTGTAAAATAAAAAAAAAACGTTTCATGTTTATGCACCCCTTTTAAAAAGGTATAAGGGAAGATTCAGCACAACTGTTTTATTTTCTTGTATAGGTACGCTGTATAATTCGCGAGCATTTTTTAAAAAAGAATATTATTATAATCTTACATCGTTTTTCGCCAAGGGGGTAGGGAGATGTATTCAATTTCTAGAAATACCTACGTTTCACCAGTATTTTCTTTAGACCCTTTAAACATAGTGAGCCCATCGCCGGACTGGGACGCTGTTACACAATACACATGTCTCAGAATTAATTCTGGGACCTGCAGATTTCCCCACGATGTTTTCCTTCACCGTCGAGCTAGTGATAAATATGTCTATATCATTGGTACATACCAGGATCGAACCCTAACTTAAGAATTAGAAGCGGGCTCTTTAACCTCTGGGCTATAAGTGTTCTGTTTCACTCTCGTACTTCCCGTTCCAGTGGGAGTTCGGTGATAAAATATAGTCATGTTACTCAGTGATATTGTAGCATTCTAACGGTGAAAAAATTTTTGAAATCGGTTCAGTAGTTTCTCATCATTTATTTGTTACAAACATACAAATCTTTCCTCTATATAACATTAGTGTACATACACCAGTAATTATTACTATGCTAAATCAAATCTACTGGGCGATTAGCACTGGGCTAATAGCTCTCGAATTGCAATGGCACTCGGAATGCATTCACTGCGTTCGCATGCAGCTCGAATAATTCAGTCCGTATTACCACGTGATATTATTAGTGTAAGTTAGGGCTTTACCACAGTGGTCCGGTCTTGCTCGTCCGGAGTTGGTCTTGTCCGGACTCGCCCGGGCACGTCCGGGTACGTGCGGTCTATTGCAGCCAAAGAAGGGTAATATGTGAGGACGTGAATGGTATTAGTGTAATAGAAATCCGCCATTTCGCCCGTGAAATGAACCGTCCGCACCGTTTTGCGCTAACCGGACAGTTATTACTGAATTTACAGAGATATTGTGCGGGTTAAGTTGTTTTGGAGGATCCAATCAGGGAGTATCGATGTTAGTGATTAATTTCTATATCGTATATTAATTTCTAAGACGTGAAATGTTTATGTAGCAAAATCAGTGAACGAAATTTAGATGAGGAAATTTGTTATACCAAGTATATATGGTATTTTAAATGAAATATTCATAGGGTAAATCAAAAAGTTTACAAGAAACAATTTTGGCCATTGATTTTTATTTTTCTTACTCTACTTGACTAGATAACATGGATTATTACAAAAAAAATTAACACGCCGTACATAAACAACACATGCACACTACCCAATTACAAAATAAATAAATTAATAAAAATGCCGACAAAAGTTGCAAAGTATGCAAAGAACGTTTACAAAATAATATATTTTTTTGTCAGAAAAAAACAAGAAAAAAAACAACTTTGTTTCTCTTTATATGTTAATTCTATTTCTCGTACATTCAACAAAGTTGTTAGTGTTACATTTCCAAAAATTAAGATTCACTTTTCTCTTAAAGCCTTAAATGTATTTATAGTATTTTTTTTGGTAAATTATAGGGTACATAACATTTAAATATGCGTATATGCTCCAGCATCCCATAAAATAAATTCCAACTTTAATAAGTTTCGTCCCGTTCCGGATAAGTGGATTAAAAAGAATAAGTCGGTCCGGACAGCGGGAAAAGAATTGTACGAAAAAGTTCAATAGAAAAAAAGATTATCCGTCTCGTTCCTGAAGTCGCACTGGAACAGTCCTACTTTACTTAATAGTTTTCATAAAGTTTAGCAGTTCGTAGTTTTAACTATATAATCTAGGGTGTGTGTTTGTGTGTATATTGGAAATACTGAGACATACCATAATATTAAGGAATACAGAATAAAAATACTGACAAAAAATGTATTGTCTGTAAAGTCGGTTTAGGGACGATAACGTCATATAAAAACATTGATGAAAAATTGTATACTAGAGTCTAGTATACAATTTTTCATCAATGTTATCTAGATATTTTTTTTTTAGAGATAAATGCGTCACAAGCCAAATGCTTAGGCCGATCGTGCCTCTCTATCGCTGGTTCCGCGCTCTCGCTTGCACGCTCCTCTCAGACGGAACGTGACACTTTTTTATACATGCAGCCGGCGTTCATCGATTTATAAGACGTTATCACGTCAAAAGATATTGTCGTAATAGGAACCGTGTGTAACACAACCCATGAGGCTGCATATGCACCTATGTTAGTGTACTTTTAGTGTAATAATCTCTACATTGACGCGGGCGGTCAGGTGATTGCAATAACAGCTCGTCCGCTGGTTTATTACGTTTCACGGTAATATAACGAGATAGGTCAGACAAAACTAGACAATTATGAAGATCAAAAATACAATGTGTAACAGAATTATATAAATTTCTGAAGTTAGTTTGTTCTGTATCTACTACTTAATCAATTTTAGCTGTTTTCAAGTGTATTTTTTTTTTCCGAAAAATGAATTAGCGTAACTGAATTTAGGGCTCCCTATGTGAAACCATACTATTATTGCTCTTTACTAAAGAAATTTGGTTTGACAAAACTAAAGTAAATAAACTAAAGTATAAATTTGGATTTGGTTTAGTCTGTAAGTTTACATTGTTCTGCAAATAAATAAATAGGTACCTACATTATTCTGTCCCTCACAATACACTATGGGCGTTCATGGAACACAATAATAGCCTAAAGCCCACATGTATTACGATAACTCAAAACCTGTTACGAACTGATAAAATAAAATTGTTTGAAAGTAATGATTAATGCAAATGCGGTAACGTGCAAAGCGAGTTTATGAAGCAAATCGAATTGCAGTGCGGTAAACGAATTATGCTGAATTGTGTGACAGCAAAAAGACTATATTAAAACCGCTCATTAAACGTAAACCATTTGTTTTATGAATATTGGAGCGACAAAAATAAGCGTTGGTCTGGTTTCGGAAGGTACGTTATCTGTCACATGCTAGGTACACTCTACCATTCAAAGTCAAAGTCAAAATGTTTTATTCAAAATAGGAACTTACAAGTCCACTTATTGAACGTCATTTCAACTCCACCGCTTCAGCATGTATGGTTGAGGAGAAGAAGCGGGGCAAGAAACTCCTCAACACAATATTCTTTTAATCAATTGTTACATATTACTAAATTGGGTTACATAATTTCGTTTGTTTTTCGCTATCGTATTGCGCTGGACTGGAGGAAATCTGTTCCAAGCATCATTGTCATTTATATAGTCGTCTAGTTTGTAATATGCCATTTTACAAAGTACATGTTTAACATGAGTTTTGAACACAGTTTCAGGCAATTTCAAAATATCTTCTGGTATTTTATTATAAAAGCGTATGCAAAGCCCCACAAAGGAATTATTAATTTTACATAATCGTGACTAAGGTTGCTCTAGTTTATTTTTATTCCTTAGATTACAATTATGCCTGTCACAGTTTTTAGTATACAGTAATATGTTTTTCCGTACATACATAATGTTTTCATAAATGTACTGACAAGGCATTGTTAAAATATTAATTTCTTTGAACAGTTCTCTTAGGGAATCACGACATCTTAACTTGTAAATGGCGCGTATAGCCTTTTTTTGTAAAATAAAAATAAATTCTGCATCAGCAGCTCTGCCCCACAGCAAGATGCCATAGAACATTATACTGTGAATCATTTAATCAGTTAAGAACCGCCGGTTCCAATTGGATCCGAGACACAATTAAAAATCTATTGTGTCTGTGATTCATGGTCTGAGAGGTTAAGGCGAATACAATGTTATTAATAACTAGCTGTTTCCTACGAATTCACCCGCGTAAGTCCCGTTAACGTAAAAAATTTACTCCCAGAGAAGTAAGTTTTCCATTGGTAAAAGATTTTTTAAAGTCGGTCCAGTAGTTTCGGAGCTTATTCAGTACAAACAAACAAACAAATTAATCTTTCCTCCTAAGCATGAGAAACTTTTTTCACTGTTATATTGTAATAAAATAAATTTCATTATTGTAATGTAGTTTAAATCTGTTTGTTTACTAAAACTAGTTCTTAAGTTTGTAATTACTAACATTATATGGGCCATGCCTGAATTTTTTATTATTATTATTATTATATTAGCTTAAATGCTTGATGAATGTCATACGACTCAAAGGTTAGTCTTAATAATAATCCTGTAAGGTCTTTGAGTATTAAACCAACCGGAGACGCCACTGACAAGCGTTCCCCTCTGCCAAAAAAAAGTGTCGGTCAACGCGCATACCTGTTAAATACAACTAGTTGTCTTGAGTTCACGGAGTGTTCAAATTGGTGAATGTATTTGTTTGTGTTTAATTGTTTTTTCAGAAAATGCGTATGTTTTAACATTATTTGTGTGCATTTCCTCGTCCCCCCCGCAGAAATTGGCAGATTCTTTTGCAAAGAAACTAGTCCGCGTGACGTCTCCTGTTGGTTTAATACTCAAAGTGTAAGGTAGACAAAACAGTAGGCAAAAATAATTCGCTTTAGTCTCATGCCTTATTCGGCTAAGAGGTACAAGACATAGTTAGGATAATTTTTGGCATAATACTTGTAAGGCAGTTCACCCCACGCCCTCTGGCGACGGAACCAACAAATATTCTCCAGCCATTTTTACATGCAAAAACTTTCCAAATTAATGCCACTCCCACCCGTGGCAAAAGGCACTAACCCCAATTCCCGAAGATAATTTACGAAGCGCGGAACGTATAAATTTTGCAGAAGAAGAATTCTGTAGTAGCGCCCTTTGTCATGCGACGTCGAGTAAAAGCTTTCGCATTATTATTAATGTTAGTTGCGGAGTTACCCCTGTTTCACAGTGGGCGCGCCCTCGTTAAGGGGGGATCTGAGATATAGTCGGGACACACTATCACCTCATTTTACCTCGATGTCAGCTCAATATTATGTTCTGATAGACTCTGTTTTGCATAGTGTTTTTTGTCGTATTACTGACGTGTTGACATTGTTTATCAGTATTTTTATCGTCATCAGCCTGTACTGGTCCACTGCTGGACACTGGATCGTTAGGCCTCCCCTAACGATCGCCATAGCACCGTGTCTTCAGCTCAACGCATCCAGCATTCGCCTGGAGCCGTTCGCATCCCATCTGGCCGGAGAGCGTCCTACACTTCTAGAACACGTTTACCCCAACGGTTGTCGGTTCTTCGCGAGATATGGCCGGCTCACTGCCACTTCTGCTTGCTAATTTTTTAAGCCATGTATATAACTGATTATCTGTCGGATGTATTCGTAACGAATATTATCCTTCAGAGAAACTCCGTATTTTTATAGTCTTGTGTTATCTGAGCGTATCAATAGGAAGTGTGTCAAATAGAGATTAACCCGTAATTTTCTTGATGATGGGCTTAATTCTTATAAATACAAAGGTTTTTAGTTAAATTCTATGATTGTTTAAAACTAACTAGTCAAGCAGTAGCGGATAATAGGTATAGTCCTTTTGTCTAATCGTTTTGTCTCGCAAAATCGTTACCTGACGGCTGAACAATTTTTTCGTATGAACCCAGCCCAGGTCTTCAGGTGTTTATAAGTCCATTACAAGATAATAAATCCGCTTTTTCTTTTCGTAGACAACACAATTTTACTTACAACTTTTATTGACGAAAAGTGTGGTACGCCAACGAACACAACTAATCTTGCCAGAATACAATTTGCGTTGAGAAAAGCCTCTTACGAATCTTCGAGAAGACACGAAACCCGGATTTGGCCTGTGCCGTAACGAGACCGGTTCGCCTGCGGGCTGTGACGAACACAAGTTTATGCTCCGAAACAGGGCCCTAACCGCTATTATTACCTAATTATTACATGACTTTATTTTAGGCTAGGTGAGGCTCGGGTTCGAATCCTGGCATGTACCAATGAGTTTTTCAAAAACTTACGTAAGTACATATTTATCACTAGCTTGACGGTGAAGGAAAAACATCGTGAGGAAACCCGCAGGTCTCAGAATTAATTCTGAGAGATGTGTAAATAGACCCGGTCCGGCGATAGGCTCACCACCTATCACGTTTAGGGGTCCAATATATCTCGTGAAATGTGGGTATTTCCAGTAATGGAATACCTCTGCCTACCCCCTCGGGGATAAAAAAGGCGTGAGATTATACTTTATTTTATTAGATACCTAATGTAAACTGAAACATTAAGTTTGCTTGGACGATATTGGCAAAAAAATTTTGGGCTCTCTCTCTTTCTCTTGCTCTCTTTTTTTTATACAAAAGGGGGTAAACGAGCAGACGGGTCACCTGATGGTAAGTGACTACCATGCCCATGGACACCTGCAACTCAAGAGTCACAAATGCGTTGCCTTTGAGGTGGGAGTACGCTCTCTTCTTGAAGTTTGAAGGTCTCTCTCTCTTCCATTGATTGAAGGCATTATTTCAAGCATACGTGGGTCCAAACATTGTCACATCGATTGAAACATTTGCACTTCAACACAACGTAACATTGACAATTGCCAGTGATCGTGACCTCTTCAGTGAATGTCCCATTTAGGCCGAGTCGGTCAATGGTGTTCGAAACTGGCCTGTTGGCTCAGTTGGTAGTGACCCTGCCTTCTGAGCAGGAGGTTGCTGGTTCAATCCTCACTCGGGGCCAACATTTGTGTGCATGAACATGTGTGTGTTGGCTTCGTGTCTGGTCCTTTAATATTTAAGTATGTTAAGTACCCATAGTACAGGACCTGCCTAGTTTGGGACTAAATAACCGTGTGTGAATTGTGTCCCACAATTTAAAAAAAACGACAACCCTTTCTTTGAATTTCGTTTGCATGCAGCGGTCACGTATCCAGCAGGCAGCTAACGTGTTAAAACAACATTGTAAAAAAGTGACTTCATTCAAAAAGTGGCATATGTTTTACACAATGTCTAAATTTAAACATCGTTATATTCATGTTAGGACGTGAATGTTTTAATGACTACATTCTGTAAAACAAAGTCGCTTTCTGCTGTCTATCTGTCAATATGTATGCTTAGAACATTAAGATGTTTAAGCTATGCAACGGATTTTGATGCGGTTTTTTTTATTAAATAGAGTGATTCAATAAGGTTTTCGGAAGGCACGTTAAATTGTTGGTCCCGGTTTTCGTTGTGTTTACGCATACTGGAAGTCGTTAAGCCATGTCAGATACCCTTGGGTGGCTTGAAAAATTCTGACTGTTAAGTGGCCACTGACTTAACACCATCTCCCCATCCGCGGTGGGCTCGCGTGGGAGATTATAGCCCATACTTCCTCATGTGTGAGGATAGACCCTTAGCTCAGCAGTGGGCTGTTACGGGTCGATGATGATGATGAATAAGGTTTTAGTAGCATCCGTGCGAAGCCGACCGCTAGTAGTAAATAACCTTATTCATATATTTCTTTCCTTGGTAGTTGTAACAACAAAACATGAAGTGCAATATCAAATATTTTTATTGTCAGGATTGACTTGATGGTTTGCTCTTTTGCATCTCATTGCTCTAAAATTACGTTCTTTCTTTAAACTGAAGCTCAAACTCAAACTCGTTTATTGCAAGTCACAGTATTACAAGATGTTTAACAAAAGATATGGTACAATGTCACGCCCCGTTGGAGCGCAGCAACTTTAGAGAGAGCGCTAATATTATACATATAAATAAAAACAAAATTATCATTTTAAACAAAACGAAACAATAAGAAGACACAAATAACATAACAAAATAAAAAAACTTTAAAACAAAATCCTACAGCACCAACCAAGACAGTCAACTTTATATTTTAAGTTTATCTTCAAAAAATTCTTTGATATTATGTATAATAACTCCTATTTATTAGAAAAGCCTTTAATTGATTTTGGAATACAATAATTTTATCAAAGTTTTTAATATAGTTCGGTATATGATTATATATTTTTATTGCCATGGAGTGGGGGCCTGTAGTAATAAGATGTAACTTAGAAAAGGGAACCCTAAAAGTATGTAGATTTCGGTTATTACGTTTAATGTTATTTACCGGTGTATAAAGGTTTAGATGTTTCCTTACAAAAATACATGATTCTAAAATATACATTGATGTCAATGTTAGGATTTTATGTTTTTTAAAGTGTGGTTTGCAGGATTCCATTTGATCTATATTCGTAAGTATTCTGACGCATTTTTTCTGAAGTATGAAAATATCATTTATATCGGTGCAGTTCCCCCAGAGAACTACGCCATAGGACAATCTTGAATGTGCATATGCATAGTATGCGGTAAGAGCTGTTTTGAAGTCCGCACCGCGTTTCAGGTGTCGCAGAGCGTATGTAAATGAGGACAGTTTATTACATAGTTTCCTGATATTGAGGCTTCCAGGTCATACCTGAATCAAGGTTAAATTAAGCAGTAACAAAGTTAGTAAAAAAACATTGAATTATTAATTTATCAATGTAAATGTGAAAAGTTACAGGAAGATGGAAAGGTCAAAGAAAAGATAGATAGTGTGAAAGATTATATCAATATATGATGGCGGTAAGGATGAATGGAAGGAGATGACATATTACGCCAATCTCCGGATCTCCTTTAATACGTAATACGTTTAAATTATTATACCAATGATAAATGATGAGTTACACGGGAACTTTGGATTCTATAGAACGCTTAAAAAACTTAACCCCGAGGGGGTAGACAGAGGTATTCCATTATTGGATATACCCACTTTTTACGAAATATATAACCCCTAAACGTGATAGGTGGTGAGCCTATTGCCCGCACCGGGTCTATTTACACATGTCTCAGAATTAATTCTGGGACCTGTGGTGTTTTCCTTCACCGTCGAGCTAGTGATAAACATGTAGGTAAGTTAAACCTAAATTCTGGCACATCACTATCACTACATAGTATAAAACAAAGTCGCTTTCTCTGTCCCTATATCCCTATGTATGCTTAAATCTTTAAAACTACGCAACGGATTGTGATGCGGTTTTTTTTATAGATAGAGTGATGATTCAAGAGGAAGGTTTTAGTATCAGCATTGCACAAGTGCAAAGCCGGGGCGGGGCGGGTTGCTAGTAATATTCAAATGCGATACTTACCACAAAAAGTTAAGGTTTATTTTCAAAATTTATTTTCTCATTGGACTACTAGGAACCCTAATAATAGTTTGAGAATGTAAAACTGCCTTTCAAACTACCATGAGCTCGAATGAGATATTATTCTCGTGCAGACGATCTTTCTCATAAATCATTTTCAAACTGTAGCATTAATCTTAGGTATTAAATTTCATTTTTCATTACTATTCATAAAACATGGTTTAACAAAGAGTTTGCGAATACTCGTAGGTAGGTACTTGTTTTTCGTTAAAACATCGTTGTATTTTAGAACTACATTGTATTTATGTTTTGGAATACAATACTAATGTATCTACTGTTTTTGGCAGCTTTATTGGTATACGAAAAAGTAAATGCAACTATTTGTTAAAAACACTGTGAAGTTGTAAGAAATGTATTTCATACAATCATGTGTACATGGTTGCAGTAAATATGAATATGAAAATACATCTGGCTACTCCCGATATTTACCCAAACAACCTTCTAGCGCAGTAGGGTGAAAATTTAATAAAGAAAGTACGTATATATAAAAGTAAAAGATTGTTTATCTGGGCACTGTCCCTCATGGTACCTCTTTAGAGGACATTTTTATCTGAAGGTAAATAAACTTAAAATATAATACATTAATTAATTATAATTACTCTGATGATTTCATACAGCACGCACATCTATGTGGTATATAAGGTGATTTAAAAACTGTCGTAAGCGAAACTGCCAGTGGTAAGCCATTCGTATACATAAACTGACAAAAGACTTGCTAAAAAAAATTCTCCGTTTTTATTCAACCATAAATAGATGTGTGACCTTCAGGGACAATTTATATTGAATTCTACTTTAGGTATTATTACGACATTAGCGGGAAAACCCAAGATTTCCATAAGTCATCAACCTCTTGATTACTTTGGGAACTTCTGCGATCTCTTGAAGACGATTTCTGTGTAATGGATCCATAACGAGATTCGATTCATGCGGGCCTATTAATCTGTCCCTGTTTAACGTAAATTAGTGAAAATTTCTATCAATTAGAATTTTATATTTCATATTTATTACCTACTAGCGACCCGCACCGGCTTTGCACGGGTGCAATGCTGATACTAAAACCTTCCTCTTTAATCATTCTATCTATAAAAAAAACCGCATAAAAATTTGTTGCATAGTTTTAAAGATCTAAGCATACATAGTGACAGACAGACAGAGGGCAGCGACCTTATTTATACTGTGTAGTGATAGTGATTACGGAACACTTATTGAAAATACTAAAAGTTCGACGTGGGAGAGCCATGTTTCGGCACGCTTGGGCCGGCTCGACCGGAGTGATACCACGGCCTCACAGAAAACCAGCGTAAAGCAATGCATTGCGTTTCGTTGAGTGAGCGAGGTAACCGGAGGCTCCAATCCCCCAATCGCCACATTGATTTTGTGTGACGCCATCCTAAATACTAAGACATAATTTATTAACAAATTTAAGATACAGACTGCGTGAAATAAATACACTGAAATGCGAACATAGGTACACCCAGCACCAGCACTATGCAGTCGAATAAAAAGTGCAGGTACATGTTACCTAACAAGTTTATTCAATTACTTCAACAAATTTCACTCAAGCGTGGTAGGTACTTAAAATGACCTCTAACATGAATAACCGTAATTTCTAACATTGCATAAAAGCCTTTAGATCTCGATTTATTCCCGCGAATTTTCAAACACAGTTTCATTAAATAAGTTCTCTTACAACGCAATCTACGTTCACTGGTTTGAATGGAACTCCCCATTACTCGCCATTATAAAATAAATGAATTTAAACTAAACCCATTAGAGTATTAAGGCTGAACATGAATAACAGTGTTAATTGCACGCAGCGCGCAGCTTAGTCAAACTGCAATTTGGCGCGGCTGCTAATATGGCGATATTTATGGCTGCCAAATAATTACCGCGAGTGTCACGGTCTGTGCTGGACCTCGCTAGTGTCGCCAGGTGTCCCACCTTTTGCAGGACATCTTGGGGGTACTAAATTGATCACGTAGCATGCAAAATTTTCCATAATAATGTTTTGATAGTAATTTAAAAAACATTTCGAGATTTTTCAATGTTTATATTTTTAAATAAAAAAGTAAAGAATTGCGCTGAAATATGTAAAAAATACAATTAATTTTACGAACACAATCTTGTCACAAGAATATTCGTTTCAATAATAATAATAATCTATGATGCCGGCTCCAGACTTTCACTTTCGCATACTCGTTTAGAATTTTGACAAGATGGTGTCATAACACAAAATCTTCATAAAATATTAAAAGGCCAACTAAAAAAAAATATCGAAATAGGTGTCTTATATTTAAGCAAATTATCGAAAAAAACTGCTCAGATTTTTTTAGCATTGAAAGCAACACGACACGACCTAACCTACCAAAAATCGAATGAACGAGAAAGGCAAGTAATATAAGTACGTGAAACGTCCCTAAAATATATGTCCCACGTGGATAGAGCATATTTTTTTTAGTTAATCAGTTTGTTCGTATATTTTTTTATTATGTAAGCCTGAATATTTTAGAGTTTTTTTAGCACGAACAAGTAAGTTATCAAACTTATGTAAAGGGCACAATCTCCTTCACTGGAAGAGAATGACGCCTTTTAATACAATATTTTCTTAAAAACTATGTTGAAGAGTAATGTAAAACAAATTTGAAGTTTAAAACTTAGATTTCATCAAACTTGCGTTACCTTTCCAACTTACATCGAAGTTGTTAATTATGTACGTAAATGAAAAAAGTTTATAAGTTTTTAGTTGGTTTTTATTTAAATTATGTAAAGTGCAAATATAACGTCTAGACAATTCCCCTGTGGAAAAATTTAGTTTATTAAAAAGTAATTGAAAAGCTATGCTGTGTAATGGAATGAAATATTTTTTTCGAGTCCCGGATTTATTTATCCGTTTGGCCACACTAGTCCACGCACTTTCAAACTACACGCCCCTGTAATGGCCGGCCGACCATGCCAACTATTTTTAGCATTAAAGTAATTCTGCAATTGTGTGTAATTTGGACATGTGTTTTGTTGTTGTTGCACTTCCAGCCTTCTCGTGAACAGAATAGAGTTGTTTGTAGTCTGCTGCTTGCAAAGTTGCCCTGGCGAGAAGCCTAATTGTATGTACCTCGTAATCGAAACCCGTTAGAAAGATAGAGATAAGAGTTTGCCAGTTAGAGTATACTTACTGTCTTTATAAAACTACTGTGTACTTCTATTAAAAACGACATTATAGTTTGCACTTTCAACAGCTTTACCACATCTAGGAATCGAACCCTGATACAAGGTGAATCAAGTTATACCACGAACACTGTCTATAGGTACCCTTTATCTATACATAATAAAACTCTAACGGGGCCGTGTCTGTACATGAAATATTTTTTGAAAATTTTAACTGTAGTGTATATAGTTATCGATATAGATACCGAAACACCAATTTTTGGAATTTTTGTCTGTCTGTCTGTCTGTCTGGTTGAGCACGCATCACTCAAAAACTACTGAACGGATTTTGATGAAATTTGGTATGGAGATAACTGAGTACCCTGGTCAACATCTAGGGTACTTTTTATTCCAGGAAAATATCTCATTCCCACGGTAAAATATAAAAACTGGTTAAAAAGAGAAATACGTACTACTCCGAAACGATAACACCTAGAAACATGAAAAATGGTATGTAGGTTTCTTATATGTCGTAAGAAAGCAGTAGGAAGGGATTTTTGGTCAGTCCCACGGGAACGGGAATAAACTGAATCCACGCGGAAAACGTCGCTGGGCACCCGCTATTTGAAATATGGTCTGTAGGTGTCTTAAATATGTCGTAGGCAACCACTATGAAGGGATTTTTGGAAATTCCCACGGGAACGGGAATAAACGGAATCCGCGCGGGCAACGCCGCTGGGCACCCGCTAGTCTATACATATAATAATCTGTAATATAACAGTGAACAGGCAACTTTTTCTTATGACTCTTTGCCTTTGAGCAAGTATGGGGTCAAGAGTAAGCCCATCAGCAATAAAAAAAAATTGGTTGTCTGTTTACGTAATAAATATTTAGTATATTTTTATGGAAACAAAGATCGTGCCTCTCTGTCACTTAAATGCTAGGGTCAGGCGGAACGTGACAATGAATCATGCTTTTTCGTGCGTGCAGCCGGCGTTGATCGATTTTTATGATGTTATCACGTCAAAAACAATTGTCACTTATAAGATCATCACTTGCGAACGGCTCGACCGATTTGTAAGATTTTTTTCTGCAACTGTAATTTTAAGGAAAAGGTTTGTATCAAGGATATTTTTTGGAAAAATCATCGAAAAAGTATACTATGCTTGCTAAACCGGGACCGATCGCTATTAGGTAATGAAGACTTTCAAAACCTGGATGACTCTGCGTCTGTGTGCTACGTTAGTCTGAGATTCATTTAAATCTTTTCATTCACGATCAAAACTTGAATTTATTAATTTACAGAGCGGTTTATTTCATTTTTACACAGAAAAAAAATATTATAATTATTAGTTGCCGTAAAACTGTTTTGCAAGGAGAATTCTATACGGAGCCTAAAAAATACATTACTAATTTAAAGAAAATATTAGTTCAAGATGAAAACTTCCACCGCTTCGTTGTACAAAAATATAAATAAAAATAAGCAGCAAATAAAAAATATTCTCAAGAAAACTTTTGAGACTATCTTAGAGTAATTACAACAATAATTGAAACAAAAGACCGGAATATACAAACCAAGAATTATGTAGAGCTTTCGCTTTGTAATTCGTCCTTACGCAGGTAATTTCATTGTACTTTGTACTCTTGGAAAATGGAACTCGGGACTCTCGCAACACTTCTTAAGGTACGGAATTAATTCAGTCCCAGACGCCAGCATTTCTGAGATTTGGAGGAGCTCAGAAACAAGTGAAACCCGATGTCTAATGCAGCGCAGTGCAGTGATATTGTGGAGTATACGTCACGAGACGCGGTGTATCGCGCTATGGATTATTATAATACAATACGTTTCTAAAATTGTATATTACATACCTAGGGAAGTAACATAAGACTGTACTTCCCAAGGTGTGTATAATTGTGTTAGCGGAAAGCGGCAAATTCATTTAGCGCAGCGGGCCGAAAGTAGCCGCTTTCCGCCGAGAGGTGAAATGTAATATTACGATTTCTTCGGAATAATTACTTTGCATAAATATTCGCAACATTTATACATAATTAATTTATTCATTTGTAGCAGCATCCCGGTCCGGCGACAGGCTCACCCGTTAGAAGTCCAAAAAGTACTGGTAAAAAAGTCGTATTTCGTGGAATTTAGATTGCCTTGTTTTTAGACTATTGACATTTCTAAGTGTACTTTTTTACCTACGAAAGAAAAATGAATTTGATTTTTTTGACTTTAGTAGAATACCTCTGCCTAGACCCTTAGAAAGGCATTTTTTATCTTAAAAAAGAATTTTGTAATGAAATGACATGTGTAAACAGACCCGGTCCGGCGATGGGCTCACCACCTATCACGCTTAGGGGTCTAATGTATCTCGTGAAATGTGGGTATATCCAGTAATGGAATACCTCTGCCTACCCCCTCGGGGATGAAAGGCGTGAGATTATATTATATTTATATATAAAAGAATTTTCTGATATTCACAATCTTACAATACAGACAGGTAATTCAGAAAAATGCAAGTTTTATCAGGCTATATTAACTTACGCAATAGTTTCACAATACTTTTTGGATTGCCGACTTTTAGGAATCGCAGCCCCCTATTCCCCACAGTCGGAGGGTGTAAGCAGTAACTAACGTTTTCTGGAGAGCGTGTCCCCTCTCGGAAATCAGGACAAAAGCGGGTCCCGCAGTTCGTTACAATGCTGTTGCCGCCTTATTTATGCGTTCCACACAAAATAAATTCACTATAAGTGGTATTTGTTGCGAACGCCTTCCGCCGTTTGGCGCACACACTGAATTAAGGTTTATGTGAGCGGGATTCGGTGCTGGAGATAAGCTATCTATTATGCATTAAAATCTTTGTTAGAGAACTTATTCAATGTAAAAAAATATAAAGTAATTATGTAAACTAGAAACACCTATATTACGAGTATGTCAGTGTTATCATTAATATGAAAGACATGTCAAAATATTTTTAAGAAGAGAGTACTATTGATTCTGAGACATGTGTAAAAGACCCGGTCCGGCGATGGGCTCACCAAATATCACGTTTAGAGGTCCAAAGAATATCTCGTGAAAAGTGGGTATATACAAAAATGTAATACCTCTGTCTACCCCCTTGGATATAAATAGCGTGAGATTATTTATTTTGTTTAGCAAATGCGTTTTCACTGTAAATCCATAACAAACAATCTCATACTAAGTTAAAATACAGCAACTTTCCAAGCTCCATAACTCGGTTCACTCCCAACTCCGTATTTACTCTATAAAATGAGCTGAAATAACGCGCACATAGTTTGAAACTTTATCAACAATGTAAATGCGATTCTGACGTCATATTCGAGAAATACTTCAACAAATGTGAGCTCCGCCGGAGCTTTTTGCTAAATTGCGTTAGGCCGCTGCCGATGGCGGATGCCGTGCTCGGCTTCTATCTCACGTTCTTATTTTAAAAATATAATAACAGAACTCTAAAGAGTAAAAAACCGACTTCAATGAATTATACCAAAAAAATGCACTCCGTTTTTTTTTTATAAGAGATGGGGGCAAACGAGCAGACGGGTCACCTGATGGTACCTAAGTGACTATCGTCGCCCATGGACACCTGCAACTCAAGAGTCACAACTGCGTTGCCGGCCTTTGAGGTGGAAGTAGGGGGAGAGGGGAGATATCTGTCCCTATATCCCTGTGTACCTATGTCCCTATGTCCCAATGTATGCTTAAATCTTTAAAACTACGCAACGGATTTTGATGCGGTTTTTTTTAATAGATAGAGTGATTCAAGAGGAAGGTTTTAGTATTAGCATTGCACCCGTGCGAAGCCGGAGCGAGTCGCTAGTTTGAGAATAAAATAAAAAAAAGATCTCGGGCCTTTTATCCCCGAAGAAGGCAGACGTATTAAATTTCTGGAAATACCCATTGATACCTTGGTTATGAAATACCCATCTTTTTTTAAGTCGGTTAAAAAAGAATCACCGAAATCGGTTGGCGTGATATTGAGTTATTCGTCCATTCGCGCACATACCCATGGTTTTCTCATGGATGCCATTGTCAGAACTTCACCAAATTATAATGGGACCACACAAAAGCACCAGCTTTTAAATAAAAAAAGGATCATCCAAATCGGTTCACTCAGTTTAAAGTTCTGAGGTAACAAACATATAAAACATACGTGTTGAATTGAGAACCTCCCGCTTTTTTGAAGTCGGTTGAAAATAATACATCAGGATTAAGTATAGGGCTAAAGAACGCTCTGCAGTGCCCCCAGATCTGACAAGACTTATCGGCGCAGATTTTGATGGAAACTGGACTGCAGACGTATTCACAGAGACTCGATACCGTTTCCGTTCGATTCGAGTCGAATCTATCGACATCGGAAACGAATCTATCGAGATGGGCTGATGTTGGTATCGAAAACTAATGTCACATATGACAGTTGGTGTCATATGTGACATTAGTTTTCGATACCAACATCAGCCCATCTCGATAGATTCGTTTCCGATGTCGATAGATTCGTTTCCGATGTCGATAGATTCGACTCGAATCGAACGGAAACGGTATCGAGTCTCTGTGAATACGTCTGCCGGACAGTATCGCTGATAGTAGATAAATACATTAATTAGGTCCGCGTCCGAAATACTTATTGAGGGCATCGAAGAAGTTTTAATCTATAAAAACGGCAAAAAATATTTATTTTATTCAGTTTTTTAGTATTTGAGGTTATATCGGCAACAGAAATACATAATCTGTGAAAATGTCAACTGTATAACCATCACGGTATATGAAATACAGCCTGGTGACGGACGGACGTACAGCGGAGTCGTAGTAATAGGGTCCCGTCTTACCATTTGTGTACGGAACCCTAAAAAGAAGCAATAGATACGCCTAAGTGAATGACGCAGGCTAGATAAGGGTAGCCTAATTTATTTTCCCAGGGGAATGGGACTAACGCGCGTGAAATAACGAGGAGCAGCTAGTCTATTAAGCATTTTTCCCATATATCGTTGACTAGGTCCCTACAGTTTTACAGCTTTAACACTCAGTTTTACTTATGTGAGTATGAGTAGAGAGCAAACTAAATTGTGCTCCAGGGGTACAGCTTAAAATGCATGGGACGAGATCAAGATGAGTTTAAAACCCAAAACTAGTCTCGTCCGCCCCGTGATGGCGCAGTGTCGCCATCTAGTACACATCTGGGGCTCATTACACGTGCTTTACGGGCCATACGCTTTTACGATCGTCATCTGTTTCAATTGATAAGCCGCTCTGAATAAAATTTCAACACGATAATGTTATTGGTCATTGAATTTTATTCGTATTTTTATCTCTCGTGTGCACTCTGGAGTGGTTTCAATGGCTTTGATTTATAAGCAGATGGCGGGAGAGTTGGCGTGCGGGTTGAATATTAAATTATAAAATACATTACATTCTGTGACAAAAAAGGTTGGATTGAAATTGTGGATTGTCAAACATTTTATAAAAGATTTACTAATGTATTTTTTTGTATTTGCCAAAATATGTTGCCAGATATTGTTATTATATCTGCCAACCCTACATTTTTTTAACGACTTTCCAAAGAGGATTTAAAAAAAATGGTGTATAAGTGCCTTATACCGATGCCTGAAAGTAAAATCAGTAAGTAAAAACTTACTGATTTTTGGCAAAACGCTATATTTATTATTATTATTAATTATTATTAAATCTCACGCCTTTCATCCCCGAGGGGGTAGGCAGAGGTATTTCATTACTGGATATACCCACATTTCACGAGATATATTGGACCCCTAAACGTGATAGGTGATGAGCCCATCGCCGGACCGGTTCTATTAACACATGTCTCAGAATTAATTCTTAGACCTGCGGGTTTCCTCACGATGTTTTTCTTCACCGTCGAGCTAGTGATAAATATGTACGTAAATTTTTGAAAAACTCATTGGTACATGCCAGGATTCGAACCCGAGCCTCACTGATTTTCGACCGGCTCTTTAACCGTCCGGGCTATCACTGCTCATGCTATATTTATTACCCATGGGAAATAAGCTGAATAATTATTTATTGTCTATAATTAAACTATCCGCAACTTTGCGTCTTTCATTTAGGCGTATTGGTTCTTTTACCTTTGGGAGATATGCTAAATAATAATTAAATTACCTCATCATTTGTTATATTCAATTGCGCCATGACAAATACTGTTCTATTATTTTGAAAGATACCTATTATAATTGTACAATGAAAATTTAAGTTATCTTTTAATAATTCAATACTTACTCACAATTTAATTTCGATAAAATCAACTAGAACTACTAACAAAGTAACAATGATAGTTACAAAAACGGATTTAGAAACAACTTTTGGTAAATGTTACCAATACCCAAAGAGATTTAAATATAATAGGGCATAGAGGGGGCATTGTGAATATTTTCATACAAAACTTTGAAGCCTAAGCGTCATGTCCTTGTCATGTCAGTTAGTATGAACGCGACCTGTCATCCGTCCTGTCGAAATTGTACTAGACTTATTCCACTTGAAATAACTTTTGACTTCAAATTTTCCTCGCTTTGTCCCCTCTATGCCCTATTATATTTTAATCTCTTTGCCAATACCAAATCAAATGTTATCTCTTATTGAATAAGTAATTGCGACTCCACCGCTTTGATATGTATACTTGAAGAGAAGAATCGGGGCAAGAAACTCATCAAAACACTATTCTTTTATAAACAATCAATACAATACATGGTTTTAGTACTTTGCCGAGTCGGAGAAAATTTACACCAAACATCATTGTCATTCAATTGGGTTACATTGGTTTGTCATAAGTTGTTTATTCTAGTTAAGACTAGAATAAACAACACTAAAACTAAAACGGTAAATTTTGTGATTAATAAAACTCAGGCATGTACCAATGAGTTAGTCAAAAACTTACGTACATATTTATCACTAGCTCGACGGTGAAGGAAAACATCGTGAGGAAACCCGCAGGTCTTAGAATTAATTCTGAGACATGTGTAAACAGACCCGGTCCGGCGATGGGCTCATCACCTATCACGTTTAGGGGTCCAATATATCTCGTGAAATGTGGGTATATCCAGTAATGGAATACCTCTGCCTACCCCCTCGGGGATAAAAAAGGCGTGAGATTATATATTTATATATATTTATATTTATATATATATATATACATATATATATATATATATATATATTATAAAACTCAGGCTTCGTAACAACCCGGGAACATTACGGGTTTCTTTTTTTTAAATTGAAAACAGCGGACTCCGCCGCGGGCACGTTTATAACGAAAAAGGTTTTTACACTTTCCAGTAGCTGGTTCTAAGAAGACTTTTTTTATTATTCCAAGACCATGAATAGTTGATTCTAAATTCAAATTTAGTTTACTTTAACTGCCAAGATACCTGAAACTGCCGGGCAGGAGCGGAAGCTTATGAATAAAGAGGAAACTGGAGAAGTGTCAGACTGGGAGGATGCCTGAAGCAACCTGTACCGCGCACCGCAAGGAAAATAGAGCTTTATTACTTATGTATAAATAATAATTTTGTTTTCGTATATTAGGAACATAAATTACAATTATAAATTTCATTTTCTGGTGCAATCAAGTCGCTATTATTTAAGTTGTAAAAGTAATATGTATTGCAAACAGAACAATCATGTATTTTGGTGTAAATAAGGGAATAAGTCTTCATCAATTGAATTAAGAATTCATTAGAACTAGACCATTATTAGTAAAAAATGTTGACTTCAATATTTTATTAAACTGATAAAACAAATGCACCTCAACTCTTTTTAAGTGCATTATCTATTAATGTCAGAGTGGCATCTGAAAATACATTATCACGCCTCAAACGAAAACATGGCTATTTTGAAAAAATTTACATTAAAGGACCATCTATCCGAAGCCATTTTTCCTCTCTCATAGTACAAAACTGATTGCCCTCATTTAAGGCGGCGTTTATATTTATTCAGCCAAATTTTACCAGTACGTACACTCAAAGTGGAATCTGTGCGATGTTTTATGCGCCGCGCCCAGGTCCCAAATTAGGGCGTCTCATCGCAACCCCAAGGGAATAGTAAAAGTGTTTTACGGGCTGCGCCGCGACACATTCGTGGAGAAACACATTAACAATACAGGTAATTTACTACTCAAGACTCTAGGGCCGGGGGCATGTTGCCTTAAAGTGGCAGAGAGCGCACTTTTCTAATTGAATGTCTATTTTTAATATATTTTTATATCTAGTGAAAAGTGAAGTATATCCAAAAATGGAATACCTCTGCTCAGGGGATGAAAGGCGTTAGATTTTGTGTGGCGTGTGATTCCCGTGCTGTCCCAATTTAATTTAATTTGGTTAGTTCCGAAAATGCCATCCATGAGAAAACCATATTATTATATGGAGTTCCTAAATTTGCATTAAGTATGTGCGCGACAAATGGACGAATAAACTCAATATCACGCCAACCGATTTCGATGATTCTTTTTTTAACCGACTTCAAAAAGAAAGACGTTCTCAATTCGACTGTTTTTTTTAGTATAATTCGTTGTAGTCGGTTTTTTACGCTTTATTCAAATATGTGATAGGGCTTTGGTTAAAAAGCCCGCAAACATACTAGTGAAAGTTAATATTTCCAGAAATGGAATACCTTTGCCAATCCATAAATAAAAAATCCCTTCGTAGATCAGAGGCTTATATTTATGTTTATGTAATTAAACATACACGCGAGTGCCAGTAATCGTTTAGTACCGAAATACCAATTTGAAATCATAATTACTCGTATCTCTGTACCGGTTCCCTAATTATCTGTCAGCGTGATTCCACTCGGCATCCACCGCTTTTAGGTACCTAATTACATTGGATGCCATATTTATAGGTAGGTATGTAAAATAAAATAAATAAATAAATAATCTCACGCTTTTTATCCCCGAAGGGCTAGACGTAGGTATTCCATTTCTGGATATATCCACTTTTCACGAGATATTTTTTGGACCCCTAAACGTGATAGGTACGTGGTGAGCCCTCCGCCGGATAGAGTCTTTTACACATATCTCCGAATGAATTGTGGGACCTCTATGGTTTCCTTCACTGTCGAGATAGTGAGAAATATGTACGTTAGTTTTGAAAAACGCATTGGTACATACCAGGATTCGAACCCGAGCCTCCCCGATTATCATCATGTGAAGCAGGCTCTTTAACCGTAAGGCTATCACTGCTATGTAAGTATGTCACAGATAATAAACACATCCCGAGGAATACTCGAAATCCTCAGCACTGAAAACACACTCGCAGAAATATCAAAAACTCTCTCGGAATATAAATCTACATCAAACAGCTTTGATATAGAAATAATATCGGGCCGGCACCCGCAATAGCTTCCCGTGTAGCGTTATAAGCCATTTTTGAGAGTCCCCCCCCCCCTCCTCGCCCCTAACAACAAAACAATGTCGCGTTATGTCCCCCCTGCGACTACCTACCTGTAATATAATGCTCGTAAAAGCGCTAAAAATTTTACCTCTCTCACACAGCTGCTGTATTTACGAACATATAGGGTGTAAGAACGCTTCCGAATACAGGGAGCTTGTTGAAACCGCTTTGACTAGTTTGGGACTAAATACTTAACTGTGTGAATCGTGTGACAAAATATTATTGTATTTGACATTAGAATTTTAAATTAGATAAATTATGATTTCATTTAAATTCAAAGGCCGGCAGCGCACATGTAACTCTTGAGTTGCAGGTTTCTATGGGCGACGATAGTAACTTACCATCAAGCACCCCCTGCTCGTTTTTCGTTCTGCCCTTTTTAAATAGAAAAAAAAAATTTAAAGAAAGTTTTTTTATGGATTTGTGTCAAGAATCGCCACCATAACCACCTGTCTTCGTTTTCGAAAACGTTTCCCTTACACCCTGTATACTCGGCGTCCCCACACGAAAGGATTTTGTTTGAAGCGCCGAGCACATTCAAATAAAAAGGTTTACTTTCTCTGTATTTTTTATTATATTTTTCACAGTCATGTTGACATACGGCAGGAAATATGACATCAAAGATTGCTGGGATTCGTAATAATTTGCTTGCTTAGTATTTATTAGGAGAAATTATGTTTGCTTTCCGTATGAGGCAAATAAATCGGCGTCGTTACGAACGTGTACCTTCCCCCCCTCCCTTTGTATGGGGGGGTACCCGAATATCTCTGTAACATCGTGTATGCGCATAACTTTACACCTGGTTTGCGAATTTCGCCGCATATGCCTGTAACACCTTCTGGCGGCAGCACTTAGCCTGACCTCTTGAAATGAGAAGGGTCTCAAGTTACAAAACTCCCAAATTTGGGCGAGTTATACGAGTATAGGCTGTATACCTGCACAAACTTTTCTCTTAGCAACTGATAACTGAAGATGACGTCACAGTTTCGTAAGATGGAGATGCGACCAACTCTTCTGGGTAATTTTTCAGAAGGCATTTTTGAGTTGACCTATGTTGTAGATATTTTATGATTACTATTGAGAGAGATTACTTAAGATTACTATAATATGAGATTATATAAGGTAAAAAACTTATTACGTGACAAGTGTTAAGCCAATATCCGTACCAGAGTCCGTATCTCATGCTCGAGGTTAGAATTAAATTCCTGATGAGTGTATAATGAGTATCCCAGAAAGTTATGTCGGTAGAGATACCTGTTATGACTAGATCGACACTGCAATAACACATTTAGAGGAAACTTGCAAACTTTCACAACTTGCTCGATGGTGAATTAAAACATCGTGAGGAAACCTGCAGGTCTCAAGAATTAATTCTGAAGCATGTATAATAGACCCGGTCCGGCGATGGGCTTTTTTAAAAACAGGGGTCGAAAAGTGGGTAGTTCCAGAAATGGAATACCTCTGCTTACCCCCTCCGGGATAAAAGGAGTGAGATTTTTTATTTTATTTTTGCAAACTCTAAAATTGGTTCTGAAGCTTTTGCCACAGCACTCCAGTCCGAAGGGCTAATCACTGGCACGTACAATACGCTGGTGAAAAGTATTTTTTTTTTGTAGTACAAACGAGCAGACAGGTCACCTGATGGTAAGTGACTACCGTCGCCCATGGACACCTGCAACTCGAGAGTCACAAGTGCCTTGCCTTTAAGGTGGGAGTACACTCTTCTTGAAGGTTTGAAACTTCTAAAAAACGCAAACCTTTGCCCATCCAATAAGGGCTAAGGCGTGACGTGTAATAATAACTAACATTACTATCTAATAATGTCTACCGTCCAGATCTTTCAACCAGACCTCACTTAAAGATCGTAGCTTTAAAGATATATCGTAATATTAATGTCTACCCTGCAATATCTGCAGATTACACGCACTTGCCACCGCTTACACTACTATTACGCTAATGTATAATGTGCCCGCGGCCGGTAAGGTGGTAACGACGCGTTCCCGAGCAATATTATTTGAGCTCTGTCACCCCACATACGCCCATTTCTGAACGCCTCTTAAGCTCGCAACCTCGATTTCTGTATTTATAGCGACCACGCAGGTTAAGTGATATTAGACGCAAATGGTTTGGCATGATGTGGCATGTTCGCTACAAGGCTCTTCATGCTTCAGATGGCTTGGTAAACCTTGATTCTTGTTTTTAAAAGCTTTTATTTAACTTGCAATATATTTTGTTCGGGTGGAATCTTGCAACTCAATTTTGAACCAGATATCTCCAACCGATGATTGACAATGCGTAATTCGCTGTATGATATCATTCTAAATCCAACATGGTGGAACACCCAAGATGGCGGACTAATATTTTAAGTAGAAGCAACTGGACATAATACAGTATTATGCATTGTCTATGTCTGCTCCGATAGTTAAACAGGCAATGGATTGGAACCCTCAAGGAAAGCGAAAGCGGGGCCGTTTCAAACAAACCTGGCGGCGCACTGTGCTAGATGAAGCGAAGAAGATCGGCAAGAATTGAAGCGAAATCAAGCGCGAAGCTCAAAGTCAAAGTCAAAATGTTTTATTCAAAGTAGGTACTTATAAGTCCTCTTACTGTAAGTCATGGTCAGTCAAGACCGAAGGGAATGACGAGTTACTGTTGATGTCATCTGCCCCATATAGGGGACTTCGGATCATTAGTGAAAGTAAAGTATTCTCTGGTAAGTGGTAGGTATGTAGCATCCGAGGCAGAACACAAAAGGTCTGAATTTGCTCAACGCCTAATCATCTACGAAGTAACAGGCGTAATGCTTACATTCTTGGTTATGTTGAGGTACTAATTATGCCACTGATAACTAAACACAGCTTAGTAGTGGCTCCGGTTCGAAGAGTAGGTAAATTGTGTCTCTAGAGAACCCAGTTTTCCAGTTCTGCGGTTAGTTTCACAATTCGCTTTTGTAGTTTAAAGTTAATTTGTGTTGGTTTCAGAGACTCTTCTGATCTTGATCCATTACGATGATTTTAAGCATTATCTTTAAGTGAGTAAGCCTGACAGCCCTTTCTTGAGACACCGCGCTTCACGTATCAGTGAATATCATTCTCTTGGTAGAATTTGTTGAATGAATTTGTTTTACTACTAACATAGTTTTATTTTATTATTTCACTGTGGTACAATTTCGGTATGTGAGATGGATGCATCGGCATCTGCCTTTAATTGTAAAAACATCTTGTTAATGTTTTCGGCGACAGTTTTCGATAGCTACGGAATTATAATAATTCATAATTTATTGATGTACCATGTGTTAGTTATAAAGGTTTTAAGGCGAGAGCATGTACAGTCAACAAAGTTGTTAGGGTTACATGGCCAGTAACTAAGAATTCATTTTTCTGGAGAAGTCATAAATAAATCTTATTTATTAATGTTTATTTCGAAAGGTATCTTTGATCCCTATAATTTACCAAAAAATACTATAAATACATTTAAGGCTTTAGAAGAAAAGTGAATCTTAATTTTTGGAAATGTAACACTAACAACTTTGTTGACTGTACGCAATGGGATTTTTTAAAACTTTCGATTATACATATCATTGTAACACTAATCCGACGGCAAAGAAAAACTTCGTGAGAATATCCCAAGGCCCGAGAATTTATTCTAAAACATGTGTAGCAGCACTCTATAAACGTCAAAAATTATACTGTTGCAGAATGGGTATTTCCAGCAACGGAATACTTCTGCCTACCTCCTTTGGGGATAAAAGGCGTGAGCGCGTTTATTTTATTTATATCTAATCATCACGAGAGAACGTGTTCGTCTTATATTGGTCCCGACCCAATTATGAGCGCAAATACAAATATGGCGTCATCACAGGAACGCAACAAGCTAAGTAGTACTAATACCACACACACGATTAATACGTTGTTGGGTAAATATTTACGTGATTTCAAATCAAAGGATTTCTGAACTGTTTGGATTTCATCCGCGAATTCCGTGTCTGGACTAAAAGAGTTAGAGTGTGTACTTCTGTTTTTCAGCGCTGAAATACGAGACTATTTACATTCCGTAGTCGGCTGGATCTCTGTGTATTCCATTTATTAAATTACTTTTACCTACTTGTGTGGGCGAATGAATGAATAAACAAGTGCTACACGCGCTGTCCAAAAAGTTTTTGGTCTATCTCCACGAATGTATCCTTTTTAGGTTTTTGGCTACTTCTACATTTTCATTGTAATTACATTAGCATATTTATTCAGTGGAAAAATGTAGTAGAATTATGTTATAAAAAGGGCAAAAATAAGAGTTCTAATATTATTGTCACAAGTATTGCCACTCCACTATTTTGTAACATCTTTGTATCAAGATTTAGTTTTGTCAAAAAGTTGAAAAGGGCAGTGAAAATATATATCACATGCATTATCCCCGAAGGGGTCAGCAGCGGTATTCTATTTCTGGACATACTCACTTTAGACCAGTATATTTTAAGGAGTCCTTAACTTGACAGGGTCGGACCGAAGTATCTACTCTTACACATGCCTCAGAATTAATTTCGGGGCCTAGCTAAATAAATATGTAACACCTAACACCATCTGCATCATTGCAGAGACAGTAGTGTAATCAAAGACGCATTAAACCTAATCAATGTTTGGACAGAAGCCGATTAACAAAATCTGTAATGAATATCTCGAACAAACAAAACTGGCGCGGAACGCAAACCAAGATATTGAAAACCCGAAAATCAGAAACGCAAACTCACAGGCCGCAAGCCCTTCGGAAAGACCAATAAAACTTTAAGAGCCGTCGAAGTGCGGCAAGGGTTATCAGCCGCTAAGCAAGATTGAAAACATGAGTCGGCAGTTCCCAAACAAACAAGCCAGGTGGATCGATCGGTCGCATTAACGGCCCAACTATGCCGCCCGGATAGAGCTAATGATCTGGAAACAGAGTCAAATCGAGATGATTACGTTTTAGTGAACCTCTATGTTATGCAGTTTTGGAACCCTCGCGGTAATGTTGGTTTTTATCGGTCCAAAGTTCTGACTGCGCAGAGGAAAATGTTCAAGTATTAATAGTTATAACGACGTACAATTTTAATAGGTATATGTTCATAGGGGCCAAATGATTAAGACAGTATCTGTAAGACACTTTTCATGTGGCTGTATAAGGCAAAGGTCTGTCGCCAAAGGTGGTTTGTGGCCGATAATGCTTTTGTCATCGTCTGTCACATAACCCTCCATACACTTAACCACAATGGTCCTATTCCCTGCAAATTCCCTCCCAATTCTGGTCGACTTCCAATTAAATACATACTTTACTATAAACCTATGTATGTCTGTAAGAACGTTAAACGTTTATCTCGATGAAAATTGGTAATGAGACTGCATTTTTGAAGAATATAATAAAGTTTTCACCTCTCTGACCTTGCAAAGGAACATTTTTTCACCGAAATTAGTGAGTAAAGTCCACTTTTACTCTCTGTTTTAAAGAGTAAGTTAAAGTACCGGATATCTGGTTGTCAATTCAAATTCAAAATCAAAAAGATTGAAAACCTCCTTGCGTCGGTTTGAAATTGTTTGAAAAGTTTTTATCAAAAAGTTTTAAGTTTAGAAACGTTCTAAAACTATATTTGGGATTTTCATTATGTTGCCACCAGTGCAGAATTTTTAAAAAAAAATAGTCTGGAAATTCACTTTCCTGGAATTGTTCCAAAAAAATATTATTAGAATTACGTAAGAATACTAAAATAGTGGATAATTATTATTATAAATAAAATATTATCTTTAAATATCAAAACATCATTTTGTAAAAGTTTTATCGGAAACAAGTTTCAGAACGCACCCTAAAAGAAAAATGCGTTTCATTTGTTTCGTCGTGTTTTGTTGTTTGGCGGGCGCTATTTAATTTGTCACTTTTGTGTTGAATTTTATCAAAATTTGTGCAAGAAAAGATGTTATAGTAAGGAAGAAAACGACCAACTGACACATAGTGAGTGTAGGTACTTATTTCAATTACTGATTTGTACTCATTTAACTACCTAGTTAGTTTCCTTTGCTCGCTTATAGAGGTGAAAAGTTCTGTACATTAACACGAGAGGAAGTTTTTTGCATGTCGCTCTGTAAATGTCTCGATACGAAATATCATGTCATCACATGATATTTCGTATCTCGACATTCACCGTCGCTCGCAGCAAAATCTAACTTACCTCTCTTGTTGTGTAAATAACTATTTTCATACCAGAACCCCTCCGCCCGAAACTGCTATCAAGTTTACCTCACTAATCAGATCGAAGTTTCGACTTTCAATGAATTAAAACGAGTATGTTCTGTCGTGAAGCGACAATTTAAAAGAAGAATTAAGAGCTAACAAAATAAAAAAGGAAAATATGGGAAACAAGAATATATTTATATTTTAATAATATTTACAAGTTTATAAAAAAAGAATTTGTGGAGTGGGGGTGTAGGTGAATAGTGATTAGTAGAAAAAGTGTAGGTGTGGGTGTAGATGTGATGGATGGGGTAGGAGGTAGAGACGGAGAATGGGCGCACGACTTCGTCAGTGCGGCAGGGGTGAAGAAACCGCGTGCGCGAAGACAGCACGACGTGGTCAGCGTGGCAGGGGTGAAGACAGCACGACAGCACGAAGGCAGCACGACAGCACGGTGTAGTCGGCACAGCAGGGATGAGTAGCTACCAGGCGGAGGGGCCTGCGTGCGTCTGGCAACGGCCAGGCGTAGGGTCTGCGTGCGTCTGGCAACGGCCAGGCGTAGAAGGACGCACGGGAACTTGACGTGGCTTCTCACACAATGAGGGATTCACACGATGAAGACTTTAGAAGGAGGCTCTGCAGGGTCCCGGGGTCACTCGACCCCGGGATAAGGCCTTTAATTAATACTGTCGCTCTAAAAGCTGGAGTAAGACTTGATTTGCTCTTCCGAATCCTCTGCCTTTTATAGAATTTTAGCAGAGGAATCGTAATTTTGAATTTAGAAGTATTTTTTTACGAATGGCCAGCTCAAAATTCACAATTTAGCGAAAGATCACATACAGAACATCAGGCCACTAATAAAATGAGAAAGAAATTGCCATAACAACCGTTATAAACAACAATGTCAGAAGTGTCAAAATTACCTTTTTAGCAAAATAAACAGCAAACCAATTCAAAAAATCAAGAAATAATAGTGAATTGGAATAGGAAAAAGTAACGCGCATCTGTGCGCTCGAAGCCCCAAGTTCTAGGAGTATAGTGAACACGTGAAAACTGCGCTATAAGTAATTGGAGCCAAGACCGATTTATAAAGGTGCTTGTAACGTGAAGATACGATGTGGTAGCGCAGTGAAGATGTGTTTTTATAACGTTAACAGGTTTCAGGGATCTACAGAAATGAATGCAGCGAAAAGGAATGATATTAAGAGAAATGCGTCGATAGACATATGAGATGATGTCAAGAAAATGAGGAGAGCAAAGGTAACCGTGAGTAGTAATAATACTACAGTTCTAAAGATCGTCTCATCCAAAATTAAGTTCATTCAAGACAGTCTGCTTTGCTACTGAATAATATCTCCCCGAACACTCCGTAGCAGAGCCGTGTATCGCCGGGAGCAAGACACCGTGGCTCCAAGACGTGTACCCGATGGAACACCGACCCAGTTTCTTGCATTAATCCCATTTCCATCCAAACTAGTTGCTGTTCATTAATTATGACGTAAGAGGATAAAATACTTTGCTCAACATTAAATTATGCTGTACCCCTTTGACTCGCAACTACTCATAAGCTTCGTACACGTTAATGTCAGAGCTTGAGCAGTGTGTCAACAATAATGTTATGCAAAGCGAGCAGCAAAAACGAAATCAAGCGTTAATCGCGAGGACAAAACACAAAGCTCCCTTTGATCCAGAAGTGGCCCGTCCCGGGAGAGCGGCCGATTTCAGCGGCGTATCTCGCAACCCTTTGTTTTTGCCGAGACGTTCGCCAAGCGACGGGAGGCCGGCGACTAATAGTTTTCGCCGCAAGAACTTGTAGATAAATTAATATAGACTCAAGCTTTACTCCCAACGGGAGCGTTGTCAGAAGTTTTCAATTCTGGAGGAACTCCTATACTGCTCTTTCGTCAGGCGAGGGGATCATACCTGGGCACAAGGGTTCAGCAATTGAACAAACTACAAACTGTTGTAAGAACTTTGAAAGCGCGGTTTAGGACTTTGCGATGTTACGTACTGTTCACGGTGCTTGTTCTTTTATGTGAGACCGATATGCAACGCTATTTTTTTGAACTACCCACTATTGTTTTACATTCTGAATCTTACACGTGAAGGGAGGTGATTCCATAATAGTCCATAATTTGAGGCAATAACCTAAATTGTCGCCTGCGGTATTTTCGAACCGATACGACCTTGAAACCTTCAAGAAGAGAGCGTACTCCCACCTCAAAGGCAACGCACTTGGGACTGCTGTAGGTGTCCATGGGCGACACTGGTCACTTACCATCAGGTGACCCGTCTGCTCGTTTGCTTTTTTGCTTTATACTTTAGGACTACAAAATATCAAAATGATATAGACCTATTTTCAAACCTAAATCTTCAGTTTTATCCCTGAAACATGAACTGAAATGAACAAAAATAGTAGCTGAGAGCTGTGAGAGCTGTGAGACTTTCATACTAAATTAACAGACGTACTATTATATTGAAACAAAAATGGAAAGGTTGCGCCTTTCAAAAGTATTTAGTTTTTTACCAACACCATCTGTTGATTTATTACTCGGCAGCGAGTCTCAATTAATTTAAGAAAATATCTCTCCAAGAATCCATCTTTATCATGCCGAAACATTTTAACATTTAACAGTTGCTGCTTCTCACAATATAAGAATAAGATAAGTCTTATTCTGAGAGATTCCACACAAAGAAAATTAGATAATTTGTCTGAAAACAAAATACGTTGTCCTATTTGGACCACAAACGTATCGAATCCGGAAACTTTCTTTTATTTACCAAGCAACGAAGATCGAAGGCCTTAAAAGTGTATTTCTCCAGGGACTCGAGATGATAGATAACTCCTGATCTCAGTGCGCCATTGTTCCGCTCCTCCGCTGGTGTTCATTATTTGAGCCACGGAATAAATTCCCTTTTTTATACACCCCTTTGCGGTTTTCTGCAAGTTCGGAAGTGGTCGGCTAGGTTTGTCGATGCGATGTTTCGGGAAATAATTTTACAAAAAAAGCTAATCTCGGCTCGGGGTTGTTTCGACCCGCTCCGCTTGGAGTGTGTTTGTGCTTGAGTAGGCGAAGGAACAAAAGGGTTTGGCGACCTTGGTCTATGGGAGTCGGATACGGATTTGAAAGAATTGAGTGCTCGAATACAGATTTAGCTTAAATCGGGCTTTGTGTACACCCACACGCAAGGACCAAAGATTACAAGTTATGTTATCATTTTATGGCGTTATAAACTATACAACTTGTTAGCAGAGGGCTAATTAAGAAGTTTATTTACCCAAACAAGTTCTTGGAAACGCCTTACTGAGCTTAATTATATAAAGTGGAAAAGTTTAAGATATTTGCTTGCGGTGGGTAATCTTAATAAGTGGTTTAACGATTTGGAGAGTTACTTCTCTTCTGAAAGTTTCTTTATTTCTAAACCAATTACAACTTAGACTTGAAAGTTGATTTAATAAAAATCTGTGTAGTTAATTAACTAATTAATTTATATCTGCCATAAATTAAAGCGTACAACGCGTAAATTTATTTTTCATCTCTTCGGGCGGAAAGCGACAAGTTTTGGGCCACTGCTCTAAACAAAGTTGCCGCTTTCCACCTATCGATAAGAAAAAAAGTATACACACCTCAGGAAGTAAATAAGAAAGCCTCAGATCAGATGTTTGTGGACAATTACATATGATCTGAGAACATTTCTTATTTTACTTCCCTAGATGTATGATATACCTACTCAACGTAGAACAACAAAGCGGTTTCCACAATGAAACTGTGAACTATTGCTCTTACTGCTTTTATTGCTTCTCAAATATTATAATGTAAGAATTTTTATATTCAATATTCATATCCATATACATTTATATGATTGGCCTTTGTTCAACAATGGACGTCTTCTGGCTGATGATGATTATATGATAACTCGTAGACACCTGCGATTTCGTTCGATAGCCAATAATATGTGGTTCTGATGTGTAAGCTACATTACTGTACAGTTTCATCAACATCTGTAGATTTTGCAGTGAAAACATCCACCCGTCTATCCTTGTAAATTCAGGCGTTTATAATATTAGTAGGTTTTTATTCTTGATTTAACATTTTAAAATATACTAAACATCATGATTCATAGCATTTATAAACAATTAATGACGGGCCCGTTGGCTCAGTTGGTAGTGACGTCGCGTGTACGACCCCGCTCGGGGCCAACATTTGTGTGCATGAACATGAACATGTTGAACATGTTGGCTTCGTGTCTGGTCGTTTAATATTTATTTAAGTATGTTTATCAATCGTCTAGTACCCGTAGTACAGGCTGTGTCTAGTTTGGGACTAAATAACCGTGTGTGAATTGTGTCCCACAATTTATTATTATTATTAAGTTTTGTACATACTTGATGCTATCACTGGTCAAATCGATAAGAAATAATTAGAAACAGATTACACTATCTAACGCAAAGAGAACTAAGTACACCAAGTCTTTAAGCAAAAATAAGAAAAACCGCATTAGTAACCTTGCGCTGACACAAAACTGTAAGTCCCAATGAGTAGTAGATCACTACACCTGGTTTATGGCTCGCCATTAATTTCCCGTGGGGCTCGAGACAGCTTTATTTTCCCGCGGGATAAGTGAGAGTCATTAGTCAGCGAGGGCCGTTGATCCTAATTACACAGGTATAGGGGGGAGGGGGGGTGTCAATGTGTGCTGCTCTCACCGCTATCGCAGGCGACACTTCTCATCTGCTTCGGAAATACCTTGATCATTAAATAACACAGGGCAAAGTTTAATAACATTAATAATCTTACGCTTTTAATGACCGACCGGGTGCAGTACACATGTCTCAAAACTAACTTTGGGACCTTCCGGTTTCCTCTCGATGGTTTCTTGCACCGTCGAGTTAGTGATAAATATCTACGTCCGTTTTTGAAAACCTCATTGGTACCTACATGCCCGGATCCAAACCTCACACATGACAAGCGGGATTTTCAACCGCTGGGCTATGTCTGATCCCAAGTTTACCATGATTTAAAGTATACTTTAAAGTCAAATATCAGCAAAGATTTAAATCGTAAGATCGGCTTTACTATAATAAAAATGTGTCCATTCCCGAATTAGAATTACTACTAATATAGAAAAGGAAGGAAAGAAAAAGGTTTCCTCAGTACACAATGATGAAAGCGCCACTGAGTACGCTCGTCGTTCTATCTAATGATTAGGTGCTGTCGTCCGAGTACACTTGGATCACTTGTTTTCATGATACTAGTAGCGTCCGAGTAGTTATCTGAGGATACTCGCTCCAAGCACCCTCGTATCTATAAGACGCGGCTTCAATCTTTGAATTACGGTAGTAAAATTAAATACATGATGATAATTTTAAATAATCATAATACCGACAGCTGAACCTTCGATGCTATAACTTACACTGTAACCTATAATTATAAATCTAACCTCCTCTCTTGGCCCATTCGAATTTTCAAGAAGCCCTCCAAGATCTCGGTATAATCATCGTTCCCCAATTGTGCGGAACTCTGGCCCTAAAGGAAAGGTATCAAGGTCGTTTGTGAGATCTCACGGTTGCTGATCAGGTAAATATTAAAATGTCCGATTGAATCCCGGATCGAGTAACATTTTTCGGTTCATCAAACCTGAGTGCGTCGGAACCTTTTCGCAGTGAATCAGTGAACGCATTTCCATGCGATTCCGAGTGATTGCCGCTGAATGGGTGAGCGACGTTGCGTCACTGCGACATCCGTGATTGATATCGCCGTGTCGTGCGTGTAGAATGATTCGTGCCGCCCTGAAATTATTTCTAACAAGTTTCGTATGACATGATTTATATTTCTTACCAAATCTGTGTCATTTGAATTTTATTACCAACGAACTCTTCATAGGAAATTGAAGCCCCAAGAGTTTTATATATTTTTGTAAAATTTCTAAAAAATGGCAATTAAAAACTTATTTTAATTTTACTCTTTACTACCATTTTTAAATATTTTCCCAACAGCACAAGGGAAAACGATCCATTACCCGCTATAGTGTCAGTTTATTACGTGTGCTAAAATCTGGATCACCACTGGTAATAACACACGTGCTTAGTTCGAGACAGGAATACTAATCCGGACTATGTACTCGAGTCACGGAAACAGCACAAGCCACTACGATCCGCGAAGACCCATTAACTTCACAGGTTAGTTCGAGTATATCTCGCTGTACGGGCTCATAATAATGCCCTGCTAGAAAAAAAGCAATATATTTTTATGCCGCTCCGTTTGAGTGAGTTAAAGCTACGTGCTCACATAATCACTCTTTCAAATAGGCTTCACATTTATATATGAATCCAACTCGACGGCCCGCGGCGGGTGCTCGAAGATTTCGCTATGTTTTATATTAAGCCCCGCTTCAGTGCGCTCCTACGTTTTTTTCGTGGCAATAGACGCGCAATGGAATGTGTTCCCGAGATATATCCATTCAGAATTCTCTTGGTTTTGTTTTATTTTCCAGATGGCATAAGTTATGTAACGTTGCCTCGGCTTTGAGGGAATATTTTAGTATGATTCAGAGAGGATTGTAAATGTTTTGTCTAATAAAATTCGGTGTGCACTCTCAACCAATATTTGTGGTAACTGGAACGGAAAGGCAGACGGATAAGCTCCCCTATGTTTATGCTAAAAAGGGACGACCTACAAGAGTTTTAGACCTAAGCCGGTCTAAGCAAAGAAGTACCACAGAGTGTAGTAGTAGTGTAGTTGACGGTAGACAGCTAGTACGAATTTAGTAATGTACAAGAACAGTAACTGCTAAGAGACTGATTACAGGACAAGAATTCGGAGACTGCAAATACAAATTGACAAAATATTTGAAGCCTACACAATATTCAGAGTTATTTGTATATTTCATCATCAACCCGTAACAGCCGAAAGCTCTGCTTCTTCACACATAAGGAAGTATGGCCATAATCCCAGGCGAGCCCAACACGGATTGGGAGACTATGTTAGGCTAGTGGGCACCTAGATGCCAGAATTTTTCAAGCAACTCAAGGGCTCACACACACTGACATGGCTTAACGACTCCCATTGTGCGTAAGCACAACTGAAACTGTAAATCTCATTAGTTTCCGGAAGTATTTCATGTGCATAAAACACTTATGAATAACCAAAATCATAACCCGACCAAATCCGGTTTACATTTGAATAACATTGTTTCATCATCGCTCACTTTGTTCAGTGCCAATATTGGGCTCAATCCTTCAGACTTCCAATATTTGACACAAATCCCGCGAGCCCGGGCATTTGAAGGCTTTCTTTGTTCACTATGTTTATCTTTATCATCTTTTTGTTGACGCTCGCCACCGCGGCCAGTGGGGTTTGGAGTGTGGCGAAGTGGTCACATGATCAAGCACGCTTATACTCTCGGACAGGGAACGAAAAACTGATCATAGGTACTTATATTTTAGTCAATAGAGGTATTTAACAATGTTATATTTTCCGGATACCTAGAAACGTGACTATAATACATTCCGAAGCGGTAGTGCAATGACTTTTAATAAGTGATTTTTAAGCCCCTACGTTGATCAAACTTTTTGATTTTGGTGATGAGTCCATCATTGGACCGAAATGCCTTATACATGCCTCACAACCAATTCCGGAATCTGCGGGTTTCCTCAAGATACATTCTTACACTGGACTATTAAAATTGACTTTTAGTCGAAGAAAATTTTAGTCGATTTACACCCTCAATGAAGCTTTTTGAAATACTTAATCATTAGCCCGGAATAAAACCCATAGGCATTGGCATGTGAGGCAGGCTCAGCGGCCTATCACTGATTACAAAATGTGATGTGATTAAGTATGTGACAGCGCGCCGGACCCTTTGTCCCCAAAATACGGGCTGAATGCAAAACACTTGAGCTGACGCAAAGTTAACGAGTCGCTCGGAGCCGGCGGCCGTTCGATAGCCGTCCTCTTTTTAATATCCCTCTTGCCAAAGTAAACATCGCCTCATCGCGAACGCTGGGTGCTTTTGAAAATGTAAAATAAAAGGATCCTAAATAAACAACTGTTGGTATCCGAGCCACTTTCGGGAGCCCACGTGATGCTGATCAATGAGCCTGCGGAGCACTCAGCGGGGCTTGAAGGTCGCCTGTCACCGCTTTTTGTTTTCTGATGAAATTACACGGCTAAGAGCGGCCGAGATTACAAGTGGGATAACAATAGCGGACTGTGTTTTTAACAAAGTGGCAGATGGAGGGAATGATAATTGACATGAAAACAGAATAACATTTTCAATATTGTGTTGGAAAAGCTTTCACTGGAAATTGGAAATATTTTGTTTAGTTTTTCGAATGACAAGTTAATTAATATTAATCTGACCGTAAAGTTACAACAATAACAAAATGATGTATAATGAAGTATGTGTACGATTTTAAGTTTGGACGTTAATAGCACTGATTGATCAACATGAAAATCATTGTTTTATTTAAATCTCGTAAAATTTAAATCATAAACTTTAGTATCAACTTTTAAAAAAGATCTTTTTGCATAGTAGCAAGATTTGATCATCGGATCTGGCAACATATAGTAGGAACTCTTTCCTAGTTTTCTTTCCAACTTTTGTAGTAGGTAACCGAAAGGTTAGGTACCTAACCTTTCAGTTAATTATCAAAATTAGAAACAAAAACATTCGCTAGAATTATTCGGCAATTTCATAGGTATGGACCTAATACAAAGCCAGAAATACCAGTTACAGGTAGTGGACAGTCGTATCAAAGCACTTACCTCCGCTGTTGATGGAGGCGGTGGTGGCGACGCAGACGCAGTGCAGCAGCAGCGACAGCAACATCTTGGTTGTCATGGCAACGCTCCTCGCGCTCATTCTCTCGAGCTCATCTTACGAAGCTTCCACTTGACGGACGAGGAATGGGTCGCCACCATTTTACAAGTCAAGGTCAAGCACTACCGCGGTCTCACATATCGTTGCTTTGCTATCTGGAACAAAGAAAATAATGCTTTAATGTAAGGTGGTAACGATTAGACTCAATTCGGGAAATAGACTACACACAACTGTGAGTCTTAAATCGGTCTCCTTTCCCTGTAGAATGGAAATATTGGGATTTAAGAACCGAATTCAAAAAAAAAATCGGTGCCTTAAAATGTTGTCAATCAAGTGAAGCAACTACATAATCAAAGTAATTTTACTTAAAGTACACAAATATCAGTTTCATGTACTTTGCAAATGCTGCAAAATCCAGAGTTTTCCATTTACAATCTCCAAATCCAATCATTTTTTTTATTTACTATCTCAAATCAAATCTGTGTGAGGAAGTCAACTATAATCACTTAGTTTTATTACTATACTTCATCTTAATGGCTAAGGGGGTCCTAACTACTTTGAAAGTTAGAATAACCAAAATTATTACAAGATACAAATAAGTCATTAATTCATCCGAGCTATACGCTAATAATAGCAATTCAGGTTCCTTGGAAAATCAATTTACTGTAGCCATTGACACAAATTCTGCACGAGATGACGTCAGCATCTCGTCATGTAATGTGTGTCAGCTAACGGGGCATTTGTAACCTAATGTGATCAAACGCGGGCGTACTCGGCCGGCTGATTGCAGCCACAACGGCCTAATTGATACATGAGTGGGACCATCTTAGCAGACTGTATGCACAAGTTCAAGTGATACTAGTTCGAATAGATCGTTCGCAGTGTTTCTAGGTTTTGGTCATACCATCATTTTCAACTCTCATAAGAGGAGAACATCGTGAATTGAATTGATTCTAAAACATGTGTGTCACGTTGTGTTCCGAAAATATACTGGTGATAAGTGGATATTTTAAGGAATACTTTGCTTCTTTTACTAGCCGTCTTGGTATACCGTTAAAGCGTATCACACTGTGTAGAAGTATTACATACAACCCAAATTAATCATGCTCAAGCATCCGCATAAGCATTAAGAGCTCGTTCAAATGCTATATTCCCCAAACATAACGGCATACTAAACTAAGTTCCCTAAAAATGAAAGCATCGTAAAACAATAAACCTGCCATTTGTACATTCGAAACAGAACATTACCTGCCCATAACATTATCGGCGCCATAAAGATCGTCGTTCCTCCGAATTCGTACAGCAAATGTTCGCAATTTACTTTATTGCAGTCGAGTATCGCCACCAGTATCGCCGGAGCCGGCCGGCGACTCCGCGCACCCCTCGCCGCCTCAGGCCCCAACGAGCTAGGCGGGCCCGTGTAAATTGGCGCTACGTATAGGTTTCGTGGTAGATCGTGAGACGCGTTCCGCGACCATTTTTTCGGGCCAAATTCGCTGCACGAGACCTCTATTTGTCAAACAAGCCCCCGGGGCCCCCGCGACACTCTGTCAGCGTTGTGAGGGAAATGAGACTGCCGTGGGATATTGTGACGTAGCCATGAGTTTAAAAATGTTTTTTGTAATAGCGTTTCCTTGTCATAAAATTTTCTTCATTTGATTTGGGGATTACGCCAGTGATACGGCGGATTACCGCGTTGCTCGAAATAATTTGAGGAGTTTAGGGGATATTGAATAAAACATTTTTTCGTCGGATAAAATCTTCTGATACAATTCATATACGTCGTTTATTTTGATGCTTTCGTCATTAGGTCAACTCCGTCGGATAAACATTCGAGCAATATTCAAAGCAGATTAAAAGATGCTCAGCTTGTAGCTACGTACTCTTGAATAACTAAAGAAAGGGGAATCCAGGTCTGAGTCCAATTCAAACAACTCCAGTTTCCCGGTGAGACAAGAAACAAACAAGTACAAAACAATACTTCTTTTGTGAGACAGTTTGCTCTAGTAAACCCGTCTCGAGTTTTATTACTTTTAAAACTGCTCCACTAATTGGCAAATGACAGTTTTAGTTGGGATAGTCTTAAGTCTTTGTCTTCAAAGGGATTCATTAGAATTGCGCAATCAATTTGTCCGTGATTTTCTACAGGCCGTTAAAAACAGAGCAAGTGCACCGTGGAGTATGATAATAAATTCAGGGAAACACAACGAGACCTGCCAAACACTTGAAGATGTTAGTTTGAGAATATGCAAATTCAGTGAACATTGGCAACAGTCCACAGCGCTATTGTCTATACAAACTATCGTGATAAATCTGCAGTTAGCGTTTATAGACCCCTAGGGAATAATGCTTTTAATACCGTCGCAAAATCTACATTTGTCTGTGAAGTTCGTCTGGTTAGCATAATGGAGGCATTTGTCTATCTACTCAGCTAAGCCGGTAAAAATCCCGATGGCGAAAAAGCGTATCAGACTAGTGGGCTGACACGTCGGGCGAGCGGTCGTCCGATGACCCCTTCAATCCCAGCTTAATCTCTATCCAGATTACAATCCGACCCGTTCTATTTGTACATTAAGTGGGCCCCCATTAGTTTCAAGAGCCTCGTGATTAAATCGAACCGTGAGTGAATTCAGCACTAATCTGCCGATGAATTATTAGTTTGAAGTACAATGGATGCTATCAATTTCATTAGGGCAAGCTGTTTGAAGCGTTCACCTTATTTGTGGAACGGAGTCGAGAAGATTAAACTTTTGTTATTGGGTTCACCATTCATCAGGTTGAGGCCCACTTATACGAAAGATGAATGAGAGAGGAAGCAAGATCTGTCTACACTGTGATGACCTACTTCGCTAAAGTTATTAGCCCGACGTACTCTCCACGTTGAAGTGTCACGCAATTTCTCTGTATTTTCCTTTCCCCTGCTATCCGTTTCCCTGTCTCGAGAGATCTTTGTGCGAGTCCTATTCACCCGAAAACAAAATGGAATCGAACCGGAATTCAAATCATTCCTCATCGGGCTGTTCGTTTCACAGCCACTAAACTTAATATCGTCGACACGAGTTCCAATACCGTCGGAATGCTGCCAAAGCCCGATTACCGCCGTCGCCAGTCGGTCTCTGATCGCCAATCGCCACTTGGCACCGCGTTCCACGTACCGAACGTTTTTTATTTTATTCCCAGAGCAGAATTTATTAAGTTGCCAAAGTAAATAACTTGCATTTATTACGCCCAAGGAGCTGTAACAAAGTTAACGACGTCTATGGTGCTCAGCCCGATTCTTTTTAACTACCTCCTATTGGATAGCTCTCGTGCTCATCTTTTTATGATTGCACTCAGTTTTCTTGTTAACTTGCCATGTTGCACGGGGTTTCTCTGAAAATCGTCCAAGAATTGTTTTTCTGTAGAGTTTACTTTTGCATAAACAATTTCACAGTTTATTACGTTATTTTAATCGATGTGTTAAACTAAAGGATACATCAGATCACGTGAAAGTTCCTTTACGCCTCACAGGAACACTACACTTACGGCGTTGTCCTAGCGTTCATTAAAGAGTGGAGTGCCTCAAGGCTCTGTAATGGGGCCGCCACTTCTCCCCCTTGTTATCTCATGCGATGCCTCCTTTGTTACCGCTGTGCTCGCACGGCACTGGCCCCACCTGCAGCGATCGTTAGGGCCGCACGAATACCGCACTGTTTGTACAATTAGTTCAACTGAACAGTTTTAAGTACAGTTTGTAACTTGTGTGGGACGGTGTTTCTGTTTCAGATTTAAGCTTATTGTGTTGTGGGTTGCTAGTTTACACGCGTGTTTGGAGGACTCCAAGTTAACTTGTTAGTTACGTTTTAATAATATATGAGGGTTTGAATGGAGAAATTCACACCTGACATTTGGACTTAGTGGTTTAATATGTGTAACTAAGTTAGGTTAACAAAAAATTATGTCGTACGTAAGTGAGTTGTAAATAATCTGCATGAGTACGTTTTCAATAAATCTCGCTGCCGACAAAAAGCCATCGCGATTCATTCATACATTTAACATCTGTTTCCGTTTCATTGACCGATGCATAAAGCATTACTTCCAACTCAAACACAGCCGGCAGTTCGGCTAAAGATAAAATAAATAAATTTCCCAGCGCGATAGAAAAGACTGATGTCAATAATTTATTATTTTCGTTTCCTTTTAAAGCGATGCCATTAGCGTCCCGTTGAGTGCTTCCCTCTCATTCTCGAATTTTCCACTTTTAAAGGGAATATTCTAGAACAACGTCACCGGTCGCAAGAACGTCTAAATTTTATCTCACTTTAAGTAAATCGTCCTTTTTACGAATGGCGCTTATCACGTTTTCCGGAAAAGGTGTCTGCAACCGAGCTAGTCTCAGCTCGGGTTGAATTCGGATCTCGAATAAATTCATTTGTTCTATCCGCCCTCCAACATTGTTTCTTTTAGGATAATTGAACGAATTGAATTAGGTTGCAATTTATTGGCCTAAAAACAACGGCAGTATCCGGTCAGCCGACATTCTTTTAATTCTCATTGTTTTGAATATTTAATGAGCGACCTTTGTTGGCACCGCAGTAAAGGTTTTATACAAAAGTCGGTTTGTTTTTAAGCGAAACACATTAATTTTATTCACGCAGAAGCCATTAATGTCAGTGTTTGCACAACGCGACACTTTGCTGAAAAATGTGCTGGGATTTTGAGTCTCATTTTGCGCGGACGCGGTCGGGAGTAGTAACATTGTGGTCTTGAAAGAACTTAAGTGGCGTTAATGATAGCGGTACAAAGGTTATCCAGCGGCGCAGAAAGGGTCCCGGCGTAACAGCTCTGTAGTGCTTCTTATAAAACGTCGATTACCGTTCAAGCGGTGCCATTGTACTAAACCCCCAAATGGCCCGAGGCCGTCGCTAGTGCGTGGGCCATTATCGCGGGCTTCTGTCCCCGGCGTCCCTTTTTTGCTCGGCCCGTGTAAGACAGATAGCGAATGGGTAATAATTGGAGCTTAAAACCTTTTTTGTTGGCGCCGCTTCGGATTTTAATGCGATTTCGGCCCTTTAACTCTGCTCTGTGATTTCATTTTGCGAGTCATTAGCTTGTATCAACTGTAACCGGGTCGAATATATGAATAATATTTAACACGAAAATATGTATCGGGTCGCCATTTTAAAGGGGAATTACTGTTTATATTCAAGTAGGGATAGAATCTTAAATGTATATTGATGAGATTCTGTTTTGATACTTCGGAGCTTATTAACATTTGATACAGTTTAAGCGTCAATTTATGGAAATTGAATCTAAAGGCTCTGTATAAATAGCCTGGTATAAAGATTGAAACACTCTTATAGCTGTCGCTTGTTAATTGTTAGATAATTAACAAAAAAAGGTATTTAGGATATTTCTAACATAAAAATTTGTTTTTACTGAACAAACGACCAAAGGCAGTGTGCAACTTGTAAAAGCTGCAGTCCGGTTGATGACTCTGGTTAAGGACCACCGAATAGAGAATCTACAGAAGCAAAAGCCAACGTAATTCCCGAAGCTTTTGTATCCAAAACTACAATACTTAAAGTCGATTTTTTATCAGAATTTACTGCAAAGTGGAAACTAAAGCAAGCCACCCCAAACAATACGACCAGGAGCGCAGCAACAATGAAGAGATTCCATAACAATCAAGCTCCAAAAAAACAACAAAATTGGAAAATCGGGGCTCGCGCTTATCGCCGACTCGCAAATGAACTAAGGCCCTCTGTAAAACGAGATTAAAGAGATCCCCTAAATTTGCCGGAATTCTTTCGGAGGCCGAGCCTTGTAAGGAAATATGTGTAAATAGCGGCAGTGCGCACCTCATTACTGCCGGCTCTTGGCGGGCAGAGCGCGAAATTAATTTACGACTTAATATAACGGAGTTGTTATATCTGCCGGTGGGCCAAGTGAGAAATGGGCGGCGGTGATTGCCCGGAGATGTTTATGGGGGCCGTAACTTCTCATGCGGAAAAATTAAGTTTCGTTGGCCTAGTTGCGGAGTAAGTCTGGACAGGCTGGACGTCCAACGTAACACTGTATCACAAACTATAGTAAGATCGAGATGCTTTGAATCTGCAATCAAATGTGTTCTGCTCTTCAGTAGGTTAATAAAGTGGAATGGTTCTCCTGATTTAGATCCTTTTGAAGTTATCTTGTTTTTTTAATTAATTAAAAATGCTACTGTTGCGGATGTGCTGGCAGCTTTAGTAATATATTTAAATTTAGAACCTTTAGCCTTTTTATAGTTTTGTCTTTTGTTTATATGTTAGTGTCAATAAAAATCTGTTATAAAAATATGGTTTTGCCAGCTACATTGAAATATTTCACAACATAAGAGGTAAGACTGTTAGAGACGTTGAGGCTTAGATATAAGAGCAATGATAGCCCTGTCGGAATTGAGCCCGAGCTCTCATGCATGAAGCAATCTGGGATTAAAATGCCATCAGTATTTACCAATTAAATTTTCAAAAACTTAGGTAAGTACATATTTAATTTTATCACTAGACTTTGGACGGTGTACATCATCACCCCGCTCAATACCTGCCACAAAAATTCCACTGATTAAAAGTGGATATTTTCAACCGAATTCGAAAAGGACTATCAATTCGACTGTACATTTTTTTTATGTCTGTTGCCTCAAAACTTTTGACTGGGTGAACCGATTTTCATTATTCTTTTTTTATTCGAAAGCTGGTGTATCCCCGGTCCAATTTCACCATGTAAGTACAACCAACCATATAATTTTAAGTCAGTGTTTTACTCTTTAGAATTCTATGTTATCAAGAATAGGTCACCTCTGCCAACTCATTGAGCGTGAGCACAATCATTATTATCATAGATAGAAGTAGTTTCATAAACATGAAGTTTTTCAGTCATTTATAGCAATGAGAATAGATGCTTCTAACTTGCTTCCTCAAAGACAGCCTCTCAGATAAACAAGCGAAGGCGGCGGATCTCCTCGGGCTGCCATTAAACAAAATTTAGGGCCCTTTCAACAGCCGGCAGGCTGTGCCGATCTCGGTTTTTATCTTTTAGGGATTTTCCAATTTATACCGCTATAGTTTTTCCTCTTGTCTTCATTTTCGTTATAGGATGAAAAGTCCTTCTTCAAGATTTTTATCTTGTTAATTTTTATCAAGATTATTAAATAAATAATCTCACGCCTCTTATACCCGAGGGGATAGGCAGAGGTTTTCCATTTCTGGAAATACTCACGTTTCACTAATATATTCTTTACACCCGTAAACGTGATAGGTGGTGAGCCCATCGCTGGACCAGGTCTGTTACACAAGAGAAGAATTAATTACTTAAAGTTTCCTCACGATGGTTTCCTTCCCCGTTGAGCTAGTAATACATATGTACGTCAGTTTCTGACAAACTCATTGGTTGATACCAGAATTTTAACCCGAGCCTCACAAATGAGAAGCGGACTCTTTAACCGCATGGCTATATCACTGACTCAATTAATGTTTATATTAGTATATATTATCTACTTTTCCACAACACCAGTCTTTGTAAAACCAGCAGCACGGAGCTCCAAGATCACAAGAACAGCGCTAAGCATCCCTCCACCTCCGCATTTCAGATATTGATTGTCCACAAACAATTGTATTAACAGAAACTTGCAACGTAACTTAAACTTACTAGTTAGTAGTCGAAGTTAACCTTCAACTCTCGGGACTGTACAGTCCCAGGCAACAATATTAAAACCCGCCGGTTGCATGTTACGAGGAAAGCAATCAAACTCTACTCAACTTTGTTTCTCAGAAATACTATACCTTATTGTTCGTGGAAGCTTAATAATATTGAACGTTGACTTGCAGCTTTACTTGACGGAAGTGTTTGAGGAAATAAACATTTGTGCACATACCTACTAAAATGTGACGTGAAAATTGCAAAAGGAAAACTCAGTGTTGACTTGAAAATCGAAGTGACAAAAAAGGTTTTGTTGGCGATAGTTTCTTTATTAAAACAATTATGACACTAATTCAATGTCCTTAGAGCATAATAATTACTTAGTTAGGTATTATCAAGTAGTTACTTATAAATTCTTTTTCTCATTGTATGTCTTCCTTACTCGATATTTACAAAGATATTGTTAACATTAAGCTAAAATTCGGCACTCCAGGTCTATCATTACCTAAGAATCTGTAAATATTGTTATATATGACTGTCTGTTGCCAAAATAAAATAAATAAATAAAATAAAATTATGAAAGTAACCCAATAGCAGGTCAGAAGCTACTTCTGGATAATGGTATTGTATTCAATAAGTGCTTGTTAGTAAGTTTCCTATTTAGAAAATGTCGTGCATCTTTACTCGATAGTTTAAGAAAACATTGTTTAAGAAACCCGCAGCTTCCAGAATCGATTCTGAGGCATGTGTAAAAGACTTGGTCCGGCGGTGGGCTTACCACTTATCACATTTAGGAGTCCAAACAAAATACTGGTGATTGGTGAAACGTGCTTATATCCAGAAATGGAATACCTTGCCTACTATATCGGGGAAAAAAGGGCAGATTTTATATTTTTATTTCTTTTTCAATAGTTTACATCTTGACAAAGGATATAGGCTACTTTTTCTCCCGGAAAGAGGACATGATAACCTAAGAATTATCGCGGGCATCAGCTAATTCTTATTAATTAATTAAAGGAGGTACATGTAGGTACCGCACCAGTGTACCTTATAGGAAAAGGAGGGTATGAAAGAATCAGTCTTCTTTCCTTAGTAATCAGTGGAGCATGCAACACAACCTGACGTCGAACAGCAGTCCCAACACAATCGCGGCGTATCAGCAGCTCGCATCTATCATGGGATATTCACGCGCTGCGGGGCGCAGCAATAAACCGGCGGCCAGCGGAACGCGCCGACAGGTTTATGGAATAGAAATGTTTTTCGGAAATCAGCGGATTTGTGGCCGCAGGTGAACTCGTTCCGCCGGTGGCTGAGTTTACGGCACAATAGAAAACATCATTTGTTTCTAGAGGTGTACGTTTTATAATTGACTGCGGTTCGCTTTGCTTTGCAATTTGAAAAAAATGCTGTTTTAATTTTCAAAGTCAAAATGTTTTATTCAAGGTACTCTACTGTTTCAGAATGTATGGTTGAGGAGAAAAAGTAAGGAGTAAGGTAAGTAAATACATCGGTATCACAAACATATTGAGCGACGATACCTTTGAAATCGCACTTGGTCAGATTTCTACAAAGACTAACTTTTTACATTGCAACGATTAAGCCCTAAAACCCCTTTAGAAATAACCGACAGACTGACATACTAATGTTATTACATAACATAAGTATTAAATATGGACTTTCCCCATCTACAAGCATGCACAAAATGAACAAACACAGTTTCAACAGACACCCTGTTATATATTTACTCGTAACCTAACTCATTATACCGATTGCCGAAACTTAGTCTGGAGATACGAGGGTGCTCGCACAGGGTCTTAATGCAGCCACCTTCATAAAGGCGTGATTTACAGCTAACTTCACTAGACACTATTTATCACCTGAAGTTCTGCCAGGACGCCCGCAGCAGCGGTGAAGAGATACATACGGCCGGATTATACAACGCTCACGATACCGCAATACACCGCACTACTTGGATAATAGCGTTGCGTTTTGCTTAGACAAATGAAACACTGTCGAAAAGGACAGTGGGTTTTGGCATGAAAGCCTGCATACTGCAAGTGAGAAAAGGTCCAGTGAACTGTTTCGAGATGATGGTGCAATGTCAATAAACGACGAAACAAACAATGCTTCTGCGCAAATATTCAATTTTAAACTCATTTATTTTTAGTAGGTACCTATAGAAAATACACTTAGAAAAGTCAATACTATCCTACTAATTTATAAACGCGAAAGTTTGTATGTATGGATGTATGGATGTTTGTTCCTCTTTCACGCAAAAAGTACTGAACGGATTTTGATGAAACTTTACAGTTATATAGCATATACATCAGAATAACACATAGGCTACCTTTTATCCCCGTGTTCCCACGAGAACGGGAATTATGCGGGTGAAACCGAGGGGCGCTGCTATTAGTCTAATAACAAGGCACTGTAAACTTGTCAATAAAGATTGACTAAATGGAAACAGCAGCCCATCTCCACCGACGAGTTCTTGGTTCCAAATGCAGTACCCCGAGAAGAGCCAGCAAGAAACTCAAGGGCAGCTCTTTCTCATGTCTTACTAGTAAATATGGTTTACAATAATAATTATAATCAATAGCCTTACATAGCGTCGAGTCGGTATATACTCGTATATCTCACAGTTAGTTTATTGTTTGGTCAGGTTACGTCTGAGGTTATTTGTAATGTCGGCAGGTGTAGGGCAGTGTGTAGTGTCCAGTCGAGAATGAGCGAAGTTGCGCTTAGTTAGGGAGTGATTAAAATGCATGATTCCCGCGCTGTGGCGAACTGTAGCGGGGCTGTTTAGTTGTTTACGTCACGGAAAGTCCAACAATTTCAACGTACAGGCTTAATTGCTTATATTAAAATATTTTAAAGGGTTTAGAATTGGAAAGGGTAGAATAAAAACGTATAATAAATATTATCAGCTAGTATTTTTCACAAAGTAAATCGACACGCAAAATAAACTTTGGAATATAAATTGGAAAAATTAAATTCATTTTCCTCAGTAAACATTTCCAATAACCGAAAGAGAGCTTCACAAATATTTGTTACAATAAATGAACGCGCGAGCGATCCGCAGGTTGCGAGCTCCCCGCCCGCGGGTCCGCTTGCTTGTCGCGCCATTATCTGCACAACACCGAAAACAGAACACAATCGCACAGCCTGCCGACTCATTAAATTGTCACGCTCCATAATCTCGGTGTGAAGCGGAATTGATCGCCAATGGCACCTCTCAAACAAGGGGGTTCTTTGTTATCGCAGAATCGAGCCTGAGCCTTTTCTCGGCCGTAATTGCTTTATTTTTCTCTTTTTCTCGTAAAGCGGTAGTTAATATTACATTACATTAAAATGAGGATCTCTCTGTTTTTGGTCGATGCTATAGGCTATAGGAGGACAAACCTCACTATAAGCAACTAAATATATGACTCGCCTTGAGCCTATCGTAGTCCTTCGATTTACGATTTACTAAACTAACAACACTATGGCGGTGTCACTTTATGATCGAAATATCCCAAATTTACAGGAGCTAAGGATCGAAAGTCGAACTCATTGGGAAATGTAGGCTTTAAAACTTGTAATATACCTACAACTACTCCGTGCTTTAAGCATTCAATAGTGAAGACCATCATCACTGAACCACCATTTTAAAACTTGGAAGGAATTCAAGAACGCAAACTGATACGTTTTGCTACAAACTCTGACATTAATTTACTAGCTTTAAGTATATAAAATTAAATTAAATAACATTTATTTCAGGCTATTTGGCCCATAATTGTTAGTAACATTGATCTTATAGACTACCTTAATAGTAAGTATCTCTCTTAATAATAAATTCTCCCACCTGAGCCAGTGCCTCAGTATGGAAGAATCCAGCTTCCCTTCAACGGTGTCCAGGATGCTGTTGGTGCTGCTGTACAAGCGCCGCAAGATGGACACCACCCGCTTTAGCATAATGGCTTGGAAGCCGTCCTTGTGTCGGCACACAACCGCAAACATTCCCGAGGCACTACAGTGGCACGGCAGGTCCAACAGCGCCCTGAATGCATTATTATACAACCTCAGGGTGTTGATATAACGTTGTAGGTACCCACCTACAGTAAAATATATCTACCCTCCTTATTTATGTACACAACTGGTATAAATAGAGGTAGCTCATTAAAGGAGGACAGATCCGATCACCGATCACATTCGCTCTCGACTCTCAACACGAGCATCATCTTTCATTCTGCAACCCTCATCGCCCTCGACAGTCACAATCGCTGCCGCTAAACGGTTATTCTTTTTAGGTTCTGATCCCAATTTTCCGCTAGCTCTGATGCTTTAGGGCACACGCGGAGCTTCAAGGAGCGTTTTCTGCGTCAAATTAGGGATGATTGATGCGTGCCGGCGTCCGGTCGGCGGAAACACTGCCCACTAGTGGCCCCATTCCCCGTGTAGCTCAGTGCCTCGAATATATCACCGTTTTCATAGGATAATGTAACCCATTAGTAAGACACTTCGAAAGGTCATTAGTTGTTAGGTTAGTTAGTCAGGGAATATGCTTGTACTCCTAATTAGGTGGAATTCGTAGCTCACTAGTCTCGAAAGGGATGCTGTAGGTATAATAGAAAATAGTGTTGAACAGTGACCAGTTTCTAAAATTGCTAAGCTGTTGTGATCTTTGGGCATGGCCGTTCTTAGAACTAGTTAAGCAAGCACAGACGTACCTAGTACCTATATTGATCGAAGCAACTCGAGGCACTATTAAAACCTTACACCTTTGTTACCGATCATAGACAGAGTTATTGAACATAGAATACCAAATTGGGATGTAGTTTAACTAACTTTTTCATTTTTACCAAATCTGTACTACAGTAAACATACTTGTTTATAAGGGTGAAATGTCATACCGTATACCGTATATACCGTAAGTATACTTACTTACAGTATATTCTTAGTGCTTATGTTAATAAGAATGAAGACTTGACTCTCAGAATTTTTACCGCTAAAGATTTTTCATAGTTGGCATGGTTTTCAATATATTTTTGATGGGATCAAATATACCAGCAGCGGTATGAGTGATTTCGGACTCTTGAAAAAGGTTACTGATGATATTTTCCAGATATTCAACAGAGCCCGCTTCTCATGATGATAATCAGTGAGGCTCGGGTTCAAATCCTGGCATTAACCAATAAGTTTTTCAAAACTAACGTATATATTCATCACTAACTTGACGATAAAGGAAAACAGAAAAAGGAAACCCGCAGGTCTCAGGATTAATTCTAAGGCATGTGTTACAGACCCGGTCCGGCGATGGGCTCACCACCACCACTCACGTTTAGGGGTCCAATATATCTCGTGAAAAGTGTAAAAGATAAAACGCGTTATTTTTTTTAATATATTCTACAGTGTTTCTTTGATTGAAATCTTAGTGAGGACATGTACCAATGATGATGAGCTTTGACCGTTTTCGGCCAGTGTCCCGGGCAGACGTTGTATTGCCAGTCAAATCGTATTTTCATACTGTTAATACGGTTTTTTTTATATAAAATTTCATCCAAATCAGTCCAGCTGTTTAGAAATGGTCCGGCGATATACTAACCACCGATCACGTTTAGGGGTCCAAGTGTGAATGGAATATATACCTCTGCCGACTTTCAGGTGTTCTCTATTTTCTAGAAAGTCACGCGTTTGGCTTCCAATGGCGAGAGTTTATACCTATTCGGTACCTATGTGTTGGAAAAAAAAACCGAATTTCCATAGCACAAGTGAAATGTGCCATGGGAACACGTGTCTGGCAAAGTGGAATGTCGTGTCGTCAGGCTCCGGGTGGTTGCGGCCCTCTTTTTAGGCGACTGCGAGAGAAGTTCTAGAAACATCTGAGCAATGTTATGTAGGTACCTCCCGAAATACTCGAGAGACGGAAGAATTTTTAATATCAGCATTCGTGGATCTGTAAGGACGGATCATTGTTGTCCAAAACCTATCATTTTAATCGATTGTACCTACGTCTTTTCAAGTAGCCTAGGTAGCCTATGTCACTTTCTGGGTGCTCCAACTATCTAATTATAATGATTACTAAAACATGACATCAGTTAAGCATCGTGTGGTTCTAATGCGCGACAGAACAATTAAAAATCAATTGTGTCTCATTTTATTGGCTTTAGAGGAAAGAGCTGCTCCTGGGTTTATTGCTGGTTCATCTCGGGATACTGCATTTGGATGGACGGTGGATATAGGTTGCTGTATATATTCAGCCAACTTGTTATTAGTATTTGACGTATTTAAGTGTATTTTTTAACCGAATTCAAAAAGGAGGAGGTTATGAATTCGTCTGTATTTTTTAAATATTTTTTTTATGTTTGTTACCTCAGAACTTTCGACTGGGTGAACCGATTTGGATGATTCTTTTTTTATTTGAAAGCTGGTGCTTCCAGATTGGTCCCATTTTAATTTCGTCCAGTTCTGACAACGGCATCCGTGAGAAAACCATATAAGTTGAAGATTGAAGTCGAATTTTTTACTCTTTAGAGTGGTTATTTAATACTACACTGTGTATCTGCGAAGGTACATAATAGAGAGATTTAAATATACCAGAAGACGGAGGAATCATTGGAAATATTTTTATATAACCAAAAACTTCGAACTCAAGCGTCAGTTCGGTGAGTACGAACGCGAGCTGTCTTTCGAAGGTATCACACTAGACTTGTGACCACTTGGTAAATACAATTATGTTTGATCTATCCGCTCTATACGCTATTTATATTTAAACCTCTTTGGTGTATGAATAAAGCCATCTCTACATGACAGACTTACCAACACTTGTGTTACGCTGTCGACGTCACCACTATTTAAGCACCCGATCTGTGATCTTGACCTAAATTCGAGTATAATCGTGCTCCATAAATATGCTGCGTCCCACTAATCGAGGCCCGGGATTATCTCGTATCCGCAAAATCCCTATTTAGTAGGTCCCTGCAGCCCTCAATAAACCATCGGTGTCGTCTGTGCGCTTATAATTAAACAGGTCTCATTGAATTGAAATGGTTTGATGTCTGAAGTGAATAACCATTCCTAGCAGATAGGCTTTGTTCGACGATATTTTGGATAGGTCCCCATTCAATCATATAAGTATTTCTTAGCTTAATTTTGCTCGTTCTCACAGAATATTAATTTTGTTGCTGGATTCATTGCTATTGAATATTGAAGATTCTTCCCTACTAATATTATAAATGCAAAAGTAACTTTGTCTGCGTCACCTTTTGATGGCTAAACCGGTGGACCGATTTTGATCAAAGTTTTCAGAATGATCATTTACATCTTGATGAAAAACATACACACATAATTAACACAACTCTATTTGATAGAGCAGTGATAGCCCTGGTTAAATAGCCCTCTCATTCATGTTGTATATCTGAGGTGAACTTCAGTGCAACTAAACCATCATATTTTTTGTTAAAATTGGCGTCGACATCACTTGACGGCTTTATTTGATGGTCACAAACACACTTGCATCATAAGATCGCGTGCAACAATAAAAATGTAACTGAAACAATGTGTATAAAGCAAATCGGTAGCCATCGACTGCCGGCACAGTACGACTCGCTCGAGCCAATCACAGCGGCGCTCTGGGGCAGTAAACCATAGAATTGGCGCGTAAAGTCCGCGCCGAGGCTCGGCGTTAAGGTAATGCCGCTGGGGTAATGCCTCCGAGAGCTGTGCCGTCGTCCACGACTCAGGATTGAGTTTACAGGAGTGGAGTGGCGCTACAAGGCTTATGGCTGATATTAAGTATTTTTATTATTTACATCAGGGTTGTCGTTGTCGCCATATTGTAAAAAAGAAAAACATAAAAGTCGAAGAACTATGTTAAGTGGGGTATCATTGAATAGGTATTTAAAATCATCCATAAGTGTCTCTTATAGTTTTTTATTTCGAATCTAATTCCCACGGGAACGGGAATAAACAGGATCCGTGAGAGCAGTGCTGGTAACCCGGTAGTGATATATAAAAAGTTATACAGGCAAACACACACACACACAGTTATTCACAGTTTATTAAAAATTGTGGTCTCCTTTCTAAAATAAAAATATTTTTTTATTCTGTAGGTAATAAGAATTACCTACACTAGTACACAACTATCTCCGTGGTAATAAATTACCTCCGAGTCTCAAACTAATATATTCATAAATTGTGTATCGGCTCATAAAATAGAACCTTATCACCAATGGTCCACTATTAATTGTCGTTAGGTGTAGGCAGCAATGCCTACGCAACTTAGGACTTATGTTTTAGGTATCTTACATGATTGTGTTTAAAACCCCTTGGAAAACAACTTTGTATTTAACACAAAGCTGTGAATTTATCTTTGATGGTTTATAGCGGTTATTGCAGCCTATAAACGGCTTAACGGACCGTTTGATGTATAATTTCTTTATGAGAAATGTTGTTTGTATTTCATTCGACGGGTTCGTAGCGTGTACGTCGGCATTTCTAGAATTATGTTTTCATAAACTCATGGTTACATTTTAGTTTTCTTTTAGGTTATTTGTACTACTTGTTTTATTTAATCTCAGATTAAATTTCATAGAAACAGAAGTATTTGATATATACGAGCAAAAATATTGCCGAAATGCGAGTTCTGGGTAGCAAAATTCTACGAAATTATTTTCGTTTCGTCTGATGTATCCCATAGGACTCCGAGCAATTTATTAATTTACTGTTGTTCAATTAAGTAATTCAGAATGCCTTAGTATACGAATATAAATAATATAGGTATTGAATCCTTCCTACTATGTAGTATTGTATGTAAAAGTGTATTTGTCTTTCCACAGCAACATGATTTGACAATGTGTTGACGTGATTTTTTGCAAAGGGTTTGAAGGATCTGGAAGTTATGTAAACTTCAAATGTGAGAAATTGGACGAAGTTTTGAGCCAAAGTTAATTAATAATAATAATAAATTAATTTAAAAAATATTAAATTGTGATCAAAAAGTCCAGTCCGGGGCAGTGGTCCAACTGCTCTGTCCAACTAGTTGGACCATGGGTCTTTACTAGGGGCAGTTGTCCAACTTTAAAAATAGTTGGACCACAGCACCTTTTGAGAGTTTCGTAGTTTATTTCCAAATCTAGGCAGAGCCTGTACTGTGTGAGCCTGCCTATGTTTTTGTACGTTTATTTTTTCTATGGCAAATAAATGCTTTTATTATTATTATTATATGCGAAGACTTTGGTCCGGGGCAGGAATCGAAACTACGACGCTAATCTGTGCCTGGAACTTCTGAATCGAGACAGGATTGTTCTTTCAAGATTAATTATTGTTTGTGAGTATAGAGCAGTGATAGCCCGAACGATTAAAGAGCCGGCCGAAAATCAGTGAGGCTCGGGTTCGAATCCTGGCATGTACCAATGAGTTTTTCTAAAACTTACGTACATATTTATCACTAGGTCGACGGTGAAGGAAAACATCGTGAGGGAACCCGCAGGTCTCAGAATTAATTCTGAGACATGTGTAAACAGACCCGGTCCGGCGATGCGCTCACCACCTATCACGTTTAGGGGTCCAAAATATCTCATTAAATGTGGGTATATCCAGTAATGGAATACCTCTGCCTACCCCCTCGGGGATAAAATTATTATTATTACTACATAGAACGCGCCAATAGGCGGCCGAGTTCTAAACCGCGCTATTGAAGCTTTCTAATTAGTTTGTATAAGTGTTGCATACCACCTCCGCTCCTCCATGAGTTCGTCATTCACGCAGCACCAGAGCAACGGGCTGACGCAAGTTTTATAAAGGGAGTTGGAGATCCAGTATTTTCTATCCCATATAATCCGGACGAAATTAAACAGTTTCAATCGCAAATGTAGCCTATGTGCTATTGTGATGTTTAAGAGTTTAAAGATAAAAGGCGTGAGATTATATATATATTTGTTTGTATATTGTAACGAATACACTCCGAAACTACTGAACTGATTTTAATACTTTTCCGGGAGTAACATGGGTACCACGGAAAATTGTAGAGAATAGCTAGTAATAATTATGTTCCAACATATTATAATTTAAGATTGCCACTACATGTTATCAATTTAAACAAAAAGTTTTTTTACGGGCACTTTAACGAATGTCGCCCTATATACTACTGACCGTACTTGACTTGAACCAAATTCTTCCCAATATCAATACCTATCCGTCCACAAATGCTGACCTCCCAGAGACTGTTCTCGCCCCCGCAGTCACCTGTGCTCTATGGGTACAGAGAGGGGGGAGGGGTCAGGTTACCCTGGCCTGGACCAGTGAGGTTTCCGCTCTGCCAGTAACACTAACAAAGGAATACTTGAGCAGACGTTTCAGCACGACTTGGATGAGAAGATACTGAGTACACACGAGTAAGTTAAGTTTATCCGTTAGTCTAAAACGTTCTAAATCTACAGGCTTCATTTTACAATGAAGCTTGTGGATTTAGGTATCTTTAATTTAATAAAAACCGGGAAGTGTGAGACCACCGTACAATCAAAAAGCACGTTTCTTCAGGCACATCTTTAATTTTTACTTTTATTATTTGTTACGTTTTGTGTTATTTGTTTTAGCGGCAATAGAATTAACATTATGTAACATTCTACTGTCTTTCTATGCAGGTTGAGATAGATAGATAGATAGATAGATAAAAGATTTATTTACTTTTTTCAGCACATATAAACAGGTTCATAATACAATCATTAGGTACCTACTTTTTTCAAATATATAACCCAGATACAACCCAGATGTAAATGGCAGACAGACGGACAGCAGAAACTTCCTAATAGGGTGCGGAATTAAAAAAAAAACTGTGTCTACAGTCTTACTTAAATTTGTCTGTCTTTTACTAAGAAGCTAAACCTACTCGAGAGCAAAAGGTCATATTTGATTAAATCTAATTAAATTTTATAAATAAAAACCAGTGTTATGGTTAAGAAAAACTGATAATGTTTTCAATTCAATTCAATTCATTTATTCCATTTTAAAACAATGATTATTGTGTAGGAAATTGTATGTAAATAATATAAAATAAATATTAAACACAACACGAAGACAACAGAGATTGATAACTATAAATGCATACTACCCCTCGTTTTCGTCTTAAGGTCGTTCCTAGCTCAGATATAAATACTCGCCAGGGTTATCAATACAGCCAGTGCGTGCCCGGCCGGCCGCATTAATTCCACTCGGAAGTGAACCGCACATAAATCCATAAGCGAATATATTGAGGGTAACTTACAGCCGTCCGCAGGTTATGAGAATATCAATATGAAGCTGCGGTGGCGGAACAGATCTGTCTTCGGACAGTGATGGGTGGGGTAGTGGCTACGGCAGTTTGTAATTAGGTATTGATACAAACAACTTAAAAGCGCTTGTAACTCTGATATGCCAGTGTTTGTAAACCATACTGGTTCATCATCAACCCGTAACAGCCCACTGCTGAGCTAAGGGTCTTTCCACATGAGGAAGTATGGGCTATAATCACCTCGGATTGGGAGATGATGTTTTAGCTAGTGGCCACTTAACAGGCATAATTTTTCAAGCCATCTAAGGGTATCTGATATGGCTTAACGACTTCCATTGTGCGTAAACACAACGAAAACCGGGACCAACAATTACGGGTTGATGATGATACTTGTTAATATTGGGCTTGGTCAGCCAGTAGCATTATATACGGAGCAACGATCAACCATACCTGTCCCGAAATGTGTTTACCTACAATGTCAGATACCCATGGATGATTTGAATAGTTCTAAAAGTTAGCTGGACACTCCCTATTCCACTGCATACTTCCATGTGTGAAGTAAGACCCCTAGCTTAGTGATGTATCAAAGCACAGCCTAAACCATTGGGTCTAGAGACTTGAATTTTGCAGATAGATAGCTTATACAGTGTAGGGATCCACTAGGAAAGGATTTTGCAAAATTCAACCCCTAAGGGGGTGAAATAAACGTGGGCGAGCGAAGCGGTAAAAGCTAGTTAATGAAATATTTTTGTTATTACAAAAGAATGAAGAGCAAAAAGTGGTTTGTAATAGTGAAATAACTAACTTAAGCAAAGTAAAAAAAAAATTGCAAAAATTGCTCTAGAAGAATTAAACATTTCTTAAGCAAAGTAACTTCAGTACTGTAGATAACGTATACGAGTACTAGTGTCTCGTACAGTGAATCCTAAAAAACCCTGTCAATACCATTCCTCGTCTTCCACAGCAGCAATGATACCACGAATGTTTAGTCATCGCAGGTAAGTTTCGACCTTAAGATTTCACAAAAGTTTTACGATCTACAAATCTGTGGTAATAATAAATAATAATAATCTAACGCCTTATATCCCCGAGGGGATAGGCAGAGGTATTCCTTTTCTTGACATACCCACTTTTCACAAAATATTCTTTGGACCCCTAAACGTGATAGGTGGTGAGCCCATCGCCTGACCGGGTCTTTTACAATCTATTATTATCAATTTAAATCTGTGGTCTTCTAAATTAATGCTCACCACAGATCTTCACAACGGATGGAGTCACACAAACTACTGAATTCCACGTAGGTACTTGAAGACCGCACTGTGTACAGATAATGGGCGAAACTTGAGCTGGTATTATGTATTCAAGCGTTTGGCCGGACGCGGGCCGCGCATTCACCAGTAATGAGGCTTCAAGGGCCGACTCTATTAATACCGCCATTTGGACGTAAGAGGTTGCAAGGGGAATATGGAGGTCCCAAAGTGGGGACTATAAGTCCACTTATTGAAAGTCATTTCAACTCCACCGTTTCAGCATGCACGGTTGAGGAGAAGAAGCGGGGCAAGAAACTCTTCAACACATTCTTTTTTAATTCAAAATTAGGTTACATGTTTTGGTTATTTTTCGTTGTCGTATTGCACAATCTATTCCAAGAACCATTGTCATTTATGTAGTCATTTCATTCATTTCATTTTATTTATTTTTTCGAATAATAACAACTGTATGCGAAATATAAAAGAGAAATAAATAATATTATAATTAATAACTAAAATCTGTAAAGGTGGCTTCTCACTGCGCGTGCTACTACGCGCCGCGCCGCTCCACGCGCAAGGACGCGCCACGCGACACCCCGCGCCACCCAACGGAAACTGGCGCGGCGCGGCGCGTGCCTTCTAGCTTCAAACCACTAAACCTCAGATTTGATTCAATCTGTTGAGCGCAGCGCACTATGTCTTGTGAGTCGAATTGCCACCTCCAGCCATGGAGCAATGCCACTGAAGGAGAAGGCATGGCTGTTGCATCAGCCATTTTTGTCTCTGTGGATATCGTTTACTTAAAAAAATAACAAAAAGAAGAAGAAGAAGAGGCGTTGATGGATGTCAACGTTCAATAAGAGCCGGTCAAGGTAATCATTGTTTGTATTTTAGGATAATTACATAGGTACGTAACACGCCGCTACCGACTTTTAGCGGATAGGTCGCGCCGCGCTGCGCCTGCCCGCGCCGCGCCGCGCCTAGCTCTTCACACTGCGCGGGGCGCGTGCGGGCGCGGCGCGGCGTGGGCTAACACGCGCAGTGAGAAGCCAGCTTAACACTATAAAACATTTTCTTAACAAAAAGCGCCTCAGCTGCCGTTTGAATAACTTAACACTACTTATGATCTTTAAGTCTGTTGGAAGACTGTTTCTTAAGTTATTAAAACAGCATATAGCGCCACGGAAAATTAGCAATGAGCGCAGGTAAATTAATTTTCAGCGTTGGGGGGGCAGACCCTAGCACAAAATTTACATCGTCTATCTGTCAAAGTAGGTAAGTACTAATATTTAAAAAAAAAACTGCGAATTTCATTTTGCGATAATGACATTTTGCGAATCCGTCATTTTGCGAATCTGACATTTTGCGATGGTTCCATCTTATCGAAGATTTAAAAAGTTTAGTACAAATTCAAATAGGAAATTAATTCAATACAATAAATCGAATTCACACAGACACTACATAGAACGCGCCAATAGACGGCCGAGTTCTAAACCGCGCTATCGAAGCTTTCTAATGAGTTAGACCGTCCCCAGGCACGATCACTTCGCCTGGTGGAAGATCTTGCCTTTTCACGATCGAGGAGCATTCCATCTCCGTTTCTCCATGAGTTCTTCATTTTATGCGATACTGTGTTAGTTCGTCATTCACGCAGCAACGGGCTGACGCAATTTTTACATAGAGATAGTTGGAGAACCAGAAGGTTAAGTAGGTTCTATCCTATAATCTGGACGAAATCAAACGGTACGCGCTAGTAATAAGTCTTCGGGGGCATTTATTGAAGTATGTTTATCTGTTGTTTTATTTATTTGCAAGCAAGTCAAACTTGAATATAAAAAAAAACCGGCCAAGTGCGAGTCGGACTCGCGCACCGAGGGTTCCGTACAACCTTGCAAATTTATGGTTTTCGTAATTTTTCCTTTATCTATGCTATAAGACGTTGCTTCGTACCAAATTTCAAGATTCTGAGTTCACGGGAAGCACCCTGTAGGTTTTGATTCCCTTGCAAGTGTCGAAAATTTGCGGCATAAACGGCTGTATCTTTTGATTGCGTTGGCTTAGAAGTTTGATTTTTTCATAGCTTCAAGGGACAGTAGACCTGAGTAATTGATATAAATTTCAGCTTCATACCTCCACGCGTTCCTGAGAAAAAGGGTCTTGACAGACGGACGGACGGACGGACAACAAAGTGATCCTATAAGGGTTCCGTTTTTTCCTTTTGAGGTACGGAACCCTAAAAAACATCAAGTGCGTCTCCTGGAGGCGGCATAGCACCCAGCAAGCAGGTGGCATTACCACGCTTGATAGCGACTTAATCTTTGGGCCAAAAAGCCGCCTGCCACCAGAAGCCTCGATGAGACGCGCCGACAAGTCCTTAAATAGCTGCTTGGCCTCATGACCCCAGGGTCAATGGCAAAGGGGCTGCCTAGTTTGGGACTAAATAACTGTATGTGAATTGTGTACCACAATTTATTTGTTTATTCTGTCGTGCTCGGTGACTGAGTATGCAAGTGTATGGCTCGCCAGTGAGCTGAAAACCGCCTGCTATTGTTCGGCATGCTTCGTCCTGCAGATTATTTAATAGTCACCACGCCAATGCTTCTAGCCGAAACTAGCCATTTCAAAGACGTCGATAGTCGTCGCACAATAGAGACCAATATGTACAAAATGGAATACCTACCCACAATGGAGGTTTGTAAATGAGAATGACTTGATATATTGAAATCACTATCACTACAAAGTATAAAACAAGGTCGCTTTCTCTGTCCTTATATCACTATGTCCCTTTGTATGCTTAAATCTTTAAAACTACGCAACGGATTTTGATGCGGTTTTTTTTGATAGATAAAGTGATTCAAGAGGAAGGTTTTAGTGTTAGCATTGCACCCGTGCGAAGCCGGGGCAGGTCGCTAGTATTCGATAACGATATAAAATATTAATTAACACGTTCACACCGACAGGTTTAGTAGTTTGGTATTTTGTTGAAGTATACTTAGTTTTCATTATATTTTTGGACCCCAAAATGTTACAGGTAATCCCATCTGTGGAAGGGATGCAATTACAGGGATAAAAAAGCCGTGGGATTATATTATACACTAGCAGCGCCCCGCGGTTTCACCCGCGTAGTTCCCGTTCCCGTGGAAATACGGGAATAAAATATAGGCTTTGTTACTCCCTGATAATGTAGCTTTAAATTGGTGAAAGAATTTTCAAAATCAGGTTTGTGGTATATGCCTGTTCCCGTGGGAAAATTATAGCCCATGTTACTCCCAGAAAAGTACGTTTTCCACTGGCAAAAGATTTTTTTAAATCTGTAAAGCCGGTGGTTGGTATCGAACCCTTTTCAATACAAACAAACAAAAAATATAATCATTCCTCAATCCAGTTTATTCCCGTTCCCGTGGGAATTTCCGAAAATCCCTTCATAGTGGTTGCCTACGACATATTTAAGACACAGCTACATACCATATTTTAAACGGCGGGTGCCCAGCGACGTTTTCCCGCGTGGATTCAGTTTATTCCCGTTCCCGTGGGAATTTCCAAAATCCCTTCCTACTGGTTTCCTACGACATATAAGACACCTACATACCATTTTTCAAGTTTCTAGGTGTTATCGTTTCGGAGTAGTACGTATTTCTCTTTTTAACCAGTTTTTATATTTTCCCGTGGGAATGAGATATTTTCCTGGAATAAAAAGTACCCTAGATGTTGACCCGGGTACTCAGTTATCTCCATACCAAATTGCATCAAAATCCGTCCAGTAGTTTTTGAGTGATGCGTGCACAACCAGACAGACAGGCAGACAGACAGACAAAAATTCCAAAAATTGGTGTTTCGGTATAATAATAATAATATAATCTCACGCCTTTTATCCCCGAGGGGGTAGGCAGAGGTATTCCATTACTGGATATACCCACATTTTACGAGATATATTGGACCCTTAAACGTGATAGGTGGTGAGCCCATCGCCGGACCGGGTCTACTTACACATGTCTCAGAAATAATTCTGAGACCTGCGGGTTTCCTCACGATGTTTTCCTTCACCGTCGAGCTAGTATAAATATGTACGTAAGTTTTTGAAAAACTCATTGGTACACGCCAGGATTCGTGCCCAAGCCTCACTGATTTTCGGCTCCGTAAGGCTATCACTGCTATTGGCATAAGGCAGGCGTCTGTAATTACTATCACAACTTTCGACAGTATGGAAATGACAATTGGAAAATGGCAGAAGAATTATGACTTCCAAATAATATTTATCGACATTAACAGCATTTGAAAAACCCTCGCCATTTCAAAACATCAGTAAAGTGAAATTGAGGAAAAATAACTCGAGTACTCGTATTGTTATAAACTCGAGTGGAAAATATTCAAATGAACAAAAATAACAGAAAGTATTGATATAGACGTTGCTAAGGAAAATCGTGGTAAAGATGCTTTTTATCCGAAGCATTCCGAGAACCATTCGATACGGTGTTGAAATATCACACACTCATCGAAATGAATAAACTCTTTGAGATGCGATCGGGAGTGCTTCCGTGATACATTGATAGATTAAGAGAATTTCTTATATTTTCGTACGATTCACTTTCTTGTCCTGAACTTAATATAAAGCAAATAGTAATGTAGAGTAATAGTAGTAGGTATATTCTTAATACGGCAGCAAGCCGTGCCTTATAAGCTTACTTTAGCACATGTCACTGGATTATGTTGAGAACATGCTTTATACAAATACTAGCTTTTACCCGCGGCTTCGCTCGCGCACGTTTATTTCACCCCCTTGGGGGGTGAATTTTGCAAAATCCTATCTTAGTGGATGCCTACACTGTATAAGCTATCAATGTGCAAAATTTCAAGTCTCTAGACCCAGCGGTTTAGCCCGTGCGTTGATACATCACCAATCAGTCAGTTAGTTTATCATTTTATATATTTGTATACTAATATTATAAATGTAAAAGTCACTTTGATTTTGTTACCCTATCAATGCTTAACTGGTAGACCGATGTTGATGAAATTTGGCATGACTACAGTTTACGGAAAGGAACTATAACGAAGGTAATGGTCTTAAGGGAAATGTATATTTACATATTATCTTAAAGAAGTAGGTATGTAAGTATATTTCATCGATTTTGAATTAATGAATTTGATTTGGATTCGTCTACATCTGTAGAATGTTTTTAGCATTTTTACCCAACTGCCCTAGAAAGTGGATAATGTTTTGAATCTTTTCCTGTGCCTTTTATATAAATTCAATTTTTTTTTATGTTTTCAGACCAACTTTATTTTTCTTGCTGAAAATCTATGTAACTTGCAACACCGCGCCCAATTTCTTGTACAACTGGATCAAAATAAACTAAGAATAGGGGAACAATAGTTTCAGACTTATTTCCTCTACCAAGAACATGTTGTGTACAATAACATTAACAGCGGCGAGTGCGGTCCAGTGAGCCGAACGGACACGTAAAGGCCTCTACACACCAAACGGGAGACGAGGGCGGGCGTGCATGGCTCTTATAAAGACACCAAGGTCATAGAAATTTCAGACTGGACACAGTTTATAATGGTTCCTCGTTGTGGGGAAAGGACCATCACTTAACGATAACATTCTTTATAGACATTTTGATTCCAAATAATTTTTATGATCCAAATCTGGGTTTGTTGGTTCGTCCTTCTTTAACGTAACTAGGGATCGACGTGTTTTTTTCATAAATATAAATAGATGGAAGACCAGAAAGTGACAAGCTACTTTTTATTTCGGCGCTGCCGCGCTGGGACAAAGTTGCGGGGCAAAGCTAACATAATATAACAAAATATTTCTCGATACCACAATCTTGACATTATTTAATTTATTTTTTCTAAATATGAGTGGACCACCCTTTCCATGCATGGCTCATATTAACTTTGAGTTCTGTCCCGTAGGAACGACTCGTCCAATCCTTCCTTCATTCTTCGATACTATAACTATCCCTATGAAAAGTTTTCTGCCCTATAGCAAAACGAAGGTTTCCTATTCCATGTTTGCATTCGCTTCATTGTAATACCATTGAAATCCGAGTGTCAGTGACTATACCTCTTTGTCTAAGACTTCAGTCCAATACTGTATCATCCTATTTCAGTAATGCCACGCCATAGATGCAGGGTCTTAAACACATGAGACCTATATCACAATAATATGATTGCAACTAATTACCTTCAAATAAACTACGTTATTCTACGCTAGGTATTAAACACGTACAAGCAAAATACATACCCTGCAAACTTTAGTGTTGAAAAGAAATTATTATTATTACAAATAGGTGTACAACTCTGTTCGATCGCGAATCACGCTCGACGGATTTTCCGCGCGGAATACCAACGTGCAGCGGTAATTCGCGGAGCCGTGAGATAATCCGCGCTCATCCGCGCCGTCTGCGCCGCGAATCGCTGATGAAACAACCCCACACGTGAACACATTTATATCTGGAAAATCTGATAAAAGAATACAAATGCAAAGGAATTTCTTTAATAACTAAACATGCCTGAGGGCCTAGACTGGCTTTGTACGACTTAAAGGTCATGGCTGGAATACATGCGGTCTAGTTATTTTGCAACATTGCTTCTATAAACGGGTATGTGAATACCAAGGGAAGCAATGTTCATCTGAGCAATTTAACTAACTAAACAGTTTGTAAGCCATGTCAAATAGAATTACAAATGTGTGGGATTGACATAAGCGTTCGACTTGTCATGCGCGTGGCATATAGCGCGACCAAGTAAAGTTGATCCAACACTCATAGGATGATCTAGTAGTTTTGGAAAGTATTACAACTAAGCGAATGGAGGCTAAGCGAATAAAACTTTCGTTCGCCACTTGGAGGCATGCAAAATTACCTCCAGACGCAAATGCGATTATGTGCAGAGTGAAAAACTTTGCTAAGTTTTAAAGTCCGGAGAATCTTTAGATAGTTCAGTACGGCTAAGTATTATGCTCAAAGACCTCGGCATAGTTTCTTCTTGCGAAGAAAGCCACCGAAAGTAAACCAAAGTTGGCAGATGTGCTGTAATTTCCCTTTAATCTTTATGATCTGTGGAACTCCTGGTCTATTTGTCCATATTATTACCTACCGACTTCAAAAAAGGAGTTTGACTGTATGTTTTTATTATGTTTGTTACCTCAGAACTTTTTAATGGGTGAACCGTTTTGATGATTTTTTTTTTTATTTGAAATCTGGTGCTTTCCGTATGGTCCCATTTCAATTTGGTCCAGTTCTGACAATGGCATCCATGAGAAAATGATATAAGTTGAAGTCGGTTTTTTACTCTTTAGTGTTCTATGTTTTTTTTAAATTAATTGGACCACGGAACTCTCAAAAGGTGCTGTGGTTCAACTATTTTTAAAGTTGGACAACTGCCCCTAGTAAAGACCCATGGTCCAACTAGTTGGACAGAGCAGTTGGACCACTGCCCCGGACTGGTTTTGACGACTGTACCTACAAGACTACGCTTCCCTTGATTTTTTTATTTGACTTTAAAAATCTGAATAAAGTAACATTTAACAACATAGTAACATTTCTGACCACAGAATGTAGATAGCATAGTAGTGTAAGTCAGAATAAACGAATACTCCTGGGTTGTTGTAATGTTGCTGAGGAAAGATTCAGTAACATTTGCTTCTCTATACCAATGTACAGTTATGATTTAATGAGTACGAGGTATGTGTACATAAACAAGGGCCCCACCCTGCCACTCCACTGAAGCTGAATTCGCATGTTCACTAATGGGTGTCATTTTGAGGGCAAACGACATGCTACAAAGAAAATGTATACAATAAAAGTAATAGCCTTACTCATATTAAATCGAATTAAAACGATTTTATTTAATGTATTAAAGCGGAAAAGAAGACACTGAATCAATATGCTCTTAGTATTATGAAGGAGCGGAGGTGAAATGCTCCTCGATCGTGAAAAGGAAAGATGTTCCGCCAGGCGAGGTGATCGTGCCTGAGTTAATGTTGGACAGTTGTATTTATACAAACTCATTAGAATACTTCGATAGCGCGGTTTAGAACTCGGCCGTCTATTGGCGCTTTCTATGTAGTATCATAGCCAGCACTAACCAAGTGCAGACGAGCCCCACCTCAAACGTTGAGGCGGGGCCATAAGCGCGGCGATAAGCGTCACGCGTTCTGGCCGCGTTCGCTCTTCATTTCCTGTCTCAGTTTATATTTTTCTTATTCTAAAACCTCATTTTTCTGCGAGCGTAAAAACTTGGTCATACATTACTGCTAACGATGATTCGGTATAATAAATCGTGAAAATGAAAACGTTCTGTCACAGGATGCATTGCCAACACCAAATTTAGGTTATGCAAGATGACACTATTACTGTAGTAGTAAAAGATTCATAGTTTCTTTAGTACTTTAGCATTTCACACATACCTACGTAAGATTAACAAGTGTTTAGTAACTTAAGCACCGTACAAACTCCGTAAGGCTATCACTGCATAGTACATGTTCATCGGTATTCTTTATCTGGCTTTTCTTCAGTACATGGACGATCTGATCGATGTACGGTACGCCTAGGTCACCCTCTGCCGACTCGGTCACTCGCAATACCTAAACCAATCTCCAGCAAATAGCCAGTACCCACAAACACTGAAGTAAACTTCTTAACCTCAGTGGGCAAACAATACGCAAGTGTTTACTTGTAGTAAGAAGATTCGAATTGGAATCAATATTTAGAAGCGATCTAAGCTCAAAGCGCCTTCAAATGACCTGTTGTTATTGAAGACAGAATGAATGAGAAATGATTATATGCGTTAACCAACGGATCTGCGCAGTTTCACACACGTAGTTCCCGTTCCCGTGGGAATACGGGAATAAAATAAAGTTTATGTTACTCAGGAATCTTCTAGCTTTCCATTAGTGAAAGAATTTTTTAAATCAGTCCATTAGCTTTTGAGTTACATACAAAAATACAAATCTTTAATCTTTATAATATTAGTATAGAAGTAAAGACAGTATAGATAACTTCAACCTTATGACGGAATTACAAACTATGTGGTCGCTAATGACCTTAGATGTTTAAGCGACCTTAAATAAATAAATTTAAAAAAAAAATAAAAAAAAATAGTCCAGTCAAGCATCTCGACCTCACGGGTGATCACGGACAATAGATAATCCTTTCCGGTCAGGTTATTGGTTAGAGAACGGGGTATCGTTAATAGTAGCTATACTTTGCACAGAGTCGGATTTTATTAAGCGGGTAAGTTTGTTTTCATACTTCTTGAAGTGTGAGGAAAGACCCTTCAGCAGTCACCTGTTACAGTTTTCTGATGATCGAAGTGACATCAGATTAATGCGTTAAGGATGTGAAAATATGGCTTTGTGGTCAAATGAGCCTACAGACCACTTAGCCCGCGGGCTAAGATGACCCCTTATAATAGATTTTTAGAATTATTGTTTTTCTTTTAATAAAAAAATATATTCTTTAAATATAATCTTACACATATTCTTGAATTATAAATATAAAAGAAATAATGCTGCCACGATTACCTACACATTTTAATCGATTTTTGTAAACGACACCATCTGCGCGACGAATGAAGTTGAAGTTCACTATCATAAACTTTATGATATAGGATAAAAAATGTGAAAAAATGATATTTTTTCATATTATTGTTTTTTTTTTTGTGTACCTAATCGATTTTTAAAAATCCATTATTTTTAATTAAAATTATCTATTTTTTTCAAAAATCTATTGTTATTAAAACAGAAAAAATCTATCGACTTCGTCGACATCTATTCTAGGCGTTTCTGACAGCCATGGAAATTTTTCCGAATCCTTATGTGAATAGTCCATCTTCGAAAGATTTTCCGATTCCGAGTCGAATATCGAAGCTCCGTGAATACGCCTGCTGATATGTATGTCGTACAAATACCAATGAGTTGATGGTAAAGAACAAACTTTATAAGACGAGCAGGTTGGAGAATTGGTTCTGTTACAAGACCTCGGTCTAGCGATGAAGTCACTTGTCCGAAGTACCCTCTTCACTTCTGGACAAGTGACAGGTGGAGAGGTGAGGCAACTCTCTCGAGGATAAGGGAGCGGTACTGACTGATCGGTACCGTACTTCATAGTACACAGTAGCAATATTTAGTAGGAAATATGAGCTGTAAAAAGAGCAGTTATAGCCTCATGCGTGAGGCTCGGGTTCGAATCCTGGCAAGGGCATGGTACTAATGAGTTTTTTCAAAAACTTACATACATATTTATCATTAGCTCAACAGTGGAAAAAACATAGTAAGGAAAGCCGCTGGTCTTTTGAGGCTTACCACCGGTTGAGTTTAGAGGTTCAAAAATATACTGTAGAAAGTGGGTATTTCCGAAAATAGAATACATCTGCCTACCCAATCGGGGATGGGAGACGTGAGCATATTGTGAATTGTAAAAAGCTAGCAGTAATAATGACGACGTTATCTGAAGCGATCGAGTGCAATTAGCGAGCGGACAATGTGGAAGCAAGGATCGGAAAATTGACGTACGCAACTCGTCTTCGGGGCAATTAAGCAGCGGCTCCAGCGGGGAGCAAAGCGAGGTAATTGGCGCCATGTATTTTCGAGGTCATCTCTCCACAATACAGTGCAAATAAATAGCAAAATCAGAATCTTATAGCTTCTATTCAGTGGCGGACTTATCAACTAGCTCTTCCGTGCGGTTTTATCCGCGTAGTTCCCGTTCTCGTGTTAATACGGGAATAAAATATGGCCTATGCTCATTACATAACGTAGTTTCGGAGCCTATTCAATTCAAACAAACAAAGAAATATTTCGTGTGTGTATAATATAAGTGTAGATGGTTTCGAAACTCCACAAGGTACATGGTTGTTTTCAGTGCTGTGTTGTGCTTTAGAAAATTTCATTTCGAAGCCAGCTACAAAATGATACTAAAACATGCCCAACTCGTAGCCGGCTTCGAACTGCTAAGAGAATAGTCCCATCTCGAAGCTGGCTCCCAAATCTAGCTACGATTTGGTACGAAGGGAAAATTTCCACACAGTGTCATTGTCTTTCAAATACTTGTAAATGTACCCCAAATGTACAAGAGGTTCTTCAGAGTTATTCTTAGAATCAATTTTGCTGCATACACGTTTAACAACGGTTGATACGTCACCAGGACTCAAACCTAATCCTCATGTGAGGTCATCTCACTACCACGAAAATTACTGCTTTTATTAAGATTCAGAATCACAAGTGGCACGAACTTCAGACAAATCCCCCACGCGACTTCAACAATAAATCAGATTCTGCAAACGCCTTAAATTCGCATAGACAAATGGAAGAACATCGCGCACATGACTCATAAAACTACTGTGTACAGTCGTGTACAGTAAGGCCGTCGAGGGCCGCTTTGTTAATTTTTGATGAATCGGGTAGCCCCGAGTAGTTCGCAGCTCCATAATGGAGCGCCAGGAAGCGGCGACATGATTTGGGTATTTTGCGACGCTCCGACAGAGATAAATTCGGTTGTATGCGTGAGGAGGGAGCGGAAGTATCCTCATCATTAGCCCTTCAGCCGCGATTAGATGAGAGCCTGTCTTATTGATATGGGATACTCTTATTTTGGGAAGGGTGCTAATGGATGCCAACCAAACCGGTTTGGGAATATGTGTGCGGTATTATTGCTGTCAATTTTATCAACATTACGGTAATGATGTAGAAAATAAGTTTGTGTTTATGTTTCTTCGGGTAAAATTTGAATCAGTCTTCAATCGATTGAGCTGAAATTTTGTATATTTTACGTTTAGTTTGGATGACAATGCATGGTTAGCTGTGACTTCATTCTGAATCCAACATGGCAGAACACCCAATATGGCAGATTAATTATTTTTATAACACACTAGCGGCCCGCCCCGGCTTCGCACGGGTGGACATTTATTTTTTCAACATTTTGGGATGCACAAACTTTCTCCTAGCAACCCATAGTAAATTATCAAAAAATAGACTTTGTATGGAGACTTTTAAAGAATATTTGTGCCAAGTTTCAAGTTGATAGACGCAAAAAACCCATCTTCTCTATACCAACTTCAAACAAATACAAAAATACAAAAATACGTTTCTGATCATTTATTTTTAAGAGTATTTGTGATAAGTTTCAAGTTGATAGACGTAAAAAAACTACATCCATACCACCCGTGAGTTTTGAAAAATCGAGATATACCTACTTGTCTTGTTGTTTGTTTTGAGGAGTATTTTTACAAAATTTCGAATTGATACATCCAAAAATGAAAGTATTCATGCAAAACTTCAACCCCCAAGGGGATGAAACCGCTTGGAGGATGGTTTTCGATAAATCCTAGAACTAATATATCAAGTTTATTTTCAAGAATATTTGTAAAAAGTTTAAAGTTGATACACGCAGAAATCACACTATCCCATACAAACTTTTTTCCCCCCTTTTAACTTTCACCCCTTTAAGAGATGATTTTCAAAAAATCCAAAAACACGTGTCTCATCATTTATTTCTAAAAGTATTTGTGCCCAGTTTCAAGTTGATAAGACGTAAAAAACAACACGTCTCCATACAAACTCCAAACGCTACTTTCACCCCCTTAGGGGATGATTTTCGAAAATTCCTAAAACACGGGTCTCATGATTTATTTTTAAGAGTATTTGTACCAAGTTTGAAGTTGATAGACGTAAAAATCAAACACGTCTCCATACAAACTCCAACCCCCTGTTTCACCCCCTTAAGGGGTGATTTTCGAAAAATCCAGAAATACGTATCTTGTTATTTGTTTTGAAGAGTATTTTTACAAAGTTTCGAATCGATATAGCTAAAAATGAAGGTTTTCCATACAAACTTCAACCCCCACTTTCACCCCCTTGGAGGAAGATTTTTGAAAAATCCTAGAACTAATATCTCATAGTTTGTTTTCAGAAGCATTTGTACCAAGTTTCAAGTTGATGGACGCAAAAAATAAACTTCTTCGTATCAACTTCAACCCCTACTTTCATCCGTTTAGGGGATGATTTTCAAAAAATCCAGAAATACGTATCTTGTTATTTGTTTTGAGGAGTATTTTTACAAAGTTTCGAATCGATACACCCAAAAATGAAGGTTTTCCATACAAACTTCAACCCCCACTTTCACCCCCTTGGAGGAAGATTTTCAAAAAATCCTAGAACTAATATCTTATAGTTTGTTTTCAGAAGCATTTGTACCAAGTTTCAAGTTGATGGACGCAAAAAATAAACTTCTTCGTATCAACTTCAACCCCTACTTTAATCCGTTTAGGGGATGATTTTCAAAAAATCCAAAAATATGTGTCTCATAACTTATTTCTAAGAGTATTTATGTAAAGTTTGAAGTTGATAAACGTAAAAAACAACACGTCTCCATACAAACTCCACTCCCCTGTTTCACCCCCTTAGAGGATGTTTTTTGAAAAATCCGGAAATACGTATCTTGTTGTTTGTTTTGAGGAGTATTTTTACAAAGTTTCGAATTGATACACCCAAAAATGAAGGTTTTCCATACAAACTTCATCCCCTACTTTCAAACCCTTGGAGGATGATTTTCAAAAAATCCTAGAACTAATATTTCATAGTGTGTTTTGAAGAGTATTTGTGCCAAGTTTAAAGTTGATACACGCAGAAATCACACTATCCCATACAAACTTCAACCCCCTCTTTCACCCCCTTAAGGGTTGAATTTCGTAAAATCCTTTCTTAGCGAGCATCTACACTATAAACGTAACCTACACACAAAATTTCATGTTTCTATGTTAAGCGATTTGGGCTGGGCCTTGATTTTTAGATTTAGCTTCTCCTTTTATATATATAGATTTGCTCGTAAAAGGTGTCTTATTTTACCAATTTTAATATCGTTACCTATCTCATTACGCCCAAGTGCGGTAAGTGTAAAGTAAAACGCACGGTTTATCAAGATGCTCCGTCTTAAAACGAACGGTACTTTTTAAAATCTCAGCAAAGAGTTTTTATGTCAAAAAAGTTGTCAACATTTTATGATTAAAATTAACTTTGGGAGATAAAATATAATAAAGAAATATTTATGTAGGTACATAATTATTTAAGTTAATTAATTTTGACAGTAAATTACAACCAATTAATCTGTATCAAAAACACAAAAATATTAATTTACTTTATAAGTATTAAGTACTGGCTGTTTTTTGTGCCTTTTCTTAAAAAAGAATGATGATGCGCGCCGCGCGCTTTTTCTTAACGCTGTATTGTTTTTATTCGTTTACCATAGTCGGAGTTTTATTTTATTTCCTCGCAAATGTGTTATAAAACGTCGTATGACATACGTGCGCTTTGATAATTACAGCCTCTGCTTACTTGTAGCCCTCGCCTACGGCTCGAGCTAGCAATATCGCCTCGGCTGTAATTTTCAACCTACCGCACTTATATCATAATGTACTATTAATGCACTCCTACAATATGAGTGTCAATCAAAAGTAACGTCACTCTAAATTCAAAAGCTTGTTTAAAAAAGTTTTTACACACTTAATTTTATTTTTATGGATAAATTAAAAAATACTGCTTATTGCATTTAATTACCAAACAAAAAAATATAAAAATCGGTACAGTATTACTTAACTTCTTCCACAGACAACACGAACCCTGAAAATCATTACCGTCGTCGTGTCGAGAGAAAAAATCGTTACCCGCCCGCGGCAATTCCGCGGCAAAAACCCGTTAATGACGTGCACTCGATCCCTCCCACCACACTACGACGGTTTTTGTGCTATTGATACACTGCGACCTTATTTGTGGAGTATCCGCCTGGTAATGATGAAAAATGGATCCGACTTTTTTGTTTCGCTGAGGTTCCTTGAAGATCGAGGGGAAACTTTAACAGGGCAACTTTAAGATGGAACCGAAATAGTGAAGGGTTCCGTAGGTACATTAATTATTACAACAAAACACTCGAGTGCGTGTAAACCAAGAACTTGAAAAGAAATCAAAGTCAAAATGTTTAATTCAAAGTAGGGTAAGTAAATCCATTTATTAAACGTCATTTTAACTCCACCACTTCAGATTCAAAGCATTATGCCCCTTCTGGCACATTCGGGTAAAAATGAAGTCTATAAAACTGCGAAGATGAAGGCGAATTGAAACCCTGCACCTAATATCTGTGAAACAATCTAATCAAAACGTTTTTATTTAATGTATGGGCTTATAGTCCACTTATTGAAAGTCATTACAACTCCGCCGCTTCGGCATGTTTTATGGTAGAGAAGAAGAAGAAGAACTCCACAAAACATTTATTATTTTAATTAATCAATACGATACAAATCCAACGGTGCAGGCTTTGGCAACTAGGCAAAGCCTGTACTATGGGTACTAAGCAATAGGTAAATATACTTAAATAATAGCACGAAGCTAACAGACATGTTCATGCTCACCAATGTTGGCCCCGAGCGGGAATCGAACCCGCGACCTCTGACTCAGAAGGGGGTCACCACCAACTGAGCCAACATACCCATCATATTATATGTCACAAAAACGTTTTCTGCCAAAGCACCAAACACATAAAGCTTCGCTAGTCAATCTATGAAAATAGGAAAAAGCTTTCCATAATATAAAGAAGGCTAAGCAGATAGCCCATATAAAATACCACCCTACATATTATGTAAAGTATTACATAATCATTTGAAGAGCTATTGGCTTGTTCGAGCTAAGCCACAGGAGCTAAGCCACCGGGCGCGTGTAAGCGCACGTCGAGGACATACATCACGCCGAAGGAGGGGGTGGGGGGGAGTACCCGCACGTGCCCACCTGATTAATCATGCACACGTCGTGTTCGACGCTGTGGCTTTTAAGTCTTCCCACAGCACTCTTTACGGGTAAAAATAATACATTGATTTTAGAAGTTCGTCTGTGATTGAAAGGCAAAATTATAAATATAGCAGCATGGTTTTGATATTTTATACTACTTAGGCAGCATTCGTTCAATGCTTAGCGGAGATTGATTATCTTTGGAGTAGGTCACACTTATTAAACTATAGACGAATAAAAAAAGCGGAAGTATGGTCGTTGGTTTGTTTTTACTTATAAGCGACAGATCGATGTGGGTTTTTGAAGAACCTTGAAGTGTTGGCAACCACAACTTATTGACGTTTTTTGAACATTTTGTCGCCGCTGTTTCCTGTTGTGTGCTGATTTATTTTGTGTGCATTGAATAATAAAAACTATCTAAATTCCAAATACCTACTCAAGTTTTCCTTCAACGATCTACAAAACAGTAAAAACACAACAAAGCTAAATAAAGTGAAATAAACTAGTATTGAATCAAAACCTATGATTTTGACTTTTTAATACTCAACTTTTTAAGTCAAACTAATGGTCGTGCTAAACAAGACAACTAATCAAGTTCTTTTCGGAAATAAAAGTGGCTGTTCTAAGTAGTCATAAATTTTATCATGACAAATATACACTTGGAAGTATAGATACTAGACACAATACTCATTATACTGTTATTAATCAAGTTAATAGCAACAACACTGCCGGTGGACCAACGAACTGAGAAACGTCTGGGACTGATGATTAATGTAGGGCACCTTACTGTGCAAAAGCGTTGACAAGCTGACGAACAGAATCAAAACCGCGAACCTTGAGACCTACATTCGAAATTCGAATTGAAGACGCGTTGATTCATCTCGTCCCGAAACTCATCTCGACACGTCCCACTTGTCCCGCGACACACCGCTGCAACGATTGTGAAATTAATTAAACGTCCCGCCGCCGCGTGTGGCTGACGGCTGACGTGCTCCACCTCTGGTTATCTACGCATTGTCTGTTTATCTGCAACTAACATGGACTGGGATACATTCAGTGTTTGGCGGGATGGAGTTTCAAATTTTATTAACGAGGAGCTATGTTCATAAAGAGATTTGAAAAGAGAACACGAGCAAATTCATGATATCTGAAAATTCAAATTCAAAGTAAAAATGTTTAAGTTAATAATAATAATAAAACTTTATTTCTGACTTTTCTCCATCCATATTTAAATATTAGTAACAATGAAACTTAGGACTATGTTAGTATACAACTAACAAAAAATAAATAAAAAAGAGAACAAATCTACTTAGACACTAGACAACAACCGCTGTGGATTTTTGTCCAGTGTCTAAGGATACGGCCACCCACTCTCTACATCATCATTTCTCTACAATAAGTTGGTTAAAGTCTGTGATATTAAAAAAACGAGTGTCCATGAAGCTAGAGTCAACTTATTCAAATTAATTCAAACTTGGACGTACGTTCAAACGGAGAACTTTCTAAGAGTATCCGCATAAACATACACTCACTTAAGAATAATAAGAATAAGAATAATTTATTTCCAATAAAACATCAAATTTATACAGATCCAGAAATAATAGGAACTCTGCTTCCTAAATAGGTAAAACCTGTGCTTTAGGATAAACAAACCGCTCCTCCCCATAAATATTGTTTGTTACAAAGATGTTTCATGTAGGTTAAGCTAAAAATGTACAATATATATATGTAGTTAACTAATAACTATTCATACAGTTTAAATTAAATTATTTCTAGTATGTGATGGTGTGTGTGTGTGTGTGTGTGAGGGAGGGTGTGTGTGAGGGTCGGGGGGTGTGCGTGAGGGGGTGTGTGTGTATGTGTACAAAGAGGATGAAACATGCTATCATGAGATTATGTTTAAGATCTGTTCAGTGTTTTCGTAGTTTTGGTTTAGAAGCCAATTTGTTGTTAATAATTTGCATTTATTAATAGTTAAAGGATAGATATTTATACATTTATTAATTTTATTGTATATATGCGGTCCGAGAAAGCTAAAGAATTTTTTTATGTAAGTAGTGTTAAATTTTTGTGCTTTACTTTCTACTTTGAAAGCTCGTCTCCTAGTTTCATTTTTTTGTTTGTCAAAGTCAAGAGTAGAGTGCATTTTCAGCACTACGCTTAATATAAAGAGTTGCCTGACTGTCAAAACCTTCACAGTATTATAGACATACTCAGTGGGAGTCATAAATGGGAGAAAATACATAACTTTTATGACGGCACGTTGAGCTCTTTCTAAAGTAATGAGTATAGATTTTGAGGCGCCTCCCCAATTAGAGACGCAGTAAAATAATAAGGATTGACATAGTGCAAGATAGACTCTTTTCAATAGAGCATTGTCCGCCACATGCCTCATGTTTTTAAAAACATATATAAGTTTGCGAACTCTTCCACTGAGGGCTTCTATATGCGCTTTAAAGTTTAATTTAGAATCAATAACACTCACACACAGATACACTCCCCCCACCTCACACCCCCACGCACGTACACATTTATCTAAAAATAATAATAATAATTGATTGTTTATTCGTCAATATTATAATTACCTTAGTTTAAGTTACAACTTTTAATTATTTTTTTATTATCTTGTAATACGTTTAACCCGTATCAAATGATATTTAAATCAATTTCATAAATTGTCAAGTTGACAATAATTTTGGCCAAAATCGTGATCGTCTAGATAACCGCTTAATCGTCTCGTAATTTATAAAGGACCCATACGTTGTGTTATAAACGAAAAACACATTAAACTTAGTCGTAAGATTTCACACAAAACCTTAAAATACCGCGTGTATAAAATAAATCCAAACCGTAGTTCAAAATATGAACACGCGCCGCAATTTTAAAAAAACCACAAAATAAAGAAAACAGGTAGGTACGCGAGCACAAAGGGCGAACGCAATAAAATAAAGAAAAGGCAAAATTCATGCAACTTAGCTAGCAATCCAAAATGCGAAGGCTGGAACCAGGCAGATTCACGAAGGTTGATCTTCTCTCTTCTTGGCCAAAACCCCACGCTAGATATGTGTACTTATAACTATTTTGTATAATTATTTATTAATATATAAAAAGACAAAATACATAAACTACATAGAATATATTATATTCTTAACAATTAGCGCACAACTCCGACAAACGACGATGGACTACTGTTATTTCTAAAAGGAATGGTATGTGAAATTAGACCTTAAGGTCTTAGAATAGGATTCCTAGTACAATGGGAAAATAAGCAGGCCTCCCTACACACCTTTAGCCTGCGCCCACATGCAGATCGCAAACCCCCAGTGTTCTACGATCTCACATGCCCATCGAATCCGTCGTCCGTATTCGACCTATCAACCCTATGCTAGCAGACCTATCAAACCGTCACTCTGCATTCCGATCAACAATATTTCATACAATATAATCTTATACATCAACTATTCTAGACTATGGTCAGGTTTTCTCTATACTCCAAGATACCTTTAACATGTGAGTTAATGAGGTGTGAAAAATGCGTGTTTTAGGATTGTAGTATGGGGGGAAACGTTTCAGCGGCTGCGTGTGGAGTATTGAGTATGCCGAGATCGCAATCCAAGAATACTTCTGTCAGCTAAAACAGACTCGCCAGACCAACTAAGTGGAAGGGATCGTAAACAATTAGGTCGTGAGTCTAAACACTTACGCGCCGACCTGCCTAGTCGAGACTAGTCCGCCTGCCTCGCTTTTTGTCGTGAATAAAAGCGATGGTCACAGAAAGCGCCTGTGCATTGCCTTTGCCGTGGCTAAAAGCAATGGATCCAGAGAGCACCTGAGCATATATTATTTTATGTGAAATTTTATGCTAATTCGGGTATAGGAGAGTAATTCACTGACGTTTGCGCAAAACAGTAGTCGAACAGGTGTGATTTTATTTCGTTGCGGAATTGAGCATGGCTTAATCCGAGTGATGTATCGTTGTGACCGAAGTCGAATATAATGATGATAGTCGTTGCGACATATAGTCGAATTAGACGTGATGAAGAAATCGGTGCGACCGTAGTCGAATATGTTGTTGATATAGAATCGAAGAAATCGTTGCGGATATAGGTAAATCCGAAATGACACCTGTGAGACTTTATAATATTGTTTAACGTCAGAAATCTCTTATTTAGGTGATAATATTTTATCGCGAGTTGATGGTAGGCGGGATAATTAAGTTGTTGTGATATAATGTCAAAATGAATAATCATGCGTCACCTCATTATTCATCCCACTCTTATAACGAAAAATTATGCAGACTCTACCCAATTATGGCAAATAAGTGGTCAAAACTGCATCCTCCTGTGATTACAAGGAACCGGAACACAATAGACGAGTCTAGCGTCCAATTAATATGTGACAACGAAGGCGATAACCAACTGCCACTGAAATGGAATAGTAGACCTACGTCCCTAAATAACTAAGCGACATAAAAGATAATAAAATATATATATTATATTGTTAAATACGATACCCCATAGTTTATACACACATAGTCCAAATAGGCACACAATTTCACAGACACTAAAACTAAAAGTACTTACATCAATGTCACTAAATAGAACTTAATTTCACTATAATTAACATGCACTAAAGAGCGCGCGAATTTGCGCGTCTATCTATCTCCGCGACCCGGGGTTCTCTTTTCTCTGACTTTCCGTGTCTGACCGACCGACTGACTCCCGTGTCAAATCCACACTTCGGCCTTTTATAACTTCTCAAAAAGACGCTATGCCCCCACTCCAATATGTACTTAAACCACGCCAAATTCCTCAACCGAAAACTATCCCGACAGGCCATTAAAAGCGGAATTTATTATTATGCAACTTCAGACAAAAGTCCACTTTGAAATCTTTGGCTCTGACATGTGTTAATACTATTGAGCTGAACTCAACATTCCAACTGCGAATAGTTTTTGTTTTAGTAGTAGGTAAAGCAATAGCGACCCTTTTTTAACAAAGAATATCTTGTAAAGTGATTCCTTCAAAGTTTCAAGAGAAACCGTACTTAAAACCATGTGTCAAACTCTTGCGCATCCAAACGAGTGTCTCTTAAATAACATTAGAAAATATTGACAAGAGGTCCGGCCGTTCACATAATGTCGAACATACCTATTTATATATTTTTCCTTTAATTAAATTATATACTGTAATAATAATGATTGTTACAATCTTCTTATTTTCTTTTTATAACATTTTTATTTAAGCCCGTAAAACACTACCAAATGTAATTCTCTCTTGCTGATCTCCACAGGACAGGCTGTGCCTAATGTGGAGATCGTCGTTACAAATATGTATAAATTGGTCTTAGTAATAAATATTTTTATTTTTATTATTATTATTACTCTGCCAGCAAAGGTGGATAGAAGGATGTTAAAGCCACCACGAACCCGACACATCAAGGAAGCGACCCTCTTTCACGATAGCCTGGAGGCAATCTGTTCTGTGAGGACAAAATCTGTGTGTGTAAATCTGTAAGGTGTAAGGGACGTACAAGTCCACTTATTGAACATCATTTCAACTTTAACGCTTCAGCATGTATAGTTGAGGAGAAGAAGCGGAATACTATCAAATCTTGGAGGTACAGTTCTATAAAACAAAAGAAACTCACAGGGCCTGACGAAGTTGGTTTGTAAACGTAAACGTCAGTCGAATAGATAAATGCATGAGATTGTCATGAGCGTTTGACTTAGGACCCGGGCAAATAAAATTGACGAAAAAGAAGTCTGGTCACAAGTAAAGAAGTATTCGTCACTGACAGGTAGTTATTAGAAGTTAGTATTACAATTATTAATCGAACGCCAGCTAACAGAGTAAAACTTTATTTTGTTACTTGACTGATCGGACAGTAGTAGTATACATAATATACGAGTATGTTTACAGGGAATTGAAACTTATAAGTCTTGAGCTACACAAAGAGATGGTGAAATCGTAGGATTGATTATAGACCAATCTGAATACAATAAATTAATCCAAAACGTTAGAACTGCTAACGTTAAACGTTAGAGCAGTGATAGCCCTTACAGTTTAAGAGCCAGCCGAAAATCAATAAGGCTCGGGTTCGAATCCTGGCATGTACCAATGAGTTTTTCAAAGACTTACGTACATATTTATAACTAGCTCGACGGTGAAGGAAAACATCGTGAGGAAACCCGCAGGTCTCAGAATTAATTCTGAGACATGTAAATAGACCCGGTCCGGCGATGGGCTCACCACCTATCACTTTTAGGGGTCGAATGTATCTCGTGAAATGTGGGTATATCCAGTAAAGGAATACCTCTGCCTACCCCCTCGGGGATGAAAGGCGTGAGATTATATTATTATTATTAGGACTGCAATCGTTAAAACTGAACAAGCCCCCACGTACAGTCAAAAGCATGAAGCTTTACACTTGTAGTGCCAGTCTGACCTCTAAGGCGATTGTGATAAGAACGTTACAAAGTCCAATGTGTCAAGATCCACGTCCTCTTGACTGTACAAGCAACCACAGAACACACTTTAAATATCGTGTCACCAATCTATGGAATGCTCGATACAGCAATAAGCGCCTCAGTGAATTGATTTCAAAAAAACTTGACAAACATTTATAATCCTATACACACATCAGCTTAAAGAGTTACTAGTATATTATATGCAACTCCAAATAATAATATAATATTGTGTATACTATCAAAAACTGTATCTTACGCATAGTATGCACTCTAGTTGATGGTATAGATGTGCGGTGCAGTCGTCGCCGGGCCGCAGTCTGTCGCACCACTTGAGCTAATCTCTCTTAAGTGCATGCTTCTAGTGGCCGTACAAAGTTTTTGCTGCAGTCGACTTGGTCTCCATTTGAGTATCTATTGAAACTTTTAAAAGCTTAGTTCGTAGAAGTCGCAAGAGGAAACAAGTCACACGCTAAATCCTCGTATGAAACTACTTTGATCTAAAAAGAGGAACCTAGATTTAATACTGCGAATAAAACGAACGAGACATCTATTTTCTTGGTTTATTTATGAGCTTTTACGACGGCAGCGAGTTGTAACAGAGAGTAGGAAACAACATAACACGATCCCCCGGCGGGATTATAAAAGGCTCTATTACAGACGTGAGTAACGACACGTCGCGAGCAGTAATTATTGTTTGCGTCACAGTAAATCACGCAACTAGCGACGCTATTCTGAGACGATGCGATACAGACACCCGATTGGTGAGCGTTATTGCGGGAGGCAAAGGGCGCGTAATGGGTGCTGTCGTAAAGTTGGAGTCAACAACAGGCGCATTCGAGCACACAAAATCTGCGTTACGGCACTTGTGTGTACAAATACGAATTCCTGAGGAGGCTGCCAGCTATTTGCTCCCCAATAAGTACGCCGCAAATTGTATCAGAGCAGTTTCGTTCCGCAGCGGATAAGTCAAACGAAACTTTTCAGATTTGGAATAATTGACGAAAAACACACAAAACAATTTATTTAGCGAGGATTAACTGGCACGAAGTTGTTCCCTGGATTTGGCTGAAACCATGCCACGTTAAACACTCCTAAGCCGGGGCGAGGGGCGAGGGGCGCAGCGGGGCGGGGCAAATCTACGATTCACTGGATTTATACCAGGAGCCCGTTACAAATCTTCGGTAAGCCGCAGCCGAAATACAGTTCACTTTGTAGCGAATTTCGCTGGATTTACGTTTATTAAGCGTACGTTGGTGCAATCGGCGGCGAAGGCCAAACTGCCAGGCCAGCCGCAGACTGGTAAAAACCTAATTAATTTTTAGAATGATCTAACACAGTCTGCAAAACAGGTGCACATGTCGGTAAACACACCGTTCAATCGAGGCCTAGCCGCTGCCTCATCTATAATGTACTCCGGTAAGAGGCTGGATCGCCACGCGGCCCCGGACCCGGCAAGGATTGACGGCCTCCTACATAATTGATGAAACTTTTCTGCACACACTAAAGGTTATTAGGAGAAACACAACCCTTACAAAGCGAACTCAGCACAGAATTTGTATAGAGTTACTCAATTACGCGCCCCAGATTAAGAATAAAATTTACGAGTAAAAATAATAAAATACTCCCAGCATTTCATCAAGAAATGTCAGAAGCATTTTAATCATTTTCATCGGCGACAAAAGAAGTCTATTGACAAAGGTTTTCGTAAAATAATATTTCGCCCTCGGACAACAATTTCAGGTTCAAATTCAAAAAAATATGACGCTGGAAAATGGTCATCATTCCCAACGATTGTTTTGGCGCGCACTTGTATGCTCACCCGAAAATAGGAACTACGTAGTATGTAATGAAACGAAAGGGAGCAGCTCCAATAAAACTGCTTACATCAAACGAGACAAAGCATTCCACGGAACAGAAAAAGGGAGGGAAATAAAAAATAGATGTTGCGCAAATAATTGACGCGGCTGTTACAGTTCACCAGCGCGGGCCGCGGTTGCGGAGTTTTGACTTATTGGCGGGACTATATAGCCCTGGTTGTTTTTTGTAAACAACGCCAGTGTAGTCTGACCTCGCTGCCCTGCCCCCCTAGCCAAGTGGCATTGCACAATCTAATCGAATGATCTTATAGATATACATGTATGGGATTGACATTAGCGTTAGCGCTCGTTAGCAAGATGTCAATCCCATACATGTCAATCTAAAAGTTGCGGTTTTAGGCGGTTTCAGGAAAACGGCCCATCCACTCTTTCCCAAATACGAGTAAATGTCATGATATAACAAGTTTTAACCGCGTCGCATAAAATCTATAAATATTTTAAAAATTATAATATTAAAAACTAGCGACCCGCCGCGGCTTCGCACGGGTGCAATGCTAACACTAAAACGTTCCTCTTGAATCACCCTATCCATTAAAAAAACCGCATCAAAATCCGTTGCGTAGTTTTAAAGTTTTAAGCATACAAAGGGACATAGGGATATAGGGACAGAGAAAGCGACTTTGTTTTATACTATGTAGACAAGGTTTTTCTTAATGTCTGTGGCCTGTGCAAGCCTCAATGACAAATGAGTTGACTTGGATTTTGATCAAATTTTTTTGTGGTGATAACTAACTCTCTGTGTTAAAAAGCATACTTATTACTGCTGGAGAATGATGTCTCATTCCCACGGGAAAACAAATATGGTAGTATTAGTATTACGGATACAAATTCAACTTAAACGAAGTTGAAACAACAAGTATTTTACAATATCACTGCAAGTAAGGGTACCTACGCAGAATTTCGCCCTTATTTGATTAAACATTATTATCACTTTATAAGAGTTGCGGTTTGAGCCGATTGTTGTTTTACTTGAAGTTAGCATTTGTTTTTCTTGCCGGGGCTCCCGATGGAACTTAATAAAACTCATTCCGAACTCAATACAAGTTTGTTAAGTGATTGAAACGTTCCATTCTCATCATTTCGAAGTGATCGATTAAAAACCACGTAAACTCCAAGTTAGTAAAATTAACAACTCCGGGCTTCATTAGCGTCTGTCTTTTGTGAAGTTGGCTCAAGTTTTCTTTGGTGAGCTGAATGCTGCTCCCCCCTCGCCCCCGCGCCCCTTCCGCCCCTCTGCCAGTTCAGCAATAAATCGGAAGGAATTCCGAAGAATAACTCAACTAATTTTCCCCAAAAAGTTGTTTCGTAAATTAGAACGAACAAGATGCCTGGTATTGCTGATTCAACTTTGATTCAAAACACCTCGGTGGAAATATCGAAGATGATAATTACAAAACTCAAAGGGATGAAGTAGTAATTGTTACAGATGTCGCCAATAACGGAATCGCTACAATAATGCAGAAAAGGAACGACAAAGTTGGAGCGGCTGATATATTGGAGCGAGACGAAGTTGTCAAATCTGAAAATACAAAGGCTGGGGTTATAAAAAGTTAACTCTGCGACACTCGAGTTCATATGGAGAAAGTTAGGGGAACACTTTAGCAAATGTCCCGATTTCGACACCCGCGGAGGAAATAACAAAAAGTTTTGACTTATTGGCGCGCGACGGCGTCTCCCGCGTAAACATGTTAGATGTTTTTTTAGGGAACATTTAGGCCAACTACATAGTTCAGAAGTTCAGCCATTCGCGAACTGAAATGAAGATTGACTCGACTAGGCCATGGTAATTTCGTTTGGGGCCCCGATCTCTCTAACGCGATTCCGTAAGTACCGCGAGGATGCTCCTCTGTAAAGTTGGTAATCATGTTTATTGCAAACAATTTGCTCGCTAGTTTCATTACCTCTATTTTCTGCTTCACAAGTGCCTATTTCATTCAAGTGTACACAGATTAATAAAGCCTGTTAATTTTGCCGAAGCCAACCGCCGAATTATAAATTAGCTTTGAGGAAAGTTCTTTCAAACACAAAGTCATCAATGCGAGTTTGGAACTCGCGAAGCGCGGGCGCCGCCTCCATTAGCGATTAATTGAAACATTTTTAACTCCACCCGCTTAAGCGTGATTAACACGCTGAACACGCGACGATTCCGTCGATTAAGCCGGCTCCGCCTTTTGAAGTAGTTTAAGATAATTGTTAATTTATTTTTTGCAATTGGTATTGGGTAGGTATCCGGAACGAGGAAATCCGCCAAAGACCTAAGGTCACTAACATAGCTCTCAGAATATGCAAGCTTAAGTGGCAATGGGCAGGCCACATCGCTCGAAGAACCGATAACCGATGGGGAAGAAAGGTTCTCGAGTGGCGACCACGAACCGGAAGACGCAGCGTTGGTAGGCCTCCCACCAGGTGGACCGACGACATCGTCAAGGTTGCGGGTAACCGGTGGATGCAAGCGGCAAGTTGCCGTTCGTTATGGCGTTCTATGGGGGAGGCCTTTGTTCAACAGTGGACGTCTTCCGGCTGATGATGATTGGGTAGTACGTTTACATGGCATGTCAAATCTCATTGAGTGGCTTGAAAATTGTTGACACCTTCTTTCTATCTGATAGTGGTGTTGCAGCTTCTTCAGATTGAAAGAAAAACTCATAGCTGGCACAGGTCGATAGGTAACAAGCTCTCGCATGTTATGTACGCCGTAGTTTTTCCAATAAATAAATGATAAAGACATTATTATTGTGTCGTCAGGGATCCGTAGATGCTAAAATGCATGAAACTAAGTTTACAATTGATCGTTGGTTCAACACGACCTAAATGAATATCTAAGTTTGATAGGATTAAACTTTGAGATTTAAGTTTTGTTTGATCGCTCATTAAAAATTTGCCTAAATTGGTCGTTATCAAGCCTCCGGCCACATGGGATGACGATCTGAGAAAGGCTGCAGGCAGGATCTGGATGCGTCGAGCAGAAGACAGGGCGCTATGGCGCTCATTAGGGGAGGCCTATGTCCAGCAGTGGACAAATGTAGGCTGATGATGATGATAATAATAATAATAATATAATCTCACGCCTTTTATCCCCGAGGGGGTAGGCAGAGGTATTCCATTAGTGGATATACCCACATTTTACGAAATATATTGGACCCCTAAACGTGATAGGTGGTGAGCCCATCGCCGGACCGGGTCTGTTTACACATGTCTCAGAATTAATTCTGAGACCTGCGGGTTTCCTCACGATGTTTTCCTTCACCGTCGAGCTAGTGATAAATATGTACGTGAGTTTTTTTTTTAAAAACCTATTGGTACATATGCCAGGATTCTAATTCGAGCCTCACTGATTTTCGGCCGGCTCTTTAACCTTGATGATGATGAAGATTAAACTAATTGATATAAGTACCTCATTTAATACAGCGTCGAGTAGGTGACCGCAAATAATGCAGGTGAAGCGCGCCGTAACGAACCGAACAACTCCAACTAACCTCGTTAATAGCAGCATTGTTTGCGGGTTTTATTCGCAATCGAAAGCAGCTCGGCAAGTTTTATTAATATTTCGAATCGAGGATTCTTCGTTCATTTTAAACTAAATAAAAAAGAATATTTTTATTTCTGGACTATAAGTAAACTAGCTTTTACCCGCGGCTTCGCTCGCGCACCTTTATTTCACCCGCTTAGGGGTTGAATTTTAAAAAATCCTTTCTTACACTGTATAAGCTATCTATGTGCAAAATTTCAAGTCTCTAGACCCAGCGGTTTAGGCTGTACGTTGATACATCACCAATCAGTCAGTCGTTTTATCATTTTAGATATATAGATATAAGGCTATGCAATGTTGTCTGTGGTCAAGCATTGGCAGATTGAGCGATTTTATGAATACAATTTAAGAAGCTATGCCCAAATAAAAGCACTATCGCAATCTTGAAATGCTTATGAAATATGTATAGGACGTACTAATTTGCATCCAAAGAACGACCTAGTCTAGTCTGACCTCGCAAAGATAATTATAATTTTTGCTAAGAAATATTCTGGTACAGAATGTCTAGTTACATTTTCGAGTAATTCAGTACAGGAATGATTGTATTTTGTATTTATGGAGCCGTAAAAAACTTTTTCATTTGAACGCGGAGCCAAATTGAGTTCTGTTTTGTATGTTTTATCACATTTTTGAGTGGGCTTACGATTACGACCAAACAAGTTATTTAAAATCCTACAAATTATGAGTCTGGTAGTGCATAGGAACGTGTAGTCATCATCATCAACCCGTAACAGCCCACTGATGACCTAAAGGGTCCTTCCTAACACATTAAGAAGTATGAACTTTATAGTACAAAAGCATTGGTTATTTCTAGCTTTTTAAATTTTCCAATGCTTTTGAATCTTATTTCAATAACATAGACTTCAATTTGAAGTGGTAACCTGGTTGCCTGGCTAAGGGATAACCCTTGGACCCACGCGAGCCCACCGTGGATTGAAAGATGGATCGTTAGTAAAAACTGTTATTTTAGGTAACTCGGTGTTTATTTTATATAAATTACTTTTAGAAGCATCGTACTTTTTTTTCTAAATCAGCTCGATATATTCTTCAAGCCCCAAATTGAAACAAGCTTCTTCTTTATACTGTTAGTGACAATATTAACTGTGTCAGTCGTCGGCTTGTGAAAGCTGGAGTTCGGATGTGCGGTGTCACCGCCAATCAACTCCCCCCCCCCCCCCCCTCCTGCCTCTCTCCCCCCACCCGGCACACCTGCCTCCGACTTCGCGCTTCGAACTTCTCTGGTAGAGAACTTCGGAATATTTGCTGTTATACAAACGAACAGGAAGTAGATATTAACTAGGAACACAGATAGGTGCATCGCTCTATTAGCTAAAGTTTAACTCTTAACACCGACTAACTCTTTGATTAATAAGGACAAAACCTGAAATAATTAACGCCTTAAAATGGCGGAGCAAAATGTGCACTCCGTTTCATATTATTACAATGTTATGTAGTGAAATAAATAAATATTTTTTAACAAAAAAAACGACTTCAAAGAGGAAACTAAGAAAAGTAAAAAAAGCAGTAGTTGCCACTACGATTTTCGAAGGTTCCCCTTGATTTCTCTGGGATCCCATCATTAGATCCTGGTTTGCTTATCAACCTTTGAGATATCACCTTTCCAACAAAAAAAAACATTACACAAACACACGGTCTAATTGAGACATGTCCTACTTTTTTGAGGTTGGTTTAACAATCACGCACACGCATTTATCCCCGAGGGTATTAGCTGAGTTATTATATTTGTGATATAGGTACCCACTTTTCACGGTGAGCGCTTTGCTGAACCCTAGACCGAGGTGTTTCGAGACATGCCTCAGAATCAATTCTGAGATATGCGGGTTTCCTCACGATTGTTTCTTTCACCATCGAGCTACCAATAAACAATCTCAGCAATGCCATCAGATAGGCGGGCTCAATAACCATTGCGCTATCACTAATATTTTGTGTGTAAATATATATGGACGACAGATTTTATATTAGTAATCAAAGCAGACAGATAGTAAAAAACTATGTAAAACTTCGAAGAGACCAACGTCCGTATAACAGGGGCGCAGGTAAAATCCTGAAGCTATCGAAAATGCATCGCAGCCGTGTTGCCACTGACAGCCCTGGATATCGGAATGGTAACTCTAAGCGGCTCCGGTGCTAACGGTCGAATCATGCTATCTGGCGACTGCAGCGAACGCTAAGCGATTGGCTGCCTCCCGTCTCCGCTAATCCGAGCCGATGATTGATGGCCTGTGCCCCTCCCTGTTAAATACTCATTTCAGCTAAACACGAGAAAGATTGCGGACGCGCCGCCAGGTGGCGCTGATTCCACTCCAACTAATTTGATTCGAGGTGCAGGTGCGCCTTATTGTGCTCTGTGCTGGTGTACGTTTTACGAGGGTCCTCGATAAAAGCAGAAGTTTGTCCTGTTGCTTACACTCTCTGCTGGGATAGGTTTTGGTGGTAAAGATAATCACAATATGTCTTTAGTTTGAAAACAGACATACAACATTTAATTGAGAGTCATCTAACTTAAAGACATTGTAAAACTGTTGTGTATATTAGCGGCATTTACCCCACCAAGTTGAGTAACGTTTTCTCGATAGCTATTTCATTTTTTTTTAATCTTTCCTTCACTACATAGTATAAAACAAAGTCGCTTTTTCTGTCCCTATATCCTTATGTCCCTATGTCCCTTTGTATGCTTAAATCTTTAAAACTACGCAACGGATTTTGATGCGGTTTTTTTTAATAGATAGAGTGATTCAAGAGGAAGGTTTTAGTATAAGCATTGCACCCGTGCAAAGTCGGGGCGGGTCGCTAGTTATCTAATATAATAAATAATAAATATAATCTCACGCCCTTTTTATCCCCGAGGGGGTAGGGAGAGGTATTCCATTACTGGATATACCCACATTTCACGAGATATATTGGACCCCTAAACGTGATAGGTGGTGAGCCCATCGCCGGACCGAGTCTGTTTACACATGTCTCAGAATTAGTTCTGAGACCTGCGGGTTTCGGGTCGAGCTAGTGATAAACATGTACGTAAGTTTTTGAAAAACTCATTGGTACATGCCAGGATTCGAACCCGAGCCTCTCTAAATTTCTATAAATAGTATAAAACAAATCCTCCAAAGTCCCTATCTGCCTTTGTCTGTTTTTCCGATTACTTCTTCTAAACCACGCAAAGAAAGATCGATAAACAAGGAATGTTTATAAGTTGTAAACGAGATTGGTTTAATATTGTGTTTTTGATTGAGAACTCCAATATACTGAACGAAAACGACCAAACGAAAGTAGGGTTCTGGGGGGTGGGCTGGTTATATTAAATCAATTCTATTATGCCGCGAAGATCAGCTACAGAAACCATCTTCAGACGCACTAGCATCCTCATATTGAATAGGACTCGAAGTGGTTGCCATAGCCAAAACACGATTAGATCACTCTTGTTATCCTTACAATCCTGAGAATGTATGCTCTGTATCTGTTTACTTTCCTTGTATGGCCAAGAGCACGACTTTGGAACGTTAAATTACAATCGCCTTAGAGGTCAGACTCGCACTACAAGTGTAAAGCTTCATGTGCTCTTGACTGTACTTCACTCCGGGACGCAATAAAGCTTTTTTGCCCGCATTGTGGACGGCGAGTTTCAATTACACGGTTTATAGGTCGCTGAAGCAATATTCCGATTCTAAAAATAATATCCGCTTATTGCATTATGAACTCCATTAACTAATGGCGTAGAACTAAATCCGCGGCGGCAACCAGCCGTAAATTAATTAACCCAACGAGTTCCCTGCAGTGATAACGCAATACTAATGAATTGCTCCACAACAGGTGCATAATCACGTGAAATCTGTTTAATGTTTACGCTATAGTTGTAATTGTAATGGTTTTGATAATTGGCGTTGCGTTTTATTGAGAAATGTTGATGGATATCTTTAATTAATATTATTAATTAAAACTGGAAGCAGACTTTAAGAAATAAATAATTTGTGTTATTGTTATAAGCACGGTAGGACACGGTCCATTATGTATATTGCACTTGTAGCGACGCTACATAGAACGCGCCAATAGACGGCCGAGTTCTAAGCCGCGCTATCGAAGTTTTCTAATGAGTTTGTATAAATACAACTGTCCAACATCAACCGTTGGACCGCGGTAAGAAGAAGATCTTCCCTTTTCACGATGGAGGAGCATTCCACCTCCGCTCCTCCATAGACTTGTCAAATTGTAAACGTGTTATGAGCGTAATTGCTCCTAACGGTTGTGGTACTCATAATAAGTGTCAAAGTGCGTCTATTTAATATCAGTTCAGCTAATTGCTGTCCACTGCTGGACAAAAGCCGCCCCCAAGGAGCGATATTTAATATATTGACTTCAAATTGCAAGCTAGATTGCCTAACCTAACTATCCTTCAATAAGAATATCTATCTCACAAAATATTCATATTAAGTACATACATACATACATAATGCTCACGCCATTGTCCCACAGGGGTAGGCAGAGACGATGGATCGCCACTTTGCTCGATCTCTGCATAATGCTTTCGCTTCCTTCACATCCATAAGCCTTTTCATTCTCGCTTTTTTATTCTTCGCACTCCGGACCCAAGGTTTTTGAAGAACGTGACTTATTTGATCCGTGAACGTCCTTCTGGGGTGCATTGCATTGCATCCTTCAACATTCTCTTCATAGTAAGTGTTGCTCTATTTATTAGTATTCAGTTCAAAAAAAAACAGTCGGATTAATAACGTCCTCCTTTTTTCAAGTCGGTTGAATTAGACCTATAATATTTTAATAATAATAATAATAATAATAATGTTTTTATTTCAGGCATAAAGCACCCATAGTTCACAAAATTTCAAATTATAATAGTACAATTGTACAAAAAAAAAATACAAAAATAAAATACCTAATTCAAAATTACATGAATTTTTCTTAAAAACTTATTTTCTGTTTGGACCCAAGTGTTTTAGTGTCCAGTATCTAAAAATAGGGCTGGAGTACTCCTCAGAGATTGCTCGTAGTATGCAATTATTAGAGCGACGTATTGTATCCCAAAAAGAGGCAATACGCGCCCTAATGATTGCATAGAAATCCGGAATTCTGTCGTCAGAAAACATTTTAGCACATTTTAGCATCCCTACTTATTTTATGTTTATTTATACGATATTTCGTCTTACTTCAAAATATGACAAACATAATTTTATAGACCTAAGTACCTTTAACCACAGATCAAACTCAAAAAACTGTTATCGTAAACCAAAGCCATGAAGTAGAAGATGACAGAAAACCTTTGAGGGCAGATTTGTATGGAATTAATAAGCGGCTGAAGACAGCAGGGCTGCTTGTGACGCGCTTTGTCCCGCTGACAGCGGCGGGACGCGGCGGGACCGAGGCGGGACTAGGACGGGACGCGACCCGCTCTTTCGCTAAAGGCGCGTACAGACATCGCGAGGCGTGCGACGCGAATGGTTCGTCTCGCATGCCTCGGGCTGTGTGGACGTGTGTGCTCACAGTGAGCATTCGCGTCATACTTGCGAACGCCGCCTCAGTACGAGCCGTGCGCTCGTGGACGGAGAGGTGTTATTTGCGTTTCTACTGACGAACACCGTGCGTGGTGGTTTGCTTGCTCAGCTTGAGTATAAGTTTGTGTCATTCGGGACGCACGTATAAATGTACCCGCGTCGTATGCCTCAGGTTGAGGCATGCAAGACGAACCCTTCGCGTCGCACGCCTCGCGATGTCTGTACGCGCCTTAAGGTTCGCGCGAGCGGCGGCAATAGCTCGCGCATAGAATTTAATTTAGCTGCAATCTTTTGTTTATCAGCTGTGATGGGACTATGTCAAAAGGTTTTTGCTTGCAAGTAAATTTACAAAGGACTTCCTAATCAATAGTTTTTTTCTTATGGGTACTAATTTAGACCAATAAGTCGGGGTAAACCTAGTTATCCAATCACAAACCGACACGCAGTCAACTTTTCCACTGATTCAAATCTGAACACCAATACCAACCAATTCTTAAATATCCGAAATCTCTTGTAGTACTCTTTGTTACTGCCTAAGTTGTAATTCTGTTCGTTGCTTCTAAAAGAACGCTATTGACAACGAATTAGTTCTTTGACTTCTACTCATCTAAAACACTTTTTGAAGCGGTGAGATTGCGATTGAATAAGTGAATAAAATATTTAGTAGTTCCCGTTTCCATGGGAAGACGAGAATAAAATATAGCCTATGTATTATTCTGATGTATAAGCTTTATAACTGTAAAGTTTCATCAAAATCCGTTCAGTAGCTTTTGCGTTAAAGAGGAACCAACATCCATACATCTATACATACAAACTTTCACGTTTATAATATTAGTAGCATAGAATTATATTTTGCACTTAGCAAATTGTTCTATTCTAGATTATGTAGGCTTTTGATGTGACAACGTCTTATAATTCGTTGGAGCCGGCTGCATGCACGAAAAAGTATGACGTATGCGGCGTTCCAGTGCAAGCGAGAGCGCGCAACGAGCGACAAAGAGGCACAATCCATTCCATCAGTATGTCACGTTCAACTATCGTCAGTAAACCAACTTTACAGACAACCGATTTTTTTAGAAGCAGGCCAGCCTTAGGCTCGCTGGAGCCGCGGTCCCGGGCCCGCCGCAGCCAGCGCGCCATCCATCACGCGCCGCGCTCACGCCTCTCCATCATACTTGTTTGATAACAAACACTCGCTCATTTCTGTTTTTCCTCCACCAACTTCCTATAATAGCTACTTCAGTTCTTAACATAATATCTTTCTTAAAAAGTTGCTGAGTAAAAGATTATTTTTTCTAAATATATTGAAGAAGCAACGTTTAACAATGTTATTTTTAATTGAAAGTCAGGTCTTGTCTGCGGGTGGGAAGGTAGTTTATTCCGGGAATATTATGAATATTTTCATTGCTCAAGTTTCGTCCTTCGCTATTGGAAGTAAAAACAATTTGGTTTTTGTTTCCTATTGTCTATCCTTGGCGGGATCTTTTGAACAGAACAGCAAGTTTCTTCGAAAATTTATACATTAGGGAACGTGCTCGGTATTGATATTGTGAGGCTCTTCGAAGATTCGCTGTAAAAAACTGAGGCGCCTTGTGCCGTTAGCTTAGCGAGTTCGAGTAAGAGCGTCTGCATACAGCCAGCAAAAGGCGGAAGGCTGTGAAAATTGAGTAGAAAGCGGAAATTAAAGCAAAAAACCCGCTGCGCTCCATCCATCGATGACGCTAAGGAGATACATACCCGCTTTTATGGAAAAGGCTTGACACAAAATTCTGTGAAATAACTGTACCTATGTTTATAGAACCTGTTTTTACAGCTCCGTTCAATGTTTATTTATTTCTCCTACGTTCAGTTTTTTCACAGAGCTCTCAACGATTGTTATTTCTACGCAACAGTATCGGACCTACAACATGTTTGCGTTGTATGCTATAAATTTTGATTTATTTTCTATTATTTACATTATTTAATGTATTTATTTCATTTATTGGTAGCTTTGAACTAGATGCCTGATGAATAAAACAAGCTGTCTGAAAAATAATCCAGCCATTTTTTTTAATTAATAATAAAGTAATATTTTTTATTCAGTTACAATCTTAAGCAATTGCAGTTGCTTTTACAGTTTTTTTTCTATTGAATGTAGGGGCTTATTAGTAAACTTATTGAAAATCATTACAACTACTACAATATTACAGCTATAACGAAAGCTCGGCTTCAAAAACTCCGCAACACCCTATTTTTTTAACAATCACTACGAACTATACGCACAAACTATTCTATTCTCCTCAGTATAAAAGTTACATGTACTTCCATCTCTTTTTATGCCTTCCCGCTCAGCCTTGTGCATGAATGTCTCGACATCAGTAACCGGACATCAGATTACCGAGACGAGCTACACATGACGCTGTCGTCAGGGCCAGGGGGGGAGGGGGAAGGGGGGAGATGTGCATCTCACGTGACGCGCTCGGCTTAAACGAATTCCGCGAAAAAGTAGCAAATGTAGCATGAAGGAATATAGAGATAAGGTTTCCGAGTCAATTTTCAAACTTGCTAGTTTATTTTTCAAAGCTTCTGGTGAAGGAAGGAGAAATCTAGTTGAGAAATTATTACATTTTATAACATTATGTTTGGTGGAAGTTGTGGCCGACCGTAGCTGCTTAATAAAGGACGTAGTGTAAGGTTTGTCGGGTCCCGCTTGCCGAGGCGGGACACCGGACAACAAATATTAGAGATAAACAATAGAATGTGGTTTCAGTGCAAAGGCCGTGGCAATAAATTGAAGGATGACCAACCTTTTTTTTTTTTTTGTATCCAAAAAGTGCATTATTAACTGCATATACATCAGGCAGTAAAATAATAATGAAATTTAGCTACGAAATGGGACGAAGGGATATTAGCAAGTAACAATTGAAAGTTATCTAATTACTTCTTAGCAATTTGAATTCACTTATGTAGCACGCCACACCTATTTAGCCAAAAAATAATTTTCTAGACGAATTAAAAAAAACCATGAATCAAATATGTCTGTTCAAAGAACACCATATATTATACCTACATGGCCCATTGCGACTTAGAGAATGAGGCAAACAAACACTATCGTATTTAATTAGTTACGCTGTCGCCCTCCTTCACAATAAGGCGACTACAAATTTCCAACGAAGTAGGTACCTACCAATACGGATAGCAGTCTGGCAGTGTTCTACGGCTATCCTACGAGCGTCGTTACGCCTCGGCCTCGCATTCCGAGTACACGTGTCGCGAAAATGGACTTTGTTTCGCCCACTTTATTACTCGCAAGTTCATCCTCGAGCCGGAGGGGCAACATAGTGTAGGGCATTTAGTCGTAGAGCGGTGTTTAGGATAGGATTACATTTAATTCGGGCGTTAGGGCAAGGGTTAATCTCCGTCTTGACTCCGGGGAGGCAGTAATGGCGGCTAAGTGCGAGGTGGCGAGCGCCATAACCGGAGGTAAATGCGAACTGACTGCCGGCAACTTCGTCGGAACTCACCTTAAGAAATCCTGGCGTTCAGAAATCTAATTTCGTATTCAAACTGTTATGGAGTATTGCGCATTTGGCTGAGTTATGTGCACTAAAAAAGAATTTTGTTTCTTTATTTCGGGGATTTCGCTAAATGTTTTTGGGTTATCAAAAATAATGGGTGTACAAAGTACCGACACCATAATATTGGTTTTTTTCTAAAGTTAAACGATATACAATACGTAACAGTTCTTCAGTATGGACTACTTTAGTTAAATTAATAATAAATTAATTTAAATTAATATATGTTAAAATTTTCTGACAAATGAATTAGCATAGCTGAATTTAGTGCTATCTATGGAAATCGTGCTATTATTGCTCTTTATTTAAGAAAATTGGTTAGAGACAACTAAAGTTCAAAGTCATCATATTTTTTTTATTATTATACTAATAGGGGTGTATGATGAATTGCGCTAATTCTGTTACGCTTTGTATATATCAATAAATTAAATATAAATAAACTGATGCCTGTCCTTGAGGGTGTTTGCAGAGGTATTCGAGTCAATCGCCTCAGTCAATTCCTGTGTTTCTTTATGAGTTAAGTGATAAATTTGGATGAAATGTTTTAAAGAACTTACTGTTACATTCCTAGAGTCGGTTCCACACCCCGTACAGGCCTAAAATATAGGTAATATCTTAATCTAATTGCCATTCAATAATTGCAAAAAAAATACTAAAACAATCTTGAATATTGATTGTATTTCTTGAAAGCAATTTCGGCTTTTTTACTTCATACGAGTATATTAGTATCAAAATCTTGTTCTTAAATTTTATACACAAAATATTTCATCTACCTTCCCGAGGACGGGACGGGACATATACAAAATATTTCATCTACCTTCCCGAGGACGGGACGGGACATATACAAAATATTTCATCTACCTTCCCGAGGACGGGACGGGACATATACAAAATATTTCATCTACCTTCCCGAGGACGGGACATCCCACGGGACATGTCCCGTAGCGTTCGTTCGTCGCGTCCCGAGCCTAATTATTCCCGGGCTCGCTTAATGACGTCACTTCACGATGCACCACGTTTGTCAAAGCAGAATCACAGTTGCATAAAACTGTTTCAAAGAAATTGTGAGTTATGACTACATGAGTGACTAACGACTATGTGTTACAACGAAAATGTTACCGTGCGGCTAAATGTATGACTCCGCTATTTAGTTGACAGGAATGCATAGGTGGCTTAATATAAGCGAGTGGCTACAACAAGGATTAAATTTGCAAATACTGACAATCAATGAGTCTTTACAATAAATATATTTTTTGGACGAAGAATTTGACGAAGCTTGTGTGGCAAGTTTTCTGTTTCCAAATTTTTTATAAAATATTTAATATTAAAAAATTATAAAAATAAATTTAATAATTAAAAGATTATCGTCAAATTATGAAAAGCGACATTTGAAACCATTCAACTTTAAGTTGTTTGTGTGTAACGACTGACAGAGCCGACAACAATCTGTCGTAGACACCTTTCAAACTTTTTTATACATGAAATTGAATTTCATACATACAAATTTAAGTCATATTTATTATATTTATGGTGCTCAGATCGTTGGCGATTACTTATCACGTCACGTCATCGTTCGACTCGTTTGAAATTAACTTTTACTATCTAAGTACTAATGATACAGAAGTATAATGAAATTGCTTTAGAGAAGCTTTAGAGAAGATTTAACAATTATAAATCTCGTGTATAACTTCGATTCTAGATACCATGTATGTCATATTTTTTCGGGACAGTAAAAAAAATCATCCTGTATATAAATAAATTATAAGTAAAGATTTAATTTCTGTCATCTATAAATTGCTGTTGATTTATTATATGGTGCAATTTCTCTAACGTGGAGTAAACTTTTTGTGACTAATAAATCTATAAAAAGCGTTAGCACACGGAAAAAAAAATATGGTTACCGTAACGATATTTCGGTTGTTCCCACCATTTTTCTGGTACTATATGTGACAACTCTACAGATAGTTAACTCTACTATACACTTCTTGTAAAAAACATTAGTATAGACAACTATGTGTATGTGTGTGTGTATTTACAACAATATGTATAGTACGCATAACGATTCAAATTGTAAACTGCCTTTTGTATACGTCGTACGTCTCATACGTCTACGATACTGTCTTGTAACGTCTACTATATGACCTTGTTGTGCCTACATTACTTTGTGGTATTTATTTACTATTCTAATTTGTAGTACCATACTATGACTGTGAATTTCCTAATCAGTAATCCCTAATCCAGGTATTGCAAAGATTTCCAAAAGAGTCGGGGAACCGTCTACTAGTGGTGTAAATCTTACAATCAAAACTGAATACAAAGCAAAAGTCGTCCGACCTTATGGCTAAACGCCGGGAACCAAACGATAGCGCGTTCTAATTCGCACCCCACGCCATCTATGAACGACGTATTTTAACTGCGTCACGCGTTACGCCCCGCTGTCTACCACACACATTGTAGCCGCTATCATCTCATTCGTTGAGAGAACGATGCTTATTGTAAACACAACGATATTATTGCAACTACGAGGGGTGGCTGATAAGTTATCTACTTTGTTAGAGAAAAATTCTAAAATAGAACTGTCTTCAATATCTCCACATTCCTTGTTCATTCCTTTTTTAAAAATCGTAACATTAATTTTTTTTAATGCTTAAATTTTTTTTGGCGCGTCTTTGTGTTCATTATGTCGGAAGAAAATTGAAAAATGATCAAAATTGAACATCGCGCGGTGATTAAGTTCCTCAGTTGGGAAGGAAATACACATACTCCAGTTCGTAAGCGCATGTTAAAGGTGTTCGGAGATTCAAGTCCTTCAGAATTCGTGATAAAGTTTTGGTCGAAGTAGTGTAATCATAGCCGTGAGAGCTTAGAATACGATCCCCGTAGCGGGCGGCCGATTTTTGCAGTTACTGCAGATAACGTCGGAATTGAGAAGGAACTGATCATGGCTGATCGGCGAATCAAGCAGTGGGAGATAGCTCGAGATGTTGGGCATCAGTAAAGAACGAGTTCAAAATAATTCATGAACACTTGGGGATGTCCAAGGTGAGCGCGCGTTGGGTGCCTAGAATGTTGATCCCTTTTAATAAGCAAAGGCGTTGGCAATGTTGTAAAGCATTTTCAGACTTAGTGAAGGACAAGGAAGAAGTAATGCTATCGCAAATAGTGATCTGTGGTGAAACTTGGATTTGCCAGTGGGATCCCGAAAGTAAGCAAGAGTCAATGCAATGAAAATTCAAAGGGGAAAAGCCACCAAGAAAATTCAAGGTCCGGCCGTCAGCAGGCAAACTAATGACAACCATATTTTGGGATGTCGTAGGAGTTTTAATGATAGATCACCTACCCATAAATACTACAATGAATAATGAATACTATGCAAGATTAATTTACTAGCTTCGTAAAGAAATAAAAGAAAAAAGAAGAGGCAAACTCCGTAAAGGAGTTTTAATATTGCAAGACAATGCGCCTGTACACACGGCCTTTACGTCACGGTCTTCTCTACAGAAACACGGGTTTGCAGAGATCAACCACCCACCCTATAGTCCACATTTAGTCCCCTGTGACTATTACCTATTCAAAAATTTTAAGAAAAAATTGAGAGGTCGCAGATTTTCAACGGATGAAGAGATGAAGGATGCTGTGAACGACCATTTTGACGACCATTACAAAAAAAAAATTTTTAATAGTAAGATGTCACTAATTGGCAATTGTCACAAATCTATTTCAGTTGCAGAGGACTACATAGAAAAATAAAAAATAAATCACCCATCTATGTCTTTTCTTTCGTATTTAGGTAGATTACTTATCAGCCACCCCTCGTATTACTTGCCTAATTGTTGGTTTAAACATTTAGATAGTAACCCTTACAATGTTGCAAGTTACTAGAAATGAATATTGCCCGTTACAAACAAATTGTCACTGTTACACAAAAAATACTTGGTGATACGAAAAAATTCGTAAGGCCAACAGAAAAATTGTTAGGAGAACTAATTTCCATTTACTACACATTCTGGTAGTATTGTAAAAATATTTTTTTTCCGTGCAAAAATCTAATGCAAGAAAAAAGAGATTTCCTGGCAAAAAAAGTAAAATCACTAAACATGAATCGGGAAACACGGTACCGAGAAAAAAGTGGCAGCACAGTGTATCGTATTATTATGTTTTCGATCACCCGCCGTCTATTTCCTGATAGAAGAAACCTTTTTATGGCGGGAATAAATATCGCACGACTTTCTGACAAGTAGAGGAGGTTTTCCTCAAGCCGCGCCATAATCGTACATCACTCCGGAGTGGCCTGCCCATTAGATGAACCGCCATCGCATGAAAGAAGATAACAGGTTCCTTATCAATTTGCATTGAATGCCCTGGGTCTACTTTAATTGTCTGTCGATGCGGCTGTTCTATTTTAATGTTAACCGTAACCGCTTATCTATTAAAACTTTTACGCTGACTGACTGAGAGTAGTGACTTTTTGCACAAGAGATCCATATATCATGTACTCACTAAATGAGGGTTTTGAAAATTCGTTTCCTAAAGGGGTGAAATAGGGGCTGAAAGTTTGTATGAAAATTTGTAATTGAACCCAATCTCATCGAGCACACAACTAGAAGAGAAAACTTTTTTCTGACGTATGTGGCTGCACCTATGGGGGTACATGTACATTGTGCATAATTGCTAAACAATTTTCAATCCCTCGCCTAAATATTCTAACACCTGACCCACAGTTATGAACTAACGAATGAACAATCTATTTCGAAACTAGTTAGCACAGCAGGCCATAAGCCTCGAGTGGACAGGAGCGCTAATTATAAGTTTGTTGGACGCTCATTAGCGTAGCACGGCGTATATTGTTCAGTGTCGGCGTAGCGGCGTGTAGCACTGCTACGAGAGGCTGATGTAATTTTCGTAGCATGCTTAACCGCGCAATAGGGTATCTGACTGCCTAGTCAAACATTTTGTTTAGTAATTAATTACGACAATTTTTGATTGTTTTAATATTTTAAAATTGGCTATAGTTGTATAATGAAAATCAAATCTCGAAATGCATTTTTAAAGGTGTTTTGGGATAATTTAAATACAGTCAAATACCCTATTGTGATAATTATAGGTGCAAGGTTTTAGCAAATTAAGAGTAAACGTACAGTCTATACAGAAAAAACTCCATTCGGATCCACTCACTTCGGATCCACGAAAGCAAAATTGCTGGGCAGTTGCTAGTCTAGAATAAAACCTGTCTGTTCACATAAAAACAAGTCTACACCCTCACAACTACAATGTACTAAATGGACCTCAATTCGTTAAACAAACTTTTACGCCAAATATTTTTCATCTATTTTCCACAGTGTAAAGCTGCAACAATGATATTTAAATGAATTCACTTTTCGAAAATGGTAGCAACTGGTGACAACAGATTTTTTGCAAAACCCTGTATCTGACTGACTGTTGGTCGAAGTAATCGCTATTTACTCAGCTGCTGGCCGAACCGAACTTGCCTTAATCTCGTCGTCATTAATTTTATGGTGTCGGGCGGTCATTATTCAATGTCCGAAGAGCTTTCTAGGCATTCGGTGAACATTCTCACACGGCTTTCATAAATGTGAACACAAACAATTATATTTTAGAAGATGGATACTTATATTAATTTCTAAAAAGCATATTATCTTTCAAAACTAGAGTAAGAAGCATCTACAAGCATACTGTCATTTCATACCATATTATGCTGGATTTCAATGTTTGAATCCCGAAGTTATTAATAAAATATATTAACAATTTATTAATAACTTCGGTTCATATTAATGAACTACGAAAATATATTTTTTCTTAAATTTATTTATACAAAAATACATAAAAGTCATAGAATAGAATAGACAATTAATTTGGTAATATCCATAGCATAGACAGTAAGTTCCACAGTATGACCCGATTCGGGCATACAATATAAATAGGTACATATAAGAAATACCTGTTTTCCAGTGAGACTACACATGAGAATAATGAATAGTGACCATCTAACAATTAGGTAAAATGTGCCCAAACATGTGCCCTGGAAAAATAACAATAGATTCGAATACCAGGTACATTATTTTGTTACGATGACCAACTCTAGTCTAAAAATTAACCAAGATTGTTCATTACAGTGCCAAGCTACCACAAAAAGTGAAAGTTTGAAAATAGAATGTATTTTTTTTAACAATTCTACTACAAGTATTGTCCGTTCAATTGCGGTCAATTAGCAGCCTTAACAAAGACGATGGACAGAAACAAAAGAATAAAGACCAAGGGGTCAATGACCGTGAATCTAGAAGGTTCCATCATAAATCATCTCTCACCTCTCGGAGCCACTCTGAGCCTCCTGACACGTGTGCAAAGCGCCCGAATTTACTTATCGTTTTTGGGGCAGGGACACCTCGGGGATCCCGAGCCCAATTCGGTTTGGTCTGTGTTTGGCAGAATAAGATTAGCAGAGGAGGGTTTAAGTATCAAGACTGCCTAGTCGCATTCACTGTTCCAAGGGCAAAAGCACAAACGGTTATTCTTTATCAGAAAATTGAAGTTTATCGTTGAATTGCAGTTGCGAGAAATAAAATAAAGATTAATGAAAGAAGTATTCCAACAACGAACAACTTCTAACAATTACAACGGGCATTGTGGAGGAAAATTGCGGGACACAAACAACGTCTACACAGACCGCCTCCATTCATGAGAGCAGCTCATGATAATGTTGCACGAAACTTTTATACCCCCAGTTAGCTTTAAAAGAGTGTCGGCAGTAAATTACGGCTGCGGTCAGCAATCATAAACAGTTTAAAATTTATTGCGGCTACAGTGGCAATATTCCCGCGCGCGGCTTCTGCACTTGGATCCAATTCCGCGGCCGAGATTTATGGCGGGCCCCTCCGCAGGACGGTTGGAGAATTTTTCCATTTGCACCGCGTCATTGCTGTGTCGCCGCGAGGTCAAGGTACCGGCACATTTTTGTTTTATTGTTTTGTTCACGTTTTAAAAATACTTAACATCAAATCTCGGACAGAAAAGTCGTAGAAATGTTACAGCTATAGACGTCTCAACAATAGAAGGGAGTAGACAGCTGATTATATGTTAGCTGATATGATAGTAAAAATAAAAATGATAATATGTGCCCTGTTCATGCATTAGGCCCGGGTTCGAGTCCCAGTGAGAGCATTCCCAATAAGTTTCTCCAATGCTAAAGTATATTTATCAACAGCTCAATGGCGAAGGAAAACACGCTCACTAAACTGTTCTAAGAGAAAAAAAAACTCACGCCTTTTATCCCAGAGGGGGTAGGCAGAGAGTAACGCCCTATAATGTATGTTATGTTAATCAGATGTGTCCATTTACTACGGCCATGGTTAATCCTATGCTTTTGTCATCCTATTCGACTAACGTTTACGTCTCTCTACGTCATAATGCGTGTACAGTGGTGGTACGAATGATTAGAACAACAATCAAAATTCGTTGAACTCAGCAAATTCACTAATCAATAAAACTTAATACAAGTACTTATCTAGCAGAACAAGTGGCCGCTCCAGACCATAAATTGAGTCACTCAGCGCCATTAGTCCGAGTTGTTATCCGAAACTCAATGAGCGAAATTGAGTTGCAAAGTGCTGGCGCATGCTGCCGGCCGTCCCGCTCGCACCCGGCTAATTCCTCGTGTCACTGCAGGCTGTTTCACTCGCACATGAGCCGGCTCATCCTAGATTTTATTCTAATCCGCAACTGACGAGCGGAACAATCGCGGCAGAGGACTGCGCCCGAACTTACCAGGGAATTCGACATGTGTACGATGGATGTGATAATTTAATGGACCAGGACAGAAGGATATGACGCACAAGAGGATGTATTTACTGGCTTACACCTTTTATCCCTCTACTTCTATTCCTGTTAATACACACTTTTCTACAGTATATTTTTTTATAGAAATTGTGGGATAGAGTGAGGAATGCGGATATACGAGAGAAGTGTGGCTTGAAAGAAGATGTAGTGACAAGGATAGAAAAGGGTATGTTTTTTTTTTTTAATATAAAAAAGGGGGCAAACGAGCAGCTGATGGTAAGTGACTACCGTCGCCCATGAACACCTGCAGCTCAAGAGTCACAAGTGCGTTGTTAAGCTGGTTTGGTCATTTAGAACGTATGGATGAAAGAAGAGTAACGAAAGAGATTTATGGTGCAAATGTTAAAGGATACAAGGCAAGAGGACGCCCCAGAAGGACGTTGACGGATCAAATTAGTGACGTCCTTCAAAAAGCTGGGGTCAAGAGTGCAAACAATAAAAGAGCGTGCATGAAAAGGCTTATGAATGTGAAGGAAGCGAGGGAAGTGTGCAAAGATCGGGCAAAGTGGCGATCCATCGTCTCTGCCTACCCCTGTGGGAAGAAGGCTTGAGCTGTATGTCTGTATGTATTTTTTTAATTCCCTAAACGTGACAGGTTATGAGTCTATCGTCGGACCTGTCACACACATGCCTTAAATTCAATTCTGGGACCTGCGGGTTTTCCTTCACCGTCGAGCTAGTGATAAATATCTCATCCTCCTTAATTTACTAGTAGCTTTTCGTCTTCCCGCATAAACAGTAGTCTTAAATACGACAAAAAATCCAAGTAATATGTAGTATAATGCGAAAGTATGTTAGTTACATTTACATTCTCTCACGCATCAATGGAACAATTTGATGAAACATGATTTATTTCGAAAATATGGTAGGAGGTTGGATGGAATGCGGAAGAAGACCAAGGCTTGTTCAATATAAAAGAATTAATCGAACCTGGGCGTTATTATTGACACAAAAACGTTCATTAAGAATTAAAACTAGTGAAAACGTCTTTTGTTTTTACCTACATCTTTGAAAAAAGTTGTGAGCATATAAATATGTAAACATATTCTAAGTCTCTTAAATTCAATCTACAGAGATCTCTCAAAGCTATTTATCAATCCATTTTACTTTTATTTTATGTTTGTATTGTTTTGTTGTACAATTAAGACTATTGTATCACACATTCGCACCGCAGTCTACGGAGACGAAACAACAATTGAGTGGTACACGTCAAGCATTGCAACTCGAATTCGTGCTAACAGCGCAATTAGCTAAACAATGCGGCCACCCGGCGCCGGTCGCCGGCACGAGGTGATTAGCACCCGCCAATTATCACTCCGACTGGCCAGGTTGCCTTACACCACAGGAGGGCTAACTAGAGCTGACCCTTTGACAGGTATCGAAACAGTTAACGCCATTGTTTCTGACTTCTGAGGCATGAATTTGACTCCGGTCCGGAGATGGGTTCAGTCCTGTCACTTTTAGGGTTTAATAATAATAATTATAATAATACATGTTTAGGGCTTAATAATAATAATAATTGTAGCAAGTAAGTAGATCGTTGTAAGTTAGTTAAGATGTAGAATAAGTTGTACGGGAACGGAATGTTCAATGAAAGTGTCTGTCACCGTTGAAAGTGTTAACTTATTAATTATTTTTAAAATCTGATATTTTATTAGTCGAAAGTAGTAGGCGTGGAACGGAAAAATGTGATCTGCCACCGAACCCTTGCCACGAGAAATAGACTTTAGTATATTATATCTTTCTCTAGAACCTTCTTAGATTTCAACCTTAGAATAAGAACGCTTCAAATAATATTTGTGAGTATTCAGCAAAATCGTGTAAATATAAACATACATACATACATACATATGCTCACGCCTTTTATAAACGTAAAACTAAAAATAGAATAAATACTAAGCAGTACTGCAATCCTGAAATAAATATTCGAGAATTCGAATAAATACTGATATATCTTGTATCTTGTCATGAATGTTACATTTTGTTTCTCGAATTTAAAAGTTCTGCTAACAACGCTTTGCAGATACTAAACTTTTGTATGAAATGTTGAAAAGTTTCCAGACACAAGATGAAAGAATCGTTCCGGCGTACATCCCATCAACGTATTCGGGCCCTTAAGAAAACACATCCAATTAAATTAATTTTCCTTTTCAATACACACAATCTTCATCTTTATTTACTTGGTATTTACTCTCTTCATTTTATTTAATTTAAAACCTTGGAAGCGGAGCTTTATCATGTACCAACCAACAGAACCAATGTATAATTACGTAAAGAAATATTAAGATCCTATCCTAGTAATAAGTTTATAAAGATAGATTTACGGATGAATGTTTATTCACTTGCGTCCGCTAGTAGGTATATAATAAATATTATTAAGAAACAATAAAAAACAACCCAAGACTTTTATTTGCAGGGGGTAGGCAGAAGAACTCCATTTCTGGAAATACCAACGTTTCACTGGTGTATTCTTGGGACCCTTAAACGTGATATTATGTGGTGTGCCCATGCTTCAGAATTAATACTGGGACCAGCGGCTTTCCCTGCGATGGTCTTCTTCGCCTTGAACTTGTGATAAATATGTTCGTAAGTTTTTGAAAACCTCATTGGACATGCCAGGATTCGAACCCAAGCTTCACACATAAGAGCTGTCACTGCACCATAGGGATGTAACTCATCTTTTTTAAGAAATATGTTCAGTTCATTACAATTTGAAGACCAGGCACTGCTAACTACATCCGGAGATCCACAATTCCCCACCTGAACCCCACTACCCCCACAAGAACCTCACTGGCCCTGCTCCGTGGGGGCTCAAATCTCGCCACACGTGCCTTGTCCGCTAATGATCCCGGTCCTTTGAGACGCAGACAGTCAAAGCGCCCGATATTGTTTATAGTGCGAAGAGCATCTCAGCAGTATCATATGCCCAAATTAACTTGTTAGTACATATTATAGTCATTGTTACAGAATCCAATATTCCTTTGATAACATAATATTATGTAAAATGGGAACGATAGTGAACCAACGTACTTAGAAGAATTACTGCGAAGAATCGCGGCTATAGTATCCATAGGAAAGTGCTGCGTGACAACCCTACACCAATTTTGGCTCAGTAAACACAACTGTGGAGACATCCTCTCTCGTACGTGGTACGAAATATCTCTATACACGGAAAATAGAAAATCTATGCACTCACTCACTGCTCCTCGACACGACAGTCGCAATTTCTCATAAAATTATCCACTATACTGAGCTGTGACTCGACATTATTTTCACATACAATTTTTATTGCATAATGATTCAGGCTTATTAGATTGTAATATTTTGGACACTTACTCAATAACGATACTTTTTTTTATACTTGGCTGTGCCAGAGTTTTCTGTGTGTGTCGTGTTCATCACATAAATGGTTAAAACTATTTGACAAATAAGATGTTAGATTATGGGATTAACACTAATTTGGTGACGTCACAAAAAAAAACAATTAACGTCGGAGGCAGCGGACTGTAATACCAGTGAAAGGTTTTTTAAGAATCTCAATGGAAGAAGTCGATTTTGACTTGCTTAATTTGCCTCGTTTGGGATTTTGAGGACATCGTGAGGAAACCCGCAGGTCTCAGAATTAATTCTGAGACATTAATTCGGAGGTTATAACCTATCACGTTTAGGGGTCCAATATATCTCGTGAAATGTGGGTATATCCAGTAATGGAATACCTCTGCCTAGCCCCTCGGGGATAAAAGGAGTGAGATTATTTATTTTTATTTTATTTTTTACCCCAGAAGCAAGGCAAATTAAAAAAAAACTGGTCTGCTTTTTGTGGTCTCCAACCAATTCACTCGTTACTCTCCGTTGAAGACGATCACAACTCAATCAGCCTCCAAGAGCCTCAATCATGTTAAAAACCGAAACGCAAAAATCATCAATCGAAAGTAGATTGGGGGTCTCAGCTTTAAAATTGAATTTCCAGTGATATCAAATTACTGGAAGCGGTCAGCGGTCTCCATAACTCATAAGGGCCGTCAGGCTCTCCATAAATTACGTGGAGATAGAATACCGGCCACGTGACCGCGCCCGAAGTAGCTAAACCTATTTATTGCGGCCGCTTTGCATCGGCTGTCGTGCCGGGATAAGTTTGTTACGAGCCCACGAAGGAAGGTTCTTGCTCGGCGGATTGAATATCAGCGGCGATGTTTGCGACGCAAAATAATGCATTCTATGAGGTTAAATTGGCTTTTTAACCGACTTCAAAAAAGGAGGAGGTTTATTAATTTGGCTGTATTTTTTAAAGTGTTTTTGATGATTTTTTTTTGTTGGAAAGGAGATATTCCAAGGGTGGTAATGATGGAATCCCAGAGAAATCGAATCGAATCTGCTTGAAGTAGTTTTTTTTTGTTTAAAATTATTAGGGAGTAATTTTGTCTTTGACACTTGCCTCTACTAGCTTAGATCTATGTTCTTCAAACTTCAATTGATTTACACAGAAATATGCAATTTTGTAAATTTATTACAATTTATTTATAGAAATTAAAATTAGTTAACAATTACTACTATTATTTTGTAAATTATATTCTAACAAAAATTCCTCTTACAAAGAAACTGCGTGGAAAAGTGCCCAGAAGTCTATCTGCAAAGCTCTTCCTGAATAGCTATGCAGATTCTTAGGAAAAACTTTATTTTAAGTGAATTCTTAATGTGAGTGAGACGCAAGTTGGAGTGATTTTTGAAATCGCAACTTAGTTATAAGACACACGATTACTGTTGCTACTGAACAGAATTCGTGTCAGCCCCAACAGCCTCCCGAAGACCATTGCGGAACGGGTTGAGTGTCCAGTGCACTTAACCCAAATTACAAAATCACTTGTAGAATATGCACTAACATAATTTTAAGCCTAACTAACAACCTAATGGATCTCTGTTGTCCAAAATAAAAATTTGAATTTGAATATTCACCAATGACTAATAAAGTCAGTTAATGAGTATGTACACTGATTATTGTTATCTGTGACTATGCCCGTATTACCACAGAATAAGAAATAGTACTACGGTATTACTCAGATTTAATCTGAATACTCTCACTACAATGGAAGAGCTCGGAAAATCATTTAAGTTTTTTTTTAGTTGTGCATTGTGGGAGCGGCGATATTTCAAGGGATCGGCGGTAAATCAGCGCACCCCCATAACTCATATCGGCCGCCGTAAATCGCGTCCGCCGGCCAGCGCCCGCGCCGCCGCAGGTAGCCCCGACACGCGTCATTCGCAGGACCGTCAAAGCCATACACTGAGCTGATGAAAATATTTATATGCTTTATCATCTACATACCTTTAGGCCATTGATAAGACAAATGTACTTGGGATGAGAAAGTACATGACGCTATCTAAATATCACTAGCTCAAAGGTGAGGGAAATATCGCGAGGAAATCCGTAGGTCACTAAATTATTTCTTTTGACCCCGGTCATTCGACCTACTCACTACATGTAATTTGGAAGTGTTCGAAAAAGACACTGGTGCAAAATCTGCCAATCCCCTCGGGGATACCGCCAGGACATTTATTTTAATGGACCCTAGTTTCCATACTCGGATTGGAAAAAGAGTGAGTTCACGAATTTCTAAATTACTCGAATTTCTGTAGCATTCACACTTTATTTCTTACCTACATTAAATTTTTCCGTACATCTTTTACACTGAGTCCTATTAAATGTTCACTTTATACGCTTCAGGTTTTCTAAGATTACAACACAACTCTTTAGTGTTTACTTCAGAGGTAAGTTTGATGAAAATCTATTCATTGACTCTAATCTCCATCATCTCAAAATGGCTGGCTTCACAGAAATCGTTATTACTTGCAAGAACGTTTTCTTTATTCCACTCGCACTATTCTATAGAAAATGTCCGAGTAACATGATTTATGATTAGGTAGAAACAACTTTAATTAACCGCAATATCTCTGCGAAGAATTAGAAGCTCAGTCTTTCCCCTCGAGATCACAGAATCACTACTCACTAGTTTCGCAGAAAACCCTCTGAATTATGTCTCAAGAATCTCATAGTTGAGGTAATTAATACTTTCATCCGAGTGTCGGTTCCAAGAGCACTGATAATCCAAAGAATATTGTTTTCAACGGAAGCACCTGGATTCTTATGCTCAAACTTTATCGGTAATTGACACCAACCGTCGAACGGTAAAAAAATACGCTGCGCAATTTTTGTTTGTTGGCCGCTTAAACTTCAAGGTGTTCGAAGCCCTTAAGTTATTCGAGAGTGAAATTACGTCTGTTTTGTAAACAGTCGACCAGAACAGGCATTGTAGAATGGGACGGGTAAAGTGGTTCGGGTTCCGATTCGTCTCTAGCGAGCCGTGACTGCCTCCCGCGGCTCAATGGCCACACGAGCTTAAGACGCAGAACTACTAAATGTAAGTATTGTTCGTGTTTAGAGCGAGGAGAACAATGCCAACCATCACGCGGTCTCTCCTCGAATCAGTTTCGCATCATTTCATGAAGATTTCCGAATGTGTTCAATATTGTTTTTCCGCGTCTTCAAAGGCGTTCGTGCTATCATTTTCCTTCTTCATATATTTGATGATCTATTTTGTGAACATGCGAAATATTTCAACGTTTTATTTTAAAATTCAATTTCAAACCATTCAATAATATGAATTTGATACAAAACTCCGATAAACTGTTTATTGTACAACAAAAACAATACAAATTTAATAGAAAGATAATGAGAAAAATAAGTACATATAAGTGGCAGTTTTATTGCTTTAAGTATTCTTTTACAGCCACAATATGATCAAAATATGTTTTTCGACGCTCGATCTTTTTTCCTGAGAGCATGTTTTACAATACATTGCTCGTTATCCGAAGAAAGTCAACGTAAGTAGGGTCGGGCCGGAGTAAGGCTCGCACTCAAATCTATCCGATTTCCTGGTCTCATCTATTATTAATTTGGTGATACGACGCCGAGAGCTCGCATCAGCTTCACAAAGATTTATGGGAACAAGAGTTTTAAGCAAAAGGTATATCCCGAAACAAAGAGCTGTTACAACATGATGAGGATTTATTATTTAACGTCTTAAATAAGATGCCATCACTCACTGCCGGGTAAAGCTTAAATATTATTATTAACAATGTGGACAAATAACGTGATCCACAAAAGTAGTAAAGAAATTACTTGATAGATGTATTAACCACCAGTGTCAATTCGAATTATTATCTCGTGATTTGTGCTCTCGAAATTTCTGTTTTGCGGTGTATTCAATAATTTTAATAAATACCTACCTACATTTTGCTTCGAATTATCAATAGCTACCAACTGTTTCCAACAATCTTTGAATAAAGTTGATTCCACGATTCAAACTCCCAAATCATTTAGGTTTCTATCTAAATTAATTTTGTCAAACAATACGATGAGCACCAATGTTTGAATCAGTTGTTTGTGTCGTAACACTGTTACCATCCAAGAACTCTGACAAATACTGTTTTATTGTCAATATAATATTCATGGACGAAGATAGATGGGGAACCAATCCGGTTTATTATATTATTACAACTTCATCTGGAATTTTCATTATTTCTGGAGGATATTTAATATATTGCTTGTTTACTTGAAGCAAACCTATAGTACGGACTCTCGAGTCAATCCGATTTCTTGGTCGCGTCTATTAATAATCTGGGGATCTGGTCTCGGGAGCTGGCGCACGTGTCGGCTTTCTTATGTTTTATTGACTTATCGGCTTTCGAGACACTCGACATCGGACATGATATACCTACCAGTGATTCGCGCTAGGCGGCGATGGTACTCAACATTTTTGTTTAAAACACTCCAAGCAAAACTCTATTTTGAAGTCTGATTTACTTGCAAGCTGTTTCTGATAATACTTATATGTCACCACCGGAAATGATTACTGAGGAGTGAATTGAGATGCCATCAAAAACATTACTTATAAAAAAAGTCTCGCAACTTAGTTCTTCTACCGTGAAGAGTTGTAGTCCCTACTAAGGGACCTTCTGTCATAAGTTATAACGTAATTAGCGAACCTAACAACATTTATAGTGACCATATCAATAATAAATGTTTATTGTTTTTAAGAAACAGAATGACTTGGCCATAGATAGAAACGAACAACTAGTTGACTAACAACGAAAAGCGAGAGTTCCGACTGCCAAGAGAGCGTCGCTGAGTGAGTTTTTCTTTGATAGCTCTTGTCGCTGCGACAAGCTAGTAGAGCGGGAGTTCTCGACGGCAATGCTAGCAATCAACTATGAATATTTATCTCTTTTATTTACATGTAATAATTCATCAATTGAACTTCACTTGCCAGTCTCTTCGTCGTTGGCGCTGGTACAAAAAAAATTCTCACGCCTTTTACCCCCGAAGGGGTAGGCGGAGGTTTTTCGTTTCTGGATATAGGTACCCACTATTCACGAGATGTTCTTTTGACCCCTCAACGTTATACGGACCCGGTCTGTTTACACATATCTCCGAATTAATTCTGGGACCTGCGGGTTTCCTCACGATGTTTTCTTTTACCGTCGAGCTATTGATAAATATGTATGTAAGTTTCAGGAAAACTCGCTGATACAAATGTTTTCACAGTTCCGGTGATAGCGCGGGTGGCTCGAATCCGATCCTGATAAGAACTGCTTAGATACACTACCAACCTGTTAGGTTACCTACTGAGGGAGGTTTCGCTTTGGTGTTTCATCTCTTACCAAAAACCAGCAGGAAGAGATTCCTTATAGTTTTGTAAGATAGCTAATTTTCATCAATATTTTAAGTTGTACACCTGCAATTAGTTCGAAAAGAGTATTTATATAGTGTCGTTAAATAAAGGTTAAGTTAAATAATAGAAGGTTGGAAGGTTGTAAATTAATGGCCAAACAACGTCTTGGAGTTGTAATGTGACAGCGCACTTTTAACAGGCATTTTAATGAGACTTGGAAAAAACGAATCTTCTCTTCACAAAGTAATCCTCACTTAATTAATTCCTTGCGGAAAAAAGTTCGTTGCGAGTAACCAAATAACGCGGCCCGATTCCGGGGACTCCACTCCCTAATTTATTCCCAAGTCTATTCACATAATTTCCCTCCAAATGAATGCCATCTTTTTAACTTGTTCGAAAACAATGTCGAAGTTGTGTCTCCTCCCCCTCAACAATCGGGTGTCGCGCGCGCGCCGATAGCACAGGCCTCGCCAGTTACGCAACACAACACAACTCCTTCAGGAAATATATGTAGAAACGATATTCACCCGACGCACGTCATTAGAAACACATTTGGCACCGATCGCTCCATTCGACCTCCGTGCCAAGAAAATAATTGTTTCTCCGACACGCAAAAATCCGTTCGGGCTAGCATTAGGACTCGGAAGATCCCTCCCTATGAAATATTTACGGAAGTCTAAAAATTCTAAATAAGAAACGAGGGTACTTACAAACTCTCACAGGCCCGCGGCGGGACGGGCGTCACGTGTCACTTCACTCACCGCCGTCAACCGGCAAACTTATACTCTATTACACCGATTATAATAAATATTTTCGAAATCCACCTCAATCGGTCTACTGATTTACCAATAGCGGTCCGTCATTAGTTGTGTCAACTTGGAGCGGCGTTTCGCAAACAACACTGATCACTCGCAACGATTCACTGCACTGGGATGGGTCGTCCGGCGAGGGTTCGCACGTCGCGGGAATGTCGACTTCGGGTTCGGGAGCGAGTAGCGGCGCCAGCGGGGGCCAGCAGAGCGTAGACACGTCCTCTCTAGCCGGCGGCCGGGCGAGCACTGCCGCGCTGCCGCCGCGCACGCCGCGCCGCCCCCCACCCCTACGCTCCGCTATTCGGCAGACAAAAAATCACATCGGAAAGTTAACCTTTCCTGTCGATGTGCCTCGATTATTCTTCAGCTGGTAATGAATAGAGAAGACACAATCGGCGTCGACTCTCTCCTGTCGAACGCAGAGGATGTTTCGCCGTTCAGAAGCTTCCAGTGAATCGTAGCAAATTTTCTGAAATACTTGGATGAACATTGCTATCGAGTTGGCTGTTTCTAGTTTTCTTTGTACTTATTTCTTAAAGCAATCCTGGTTACAATAATTGGCAAGAGCACTGATGTCGCCTGGAGGGCATATCGGTCTTTGGCCTCATTCCCATCGATAGCAGAGACAACAACGTATCTATTAATCGGATCAAAGTTACATCACTTGTGGAATGCCATTCTGCCACCACTGGAATCTTGTAACCTCTTGAATGTGCTACTTGATTTAGTTTCGAAAATCATCTCACATTACTTAATGGTGTTTATCGAGACCATCTTAATTGAATATTTTAAATTTTTATGACTGTGCTTAACCTAAATTTATTATTTGAATAAACCACCAAAATTACTTTCTCCAATACGCGTTGCATTGGCTGAAGTGACATGGCACATTGCAGTAAATAAACATCAAATGCTAAGACACAAATCAACACAAAACCACTAACGTATGATGATTCAGTCAATCTAGATCGTTTTTATTTTTTTAATAAACTTCTATTTTTTTTTTCTAATGATTGAAAATAGTTTTTAAAATCCACAATGTATGCGAATGACAATAATTGGTCCTTTGTTGTTCAACGTTCATAAGTCACTGTAAACACACGGACATTAGCAGGCGTCGCCGCGGGGCGCGCGAGTATCCCTCACTCGAACATCAAACGAGACGAGCTCAAAGCGGCCGCTTATATTCATATAATATTACGAGTAAGTATGTATTATTTCTCCCATCTCGCAGTTTGCGCAACTTATTACAATATTATGTATTCTTATATTTACTTCACAAAATGTAATATTGACTGTCAAACGTTTGCGTTGAGAGTTCGTCTTTGTTTTTCCAAGTATCAGTATCAAATAATATAGATCAAATCTAAGATGTAGTTTCTATTTTCGATATTATATTACGAACTTATCGTGTCGCCTTAGCAATAAACTGTCTTACTTATTAAATAATAAGAAAATAGATAAAACTATAAACGAATTTTGCGATAAAAACATTACTTCTTACTAATTCGGTGCCTACGGATGACGCGTAGCCCGTGTGCTACGAATGTGCTACGCCGTAGCCAAGCGTAGCATAATGTTTCGCTGTCATTCCATAGCTAAATTATTCAGATCACCTTACCTTAGCAACAACAGCTCACAGTTGGGCATTTTCTTTACACACGAGGACTTACATCCCACACGAGCCCACTGCAGATATTATTCAGAAAGACGCTCAAAAACATTTTTCTTAACCTTCGGTCAGTCGCGCGTTTTTTGTTTACGCGGTTGGTCACGTGGGGTCTTTGAAGACCCCAAAAAAAAATCAGCCTAAAACACCTTTTCAATTAGTTTTTCCTAATTATATAAGCAAATCATTGGTGATTAACTTAATTACAATAAAACTACCACTAGTTACGTAAACATATTTTTTTATTTCTGCCTTAAACTTGCAATCTAAAAATAGTAACATAAATTTCTCTTCTTAGATAAGATAAGATAAGATAAATCTTTATTTCTTCTTATCCTTTCTTCTTTATTCTTCAGATCACAATCACAATAAAATATATTTAAATCTACTAAATGAAGGAACTTTTCCTTTTTATCAATTTATATGCGATAACACTAGTATATACCGCCTTTTATCCGGGTATATACCGACTTCACTTTTTTCATCATCATTACCACCTTAAACATCATTACTTTCATCCTCTAACCAGTTTAATATACGAGGTTGTTGTTCTTCGTTCATTTCTAGTTAATAAAATCTAAAACAAAAATACATAAAAAACTCGGCTACTAAGAAAATCTAAATTAAAAAAAAAATTTTTATTATTTTTTAGCGTCGATGTGCAGCAAATGTAATCCAACTTAGGAGGGTACCTAAAATATTGAATTGCTGAAATGGTTTTAATAGCTTAAATTTTGCATTTTTGTAATACCTGGGCTTTCAAAGACCCCACGCGAATAACGGAGGGTTAAACGTTTATTGTGTCTTCGTATCGTATCTTCTCATTGTTTATGTTTTTAAATAATAACTATGTGCAAATAATTATTATATACTCGTTAGCTAGGTTGTTGGTTAGATTTTCAGTAGACTTGCCCTAGTTTTGCGAGACGTGTGCAAAAATACTTCTGACACTATTAAAAAATAGCCCTCTATCCCAAACTGGCTCTTGTACAGTAATAAGGTAATGAGCTCCTCAGTATGCCAACGGGGGAGGCGCAATTTATTGATTCCGCAGGTGCTTTCGAGATCGCAGTTTGAGGTGTTACGGAGTTTTACCGGGCCTTCCCGGTACCTTTCGACCTTTCCTTCGGTTATATTCAAAGTCAAAAAAGTCGAACGGTATTAAACGTAGTCCCTATTCCCTATTAATATTATGAATGCAAAAGTAGATCTATTTGTTCATATCTTGGGTCATATCTTGTTCAAATTAGGCAGAATGATGAAAAGTAAAAAGTTAAAAAAATATCTCACTCCTTTTATCCCCGAGGGGGTAGGCAGAGGTATATTTCAGGAAATATACACATTTCACCAGTATAATATTGGATGTGGAATGCTCCTCAATCGTGAAAAGGAAAGATCTTCCGCCAGGTGAGACCGCGTTCCAACGGTTGATGTTAGACAGGTACGAGTATATTAATACAAACTCGCTAGAAAACCTTGTATATCCCGGTTTAGAACTTGCCGTCTATGGCGCTATTAGTTAGTTCTACGTAGTATCGCTCAATGTCGCTGCATATATTTGTAAAACTTAACGGGATTTACAAATAACTATGTTTAAAGTCAATTAATATTGCAAAAGCAAATTACAAATAAAAATAATAAAAATAAGTTAGACACAAGTCACACAAGGTTATTTAGTCCCAAACTGAGCAAAGCCTGTACTGTGGGTACAAACAACTGATAAACATACTTAAATAAATATTGAACGACCAGACACGAAGCCAACAGACATGTTCATGCACACAAGTGTTGGCCCCGAGCGGGAATCAAACACGCGGTTCGATTCAGAAGGTCACACCAACTGAGCCAATAGACCCGTCAAAATACTGGAAACTAACATCCAAGTCGAGTCTCAAATCGAAGACGGTGACCTTCTTCGATTTGAGAACCAATAGATATGTCTCAACTACGTATCGAAGTAATCGAAGACGGTGACCTGGCAATAAAATAAATACATAGATGCTCGTATCTCCACAACAGCATCCATCGCCGCCAACATGCCGGCGTCACGCAACTCCCAAACGACCTCCCGTCTGCCGGCTAAACGGATCTCCTAGAACTGCACGACACGCGTGACGGATATTGCTACTAGGTGGAGTGAACAGCACTGCAACGGTGATCGTCCACCAACACACATAGCCGCATGATAGACTATTACGGTCTTATTAATAAATTCCGACTAGAGAAAGATTAACTTTACTCCAAGTATTAACTCATTACTAACCAATTTCAGTATTAATAAACACAGAGTAAGCAAGGAGTAACCTAATCCATGCCTACTCCCGGAGTAAAAGTTACGCCTTGGTGTCACCTAGTTTAAGCAGGGATTAGCCATGGTTTAGGTTTTATGCTAACCTAAAAGTTACTTTGACATTCATCGATGACGGAAGGATGACGGTAAGGCGATGGGATCAAAGAGATTTAAATATTATTATATTTTAATCTCTTTGCTACTTACTAACCACAAATACGAATGTCAGATAGTCAGCTGTCACTTGTGAAACACATTTTTTTAGGGTTCCATACCCAAAGGGTAAAATTGGGACCCTATTACTAAGACTTCGCTGTCTGTCCGTCACCAGTCTATATCTCAATAACCGCGATAGCTAGACAGTTGACATTTTCACAGATTATGTATTTCTGTTGCCGTTATAACAACTAATACTAAAAAACGGAATAAATTAAGGAGGGATCCCATACAACCAACGTTATTTTTTTGCCGTTTTTATAGGTAATGGTACGAAACCCTTCGTACCATTACCGACTCGCACTTGGCCGGATTTCTTCCATTTTGGAAAAGTTCTTATCTCTCTTTTTACTTTTAAATTCATCAGTATTGCCACATTTCAGACGTAATCTAAGTGTAAGCTAGGTGTAAGGAATGTATAGTTAGTCCGAGGATACTCCGTGTTTATTAATGACATAAAAAAAACTGAGGTAATACTTGGTTACTCAGGGATTAACTACTTCTAGCGTAACCTCTGATCATCCTAGGAATAGGCCATTTTTATTAATAAGACCGTTAGACTCGTAATAAAGAATTTACCCGGTCCGGCGATGGGCTCACCACCTATCACGTTTAGGTGTCGAATATTCTGGTAAAAAATGGATATTTCAAAACATGGAATACCTTTGCCTACCGGGAAAGGCGCGAGAATATTCATTTTATATATTTAAAGAATTGAAATGTTACAAAAGTAGAAGTAAGGGTTACTCGGAGATTATTTTTTTTGTTAATTTTTTTTTATGATAGAAAAGGGGGCAAACGAGCAGACGGGTCACTTGATGGTAAGTGACGTCCGTTGCCCATGGACACCTGCAACTTAAGAGTCACAACTGCATTGCCGACCTTTGAGGTGGGAGTAGGGGAGGGGAGGGGGAGGGGGTAGGGGAGATTGGGCCCTCCGGTTATCTCACTCACTCTACGAAATGCAATGCATTGCTTTACGCTGGTTTTCTGTGAGGCCGTGGTATCAGTCCGGTCGAGCCGGCCCAAACGTGCCGAAGCATGGCTCACCCACGTCACGTTAAATCTTGAAATGCTGTAGAAAAATTAAATATGCTCACGCCTTTTCCTCAACGGGGTCATCTAAACTGTACTTCAGAGTTTGATAAGGCTTACTTCATATGGACGCATCCAGCCTTAATCATGTTATGTATACACTTCATCGTACTTTTACCTTGCTGGTGATTCGTTAATCCCAAACAGAATCTATGTGTTGAGTTAGTAACGACTACAGCTACAATGTGCGATGACCATAAAACTGTTAGTGCATTTGTTGACGGCTGCACTGCACGCAATGGACTAAACGAATGTACATAGTCAAAATGCTGGCAGTCAGACAGCTGACAAACACAATGTCACCCGTATGTTGGTTTTACTATAGAAAATATTTAATTTTCCTTCGGGTCTGCTTATGAACGCGCACCATAATAGCAATATACACTAATGCCTTTATCAATATGTGACCAGTGCAGAATAGTCCCGCTATGTTCAAAATCGAGGGAAATATCCTTTACCCTGACAACTAAATCTGACTCGTTAATCAAAACGTTACCTTAATAGCGTGGACTTAAGATTTAGGATAAGATAAGAAACTTCCCGCTCCATACTTAGCGTGAGCTGGCCTTAATTGAATAGCGTCGTCTCAGCCACAAAATTAAACAATAAGGCGTATTCGGTTACATCTGTCATTAGAGTATTCAAAGGTGTCAATAGATGGCGCTAAAAAACTAGAACTGAGGCTTAAATAGATCTGTCATGAAACACTATGGTAGAACCTATGCGCCGAAAAGTTTTGAGTTTGACATGAAAATTTTGACAATGAATTAAAATAGAATGAATATTTTATTGTTATACTTTACCAATTTACGATTTGTCTTAATTAACATAGGGATTCCGTTATTTATTTGGTATTATCGTTACACAAAAAGACCTTTCTTATTAATAGCGCACTGCCTCTGCTGCAAAACAAGAGGAAATCCAAAAACCCAAAAATTTTATCGCACTTAATAAATATGACAGTATTGACCATAGGCTAGTCTTTTGCTTCTTCTCCTCAGCTATACATACCGAAGCGGTAGAGTTGCAATGACTTCCAATAAGAGGACTTTTAAGCCCCTACATTGAATAAAAACTTTTGACTTTGACTTTGCACCATTCATGCATTCGAAAAAAAACATGACAGTTAAAACATTCGTTATGACGTCTCCATCTATCTAAAAAACCCTGAACCAGTTTTTCTTTTTATTACATCGCCTCATTATAATCATTCGCGTTCAAAAACCATGATAATCTTCAAACAAACTCCGCATACAAATAAACAGTGGTACGTGTTGAAAATGGCAAATCCAGCAGAGGAATATTGCTGCTGTATATTTATTGAAGAGCAGCTACGAATGAGACTAGTGTCGTGTGCGGGACTTATGTACCAGATGCACGGATTCGTATCTGTCTCCCAAGTATCGTGTGCAGAGAATTATTGAAGATACCAAGCTCCGGGACTAGTATCGGATCCGTTTTTTATGAACAGGAATTAAATATAATTTTTTAAAAATTTATGGACGATGATTTTAAGTGATAACGTTGAAATTGATAGCCGTCACAAGCCGAACGCTTAGGCCGATAGTGCCTCTCTAATCGCTTGTTCTGCGCTCTCGCTTGCACGCTCGGCTCAGGCGGAATGTGACAGTTTTTCGTGCGTGCAGCTATCAGCGTTATCACGTCAAAAATATAAACTTTGGGACATCAATAAAATCAACGAGGTATACATTTTCTTAAAAAATATATATATGATAACAATTCAAACTATTATTATGGCCAACCATCCTGTATTCTCAGGACTGTCATGTATATTAAAACTCGCGAGGCACTTTTACAATTATTACTACGAGTATTTATTAAGTAATGGGTCTCAGGCCTCACGGCTGGTAGGTTTTCACGCTGACGCTTTGCTGTTTTGAAACAAAGGCTCAAAGTGCCACTCGGTGTTATTTTTTTCTATCACTGCGTCTTGTTAATAAACTGAATTGTTCCTGGCTTTTACACCTTTAAATACTAGTTTTTGTAATTTGGGGTTGGCAACCCTAGCCTACATGGATGTGTGTTGTACAGTACTGGAGAAAATTAAATAATATCGTATTTTGATTTATTATTATTTTACATCATGCATAAGTTTGCCATGATCATAAATATTTATAAATATCAGTTACCGAGTACTGACTGACTGGGCAATTCCACTGCCATATATCTACTTCGCTCACTAAAATGCTACAACTGAAATTTAACTACCGAGAGATATTCATTTTGTATGTACGTTGGCAGGCAGCGGGCCAGGACAATATATTACCGGGTTAAATGACTATTTAATGTATAAACGTTGAAACAGCGGAATATTTAAAGGGACATTTGAAGCGCGTGGTGTGATCCCATTACGGCGAGGATAAAGGCGCCGTTTGTAAGGGAGGAGTCGCCGCGGGCAGCGCTGGCCACTTTTGACTGTTTTGTAACAAGCGACATAATAACCTAGAAGCCGTCTGTCGTCGTTATTACTGAATAGACACCACTGAACAGACACCACATGTATATTTATTTTTTATAACACGGCAAATCAAAAACAAAAATATTGTGACCAAGTCAAGTCTTGAAACTGGAACAGTCAAGAAACTGAAGCTTTCTTATTTACTTCCCGAGGTGTGTATACTTTTTTCTTCTCGACGGAGGCGGAAAGCGGCAACTTTGTTTAGAGCAGAGGGCCAAAATTTGCAGCTTTCCGAACGGAGATGAAAAAATGTTTTATTCAACTTTATTTTAATGGAAAATGAAAATGTATTTTATTCTGTAGGTAATAAGAATTACACATATAACAGTCAATAGTCTAATAACAAGTCACACTAAACTCCTCCATGAAGATTCGCGAAATGTAAACAGCAGCCCATCAATCAATGGACACCCTGTATATTACTTTATTTAGGTAAACACCGAATATTAAGTCCCTTCTATATCGGACTCGTTCACAAGGTGACCTCCAGCTGAAGACCACTTAGTGCGCAAATAACTCCATTATTTTGTTTAGATTCAATTATCATTCTCTGTCATTCAAACTGATAGAGGTCTTTTAGGATTCAGTGAAATGAAAACTAATGAGAAAAATAAAACACGAGTTTACTGAAACTAGAGAAGCTTCTTCGCAATAAAATTATAGACATTACCATTTTAGTAAGTAATTTCACGCAAAAGAAATAAAGACAGATTGGTACTTTAAAAGCAACGAAAAAGCATCTAGTGTCGCAGCAATAAAGGCTAATTTACATTTTAATACATTAGAATCCAGTTGCATTAGATCTTTTTAGAGTCCAAAAAATCCAGGGGAAATTAGGGTGTTTCCCGCAATCCCCAGAAACCATAAAATGATAATGAATAATCCCTTGAAGGTAAGTTTTGTAAGACGGATGTTTGTCATTCTTTCTCCCAAAAACAACTGAACTGAACTGATAAGACTTTACAGTTATATACGAGTAGCTTATGCATAAATAAAAATAAAATTAATTTAGACTGGAACTGGAAGGTATTCCATTTCTTATACATGAAAATAAGATAAACATTTGCTATGGAACGAAGTCGTGAGCGTCCACTAGTCTCTACATAGTATAAAACAAAGTCGCTTCCCGTCTGTCCGTCCCTGTGTACGCTTAGATCTTTAAAACTACGCAAAGGATTTTGATGCGTTTTTCTTTTCGTTTTTCTTTAATAGGTAGAGTAATAGAAAAAGAAGATTTATATGTGTATTAGCTCTTACCCTTCGCTTCGCACGTTTATTTCACTATACGATATTTACACTGTATAAGCTATCTATGTGCAAAATTTCAAGTCTCAATATAAATAAGTACATTCATAAAAGAGTAGAGAAATACTGATAATATCATATAAACCGAAGCGATGCCATCTCTAGTTAAAAATAATACAATGCGGGGCATACTTCATACTTCAATTCAAACCTCTGACTCAGAATACAGGGTCACTACCAACAGAAACAGAAGCAATTCACTTTTAAGCTTTCGATCGCTGCCAGTTAAAAATGTAACCCCACCCAAACCTTCACGGGAGCGTCGCAGTCAAATTCAAAATTCATTTATTTCAGTAGGTATATAAAATACACTTTGAAACGTCAATACCAAGGCACACTAAACTCGTCCATGAAGATTGGCTAAATGTAATCAGCAGCCCATCTCCACCGACGAGTTGCTTGATCCAAATGCAGTACCCCGAGAAGAGCCAGCAAGAAACTCAACATCAGCTCTTTTTAATTACATGTCTTACTAGTAAATATGGTTTACAATAATAATTATAATTAATAGCCTGAAAAAGCGTCGAGTCGGCAGTAAGATGTAGGTACTATTTCACGCGCTATTTATTTTGTAGCGAGGGTTGTTTACGTAACCTTTCGCCTTCAAGGTCCCGCGTCTCAAAAGCGGCGTGGGCGCCTCATGATTCGCCATAGAAAAGAAAACCTTGTGTAAATATGTAACACATTGTTTACTCATATTCCTCTACACGTGAAATAATAATGGACACGAAATGTTTGTTATTTGATGGAGATCGAGGGCGGAGGTGTCGGGCTACGATGGCGGCCGCGTGGACGCTTGACTCGGCCTTCAGCGGACGGCGCAGATTGTCGAAAGGTGGTTGTTTATGCTGCTTAGAGCTGCCCTTGAGTTTCTTGCTGGCTCTTCTCGCTCTTTTGGAACCAGCAACTCGTCGGTGGAGATGGGCTGCTGTTTACATTTAGCCAATCTTCATGGACGAGTTTAGAGTGCCTTGTTATTCTATTGACTTTTTTAAGTGTATCTATATTTAAAGAGAAAATAAATGAATTTGTATTTACATATTTTTCGGATTATGCCAACGAAGCATGAACATTAAAAATATGTTAAATTCCTGAGGAATAGGGGTAAGACAAAGTAAATTTAATACTTACAAGATTTTTACCTGTCATTGCCAAAGGTTTCATCTTTTACTACGTGACAAGTTTTGATACCTTTATCAAACTGCGGTCTCGGGACCAATCTGGGTCTGCGGGTTTGCTCACGTTTTTTCTCTTTAACGTCGAGCTAGTGAACTAACTGTACTTAAGTATTTTTTTAAACGAGGGTATGCCCTCACCAGAATTCGAAGCAGGGTTTCATGTATTAGACGCAGACTCACTTCCAACGAACTATCATACATTTTTATAAATCTAGTTGTTTAGACCTGGGGCCTTATTGTCATGTCATGATTGTAATCGTAATTGTCTTTAATTGACATTTGTTACGCGATCAATGCTCGCTCTTCTTTCACTGGCTGTATTGACAGATGTACGGAAGAAGCAAGTTACGTCAAAATGAAGACGATTGCGATTACAAGCCCCTGGAACGAAACTGTATGAGGAGGCAGTTCCGAGTCTTTGAACTCTGAGTGTTTATAAAATGTCCAACCATAAACTACAAAATAAATCAAATGTTTTTATTCTAGGGGCTTATAAGTCCTCCTATTAAAAGTCATTGCGACTCCACCGCTTCGGTATAGTTGAGGAGAAGAAGCTCATAAAACGTACCTCGAAACTTGATCGCCAATTGTGTACATACCAAATCCCGCACTACAACTGTGATTTACTCGCGATAAGCAGCACAATATCGCGGGAACGCTCCCGGAGGTCGTCTCGGCGATAAAACGATAGAGCGTGTACTAATTAGTAGGCTCGAGTTCCCGCCACGACGGGGAGGGACAGCGCATGGAGCAAGCGGGCGCACGAGCGGCCGCGGGTGCGCAGGCGATTGGTGATGCCAAATACGAGTAATTTATGAAACACCAAATCAAACCAAATCCAAATTCATTTATTTCAGTATTTATACAAAATACACCATACTATAGTCTATTTCACACCAAGTGGGTTCAGTGACAGTTCACATTTTTCCTCGTTAGAGTTAGAGTTTTCGTAGATATAAGATTTGAACTACTAAGTAAATGAGCAAGGGATACGTTGAACAGCCCACCTGTGCCCTTTAGGGATTTGAAAATAAAACTCGGTGAAGGGTAGGTAAATCTCCAGGATAGGTACCTACCTCAACGCCCACAAAAACATGGCGTGAGTATATACTACAGATTATTCAGGTAATGAATTGTCTGTCCTATATTTTTTTTTTCAACCAACTTCAAAGGAGGAGGAGGCTATCAATTCGACTTTATGTTGTTTTTATGTTTGTTACCTTAGAACTTCCGACTGGGTGAACCGATTTTGAAGTTTTTTTTTTTATTTGAAAGCTGGTGTTTCCCGTGTGGTCCCATTTTAATAATGGCATCCATGAGAAAACAATATAATTTGATATCGGTTTTTTTACTCTTTAGAGTTCTATGTTATTCATTATTGTATTAGATTTCAAGTAGTTTCCGCTCTTCTGATTTCTATGTGTACAGCCTAAGGAGGCCTATAACGTAACACCAGGCATTAGGCAGCTGATTAATTTACGTCTTGTCCTGGAGCGCGACGTGGCGCGATTTGAATAACGCCGCGTGCGAGCTGCTATGGGACACATTGGAAGCTACTCAAAATACTAAGCAGTGATAGCCTTAGGGTTAAAGAGCCTGCTTCACATGATGATAATCAGTGAGGCTCGGGTTCGAATCCTGGCATGTACCAATGACTTTTTCAAAACTTACGTACATTTTTATCACTAGCTCGAAGGTGAAGGAAAACATTAAGTGAATTAATTCTGGGACCTGCGGGTTCCCTCACGTGTACTTCACAGTATGTAGACTGTCTCGTAATTTATTGATATAATTGTGTTATATTTAAGTCCCAAATTATTATTGGTTTTTAATGTTCAAAATATGTCAGATTACCGCCCTAACTTCGTCCACCCTAATACAGTTTTCCAGATTAACACTGTAGCGACACTACATAGGACGCGCCAATAGAAGGCCGAGTTACATAGAACGCGCCAATAGACGGCCGAGTTCTAAACCGCGCTATCGGAGTTTTCTAATGAGTTTGTATAAATACAACTGTCCAACCTCAACCGTTGGACCGCGGTCCCCAGGCACGATCACCTCGCCTGGCGGAAGATCTTCCTTTTTCACGATGGAGGAGCATTCCACCTCCACTCCTCCATAACACTTTAACTTTATACAACTTTAACGAAACCTCATTTTTTAGAGCTTAAAAAGAACTCTAGATACTGAACCTCCAGTGATGGCAGGTGGATGGCCCAAGTCTCGATACGTACATAATCTCACGCCTTATATCCCCGAGGGGATAGGCAGAGGTTTTCCATTTCTAGATATACCCACTTTTCACCAGATATTCTTTGGACCCCCATACGTGATAGGTGGTGAGCCCATCGCCGATCTTGGTACGTGTTAAGTAGATATGCTCTAAGTGGATTGCTTACAAATAACTTCAAGCATCAATTACTGGCACCTCTAATAGCAGCTCGATGGCAATATCAGTGTCGGCCGAGGCAAGTTTGACGCAGAGAGAGCATCTGCGAAGATTAGCTCAGTCACATTGAAACCGGATTAAGCATGGCTCGAATCGGATAACAATATTAACCGACTGCCTTCAGTGTTCGACAAAATAATACTGTTATTGATTTTGATATTCCGAGTGTTCACGGGTGAATTCCAAGAATTATCAGAGCGAAACGAGAATGAGATAGTACAATAGACGAGATGTATGTTACAGTTTTGGTATGATTTTTGCTTTTGAAATATTGAAGGCTCCGATCATAATTTAAAAAAAAAAAAACCATAAAAAAAATATTGTTAAATTGAAACGTACTGAAACAAAAGTAGACTGAAAATTAATATTCAACTGCGTACAAGACTTTTTCGACATATTTGAGGCTTGTATATGCATCTTATTTTATATAAGTTTGTAGCGGTTTTTATAGAAACTAAATAGAGTAAAAAAAAATGATACAGCTCGTTTCCATAGCCATAGAATAAGGATAAAACATCGCCACTTCATCGAATGTGCGATTTAAATTATTCAATGCTATTTAGATAAAAATAATTAATGAACATAAAATTGACATGAAATTTATGTAAAATGAAAATATGTACTTATTCTAAATTTATTATTTGCGGTGTCCCTACGGTGTGTTACATGTATTAGCATGTAAGATTTATTGTAAGACCTTTAATGTAACCATGTGACATGCAAATAAAAGTAGTCGCCAAAGTACCAACTCAATTTGAAAGCGACTCAAGCGTGTCCAGCAGAGCGCCTTGCGGCGAAACTCTTCGGCACCAACCGTCATATGGAGTCAGATTTGGCTCGCGATAATCCGCGCACTCTAACCTGGCAACTTATTTAATAACCGGCAGTTAATCCGGGCAGTCGGCGCTCCTTCGTCCTGGCAGTTTTAATCCGCTTCGCCCCTCCCCCCCTGAGGTACGACCCAAGGAAGCAAGTTTAAACCGGCTGCCACTTACAAAGTTATATAGTTGGTGTAACTGAGTGCGGATTCGATCGTAAATAGTTGGAAAGACTTCGTCGGGCCGCTGCGGGGAGTGAGGGGGGACGAGGCAGCTCCAGCTACCAGCTGCAACTTTCGGGCAGGTCTGCATCGTAGTTGCAATGATTGAACTTCTCACCCAAAGTTGAGGATTTATGGTATTTTTAAATTTGATTAGGATCGTTTCTTTATTTTCTGTCTTTCGATATGTACCTACAGTAATTCCAGCAAATTAAACTTGGTATCTAAAAAAAGTATTCGTTAAGACTGTGAGTTTCAATTCCATCTCAATCAGTTGGTTCAATTTGTATTTGTAAACTGAAACTCGAACAAAGATAACATCCTACTTAATATTATAAATGCAAAAGTTTGTATGGATGGATGTATGGATATATGGATGGATGTTTGTTCCTCTTTCACGCATAAACTACTGAACGGATTTTGATGAAACGGGCGCTGCTCTAGTAAATCTATATACAGTAAAAAACCGACTTCAACAAATGGCACTAAAATCGCTGACCGATTTCGATATAATTTTTATTTTTATGAAAATATCTCTTCTGTTATAATGTTGTTTGTAAGGAGACGTTAGTGGCTCTGCAAAAGACTCTTTTGGATTAAAAATCTCTATTGTTGTATAATAGATTAATGGCGCGTAACGTCTGTGAGATATTTTTATTTAAAGGCTAACAAAGTTTATAGAAGGTGAATGTACCGATAATACTTAACTATTTTTATTACAGAGCTACTGATTTATGTTGCGGGTATTTCAATTCTGTACAATGGTCATAAAATTTTAGGGTATTAAAGTTTTATTAAAATATATGAGTTTTAAAAGAAAATCTACTAAAGTAATGTATACATTTTCAAAACCTTCTTCTTTGACAATCAGCCACTTAACACATTACTTACTAACAAGGAACAATAAGAGAAAACAGATGACAACTGGGGATGAAGACAAGGACTGTTCACTGAAAAATAATGACCAGAATAAAGTTACCAATAATCAAACAAAAAAAAAATCTCACGCCTTTTATCCCCGAGGGGGTAGGCAGAGGTATTCCATTACTAGATATACCCACATTTCACTAGATATATTGGACCCTTAAACGTGATAGGTGGTGAGCCCATCGCCGGACCGGGTCTATTTACACATGTCTCAGAATTAATTCTGAGACTTGCGGGTTTCCTCACGATGTTTTCCTTCACCGTCGAGCTAGTGATAAATATGTACGTAAGTTTTTTTTTTTTAAACTCATTGGTACATGCCAGGATTCGAACCCGAGCCTCACTGATTTTCAGCCGGCTCTTTAACCGCAAGGCTATCACTGCTCTAATAATCACCACAACAATAAATGTCCTCACGCCTTTGAAATCCTGGATATACTTACTTTTTTTGGACCTTTTATTGTACCTATATTTAATTTTTATGGACCCAAAAACTCGAGAGGTGGTGAGCCTCGCCAGACCGGTTTGGTGTTACACATGCCTCAGAATCAATTCTGGGATCTCACGATGGTTTCCTTCGAGGTAGTGATATACTCGTATGTAGGTACGTAAGTTTTTGAAGAACTCCAAATGTACATGTCCTTCACCAGAATTCAAACCCGAACCTTACGGATGAAAACCCGCCTTTCATCATTAACCACAGGTCAATTGCTCTCAATCAACACAACACTACTGAATACAGCAGGTAACCTTCATGTAGGTAACATTCACTTGAATGTAGCCTAATTAACGTTTAGGGTATCAAAAAAGCGTCGTTGCCTTGTCTTATCCTCAACATGAAATTTGCGTTCAATTTCATAGCAATTTACTTCCCAGAATATAAGGGACCTTTGTAAACAAAAATCTACTCATAAGTACATATTTACGTTATCTGTATCTAGAATAAGTCATTTATATTAATCATAACATGTTTACTTATGGCCTGTATGAATAATATTAATTACGGCCCCTTGAGGCGGGGGTGGCGGGGAGGGAGGGCGCATAATTCCGCGATAGCCGCGGGCGCACGTGACGGGAGGGTATTTTATTTAATTTCACGGATGTTTATTTTATGTATCAAAATTTAGTAAGAGCGCCCTCCAAGATGGGAGATACCAAGCTTTATTATTTTAGAGGATGCTCTCGCTACTGCTAATGGTATTAAAATAGAGATTGGTTATTTTGACGGGCCTGTTGACTCAGTTGGTAGTGACCCTGCCTACTGAGTGGAAGGTCGCGGGTTCGATCCCCATTCGGGGTCAACATTTGTGTGCGTGAACATTTCTTTTTTAATATTTATTTAAGTATGTTTATCAGTTGTTAAGTATCCATAGCACAGGCCCTGCCTAGTTTGGGACTAAATAACCTTGTGAATTGCGTCCCACAATTTATTATTATTATTTTAGTTTCAAAAAAAATTTTGCGAAATAGGTTCAGCCATGTGACCTTTGATTTGCCATTACCACATTTGGTTGATAACCTTTTTACCAATTTTATATATTTACTAATATTAAACCAGCTCGATGAATTCAGAAACCTGTGTTCTCCGTCACACAATTAAGATATTATTTCCACCATAGAGCCAAAACGTTGACAAACAGCCCATTAGGGCTATTAAGCCTTCGCTATTTCCGTAACAATAAAAGTCAATGTTAAACTCCACAAAGCAACTCCGCATAGGTTTAAGCGGCACAAAACCTAAATAACGTCCTTATTTTGGGACAAAAAAGTCGTTTTCCACGAAACAAGAACTTTGCTCATTAAAGTGCACCTTTGCAGCGCTCCGAGGCGACAGACGAGGCAAGGCCGCCGTCTGCCTTGTTTACCGAACACACGAGTAATTGGGGGCCGTATATCGCGAGTATCACGGAATAATGATGTCACGGGATATTATGATACACTTGTGCCGACGCGGGTTCAGTCGAAACGAGAGACAAGCTCTGTTTTATGCCCCTAATCATCAGGGCGTTACGTGAACCTCGGAAATTAAATTACAAGAGGTTGAATTCGTTTGTTATTATTTGTTTCCTCGTTACATATTATCCAATAATACATGTAAATAATACATGTAAAAGAGTTGTTTGTACCTTACATACATACATACATAATCTCACGCCTATTTCCCATTGGGGTGTTTCCTATTTCCATACAACAGACCGCCACTTGCTTGTTTGTACCTTTTCCATCCATTTTCGCACAGAGACATTTGGATGCGCGATTTTCATTTTGGAAAGCGGACGAAATCGCTGGTAAAAGCTAGTGTAATTATAAACACTAATCTTTAGTAACTTGACCAGCGGCCTTATTGTCTATTTACCTATAATTGTAATCGCAATCGTCTTCATTTTGACTTACGTCGCTTCTTCCGTACATCTGTCAATACAGCCAGTGAAAGAAGAGCAAGGTCAAAGAAAAACGATTACAATTATAAATACACAATAAGGCCCCGGGTCCACTAAGTGACTTTGAAACAAGTTGGTCCTAGTATAGTTTGCAACTGATTTCCTAATTCTTGTCTTAATTACTCTTGAGCACTACTGCGAGTTCAATGACCCCTACAACGTACACTGCTGCTCATACACACACCGATAATATTATAATTTAACATCAACTTCCGTCTTATCTGTTTCAACTTGTTCCAAATCTCGTAACAGTAACACAAACTCATCTTCATAGTTGTGATAAACATCGAATTACACTGTCAAATACTAGCTAAGATGATAATAATGATTTAGTTTTTGACCTGATAACGTCTTATAAATCGATGAACGACGGCTGCACGCGAGAAAAAGCATGACTCATTGTCACGTTCCGCCTGAGCCGAGCGTGCAAGTGAGAGCACGGAACAAGCGATAGAGAGGCACGATCCGAGACGTTATCACGTAAAATTATCGTCTGTAAACCGACTTTACAGACTTTCATTCATTATTAAAAGTCTGTCTATTTCTAAACATAGATGTCTTGTGGTTGTACATGTACAGTAAGTGAGAGCACAATATGAAGCTTTACATTTGTAGTGCAAGTCTCACCTCGAAGCGATTATAATAAGATCGTTACAAAGTCCAATGTGTCAAGCTCCTCGTGCTCTTTACTGTACAATACCATCGAACCTCGTAAATATATTATGTCTATCACGTTATTTAGTACAGGCTCTGCTTAGTTTAAGACTAAATAACCGTGTGTGAATTGTGTCCCACAATTTATTATTATTATTATCATATCATCTTAGGTATAGATATTGTGTATAGAAAGTACACAGCAAGTAGGTATATTATCATTAGTCACACATAGTACTGGTGTTGGTAATAATAGTTTTATCATCGGCGCAGAACGACGAGGGCATCGATATGGAGGAACAGCTATCTAGTAGATAAGTTAACGTGTGCTAATTTCTACTAATAATTTCGGGCTGTCGCTTGTAGAAGAATCATATAATGGGTAACTTATAATCAGCGGAATATGTATCATTATAAAATGTTTTGAGGCGCTCTGCCCTAAATTCGTATGCACGAGGAAGGTGAATTTGTACAATGTTTTTTTTTAAATTAAAACCGCAAAAGATCGAGCGGATTTTTTCTTACAGTTTTTATGTATTTTCAGTAACGCAATAATGTTAAATTTATTGTGACCGTATAGTATTGTTTGTTTTTAAGAGTTGTGCTAATTTACAAAAAAAAGGGGTACTTCATGACAGATTTTTGAGATCCATGCCGGCCCATTTTTCTCTGATGGTAAAAATATTAAAAATTGTTTATGTGTGAGTATATGTTTGTTTAAGTAATTGGGCAAACATTATTTATTATTCCAAATTCTCAGTAAAATAGCTGTGAGCGGTGACTGACAGACAGAGCAGCACAATAAGGTTTTTTCTATTTCCCCATATCTTTGGGCTCTTTGGTCTCCGTAGCACATTTTGGCGTATCTTTAGCTTGGCAAGTCGATAACCAGTATTACCAGCAATTTATATTCCGCGCTTACGCCGGTGTTTAATACACGCCCACTCCATACGTGAAATATGTATATTCTGTAATATAATTGCGCCAGCGCCTCTAATGTGGAGGCAATCATTTCGCTCGCAACTTTCCTTTGACGCCTCCAAGTAGTTGTTCCCAATTTGCTTTACTTTCTGTACATTGAAGGCGGCTCACTTATCACACTCCATTTATTATCGTAGCAACTGAAGTTAATAATTCTTTTTCGGGGCTTTATTAAAGCTGTTGTAGATTTTGCTTAGAAAAAGCATTAATAGTGAAATAAAAATGTAAAATTATTTGTTTTTATTAGTATCCTCCAGCTTAGAATGGAAAACATAGCCAAAACCTGTGGACTTACAGATATGGAACCAGGAGAAAATATTATTTGGGTAACCATTATTCTCACGGTAAAGGGACAAAAGTGGTTGGCACTTGGCAACAGTCTACATCAACATTTTTATTATGAAGAGGTAAAGTTGTATGTTAGTCTGTAAGTTTTTAAAATACTTTTATTAAAAAAATACATTATCTCCGAGTGACATAGGTTAGAAAGATTACATAGGTACATTTTTTAAATTTTAAAAATAATTATAAAAATTACAATGCCAGCTTTTGATCTTCAAGTTTGCTCTGATTGCGCGTCAACTAGTACGAATAGTCTTTGAATTGAGAGTCTATAGTTTCGTGAAGTTGGTATATACTAAAGATACAAGTTAACGTTTACACTATTAACGCGGCACATTCACTTTGGCAAAGCTTCTTAGACGAGTACATTATAACAATGTTATTGCAGCACGTCGCAGCTCCCTAGCCGCACGGAGTTTGGACCCGTGAGTCGGTTACAGGACGCGACAGAGCAAAATGCTCAGCGAACAGCCACAGGTTACCGGGCTGTCAGAACTTTGTCACTGAAACAGATGAGGAATTTTGTGTGTTGCCTTGATGAGGTGTGTTGTATGTGTTTGTGTACCGACCACACTGGGAAATGGAGTATGAGTCACAAACTATACCTTCTGTCGGACAATAGGTACTTCTAATCTTCCTTATCTGAATTTTACAGTTTCTTTGTTTTCTTTATTGTTGTATATTGACGTTTCTACCTTTTTTTAATATGCATACATACAATCACGCCTTTTTCCCGAAGGGTTAGGCAGATACAATAGACCACCACCTCTCGCTCCTCATCCTTATCCATCAATCGGTTCTAACATGCTCGTCGGTTTCGGAAACTCTTTATCTGGCTTTTCTTTAATCAAACATCATCAAAAAAACATCGCCGATCTGATCAATGTAAGTACGCCTAGGTCGCCCTCTGCCGACTCGGCCACTCACGATTCCCTTGTGGTATTTGTCTCGTTAGACTCCATTCATTAATCAGCTTGATATTTATAATATATAAAGCTCCACTACCACTCACTCACTCACTCACTCACTGACTGACTGATTGACATAATTGTTCTCCCAGAAGGAGTCGTTTTGGAGAAAAGTCTTGTATGAAAAAAGTGTTCAAGATGGCGGGGTGACCTAGGGAAAATTCCGACTTTTCAAAAAAACAAAATGGCGGCTAGACTTGCTTATCGTATTTTTTTTGTTTTCCGGCCGATTTGGCTCAAATTTTTGGAATCGGTTAAACTTTTAGAATGATTTACGAAAATTATTTAAAAAGTTGAAAAAACAAAATGGCGGCTGCATAGTAATGTTTCAAAGTTTAGGCTATTGTAGACCCCACTTGACCCGAATTAGACGCATGGTTGCCGACATCGTGCAGTTACAAATGGCACGTCATTTTTATAGGCACATCCCGTAGTTTACCAGAAAAATCCGAAAAACTGAAAATCCAAGATGGCCGCCCTGTGATTGGCTCCCAAAGAAAAAGATGAATTTTATCAGATTTTGAATGTTGATTTTCGGCAAGATGGCGACACCTGAGCGAGTTGGCTTGTATAGCGGAGTTAGAGGTCTCATTACAAAATATTGCCATGTTTAACAATTTTCCCAAAATTTTGGGTATTTTTTTACTTTTGATGCAAAAAGTCAAAACTCGAAATTTTACCATTTTGCAAAAACAAGTAACAGTCTACAGTACATTTTATCTCTCCCTATGACCTTTTGTAGGTTTTTTGAATTTCGCCTGGCAACACTGAAAGTTATGGCCGATTGAATTTTTTGGGTAGACCTCAAAAGACCCGAATTGATCTCCCAGGAGCCAATATGCTATAGAGACGTGATTGGTGTCATTGCATAGGGTATATCCTGTAGTTTACCAGAAAAATCCGAAAAACTTGAAAAACAAGATGGCCGCTCCGGTATTCTCTCTTTACTGAAAAAATAGGGTTTTTATAATTTTTATCGGTATTTTTAGGCAAGTTGGCAACACTTTGGAAAGTTGGGTTGTATGGAGCGTTTGTGGGTCTCAGTAAGCAGTGTTGCCATGAAAAGAAATATTTTACAAAATTGTATCATTTTTCGACTTATACTAAAAAAAGACAAAATTCGCATAGAATGGCTAAAACAAGATGGCTGATCCAAAATTAGACTTTATTTTTCTGTCAAAATACGACCCCACAGAGACACGCGTGGCCGCTTGCGGCCTCGCGCACCGCGCGACATCTAGTTTATAATATTTATAATATATAAAGCTGGACTACCACTCACTCACTCACTCACTGACTGACTGATTGACATAATTGTTCTCCCAGAAGGAGTCGTTTTGGAGTCAAGTCATATATTAGAAAAGTGTGCAAGATGGCGGGGTGACCCCGGGAAAATTCCGACTTTTCTTAAAAACAAAATGGCGGCCAGGCTTGCCTATCGTATCTCTTTTGTTTTCCGGCCGATCCGGCTGAAATTTTTGTAATCTGTAGAAATGTTTAAATGATTTACGAAAATAGTTAAAAAAATTGAAAAAACAAAATGGCGGCCGCGTAGTAGTGTTTCAAAGTTGGAGTGGTTTTAGACCCCACTTGACCCGAATTGATCTCCCAGATGCCAATATGCTAAAGGGATGTGTTTGGTGTCATCGCACAGGGCATATCCTGTAGTTTACCAGAAAATCCCGAAAATCTGAAAAACCAAGATGGCCGACCGGTGATTTGCTCTCAAAGAAAGGGATGGATTTTGCCAGATTTTGATTGTCGATTTTCGGCAAGATGGCAACACCTGAGCGAGTTAGTCTGTATAGCGGGGTTGGAGGTCTTGCTACGTAGTGTTGCCGTGTCTAAGAATTTTCCCGGAATTTTTCGTATTTTTTTACTTTTAACGCAAAATGTCAAAAGTCTAAATTTTACCATTTTGCAAAAACAAGTGACAGTCAGTGAAACATTTTATCCCTCCCTATGACCTTTTGTAGGTTTTTTGAATTTCACCTGGCAACACTGAAAGTTATGGCCGATAAAATTTTTAGGGTAGACCTCGAAAGACCCGAATTGATCTCCCAGATGCCGATATGCTACAGGGATGTGTTTGGTGTCATCGCATAGGGTATATCCTGTAGTTTACTAGAAAATCCCGAAAAATAGAAAAAACAAGATGGCCGCCCCGTTATTTTTGTTTTACTGAAAAATTTCAATTTTCCTAATCTAAATCGGCATTTTTTAGCCAGTTGGCAACACTTTGGAAAGTTGGCTTGTATGGAGCGATTGTGGGTCTCAGTAAACTGTGTTGCCATGAAAAAAAATATTTAACAAAATTTTATTATTTTTCGATTTAAAATGGTTAAAACAAGATGGGCGCCCAAAATTAGACTCTATTTTTCTGTTAAAATAAGACCCCACAGAGACACGCGAGGCCGCTTGCGGCCTCGCGCACCGCGCGACATCTAGTTTTTTTAATATAAAAATAAATGAAACAAATAACCTCACGCCTTTTATCCCCGAGGGGTAGGCTAGGTATTCCATTACTGGATATACCCATTTTTCACATGATACATTGGACCCCTAAACGTGATTTTTTTAATATATGAATTAAAAATAGTTTTGTGTAGTAAAATCAATGAGATTAAAATATAATAGGGCATAGAGGGGACAAAGAGAAGAAAATTTTAAGCAAAAAGTTATTCCAAGTGGAATAAGACTAACAAATTCGACTGAATAACAGCTCGCTTTCATACTAACTGACATAACGCTTGAGCTTCAAACATGCTTCAAACGCGGGCTGTGGCTAAAGTGTGCCCGCAAACAAATAAAGTGAGCTTGCCGGCGAGCGGGCGGCCTCGGTGGTGACAAAGCCGGTCTATATAAAAAACCGACGAGTCGGACTCGCACACGAAGGGTTCCGTATCATTATCTATAAAAACGGCAAAAAAATCAAGTCTGTTGTATGGGAGCCCACCTTAAATATTTATTTTATTTAGTTTTTAGTATTTCTTGTCATAGCGGCAACTGTCTAGCTGTCGCGGTTCTTGAGGTAGGTACAGCTTGGTGATAGACAGGCGGACGGACGGACAGACATGCGAAGTCTTAGTAATAGGGTCCCGTTTTTACCCTTTGGGTACGGAACCCTAAAACAGCACAGTAGATACGTAGATAGCTTCAGCTCTCCCGATTTCCAGCCGTAACTCGAAATTGATCGTCACGCGTCACCCCCCCCTCGCCGGGCTCTCGTAAACCGAGATATGGCCGATTCCCCGGAGCTCGGCATTGCATAAGTTTCACCTATAATTTCCGATCCCTTCTAGCCTACAGCATAACTTGGGCGAGACTTTGGCCCATAGTCTCGGTTCCAGCGAAGTTATAGTCCGCTACTTAGCAACTTAAGCGTTTATCATATTAAAGACATATTAGACGGAATTTATTAGATCTTTTTAAACTCTCAACGTATCTAAGCGCAAAGGCGACAAACGAGATAATTTTAATTATAACTCAATAATAAAGTACGAGTAGGGCATTTATATTTTTACTGATGTATAAATAAAGGAGAATATACACCGTCATAGATCTTTCTCTGTACCTATATAATTAGAGGGCTTTGTATAACTGACGATTAAAGATTAAATATGCTACAATCACCCCGCATATATTCGTCATATGACTGTACACCTCGTCTGTGCTGCCATTTTGATACAAATGATAGGGAAGAAAATAAAACTCCGATATCAGACAGTGGCCACGTTTTACGTGTTAAAAACTGTTGTTTGTTTACGATATTCCCATCATTTTTCTACATCTCTACCCGCCGGGCCGCCGCAGGCCACTCGCGGGCCGAGTGCAGCGTCGTGTAATTTGCCTCTCGCTGCGTGTTCATAACATCCGGTGAAGAAATAAATTACACAGAAACTTCCGTTCCCAGTTCCCTTTGACGGTTTTTTCCGCTGTTTAAAGAATTGCCGAGAAGGCTTAAACCCTGAGCGCTGTGACGTAAATTAATACCTGAACTGTTTGAATTAGTTTTATGAGAACACAACTTCTGAGTTACGTTTGTTTTTTTTTCTGGTATCGTAAATGCGAAAGCAACTCTGAAGAATCTGTTCTCTGTGTGTGGTCTCTGTGTGGCGAAATCATATCTCAGTTTTTGAGAATTTTTTTTTACTATAAGGTGCAAATCAGACGGGTCACCTGATGGTAAGTGACTGCCGTCGCCCATGGACACCTGCAACTCACAAGTCACAAAATTGCGTTGATTTTGAGGTGAGAATACGCTCTCTCTTGAAGGTTTCAAGGTCATATCGGTCCGGAAATGCTGCGTGCGCCAATTTGTTCCCCAAATCAGTTGTGTTTAAATTAAATGTCTGATGTTCACCATTTCCCTAACACAGAAATGTAGCGAGTCCTAATCCTCACGCCAGAGTTAGGTTCAACAGTACTGCACTTCGAGAGTATTGTAGTTCGATTTTTATTATGCTAGTCTGTCCAATGAAGAAGTACGCCTTTCTCAAAGTTTCTCTGAGATTTAATCACGAAATGCTAAAGAGTTTTTGCGACTTATTATTGAGGCAGTGTTTATGGTCACAACTCAAAACCAACTTACATCTCAAAACTTCGCTTTGAATCGAGTTGGTGTAGAATTGTTAAGGTGTGCCATGTCCATTGCTTCACGTTGAATGAATCCCGTTAACCGGCAGTAAGGCAAGATATTATGTAATCATTTATAAATAAAATAAATAAATATAATCTCACGCCTTTCATCCCCAAGGGGGTAGGCAGAGGTATTCCATTACTGGATATACCCACATTTCACGAGATACATTGGACCCCTAAACGTGATAGGTGGTGAGCCCATCGCCGGACCGGGTCTCTTACACTTGTCTCAGAATTAATTCTGAGACCTGCGGGTTTCCTCACGATGTTTTCCTTCACCGTCGAGCTAGTGATAAATATGTACGTAAGTTTTTGAAAAACTCATTGGTACATGCCAGGTTCGAACCCGAGCCTCACTGATTTTCGACCGGCTCGTCAGGGCTATCACTGTTCTTATCATGTAATCATTTACTGTTTGAGTAAAGGTATACTATGTATTGTGTTGTGATATCGTTAGTACCGTGCGTGGGCGCGGTGCGTTTGGAAGCCGTCGCGAACAAAAGTGATAGGTTGTACCTGAAGTGTGTATTTTTCATAACATTATCTAACGTTTTCGCTTGAACAGATGTATTCATTCGGTATCTTTATATGTGTTCGTACTATTTTTGCACCTTCACATGATTGCGATAGTTGTGTGGTTGCTGATTTTGAGCTCTCTGTTGGGTCTGTAGGTAGACCTTGCTTCTGAGTCGGATTCAACAACAAAGAATAATGAATAATTTTTTTTTGCTATTCTTCCTATTTAGTTTAGTATGTTTGTTAGTTTACTGTACTGAATGAATAGTGAATTATGACCCACAATAAGATAAATGTCGATTTTATAATCAAGAAAGTGGCAGTGAAGGACGCTTATCCCATCTGTCCCGTTTAGTTGTTCTAAAATATATATTCAATTAAAGACTATGGGTATTTCTAGGAATAGCATATTACCCTTACCAACCCCTTCGGGTATAAAAGCGTAAGCATATCTTTTTGGATTAATGTTTGAACCCAGAAACAATATTGAGCCGTGCACCTAGTTCAAATGATGACAGACACTCTTCTCTGGTGGTGAACAAGCCGACATAATTTTGTATCTGCTTCAATTTTCCGCGCCATTGCTGTTAATCCATGGCAGGTCCCCCCTCTGCCCGAAACTATTTTTATTCCGTTGATCCAATTCCGCTGGTTAAGCACGGCTCGTGAGCTTAGCTTAGGGTAAGGGATGGGAAAATAACTTTTTAAACCGTTTAGCGGGGGACTTGGAATGTCTTGGCGAAGGTTTCCACATGGTAGAATGGTATTTTTTTTTGTCACATTTTTTTATAAAGGTGAATATAAGATGCTCACGCTTTTATCCCTAGGGGGTCGGCAGAGGTATTCAATTCCTGGAAACACTCTCATTTTACCAGTATATTTTTCGGATCCCCTAAACGTGATGGAAGGTGAGTCCATCCTCGGACTGGAATGTTGTTACACAAACCGTATATATAACATCTATCTATACATATGTGTTTTAAGTATGTCGTAGGCAGCAACTATGAAGGGATTTTCGGAATTTCCCACGGGAACGGGAATAAACTAAATCCAAGCGGAAAAACGCCGCTGGGCACCCGCTATTTGAAATATGGTATGTAGGTGTCTTAAATATGTCGTAGGCAACCACTATCAAGGGATTTTCGGAAATTCCCACGGGAACGGGAATAAACGGAATCCGCGCGGGCAACGCCGCTGGGCATCCGCTAGTCTATATCTATACATATAATAAAACTCTAACGGGGCCGTGTCTGTACATTAAATATTTTATGAAATTTTAAAGGTAGTGTATATAGTTATCGATATAGATACCGAAACACCAATTTTTTGAATTTTTGTCTGTCTGTCTGTCTGTCTGTCTGTCTGTCTGTCTGTCTGGTTGTGCACGCATCACTCAAAAACTACTGGACGGATTTTGATGAAATTTGGTATGGAGATAACTGACTACCCGGGTCAACATCTAGGGTACTTTTTATTCCTGGAAAATATCTCATTCCCACGGGAAAATAAAAAAAACTGGTTAAATAGAGAAATACGTACTACTCCGAAACGATAACACCTAGAAACTTGAAAAATGGTATGAAGGTGTCTGATATGTCATAGGAAATTGGTATGAAGGGATTTTTGGAAATTCCCACGGGAACGGGAATAAACTGAATCCAAGTGGGAAAACGCCGCTGGGCACCCGCAATTTGAAATATGGTATGTAGGTGTCTTAAATATGTCATAGGCAACCACTATGAAGGGATTTTCGGAAATTCCCACGGGAACGGGAATAAACAGAATCCGCGCGGGCAACGCCGCTGGGCACCCGCTAGTGATAAAATATAACTCTTCCTTTTGGCTTCGCCGTAGTCGGGTAAAAATGGTAACCGAGTTGGGTACAATTTTGAAAGCAGTCCAAATTCAATATTGCGGAAGACAGTAGTCCCCATTGTGGCGAGCCGCGGGCCTATGGCAGTAGTGCGGTGTCGACGGCGAGAGGCGCGCGGACGTTGTCGGCGCGGTGTGCGGTGCGCGGTGCGTCATGCAGCAATTAGTGCGGTGCGTAGTGCGCGGGTGAGTTATTGCCCGCTATCGCGTAATGAGATCTGCTTGAAATTAGCTGTTTGGTTTTCCACTGCCCCCTGAATTATTGTAATAGCGCGCGTCCTTATTACCAGTGATGTATGACTTGCAAAAATTCAAGATGTTCTGAATATTAACAGCGGAGAGAATCACCTGGATAATGATTGATAGAGTGATTACGTTTCGTGTGGCACCTAATATCGTGCGTTCGTCTGGCAGTATTAAAATTCTGCGCGTTCCCCCGATAAATCCATCAGAGGCGCGGGCGTGCAGCCTGCGATTCGCGCGATCAACCCCGTAATTATCGCGGTGGGCCGAGGGAGGGGATAATTCGTCCCTTCCGGAGACATAAATTCTGTCGCCTGGAGACAGCGGGCAAAAAGCCTTTAACCCTAAAACGTCACAAATAACTCATTTCGCTCGTCGCCGTCGGCTGATGGGGGATTTGCATCTCTCTCGGAATGTTTTTAATTCTGCCCGTATCAGGGGCGGCGTAGTGAAGTATCAAATGGAACCGAGGCCGCGTCTATTAATGAACAGGGTGAAGCGGCTTTCATTAGGAGACGCCGGACGAGTGATCTGGTTTCAAATCGGGTGAAATTATTTGCATTTCAGACCAGACCGGCACGTCCGACCGATAACACGTGAACGGTCCCATATGAAATTTAACCTTCGTCTTAAGTTCGACGTGGAGCCAATGTGTACATTCCCCGGGGAGGCGAGGGCAGGGGGGGAGCCGTAAATCAGGGAGAGGCCGGCTCTCGGCGGTAGTCGCGCGAAACCAATCCCATTCGATTACTGCACTACGACACCTGGAGTGTTGACTCGCCGCTGAATTAATGTCGCCTCCCCGCCCCCTCCCCGCTCGACTGCTTGCGGTCACGAATTTGAACACAGAATGTGTCCTACAATAGTATAATGATCGGTGTGATCTGAAGCTACATCGAGTTAGATAAGACTAGATAAAGAGGAGATGAGATAAAGAGCCTGGTGCTGTTTTGTATTGATTGACACACGCTTATTATCGTCTTAAACTGGGCAGATATACCATGCCTATACGGTACTTAAATACATTTAAATACAAAGATATTAAACTAACTGTCATGTTAGTAAGCACTTGTGAGGTCGTCGGTAGGGAATCAAGCTCTCGACCACTGACCCACTGCCACCTCAGTCAACAGATCCATCGCTCTATTGCTTGCGTATAATCTCGCATTACTGGGTATTGAGAGATAAATAGAAGAAAACATCGATGAAGAGGTTTAATGAAAGATGTTGGGTTCGATTCTGCTTTACAGCGACTAAACCTATTTTATAACACATTTGCTCGTAAAAGGTGTCTTATTTCACAAATTTCAATATCGTATTGTATCTCATTACGCCCAAGTGCGGTAAGTGTAAAGTAAAACGCACGGTTTATCAAGATGCTCCGTCTTAAAACGAACGGTACTTTTTAAAATCTCAGCAAAGAGTTTTTATGTCAAAAAAGTTGTCCACATTTTATGATTTAAATTAACTTTGGGAGATAAAATATAATAAAGAAATATGTATGTACATAATTATTTAATTTAATTAATTTTGACAGTAAATTAAACAAAAACACAAAAATATTAATTTATACTTTATTAATAATACTGGCTGTTTTTTGTGCCTTTGCCTAAAAAAAATGCTGATGCGCGCCGCGCGCTTTTTCTTAACGCTGTATTGTTTTTATTAGTTTACCATAGTAGGAGTTTTATTTTATTTCCTCGCAAATGTGTTATAAAACGTCGTATGACATACGTGCGCTTTGATAATTACAGCCTCTGCTTACTTGTAGCCCTCGCCTACGGCTCGGGCTAGCAATATCGCCTCGGCTGTAATTTTCAACCTACCGCACTTATATCATAATGTACTATTATAACACATTTGCTCGTAAAAGGTGTCTTATTTCACCAATTTTAATATCGTTACCTATCTCATTACGCCCAAGTGCGGTAAGTGTAAAGTAAAACGCACGGTTTATCAAGATGCTCCGTCTTAAAACGAACGGTACTTTTTAAAATATCAGCAAAGAGTTTTTATGTCAAAAAAGTTGTTAACATTTTATGATTAAAATTAACTTTGGGAGATAAAATATATTAAAGAAATATTTATGTACATAATTATTTAATTTAATTAATTTTGACAGTAAATTACAACCAATCTGTAACAAAAACACAAAAATATTATTTTACTTTATTAGTAATAAGTACTGGCTGTTTTTTTGTGCCTTTTCCTAAAAAAAATGATGATGCGCGCCGCGCGCTTTTTCTTAACGCTGTATTGTTTTTATTCGTTTACCATAGTCGGAGTTTTATTTTATTTCCTCGCAAATGTGTTATAAATCGTCGTATGACATACGTGCGCTTTGATAATTACAGCCTCTGCTTACTTGTAGCCCTCGCCTACGGCTCGGGCTAGCAATATCGCCTCGGCTGTAAGTTTCAACCTACCGCACTTATATCATAATGTACTATTAGTTTGCTTCTGTCATTTTCTTTCTCCTAAAAAAGAAAAAAAACGAGAGATAATAGTCCTGTCAAATTAAAATTAGTCCAGTCAACTAAGGCGTTTCATAACTTGTTTAGTGCATAAGTAAGTAAAATACAGACCCTGACACGACTAAATTCGATAGGTTATCTTCTATCCCTTTTCTCTTTTTGAGGTAAGAAAAAGACAGCACTAAACTAAAAAAAGTTTAGTATCGGTGTAAAGCAGAATCGCCCCCAATGTTCGATTAAACCCGCTACAAGCAACAGTAAGTAAGTTTATAAAAAAAATCCCTGTGAGAAAAATCGTCAGCAAGCTGTAATGGGAGACCAAATAAATGGTTCTCTTCCGAAAATGGTCGCCGAGATCACGTTCCCGCCACCGACCGCGTCTCGTGCCACAGAAGCAACACGGCGAAGCGAGAATAGTCGGAAAATTTCGTATATTAGGTATTTCCACTAGGTAGTGGACTCTGATGTCTCTCGAAGACAATGTTATATGATTTTCGTATATTAATAAATGTGGAGGACTGGTGGAATGCTCCGGAAAAGGTTGATATTTGACAGCTGTTCTACTTATACAAACCCTTGTAAGAATTTTGATAGCGCGGTTTAGAACTTGTTGTTCGCCGTCTATGGCGTTTATGACAATAAACAGAGAAAACTAAAATCTTTAAACCGTAATTTGTGATACATTTCGCCTGTCCCAAATGGGAAAACCATTTCATATCTATTTATAGACACTGGAATCGAAGTAAATAATAAACAACTTATTTGTTGTTTTGGGTTTCACCTCCGCCGGGCGGGCAAAGGCACAACACAATAGACCTTTTATCGGATTGTGTCGACCATTTATTATTTTGCTCATTTTGTGAGCCCCAAAGGGGACTGGTGGACTACTGCACGATGTTTTAGCTCTCTGCCAAGTATGCTTTAAACAAAGTGTATCAAGTTAAAGTCCCTCGGCTCTATGTGACGGTATTGCTTAACAAGGCCTTCTCACTTCTATTAACTTTAGCTGTTGCTTGCGAATCCATCCCGTTGAACTTTAAGTTATCGGACCCCCATGAACTATACCTTTTTCCGAAATAAATAAAAAGTAGCCTACGAGTATGTCCTTTCTAAAGTTGCAAACTATTGTCCAGCCAAATTCCATCAAGATCGTTTTACGAGTTTAACTGTATAAAGTAACAGACAAATAATCACATTTAAATCAGTACAACTGACTCATAACATCAAAGTGTATTTTACATACCTACTGAAATAAATGAACTTTAACGCACAGTGTAAACCGGAGGACCTAAGGATTTGAAATTGAAAGGAAAAAAAAGAAAGAAAACAGTTTGTGTCTAATAGAAATATTATAAAACTAATAAAACAGACATTTTCAATACTAAATAGTACTTCACATGCGTATTTCAATAGGATAGTGTATTATTTTGGCACAAAGAACCGGCGGTGACAAATGGTCCAACCGCGCGGTGTCTCGCGGCGCGTGTCACCGCGCGATTGCGCCCTAAATCAGCTGATCGGCTCGGGCCCAGATGTATGGCGCTGTTTGCTCTACGGATGTTGCTACGAGCCGCTACGAGAGCTACGAGTGCTACAAGTGACTACGACGGATACAGCCCACTTGGGACTCAGTAGTACCTACTAGTATAATAAATTCATACTACCATAATTTGTTGCTATAAATGCTTATATTATCTTTAAAATAAACGGGCTAATTAGCTCAGTTGCTTGTTGAGTCGGATCACTGATTCCCGCCCGGGACAAATCTATATCTATACTTTTACTAATCTATATATTGTATTTTTGAATGTTTGTTTCAAAAACTACTGAAAGCTTGAAGATCTCCGAGTAACATTGGCTATATTTTATTCCCGTATTCTCACGGAAACGGGAACTACGCGGGTGAAACCGCGCAAAATGGCTAGTGAAGTATAAACTTGATTGTTGGTTTCCTGTCTGAAAGTTCACTATTATTGGTTTTTGAATACCCATGACACCGGTTTGACCTAGTTTGGGATTAAATTTATCTTGTGTAAATTGTGTCAAACAATTTTTTTAAACCTATTCCTAGAATGCCGTTACAATACTCGACTACAGTTTGCCTTAAAACCAATTCTGAGAATACAAGTTTTAAAAATAAAAAATAAATAATCTCACGTCTTTCATCCCCGAGGGGGTAGGCAGAGGTATTCCATTACTGGATATACCCACATTTCACGAGATACATTGGAACCCTTTTCGTGATAGGTGGTGAGCCCATCGCCGGACCGGGTCTATTTACACATGTCTCAGAACTAATTCTGAGACCTGCGGGTTTCCTCACGATGTTTTCCTTCACCGTCGAGCTAGTGATAAATATGTACGTAAGTTTTTGAAAAACTCATTGGTACATGCCAGGATTCGAACCCGAGCCTCACTGATTTTCGACCGGCTCTTTAACCGTCCGGGCTATCACTGCTCTATATACAAGTTTTCTCACGAGTTATTATTTGAACTCGGTAAAAGTTTTATCAAATTTATTTTTTATTTTTACAATCGATAAATATAGTTTACGGTTCCCCAAACAAGACCTTTACGGCAAGGTGTGTAAGTATTTCGCCATTTTTTCCATTAATGTCGAGCTGGCTATTTAAACAAATAAAAAACCCAATTAAAAAGGTGAATTCGGATCAAAATCTTAATATAAATATTTATAAAATAATAAACTGACTGATTGGAGATATATCAACGCATAGCCAAAACCGCTGGGTCTAGACTTGAAAATTTTCACGTAAATTATACAGTGTAGGCATCCACTACGAAAGAATTTCGCAAAATTCAACCCCCAAAGGAGTGAGATAAACCGCGATTAAGAGCTAGTATTAAATAAAATAGTAAGTCCCATTAAAGCAGTTATTTTAAAATATATAATGAGGCCGACTTGATCAATCATCAATTTTCATCTCATCAATTTGCAAGTATCATTACGCGAGCTATGCGCCGCGTCGCACACGGCAGCGGCGATCGACAGCCCTCAGGTCGGACAAAGGCAAGAGCGCGCGATATAAATCATGTCCGGGAATCGAATGTCGGCCAGGGAACCGCTGTCCGCCGCCATAAAGGAACCGTCGAGAGGTTTGCGGACGAAGAAATAATGGACAACTCAGGATTGGAGTCGCTCCACGAGGATTACAAGTTATCGGGAATAATGGGGATATATTAATAAAATAATGGGTGTATTCAGCGACGCTGGAGAGAGTTTTTTTCCTTATTTATAGAATTGGATATAAGAGGCTGTAACTACATCAACTACAGGGGTCGGAAATTCATTTTCTACCAATGACCGCATGGTATTACAATTTAAAGATATAATATTATCAGTGATTTGTTTATATTTTTATTTACTTCTTATTTCTATAGATCCTAGAAAATAAATAAACTGTGGCGGATCGCACCCCGTAGCTGCTGATGCGGAATTCGAACCCCCGCAGGTGATAAAGGATCGAATTCGGTCATCCATTAAATATGTGTAAATAAAATATGTTTTCCGGTACAATCGTTATGAATTGCAAACACTATACTAAACAAACGTTCAAAGTTTGTGTCGATGGAAATAGCGGAGGGCATTCATACGGATTATTCGTATATTCATACATCTGGCAGGTATTTTAAATAACGGGTATTATTGGGCGTAAGCGCTTAATCCGTTCGTGCGGCTCTTTGTCGGGCGGCGGTGGCGCTAAGCCCGAGTGCATCGGCCGATGCACCCGCGGCCTCTCTTCGTGGACACTGCATTTCGCCTTTATGGAGACCTCTAGTCTTTATAAGGTCGATTTACTATGTGCTTTTGTTACTGAATATGACCCGGTAAAAAATTCACCATAGGTATCCACGTGTACGCGACTCTACAATAACCCGCCGAGAAACAATATAATTTCATCCAAGAAAATCAATGGGTGTTATTTAAATGGTTAGCATAATTTTCGTATTTTTGTGAGCAGAAAAATATAATCTGTAAGCAGAAATAGCTAATTGGTCAGCAACTCATGGCCAGCAAACATTACAAAACCTATCAGCAATTTATGTCATTCTGGATGGCTGTAATTATTTTCGAGCTGCAATGAGCTGCTACTGTTTAATAACATTTTGGTAAGCACTCAGAGGGGAAGCCAAAAAATATTTTTTGAGCTTCATATAAAAGTAGCAAAAATAATCTTAGCCAACTTGTCATGCGCAAAATGGGCGCATTCCTTACAAAGATTAGAAAGGACTTTGGATTATGCAACTTTTATGATTATGATTATTATTACGATTACAAGTAGTGGTGGTGGTGGTGGTAGTGGTGGTGGTTGTGTTAGTGGTAGTGGGAGGTGGCGTGGGAGTGGGGGGTAGGAGTGGGGTGTAGGAGGTAGTATAAGGGGTAGGAGGGGTAGGAGGGGGTAGGCGGTAGTAGGAGGGTGTAGGAGGCGGTAGGAGGGGAGTAGGAGGTGGTAGGACGGGGTAGGAGGGCGGTAGGATGGGGTAGGAGGGGTAGGAGAGGGTAAGAGGGGGTGGGAGTGAGGGTGGGAGTAGGGATGGGAGTGGGGTGGTGTTAGTAGTAGTGGCAGTGGCAGTGGTGGTGGCTGTGGTAGTGGTGGTGGCTGTGGTAGTGGTGGTGGTGGTGGTAGTGGTGGTGGTGGTGGTAGTGGTGGTGGTGGTGGTAGTGGTAGTGGGAGGGGGCGTGGGAGTGGGGGGTAGGAGTGGGGGGTAGGAGTGGGGCGTAGGAGTGGGGTGTAGGAGGTAGTAGGAGGGGTAGGAGGGGGTAAGCGGTAGTAAGAGGCGGTAGGAGGGTGTAGGAGGCGGTAGGAGGGGAGTAGGAGGTGGTAGGACGGGGTAGGAGGGCGGTAGGATGGGGTAGGAGGGGTGTAGGAGGTTATAGGAGTTGGCAGGAGGTGGTAGGAGGGGGTAGGAGGTGGTAGGAGCGTTTAGGAGGTGGTAGGAGGGCGGTAGGAGGGGGCTATAATTTTTTACGACATGTTTTCTCTGCTGTTCAATCATTAAGTCTTGCTGACCAAGTATTTATTTTGCGGACCAAGTAACTATTTTGCGGACTGAATGTTTATTGTGCAAACCCATGTTATTGTAAGCTGCCTATTTCTGATTTAATTTTTGACCATTATCAAAATTATTTGCCGAACAAGGATTGCTGCCTGATGTTTTTATTTGCGAACAAAATCTTTGTATGCCGACCAAATGATTTAAATGCTGATTTTTTGTGGCGAACCAAATTTTATAATTGCTGCCCATTTAATTACTTCTCAAAATCAATCCGTTATAAATAATGTATTCCTTGCTTAATGTCACGGTTAAGTGATGTATTATAAACATAATAATAAAATAAACTCGGCTTTCTAAGTTTAATAATTATTTATTTATCACAAAAGCACTCTACAAAATGCCACTATCAGACCAACTGTCAAGAGCCGTAATGGCGGCAAAACCTAATAGTGTTGTGCACTACTTACAGAGATGTACCTGACACTGAATACATCTCCCTACCAGGTATCTCGCGGGCGACGCCTATTAACACACACTAACTATCTGAATGCATTTAATCAAGGAGCTGAATTAAACTATCTGTACTATAATAATACTAACCAGCGATTCCAGGATATAAAGTAACTGACATTACGAACGAATGTAATTTAATGTGCACGTGAGAAAACTCGCATGTATCGTGAAGACTTCTCTGTTGTAACAAAAGAGGTCAGCCATCGGTATCTAGAGGGCGCAACCAGCCACTTAGTACTGCTAATAATATACTTGCGAAAGTGTTTTATTGGTTCGTCCTTCTTTCACGTAGCAACGGAGCAAAGAATCGACATGGTTTTGAGATAGTTGCAAGACCGGGATGTGATAAAAGCTACTTTATAACCTGGAATCACTAGTTAGTATTATTATAGTACACATAGTTTATTTCAGCTCCTTGATTACAGTTCATTTACAGTTGTATTTATACAAACTCATTAGAAAACTCCGATAGCGCGGTTTAGAACTCGGCCGTCTATTGGCGCGTTCTATGTAACTCGGCCTTCTATTGGCGCGTTCCATGTAGTGTCGCTACAAATACAATACATTCAGATAGTTCAAGTGTCTGTTCATCAGGCGTCGCCCGCGAGATACCGGGGAGGGAGATGTATTAAGTATCAGGTACATCTCTGTAAGTGGTGCACAACACTATTAGGTTTTGAATCCATTACGGCTCTTGACAGTTAGTCTGATAGTGGCATTTTGTAGAGTGCTTTTGTGCTAAATAAATAATTAGTAAAACTTAGAAAGCCGAGTTTATCTTATAATAAATCACTTAAGCGTGACATTAAGCAAGGAATACATTATTAATAAGGGTTTGATTTTCTTCGATGAAATTATATTGTTTCTCTGCGGGTTACTGTACCGTCGCGTACACGTGGATACGACATTGAAATCCTTGACACCCGAGTAGGCGACATTAATTTAAGTCTTTGTTTGATGGATCCTAGAATTGAAAATGAATAATTTAACTTCAGTCACTTTTACTCGTGCCGTCAAGAATACGATTTATAAATCTATTTTATAGTCTACAATACTATGAAGAGCCTGCACAAAAACTAAAAATAGAATCCGCACCAATCGGATGATATTGACCCGGAAGTGGTCCGCGGCTAATCGCCGCTGGCCGCTGTAAAAAGGCGCAATAAACCGCCGGTAGTTACGTCATCATGTGCTACATCCGGGCATAAAGGGAAATGGTTAATTCAATTACCGGACCAAAGGGCAATCTGCCTTCTCATAAGGGATAATTATCCTAACCTTAGCCTTTGAGCGGCTAATAAAGGCCCGCGCGTTCGGTGTAACCGCGACCCTCGCCGCGTGGAGGAACAAAACCTTCGCCTTTTTACCCACACTTATATCAGTATTAATTTTATTTAAATTGTCACTTAATATAAAATTACAGACTACTTAGTAGACCAACATGCATGGGATTAACCGACTCGACGCTATGTAAGGCTATTAATTATAATTATTATTGTAAACCATATTTATTTGTAAGACATGAGATTAAAAAGAGCTGTTCTTGAGTTTCTTGCTGGATCTTCTCGGGGTACTGCATTCGGAACCAGCAGCTCGTCCGTGGAGATGGGCTGCTGTTTGCATTTAGCCAATCTTCATGGACGAGTTTAGAGTGCCTTCTTATTAGACTATTGACTTTTTAAACTATTGCATAGCATTGCATATCGAGGGCCTTGAGCGCGGGGACCGAATCCAGAAATTCCGTAACGAAAAAAAACCTCACGCTCCCCACTCCGACGAGCACGGAGGTGTGGCTTGAAGGCCGTGCATTGTCTAACGTCGTTTCTTTTCGGCAGTCTTGTTGATACAAAATGCTATGCAATAGCTTTACCGCGGCAGTCCCCGAGTGCCACACGTCTTTTTTAAGTGTAATTTTCAATTACCTTCAGAAAATAAACACATTTTCAATATAATATTGCAAGTATATCGAGTATCGCTTTTAGAGTACAAACACTACAATAGAAATAATATTGTTAAAATTACAAACAGTCGTGCCGGCTACTTTAAGCGCACTTAATCGGATGCCAATTGGGTTTTGATCCATCTGACATGGAATTCAAATCCCGAACATTCATTTAGCGATTGAGTGCCCAAGCAATCAATCCGAATAGCGATTGAGCCATTTTATCTACAAATTGGCAGGGATGCAGAATCCTCCCCATTTAAACTGAGTTACGAATATGAGAAGTTAACGACGCCATTTTTGTAGCTATATGATAGGGAATCGCGCATCAAGGTTAAATATAATTTCCCCTCCCCGCCTCGCGCGACATTATGCCGCGGCACGGCTCGCTACGAAGTAATATCTTAGTGATTTCATTTCCTCCTACACAACAATGGCGTTTGCGGATAATCCCTCCATTTTGAACCTAATGGCCAGTCCATAGGGCCTGCGAGGGTGCAGGATGTTGACGCCCCGCGCCGCGTGTGAAACGCCGAGTTTGTTTGTTTGAGAGCGCGTCGCCCCGATCGGATGGCGGAGTGGGAATGACCTCCGACGATAAATCTCTCCTCGCTTTTAAGCTTTTAAGGCTGGCTCGCACCTCCGAAGATCACATCGGGTGTCGAATAAGTGATAAATTGTTTCGCTACAAATTGAATGTCTAACTAACTATACCCACTTAACCGTATGAAGCTAAGTTTTACACAGCTGAGGATTAGGGTTGCGAGGTCATGAAAAGCGTGCAATCCTTGAACGGATAGGGATATGGGCACAATGCTTATTTTTTTTATTATTGAGAAAAAAAAATTTTTTAGTATTCACCATAATATTCATGAGCCTGTAGGTACCCACCTACAGGGTTTACTAAAATGTGTCTACCCTCCTTACTTATGTACACAGCTTGTATAAATAGAGGTAGCCCATTAAAGGAGGTCAGATCCGATCACCGATCACATTCGATCTCGACTCTCGACACGAGCAACATCTCTTATTTCGCAACCCTCATCGTCCTCGACATCACCTAGTGGCAGTCACCCTCGCTGCCCCTAAAAGCCCATCGCCGGACCAGGTCTGTTACACATGCCTCAGAATTAATTCTGAGACGTCCGGTTTTAATCACGATGTTTTCCTTCACCGTCGAGCTAGTCATGTAGGTATATAAGTAAGTTTTGAAAAACTCATTGGTACATTCCAGGTTTTAACCCGATTCTCACTGATTTTCATAATGAGAAGCGGGCTCTTTAACCGTAAGACGATCACTGCTCTTAAAAAAAAAATTAAAAATATCTTTATTTTCTCCACACAGTCCTTATAGATAACTCAATGAATGTAGATACATTTATTAACACATCAAGAAGAACATTAGTGGAGACAGGAACCCAAACTAGGTAGAACCTGTGTCATGGGGTCCTGGTCTCCCTCCAACGGTTGGTAAGTTTTAATTTTTCAGAAGGAAATGTATAGTAGGAAAAAATTATCTAGGTACATAAAAGCTTGAAGGGTGTGAGGGTGTGTTGTGTGTGTATGTATGGGGGTGTGTGAGTTGTGTGTATGTGAATGGTGAATGGTCTTAAGTCGGTATCTTTTTCCGAAAAGGAAAGAACCTTCGACTGATGTCACCTGTAGTTACCTACCATTGCTTATTATCAGTGCCAGTGGCCGGCATTGTTTCCGCGGATCATCGCCGCGTGCGCGGGATTAGGCCGCGTGGCCGTTCACCGACCACGCAGATGAGCCGTTTTATTTCTCTGAGAGCACGTCCGAGACTACCGCCCTAAGCCGGCTCGAGATTTGTGTACGGTCTATCTCTGGTTATCGCCGACACAGGTTTTATCTACTGTTCAGCGGTACAGTTGTTTCTGTAGGAGCTACAATACTACGTTTCTAATAACATACTTAGAACTGTAAAGAGTAAAAAACTGACTTCAACTTATATGGGTTTCTCATGGATGCCATTGTCAGATTTGGACCAAATTCAAACAAGACAGCTTTCAAATAAAAAAAGAATCATAAAAATCGGTTCACCCAGTCCAAAGTTCTGTGGTAACAAGCATAAAAAATACAGTCGAATTAATAACCTCTTCTTCTTTTGAAGTCTGTTGAAAACCTCCCTCGCTGTAATAGTAACATCCTTAAAAGGCATATACGGCGGTGTACAGCTCCAATAACGCAATAAATCAGCTTGGGGCCGCGGCAAGGTGAGGCGAGGCGAGGCGCGGTGAGGTGGAAGCGCGATCGCATTCATCGGCGATTAACGGCGCGCGATAGTGGCCCTCTCGCGCCATTAAAACTGTTAAAAAGCGGCCTCGGCGGGTGGGGCCCCACTGCCAGCGGGCAACACTAGCCGGCCCAACCCGACTAACGAGGCACTCATCAATCACCACCTCAATAATGTGTCGTTACCGAGTACAGTGACCTCGTGGTGATTTACTGATTAAAGTTCAGCTACCGGTATTTACACAATACATTTTTCTTTGTTTGGAGAGTTGGAGAATTTGATTTTAATATATAGGATTCGAAGTAGGTGGCATGAGCGAAGCACATCAATAGCCAAGAGATTATATTCAGCAAATAATTTTAAAAAATATTATGTATTAATTCCTATTGTGCCCAAATAATTTATTATGATAAAACTATAAAAAAGATAGCTAAAGAATATCTTCATTCACAAACATACAATAGAATAAACAATATAAAAAAACAACCGGTCAATAATTAAATATACAGTACATAGCCATTTTCTATTGTAGCGACACTACATAGAACGCGCCAATAGTTCTAAACCGCGCTATCGGAGTTTTCTAATGAGTTTGTATAAATACAACTGTCCAACATCAACCGTTGGACTGCGGTCCCCAGGCACGATCACCTCGCCTGGAGAAAGATCTTCCCTTTTCACGATGGAGGGGCATTCCACCTCCGTTCCTCCATACTATGTTTATTGCAGTAGGTAATAGAAACGGTGCATAGCTCAGCATATTTCAGCAATGTATGACCCAGGACGAGGCACGGTCACAAAAAATAGAACAATAAAATCAGATTGTCAATATTACAAATGTCAACTGCTTCATTTTCACACGTCTCTAGTCCCGTACTATTGAAACTGTTCATGGTTAAAATAATGTGAAATACAAAATAACTGTGGCATATCTGTTTCTTCGCTGTCAATGGAGCCCTAACTAAGTCTACGTTTTGAGTGTAGAGCGGTGTAGTGCGGTATCGCTGTGCCGACATAAAGGCTTTAGCGGCGCGCTCTTTGTGCGGCTATCGACGCGACGTGTACACTGGAACATTACTATTAACTATTGGCAATGGTAAAAGGCTAGTGAAAAGCTTTTGCAATCACATTTTTTTAGTTCTGACGAAAATCCATACTGTAAAATAGCGATAACCTAAACCCTAAACAAGTGGTAGGTAGTAAAGTAGATAGACTTATCACAGTCACATCACTATATTTAGTCACATTTTGTAAGTACTGGATGCCCTGAGCATATCCGAAAGCCCATCGATAATCTCATTGGTGGATTGACCATTTCGTATCAATCTATGGTCCAAGTGATTTGTTATTCTTTGATTTTTGACTATATCAATAAAATTCGTACTTACGTTCAGTCAAGAGCACGTGGAGCTTGACACATTGGACGTCGTAATATTCTTATTACAATCGCCATAGAGGTCAGACTCGCACTACAAGTGTAAAGCTTCATGTGCTCTTGACTGTACAATGTAATATTGGAAAATGTTGGTTTTGGTAAAATTAATGAACCATCGCCACAAGCGCTCGGAGAAATTTACTATTGACTAGCAAATACCGTTGAAATATCACTCAAGTGATAATGTTGAGCAAAATTTGTTACGACGCAAACCATCTCCATGAAACGCAAAGACTTCGCATATTCCCATCAGAAACATTCTCTCAATATATTGTATAGACAGCAAAAGAGGGGCGCAGAGCAGGAAATTTCCCCTCAAAAATACAAATTCATTTACAAATGTATCTTGATACTTGACGAGCTTTGTTTTTAAAGCGTCAGGGGAATATGGGCTTTATGTCGGAGACGTAAATATTATGTGATTGTGAAAAGAAGCGAGACAAAGACTCGTAAAAGGGCGTAAACAAACGAATGACATTTATCAGACACATACTCGTACGTCATCGATATATTCACTTCAGTCAGTTTCTGTATCATGTGTGTATAACAGCCATCAGTATTATTTAACTCATTGCTTGTTTAAGGTATTCAGCGTCTTATAATAAACACTGTAAGCAATACTTACATTCTTAAAAGTAGATAACAATATAATTGTGAAATTGGTTCAGAATTTATCGACAACATTCAGAGTCGGTATCATTATATCCCACACCAATAAACAGAAATTATAGAGGATTGATTGTTGTAAATCGTGTGCATTAGGCAGGCATTGGGCCTGGTATGTTGTGTTTTTTCAATATTCTTTTAAATTTCAATTTCGACGGTCGCTTGTGTTAGCCCTAAGACGCAGGAATAAAATGATTCGCAAGCCACGCGCCCCGTGCCGGCTATAGGGTTTCCAAGTAATTCGTCACTGGAGAATTTATTTACTCCCATTGTGCCTCGCGTATTATTTTTGTAACATCGTTTGGAGTCGAGCTCACGTTAAATGGCTTTCATTCACACGTTAGAGGACATTTTATATATATTTAATTGGGTCAATTTTGTTTTTGGTCGACTGACTGGCAGAGATATCTTAACCTTATACCTAAATCGATTTTCTTCAGTCCAACACTATAGGCAGAACCTATACTGTAGGTACTAAATAAAATAACTGGTAAATATACCTGCTTAAATAAACTTTAAACACTCAGACACGAAGCCAACTGACATGAATCGAACCCTCGACCTCCGCCACAGAATACACGGCCACTACCAAGTTAGCCAACAGCCTGCCAATCTGCAGCATATCACGTCTTTGCTAGGCAACCTCCCCCCCCCCCCTTTCCAATAACTTAGTCTCAGGTCAAGAGTGGTCACGGCGCGACGTAACAAAAAGGACACACGAAGAGTGCGGCAAGCAAACAGCGCTGATGGATGAAGACAGATGCCGCAAACACGACGCCGCGCTGCCCGCTGGATGGAAGGGGGAAACATTGTTCCCAATAGGTATGGATGGATTGACTATTAACCACACCAAAGATAAAAAAAAAATACGTATCTATAAAGTATTGGTAGAGCAAGAAAAGTGGCTACAGAGCCTGATTCTCATTCGTGAGGCTTTGGGTTCGAATTCTGGCATGTAATAATATTTTTCAAAAAAGGTCATGTACATATTTTCCACTAGCTCGACGGTGAAGGAAAGCGGTGTGAGGAAACCCACAGGTCCCAGATTTAATCAAAATATCCGGGATATCGTTAGTCGAAATATTATTAGAAAAGCTAAATATCACTTACTTACTCACATTATCATAGCAAAATGTCCTATACAATAAGGTAACACACAGAATCTTGAAAATTTGAAAAAAACAACTTCAACTTATATGGTTTTCACAAGGACACCATTATCAGAACTGGACCAAATGGAACCACATGGAAATCACCAGCTCTTAAATAAAAAAAGAATCATCGAAATCGGTTCACCCATTCAAAGTTGAGTTCTGAGGTAACAAATATTGAAAAAAAAACATACATACGAATTGATAACTTCCTAATTTTTTTAAGTCGGTTGTATAAAGCTTCCAAAACCAAATCACAATTCTGCAAAACTGAACCCAAAAATAGATTATCCGGATCGAGCTGAAACAGAGGCGGGCTCACGTGACGAGGTGTAGTGTGTCGCGTGGCGGCTAACGAACCCGTAACGACGTGTCGGGTGCCGCATCCATCAGCCGCTCTGTTTCCAGTGCTGTTTACACGCTCACGCTCGACCCGTACCCGAATATTGGACGCTTTTTACCAGATTACGACAGAGCTAAAATCGAGGGTTATAATTTTAGCAGACTATGTGTGTTTAATACCTAGGCAGTGATTGATAGCCCAGTGGCTAAAGAGCCCGCATTTCAATCGTGATGCTCGGGTTCGAACTAATACTAGCGCGACGGTGAAGGAAAACATCGTGAGGAAACATGAAAGTGAAAGAATTCATTCTGAGGCATTGCCCGGCGATGGGCTCACCACCTATCACGTTAAGGTGTCCAAAGAATATACTTACTGGCCAAAAATAGGGTAAATTTAGAATTGAATACCTCTGCCTGCTTCCTCTGGGATGAAAAGCGTAAGATTATTTATTCGCAACATAGAAAATGTTAAATAATTTTCTGTTGAGGACTTGCCTGATGGTAGAATCTTATTGTTAGACACACTAGTGGTGTTCACGTTATTAAACAATAATATTACCGAAGATACATCTTACATTCAAAATCCCTTTATCTGAGTAAGTCGCTAGTACAGTAACTCCCAAGCGTATCATAAGGTAATGCTTATTTGCTCGGAAACCCACCTGAATGTCGCCGACGCAAAGAAGATTTGGCGCTTGAAGGCGCTCCGTGGCGTTTCATGTAATATGTATTCAAATCCGAATCGCGCTACAATCCCCGACTACTCGCGGAGGAGGGAACCGTTCCACCGCAGAAGCGACCCTAATAAACTTGAGTTTTCTAACCGAAAATGAAGGTAACAAGCGTGGAATTGCGGTAATTGTAGGACTAATGAAGCTAACGTGGGGGGGGGGGATGTTGCTCTTCGCGAGGAATCGAAGATAAGAGGCGAGCGAACGCAAACAAGCGAGCATCCGCATTACCGAAACAAGAGGCCAGCGGGTGAGTCTGCGCTGCTCATTGCAGGACAGGCCACTAGACGCAGCGGGTGTTTTTTTTATCTATGTCTATCTATACTAGTATTATAAAGAGGAAAGATTTCTATTCTTGTATGTTTGTAACGAATAAACTCAAAAAGTGCTAAACCAATTTAAAAAATTATTTTACCAATGGAAATACATATAATCTCACGCCTTTTTTATCCCCGAGGGGTTAGGCAGAGGTATTTCATTACTGAATGTACCCACATTTCACGAGATATATTGGACCCCTAAACGTGGTTAGGTGGTGAGCCCATCGCCGGACCGGGTCTATTTACACATGTCTCAGACAGAATTAAATTCGAGGCCTGTGGGTTTCCTCACGATGTTTTCCTTCACCGTCGAGCTAGTGATAAATATGGAAACATATTACCAATTTAAAGTTTTCTTTTTTTGGAGTGTATGAGCTATAATTTTCCGTCGAAAACGGGACTTACGCAGGTGAAATCGCTCGGAACAACTAGGGCCTGAAAATTTACAAACAACTTAACTATCAATCAGACCGTACTCCTTTTATCCTATTCACTCACCGTACTTATTATTGGTACACTATCACATGCACTACAAATTAATTGTAACATGATTATTAATGTGATCATAGATTAAGTAAATAAATAAATAAATAGATATCCACAAGATTCTCACATACATTTACGAGTCTCACCACTAAGGCTATTGAAATAAGAACGTTACCAATCCGTCAAGCTCCACGTGCTCTTGACTTATAGCAATCCGCCGCATCTTATGATCGGCACCGCAGCAAACGTCCGCGTGGAATATTAAGTCGCAATTCCAGCCAATAAGAAAACCAAACAGCTTCTCTGTAAACCAGATTGCAGCTCCGTGTGCCGGCTGCGTAATTCAAAATGGCCGGCAGAGAGCTGTCAACATGCTGCACCATTCTTTGAGACCACTCTTACCAGAGGCAAGCGCGGATTCACCGTTGTGGGCACGATGGACATGCCTAAAACAATAATAGACTTGTGACGTCACACTATCACGTTTACTCTGCAATTTACGTGAGCGATCAAACTAAAATTTTACAGGTTTGTTTATTAAGTAGTGTTTGCCCCACGACTTTGCACACGAGGAATACACTTGTAGCGACACATTCCTTTCTGCTTGTGCAATGCAACCTGGGGTGCCCCCGCTCCCCAGTCGTTGCCCACCGTTCGGTCCGTGTGGTCATGTAACATTAATATAATCTTTTAGTGAACTCTTCAATTTTATTTATCTCCTCACACTTCACCTCTGGACAGTACTTAGAGTCAGAACTTTAGTGAAGAAAACTTAGTCAAAAGATTTCCCTTACACACTGTACAAAATGTTGGTCGGGGCGTCATAATATTTTGTAAAAATCCCTTTGTTAGAATGCACTATATCTACATTAATATTATATAAGGAAAGGTTTGTATGTTTGTAACGAATAAACTCAAAAACTACTGAACCGATTTAAAAAGAATAGAATGTTATAAATCCCTAAGTAACATAATTCCCACAGGAATGGGAACTACGCGGGTGAAACCGAGCGGAACAGCTAGTCGATCAAAGTCAAAGTCAAAGTCAAAATGTTTTATTCAAAATAGGAACTTACAAGTCGACTTATTGAACGTCATTTCAACTCCACCGCTTCAGCATGTATGGTTGAGGAGAAGAAGCGGGGCAAGAAACTCCTCAACACAATATTCTTTTAATCAATTGTTATTTAATACTAAATTGGGTTACATAGTTTCGTTTGTTTTTCGCTATCGTATTGCGCTGGACTGGAGGAAATCTGTTCCAAGCATCATTGTCATTTATATAATCGTCTAGTTTGTAATATGCCATTTTACAAAGTACATGTTTAACATGAGTTTTGAACACAGTTTCAGGCAATTTCAAAATTTGTTCTGGTATTTTATTATAAAAGCGTATGCAAAGCCCCACAAAGGAATTATTAATTTTACTTAATCGTGACTGAGGTTGCTCTAGTTTATTTTTATTCCTAAGATTACAATTATGCCTGTCACAGTTTTTAGTATACAGTAATATGTTTTTCCGTATCAATAAGTTACTTCGTACAGCTGGTTCCGCGCCTGTCAATAGGCACGTAGACCCTAGATGAATCTTCTAAATGAACCTTGATGGTCATTAATTAGACATCTACTTCTGCTGGCTCTGTCTGTCTGTTTGTTTGTGAATTACCTTTTTACCACTAGAGGTACATCGATCTTGATGAAGAAAATAGTCCTTGAGAAACGACATAGGCTTCTTTTCATTCCGGAAAAACACAACAAGAGGACGTTTTAATCTAATTTTTAAGTGATATAAAGCATTAAAATGCTTCCTTAACAAGTTTTTTCTCCTCCATTTCACTCATAGTCAACTCAAGTGTGCGGCAGCCTCGCGGAAGTTGATCCCTAATGCTCTGCAAGAGACGCACGATTATGGTAATAGGTAAAAGACGCTAACGGTACTCAACTTTGATGCAAGAATTACAAACTTTAATACCTTACAAATTTTGATAGCGTAGTATTAGACTTAGGGTTTGAAATTTTAATACTGACTCAATTTCTGTAATATTGAACTTCCATACCTAAACTTAGCAAACCAAATACCGAACTTCGCTACTAAAACACGTGGGGAACGGTGTCACCGTTCAGCCCGGGAAACAACTGACAACCTACCTGAAATTCCGAGCAACCTAAATACTTATACTCTCTGGTTAAACAAATTAAATTTGTTATTTGCACAATAAATTTGTGTCGTCCCCGAAGGAGGCCTGATTGCAAACGGCGGTGCAGAAAATAAAAATAACAAGAATACGATACGGGCTACAGATTTCTTTACATGTATCTATCAGACAGCAAATACGAACAGACGCACGAAACGAAGCGGAAAAACTATTTGTGACACCTCGATCATGAGGGAGCACCTTCGACGCCCCCAATAAAACCGATATCGAGTCATAACCCGCGGCCAGCGGGGCTGACCCCTCGCCGGGGCAGGCCGCCGCGCGCGTGAGGCTCAACGCTCACTGGCGCCTCCCATCTCGACTCGACTCAGGGGAGTTCCCGCAACCAATGTGATCCCGTCTCCGGGACTGCGAACCCGCGATTGGATCCTGCGGCTGTAATGAGCCCGGGAATAAATACCGCCGGTAATATTCCCGAACAGATTGCCGTGAAAATTACATTGTGAGCGGTGGCGCGGCAGACGAGCGCGTAAACATGTTTTCGGTTATTTATTCGCGGCCCCCGAGGAGCCGATGCGAAGCCGACCGACCCGAGACGCTCCCCTTTGATTGGCTATTAAGTTAGGTTCCTGCCACAATCATATCCTCCGATACATTATGTCCCTGTAGCCTATAAGCCATATCGCGCACATGCACGCCAAATTCGGCAGCGGTCCCAGGCGACTGTACTTAAAATATTCCGGGAAATATTCAAAGTATTCCACATTCATTTATTTTAATGAAGCCTTCCGAAGAACTAACGACTCCCATAGTTCTCTTTAAGTCTACTTAGAAAGAAGTCGTTTAATTAATTAACTTCCCCGTCCAGGTGTGGATTCAGCAAAAAATGTTTAATATTTTCGAGACGCCGCTCCGAGTTAGCAACTGTCGAAACAAAAAAGGGTAAATAATTCAGCAGGTGAGCGCTAAATCGGAAGTAAAGGTAAGACGTAGCAAAGTTGCTCCGACGCCAACTTTCGACCTACAACTATTTATTTATTGCGCCTCGGGGCTTTACGGCTCGCCGCTGCGCTGAATGGCTCCTGCGGCTTCACACGCCCTTTCCCCAGGGGCATAAGGTTCAAAATCCACTGCGCCGTCAAAGCACGTTCGATGTAAATAGTGTCGGCAAGTTCGCGCGCCTTCACAAGTTGGTCGAACACAAATAAACATATTCTAACTCGAGGTGGCTGTTAACGTTCTGATTTGTTAAATATTCAATGTTAATGCAAGTTCTCTCAGTTCCCCGGATTTATGACACCAAAGTAAAAAGTTGTTTCTTGTTATATTCATAAACGAGTTTACTTGGGGAATGTTCGAGCTCATCCTGGTTCCACGTGACGGGAATTTTCAATCGGAGGATGTTTTCAATTTGGCTGCGAGACCGCCGCCATCGCGCCATTGCGAGCGCAATTGGCACAGCTGCTGCACTTCGGGACATCAAGCGGGCTCACCGAATACCTACCACTGGGAGTATGAAGCACACCACTGGCTAAAGTCATCTGTAAAGTCGAACTGAGCTATGGTGAATCTTGAGAATACAACCGCTTCATAGTAGTTTGGTCTACTTTGTTGATTAAACTAATAAAATACAAAATGAGCTTTGACGTGTAATAACTAATAACACATCATCATAATTATCATAATCTCATTAAATTACGGGATCAATCAATTATTTTTATTATTTTTATATGAATTGTTTCTACTAAGTAGTCTGGTCTATATGGTCTACGGGTCTATATCTGTAAGTAGGTAGGTATATTGATTTTCAACAATTTATATTGAGGCTACGAATAATGTGAGCTTTGCAAATAATTATTATAACGCCAGAAATCCAAAATCGATGTTTATGTAAAATGGAATATTTTAATTATGTTAGATGAATATTTTTATGACATTAATTTTTGGTGTAAATTTTCTCCAGCACATAACTAGAACTATGTAACATGTAGTTTGTATTGATTGTTTAAACGAATAATGTGTTGAGGAGTTTCTTGCCCCTCTTCGAGGAGAACTCGAGACGGACGTGCCGACGGCATCGGCTCTTGGCAGGAAGAACACTTGAGCAACATATAAATACATACGAGTATCTGCGAGCTAACACGCGCGTGCTTCTTAAAAAAATATATTTATTTCAGTAAATATTTTGGTAGTTGGTTAGTAGCCTTACCATAACTATAGACGATATCTGGGATAAATAAATAAAAACTATTGCATCCACTACGATTAGTATAATCATGATAACCCGTAACAGCAGTCGCAAATGCATGAGAATCAATTCTGGGGCCTGCGGAATTCCTCACAATTTGTCAATCACCGTAGAGCTATATAAATGTGTATTTGAACGCAAGCTTCACGCATGAAAGTCGGGCTACTACCAATACAGAGATATTACTGCAATCTTAAAAGTTGTAGCGACACTACATAGAACGCGCCAATAGACGGCCGAGTTCTAAACCGCGCTATCGAAGTTTTCTAATGAGTTAGTATAAATACAACTGTCCAACATCAACCATTGGACCAATTGTCCCCAGGCACGATCACCTCGCCTGGTGGAAGATCTTTCCTTTTCACGATGGAGGAGCATTCCACCTCCGCTCCTCCAAAAAGTCATGAGTAGAACAGTCTTATATGCCGAAAAAATGATACAAAATTATAGAGAGAAACTATTTACATTTTTACTGCAATTGTTGGTGTTGTTTAGAATTAGTTGTTGTCTCGGTGGAACTCGCCGCAAGTGGCAGCAGGTGAGCGGATGCAGATGCATTTGCGGGGGGAGTTCGCGCGTCGCAACTACGCGCATTTGGGATGCAATTTCACTTGGTTGTGGATTGCTTCAGTTATAATATTGCTTTAATAACCAAGGTTGCAAGGTTGCAAGGCTTTAATAACCGGCCAGATGGGATGACGATCTGCGAAAGGCTGCAGGCAGATGTTGGATGCGTCAAGCCGAAGACAGGCGCGCATTAGGGGAGGCCTATGTCCAGCAGTGGACGAATGTAGGCTAATGATGAACCAAGGTTGCAAGTATCCAATTAACACAGACAATTAACAAACCAATTTAAATACATATACCTAAACACCTGAAACCAACAGAAATTTATATGCACACAACTGTTTGCCAGTTAAGAATCTAAATCGACCCCCTACTGAGAAATCAGGGTCACTACTAACTAACTGAGCCAACAGGCCCAATATACTTCGTGTAACAGTAATATTAGCTGTAGTGGTTGGATATTAATTAGTAATGTAAGTATACACTTTTTTACTTGATAACGTCCTATAAATCGATTAATCGAATCTCTCTTCCACTCCAGTAGGTACCTATACTTATGCAATTTTTGAGCCGACTTTAAAGACAACCAATTTTTTGTCAACAAAAAATATAGGTTGTACGAATCGAACCTCAATTTTATTACAAGGGCAGGAGTGAGGCTACGTGATCCCTACGTGACGTGGCGAGCCATCTAACGCGTGCAGCGTGTCGTGCTGCATTAGCGGTGTTCCTCGATCACCGCAGATATTTTATTACTGCAGTAAAATTCACCCGCACTTTATGAAACGTGAAATGATATTGCACTATAAAAGACTTTGAGGCTATATAATTTTGAATTGAGTTCACTTTAGTACTCGACTTCGGTCTAAACCACTTGGAGTACGTCGTCGCTCGCTCGCTACTCGCTGCTGCGAAATTGTGGAGCTATAATGCGTGATTTTCGTATTCCTGTGCTAAAAATATTGCATCTCCAGGTGACAGGCACTCAGAGACATTATAAATAAATAATTTTATCGATAAAATATAAGTACTCAAAGTGAGAAAAGTGTATTGGCTCCCCGTTAATTGCACCGCTCTGTTCCGGGCGTCAACCCGTCGCCTTCGGCGCGGGGCCACGCCAAGCGTCCCCTCGGCCCGCGAGCGCAATCTGCGCCATCTTAACTGGCTGCAGTCTTAACGACGCCGGGGAATCCCTGCCCAATGTGACAGCACGGGAAGGTATCATCAAAATAGAACACATTTATCCCAAAATCGAAAAGCGAGCATCTGATCGATAACGTCTAGTAATTTTATTATCTACAGTGTAGCTTCGTATCTGTAATTTTGTTGATTCCATTCTTACTTCATGCTTATTATAAAGAACTTTTTTATAACACATCTAAATAGGAGAAAACTCAGCTTGCATCTAGTAGGCATTTTAAAGGGCCTTATTTAACAAATTAGCATTACAACAAATAAAATATTTTAGTGATTATTATTGTATGAAAGATACACGGAATATCATTTTAAAAATAAAAGAGTAGAAACTTTTTAAGTAGATTCCCGCTCTCGTGGCTCGCGACGCGCACCTGGCTCGAACTGACATCAAACAAGTATTACGCGCGGGTGTTGCTCTTTATGCAAACGAGCCGCTGCACTGACAGTGGTATTAAGCTTACATACATACATAAATATGCTCACACATTTTCCCCGAAGGGTAAGGCAATGACGATAGCCCGTCACCCGCTGCGATCCTGGCATTACTCTCGCGCCTCATCCACATCCCTCAGTCAGTTCATACATACTTATTCATAGGTTTCGGGTACTCTTATCTTATTTTTCTTCAATAATTTTTTTAATATGCAATACGAATTAGTTTCTACAAATTTCAATGGAGAACACACGGATAAAAAATATTTGGTCCTAAAAGTAATTAAACATAATAATGAATTAGCATGACTTCGCAAAATAATAATTTGATCACGCAGGAATGTTGGGAGCTCAGACCGATGAGTCGAGAACTTTGAATACATAAATTGTAGACATATTTTATCGTTTAATTTAATCTCCTTTAATATAGGAAAAGTTGAGAAGTAATAATCTCGGCGGGTTTTTCCAATTACGCGGGCCGCGGCTTGAGCAGACAGTGACGTTACCGCATGAACATTGACAGCACCTTTTTTATACGTAACTAGCGACCCGCCCCGGCTTCGCGCGGGTGCAATGCTAATACTAAAACCTTACTCTTGAATCACTCTATCTATTAAAAAAAACCGCATTAAAATCTGTTGCGTAGTTTTAAAGATTTAAGCATACATTGGGACATAGGGATATAGGGACAGAGAAAGCGACTTTGTTTTATACTATGTAGTGATAATACGAGCCATGGTCACTCATGGACATCTGCAATAGCAGATGAGTAACCGATGCGTTGCAGACGTTTGAGAAAACCGTTAACACGCCTTTTGAAGATCCCCTGTCATAGCTCAAGGGAAAAACCTCATTTATTCCACAATTTACAGGTGCGTGGAATAAAATCACTATAGGCCTTCAACAATATGGGGATGAGCCCCATTCTATGCCGCGAGGTGACAGAAACGCCAATGGCTGAAGTGTTTCGTGGCTCGTGGCTCCGATTAATGTCCGCCCTCTGCACCTACTTTCAGGCACAACGTAATGGGAAGAAAATCGTTGTAGCGGATGAACCTAAACGCTCTCGTAAAGGAAATTTATGTTGGTATCCATTTCATTTCCAACGCCGTATATCTTCGTAGGGCTAGTCTTTATAGGGCTTCCCAGGTTTTATAAGGTGCCATTTTAACGTTCCAAATCATTAAATATCCATTCGATTTCATATGTTGTTACCGAATTAAATAAGGTTCATCATCAAACCATTATATAACTTCGTGTCGTTCGGAATTGATCGATGAATTCGGACACAAAGCCGAATAGTTGAACTAGTGGTCCTTTGAGACTAATGAAACACTGATGTGTTTGTTTGAGTAGGACCGGGGAGCTTTGAGGGCTGGGTCACACGAGACCGTAAGGTAGTATGTGCCATTGGATCAGTCGGGCGGCGGCAAATGCAGAGAAGTACCAAACAAGTTGTAACTGAACCCCCCTTAACATCTACTTTATCTCTCTATACATTGGAACCACCAATTCCAACGTAATAGATTTAATTCCCAGCCATGCAAAGCTAAACATCATATAATGCTAAGCAAGTATTGCACAGCTCAAAGCAAGGATCTCATTCACAAGATATCGTTTCAATATTTTGTTATCATGTTCTCTTGCACGGAATTAGAGAGAATCCACTGTAAGATATTCCGCTGCTAACTTGTAGCAAACGAACATCAATTTTACACGTATAGACGTAAATGAGTAACCATCATTTACGTCCTACGCATGGTTTTTAAACGACCTCAAGATTTAGCTTCATGATGATCTCCAAAGTATTCACTTTGGAGGCATCGCTAAATAGGTCGACACCGTCGAATATCTCCTGCAATTTTGGCCTTTTAATTAATTTATGTGATCGTCTAGAGTGTAGGACACTACTTTGTGAATAGTAATCCAGATCCTTTTTGAGGATCATGCTTTGCCATCAAAAGAAATCTTAACTTGAATCAACCTATACCATTAATTATCTATCGCGTATTTATAAAATTGTCTTTCGCTTTTAATCTTTAATAATTAATAACGCTGCCCACTTCAGCGCCATTCATGCCTAAGGCAATATTTTCATGAAGGACACTTCATGTTCCCCTCCCCTGCTATCTCTTATCTGATGACAGACTCGAGATAAAATCGCCTTCCCCACATTCTCACCTCCTTTCAAGAAAAGAAATAAAAATGTGGTTGGTGGGAAGAGTAGGAAGCTCCGCCTCGCTTCATACGGTGATCGCCGACCCGCAACATTCCACAATTGCGTTTGCGACCCCCTTGAACGTCCCGGTTTTGCCGGACATCCGGTCTTATATCCCGCCGAAGCGGGACCGTTGCAGCCGAAGCTGATTGTTGCGGCCTTAGCCGATTGTTGCAGCCGAAGCTGATTGGTGCGGCCGTAGCCGATTGTTGCGGCCTTAGCCGAATTTTGCCCCGAAGGGACCGGTGCGACCTTAGTCGATTGGTGCGGCCGTAGCCGTATTTTGCCCCGTAGGGACCGGTGCGACCGTAGTCGTGGTTTGGCCGTAGCCGTGTGTTGCCCCGAAGGGACCGGTGCGACCGCAGTCGTGTTTCCCCGAAGGCGAGTTACGCCAGTCATTAAGACCTCGGGTGCATTTGCAGCAAGCCCCGTAAGGCAATCTCGAACATATTTGAGTTGGTCTTTACGACCTCAGGATCATTTGCAGTAAGCCCCGTAAGGCAATATTTCTCATAGGACAATAAGTTCATAGGTCTTAATGCTTAACATAACCCGACCTCGGTCCCTACGAGCCGTCGATTCTCGTTCAGCCATCAGAGGCACTGTCACACCCTGAATGAGCTTATAATGGAAAAACCATTAATTTATATTAGTACGCGTCGCGCGCGCACTCATATGATAGTATGGAGTAACCGATGTACGTTCTGCAAAATACATGGTTATCATAAGATATATGAGGCGTTCCCCTTTCTCGATCATTCGTGGTATCACTTTATTGCAATATCAAACTCAACAGAATTGTGACAGACATCCCCGTCAAGCTAATCAAGTCTCTAGACCCTTTACCATGCCAACACGAATGCCAACATGACTCCAGTTCCAGACCCCGAAGAGCTTACTCCTGAAGATTTGGTCGAGTGTTCGCGTACTAGACCAACAATACTCCTCGAAGATAACTTATGTTAATGCCCATTTCGAACCGTCAGGTCTACGATCAAGCTAGATGTTGCTTTTCACATTTCAATGAGAGACGTTATCAACCTCCATCAAATAAGTGTTAGTCGATACCATCGTCTCCGTTACTTAGCATCAAGAAACTCAGAAGCAGTCCCGGGGTATCTACTGTGAACCACAAGACAGCGCTAAGAGGTGCGTCGTCAGTCATTCCACTACTAGCCCCAATGTGTAATATTTGAGCGATCGCTACATCCAACAAAGCTTATGGACTATGTCCAAAAACTAAGTCTATATAACGCCACCTTGCCGTACCGTAAGGCAGTGCTCGAGGCACGGACTTTTTACCTTTTCGCACTTTGTCGCCAAACAGTGTTGAACAAGATCGTTGTGTCGAAGCGTAAGCCTCTGCATCACAAAGAAGTCATAATGCAAGTTAAAGATCAGAGGTGCCGCCACCGCCAAGCTAACATTGGTATGTGCTGACATAACAAGATCCGCGGTACGGTGTAACGTGCTGACATTACACCGACCATGGACGGTGAAACGTACTAACACAACCGCTGCACCACTCGGGCAGTACTACACACTCCTTCAATAACTCAAACACTACAACCCCTACCTTGTCCCGATATTTTCGTTCAAGCGGACAGCGTTAGCTGCCCTATAAGCGGGAGAGAAACCAGATGTATTATAAGTCCAGCTCTGTTATTTACTTTTATTCGCCATGCTTTTCATATATTAGGTTCGTCTAGAATATCGCATAAAACTATCATATTCCATTAATCAGACAGGGTACCCTTACCTGCCTTGTCCTCATAACTTCTGTTATTAACGAACCTTCCAGCCAATAACGCCATATGAAAATTTTATAAATTTATTTAATTTATAAATTTATTTATTTATTTATTTATATATTTATTTGCCATTATGCTCAACATCGCTCAACAGACCGACCTATGTATCATACATCTTAAGTCCAACCTATGGTTGAGGTGGCAGCCTCGCATCCTGGCTGCGCACCCTCCCTCACCATATATGCCAAGACTTTATCTTCGTGTCCCGCAGCGGAAAATTGGAAAAACCCGACCATCTCCGATTTGGATGAAACCTCTTTCATATTATAGTGTCCTTCAACAGTACCACAACGATATGCTTCCCATCTCTCTAACTCCATTAGTTCCTGAGATATAACCAATTAATGGTTTATTTCAATACGAGACCTGTTTCGCATTTCCTTCCATGGGAAGATGTTTTAACTTTTCCTAAACCCTACTGAAACCTAATTCTAACTACTTTTATGAAACTTTTATGCTATCTTAACATCTCTTTGACCAATCAAAGTTCTACTATACTGATTTTTCATTATTTTTAAACTTTTCCTAAGTTTTGATAATTTTCTATTTCTGATTATATTTACATGTGTTTACATGTTTACAGCCCCACCAAGCTGTTTTATATTCTTTCAGTATTTAATATTTGTTATTAGGGACAGGGTGTTACAACATCTAGGTAAGCTCAGCACCTAGCGGCGAGGCACGTGCCACGTGGGTGCAGCTGACCACGGCTAAAGTTATTTGTTCGCCAGCCATTTAAATCACGTCTAGAGTTGAGATGACCACGGGTTTTGCATAGCCAGCGGGCGTGTCTCACTAATCGTTTGTACCTATATATTATGCTGTATAACTATAGTACGGCAATGAGAAGCATTCAATGATTTTTCGAGAATTTTTCAGTTTGTCCCGAATAGCCCGAGGCAGTACTCCGTCACGGGCGTCGTTTAAACTCGCCTCAGCGCCGAGAGGCAAAAACTCGCGTGGCGAGGAACCGCCACGCCTCTCCACACTCAAATTTGGTTTTAAAATACTCTAAACACAATTTAAATGAACCCGTTTGAGTTTTTATTGTTTGTGAGCCGGATTTTTACGTCGTTGTGCGTCCTGCCGGCGGTCATCCGTATTTTTATTTCTTTGTCCAAATAAGTCCAGACTGCTCCTGTTTTCTTTGTTGCCATTTCCATTCCAGTATTCACGACCGTTCAGGCGGAGTTAACAAACCAGTTTTCCGTATCAATTGGTTCCAATTATTTTAATCCTGCTTCAATTCGTATTTACAACACAAACTTTGTCATTGTTTTTCATCATATTATTCGGATACAAGATACATCGTGTACTGAATGCAGGTCTTCAAGATTTTGTGCTCAAAATATTTCTCGAACGTACAAAATGTGTCTCTTTTATCTGCTCATAAACAGTTGCTATAAAACGAACAACGACACGCGTTTGTAAACGAATACATGTACTCGTAGTTTCCATAAATTCGTCTGCAGCGGCACTTAACCGAGACATATTCTCGGATGGGCGACCAGCGCGGTTGAGCTCTGGCGATTCGTAAGCATAGGCGGTTGGCGGTGTTAAGGGGCCCGCCACCCATGGCGACTATTATTATACTTACTTGTGTTTTATATGTCACTCGTCACTCAAAGATCACCGTCACTAACTCCTTGCATTACAAGTGGCTGGTAGCCCTTTCTTCAGAGTGGCACGACAAGAACGCAGCCGTAGTCTCGCCGCAATGAAAATGTAAATACACACTTTGTGCTATAGGTAGTGATGCGCGGCGATGTGTGTGTGTGTCCCCTTAGCCACGCTACGATCGGCCCACACTGTTGCAGTTGTGGCTGAGCTGATCATCTCAGGAGCACGCGGTTGTTTTTGAATACTTTATATGGGTCGTGTGATAAATAGGTGGCAGCGGTATCATATCCTATAGCAGATGTGGTGCCTGAGTACCTATGCAGCGTAGATAGGCATTAAACCTAAGTAGTTTTTTAACATATTGTCTTAAAAAAGTCAAAAGTCAAAATGTTTTATTCAAAATAGGAACTTACAAGTCCACTTATTGAACGTCATTTCAACTCCATCGCTGCAGCATGTATGGTTGAGGAGAAGAAGCGGGGCAAGAAACTCCTCAACACAATATTCTTTTAATCAATTGGGTTACATAATTTCGTTTGTTTTTCGCTATCGTATTGCGCTGGACTGGAGGAAATCTGTTCCAAGCATCATTGTCATTTCTATAGTCATCTAGTTTGTAATATGCCATTTTACAAAGTACATGTTTAAAAAAAGAATAAACCTTGTTGTCTAGTCTAATAAGTCCCCATTACTGAAAATGCCCCATTACCTTGTTTTAAGTTAGAGAGTATTGTGGTTCGAGCAGTGAATCAAAAAAAATACAACCCATCAGGCTCAAGTCGTCAAGATAAAGCTTGTTTAGCTAAAATTTAATTTAAAGGTTTCCCAAATCTCGTTTTTGTCAATACTACCTGTGGAGGTAAGAAACGGTACAACAGTCGAAGGCGGCCGGGCAGGCGCAGATTTGATTTCTCCCTCGCAGACAACCCTTCCCTCATTCGGATGCAAATTGGCCTTTTTCTAAATTGCTTTATTAAATCGAAACGTGTTCTCCAATAATTGCGGGCGCCAGCCCACCTGCGCAAAAAACGACGCAGCCCAAATTTACCGCTTTTATTAAACGACGTTTAATTAATTGGCGCACAGGCTCGCCGCGCGGTGGCGCCTCTATTGCCGCAGAACACGCCGACTTCCTGTAAGCCTGTCTTTATGGCAATCTTTTTAAAATGCTGCAACAGCAAATATCTGTGACTAACATTGTAATGGAATATAGCGAAAACACAGGAGCAAAACGAGCGTAGTAGCGGAGCGAATAGTCGTCGGAAGACAAATAGTGCATTCTGTTAACGGTACAACGCCGAATCGTTCGCCGGAATTTATCGCCGCACTTAATTACTGCTGTCGACGCCCGCTGCGAGGCGCCGACGAGAGCGGAGGCAAAGGCCGAGGCCACATCTGCCACTGGTTCTTCCCTTGCAGCCGATGAGGAGATATAGGGACAACGGGGCCACGTGGCTGACAAGATTCAATCAACCCCAAGTAGGTCGATCAGTCAGGGCCAAGGAACAAAACCAAGTGTCGTTTGACATAGTTTCACGTTACACACACTTTTACATAATGTAAACTATTGAGAAGCCTTGCCGATCCTTGCAGACCGCAAGTCCTCTAATTTACATGTACTTGCACTAGGTACGCGTTTCACGATACTAGCAAGACCGCACACACAGTGCCAATCACTAATAACTGAGGTAAGCGGCGGTTAGCGGGTATCACCGCAGTCTCCGTCACCATGTTCATACCTATTGAAATTGCCTGAAACTGTGAAACTGTGTTCAAAACTCATGTTAAACATGTACTTTGTAAAATGGCATATTACAAACTAGACGACTATATAAATGACAATGATGCTTGGAACAGATTTCCTCCAGTCCAGCGCAATACGATAGCGAAAAACAAACGAAATTATGTAACCCAATTTAGTATTAAGTAACAATTGATTAAAAGAATATTGTGTTGAGGAGTTTCTTGCCCCGCTTCTTCTCCTCAACCATACATGCTGAAGCGGTGGAGTTGAAATGACGTTCAATAAGTGGACTTGTAAGTTCCTATTTTGAATAAAACATTTTGACTTTGACTTGACTTTGACTTATTATATTCTTGAAGTCGGTGTTATTATTTACCGCTCCTCTGGAACACTCTTTCTTGGCAGCCTTGCGGAGTTTCGACGAGTTACTTTGCATTGGCCGCTCGGAGGCCAAATTATTAATGAGAGCGCGTTCCGTTCCGCTCCTTTCTTTACATTAGTTTCATTAAAGTTTAACGTTGGGTTCTCGCTTTTTACCGCGATCATAAATTCAATTGCTTCTTAATTCTTTCTGTTTCAAATCAAATCAGCCATTGAAATCTTTTTGTTGCTAATAGCTAATCTACATCAAGTCAACGGTGTAATTTTTTGTGGAACAACGTTTCTAAATAGGGTAATTCAGTAACGTTCTCTAAATTGCGCGGCCACATATTATTGCTGTTTACTAATCTTTTTCTGGGTTTCTCATAGACTACCACGCAGTTGCACGCTCGATTTCAACTCGCGACCAAAATGATGTAGAGTGAGGGTGGACCGTTTTGTCCTTTCACTGTAAAATACGTTGCGGCGAAGCTGGGCTTGCTACGGCGCCGGGAGAGCCCGCATTAAGAGAGTATTCCAAGGAATTTATAACTCCAAAGCCCCCAAAATAAAAACATAATCCCGGAGCTCGCGGCGCATAATTAAGCAGTTAGACCGCGGCGGAGGATTAGCGGCCGCAGCGGGGCACGAAGCATGCAACCACCTTAAGGCCTGTCCAGCGCTGGGATGGGCTATAAGTACAATGCGATTTTATTCTTTTTTGACCCAAAGATTCTAAGTCGACCCTCCACCATAAAATGGGAGTTCAAGGATTTTGTCAATAAACTGTTTTTAAACTTTATGAACATAAACCTGATAGGGGCGAAAACAAAATTAGATCTACGTAAATTCTAACTCTCCTACAAAACCAAACCCTAATTGATCTAGTACTGTTTTCGTGCAGTCAACAGTAGGTAATAGGCGACACTGCGCGACTTGACAAATAAAACAGCCGCCGGCTAGAGCCATTTCAACACCACGGGGCAGACGGCCGTGGCCGCGGGATTGCGGCTAAACTCGCTGAAGCTCGAGCGCACCATGGAGTGTCTATCACATTGTTAAAACAAAAGATAAAATGCTGTCATGGCAAATTGAACGTACATACCTACGGACCTCTATGCAGGGCACAGAAACATGAAATGTGAAATAGCAAAAACTTTACTGAGTTTTAATTTCCGTTGGCCCAATCCAGCCTTAAACCAGCTAATGAAAACCAGCCTGTTTAAATATTAGGTTCCAGTGCAAATATTTCAAAACTGAATTTATCTGTGGAAATCTACTTGTGTGCAAGTAGTAATTTATCATATAATCAAATTATCCGTTGGACAAGAACGCACATCACCAGCGCCTGTCGATTCAGTGGGCACTCGCCCAGGCGAGGAGAGGGCGCTGAAGTAATCTGTTTTTACGAGCTGATTGCGTATGATTTCTGACGACTTTCTATGAACTACCGCAGTTTGTAGTATTTTTCTGTATTTTTACTACAAATAGATAAGTTATGTGGAAGTACCATTATGTTATTTTGTTTTATGAAACCTTCCAACAGGTATAACATGATCGATGGGTGGTTATGGCGTTCTTGCAAAAGTGATATTACAATATAGCCATTATAATTATTGTTGCTCAAATATCAATGCCTGATTATCCTTTGGCTTTTCTTAGAAATATACGATAAAAGGCACAGAGACTTGTCTATACCTATAGCATTACGATACGCTGTTTCCTTGATGCTGCATCGTCTAAATTCTTATTCTAATGTCATCCATAACAACGGACGCAGGTTGGATTCCGCTCGGCGGCGTGTTTGCGGCGGTCCGGCGCGGGCCGCGGCGCATCGGCGATGTTGTCATCACTGCGGCGTTGCGCAAACACGTGATTGTTTATTTGTTTGCATTCCATTAACGCCACGGGTGCGGCGTGCGAGCCCGCTTCTTTGCCAACAAGTAATGGAAAACTCTATTTCTGTAAACACCCCTACGTCTTACAAGAAAAATCCTCCGAAAGCATGTATTTGAGTATCGCCATAGTCGACGATGCCCGGCGACGGAGATAGCTCGTGTTTGTTCAGGAGCGAGCTAGTACAATATCTCATAATCCGCAGTATAACGGGTGCGGGCGGGGTTACGTAAGCAATCTAACTTAGCGCCGGACTTAGGTCGAACTTCACCGCATGAGTTGTGAGCGATCATGCACTCCTTAGCATTTCGCGCCCTCACGGCGGAGTTAAACGTAGCCTCCGCTCCGATTATTCGGTCTTAAGTCTCGGCAGTGCTGCGATCGATTAATTCTCTATTTCAAAGGACACGCTCGTTTTACTTAGAAGCCAGCGGGACTTAAGCCCAATGAAAAAGAGTGCCCATTAATTTACGACTCTGTCCTTGGAGTCTTTCCGTCGCGCCCACTCGGAGTGCTCCTTCCGAGCCTCCGCCTAATCCGTCGCTAGCTTTAATCGAAAACTTAGCAGTCGATGCACGTGGCTTAACTAAACACAGAACGGTTTTTGATCACTGGCGAGTACTCTTTCAGATTTTACTAAGGTCCAGTTCAGAGTCACGAATAGGTAAGTCAGATCACGAGGTTTAACAATGGAATTGATAATTACATCGACACATGACCTGGTTATTTGCTGACAACAAAACATAGCATTTCCTTTTTTCTGACACGGTTTATTTTCAAAAAACTGTTTTGGAATTTTTCAAAATTCAATAAATTCAAAATTCATTTATTTTCAGTAGGTACCTATACAAAACACACTTTGAAACGTCAATAACAAGGCACACTAAACTCGTCAATGAAGATTGGCTAAATGTAAACAGCAGCCCATCTAAACCGACGAGTTGCATTTATTCATTACCATCTGATACTGGAGGTGTGTGTCCTGCGAGTAAACGAGACTTGTCCAGCTCGTCCTTCTCGTCCGGGTCGTCCAGCGGGCGCGGGTTTAATCAAGAACATTAATTACTGCGGGCAACTTTCACACGCGGGTAATTGAAACTAGGATCAAGTCGCGATCTGCCCCTCCCCCTCCCCAGACCCCTGCACGACCCCCTCCCGGACCAGACAAATACTTGCACACAGTATAATAATCCGTAACACTTTGAAGCTTGTTAGGTATATGTTCCTTTCTCAATAAACGATCTCTGATTTTACAGTTTCACACCTTTCTACTAAATTCCTAAAGAGGAGTTATTTTTGTTTTGGATACCCATAGACATGACAGGTTTTAAGCTGATCGCAGGACCGGGATGGTGTTGCACATGACTAACTGTATCTTTGCCTATGCGAATCAAGTGAATAAAGGCTGGACGAATTATGTACTAGAACAAAACCTATGAACCAATTAATGGAACATCGAATTCGATATTCTATATGTTCACCAAAAATGATAACAGTTTAATTGAAACAACAATCCGCCCCTAATCGAGTCAGCCGGCCGTGATGGCCTCTCCGCCGCGGAGCAGCTCTCTAATCCGGGTGTAGTTAATTGCCAGTGCTTAGGCGCAAAAAATTCAATCCGCCAATGCCGCCCGATTCCATAAAGTCGGTTAATCTCTTAATCTGGCGAATATGCGAGCCAAGTTCGGCGTAATGCGCACTTGCGAGTAACGTCTTCTCGGGCCTTTTGCATAATCGACGGAGCGGCGGCTCAGGCGATTACCGGAGGGGTCGAGGGCTGGAGAGGTCCAGGGGAAGAAACAGTTGTATGGACTTAGGCAAAGCCGGCGTCTCTCGATTCAGAAGTAAACCAATTACCAATAAAGGAATTACTGGAGTAAACAGAGCAGTCAAGGAAATCTACTTTTAATTTATGATGATTCCGCCCGGAATTTACAATGAGTCAAATAAATTACTCGGCACGAAACGTGTTTTAGGACACCGAATAAACACTTGGTAGATTGAGCCTCGACGTTATATAAATAAGTACTTGAGATTAAGTTACATGCAACGATTATGTTAAAAACTGATGACGGTACAGCGGTACGTTTGGTTGACGGTTGTACACAGCCTGCTAAACACGGTGGTGCAGCCGGCTGGCGACTAGCACGCTCTCTATTACGGTAATTACGGGCGGACGGACAAACAGCGCCTCAATCAATTAGCGGGCTTTTGCAAACACGCCGCCGAGCTGTTGACACGAGCCCCTGCGCACCTGGGCTGGATTGCTGTTGCCGATAGAGGGCCCCGTGATGGTATTGGCCGGGGCACTGGCTATTCATTAGCACTTACGGTGTGCTCACAGACGCCTCATGCTGTGTGATGTTAACGCAGTTTATGGGGAGACCAACCGATGCGGAATATACGAGCCTCGCATCAGCTTAATACGAGAACTTCACTAGCCGTGGCTCGCTTTTTGGGGGTGTCGAAACATAGTTGTAAGAGCCTATGAAATACCTGTCTACCTATACAAGTAAACATGACTGTCAGTGGGCCTGTAGTTTTTCTTACAATGTTTTCTTTCTCCGTATAGCTAGTGATATCTGTACCTGCCTATATTAATCATATGTAAATACAAATCCAGAGATACTTTATGAACGAAACAAATCACGGTCCAACGCGCCTGCGTTGTGATCGGACTCGTTCTTGATTCGGGTCCATTAGTTCAAATCGGATTCCTAATTAAAACCCGGTTCAACCGTTAAGCATTTTTGGTAGGTAGCAACCAGCTGTAGTTGTGATAGGCAGACGCGGGTCAGATTAGTTCCGCGTACTGCCTCCAAAAACACATCGCTCCTGTCTAACAATTAATAAAATCGTTCATCCGAACTAATGGCATTTCATATTTCAGTTCACATTGAAAGGGGCCAAAGTGTATTCGAAGTTAAGTTACATAAAACTACTTATACTAATCATCCCTGCTGCATTTATGTTATGATTTGAAGATAATACACCACAATATTTCAAAGGTTCAAACTCATTAAGTATTTTTCTGCAGTGGTCAAATGCTCGTCGACCATTCGAAAAACAGAAAAATAAAACAAAATACGAAAATTCAACAACAATTATTAGTCATCAAACGTTATATGGCCCATGTTTCCCGAACAACACGAACGTAAATATTTGATGAGGGTCTATAAATACGGCACGGACAGGGCATCAGTTCCAACTACTTCCAACTGCGTGTTTTAGGGTTGGCCTCCGAGCAGAACGAGGCGGCACTCGTGACCAGTGTGTGGCGACCATCAACATTTATTGTTTTTTTTTTCCACCAACGGAAAGCCCCCACCGTGGAGCAGCGTGCTGTTATTACCTTTAAAATTTAACAAATTTGATCGACCAAGTTGAAGCAGAGTACGGTGAAATAAATAGAAATGTACAAACTTCGGCGATAAAATGGAGAGTCCGGCTCCGGTTCTTGGAAACAGAATTTCGGAACACTTTGCACACGCCCTCAAACCTGTAGAGTAGTAGTTATGGTACTTGGCAAACAACAAAAAAATAATCTTATGCCTTTTTAGGTAGGTAGGCAGAGGTATTCCATTTCCGGAGCCCATTGAAGGACCGGGTCTGTTACACATGTCTCAGAATTAATTCTGAGACCTGCGGGTTTACTCAGCTAGTTAGTTATGAACTAGTGGCTAACAAACCGAGACACTTTGTTTTATGGTTCCTGACCCGACCATGGCACCTAACGGAGTTTTTGTTGCTACACAAATTCGTCAAGTGAATGAAGTCGAGACATAATTCAAATTCAAATTTCAAAAATTGTTTATTTCTGTAGGTATTAAATATACACTTAGAAACGTCAATATTTTATAATAACAAGGCACTCTAAACTCGTCCATGAAGATTGGCTAAATGCAAACAGCAGCCCATCTCCACCGACGAGCTGCTGGTTCCGAATGCAGTACCCCGAGAAGAGCCAGCAAGAAACTCAAGGGCAGCTCTTTTTAGTCTCATGTCTTACTAATAAATATCGTTTACAATAATAATTATAATTAATAGCCTTACATAGCGTCGAGTCGGTTAATCCCATGCATGTTGGTCTACTAAGTAGTCTGTAATTTTATAGTAGCCTTATTTATGTAATTTTTGTTTAACTATTATTTTAAATTTGTCAAGAGGCAAATTTTGTAATTCAATGGGAATCTTATTGTAAAAACGTATACATTGACCCTTAAAGGATTTGGTAACTTTAGATAATCGACTAACACAAGCAGCCAGTTCATTCTTATTTCTAGTGTTTATACAATGTCTGTCACTATTTTTTTTGTAAAGTGATATATTATTTTTAACATACAATATGTTTTCGTAAATATACTGTGACGCCAGTGTGTGTGTAATAAAATCATATTTTGTCCTTTGCGGCTATTATGCATGACTAGCGATAGAAAAGTGTCCTATTATTTAGTTAAACCAGAGGGCTTACCTTACACGTGTCTTCACTATCCAATCCGTACTTACGCACACCAATGTCCCGAACGCCCGAACCCGCACCATTTGAGATAAGGCTATCGCAAAACCCATAGATACCTCGTCGAACCCTGAAGGCTTTGTTTAACCGGTTGAACCAGGAATAATATTGAGAAAATGTCGTGTGAAGCTGTAGTCCACAAACATTTACTATATAATGTTCACACACACACAGCAGACCATTACTCAGTAACAACACAACAAGGTAAGTACTTCGGGCAGGATGGGATGACGATCTGCGAAAGGCTGCAGGCAGATGCTGGATGCGTCGAGCTGAAGACAGGGCGCTATGGCGCTCATTAGGGGAGGCCTATGTCCAGCTGTGGACGAATGTAGGCTGATGATGATGATGAAGGTAAAGTACTTTATCACAAACTCTATAAGCATGAGGACATCCAACACGGTGGCGCACAATCGTAGACCCACACACGTCTATGCGTACAATATGCAACACTGACGTGCATCGGAAATGATTCGCTAAACCACTTCATTGATTATGTCAATAATTAACTACCAGTTTGAACATGATTGTATTAGGTGCAGGACAAATAAACAGGGTCGCACTCACTGATTCTGTCTCTAGGTACATTTAATACTAATTATTCTAAATATTTTAGCAGACATACCATAAAATAATAAATGAGAATTGAATGACTTAAAGCAGTCTATAAAACAGCAATCTCCTCTTAGCAGTAAGTATAAAAGATCGTCATACTCACAAGAAAAAACCTCTATTCCACTAATTCGAAGTGAGGTCACACTCTGTAAGTGAGATCGCCTTCACCCGCGTAGAGCTAGTATACAGCGGTTTTAAGACTTCATGAGGATCCCGTTTTGAATGTTTTTCCAGTGGTACTTTCTGAAAATCCTTTCTTAACGCACCCCGAGGAATTATTCCTAAGTACCTCAAAAAATGTGAGCAGTGATAGCCCGAACGGTTAAAGAGTCGGCCGAAAATCAGTGGGGCTGGGGTTCGAATCCTGGCATGTACCAATGAGTTTTTCAAAAACTTACGTAAATATCTATCACTAGCTCGACGGTGAAGGAAAACATCGAGAGGAAGCCCGCAGGTCTCAGAATTAATTCTGAGACATGTGGAAATAGACCCGGTCCGGCGATGGGCTCACCACCTAACACGTTTAGGGGTCCAATGTATCTCGTGAAATGTGGGTATATCCAGTAATGAAATACCTCTGCGTACCCCCTCGGGGATAAAAAAAGGCACGAGATTATATTATTTATTATTATTATTATTAGGTACCTCAAAAAACATTTCATACAAATTCCGGTTTAGCGAGATCTGTTCGTATGTGACATTACTGTTGAGGTACCTATCGATTTATCATTCGCGAGAGATGGAGCAGTCGATGACTTGGTGAGATCGACCGCCACGTGTACGCAGACCACCAAACACCCGCAGCTCCGGTGTTACAGCGGAATAATCTGAATATCGGGCGCACGGACGCCATTATAGACGCCGTTACAGCCATTATCGCGCGCTAACATTGTTACGTGTGAAATATGACCTTCATTTGCGAATCGTAATTAGCCGCGCTGCGCCCTCTCTCGCCATTCGCCGGTGACATGATCCGGGGAACCAAGGCACGGGTATACACAGCGAAAACACTTCCCAGGACACGGTAGCGTCATTTAACTTCAACTGTAATTCCAATTGGTTGTAGTAATGTCTATGGTAATGAAGAAAGACGCGCAGACAGCGGGCGGGAGGTACGGGGTTTCAATTACGAGGCACAAACATAAATTAAGTTCGCCGGGGGAATAAAAAAGTTAATAAATCACTTTATTCGTTACTAAGCTTCACGACTCCGTAATGAATTACATCTCGTACCCATTAGCTAAAACACGGCCTCGGATCATTTATTATTATTTCAAATTTGTTCCGTTCCAATCGGTTTATGACTTTAGGAGTAGGCATTTTAAATTAATTGATAATGGATATTTTGCAATACATTTTGATTTAGAGAACTGCTCTAAATCAAAATGTATTCTTATCTATAATAGATAAAGTACGAGGAAGCGTCGCCGCCGCACTCGTCTATAAGCCAATTGATACCTGACGGATTCTCCAAAAGAATAATAAGTAATAAGATCAAAAATAATTGGTTTTTCTCTCCGAATTGGATCAGAAGGGACAGTATTATTTCTGGGAATTCGTAATGCGGATTTATTTTCACAGTAATCGGCCTTCATTATAATTATTAGGAGGCACAATCGCCGGGCCGCGTCTCTGCTCCGATTCGGCGTGTGGTTACATGATATTTCGCTGAGGAAATTGATTGGTGACCCTGCCCGCCTGCCTCCCGCCCGCCCCGCCCGGCAGACATAGCCGCTTTTATAATTTTCTGTGCCATCCAAGTGTACAAGTGGACATACTTACCTAATGATATACGAGAGCGACACCTCACTGCTTAATTGCTTCTAAACTCATTTATAAGTTAAAAATAAGTATTTCGTTATTCTGTGAGGTTTTTGCAACGGACTGAGACGCAAAAAGATTTGTGGTTTTGAAGCAACTTTGCAAACTTGCTCCACCTCAACCGCAGAAGTGTTACGATTTTAATTATTTAACTGTATGAAACGACTGAGCTGAGAGTCGAACAAGAAATTCTGTTTTTCTTTTTCCTCCTACGCTAACATTGCAAATTTGATAGATTTTATTAATTTATTTCATGCGTAGAGTTTCTATAAAGTTAAAACTATACTTTTCTGTTAGCGTTTATACACCACCTTAAATATTTACTAGGTATCTACCTATATGTTATGTACTCGTTCCGGCCAGTAATGAGACTGTTGTAAGGTCCTGGCGCAGGTAAGTAGGAGACGCGAGGAAGCGGCGGTAATATCAGCATTAGCGCGGTTGGGGCGGGGGTGGGTTTTTCTTATTTTCTCCGTAATTCGGGCGCCTTTTTAAATCTCCCGCTGATCCGCGCGATGAGCTCGCAAATTACGCGGATATTCCATGCATACGAATTGCCGGCCTCATCCGATATTCACAGGCAATAAGCGCGCATCTATCCGGCGAGGGACCCGTGGACGGCTTAATGCGCCACCGAACCACTTTGTCAGGAGACGCTTGGCAGCGCATGGCTGCTCGCGGATACCTAGCAGAGCCCTGTGAGCTCCAAGCTGTAATACCAGCTGCCAAGTTACTACAGCTCTGCAAATATTTAGTTTGGAAAAATGTACCTACCCCGCCAAACATGCCGCCCAGTAGCATTAATAATAGTAGCTTATATTTAACTTTACTTATAGTGAATATCTTGAAGCGCCGTGCTACAAAAGGCAAGCCGCGTCTCGCGTTCAGTGCTCCGAGCAGGCACCTACTCGCCCCACGGCGGAGCCACGCCGGCCACTATAAATCAGACCACTTTATCGTCTTATATTTTTATGATACTTCCCCGCAAACAAAGCCACTCGACATTTGTCTTCGCGGGCGTATCTCCGCGGTTATTTTTCGCGCGGCGCGAACAATGCGAGCGCCGCGGAATCAAATGATAATTTTAAAGCGGAGTGAGGCGCGGCCTCTAAATAAATTGTTTAAGATACAGCATCGAGTCGCCGGCGTGAGTTATGGCGCGGGGGGCTTCCGGCCGCTGCCCCGAGAGGGCGCTTCACGGTCCTACATCCTAAGAAGACGCTCGGCTTCGATGACTCGGCTTGTCGGAACGTGCCTCGGTAGTGACCTTTCCTTATCTACCCGTCCGATCTCAGTTAGGTTAGGGCAAATTACGGAGCAATTCTACATCTCTTGTAGTCAAATTATTCTTAAAGCCTATATCGAAACGAGCTCACCCCAGGCGTTCTTCTTAGGCAACAGTAGTACTTACGTCGAACCGTAATCTGAGGGCAGTCAAACCATAGATTTAGTATACTAACGTTAAAGATTGGCAATAGAGCCAGTACGGCGAGACCTAGAAAATTGACACTTCTGTGCGTGTAACGTGAATGTGTGCAAGACAAATAGTGCTCTCCCTAAACTTGTAGCTCTCGATAACAGATGGGCGTGTGGTATATTGTGTAGTTAATACCTTTGCCAGTCACGTTATCGAAATGTGGTTAATCGATATTACGACAATCACTATAAAATTGAGGTTAGAAATACAAGAAATTCACGTATTTTTTTTTTCGCTTAAATCAATTCTTATACATTCAGAACATTTATATAATAAAAAGCAATGTTATTACCTATCTATTTGTGCACGGTTTGTTTTTCAGTTTTCTATAATCATTGAATTTAGAGAATTAAATCTTTCAATCGCACTCACATGTAAAATGACTAATTCTGTGGATTTTCTTTCCTAGATGAATTACAACCGGTACTGCACACGTAACCATAGCTGTTTACGTGTATTAAACATCAAACTTACTCTTTTAATACGCGAGATTAATTAAAATAAGCGAGATTTGTTTTGTTCACAACTGACGTCGGCCCGGTATAGCCCCGTAACGTTTACGAAAATGGACTCGTCTATCTACCGCTCGCTATCTCGCTCTAACACACGGGTACCTATTTTCTTTCTCTTTCGCATTACCAATCTAAGTATACTAAATTTATGAGTCAAACAATCTTAAGGGGAATCTTTCTCCCATCAATACCGTCTGCCTGCGCCCACATGCAGTGATTTTATTGAGTCATAATTTACTTGAATAAGAAAAATGTATTCATACCCACATGTTAGTCAATAAATCTCGGCACAAGCACAGCTCAATATTGTCATTATCCCTATAAATCAATTAAATCATTATAAAGCGATGGCTAGATCCCTGATTTTTCAATTTGCACGGGTCGCCGATGCCGGCGAGGTGGCCCAAATAACGCGTTTAGGCGTAATTGTCCTCCCCTACACGTAGTGATTAAATCCTCTGTGACGTCTACCTGCCACTGCCGTTGCTTCCGAAGGTGCTCTACGATACAATAGGCTCTTACTCTTATTCTGGCTGCAGTCACTGTATCCTAACTTTCAAATATTTGCGTCTTTCATTGTTGGTTTACGACGTTACGGCAAAACGGATTGAGGTAAGTTTGTTGGAGGCCCGAAAAGTGACATCAAGAATGTGGTCGAAGTCTCTGGTACATGCTCTCCATCTTAACAGTCTCCAGCGGAAGTTATACAACGGAGCACTCGGCAGCGACAGCTCGCCACACAGCGCCTTCGCGAGTGAGGGCACGGAGGGGGAGTTCTTACCAGATGAGGCACGTCTTTGGTTTTAGAAGGTCCGTTAAAATCAATGTGCTTTTATTCCAAGTATATAGGCTTGTAAATCAATTATTAAAAATCATTGTAATTGCTTTGGCGTGTACCTATAGATGAGGAGAAGGGCTATATACCTGCGTCGCTTCTAGTGTCCTTAACTCAGAGTCAGCCCACCGGCCGAAGCCACCTCGGCTATAAATTAAGTAAGCAGCTCAGCAGCGGCAATGAGCAGCGAGTCGGCGATACGACTCAACGTTTAGGAGACATTAGAGGCGGCGATTTAAATAATTCTCAACGGGGCGACAGGTCGATCCGCGAATGAGGAGAGATCGCAGATCATTTGCAGCGAGCGGTTATCTGGCGGGCGACGCCGAGCGCCCGAAGTAGTGCTATTAGTGTGATAGGAGGCGAATAATCGAGCGCAGTTCCTTGCAAATCAAAGTACTGGTTTGCTTTAGCTAGACCTTGAAAAGTAGGGGTAGAATTTTTACTTTCAAAATTCCAGAATAAGGATGCGGAAACTGTAAGTAAGTCGGTAAATTTAACTACTTCTCTGTTCGTGTGATCTACAGAATTATTTCCTACAACAACAGTTGTCTGCTCAATGCTCGACGAAGTTTTTGCGAGCGAAGAGAGCGGGTTGCCGCTATAGATATCTCATCTCCCATCTTCGAATCACCTTCGGCAGTCCTCCTCAGCTGTAATCGCAGTCGAGCATCGGCACCTGCGCCTCAGCTAGATGGAGGCGCATTAGCGGCCGCGTCTCCGCGCTAATGCCGGCGGGCAATTTGCGTAATGCCCGCACTCGCCGTGATGGCAGCCGAGGGCCGCGTTAAACGCTCGTCAATACGACAATCAGATCGCAGCTGATTGCCCTCATCAACGAGTTGTGACGCAGGTGTTGCAATTTATACTAATCGCGCTCAATATAGGATAAAGAATTCCAATAAAGAAGCAGCTAATACACTTGAATAACACAGTTTAGCCGCGTTTTCAAGGAACGAGCGCGCTCGGACAAAGTCAGTCTGGTTAACAACTCGGACGCGGTTGTACCATGTAAACAAATGATCCGTGTACTCGGACCCGCTGTATCCATCAGTGGATTGGACGGTGTTCTACGACTCGTACGAACGCACCCTGAAAATTTTGAGTGTGCGTGAAAACATTGGCGTCTGAATCACTTATGATGGTCTACCTACTACCTAAATGTCGGTGCATGTCGCTAACCGTCTCATCAAAGCGCGGACAGGTGCCAAAACCTCGAGAAGGTTCAAAACTGAGCAGCGATCATAAACATGGTGGCGACGGCACGTGCGCGGTCGAGGGGGAGAGGGACGGCAGGTGAGGGGGGAGAGGGACGGCAGGTGAGGGCCGTAAATACTGAGCGCAATATAAGTTGGACATCGCAGCCGAGTGGCCTCCGTTCAGGCGCGTCGATATTACATTTTAGTTCCTTGCAGGTATACTATAAGTACTCTTTGCCTTGCACACGGCGGACCGACTTAGCAGTTACAAAGTTATTCGAGCACTTCTAAACAAATACATCGATTAACATTGTTGAAGTTTGATGACCGAATACACGGCATTATTACTGATTCGGGCGGGAGTGCAATATATCAAAAAAACTCGAAAGAGTAAAAAAAACGACTTCAATCTTAAACTTATATGGTTTTCTCGTGGATTCCGTTGTCAGAACTGGACGAAATTAAAATGGGACCAATCTGGAAGCACCAGCTTTCAAATAATAAAGAATCATTCAAATCGGTTCACCCAGTCGAAAGTTCTAAGGTAACAAACATAAAAAAAAATACAGACGAATTGATAACCTCTTCCTTTTTGAAGTCGGTTAAAAAGCAAAGGTCGATGTTTTTGAATGTGAGATGAGTATTCATGTTGAGTTTATAAGTATTTAATTTTTATTTACAACGTCTTTTTACATATTTACATTAGAACGTCCAGAGACGGGTGGTTCGGGGGGCTTCAGGATTTCGGATGCAACGAATCATCGCAGCCGGCCATGCACCGCTCCGAGGCGTCAAAGGCGCCTCGCCATGGTCGCCACTATCGCCACCAGCGCCGCGCATCGCTCGCCCCTCGGCGCGCCGCTCGTCGCCTGGTCGCGCTGCATCGCCTCCGGGTACTCTGGAACAATAGAGGACCACGTGCTTCTCATCTCGCTTTGGGCCAGCTCGCTCGTCGCCATAGATTTAGTATACTAACGTTAAGATTGCCAATAGAGCCAGTACGGCGAGACCAAAAAAAATTATATAATATTTAATCTCACGCCTTTTTTATCCCCGAGAGGGTAGGCAGAGGTATTCCATTACTGGATATACCCACATTTCACGAGATATATTGGACCCCTAAACGTGATAGGTGGTGAGCCCATCGCCGGACCGGGTCTCTTACACTTGTCTCAGAATTAATTCTGAGACCTGCGGGTTTTCTCACGATGTTTTCCTTCACCGTCGAGCTAGTGATAAATATGTACGTAAGTTTTTGAAAAACTCATTGGTACATGCCAGGATTCGAATCCGAACCTCACTGATTTTCGGCCGGCTCTTTAACCGTCCTGGCTATCACTGCTCTTTACACTTCTAGGCGTGTAACGTGGATGTGTGCAAGAGAAATAGTGCTCTCCCTAAACTTGTAGCTCTCAATAAAAAAATTGGCGTGTGGTATATTGTGTAGTTTATACCTTTGCCAGTCACGTTTTCGAAATGTGGTTAATCGATATTACGGGAATCACTATAAAATTGAGGTTAGAAATTCGAGAAATTCACGTATTAAATATTTCGCTAAATTCAATTTTTATACATTCAGAACATTTATATGTATAATAAAAAGCAATGTTATGACCTATCCATTTGTGCACGATTTGTTTTTCAGTTTTCTATAATCATTGCATTTAGAGAATTAAATGTTTCAACCGCACTTACATGTAAAATGACTAATTCTGTGGATTTTCTTTCCTAGATGAATTACAACCGGTACTGCACACGTAACCATAGCTGTTTACGTCTATTACACAATACAATACAAAAATCTTTATTTTCAAAGCTGGTATTAAACATCAAACTTACTCTTTTAATACGCGAGATTAATTAAAATAAGCGAGATTTGTTTCGTTCACAACTGACGTCGGGCCGGTAGAAGCCCGTAACGTTTACAAAAATGGTCTCGTCTATCTATCTCGCTCTAACACACGGGCACCTATGTTCTTTCTCTCTCGCATTGCCAATCTAAGTATACTAAATCTATGCTTGTCGCAGACGCCGGCGGGGCTCACCGGGCTCGTCGACGACCAGCCGCAGCTCGAGGGAGGGCCCGTTTTCGGAGCGGCACTCGTATGAGCCGGCGTCGGCGAGCCGCAGCCCGCTCAGCCTGAGCCGCGACACCGCGCGGCCGGAGCCGCTCTCGGCGAGCACTGTGGCTCGATGCAGAGCCACGGGCCGGCCGTCGCGGGTCCAACGCAGCGCAGGCGGCGGCTCCCCGAGGGCCTCGCACGCCAGCTCGGCTCGGCCGCCGGCCAGCCCGCGCACCACGCCCGCCTCGCCACCCGACGACAGCGGGCCGACGCTATCGGTCGTCGAGCCTGAGGGGAGGACCTCCTCGAGCACCTCGAGGTCGAACAGGAGACTCATCTTGGGCTCGGTGTTGACCTGGCACTCGTAGCGGCCGGCGTCGGAGGCCCGCAGCGAGCCGATCCGCAGCCTGTGGGTCCCCCTCGGGTCGGAGGGCACGAGCACGCGCGCGTCGGCCGTGAACACGATCCCCGCGTGCGCCAGGATCTGCAGGTCGCGCATCCGCACCCACGACACCTGCCAGTTGGACATTTCACGTGTTACATTTAATCACATTCTCACCTTTTTACATTTTAATATATGGAATTACATTTTGAAACACTATAAAACAGTTCTGTCTGCACCGTGTCTTCTACCATTTCATCTAGTTAAAATGGTAGTCTTACAGTCTTATAATATAACACTAATATAATAAAGGACGCAAAACTAGAGAACTCCTGACGGAAAATAAAAAGCAAATAGTAACTATACAACACTTGCTCCTAAAAATGTATCAGGTCGCTCTTGTAATCTGTCAAACACGTAGCTATGCACTCCGTATTATTTCCATGTTTATTTCCTAAATAGTTGTGTCTGTTTCCATTTATTTTCAACATTATGTACCTACTTTATGTATTATTACATACATTAAACCTAATTTAACAGTAGTCAAAGTGACGTCACCTAGTGTTGAGTAGGGTTCATTCACATTCAAGACTCACGAAACTTATTATTAACGTAAAAATTACATAATGTCGTTTTGAATGAAAAATTCATTTTAATCTTTTTGTTTATCGAAAAATTATATTCAATGTTGGAGAGTAATAAGTAGATATCTGAGAGAACTGTTTTATTCGAATATATAAAAATTATAATCACACGATGCGTAACTATTACCTACTTCCCGTTCTCGTTCCCGTGAAAATACGGGGATAAAATATAGCCTATGTGTTATTCTGATGTATAAGCTATATAACTGTAAAGTTTTATCAAAATCCGTTCAGTAGTTTTTGCGAAAGAGGAACAAACATCCATCCATACATCCATACATCCGTCCATACAAACTTTCGCATTGATAATATTAATGGGATAGTAGGATTAATAAATAGCATTTGCACTTAAACTTTTTTTAATGTTTCTTGTTATCCGATCTATCCTTCGATATAAAAAAACCTCTGGATGGAACGATGTTCCTCCATCGTCGTCATCATCATCATCATTATTAGATTTATGATGGAGCTTCAACTATAGCAAAAAGTGTCGGTCGTAACAACCTTTGGTCCTAATTTTTTCCGTCTAGTCCCCCGCAAAGCGCGATGAGGAACTACGTTCCAATAAAATATCTAAACTGTGCGTGTAGGTAGGTACCTACCGAACAAACATCCAAACATTCGCATAAATACCTACTTGACTGGCGTCCCGAGGATAAATCGCAAAATCTTTGAATATCTTTTTTTCATAGGAGTCATCAATAATCCCAAAAATACCACATCACCGCATTCGGGCCCCAGAGCGAGTCGATTTGCTCGCGGCGAGTCATCGGCCGGCCTCCCGCCCACTCGCCGCGTGCCGTTCACGCGATGAGCATTTTTGGCGCCCGCTCGCTTCCGCACCTCGGTCCGGGCCACGTGCGCCAAGGAGCCACTCACTTGAGATGATCTCTTGACTCCTCCACTCACCGCCTTGTCCCCGAGGCGTAGGACGCGGCACTCCAGTGTGGCGTTGCCGCCGAGCACGCCACGCACGGCGCGCTGCTGCCTCGCCGCGAACTGCGGCCCCGCCCCCTTGTCCCCCAGGTACCCCTTGTCCCCCAGGTCCCCCTTGTCCCCCAGGTCCCCCCCTCCACCAGTCAGCGCGACCAGCTCGCCGCACGCTCCGCACCCTGCAACACGCCACGAGCGAGCGTGAAACAACCATGTAGCGAATCTCCTAGCTTACACGCCTCGTCAGGAATACTGTTCATCGACCTTACAATATAATCGCCTTGTGTTGTACGGTGAGGTGAGGTGTTTGTTTTAGGTATTTTGTACGTTAACCTACGTAGGGACCTATTTAAATCTACATAAATGCAAACTTAAAATGTGAATATACCTACCTACCTTACCTTTATTGAAAATATATTAGGTAGGTAACTCAGTAGTCGCTAAAAAGTCCTAAGTAGGTAGTTAGTTGCACTAAACGTGAAACCATGTAAACCGGGAAAACCTACATGAGGAGAGAATTAGGCTAAACCTATTTTATAATACACGGTTTTCGGCTTCTAAAGAGCACCTGTTGCCATTTTTTTTTCTTGTCGGTTGATAAAAATAATCACCGGGCTTCAAAACCATCTCGGACCATCTCAATCGAACATTTACTTGCTTGAAGAATGAGATGGTCCGTCAGATTGGACTGTTGTGATGTGAACCGCATATCAGTTGAAAGGAACAGATACGTGTACGAAATTCTTAGCTTCTAGAAAGACCTCTTTAATGTCTTTATTACTACAAAATATGATGGAGCATTCGCACAGCACGTGTGCGCCGCGGGCGGCCCTCGGATGAATCACGCGGATACAGGATGCGGGCAAAGAGACGCACGTGCGCTTGCATGTTGCGCTGGCTCTGCGGCAACCGGCCCACAGCCAAACCAAGCATGGGTGTAAATACCAAGAAGATACAAATGATGGTGATTCATAGTGGAATGAACCGTAAATAGCTTTTACGTATTTACTTCTTTCTATTTATGTTACACTCACGAAACTGACAGAATCTCCTCTTTTATACAGCACCGCCTAACAGTTGTCTAGATCACCCGAGAACAATAGGAAATACCGCACGCGCCGATTTAAATTAAGAGTGGATTCTTCCACACTTGACGGTGGCGAATGGATCATACGGATTAGCCGATGGCCACGTTTGCTAGCATTCACAGCTTCCGGATTTTTACAATAATTTTGATACTCGGTCATGCCAACTCAATTATTTATAGTTGGCACTTTTAGTAAGTTGAATTTGAACTGAGTACCTACACCTATTAACTTCTCATATGCAATATAACTTTGTTAAACGCACCTACTATTCTAATATACCACTATGGTGTCGAGCAATCCATCAACACTCTGATACTATGTGGATATACGCCGTCAACATAAGCCCTAGCAGAGTGCCCCGATATGCCCAATCGCCATCACCGACGAGGTCGCCAGCAAGGAGAGCGAGCGCGCCGGAACAAGGGGACGCTCCGCTATAAATAACTCTATAAATAGAAGCGATCGCGTTCGACGACAGAGTGAAGATGAAAGGGCGCAATTAAAGTTGTTTACATACAGCGAGGCGCCGGCGGACTGATCGCGCGAGCCGGGCCCGTTTCGATGATGCACAGCCCCTAACAGGTGCTCAGTAACAGTGGAGTGTAATGGGGAGTCCAACCTGCCAGCGCCAGCAGCGTCGCCAGCAGCAACCGCGCCCGGCTCATGCCGCGCCCCCGACCGATCAGCTGCTGCGGATGTCCCGAATGACTGCAACCAATGCCACATCCCGATACACTATTTATTCGCCAATCTAATTTGTTTTATTATCACTGTTATCAGGACTTATTCGAGCGGGACTTCGACAGGTTAATCCTCAATCATATGCTACCGTATCATCATGCGATTCACACATCAAATCATACTAGGTTTAGGGAAAGGCTCGCGGTGCCGCGGTGTGATGATGAAGATTCCTCTCTTCACAGATAACACAGCACCATTCCGGAAGTATGTTTCACCACTTCTAATTCTTGTCTGTAACTTAATCGGTCAGTCAGCCAATTAGCAAATCAGTTTCTTCTTTTATATTGAACTAGCGAACCGCCCCGGCTTCGTACGGGTGCAATGCTAACACTAAAACCTTCCTCTTGAATCACTTTATCTATTAAAAAAAACGCATCAAAATCCGTTGTGTAGTTTTAAAGATTTAAGCATACAAAGGGACATAGGGATGTAGGGATGTAGGGACAGAAAAAACGACTTTGTTTTATACTATGTAGTGATAGTGATAGTGATGATGATAAAACACAACTGACTGACATTAGTTGTTGTAGAGAACGGTTCGATATCGTAAATAAAAACACATTGCGACACCATGCGGTAGATAGTTATCTGTTTTAGAGTTTTAGGGTTATTTTATGAGCGAGGAGGGCATATGGTCCGATATGGTCATGCCGCGGCCCAATGTGGGAGCTGCGACACGCCATGGCGCCTTCCCCTCGCTGAGCACTGCCATATGCTGAGTTTCCCCACCGCTTCCAATCCACCCAAAACAGACACCAATAATGCTATACTGATTGACGAGTATGTTGTCGCTAGTATAGTATTTTCTAAAGACACTAGTAGTTTTCACAAATGTCACAACAACGTACGATGTCTTGAATACCCTCAATTTTAATTTTCTTTTCGGCCTCACTCTTCGCCTTGTGCCGTTACTCCCGGTCGGCCTCATAATTACCTGACGCACTTGTTGTTTTCTATTTAGTTTTGACTCCCAGCTATAAGACAGGAGAATAACGAAGTTTCAACAAGACTGCGGGTCCAATGTATATGAATTACATAGTGTAAAGTATATACGGAAACTGCCGGTCAGGGCTGTGTGACACAACACGCGCGTGCCGGGCAGCGCGTGCCGGGAGTACTACGGGGCCGCAAATAGAGCGCCCAGAATACTTCTAGCAAAGGTTAGCCAAAATAAATATCGATGGCGCGTGCCGTGCCCGCGCCGGCCAATCCACGGCTCCACCGGCGCCACCGAGACCACCGCTACACTCACCCATGGGGAATGGGGACAACCCACGTTCGAACACTCCGACGTTGCCAGCTGCCGCTCCGTGGTACTTATTCTGAGATCTCAGGAATGTCACATAATTCAATCATGTTGATTAACGTCACAGTCACCCACAATGCGTCATGTTTCTTCACCTCATAGGGACTCTCTATACCTAGAACATCACGACTCCTTGTTCATGGCTGAAATCTAGCGTTTAGCGATTTGACTGCAGATTCGATTATAATAAGTATAAAGCTAACGACACGAACGAATTGCGTCGTTTGTAAGAATTAGTGACTGTGAGAGGTCAGAAAAATGAGGTGAAAATCATTCTCTTAAAGAAACTTTTTCTTTAAACGTCTTTGTATGTAGATAATTTCCTGCGCAACTACGCGAACCCAACCCAATGACTGATGATTTTTTTTCTTTTTTAAGTGTTTGCCTTGCCTTACCTTAAATATTATGCAGCTCTATGCCATATAGGTACCTATTCCCCATATCATATACCTATTACTACAACAGGTGTAAGTATATAATTTAATTTTTTGATTAATTTTTTTTTAAACGCTTTAATCCTTGCTAAAGATAGATACAGTGAGCACCATAAATTTAACAGTCACCATTTTTTTTAAATGTGGAACATTTTTCGATAATAGTTTTCATGTAGAATTACTTTAGATAACAACAACTATAGGTATACTTCTATTTTTGAATGAGCAATTTACAAACATTTAATTGGACGGGACATGCAGATTGAATAGGTATATAGCAAATTAGAGTGATTTGTATTTGCTCTAAGGCACCCCCATAGACCTATTAACACACGGCGGCTCAGACAAATAATATTTGGTGGAGGCTGCGTTAACTATCTAGGTACCATGGGATCGTGTGTATTAAGGTTCTTCGGATACAAGTGTGGGACAGTCCCGTAGATGTAGTAAATTTTATGTAGTGATAATATATACCTACCTAGGTAGGCAGCTAGTTGGGAGACCGAGAAAGTATGTTTGGCCTGAAACGTGCACAAAATCGAGGGCAAACCCTATTAATAAATTAAATTAAAGAGATGAAGAAATAGTTTGGTACTTTGTAAAATATGTAGGAAGAAAATTATAGGTATTACGAAAACCGTCAAGTAGGTAGGTACCTACCAGGGATGTTGCGAATATTCGCATCCGCATCCGCAAAAGCGGAGCTTCCGCATAGATTTAGACATCTGCATCCGCATCCGCATTAATCAATGCGGATATTTATGCGGATGCGGATGTAATACAAGTTGTGACAAGAAAGAAATTGGGCGGGACCCACGAATGGCACATGCCGTACGCATGAGACAATGACCAATGGGTACGAAAGAATTGGTGACAAGATCCGACGCATTTGTTGTGGTACATCCTTTGTTTCTTTTAACTAAATTATTACGTGTTTATTTGCACTGTGGGTTACTTATCGTGAAGATATATATTTTGAGTGTTATTGTGATCAGTGGTCATTGTGTGTAGATAATTGAGTATTGGAAAATCTTTATATTAGTCTTGGCTCAGCTTATTAAATTAAAATCGTCAGGAAAATGCCATTATGTTATACCGGTAAAACCTACGTTTTATTGTAGGTAAAGTTTATAGTTTTATAACAGTATTCTTAATTTTTCCAGTGAGGTTCCTGTTATTGATTGAGTAGAATAGAATATTTCTTTATTTGCGTCAAACTTGGGTACAGATAAAAAAATACAGTTTTGGCAGTGCATACATCTTCACTATAATTAAAAGACATGCAAACACCTTTGACATAATGGACACACTTATTTTATTTTTTAATAAATGAGGTAATTAATATTGTAAAAAATACGTTCATTGAGCTATTTATACAATTTTCTTTTTATAATTTTAACGGGTAAGTCTTTAATGTCATTCGGGATTTTATTATACATAAGAATATATTCTAATACTCAAAGCCAATTTTATCATAATTTAATAATATTTGGAATTGTTTCAAAGACAAGAGTGTTTGGGTCTCTGTGACTACGGTTTATGTTACAATTTTTTCTAAACAATTCCCCATGCTGTTTAGCAAAAACGCAAATCTCATTCATGTTAGATGATAATGTCAATAAGCCATTAAGGTCTTTAGAGAATGATCTGCAAGAGTCAAAGCGAGATATTCCCGTTATTGCTCTAATTTTTTTTTTCTGCGGAATGAACGCTCTACCTACCTACGTTTTTACTGTTTCCCCATAGGACTACCTTTACGTATAGTAAGATAATTCTTCATTCATATACTATATTTATATAAGATCCCAAACATCCGCATCCGCATCCGCGGATATGAGCCTTCAAAAATCCGCATCCGCATACGCATCCGCGGATGTGAAAAAATCGGCATCCGCAACATCCCTGGTACCTACCTACTTAATAGATCAATTCGGAAACCACAGCAATAGCACAGATATTAGAATAGTATGTAATGGTAATAGTATTGTTTCCAGTTAAATATATCATTGATTGTTTGCCATAGCGACTCGATGGGATAATTTACTATAGTAATCACTACATACCTAGTATAAAACAAAGTCGCTTTCTCTGTCCCTATATTCCTATGTCCTTATGTCCCTATGTATGCTTAAATCTTTAACCTCTCAGACCATGAATCACAGACACAATATATTTTTAATTGTGTCTCGGTTCCAATTGGAACCCGGCTGTTCTTAACTGATTAAAACTAGCCTACGCAACGGATTTTGATGCGGTTTTTTTTAATAGATACCTAGACTGATTCAAGAGGAAGGTTTTAAATATTAGCATTGCATCCGTGTGAAGCCGGGGCGGGTCGCTAGTTATTTATAAGATAATCGCAATTTTATATTTAACATCATTGGATAAACGGCTTACCTGGGTGGACGGACACACCGTCCACCCAGGTAAGCCGTTTGTCCAATGATGTCTTATGTCTCACAGAGTCTTATGTAAAATATTAATCACCTTTAAATTTTGTTCCTATAACTTATGCAGGTATAAATAATTTCAGAGCTAGCCTTATTTAATTTTTATCTTCTTGCTTTTTTCACCTGCGTAAGTCCCGTTACCGTGGGAAATAGCCTATGTTACTCCCAGTTAACTTTTTAACTTCCCTAACAAAACGCCAACCCTAAAATGAAGATGCAATGCAAAAGAATAAGTGGAAGAACTGTACAATATCTGACGTGGAATTTAGGGGTGGTAGGGGGCTGGGGGGTAAGGGGGAGTGGGGGACCTACCCCCCACCACCCCCGCTTGCCGGAAACGCAGTTTTTTTTTATGAATTTTTCAAAATTGTACATTCCACTAGTTTCTGGGGCGGGTTCGATTTGTGTGGTCATAAAAAAAAAACCTGAACCTAAACATTCCACTAGTTTGATATATATCCTTGCGTCTATTTGTACTGTTTTGAGGTTAATTTATTACAACTTCAAAAAATTATATCTCGAAAACTATTGATTTCCGAGCTCGGCAATTTTGGTAAATAAACCCTCTTATATACCTCTATCTACAAAAAAAATATGAAGTAGAAATTCCACGTCACACGATTTTTCACTAGGCTCCATGTCAACTTTGAAAATTCATAAAAAAAAACCTATGCGTTTCCGGCAGGAGCGGGTAGTGGGGGGTGGGTCGCCCACCCCAACCCCTTCCCCCCCACCCCATCCACCCCTAAATTCCACGTCAGATATTGTACAGTTCAGCCGAATAAGTAGACCATTGATAGGAACATCATGATAAATAATAACTTACCGCTACATTGAAACCACAGTTTGGACTCTATCGTCATTAAATTCTATTTTGTGGCTACGGTCCTGGCTTCGGATTACCGTCATCCACCTCTCAGGATCTTACAGGACACAACACACTTTTAGGAATACCACACACGATCAGTCATAACATAATAATAACACAAGTTAGTAATTAAACATTCGCGGCATCGCATGTCCAGCCGCGTGCTTCTTGAGTGCACTGCTCGGTGACGGTACGCGCATACGCAACTTCGAAACCGACTGAATGAAATTGATTTTGTTTAGGAGTTTGGGACTATTCGGAGTGCGAGAGGGAGGGGTAGCAAGAGCGTCCAACCCCAGCAGAGGCAGATATCATCCATCTGTCTCTATCGTGTCGTGTGAGTGGACCGGCGGTGAAACAATATTTTTGTTATGCCCTCATGGGTGTGCGGTGCGTGTAGTGATTATTTTCATGCTTACTCGTAATCATAAACATTTAATAATAATTTATTTCTTTTCTTAACATTAAACATTCAATACACTCTATCTCTATAAGACGTTCGAAAAAAAACTTTGTTAACTAGGTACCAGTTTTTTTTCTTCCAACCGCATTTGTATGCACAATCGTAGATAGATACCTACATCGATGGACGTAGTATATTATTACGTATAACCTACTCGTATATCTCACCTGTAATCCAAAAATAAATATTTTGATTTATTTTTTCCTCCGCAGTGCGTGTATTGTGTAATTTCCGCGTCCCGAGAATAAGTTATTCCTACTCACCGATAGATGGCAGATTATTAATTAATCAAACATCTGAAAAAATTACGTAGGTACAAAGAGATTAGTATTTAAATCTCTCTAGCTTGGGTCCCACGGTCCGTAAAATCGCGGATGCACGCAGACCAGCTCGCACGACGCACCGTTGGACCGGCCCTGCCTGCGGTGCGTCGCCGTCCGTGCTCGTCGGCTGAGTGTAGCTGATCCGTAGAATAGCGGACCGTGGGACCCCAGCTTTACATCCCGCCCGAGCAGGACCTGCCGAAAAAACAACAAATTTAATAAATCATTGATGAAGGATGTGTAATACAAAGCAAAGACCATAAAATGGCGGCGTTGTCAAATATCCCATAACACTAGAACATTGTGATGCACTTATCCACTGGTCTTGTTAATAATTGAGTATTAAGTAAGTAAGTACTCGGATTCAAACTCATTTTTCACAAGTACTTTTTTGTGATACTGATGTCACTTTTATCTTAAAAGTGCATTCTCATTTTACAGGTGATGCCTTAATAGAGCAATAAATTTAATAATAGAGAGGATTGATTGAGTATAGGTACCTACTGTATTTCTTTTGTATGGACTGGCATTTTAGAAGAGCCCCTTTTTAAAATGATGTTTTATATCTAAAAATACTGGAATCCAGAGTCGTAGAAACTTACAATATTAAAAATAATATCGAATGCGTAGTTGTGGTTTGTTGTATGCGTGTTTGTGGTTTATATTTTCCAAGGAGTCTCTACCAGGGTCATCCAGCTGGCCCTGACCATATGTACACGATAGGACTTTTCGCACTCATTGTAAAGTCCCACTTACACTCTCGCTTTTCATGCCCTTTGCGTCTGTGTGTGTGCTGAATTTGTATGTGTGAGTAATTAAAAAAAGAATCAAGTTGTTCTGTTGGTAGTTTACTTCCGGTTATTCCGGTTATTGGTCTATGGTCTGTATTTACTTCCAATATGGCTGCTATCTAAATTGTGATCTAAATGTAATTCCGTTGAGTGTTTTAGTTTTTCGAGTGGTATTTTCAAGTTACTTTCATCGGTTGACGTTTATAGAGTTCCTGCTACTTGGATATTGAATCTGGTCATTCGGTGAGTGTATTATCATTATATTTTACTGCTTAGAAGTTTGGTTAGGTTGTTTTTTCACAGATTCTCTTTCACTGTAAAAGAAAATCTGTAAAAGTTTTACAGTTAAATTTTCTGTGTTCCGAGACACATCTGTCCCACATCTGCTGAAATGCTTTCGTAACAATTTTGTGAAGGAAAACATCGTGAGGCCCGCAGGTCCCAGAATTAATTCTGAGATATGTGTAAATAGACCCGGTCCGGCGATGGGCTCACCACCTATCACGGTGAGGGGACGATATATCTAGTTAAAAGTGGGTATATCCAGTAATGGAATACTTCCGCCTACCCCCTCAGGGATAAAAGTCCTGAGATTTTTATTTTTTTATTTAACAATTTCCAAATGAAATATCTCTTTATTGCAGGACAGCAACAAGCACAACGGGCTTCCCTTGAGATGTCTTATAATGTGGATGGGAGCGGTGGCAAAGCACGCAGCACCAAGCTTACTGATGCATATTAACTTTTAGGACTATGATAAAATGAAGGTATTTTTTTTTAAAATTTGAAGCACATGGATAGAAAGTTCATTTTTTCACTTTTTGTCTTTCAACCAAACTTAATTTATATTCTTACTTGCATAGTGAAGTAGAATTAGCACAAAATATAGGATTAATTTACATCAGTTTTACAGCCCTTTCGGTCAAATAAATTATAGTTAATAATAATCAAAATAAAAATGATTTTTATCATATAAAACACAAATATCATAAGTACTTTTAGATCGTTACAGCTATACATAATATATTAAGAACTTTTTACTTTACTTGACAGTGGCTTCGTAAAGTAACTGTGATTTCATATTAGGGTGATTCTACAAATTCATACTTAAAGAATCACTCGAGATTACTGTAAAAAGGTTTAACATCTTGACCTTGTAGTATAAAACAAAAATGTTTATTTACACACAAACAACTTTACTTTCAATCATAATACCTATAATAACTAAATAAGATTCATCAAATTTATATTCGTGTTGATGCTGATCAGATTGTTTATTTTCCGAAATGTCGTTTTTCAGATCCAGTATGCAGCGCAAGTATTCAGCCACCAAGTATCAACATCATTGGCAGTTTATATGAAAAAAATTCAAAACTTTTACGTTCTTGAATGTACCTCTTTTTTAGGGTTCCGTGCCCAAAGGGTAAAAATGGGACCCTGTTACTAAGACTTTGCTGTCTGTCCGTCCGTTTGTCTGTCACCAAGCTGTATCTAAAGAACCGCGATAGTTAGACAGTTGAAATTTTCGCAAAATATTTCTGTTGCCGCTAACAGATACTATAAACAACAAAGTCAAAGTCAAAGTCAAAATGTTTTATTCAAAATAGGAACTTACAAGTCCACTTATTGAACGTCATTTCAACTCCACCGCTTCAGCATGTATGGTTGAGGAGAAGAAGCACAGTTAGTACAACAAATTTATAGTATCTGTTGTTATTTGCCGTTTTCATAGATAATGGTATGGAACCCTTCGAGCACTTGGCCTGTTTTTTAAATGTTGATTATCTGTTTATGTATAGAATAAAAATAAATGTGCCTATTTCAAACGTCTTTTTTTTTTAATCTTAATTATAATGATATAAGTAGAAACCTATTACACCGGAAAACCAAAACCGATAAAAATCGAAAAAATCACATCACTATTTTTCATTAAATACCGATGTTTCGGTTAAATGCGTAAGCAGGGCATCCCTAATAAAGATGACAGGTGCCAATACTTATGTAAAATGTGTGAAACAGATACAAGAGTGGAATGTGACCGATCGCTCAAGGGGGACTGAGAAATAAGATAGATTCTATATGTTGTTTTCTCTGCCTCCCCCAACGTCTCTTGAATTGAACCAAAATTTTGTTCGTAATTGGCTGTCTTTTTCTATTACTGGTCTGTGGTTTCTACCTTATATAGTTTCTACCTTATTCCATAACGGGAGGAAGTGCTACTAAGAAAGCAGGCGGTCCACTTGAGAGGCACCTCGATTAGTATTGTGTCCCTTTCTAATAGTGCAACCACAATTTTCTTTGAAACATGGACAATTTGGCATTTTACTTTGGTTGTTGAAAGATTTTTTAAATAAAATAAAGAATTTTTTAAATATTATTTACTAGCAGCATCCCCCAGTTTCACCCGCGTAGCTCACGTTCCCATGGGAAAACGGGAATAAAATATAGCCTTTGTGTTATTCTGATGTAAAAGCTATATATCTGTAAGTTTAATCAAAATCCGTTCCATAGTTTTTGAGTGAAAGAGCAACAAACATCCATACATCCATACTCACAAGCTTTTGCGTTTATAGTATTAGTAGAATTTCGAAGCTAAGAAGGGTTGACATTTTAAAATAAAACTAATACTATGTGATTCCCGCTCGAGAAAGAGAAAGACTCGTGGTATTTGCTTTCCTCCCCAAGGAGGGATTGATTTTTTTTAAAAATGGACTAGATTGGGTAAGGTAGTACGTACATTGCTAACTTTTTACATCGATTAAAATAAGAAAAAAAAGGTGTGACCTTGTGAGTGTAGGTATACACAACTATAAAATGTGTTTTGGTTGGTTGTGATTTTTTTTTTATATCTTGAAGAGATACTCTGTAAGCTGTTCCGAAATTCAATATCTTGTTTGTCATCTACACTAATATTTTAAACTTTTTGTACTTTTGTACTTTTGCGCTTTTGTGCTTTTGTGCTTTTGTGCTTTTGTGCTTTTGTGCTTTTGTACTTTTGTACTTTTGTACTTTTGTACTTTTGTACTTGTGTACTTCTGTATTTCTATATTTCTGTATTCTTGTATTGTTTACTTTCCTTGTATTCGAAAATAAATGTAGAGTGTATAACGCGGGTGAAAGTTATCGATTCCTATTCCTATAATATAAGTCGGCCAATTAGTCTGACTTACCTAAAAACCTACCGTACGTATATTGTAAAGAATGTCTACAAATATCATGGTCAATATGGTCACCCGTTTCGTTTTCCAACTTATTCTTTCGAATCGAAATTAAACCATTAAAAACTACTAAAGCACTTATTTCTTCCTCCATATTCTCTGAACCGAACCTTTATTTATTGATATATAAGAAATATTTCTTAAAAAATGATCGGAACCCATTTATATGAAATAAACTTTACTAGAACGACTAAATCTAATACATATATAATAATCGCTCACCTGTGAAATGAAAAGCCACATCCGGGGAAAGCTTCATTTCTACAACCAGGAACAGAGCAGCTGAACACCACAACTTGTGAAATTATTGTTTTGTTGAAAATTAACGCAATTTAATTTCCCGCCATTTTACATTTTTTTTTTGTTGTTTCACCCCTTACAGAATAGGCAAAGGCATTACGCCATGCAGCCTCGTCATTAGTTATTGATATCCTTATGTAAATGGCTCTGCTTCAGAGTCCATGCACAAAAATACAGTGTATTTAACACTTTCTACAACCCTAACGTGCCCTAACTTGGTTATCAGTAAAATGATAGCACTTTTACTGACGACTTTATTGTGACTTTTTGAGGCAATCCAAAAATGTCATTATCTCGCATTTTATCGAATTTCCCATTCACTGCACACTTTCACGGACACTTGCCACATAATAAACTATCACAATTATGAGTCAAAACCCGAAATACACAGCAAAATGAAAATTAAACAAAAAACATGACGTCCCTCTTCGGATTCCCGCCAAAAAGCCGCCATTTGACATTGAACAAATGTCAACGGTTGATGCTGCCATCGTAGGAACAATATCGTACCCCTAAATTTGGTATAATTTTTGTTATGTTAAATGTACTTTAATTTTAACAGTTTCATATTAAACATAGATATTTTAAATCAGGAAACATATTTAAAAAAAAACACTCCTTATTCATTATAGAAAGTACATTTATTATATTGATTTTATATTGGGATAAGTAAGTAAGAAAATGTAGGGGGGAATTTAGAACAGCGATGATGTCAATACTAGAAAGTGACACAATACTAATCGAGGTGCCTCTCAATAGGACCGGCAGCTAGGAGCACTTACTCCCGACCACAGCTGCTCCCGACCATATTAATCTTCTTGATATTTTCTATCGTAGGTATTATTTTTTTCTTGTTTTAAGGCATTGGCATTTTAGCCATCAGCACTAAACACGAGACATAAAATTCTAGATTTCTAGCTCTGCTTCAGAGCTATGCACAAAAATACATGTTTCTTATCGAAATGTCACTTGATTATCAACAGTCAAACGATAGTCCACTTTACTGAAGATTTTAAAGAGTCCATCGCATCGCATTTTATCGAATTTCCAATTCACTGCACACTATCACGGACATTTACCACATATAATATACTATCACTATTATAAGCCAAACTCCAAAATATATGGCAAAATGAAAATTTTACAAAAAACATTACGTCCCTCTTCGGATTCCCGCCAAAAAGCCCTCTATCTATCGTAGGTATTGTTTAATGGCCTTTGGATTCAAGTCCTTACAGTATCGTAGGTATTTAGCATTAGTGGTGCCAGAAGTTTACTATTGTAACCTTTTAGTTGATTTTTGTCTAATGACGGAGTCAGGTTACTTTTAGGTTACAATATTGAAACGGTTACTTTTATGTGATTTTCCGGAAGTTGTATTTTATTTAATTTCTTACATAAATAAATGCAAAGTGAAACGGAACACTAGGTGCGGAGGTAAACCACAGTACGTACTTACTTATATCTCGCCTACTCGCTCTTGCAATATAAAATATTACACCATATTATTTCTGTTAGTGCATACAACTATAGTCTATTTCACGTAGCACGGGTTCGGTGACAGTTCACATTTTTTCATTTTACTGATATTACTGGTGACTACTAAAAATATTATATTTTTGCAATGATTAAAAAATAAAGTATTATTAATTTTTTATTAAATATTTATATCTGTTGAAAAAAATAAAGGTTAAGTTTGACACAAAAAGGTTACTTTTTATTTTATTTAAGGTAGCTTCTGACAAGTCCTGGCTGGCAACACTGGTAGGTAGTCTGTGAACTCTGTGGTCGTGATTATTGACTAATTTTTTTGTTCTGCTCTGCGAGTTCTGCAACATTTCTAAAATTGAGCTGTGCCGATTCTCTTTGAAAATTGAATCTGTTTTTAAGCTCATTAGAGATCGTACCACATAGAAATAATGGAACTGGTAAGTGAATATTATAAATGCTGATACCGCTTGACATTAATTCTAACCTTATTTTGGAACTTTATTTCGCGATGATGAGACTCCAACAGTTGAATGTTACGCGTCATGATCATCGTACGGGCCGGTCGACGTCCACTGCTGATCAAAGTTTCCAAGTTATCTTAACTTGAGTTACAAGAGTCAGATTGCCATCTTAGGAAGCTGCAAAAATACTATCGCGTGGAATCAGGGTATTGGCAAAAGCTTAGCTCTTTGAGTATTAAACCAACAGGCGTTCCCCTCTGCCAAAAAAAAGTGTCGGTCAACGCGCACACCTGTTAAATACAACTAGTTTTGTTTTGTCAAAAAATGCGTTTGTTTTAACATTATTTGTGTTTGTTTCCTCGTCCGCCCCGCAGAAATTGGCCGACTTTTTTGCAAAGGAACTAGTGCGCGTGACGTCTCCTGTTGGTTTAATACTCAAAGGCTTAGCTAGAATAGGACGTAAGTTTTGTAAGTCTATGTTTACACTTGTCTTAATGAATTAAACATCCCTGTGTAATATTCCCAAGTAAATATGCAATACCTAAAAAGACTTGTCTCTACTTCAGTCCCGGTTCCACACATTTTTGTGATGTTTCCCGTAGGGGTCCCACAATGGAGTTTTTAAGGCATGTTCGATATACATGGGTGGCTTGAAACACTGACGGTTACGTTTGGGAGGATAAGAATATTATTTTATTTCACTACTAGTGAGCCGCTGTTGCTTTGCTTTAATATGATATACAAATATCTTCCTTATTTATAGGTCTTTCGATTAGTGGAAACTTCAATCTGTTGTAGTACTTGTAGTCTTAGGTAGTTCGCGAACGACCTAGTTCAAAAGATTGCTCTTTTAATTGAACTATGCGAACTAGTTCGTCCACAGTCTCAGTCTTAGTTCTTTTAGATATTGTGTTGTACATGACGTCTGCTCTATTATTGAGTTGCACTGCATGGATGTAGCCGACTAAATATTGTTTACTGTTACCGCTCTTACAAGAGTTTTGTATTAAATCTATAATAAGTTTTTCGCAATTACATATGAAAAACAATTCCTTATTGTATTATCTCTATATATAAAAAAAATTAAAAAAAGAACTAAATGAACGAAGTAGTTCGCGGTAGAACTGAGAACTAAATTGAGCGCTCCCAATTGCGAACGACTATGCCCAAGACTAATCTGTTGCGTGGCTTAATAGGAATTAATGCACAGACACGGAAAGCAACTTTATTAGAAATGTAAAGATATTAGTTTGAATGGAGTAGTTGTATTGACATTGGGAAGTAATATAAATCATATTATTTAATAAGGTAAAAATATTTTCCTTGCAAAAATAGTACAGAAACTGGGAAGAATGAATACATTTAATGTTATAACAAATGCTTTTTTAATTTTTACTGTTGTAAGTGTTTGAAATGGTAAAATATTAAAATCCTATGTAACTGTAGGGGTCCAAAGAATATCTGGTGAAAAGTGGGTATATCCAGCGGAATACCTCGGCCTACCCCCTCGGGGATATAAGGTGTGCAATTATTTATTTATTTATAACTGTATTTTGTGTTATTTTTAGAGCATACTTATTATCAATGACACCTTGATAATGAATATATAAAATGAAACATTTTCAGGTGGCCCTCGGTCTGACGGCGGACGGCGGCCGCGTGTGGGGCCCCATGCTGGTGGGCGAGGGCGTGGGGGCGCCCCCCGGGGGCTCTCTGGCGCCCCCCGGGGGCTCTCTGGCGCCCCCCGGGGGCTCTCTGGCGCCCCCCGGGGGCTCTCTGGCGGCCCCCCCGGCGCCCCCCCTGCCGCCCCCCCTGCCGCCTGGCGCGGGTGAGTGGCCGTCGCGGCGGCGTGGGGTCTCACGGGGTGCAGTCTCGCCTCGCCTCTAACGCGTCTGGCGTCTGCTCGCTGTTGCAGGCGCGGCTCGGCGCGACGGCGGCGGCGGCGGGGCCCGGCCGGGCGCGGTCGGCTCGTAGGCTCGTTCCGATGCTCGTCTCAGTGATCGGTGTTTCTGCTTTCTGTTGCAGGCTAGATATAAGTTAGGTTTTTGCTATTCGCTAGGGCGCGGCGGCCCCCGGCGGCGGCCGGCGCGGCCCGGCGGCTCGTCTTCGGGCCGGGGCCAGCGAGGCGGCACAATGTACACACCTCCTTCTACCGGGCGAGAGGCGCGCCCGGCGCCGCGCCCGCCGCGGGCCGCCTCCGACCCGCGCGCCCGAGCGAGAGGAGCGATAGCCGAGCGAGCGGACGAGTGGCAGGCGAGCGAGCGGACGAGTGCGAGACGAGCGAGCGAGGTCGACGAGTGCGAGGGACGGACGCGAGGCGAGAGAGCGCGGGCCGGCGGCGAGCACAGCGGCGACGCGCGGCGGCGGTCGCTTGTGGCAGGCGAGGGGCGCTCGAGAGCCGCGGGGCCCCTCTCACCTCCGCGTGTTGCAGGTGCGGCCGAGGGCGAGTTCCCGGCGCCCGTCTACGACCTGCGCCAGCTGGGCGACGTGTTCACGGGTGAGTGCCGGACCCGGTGGCCCACCTCGGCCCGCCCGGCCCGTCCTTACCGACCTGTGGTCGCAGGGCCCGGCGCCAAGTGCTCCACGCTGCCGGCCATCCTCGGCGGGTCTCTGCCGCGGCTCTCCTCGGAGCAGGCGGACGCGGTCGCGCGCGCCAAGAAGTACGCCATGGAGCAGAGCATCAAGATGGTGCTGATGAAGCAGACGCTCGCGCACCAGCAGCAGCAGATGGCCACGCAGCGCACGCAGGTGCAGCGGCAGCAGGCGTTGGCGCTCATGTGCAGGTGACCGAGGGGGTTAAAGGAGGGGCAGGAGGAGGGTCAGTCGGACGGGCGCGGCCGTGATGACGCGATGCCTGAGGCCCCCGCGGCCGGTCGAGCCCCGCTCCCGCCGCGGCGGGGTCGATGACCCCAGCTGAAAAGATCTGAGCCGCGCCTACGGGCCGCGCCGCACCTAGAGGTCGCGGCGGAGCTCCGCTGGACATTTGCGTCTTTCCGCAGGGTGTACGTGGGATCGATCTCGTTCGAGCTGAAGGAGGACACCATCCGGCAGGCGTTCCTGCCGTTCGGGCCGATCAAGTCGATCAACATGTCGTGGGACCCGGTCACGCAGAAGCACAAGGGGTTCGCGTTCGTCGAGTACGAGATCCCGGAGGCGGCGCAGCTGTCGCTCGAGCAGATGAACGGCGTGATGCTGGGCGGGAGGAACATCAAGGTGGTCGGCCGGCCGTCCAACATGCCGCAGGCGCAGGCCGTCATCGACGAGATCCAGGAGGAGGCCAAGCGCTACAACCGCATCTACGTCGCCTCCATCCACCCGGAGCTCTCCGAGGACGACATTAAGAAGTGAGCACCGCCTCCCCTCCCCTCCCCCACCTCATCCTCCTCCTCGCGACCCCCTCTGACGCTCCTCTCGTCCGCAGCGTGTTCGAGGCGTTCGGGCCGATCACGTACTGCAAGCTCGCGTACGGCGCGTCCGCGCACAAGCACAAGGGCTACGGGTTCATCGAGTACGCGACTCTGCCGGCGGCTTTGGAGGCGATCGCCAGCATGAACCTGTTCGACCTGGGCGGGCAGTACCTGCGCGTGGGCCGCGCCATCACGCCGCCCAACGCGCTGGCCGGCCCGCCCCAGGCGTCGGCCATGCCCACCGCGGCCGCAGTGGCCGCCGCCGCCGCCACGGCCAAGATCCAGGCCATTGACGCGGTCGCGCACAACGCCGTCGCGCTCGGCCTCACCAAGCTCAACGCGCTCGGCGTGTCGCCCGCGGCCGCGCTGCCCTCGCTGGCCGCCGCGCTGCCCTCGGCGCTGCCCGGCGTGCTGCCCGCGCTGGCCCCTCTTGCCCCGCTGCCCGCGCTGGGGCTGGTCGCGCCCGCCGTGGTGCCGACGCCGAGCGTGGTCTTCCCGCCGCCGCCGCTCGACGCCGTACGTGCCGCCGCGCGCCCCTCTCGCGCCCCTTGGCCCCCCGTGACCCCTTGCGCCCCGCAGGTGCCCGAGCCCCCGGCCGCCCCCCCCGCGCCCCCCGGCCCCAGCCCGGCCGCCGTGGCCGCAGCCGCAGCCGCCGCCACGGCCAGCTCTCTGGCGGACGGCCAGCAGGCGGCCTTGCAGCGGAAACTGCTCGACAGCTCCCCCGACACTCTGCAGCAGCAGGAGTCGCTCTCCATCTCCGGACAGTCGGCGAGGCACCTCGTCATGCAGGCGAGTGCTTTCATATTATATCGAGTGCGATGCCTCTTTCCTCACCAGTATTACTAAAGAGTGGGGGCCTGTGTTTGTCTGGTACCTTTTCACTTTGGTGAATCGATGTGGATAAAATTAGGCAGGACAGTAGTTTCCTTTTTCAGAAAAAATGGGAAATCCTTTCCGTCCCTGAAACATGCCTACCCTGCCTTTCCCTGATGTGCAGGATGCTCTAACACCATCCTACGGATGATAGCGGACAGGGTTCATATAAGCTACTGTTACATCCGAAATTGTGTTCACCCTGGACACAGCGAGGGTGCGCGGCGCGAGGACACCGCGATTGGGTTGACGGGTACGGCAGGGTATCCTAAAAAATTGGTCCCATAGCACGAGATAACTTTCCCTTAATATTTCTCTACCTCTACATCAACGGGAGGAGGTTTCAGAGGTACTCACCAGAGCGTTGGGTCCGCTGGCAAGATAAAGACACACACTCCGGGATGAGGGCACGTAACAATATATAAATACAAATATACATACAAATAGAAAATTGGGAGCGATGGATAAATAAATAAATGGAAAGGAGTGGTGAAATCACGAGGGATGGGCGTAAACACAAGAAAAAACGTGCCGATGCGGCGGGCGAGAAAAACCAACAGAAAAAATATAAAACAATTGCGTCAAAAATTAAAACTAAAGAAAAAGAAAATAGGGGACGAAGGAGTACTTTACCAAACAGCTACACTGTTGTGGACTTCACGGTTCCAGCAGCCAGTGTAATGATTTTGTTTAGTGTATTTATTTTCTAGTGATTTTATGTAACTGTGAGTGTGTAAAAGATGTTGTTATCAACGTTCCAGCGGCTGATGCGGCGGCGCGTGTCCCGCACCGTGCTGCTGTGCAACATGGTGGCCGCCAACGAGGTGGACGAGGCGCTGCACCACGAGATACAGGTACCTGGGCTGGCATGGGCTTTCACCCTAGAAAAACACCCTTCCTCATACATAAAATAACTACATCCTCAATTGTTCCTAATAATAATATACCTACAATCTATTTGATTTACCTTGTTAGTAATTTAAGAGCGGAGCTCTTGTCGGTATACTTACCTAGCTATATTAGCGTTTTCAACTACATAGTTTTGGTCAGGGCACAAATAAAAAATAATAATATAAGTGAAACCCATAGGTACTTGATATCTACATAGTTGCGCATGTGCTGATAGTCAGTGACCACCTTGCCGTGGCTGGCTGATTCATGGTTGGGGCCATGGCCTCCCCTAGGAAAAATCCCTAGCTACGCCAATGAGGCCGGGCTGGAGCCGCGACCCCTCCGGCCCCACTGACCTCGACCCCCCATGCCCCCGACCCCCCTGACCCCGACCCACTGACCCCCGACCCCTCTGACCCCAGGAGGAGTGCAGCAAGTGGGGCAGCGTGGAGCGGCTGGTCATCTACAACGAGCGGCAGAGCGAGGACGACGACCCCGCCCACGCGCTCGTCAAGATCTTCGTGCAGTTCGCTGAGCCAGCCGGTGAGCATGTTCGAGGGGGTAGGCAGAGGGGCTCCATTTCTAGATTTACCCATATTTCACGAGTATATTCGATCTCTAAACGTAATAGGTGGTGACCCCATCGCCGGACCCGGGGGCTTATTGTCTATTTATAACTGTAATCGCAATAGTTTTCATTTTGACGTAACTTGCTTCTTCCGTACATCTGTCAATACAGCCAGTGAAAGAAGAGCAAGCACTGATCGCGTAACAAATATCAAATAAAGACAATTACAATAATTATAAATAGATAATAAGGCCTTGGGTCTGTAACACACGATTTTTTCCTTCACCGTTAAGCTCGTGATAACATATTTACGTAAGTTTTTGAAAAACTCATTGTACATGCCAGGATTGGAACCCGAGCCTCACCGACTATTATCATGTGAGGCTTCTTAACCTGCTGGCTGTCACTGCTATGTATGTTTGTGTGCCGTAATGAGCCTGTACATGTATATTGCATAGAGGCGGGAGCAGCGGCGGGGGCCCTCCACGGGCGCTACTTCGGGGGGCGCACTGTGCGCGCGCAGCTCTACGACCAGGACCTCTTCGACCACGGGGACCTCTCCGGGTAGGACCCGACGACCCCCGACCACACACTTGACTATTCGCCAGTGCAGTGCTCTAGTGACGTGATAGAACCAGTGGAATAGGAGGCACGGCCGGCGGGGGCTCCCGGCTCGCGAAGGACTGCAGTGAATGGTGACGCCTGTTGGGGGACGTCCCCGCGAGAATCGCCTGTGCACCGATCCCTAATACATTGCTTTTTTTATACTGTCTTTTATTTCCTCCCACCTCTTCCTCCATGAGTTGAAAAGTGAAATAGTAGATTGTGAAGAGAGGAGCAAAACGATATTTTTACGGCGTGGGCATACCATATATATTTTCATACCATCTATTCGAAAAGTGACGTTTTGCTCCTCAATAAAAGGAAGCAAAGTAGGTAAGTCTTTTCCGATAGGGTTTTAATAAGTGCTAATAAGTTTTTTTAATTCAACATTCTTAACCAAAAAGATTAGCAAAATAAGTTTGCATCTAAGGTTGGCGTTGAGGCGTTGTAACCTAAGTACTATCAGGGGAGGCACACTGCGTGACGTCATCGCTTTGCTACAAGTACATGCGGCCGGCCGCCACCCAGCGGTATTAGTGGTTGCCGCGCATTGGTTGTATAGATAATTAGATATTGAATTTTAATAAACTTTTTCTTTACATTATATAATGTATGTATGAAGATAACCCAGTTGTATGTCTTCGTCTTAAATTTTGCAGAAACAGGCAGTTTTGAAGTCATAACATAACCTATAGGCAAATTACACAGCTTTTGTGTAGTGGGTGGTCTTTAGTACCTAAATAAAGAATAATCGTAATATCTTAGGTAAAATACACTATTAGACTAACTACTACCACAGATATTAGAATCCTATAGTCTACTACTACTGACGTATAATTTAATGGGTCGAGCTGCCGGCAACCCTAGATCTAATGCTCCGCCTCCGAAAGAGCGCGTTGCATGCGATAGAAAGAGATGGCCAAATTTAGGCACGTTTGGCATTTCTAAACAGGGAATTTGTTTACAGTGAACCTTATGTACGTAGTACTATTACCTATTTTGTGGTACTATAACAAAACATTACTTCAATTTTTCGCCGTATTAGGTTGACAAGGCTGAATGGCGTTCGATGGTTGTGCCACACTGTCTGAAAAATTGTTGTGGCAATGCGAATTTTCGAATTCCAACATTTTATATTTTAAAATGAATTCAAGTAGCAGTGATAGTTAAACATCGGAAAACATTAAAAAAAGAAGCAAACAATTCCACCAATATTTTTTCTCATATAGAGAGGTATAAAAAGTAGAGTGTATCATTCGGTCGCAAAATTATTTTCACTTTGGGCTACGTAACTTTAAACCCCTCACTTCGTTCATGATTCTAATCATTCACTATGTTCGTGATTTGAAAAAACCCCCCGCCGTAAAAATATCGTTTTGCTCCCATAAGACACAATCTACTATTTATTTTCTGTAGGTAGGTATTGAAAGAGTCAATAGTCAGATATCAAGCCACTCTAAACTCGTCCATGAATATTGTCTCAATGTAAACAGCAGCCCATCTCCACCGACGAGGTGCTGTTTCCAAATGCAGTAAGTTATACAGTTTATTCAGGGCGTCCCCCGGCCATGCCACACACAGGGAAAGTACATTAAATATTGAAGATAATATTATGTACCTAGGTGTCCTGTATGTCGTAGGCAACTCCTATGAAGGGGGATTTTTGGAAATTCCGTCGGGAATGGGAATAAATTGGACTGAAGAGTCAAATTTTTTTTATTGTTCATTTTATATTGAATAGGCTTCGATACTAGGTACCGATTTTAAAATTTCTTTTGCCAGTGGAAAGCGTATCTACTTTTCTAAAACTAACATGGGCTATAATATTTCCACGAAAACGCTTAAACCAAGAAACCGATTTTGAAATTATTGTAAAATATAAGGAGGTAGGTAGTTACCTAAGTATGTGCTGTTTTTTTTTTCACATTGGCGGGTTCGGTTCGATTACCGGTTAAGGCAGCCAGGGACTTTTAAATAAAACTGTAAATGAAGTTTACTATTAAAAATAAAATTATGTCTTCTTTCAGTAAAATATCCTATCTTCAATATTTAATTTCCCTCCGTGGGACACCCGTAGAGAACGAGGCAAGGAGCTCCAAAAAAAAGTACAATTAGGTAGAAACGCCTGCCCCACGGGAGGACGGGACGAGGCAAAGTATTCATTGAAGTACCGAAAGAACGAGCGAGGATCTTTCGGGATGCCGAGAAAACAGGAGGAGTACAGCAATGTAATTAGGCGAATTTTAAAATAAAAAAACAGTTTATTCACTAAATATAGATGGCGATGTCATCGAATAATGGCTTGTTTTTTGTTCTAATGAATATAAGGGTCATGCATGGTACATTATTAGTGATATGTAATTTGTGTGTAAAAACACACCAACCACACTAGGTTTAAAGTGGTTCAAACAAACACAGGAATACCTAAGTATTTAATCTGATTCCACCCGACTTCGTTGAATAGCTCTAATCCACTGTTGTTTAAGGTCTCATCAGTTGGATTTGTATGAATGCCTCCATTTCTACAGTCATTTTATACGCATGTTGAAAATAACAACATAATATACCTATATCGTAGTCGCTGCAAATATATACTTAGATTGTGTTTAAAAATTTATCAGTATCAACACTAGGTATATCAACCTATTTCGGCTATGGAGCGCTAAAATTTTAAGGGATGTTACAATTTCATATCAACGTATCGATGATAACAACATGATACAATACCTTAGCAAAATTTTATTTACAAAAAGTTGTAGCGACTAGAAATGCCTAAATGAAATATCTAATTTTCTAAGATTTTTCAGTATTTCACTACCGAATATTTGTAAAAGCCACATTAAAATTGCATATTTTATGAAAATTCTATTGACATTTTCCTATATGGGCGTAACATTTCCATAACATTATTAGTTTTGTTTACTTTTTCGGTTATGATTTCAAAATAGAACCTTTATAAAGTAGGTAAGTAGATATAAGTACCTAACAATATTAATAAATTGTGGGACAATAAGCCTAGTCCCAAACTAGGCAGCGCCTGTAGGTACTATGGGTACTAAACAACTGATAAATAAATAAATATTAAACGACCAGACACGAAGCCAATAGACATGTTCAAAGTCAAAAATCATTTATTTTCTGTTGGTACTAAAGGTACACTTAGAAACGTCAATAGTCTAAGTAATAACAAGACAATCGATGCACAAAAATGTTGGCCAAAAGCGGGGATCGATCCCGCGACCTCCGACTCAGAAGGCAGGGTCACTACTACTGAGCCAATAGGCCCGTCAATTTATTTATTATTATGGATCAAAGTGATTATTCAACCACATGATGTACAAATATACAATATGTATCAGAAAGGTGAAATAATAATTAAGGGTCATATAAAGTAGCTTAGATACAGTTCGGGAAAAATGTCTCTTGTTTAATATATACTATAAATTTGGAGTAAAACGACGTGGAAGTTATCATTAAAAAAAATCATTTTCAACCCTTAAATCAGCTGCTAAATGCTGTTGAACTCTCTATTAAGTGACTAAACATGGTACAGATAAGACATCGTGTTTTTACCTACGAAAAACTAGACAGAGCCTACACTATGAGTACTAAATAACTAATAGATATACTTAAATAATTATTGAAAACCCAGTCACGAAGCCCACAAAAATGTTCATTCACACAACTGTAGGCCAACATATGTTGTTCAGCGGGAATCGAACCCGCGAGCTCCGGTTCTGAAGGTCACTACCAACTGAGCCAACAGGCCCGATAATACTCCATCATTATTATTTTTTTCCCCATAGTTTTAAAGAAAACCTACTAATTTACCTACGTAAATATCTGACATTATTAGTCTTTGATAGAATTTTGTAGTCCACGTGGATTGCGGTCTTAGATCAATGAAAAATCCATTGATCACTAAACGTCCGCGCGCTCCTTTTTGGCCAATAAGGACACTGCGCAAAGGTCAAAGGGCCGTCGGCGGCATTATAAAAGAGTCTAGCTCCACCCTCTATTTATTGAGTGGTTCCGTATGTTTTAAAAAATATTACTAATTCTAAGTCTTTTACCTTATTTCACGTTATTATTATTTCACAATTGAGAAAAGTAAATTATGTAATTAATTGATTCATTATCATTGTATCGCTTAAAATTATTTTTACGTCTTTTATCTTCATAGGTTTATGTTTAATTTTCAACTGAACCCTAGAACAAAATTTTAGAAAATCGGCAAATTCTTTCATTTTCAAATCAATGAATGAACTTAGTTGCTTCCTATCTATCAACGAGTGAAGACGTGTTATAATCAAAGAATATGACTCGCAACAGTCGTTACAGTGTCTCACGATTATTCAAGTGAATCTTATGAAATGACTTTGTGTCGGTGCTCCTGATGGCAATATCAGTCGAGTTAGGGAGCTGTGTCACGTGCGCTTCGCCGAAGGTAGACCGCTGGATGAGCAGCGGATGCTATCCTTCAGCTGCTTCGGGAGAATTTGTCAGGTGTCTGCCTCCGCGCGAGGCTGGTTCGTTCCGCGCTCAAACCCCCAAGGTCGCGCGCCTGTACGTCTACTCGTGGTACCGGGACCTGCGGCTGGTGGTACCTACCCACTGCGCGCACGGGTGGACATTTTGAGTTATTGTGCGGTATTAATGTGTGTGTAAACCAATAGTAGGTCGGACCCAAATCCCAAAGTGTAAAAGTTGGATGAAACTACATGATTAGTATGTAGGTAGGTATTACTTGTTTAATGACAATGTTTTGATCAGTTAAATTTATTATTGAATAAAAACTATGCTTTTACCTCTAATTTTTTTGAATAAATAATTACTGCTATTAATAACTTTTATTATTTCCAATAACATTTACCCTAGAATAAAATAGGTAGGTATGTTAAGGCGCGGGCGGCGACCGGCGCTCGGCGCGAGCGATCAGCTGCGCGCGCAGGCGCTACCTGCCACTACTACGGTCAACGACACTAGCGCGTAGGGAGCCCCTACGCTTTTATTCTTCAATCACAGGGTTGGCGAAAATTCACACATAAAAAGTAATTATTAAGTTTTTAAGAAAGAAAAAAGTTGCTATATTAGATCTGATATTTTTGTAGGTATTTCGTTACACGATATACATATACACCCTTCAATATTATTTCACCTTTCTGATACATATTGTATATTATCATGAGTGGATTTGTATATAATAAAAATACATGACAATATTGAAATCATGTTCAAATTGGCCGTTTATGGGCACTAAAAGTATAATCTTTATAGCCTAAGATGAATAAGAGAGACATGTGTATACAGACCCGGTCCGGCAAATAGCTCACCACCTATCACGTTTAGGGGTCCAATATATCTCGTGAAATGTGGGTATATCCAGCATAGTCCAGTAAACTTATACATTACCGCATGCGTCAAATCCGGTAGTTCTGATTTTTTGCAGACTTGTTTATGATATTGGCCTAATGTATAATCCAAGTTTGTGACCTCGAGCGCCGAACGCAACTTTGTCAAAAATCGAAAAAACAGCGAAAAAATAGTTTTTTTTTTCAAATTTTAGCGATTATAACCCTAAAGGACTAGTTTCTGAAAAAACTTTCTAATGACGTTTTTAAAGTAGACTAAATTAACTACAATATGATAGTAGAATTGTCTCTGTAGACCCAATAGTTTCTGAGATTTAGCCTTTCAAAGTTTATATTTTTTTTCGAACTTCGCAAATTTTTGCATTTTTGTCGTTTTAAAATGTTGCCTGCTACTTCGTTCGCATTATTTAGGGATAAAAGGTAGCCTATGTTAATGTAGATAGATTAGTGTAGATATCTATGTGATAAAAGACAAAATTTAACTTAGCGCCTACACGGATTTAGATGAAATTTGGTAAGTAGATAGATTAGGACCCGGATTAACATAGGCTACCTTTTATCCCTAAATAATGCGAACGAAGTAGCAGGCAACATTTTAAAACGACAAAAATGCAAAAATTTGCGAAGTTCGAAAAAAAATATAAACTTTGAAAGGCTAAATCTCAGAAACTATTGGGTCTACAGAGACAATTCTACTATCATATTGTAGTTAATTTAGTCTACTTTAAAAACGTCTTCAGAAAGTTTTTTCAGAAACTAGTCGTTTAGGGTTATAATCGCCAAAATTTGAAAACAAAACTATTTTTTCGCTGTTTTTTCGATTTTTGACAAAGTTGCGTTCGGCGCTCGAGGTCACAAACTTGGATTATACATTAGGCCAACATCATAAACAAGTCTGCAAAAAATCAGAACTACCGGATTTGACGCATACGAGCCCATACATTCAACCGACAAATTTACTAGACTAGCAATGGAATACCTCTGCCTACCCCCTCGGGGATAAAAAAAGGCGTGAGATTATATTATTATTATAAGATCCGGCCGCAAATTTGTGTAGGGATCGAGTATACGCTACAAACCAAATTTTTACGCATATTTATGATTAGGAAAATATATTATATCTATTTATCAGGGTGATAGGGTCGAAAAATGGCCGCAAGTATAAAAAAAATATTTTTTTTATTGAGTTTTGAGACGAAATTTCATTTACTTATTTTTTACATAAAATATCGCCCACTTCACGGCAATATACATAAAGACTCTAAAAAATCAGCTGATTTTTCAGGGTTTTTATACATAAAGGGGCATTATACATAAAGGGCAATATACAGACTCTGAAATATTAGCTGATTTTTCATGACGTGCTACAACATACAAACGCTTGCCCGAAATTGGAAGAACTGCTTGAAGCATAATAATATACTTCATCCGTCTTCAAGTCGGATCTGGGAAAAATCCCCGATTACCAGGCACATCTGAATATCAAGAAAAAGGTGTATTCCCTTTGTCCCCACACTAAGCCCATTTTTTTAAGACCTCTAAGAATGCCTTATGCCCCTGAAGGCGAAGGTCGATGAAGAAATCGAACGCTTATGCACTCAAGGAGTGCATGTACAAAGGTTGATCACTCAGATGGGGTACGCCTATAGTACCGATTGTCAAACCGAATGGCAGCATCCGACTGTGCGCCGATTACCGTCACCTTAAATAAATTTCTACATGACGAGCAGTACCCCATACCCATAATAGAAGATATTTTCGCTGAAATGAACGGTGGTACAATATTTTGTACGCTTTACATCAGCCAAGCCTATTGGTAAAGCCTAATGGAAGAGAAGAGTGCTATGCTACAAACACTTAGTACACACAAGGGTACATACAAGGTAAACAGACTTATATTCGGTGTTAAAATGACCATGTAAAACACGTATTTAACACTGCCAACAATTTTTTTTGCGCGTTCCTGTTGACGTGCTCTAAGAGTCTGCAGTCTACAATCTACAATAAAAAGTTTAAGTAAGCTTCAAATCTATAGAGTGACGGTTGACAGTTGACAGTTGAAACTATACAAAGAGTATTCGGTAAGTGAGACATTAAATAATTTATTTCTTTTCTCTTTCAGGTCCTGTGCAGCCCGTTTCCTGGTGTTCCTGTCAATGTGTTGCACGAGTAAACAATCTACAATAAATAGTTTAGGTAAGTCTGCTTCAAATCTTACCTTAAAATTGTTGTCAGGATATTTCGGTATGGGAACTCAGCCCAGCTAGCAAATCAAGAATGGGAGGGTGGGGGGGCGATTTTTTGCGTTCCAGATGTCCCAGGTAAGAGCGCAAGGGCTCGTTGGGAAGGTCTCGTCAAATGGAAGAAGAATATGCAGAAAAAACAGAACAAACATACCGTAAAAAAAAGAAAAAATGCCAAAAAACCATTTCTAGCATGTAAAACTTTACGAAAAATTGAAAACCTACGTTTTCGGTAAAAATTTCGAAGATATTTTCTTATATGAGGGGTAGTCTTAAAAAAGATGTAAACCTAACCTATCTCGAACCTGACTTATCTAAAACCTAACCTATCCCAAACCTCACTTATATCAAACCTAACTCTTCCAAATCCCGAAACTAACCTATCCCAAACCTGACCTATCCCAAACCTCACTTATCTCAAACCTCACTCATACCAAACCTCACTCATCTCAAACATAACTCTTCCAAATCCCGAAACTAACCTATCCCAAACCTCACTTATCTCAAACCTCACTTATCTCAAACCTACCTATATCAAACCTCACAAATCTCAAACCTCACTCATACCAAACCTCACTCAACTCAAACCCAACTTATCCAAATCCCAAACCTAACTTATCCTAAACATCACTTATCTCTAACCTAACATATAAAAACCTCAATTATCTAAAACCTAACCTAACTCAAACCTCACAAATCTCAAACCTCACGTATACCAAAACTAACTCATCTCAAACCTAACTCTTCCAAATACCGAAACTAACCTATCCCAAACCCCACCTATCTCAAAACAAACCTACACCAAACCTCTCTTATCCCAAACCTAACCTTTACCAAACCTCACTTATCTCAAACCTCACTTATCTCAAACCTTACTTATCTCAAACCTAATCTACACCAAACCTCACTTAATCCAAACCTAACCTATCCCAAACCTGACCTATCCCAAACCTGACCTATCCCAAACCTCACTTATCTCGAACCTAACCTATTCCAAACCTCACTTATCTCAAACCTAACCTATATCAAACCTCACAAATCTCAAACCTCACTCATACCAAACCTCACTCAACTCAAACCTAACTTATCCAAATCCCAAACCTAACTTATCCTAAACATCACTTATCTCTAACCTAACATATAAAAACCTCAATTATCTAAAACCTAACCTAACTCAAACCTCACAAATCTCAAACCTCACGTATACCAAAACTAACTCATCTCAAACCTAACTCTTCCAAATACCGAAACTAACCTATCCCAAACCCCACCTATCTCAAAACAAACCTACACCAAACCTCTCTTATCCCAAACCTAACCTTTACCAAACCTCACTTATCTCAAACCTCACTTATCTCAAACCTTACTTATCTCAAACCTAATCTACACCAAACCTCACTTAATCCAAACCTAACCTATCCCAAACCTGATCTATCCCAAACCTGACCTATCCCAAACCTCACTTATCTCAAACCTAACCTATTCCAAACCTCACTTATCTCAAACCTAACCTATATCAAACCTCACAAATCTCAAACCTCACTCATACCAAACCTCACTCAACTCAAACCTAACTTATCCAAATCCCAAACCTAACTTATCCTAAACATCACTTATCTCTAACCTAACATATAAAAACCTCAATTATCTAAAACCTAACCTAACTCAAACCTCACAAATCTCAAACCTCACGTATACCAAAACTGACTCATCTCAAACCTAACTCTTCCAAATCCCGAAACTAACCTATCCCAAACCCCACCTATCTCAAACCTAATCTACACCAAACCTCACTTACCCCAAACATAACCTATCCCAAACCTGACCTATCCCAAACCTCACTTATCTCAAACCTAACCTATTCCAAACCTCACTTATCTCAAACCTAACCTATATCAAACCTCACAAATCTCAAACCTCACTCATACCAAACCTCACTCAACTCAAACCTAACTTATCCAAACCCCAAACCTACAGTACAGATATTCCATTTTTGAAATCAATCGTTAACAGCTGCACCAGTTTATAGTGGTCTGTCGAGACCGCGTGGCGGTGCCGGCGCAGGCGTCGCGAATTAAGCGCGGCCCAGCAATGAGTAACTGTTCTTTACACACAGGTGTCTGACGTTTTTTGGGACAGTAACGTGTCTGTCGTAGAAATGGAATAATAAATATATTGTAATATAATAATTAATAATTTAAACACGTTGAGAGCCAGAATTACGGTACTAAATAACTAATACACATACGCACTAATGGTTTCTTGAAGTTCCGATAAGGAAAGAAATAAAAATAATGGGTAATTATCTAATAGTAAACTTTGTAGCTCGATTTATTTTTATTTTTTGTATTTAGTTCACGGGGTTACTGAGCAGGGGATTGACGTGATTTTTTGAAGGCTTCTTTTTTATCGCCAGCAAAAGCTAGTTTATAACAGAAAATCTTCAAAACCTTTTGGCAACGGTGCATAGCTTCAGTAGATTCTGTCGCAATGTAAGCACCTCTGATTGAAGCATTGTACGGAAGGAAAGGTTTGGGATAGGTTAGGTTTGGAATAAGTGAGGTTTGAGATAAGTGAGGTTTGGTAAAGGTAAGGTAAGGTTTGGGATAAGAGAGGTTTGGTGTAGGTTAGGTTTGAGATAGGTGAGGTTTGGGATAGGTTAGGTTAGGTTAGGTTAGGTTAGGTTAGGTTAGGTTAGGTTAGGTTAGGTTAGGTTAGGTTAGGTTAGGTTAGGTTAGGTTAGGTTAGGTTAGGTTAGGTTAGGTTAGGTTAGGTTAGGTTAGGTTAGGTTAGGTTAGGTTAGGTTAGGTTAGGTTAGGTTAGGTTAGGTTAGGTTAGGTTAGGTTAGGTTAGGTTAGGTTAGGTTAGGTTAGGTTAGGTTAGGTTAGGTTAGGTTAGGTTAGGTTAGGTTAGGTTAGGTTAGGTTAGGTTAGGTTAGGTTAGGTTAGGTTAGGTTAGGTTAGGTTAGGTTAGGTTAGGTTAGGTTAGGTTAGGTTAGGTTAGGTTAGGTTAGGTTAGGTTAGGTTAGGTTAGGTTAGGTTAGGTTAGGTTAGGTTAGGTTAGGTTAGGTTAGGTTAGGTTAGGTTAGGTTAGGTTAGGTTAGGTTAGGTTAGGTTAGGTTAGGTTAGGTTAGGTTAGGTTAGGTTAGGTTAGGTTAGGTTAGGTTAGGTTAGGTTAGGTTAGGTTAGGTTTTTTTTTTTTTTTTTTTTTTTTTTTTTTTTATGTTTCTGCTCTCTCCTCTGACATAATCAGAGACTTTGGTATTGCTTGTTTTCCTTTCATACTAGTTCTCGCTTGTATACCTCTCGTACTTTCATTCTTCATACTTGTTCTTTCTACCATTCGTCATTTCTTACTCTCTGCTTCTACTGATTCAATTCTAACTTGTTTTCCTTCATCTTTCCTATCCTTTTCTAGTTTCTCTTTATTTTTAATCTTTACCACTACAGGGAGGTTTGGGTACTTTAATACAACTTGTTCCTTTATTTATTATGCTAGTTTACATTTTATGCGTTTTTAAATTACAGTTATGTTTATTATCTATTTTAATTTAACTTACATACTTGTACACAAAAATTCAATTTCCATGTTACAATATTGTTTACTTAATTTAACAATTGTATTTATACTATTTCGAATTTCTTAAATTATATTAATTATTACTAAATTTACATTAAATTATTACATTTATCAAGCTTCACATTGGGCTTATTTCTATTTCTATTCTAATTTACAAAGTGATTTTTATCTTCAGCTGTGATGGTAAACATTTTATAATCTTACATTCTTTGATTTACCACAATAAGAGCCTATATGTGATATAGTTTCTATTGTATTTTGTGAGACTTTATGATGTTATTCATTTTCCGCAAGTATACGGTCACATACATAATCAATATATATTACATATACTTTTGTACTCTGAATAAAGTTTTGTGTGATGTTGTTTTGTGATGATTTGTATAGTACTACGCGAATTCGTCCCTTTTATCATTAAAGAGTTATTAATTTGCATGCATTGCGCTGAATGTTGTTGGAGTGGTGTTTCCACTACGGAGCCTTCAGCAGTACGCAACGCGAGCACGTGCTACGCGAGCACGTGCTATGTTGTCCCATTTCTTACGAATGGGACAACATTCGCTGAACGCGTTGTGTACTGCGTCTTTCGATTTCGCCGACTGACAGTTTATGCAAGACGGTGGAGTTCCGTCTCGCATTCCATCGCATTGGTCGCGTAAATGACAGCCACCGCAGTGGCTACACCTCTCCTCCGTTTCTTGGCAGAATCTCTTACTGTGGCCGTATCCCAGACACTTTGTGCATTGCACAAGAGGAGACTGATCCTCGACACGCACCATCTGTATGTCGATTCTCAGCCTCCCCCTGTGCAGCATTCTCTGCCAGATTGAGGGGGAGACCGACAGGACTATATGTGATGTGTGGGGGTTCCGAGTCCTTCTACGGTACCTAATTTTCATCGTATTTTCCTCCAGGTCGAGGCCACGAAGAACATCCCCGTTCTGGCTGCCGATAGCTCCGATTATCTCGTCATCACTATGGCATGCCAGAACATCTCTTAAAATCACCAACGGGTCTTTATTCTTCATGTCCTCGACGTGGAGGGTCTCCTTCGCAGATTTAAGTTTCTCCTTAAGCTTCCTCCTGGACTCCAGACTCCCACAGCCAAGGACAACCTTTTGGTCCTTGGTCTTCCTCACCCTGTCAATTTCCACTCCTCCATCCTTAGCCATGACTACCTTCCTAATCCTTTCAATCACTTGCTCTGCCGTCTCGCTTTCATTCGTGGCGGTCACCACAACCGAATGCAGCGTAGCCCTTTCCACCTTCCTCCCTTCCGGGCGGCCAGCTGTAATAGCGGCGTAGGTGTTTTCGGGCTCGCTGCATCGGTTCTGCATGACCGCACTCTTCAGTTCTTCCATCCTTTCATTGTTCTCCTTCCATAACCTTTCAGTCTTCTCCTTGTTGTCGATCAGCATTCGTTCTATCCTCTCCATCCTTTCCTCGCAGTCATCTCCTTTTTCCGCTTTTCCTTCCTTCATCTTTTCCATTTTTTCTGTCATGGCTCTAATCCTTTCGTTCAGGCTTTCACATGTCCCTTTCACTCCTTCATTTTCTTCATTCAACATTTCGATTGTCTTTTCTAATTCTCTCATCTTCTCAACATTCATCTTTTCCTTCTTTTTCTGCTCCTTGATTTTCTCTTCCATACTTTCTATTTCTTCTATATTAAACTTTTCATTTCTTTTATACTCCTCTATTTCATCCATCATTACTTGGAGTTGCTCAATACACTGTCCCATCTCATTCCTCAATTTATTTGTCACTAATTCTGCTTCATTCTCTTTCACACTATCCTTGTACGCTTCAAAATCTTCCTTAGTTTCCATTAATTCCTTCTCCAGTTTTTCTATCACTTCCTTGCACTTGCATACATCCCTCTCATTCCCTTCTTTCATTATTCCTTTGCTTGCCTCCTCTGAATCCTTGACCAGCTGGTACAGCTGGTTTATTGCCTTTGTAACTCCGTCCTTGATCTCGGTTTTGAGGTTCCGTGAATCCCCCAAATACTTTTTCGCCGACATCAGGGTGCGTTTCGCCTCTTGCAGCCGAGTGGTTGGTTTTTGGGGACTCACGGTCCTGGTGAGCCTGCGAGCTGAGGATTCAGAAGTCTGCTGTTGGCTTTCCCACTCACCCGCGCTTTTCCTGACGTTGTTGGTCAAGTCGGAGGGACCAGCCCTCTCTGTCATATTTGCGTCAGGTGTTAGCGCCTTCCTTGTGACTGGCACGGGGGTACGTGCCGTGGCCATTTGGTCTGAGGAGGTGGTTTTGTGTAGTCGGGTGTAAAGGGCCCGACAAGTCAATAGAGTAGAGTAGCAGAAAGTCAAATTGTAAAAATAAAATTTTTTAATATAAGATCCGAATTAATAATAATATCTACAACAATAATTTATGTCAATTTTTTAAAACCTAAGGCCTATACTAAATATCACAGAGAACCTAATGTATGTTTTATGTGTATGTTTGTTGGTGTTGTGCGTGTATGTATTGTGTGTGTTGTGCCGTTGGTATGTGTGGTGCTTGCGTGTGTGTGGTTTACTTGCTAACGCAAGTAAGCGTAAACTTGTAGCCCGGTGGTTTAGGGTGATTCTACTTATGTAGAGCCTTGCCCAATCACCGGACCCACGCTGGCTACGTGTCAACGATGCACGTTTTCACAAAAAAAAAAAAAAAAAAAAAAAAAAAAAAAAAAAAAAAAAAAAAAAAAAAGACAAACAAATTTCCAACTAGTTATTGGTTTTCCTACTTAGGCTCTATGTAGAGTCGATTTATTTTGTTGACACGGCCTTAGGTAGGCCGATGTAAATACAAAATGAAAACAATTATTAAAATTTTTTAAAATACAAAGTAATAAAACTCTATTGTAGAGCCAGTCTAAATAGCATTTAGGCCTAAGGTAGGCACACGTAATAAATTTTAACAATATATCAAAATTCAAAATAAAAGTCAGAAATTTTTTCAAAAAATACTTTTAGGCTCTATGTAGGGTCTTGTTAATATTTCTCAGCTATAGTCCTTATCCTAACTTAGGTACTACAAGTTTTTACGTCCCGATCGGACCAGAACTTTCGGAGATATCGAGCTTTTAGTTTTTTCAAAATGGCGGCCAATATGGCCGACTAGGTCTTATAAGGTCGTATCTCCGCAAGTAATTGGTCTAGAGCCACGGGGTTTTGGGCATTAATAATCGCTCTCTCTTGTCCTTGTCTCCGCCCGGTCAAATTAGGTAAAAAGTTTCCGACTCTATATAGAGTCGGTACCCAGTGCAGATGTTAGGGGGGAGAAGGGGAACAAGTCTGGAGCAAGTCCCGATGCTCTAGCCCCAGTGGTTCAGGAGTTATACCCTGTTTAGACTTTTCAAAATGGCGGTCCAAGATGGCGGCCTTGACTTTGTCCTTCAATATCTCCTGAACCGCTGCTCCCAGAGAACCGTGCGAGGTCTCGTTTTTCAGCCCCCGCCAAGGACTATCGAGTCCCGGCGTCGGCTCTATATAATAGAGTCCAGATTTTAAATTTTTGACTCTATGTAGAGTTGGTCCCCAATTTTGGTGCCAAATCCGATACACTAGAATTTTGATCCACCCCGTCCAAAAGTTATTCCCTAATTACAAATTTTGATGCCAACTTTTTAGTTGCTCTACATAGAGTCTGGGGCTCTATAAAAGAGTTGTAGCCCTTTGCAAAAAATGAATTTAGAAGAAAACCCCGTTAAATTTGGCCCACCCCGTCCAAAGATATTGAATTAAAACGAAAACTGTAATTTTCCCGCGACGTAATTTGAAACCGAAAATCACCCCCCCGAATTTTGATTCTAAAATTTCGGAAAAATTACAGTAGAAGGAATTTGCCGAAAAAATGAGTTTACTGGTCGAATTTTTAAAATCCGACCCCCCGGTCCAGAGCTACAACCCCCCAAAGTTCTTGGAATTCCCAAAATCGACACGGTTTATTTACAAATCTATAACTTAATAACTAACACAGTACACAGGCTAAAAATCTAAAAATTTAGAAAGTTAAAGTTAGAAGACTAATTTTTAAATTTATGAAATAAAATTTTTAAAAGTTAGAAAAACAAGGGAGTTATGGTAATATAAAAAATAGTATTTTAGAAGTCCAAAAAATTTTTTCGATTTTTCTTTAAAATTTTGTATCTCCGCTTGTACCAGCCCGATTTTGACAAACGAGGTGTCGAACTCCTTCCCCCGGCTCCCTCTAGCGCCCTGCACCCTCAGCCACGTTCCAGGACAGCTGGATCCAAGACCTCGTGGCCACGTGGTTTCCAGTTATATAAATTTCCTGGGCTGGATTTCCACCGAAAAGGTCTGGAATTTCGGTGGATTGTGGCGGCCACGAGGGCGGTCTGCTTTTTCACCAAAAAGTGGGGGGTCAGGCGACTGGGAGGGATTTGCACGCACTTTTAGTCAAAATTGAGGTTAAAACTCACTTTTAAAAGTTATTGTAGCTTACTAGCTGCAGTTTTCACCGGAAAAATCCGGGACTTCGGTGGATTGTAGTGGCCACCGAGGCGCACCCAACGACACCCAAAAAATGGGGGGTCAAGGCGACTCAGCGAGAACCGCACGCACTTTTCACTCAATTGAGGTTATAAAAACCTTATTCACCGCACTTCACTGGGTAAACTTTGTCCGATTTTCAAAATTCTTTCACCCACATGTAGGCCGCACAAAACTGCACAATTTAAAACTTTTCCCGTGAAGATCCGAGAACTTTTTCCCACTTGGTCGATTTTTCGAGCGCGGAGCGAATTAAAATTGCTGCGTTCGCTGCGGGGGGCTGCGCGCTACTCGGTTAGGTTAGGTTAGGTTAGGTTAGGTTAGGTTAGGTTAGGTTAGGTTAGGTTAGGTTAGGTTAGGTTAGGTTAGGTTAGGTTAGGTTAGGTTAGGTTAGGTTAGGTTAGGTTAGGTTAGGTTAGGTTAGGTTAGGTTAGGTTAGGTTAGGTTAGGTTAGGTTAGGTTAGGTTAGGTTAGGTTAGGTTAGGTTAGGTTAGGTTAGGTTAGGTTAGGTTAGGTTAGGTTAGGTTAGGTTAGGTTAGGTTAGGTTAGGTTAGGTTAGGTTAGGTTAGGTTAGGTTAGGTTAGGTTAGGTTAGGTTAGGTTAGGTTAGGTTAGGTTAGGTTAGGTTAGGTTAGGTTAGGTTAGGTTAGGTTAGGTTAGGTTAGGTTAGGTTAGGTTAGGTTTTTTTTTTTTTTTTTTTTTTTTTTTTTTTTATGTTTCTGCTCTCTCCTCTGACATAATCAGAGACTTTGGTATTGCTTGTTTTCCTTTCATACTAGTTCTCGCTTGTATACCTCTCGTACTTTCATTCTTCATACTTGTTCTTTCTACCATTCGTCATTTCTTACTCTCTGCTTCTACTGATTCAATTCTAACTTGTTTTCCTTCATCTTTCCTATCCTTTTCTAGTTTCTCTTTATTTTTAATCTTTACCACTACAGGGAGGTTTGGGTACTTTAATACAACTTGTTCCTTTATTTATTATGCTAGTTTACATTTTATGCGTTTTTAAATTACAGTTATGTTTATTATCTATTTTAATTTAACTTACATACTTGTACACAAAAATTCAATTTCCATGTTACAATATTGTTTACTTAATTTAACAATTGTATTTATACTATTTCGAATTTCTTAAATTATATTAATTATTACTAAATTTACATTAAATTATTACATTTATCAAGCTTCACATTGGGCTTATTTCTATTTCTATTCTAATTTACAAAGTGATTTTTATCTTCAGCTGTGATGGTAAACATTTTATAATCTTACATTCTTTGATTTACCACAATAAGAGCCTATATGTGATATAGTTTCTATTGTATTTTGTGAGACTTTATGATGTTATTCATTTTCCGCAAGTATACGGTCACATACATAATCAATATATATTACATATACTTTTGTACTCTGAATAAAGTTTTGTGTGATGTTGTTTTGTGATGATTTGTATAGTACTACGCGAATTCGTCCCTTTTATCATTAAAGAGTTATTAATTTGCATGCATTGCGCTGAATGTTGTTGGAGTGGTGTTTCCACTACGGAGCCTTCAGCAGTACGCAACGCGAGCACGTGCTATGTTGTCCCATTTCTTACGAATGGGACAACATTCGCTGAACGCGTTGTGTACTGCGTCTTTCGATTTCGCCGACTGACAGTTTATGCAAGACGGTGGAGTTCCGTCTCGCATTCCATCGCATTGGTCGCGTAAATGACAGCCACCGCAGTGGCTACACCTCTCCTCCGTTTCTTGGCAGAATCTCTTACTGTGGCCGTATCCCAGACACTTTGTGCATTGCACAAGAGGAGACTGATCCTCGACACGCACCATCTGTATGTCGATTCTCAGCCTCCCCCTGTGCAGCATTCTCTGCCAGATTGAGGGGGAGACCGACAGGACTATATGTGATGTGTGGGGGTTCCGAGTCCTTCTACGGTACCTAATTTTCATCGTATTTTCCTCCAGGTCGAGGCCACGAAGAACATCCCCGTTCTGGCTGCCGATAGCTCCGATTATCTCGTCATCACTATGGCATGCCAGAACATCTCTTAAAATCACCAACGGGTCTTTATTCTTCATGTCCTCGACGTGGAGGGTCTCCTTCGCAGATTTAAGTTTCTCCTTAAGCTTCCTCCTGGACTCCAGACTCCCACAGCCAAGGACAACCTTTTGGTCCTTGGTCTTCCTCACCCTGTCAATTTCCACTCCTCCATCCTTAGCCATGACTACCTTCCTAATCCTTTCAATCACTTGCTCTGCCGTCTCGCTTTCATTCGTGGCGGTCACCACAACCGAATGCAGCGTAGCCCTTTCCACCTTCCTCCCTTCCGGGCGGCCAGCTGTAATAGCGGCGTAGGTGTTTTCGGGCTCGCTGCATCGGTTCTGCATGACCGCACTCTTCAGTTCTTCCATCCTTTCATTGTTCTCCTTCCATAACCTTTCAGTCTTCTCCTTGTTGTCGATCAGCATTCGTTCTATCCTCTCCATCCTTTCCTCGCAGTCATCTCCTTTTTCCGCTTTTCCTTCCTTCATCTTTTCCATTTTTTCTGTCATGGCTCTAATCCTTTCGTTCAGGCTTTCACATGTCCCTTTCACTCCTTCATTTTCTTCATTCAACATTTCGATTGTCTTTTCTAATTCTCTCATCTTCTCAACATTCATCTTTTCCTTCTTTTTCTGCTCCTTGATTTTCTCTTCCATACTTTCTATTTCTTCTATATTAAACTTTTCATTTCTTTTATACTCCTCTATTTCATCCATCATTACTTGGAGTTGCTCAATACACTGTCCCATCTCATTCCTCAATTTATTTGTCACTAATTCTGCTTCATTCTCTTTCACACTATCCTTGTACGCTTCAAAATCTTCCTTAGTTTCCATTAATTCCTTCTCCAGTTTTTCTATCACTTCCTTGCACTTGCATACATCCCTCTCATTCCCTTCTTTCATTATTCCTTTGCTTGCCTCCTCTGAATCCTTGACCAGCTGGTACAGCTGGTTTATTGCCTTTGTAACTCCGTCCTTGATCTCGGTTTTGAGGTTCCGTGAATCCCCCAAATACTTTTTCGCCGACATCAGGGTGCGTTTCGCCTCTTGCAGCCGAGTGGTTGGTTTTTGGGGACTCACGGTCCTGGTGAGCCTGCGAGCTGAGGATTCAGAAGTCTGCTGTTGGCTTTCCCACTCACCCGCGCTTTTCCTGACGTTGTTGGTCAAGTCGGAGGGACCAGCCCTCTCTGTCATATTTGCGTCAGGTGTTAGCGCCTTCCTTGTGACTGGCACGGGGGTACGTGCCGTGGCCATTTGGTCTGAGGAGGTGGTTTTGTGTAGTCGGGTGTAAAGGGCCCGACAAGTCAATAGAGTAGAGTAGCAGAAAGTCAAATTGTAAAAATAAAATTTTTTAATATAAGATCCGAATTAATAATAATATCTACAACAATAATTTATGTCAATTTTTTAAAACCTAAGGCCTATACTAAATATCACAGAGAACCTAATGTATGTTTTATGTGTATGTTTGTTGGTGTTGTGCGTGTATGTATTGTGTGTGTTGTGCCGTTGGTATGTGTGGTGCTTGCGTGTGTGTGGTTTACTTGCTAACGCAAGTAAGCGTAAACTTGTAGCCCGGTGGTTTAGGGTGATTCTACTTATGTAGAGCCTTGCCCAATCACCGGACCCACGCTGGCTACGTGTCAACGATGCACGTTTTCACAAAAAAAAAAAAAAAAAAAAAAAAAAAAAAAAAAAAAAAAAAAAAAAAAAAGACAAACAAATTTCCAACTAGTTATTGGTTTTCCTACTTAGGCTCTATGTAGAGTCGATTTATTTTGTTGACACGGCCTTAGGTAGGCCGATGTAAATACAAAATGAAAACAATTATTAAAATTTTTTAAAATACAAAGTAATAAAACTCTATTGTAGAGCCAGTCTAAATAGCATTTAGGCCTAAGGTAGGCACACGTAATAAATTTTAACAATATATCAAAATTCAAAATAAAAGTCAGAAATTTTTTCAAAAAATACTTTTAGGCTCTATGTAGGGTCTTGTTAATATTTCTCAGCTATAGTCCTTATCCTAACTTAGGTACTACAAGTTTTTACGTCCCGATCGGACCAGAACTTTCGGAGATATCGAGCTTTTAGTTTTTTCAAAATGGCGGCCAATATGGCCGACTAGGTCTTATAAGGTCGTATCTCCGCAAGTAATTGGTCTAGAGCCACGGGGTTTTGGGCATTAATAATCGCTCTCTCTTGTCCTTGTCTCCGCCCGGTCAAATTAGGTAAAAAGTTTCCGACTCTATATAGAGTCGGTACCCAGTGCAGATGTTAGGGGGGAGAAGGGGAACAAGTCTGGAGCAAGTCCCGATGCTCTAGCCCCAGTGGTTCAGGAGTTATACCCTGTTTAGACTTTTCAAAATGGCGGTCCAAGATGGCGGCCTTGACTTTGTCCTTCAATATCTCCTGAACCGCTGCTCCCAGAGAACCGTGCGAGGTCTCGTTTTTCAGCCCCCGCCAAGGACTATCGAGTCCCGGCGTCGGCTCTATATAATAGAGTCCAGATTTTAAATTTTTGACTCTATGTAGAGTTGGTCCCCAATTTTGGTGCCAAATCCGATACACTAGAATTTTGATCCACCCCGTCCAAAAGTTATTCCCTAATTACAAATTTTGATGCCAACTTTTTAGTTGCTCTACATAGAGTCTGGGGCTCTATAAAAGAGTTGTAGCCCTTTGCAAAAAATGAATTTAGAAGAAAACCCCGTTAAATTTGGCCCACCCCGTCCAAAGATATTGAATTAAAACGAAAACTGTAATTTTCCCGCGACGTAATTTGAAACCGAAAATCACCCCCCCGAATTTTGATTCTAAAATTTCGGAAAAATTACAGTAGAAGGAATTTGCCGAAAAAATGAGTTTACTGGTCGAATTTTTAAAATCCGACCCCCCGGTCCAGAGCTACAACCCCCCAAAGTTCTTGGAATTCCCAAAATCGACACGGTTTATTTACAAATCTATAACTTAATAACTAACACAGTACACAGGCTAAAAATCTAAAAATTTAGAAAGTTAAAGTTAGAAGACTAATTTTTAAATTTATGAAATAAAATTTTTAAAAGTTAGAAAAACAAGGGAGTTATGGTAATATAAAAAATAGTATTTTAGAAGTCCAAAAAATTTTTTCGATTTTTCTTTAAAATTTTGTATCTCCGCTTGTACCAGCCCGATTTTGACAAACGAGGTGTCGAACTCCTTCCCCCGGCTCCCTCTAGCGCCCTGCACCCTCAGCCACGTTCCAGGACAGCTGGATCCAAGACCTCGTGGCCACGTGGTTTCCAGTTATATAAATTTCCTGGGCTGGATTTCCACCGAAAAGGTCTGGAATTTCGGTGGATTGTGGCGGCCACGAGGGCGGTCTGCTTTTTCACCAAAAAGTGGGGGGTCAGGCGACTGGGAGGGATTTGCACGCACTTTTAGTCAAAATTGAGGTTAAAACTCACTTTTAAAAGTTATTGTAGCTTACTAGCTGCAGTTTTCACCGGAAAAATCCGGGACTTCGGTGGATTGTAGTGGCCACCGAGGCGCACCCAACGACACCCAAAAAATGGGGGGTCAAGGCGACTCAGCGAGAACCGCACGCACTTTTCACTCAATTGAGGTTATAAAAACCTTATTCACCGCACTTCACTGGGTAAACTTTGTCCGATTTTCAAAATTCTTTCACCCACATGTAGGCCGCACAAAACTGCACAATTTAAAACTTTTCCCGTGAAGATCCGAGAACTTTTTCCCACTTGGTCGATTTTTCGAGCGCGGAGCGAATTAAAATTGCTGCGTTCGCTGCGGGGGGCTGCGCGCTACTCGGTTAGGTTAGGTTAGGTTAGGTTAGGTTAGGTTAGGTTAGGTTAGGTTAGGTTAGGTTAGGTTAGGTTAGGTTAGGTTAGGTTAGGTTAGGTTAGGTTAGGTTAGGTTAGGTTAGGTTAGGTTAGGTTAGGTTAGGTTAGGTTAGGTTAGGTTAGGTTAGGTTAGGTTAGGTTAGGTTAGGTTAGGTTAGGTTAGGTTAGGTTAGGTTAGGTTAGGTTAGGTTAGGTTAGGTTAGGTTAGGTTAGGTTAGGTTAGGTTAGGTTAGGTTAGGTTAGGTTAGGTTAGGTTAGGTTAGGTTAGGTTAGGTTAGGTTAGGTTAGGTTAGGTTAGGTTAGGTTAGGTTAGGTTAGGTTAGGTTAGGTTAGGTTAGGTTAGGTTAGGTTAGGTTAGGTTAGGTTAGGTTAGGTTAGGTTAGGTTAGGTTAGGTTAGGTTAGGTTAGGTTAGGTTAGGTTAGGTTAGGTTAGGTTAGGTTAGGTTAGGTTAGGTTAGGTTAGGTTAGGTTAGGTTAGGTTAGGTTAGGTTAGGTTAGGTTAGGTTAGGTTAGGTTAGGTTAGGTTAGGTTAGGTTAGGTTAGGTTAGGTTAGGTTAGGTTAGGTTAGGTTAGGTTAGGTTAGGTTAGGTTAGGTTAGGTTAGGTTAGGTTAGGTTAGGTTAGGTTAGGTTAGGTTAGGTTAGGTTAGGTTAGGTTAGGTTAGGTTAGGTTAGGTTAGGTTAGGTTAGGTTAGGTTAGGTTAGGTTAGGTTAGGTTAGGTTAGGTTAGGTTAGGTTAGGTTAGGTTAGGTTAGGTTAGGTTAGGTTAGGTTAGGTTAGGTTAGGTTAGGTTAGGTTAGGTTAGGTTAGGTTAGGTTAGGTTAGGTTAGGTTAGGTTAGGTTAGGTTAGGTTAGGTTAGGTTAGGTTAGGTTAGGTTAGGTTAGGTTAGGTTAGGTTAGGTTAGGTTAGGTTAGGTTAGGTTAGGTTAGGTTAGGTTAGGTTAGGTTAGGTTAGGTTAGGTTAGGTTAGGTTAGGTTAGGTTAGGTTAGGTTAGGTTAGGTTAGGTTAGGTTAGGTTAGGTTAGGTTAGGTTAGGTTAGGTTAGGTTAGGTTAGGTTAGGTTAGGTTAGGTTAGGTTAGGTTAGGTTAGGTTAGGTTAGGTTAGGTTAGGTTAGGTTAGGTTAGGTTAGGTTAGGTTAGGTTAGGTTAGGTTAGGTTAGGTTAGGTTAGGTTAGGTTAGGTTAGGTTAGGTTAGGTTAGGTTAGGTTAGGTTAGGTTAGGTTAGGTTAGGTTAGGTTAGGTTAGGTTAGGTTAGGTTAGGTTAGGTTAGGTTAGGTTAGGTTAGGTTAGGTTAGGTTAGGTTAGGTTAGGTTAGGTTAGGTTAGGTTAGGTTAGGTTAGGTTAGGTTAGGTTAGGTTAGGTTAGGTTAGGTTAGGTTAGGTTAGGTTAGGTTAGGTTAGGTTAGGTTAGGTTAGGTTAGGTTAGGTTAGGTTAGGTTAGGTTAGGTTAGGTTAGGTTAGGTTAGGTTAGGTTAGGTTAGGTTAGGTTAGGTTAGGTTAGGTTAGGTTAGGTTAGGTTAGGTTAGGTTAGGTTAGGTTAGGTTAGGTTAGGTTAGGTTAGGTTAGGTTAGGTTAGGTTAGGTTAGGTTAGGTTAGGTTAGGTTAGGTTAGGTTAGGTTAGGTTAGGTTAGGTTAGGTTAGGTTAGGTTAGGTTAGGTTAGGTTAGGTTAGGTTAGGTTAGGTTAGGTTAGGTTAGGTTAGGTTAGGTTAGGTTAGGTTAGGTTAGGTTAGGTTAGGTTAGGTTAGGTTAGGTTAGGTTAGGTTAGGTTAGGTTAGGTTAGGTTAGGTTAGGTTAGGTTAGGTTAGGTTAGGTTAGGTTAGGTTAGGTTAGGTTAGGTTAGGTTAGGTTAGGTTAGGTTAGGTTAGGTTAGGTTAGGTTAGGTTAGGTTAGGTTAGGTTAGGTTAGGTTAGGTTAGGTTAGGTTAGGTTAGGTTAGGTTAGGTTAGGTTAGGTTAGGTTAGGTTAGGTTAGGTTAGGTTAGGTTAGGTTAGGTTAGGTTAGGTTAGGTTAGGTTAGGTTAGGTTAGGTTAGGTTAGGTTAGGTTAGGTTAGGTTAGGTTAGGTTAGGTTAGGTTAGGTTAGGTTAGGTTAGGTTAGGTTAGGTTAGGTTAGGTTAGGTTAGGTTAGGTTAGGTTAGGTTAGGTTAGGTTAGGTTAGGTTAGGTTAGGTTAGGTTAGGTTAGGTTAGGTTAGGTTAGGTTAGGTTAGGTTAGGTTAGGTTAGGTTAGGTTAGGTTAGGTTAGGTTAGGTTAGGTTAGGTTAGGTTAGGTTAGGTTAGGTTAGGTTAGGTTAGGTTAGGTTAGGTTAGGTTAGGTTAGGTTAGGTTAGGTTAGGTTAGGTTAGGTTAGGTTAGGTTAGGTTAGGTTAGGTTAGGTTAGGTTAGGTTAGGTTAGGTTAGGTTAGGTTAGGTTAGGTTAGGTTAGGTTAGGTTAGGTTAGGTTAGGTTAGGTTAGGTTAGGTTAGGTTAGGTTAGGTTAGGTTAGGTTAGGTTAGGTTAGGTTAGGTTAGGTTAGGTTAGGTTAGGTTAGGTTAGGTTAGGTTAGGTTAGGTTAGGTTAGGTTAGGTTAGGTTAGGTTAGGTTAGGTTAGGTTAGGTTAGGTTAGGTTAGGTTAGGTTAGGTTAGGTTAGGTTAGGTTAGGTTAGGTTAGGTTAGGTTAGGTTAGGTTAGGTTAGGTTAGGTTAGGTTAGGTTAGGTTAGGTTAGGTTAGGTTAGGTTAGGTTAGGTTAGGTTAGGTTAGGTTAGGTTAGGTTAGGTTAGGTTAGGTTAGGTTAGGTTAGGTTAGGTTAGGTTAGGTTAGGTTAGGTTAGGTTAGGTTAGGTTAGGTTAGGTTAGGTTAGGTTAGGTTAGGTTAGGTTAGGTTAGGTTAGGTTAGGTTAGGTTAGGTTAGGTTAGGTTAGGTTAGGTTAGGTTAGGTTAGGTTAGGTTAGGTTAGGTTAGGTTAGGTTAGGTTAGGTTAGGTTAGGTTAGGTTAGGTTAGGTTAGGTTAGGTTAGGTTAGGTTAGGTTAGGTTAGGTTAGGTTAGGTTAGGTTAGGTTAGGTTAGGTTAGGTTAGGTTAGGTTAGGTTAGGTTAGGTTAGGTTAGGTTAGGTTAGGTTAGGTTAGGTTAGGTTAGGTTAGGTTAGGTTAGGTTAGGTTAGGTTAGGTTAGGTTAGGTTAGGTTAGGTTAGGTTAGGTTAGGTTAGGTTAGGTTAGGTTAGGTTAGGTTAGGTTAGGTTAGGTTAGGTTAGGTTAGGTTAGGTTAGGTTAGGTTAGGTTAGGTTAGGTTAGGTTAGGTTAGGTTAGGTTAGGTTAGGTTAGGTTAGGTTAGGTTAGGTTAGGTTAGGTTAGGTTAGGTTAGGTTAGGTTAGGTTAGGTTAGGTTAGGTTAGGTTAGGTTAGGTTAGGTTAGGTTAGGTTAGGTTAGGTTAGGTTAGGTTAGGTTAGGTTAGGTTAGGTTAGGTTAGGTTAGGTTAGGTTAGGTTAGGTTAGGTTAGGTTAGGTTAGGTTAGGTTAGGTTAGGTTAGGTTAGGTTAGGTTAGGTTAGGTTAGGTTAGGTTAGGTTAGGTTAGGTTAGGTTAGGTTAGGTTAGGTTAGGTTAGGTTAGGTTAGGTTAGGTTAGGTTAGGTTAGGTTAGGTTAGGTTAGGTTAGGTTAGGTTAGGTTAGGTTAGGTTAGGTTAGGTTAGGTTAGGTTAGGTTAGGTTAGGTTAGGTTAGGTTAGGTTAGGTTAGGTTAGGTTAGGTTAGGTTAGGTTAGGTTAGGTTAGGTTAGGTTAGGTTAGGTTAGGTTAGGTTAGGTTAGGTTAGGTTAGGTTAGGTTAGGTTAGGTTAGGTTAGGTTAGGTTAGGTTAGGTTAGGTTAGGTTAGGTTAGGTTAGGTTAGGTTAGGTTAGGTTAGGTTAGGTTAGGTTAGGTTAGGTTAGGTTAGGTTAGGTTAGGTTAGGTTAGGTTAGGTTAGGTTAGGTTAGGTTAGGTTAGGTTAGGTTAGGTTAGGTTAGGTTAGGTTAGGTTAGGTTAGGTTAGGTTAGGTTAGGTTAGGTTAGGTTAGGTTAGGTTAGGTTAGGTTAGGTTAGGTTAGGTTAGGTTAGGTTAGGTTAGGTTAGGTTAGGTTAGGTTAGGTTAGGTTAGGTTAGGTTAGGTTAGGTTAGGTTAGGTTAGGTTAGGTTAGGTTAGGTTAGGTTAGGTTAGGTTAGGTTAGGTTAGGTTAGGTTAGGTTAGGTTAGGTTAGGTTAGGTTAGGTTAGGTTAGGTTAGGTTAGGTTAGGTTAGGTTAGGTTAGGTTAGGTTAGGTTAGGTTAGGTTAGGTTAGGTTAGGTTAGGTTAGGTTAGGTTAGGTTAGGTTAGGTTAGGTTAGGTTAGGTTAGGTTAGGTTAGGTTAGGTTAGGTTAGGTTAGGTTAGGTTAGGTTAGGTTAGGTTAGGTTAGGTTAGGTTAGGTTAGGTTAGGTTAGGTTAGGTTAGGTTAGGTTAGGTTAGGTTAGGTTAGGTTAGGTTAGGTTAGGTTAGGTTAGGTTAGGTTAGGTTAGGTTAGGTTAGGTTAGGTTAGGTTAGGTTAGGTTAGGTTAGGTTAGGTTAGGTTAGGTTAGGTTAGGTTAGGTTAGGTTAGGTTAGGTTAGGTTAGGTTAGGTTAGGTTAGGTTAGGTTAGGTTAGGTTAGGTTAGGTTAGGTTAGGTTAGGTTAGGTTAGGTTAGGTTAGGTTAGGTTAGGTTAGGTTAGGTTAGGTTAGGTTAGGTTAGGTTAGGTTAGGTTAGGTTAGGTTAGGTTAGGTTAGGTTAGGTTAGGTTAGGTTAGGTTAGGTTAGGTTAGGTTAGGTTAGGTTAGGTTAGGTTAGGTTAGGTTAGGTTAGGTTAGGTTAGGTTAGGTTAGGTTAGGTTAGGTTAGGTTAGGTTAGGTTAGGTTAGGTTAGGTTAGGTTAGGTTAGGTTAGGTTAGGTTAGGTTAGGTTAGGTTAGGTTAGGTTAGGTTAGTTAGGTTAGGTTAGTTAGGTTAGGTTAGGTTAGGTTAGGTTAGGTTAGGTTAGGTTAGGTTAGGTTAGGTTAGGTTAGGTTAGGTTAGGTTAGGTTAGGTTAGGTTAGGTTAGGTTAGGTTAGGTTAGGTTAGGTTAGGTTAGGTTAGGTTAGGTT